>OW026520.1:51328932-52648888 GCA_932274085.1 Protocalliphora azurea
CAGTCTCTGGTGGGAACCGGATCGAAATCCTCCAGACTAGATTACTACCAACTAACCTACCAGGACACTATTCCTTCAACTTCTGCAATGAAATCAACGATTTATTTGATACGATGGATTCTGCCTTCGATATAGTTTCTGGCGAAATATTTGTCAGCTCCCCCCCCCCCTCCACGTAGAACTTGACATTATCATGATCTCCTTTAAAGCGGTTAACTGTGAATAACAAAAATCAAGGAAGGAATATTTGCCAAACCTAATATTCGAAAATTAACGATCATTTAAACAATTACTCTAAATCATGTTAACATTATTGAAACCCTTATGTTTGAAGCAGATCCCAAACAATACAAGAGACTCAATTCGACCATTCTTTATTTAAGATTTATAACTTTTTATTGAATAAAATGACCATTGATTCTCAAAAATAAAGTAAAAGTAATTTTTTTTATTGATATCTCGAAAACTAGAAATAATCTTGAAAAAAGGAGTGATGAAACCAATTTAGTTCACCAAATAACCGTAAATTTCATTTTCTCAAGTCCAATACCGTGTATATTTGTGTAATTATATTGAGCTGCCATAGCAACCCTAATTTCTATGCATTAAAATACGTTTCAAATTTATCCCCATATTGTTTTCCTTTGACATCAATGAACTTGCCAACGCGTCACTTAATTAAAGTACATATCTCACATTTTCTGCAAGATCGTGGTAACACAAAAAATATAATTTTTCAGGAAACGCTTCTTTAGTTTTTAATTTAAGTGAAAATAATACTGTGGTCTAATTTGGTCACTTTTCTAGTTAATTCACCGATATTGACTACACAATAGCCAACGCACAACTGGTATAATACGTTGTTGCAAGTAATACAAAATGTAGCAATGTAGGGTACATACATTTTCTTCGTGGTACAGTAGTCTATGAAATTTTCTTCAGTTCGTTCTTAATGAAGTGTAATTTACACGAACATCATGGTTTAATTGAAATTTAAATATTTATTCTTTTTATAAATATCTCTATTTATTATTTTTTTTTTACAAAGTTGTTGTTATCTCCGACATTTTTGTTTTTGTTGTCACGAGACAAATGTAATGAAAACATAATTAGTTTCTTAACCTCATTCATGCAAAAGCACATAATATACTTACTATACACAAAAATTACAAAGGCAGCTGATATACAATCACATTGATGATAATCGAAGGAACGTACAATTTATATACATATATTTACACATATATTTACATATATTTACATAGGTAAACAAAACAGCAATACCTTACAATTGCCTTGTCAAGCTATAACATTCCACCATTCTTACTTTGTGATACATGAACTCGAAAGTCACCGATTGATGGAATTGATATCAACAATTTAACAACTTGTTGCTTATTAGAATGATACACATAAGTATCTAATCGATAGTCCTGTTGAATGTACAAAACTCGTAACACAAAACACGTACACACTTATTTTCAATATTTGTAAAAGTGTACGTGGTGATAGAGTAGTAGTTTTTTCGTACGTACAATTAGTTGTTGTTGCAAAAAAGATTTTGTAAAACCTAATTGAATAAATAGAAAATTTACACCTTAATTACTTAAGAATGCATAAGGATATTTTCTATCCACATGTTTTTACTCTTGATTATAGTTGGCAAGAAGCCAAGAAATACAATGTTTCCTGTTTGGTTTCTCTAAATGTTGTTCTTCCATTTCATGTTGTTCTTTTTTGAATTCTTATTCTCCTAAAAAGGATTAAAACTTGGCAAATGTCTAATTGAAAGTTACTGCAGTCTATTCTTAGTTGACTTAACTATAATTCAATTATGTATGTATATATGAGAGAATATATATTTGTATACCATGAAGATTTTTCAAAAAGTAAAATACATAAGTAGTAAGTATTTACTTAATAGTAGATATATTTTTAAAATAAATGTGAAGAAAGTGATTTTATGAAATAAGCTACAAAATATTTTGTTAACGATCTAGTTTATCTTTTTATTAAATATTTGACAAATTATGTTTCTAAATACAATACATATATATATATATATATATATATATATATATATATATATATATATATATATATATATAACATTTAGAAAATGATATTATGATTGAAGAATAAAACTACAGACTACACAGACAAGAGACCAATGGCATATTTCAAAAAAGTATTTTCATACCAAATTTTTCACAGTTGACAATTATGGTAATTTACAGAATGAGAAGGAAAAAATCTCATTCAAATAACAACCAGTATTTCAAATACTAACTACATTGTATCTTTTCGAAATTCTGATACCAGGATTATTTAGAAAATTATGTACTTAATTAATTTAATTTCCTCTTCCAGAAAGTTTTATAGGTATTATTATACGATGTATGTACATTCAAATACAGGTGCAATTTTTATTTTGATATTTGCGATTGGGAATACATTCTCACTTAAAAACGAATAGTTGGACTATATGAATTCGAATGTGCTGCCTACAATATTTTTTCCATCAGGTCTGGATTTTTTACGGGCGTGTCTAATATTTCGCCCATAATAAGGCTTTTACACAAGTTTATTTCACCATAACTCAAGAACAGTGTCTACGATTTATATAAGTGATACATCAAATGTTGCGGACTAAAAATGTCTTCAACTCTCTTTAATATCATTTTTTATATGCTCAATATTTTCAGAGTTATGTAGAAAAAAGTATATGAAAAAAATAGTTTCTTGCAAAATCAAAGATTTTTTTTAAAGTTCTTTTAAAAAGTGAGAATGGCAAATACATTTGTACACCAATTTTAATAATATATGGCTTATTTTATTCATAGTATTACCAACTTTATGATAAATGATTAAAAACTGCATATTTTTGCCGGTTCATTTCTTAAAAGAAATTTTCTGAATAGATCCGAAACTGTTGGGTAGATAAAAAAATTACATTCAAGTGATTTAAAAATAGTTTTCGTTTGCATCATGTTTCAATTGTCGAATTCGGACAACCCGTTTTGGATTTTTGGTAAAATATACTCGTGTATTCGTCTTATTAAAGAGGAGATATTATTAAAAAAATCACGAGCAGATTCGTATTTAGCAGATCTAATTCCCCCTAGTCCACACATTTTTATACCCTAAACCACCATGTTGGTTGGGGTATTATGTTTTTGTGCTGATGTTTGTAAAGCATAGAGAAAGTTATCTAACACCCACCTTAAAGTGTACCAATCGACTCAGAATCACTTTTTAAATCTATTTAACGATGTCCGTCCGTCTGGCTGGCTGCCCATGTATACCTTGTGCAATTTTAAAGATAATTCAATGAAATTTGGCACGTGGGACTTTTATGATACAAGGACGCAGCCGATTGAAATTTATTGTGATCGATCCATTATTTCACCTAGCCCCCATAGATATGACCCCGCCGATTTAAATTTAAACAATCAAAAATGCTTTAAAAATGTACAAATATCTATCTTTGTTCCAAATTTTATTAAGAGCGGTCCACAATTGACAATATTGAGCTCCAATATAGACCCCTCCTGCGAAAATTACTTTAACGTGAATAAATCCCATACGAACGTTAGTATCATGCTAATATTCGACATAAGTAAGTTTTATGTAAGTAGAAACAACATTGCCAAATTTTATGAAAATCGGTCCATAACTTACCACAGCTCCCATAAAAATCCACTTCCAGGAATCGCCCTAAAGTGCATAAAATCATCTCTATTTGTTTATTTTATTTTACATTTAGTAAAATTGGCCACAGATGTAATATAAGACTTACGCAAATTTAGAAAATTAAGAAAATTCATATATTTTACTACATTCTCTTCTCTCGGGTGAATTAATAGATCTAGGCGAGTATGTGTTAAGCGAAGCCTTACATAGGAATTATTTTTACGCCAATTGGTAGCCGATGAGAGTCGAATCAGGAATTTATTAGGATTGATTTTTATGGCCCACATTATGCGTTTGTGCTGAGGTTTGTAACGCACAGAAAAAATCATCCAACACCCACCTTAAAGTATATCAATCGACTCAGAATCACTCTTTGAGTCGATCTAACGATTTCCGTCCGTCCGTCTGGTTCGACCGCTGGCTGGCTGGACGGCTGAAATTTGGTACCTACATACAAGGACGAAGCCTATTGAAATTTGTTATGATCGGTCTATTATTTCATCTAGCCCCCGGAATAGGCGTTTAACAACCATAAATGCCTTAAATATAGCAATATTTTAATGAAATTCACTGTAAGAAAGTTTTGTATAAGTATCAATTTTTCAAATTTCATGAAGATCGGTCCATAATTGACCATAGCTCCCATATAAAACTTTAACGAGCATAAATCACATACACATGTTATTATCAAGTTTATATTCGCTTCATAATTTACCATAGCTCCCATATAAGCCCACATTCGATAGTCACCCTAAAGTGCATAAATTCATATAAATGTTAGGATTAACGTAATATTCTGTATTTGTATAATTTATTTTACACTTAGTAAAAGTATTGGTGCACAATTGTTCACATGTCTAATATAAGACCCTTCCACGAATTTTGTTATAAAGTTATAAAGTTTTTGGAATGCGGGATGAATAAATGAGTTGGTTGAAGATGTGTTGCTTTTGTCGCTTTATCAGCTGCTTGATTCCCTATTATTCCTATATGGCTTGGGATCCATACAAGTAGTAGCTTAACTTTTCTCCTTGATTGTATTAGCAATTCTTGAATGATAGAAAGTGTTATGTTTTTATTTTTAGAGTTAGACGATGAAAAAATGGATTGGCTGTCGGTACAGATGATATGTTTATCTGGAATAGTTTTGCACCATTTTGAAGCTTTAAAGATTGCCCCCACTTCTGCTTCAAGTACATTTACGTGTTGCGGAAGCAAAACATTCCTACATGATTCGGTATTTGTAATCTATATAGATATAAAAATTTCTAATTATTATTTTGGAATTTCATACGATTTTACTAAATATAGCTTTGAGAATTGCTGGCGTTGTTTGTTTGTTAAAACATTGAAAATCTTTTAAAGAAATTGCTGAATATTGGTTCCATGGTCGGTGATTTTCCAAAGGTGATCTAAATTTTTGTATACTGAATCTTTTTGTGATTTTAAATGTTGAGGGGTATTTTTGTTCGCATTTTCTTTTATTTGATAAATCTATGTATTTATTTGATAATGAAATTTTATTGCAGAATATTTTATGACACAATTGGATTTTAAGTTTGTTGGCATGAATGCGAAAAGAGTCAAAACCTCCTTCTACTTCTAAATTTGCTCTAAAACTAGTTCTAATGGATACGTAAATGATATTTTCTACTATTTTCAGGTAAAGATCTCTTAGCTTACTATATACTATTAACATTACTAATGCGTAATTAACTTTAGAGATAATTACAGATTTCACTAGTTTGAAAGACTACTAGTATGCATATGACTTTTAGGTGATAACAAATATTTAATAATGTTAAGTTTACTCAATAAGCTTGTCTTTATATAATTAAAATGCACAATGGGGCAGAGCGGATTTTTTTTTTTTTTTTAGTAAATGTGTGACTTCTAACATTCTGGTCTGACATAGAAAAATTTTTAACCGCTTGTCAAATTTTTGTTTCTTATTTTGTTTCAAAATTTTTTTACATCTTCCTAAAGCCCTCAATAAGGCCTATGGAAAACATGCTTGCACGTGCTATTTATCGCTTATAGTTCCGAGGTTGTTTGCATTTTAAATTTCAACGATCTCAATTTTGCCACATCTTGGTCTAGTTTTTTCACTGAATATTTTTTACCCAATTAGTTATCTATCGCATAAAAAAATTTAAGTCAATATCTATTACGAGTTCAAAAATAACTGATTTTGAAATTTAAAATTTAAAATATAATGATTTTTCATGTTTGTTTTGTCTACACTCTTTTTGCTCTAAAATAAAATTATATAATAATTTTATACTTTTCTGAAAGGTATTTTCGCAGAGATGATTCCAAAATTAAAAACAAACTCAAACATCTAATAGGACTAAGTACAGAATTTGGCCTATTTTATTTCAAATTTTTTAGTTTAGCCTATATGTTCTAAAATTCCAAATGCTAGTTCTACAAATCGAATGCAGTTTCGATAACTCTTATGTGTTCTAAAGAGTTCGCCAACGGCTTTTACCAAACCTACAACAAATGTGGACTTTATGGGCAAAATTAAAAAAAAAAATCCATTTTGGGGATTCTAGCCGCTTTTTGTTTGGAATTGTGGGATATCTGAAAGTTTTTAAAACTTTACCATTTTAATTGAAAAAATCATCCATCTTCGAAAATTTCGTTAAAATATCTCAACAAACAAAGATTTTATTAGAGATAAAATATTTATAGTAACTCTAAAAATCAATTTTTTTACAAAAAATTTATTTCAATTCAAAAAATTATGAAAAGTATGGACTAATTTTTTTTTTTTTAATAAACTCTCTAGCCTAGCTGACATAATTTTTAATTATATACAACAATTGAAATCAATATCTTTTACAGAACCAAAACTAAGCTATTGTACTATTGTGGATGTTAAAAAGTCATGACAAGGAAAAGTACAAATATGATCTAAAATATGGTCTAAAAAAACTAAAATATGCTCTTAAAAAAATAATTTTGTTTTAATTATAAACAAAAAACTATTTTTTTATTTAAACAAAGTTCTTTTTTTTATTTGAATGAGGCAAAACTAAAATTTAAATATCAAATGTGTCGAAAAATCTTATTTTAAATTGCCCAATTTTTTATTATTCCATTTGCTTACCCATCTAATTCTAAACATTAGTATTAGTTGAGAAATTATCATATTATCGATACGCTGACAAAAACTCTTATGTGTTTTACTCTCCTTTCAGGAGAGTAATTTTTTTTTGTATTGAAGTAATATAAAATTACATACTAATTGTTTCGAAAACGTTCAAATATTAAAAAAAAAAAATATTAAAATTTAAAATGGACGATGAAAATGTTTTCAGATGACAAAAAAAAAAAAAAAAAAATGATAAAATTACACGTTGAACTTTTCGTTTATATAGCTTTCACTCAAAAACACAAATTGTTTTTACAACTTTAACTGATAATATTCACGCAATTTTGAAAGAGAATGCGTCTTCTATAGGTGAAAATTCGCTTTTTAGCGCTAGATATAATATAACCACTTAGTCGATTCACTAGTTACTTTAGGTGGTGCAATTCGTTGCTAAACGATCACCTTCTGCACTACATTTCGCTAGTAAAATAAGTAATAACGAATGTTAAATGTTTTAATTAAAAAATATAATTCCGTAAATGAAACTGTTCCTTCTATATTTACATGTAATGTATAGAATTGCCGTTGAGAATTTTAAAAGTATCAATACAGAAATTTGCTATCGTATTATATATGAATTTGTTGCTAACATTTCTTTTAGTGAATTTACTATAGAAATGTAATGGAATTGGTGTCTCAGCCTTCAGAAATTCACATTAATGTATGCGAATTCGATACAACTATAAGTTAATGAATTCACTATTGAAATGTAATGCAGTTAGTGGCTAATCGGCAAGCAATTGTTAAATTTTTATTTTTCAGTAAACAAACTTGGTTATATACAAGTTATATATATGAATTCATTATAACTATTACACTAGTGAATATACTATTGAAATGTAGTGAAATTGGTGCGTCTTCGTCTTTAGAAATTCACATTGATGTATTCGAATTCGCCACAACTTTTTAATTTACTATTCCATTTATTCACTATTAAAATGTAACGCACTTTTAAGACCAATTGGCAAAAAATTATTGAATTTGTCTCTTGAAATAAACTTGATTATATAGGAATTCGTTATAACTCTTCGTCTTTAGAAATTCACATTAATATATCCGAATTCTTTACAACTTTTTAATTTAGTGAATTCACTATTAAAAAGCAATACAGTTTTTGGCCAATTGGAAAAAAATTATTGCATTTTTCTCTAGAAATTCCCTACAATATAAACAATATAAACTATTATGTTAGAGAATGCACTATTGGGGTTTTCCGCATTATTTATTTTCCCGGGAAACGAGAACGAAAAAATCAATTTCTCAGGACTTCCGGGAAAATACTAAAAGTTTAGTTATAAGAAAAAATAAAATAATTTCTTATAAAGAAAATTATTTTTTAATAAATAAAACAAAACGAAACATTATAACTTATACTAAATTAACGAAAAATGAAATAATATAAAAATATTTCTAAGATTAAATATTTTATACAAATGAAATTAGTAGCTTTCGTAATTTATGTTAAAAACTGTGTCTCAGATTTTTACGTTATTTTGTTTTTGATGCCAATACTTTTTAAAAATATTCAATAATCTTGGATAAATTTCATTATAAATAGCTTGTCGTTCATTTCCACTTTATTTCTCTAACTTACATTATTTTTTTTTTTACTTAACTAATTCTTACTAAATCAAACATAAATCTGGAAAATAGTAACAATTGGTTCGCAACAATGTTTTTCGAATCAATTATGGTGTTCAGAAATCTGATGAAAATAATCTCATATACGTATTAATATAACATGAGATTAATTAGTTCTTTTCATAAGTATTCTGAAGTTATAACATTTAGTTCTAACATTTACAGTTCAATTCCTGTTTCAAAAGAAAAGGTTGTGTTAGCATGAAAAATCTCCCAATTAAGTAATTTTTTATAATAGTGAGTATTTTCGAAATTCAACTTATTTAATATTCATTTCCACAAATCTATGATAAATATATACAAAATTTCATTTGAAACCTGTAAATAAATTCGTTAAAACATAGATAAACAAATACATAGATATCTGATAGAGAAAAACCTAATTTAATAGTCAAAAACCTAATTCATGGAACATTAACGTTCCTCTGAGATAACGTTCTAGTTGTATTATATGCGTTGAACTCTTGAAAGTACCATGATTAGAGCAACGTCATTGATATAAGGTGTTAAAAATAGCAAAATGTTTGCTACAGAATTTTGAAACTACGAGATTATTTGATTTCCCATTTTCTCGAGAAAATCTAAAAAAGATCTCGGAATTCCCGAGAGTATTTTGACGGGAAATATTGGGATTTCCCGCTCGGGAGTGTAATGAACAAAACAAACGAAAATGTTTCAAAAATAACCACACGTTAAAAAAAAACAATTCTAATTTCTATGAACTAAAATTCAAAAATAGTTGAGTGTGAAGCAGACATATTAGACTACCTTCTAAAATTTAATTCTAACACATAACACATAATAAAGCAAACAATTTATGATGGGGGTAAATAGTATGTATCTCTATAAGATGTTGGTAGAGAAACGGCTTCATAACCCTCACCTTCCATAGTTTCCTAGGCCGATTATTAAGGAAACCCCTAACTTAAATCTCAATCAAGTACTAAACTTTAAGATCCCTATCAAAGAAAACATCATGATATCAAATTAAAATTTCATTTTATCAAACATAAATTTTACTTTTAACCCATTAGAAAATTTCTTATAAAATAAATTATTAACTCTGGCATAAAAATATTCTATATATAAGAAACTAATATTGAAATTCTTCAGATTCAAAATAATTTACAATAAAAAAAATATATAAACCTGATTATTTTATAATAATTATGCAGCACAGTAAGGGTTAATTTAATAATTATTTGTACTATCTATATTTTTGTATTGTTTTGATATTGCAAATGACAAAGAAATAAAATTCATAATAAAGATTTTATATTTTAAGAGTGTTAAATTAGAGATTAAAAATTAAAGATTAAAAAAAATTTAAATAATGTAATTAACATAATGAACAAGATAAATAATATAATCGTCACTGTGTTAATTACAAGATCGATATGTTAATGAATGTTGTTTTTTTTTTTAATGTTTAATGCAAGTACAAAAAAGAACTAATAAAAATGTTTTAAACAACTTACCGCATCATATCGATCTGATGAAGTGCTCCCACATGAATTCGTTGATGAGGTGTAGCTAAATTTGTGATTATGGTTTTTGATGTAAATTATGAACTTGCATTATATAGATTGCTATAGTTTATGTTAGTTAGGTTAACCCCAGGTCTACAACTGAGATTAACGCTGATATAATATGTGGGATAACGCTGGCAGAAGAGAGAGAGAACAATTTATCTTTGAAAATATTAATGTTATACAAGGCGACAACGTATTTATATTAGTGTTACATCTCATAATTGTCTGGCAACTGTGCAGTGAAGTTTGTTTTTAGCTTCCATTGTGTTTTGTGTTTCTTTGTAATTTGTATTTTGTTACTTTTTGATAAATTTGTGTTTCTTATTTTGTGTATGTTTTTTATTGTTATTTTTTAATATGATTTTGTTTAATAAATAAAAATTATATACATATGGGCAAAAACACAAAAATTTAAAAATCAAAGAAACTAAGTTAATGTTACTAAAATGGCAAAATGGCTAATAACATTGCATTAGTAAAACCATAAACAATCAAATTGCAAAGTTTTGTGGTCCATGGACTTTATCATTATTAGTTAATGTTCTTCAAAGTTGAAAAACTAGAAAAATGTTATTGAAACGGACCATCATGACACTGTATGTGCGCTCCTACATGAAGATGAAATTTGATGTCAAAAATTTATTTTCAAGGTAATTCAGCTTCAATTGTGATGTATCCCATTAATGTGCCTCGTAAATAAGTGGGAGACTTGGTGCAGTCAAAATAAATCAGTTTTAACGTAAAACGAGATATTTTTATCAAATGCATTCTGCTTGGGCACATCCAAGCCCCGTCGTAAAAACTATCAAAATGTATCTGAATAGTTAGAAGTTTCATGAATTATTATAAAATCAAGAGCCCCTAAAAAATTTGGTACTTTGCATTTTCGTAATATTAAAAATGATGAGGTTATAAAATCTTTAAAGTAAATTATTCAGTAATCTAAAAAGTTTCTATTTTAACAGGTTTTTTGTTGGCAAATTAAATCAAATTTAAGAGGAAAAAAACAACCAAATGCCAGAATAGATAAAAAACATGCCGCAATCAAGTAAAAGATTAAAATCGTATTTTAGTTATTAAAAAATATTTTAAAATATATTCAGAAAAAAATAAGGGTTTGTATGACCATTAAATATATTAACTTAGTTTGTTCGGTATTAAAAAAATAATCACGAAATTATTTTTTATTTTATTTTTTTTAATGTTTAAATATTGTGCAAAAATTATTTATAAAAATGTTTTTTAAGTTTTCCTTCTAACTGAGCTAGTAATGGTAATATTGTGTCTTTTTGCATGTAGTGATAGCTTTTCAAAATATGAATGTGTGCAATTATAATGTAAATAAATTTGAATTTTTTAGATTATTTTTAAATTTTAAGCCGTGATAGCTTTTAGGCCCTCTAGTAAAAGTGACTCACGCCAACGGATTTTAAACGCTGAGTATAACTTTTTTTCGTTCAAAGCGCTCTCTATGTATTTATATTAATATTAAAAAGAAAATTAATAATAATTTTTTGTGATTTTATAGTTTTTTTTTTTAACGTTGGAAAAATCTTTGAAATAATATGGATGTAAGAAAAAACTTTGATATATTGTTAAAGTTAAAAAATTTAAAGGACCTAATGGATGTGGTCAATAATGAAGAAAACCGTCTGGAACGTATATGCTGGGTTAAACCATTTTTAGAAAACAGGCAGCTTCACTCGTTCGAAGCCCACATACTAAAAAACATTCTTTGGGACACCAGCGACTACAAAAATTTTTCCCGTTTAAATATAGATGATTTTGAGCACTTACTTTCATTGGTGAGTAATTTAAATTTGAATAATTACACAGTACAACAGCCAATCTGGGGGGTGAGAAATTCCAAGTCAGGGTGATGGTACTAGGTCAGTATAGTAAAACCCTCAATTATTGCACTCGGTGACTTTTTGCCTCTATATCTGTAAGTTTTTGTTTTATTAAAATGAGTTTGAAAAAATAAAAAATCAGTATTACCTCATTTCAAATGGCATAGCAACTTTATGATAGCGTTCACCTTGTTCATCAGATTCGGTAGCCAATTGTTTGCTGAAGTAGTCCAGATGATGATGTAAATAATGGATTTTCAAGGACATGTGGACACCAATTTCCGAGAATGCTCTTAACATCCTTGCGACAGAAACATCGTAGTTGTTAGAACGATGCTTTCCCAACAAGCCTTCTATTACTTCTTTGATTGCCTGCCATGCATTCAATTCAGCGTCAATCAAAATATTGTTGAATGCGTCACTTTTAATCAGCTTTCGTATATCTGGACCATTTAGTACGCCTGATTGGAAAAAATTAATTTGTTAAGATGGAAAATCATGGGAAATGAATGTGATATTATAACTTACCTTCTTTAATTTTACTTTCGCTGAGTCTCGGGTAAATTAGTTTCAAACACAAGAAAACTTCATCTCTTTTGGCGACAGGTTTGATAAAATTCTTAACAATTCCAAGTTTAATATGCAGTGGAGGCAGCAATATCTTCTCCTTCGGCAGTAGAGGCTCACGAATAATATTGGCCGTTTGTAACCTGCTGTGCTCTCTGAGTTTCCATCCGTGGCATGCATATTGGTCACCGGAAAATCGTGTGTACCAATCGCACAAAAAGCACATATATTTTATATAGCCGCTTTGAAGACCGCAAAGCATTGCTACAACATTTAAATCGCAGCATATGCGCCACATATGTTTGGCGTAGTTAACCATTTTTAAAATATTTTCCAGTGCATCATATGTTTCTTTCGTTTCTGTACTATAGGCGATTGGAACTGAAGGTTTTTTATTGGTCTTATGCAGTAAAACCGCCTTCAAGCTGAGTTTTGAACTGTTAATAAATAATCTCCAGTCATCTGCTTCATATTTTATTTTCATTGCGTCCATCAATTTTCCTACATCCGGGCAATATGCAGAAGTTTTTTCATCATTCACAAGGAATAAACTTTGGAGTGTTGCCTGACGACTTCGATAAGCTGTGACTTTCACACCGGGTGCCAACAAATTGTTTGATTTCAAAATGGAAGCCAGCTATTCTGATTTATGCTGTGTTAATTCCAACTTGCCAACAATTGAATCAAGCTTATTTTGATTTATTAAAATTGGCTCATTGGATACTGATGGCTCATATGGGGGATCATCACGTGCATGATATGTCGGAGCAGTCGTAGAAGAGAAAATATCTGGGCTAGAAGCTTTTGGCACAGGAATGTGGTCCGAATGAGGCAATGGTGTTGCGGCACTTGCAACACCAACGTAATTATACGATTTTCATATCCTTTTTGCTTCCCCTTTATTCGCACATGCATAGCAATTCAATGGATTGTGACCTTCGCCAGGATTAATCCAAGTCATTGGGATACCGAATGGCATACTTTCACGTCTTCTATTTTTATAATCCATTAGACGGTTGTAGCAGCTTTTACACACTATATTTGGTACCCAATTTTTGTTCACTATAACATTTTGGTTGAAGTACATCTCGTATGTTTGAACAAAATCAGTACTGAAATTTCCCCTTTTTTTATGTGTTGAGACATATTGACCACAGCAGTAGCAAAAGCTATTTATATCTGGCTTGCACAGTTCCATATTCTGTTCTCTTTTGTTCACTTTGAAAAAACTGGAGAAAAATCACTTTTACTGTTCGCGTTCGTCGGAACTTGTTGAATAACAAAAATCACAGAATCAGTGTGAGAAAGAGAAGAAGTATAATGACAATGCATGTTTTATGTGAACATTACAGAACCAGTGTTGCCACATCAATATTTCTCTTTTAGTACAGTAGAAAAATATGAGAGAGTTCGGCTTGTGAGTGTCAATGTTTTCTCCAAATAATGTTGTGCATATCTGGAGCAAATTTTTGAAATTCATACATTTACCTAATTGTGAATAAATGAGAAACGCATGCATCGATTTTCATGATCTATTCCTTTTTTTGCTCATGAGTTATGTGACTTTACGCGAAAGTAATTAGTTTTGGCACTTTTTTCCATTTTGGATTTTTTATGAATTTAAAAAAAAAAAAAAATATTTAAATTTTTAGGCAAAAAATACTTTTTTCCCTTCATACATTCATTTTTAACTTCGAAAGTGTTGCACATATAGGAAAACGGTATAGAAACAGATTAGATAAATTGTAATTCTTAATTTTTCTAAATTTGTTTCATCAAAATCGGGCAAGTGGTTCTCGAGTTATGTTAAACTACGTTTTTGCCAAAATGTTACAACTAAGCGAAAAAACATCAAGATAAGAAAAAAATTTAAAATGTCATAAAAAAAAACTGACACATACGAACGCCAAACCCTTTGAGGGTTTTACTATACTGACCTAGTACCATCACCCTGACTTGGAATTTCTCACCCCCCAGACAATAATCCCAAAATTGTTCCACAGTGTTATTGCCTAAAAAATAGCACTTCTCATAATCCTCACCATTGTTATGAACACAATATACATACATATATTATTAGGTTAACTTGAAAGTAAAAAAAATAGATACTATAATGAGAGACGCAATACCTTCAAGAACGAGCTTAGCTATATCACTACGCTATATTGCAACTGGAGATTCATACAGATCCTTGAAATATCTTACTCGAGTGTCTAGAAATACAATTAGCAGATTAGTTCCAAAGGTTTTTAACGCAATAATTCAGGCTCTTGCAAATAAATTCTTAAAGGTAAATATTAAAACTATATGTATATGTACATAAACATATTTTAATGACTCCTTTTCAGATGCCATTAAATCAAGCAGAATGGAAAGCTGTTTCAAATTATTTCAAAAATTTACTGATGTAGTTCTATTAAAAAACAGCAGTTTCTATGAAAAAATGAAAACTGGGAATCTAAATCTACCGAGAGACGAAGCATTGCCGGGACAATAAGTCAAAACTTCATACTTTTTCATTGGTGATGACATATTTGGAATCGACAGAAACTTATTGAAGGCCTACAACCGCAACACGAACTTGACAACAGCCCAAGAAATTTTTAATTATAGGCTGAGCAGAGCTAGGATGATCTTCGATCTTCTAATAACAGTTTGCTGTATTTTACATAATATGCTCTCCAAAAATATAGCTGATCGCCCAAAACATTACCAAGATGTGATTGTGCCAGAACTACCATCAACTTTAACACCATTACCTGTTCAACAACATGAAACTGTAAGATTTGTCAATGAGGTGAGAGATAATGTTAAAAAATTCCTCATTACTAACGGTGATGTTCTATTCCAATGGCAAAAAATTAGAAAGCAAGTTGCAAATTCAGTATCCGTAAGAATTGAGTGAAATGTTTAAAATTTTGTAAACGGACCTTTTCAGGACCAACAAATAATTTGCTAAAGAGATTTGTTTTTGTAAAATAACAAAATATTAAAACATTCAAATTTAATCCAATTTATGGTACAACTATTAAAGGCAGAATCATTAAACTGAAATTGAAAAAATTATATATGAATTTATTGAAATCATATATAATTTTTTTTTTTAATATGTTCAGATTCGGACTGCACCAAAAAACGTTCAAAGGCTCAAAAACTACCAAATTATTTTTTAGTTGAGAATAATGTAACTAATAGTACTTGTGGATTCTTACAAATTCAAAAAGTATTATTAGAAGAACGAAAAATACCACAAAATCCCCTCATAGATTCTCGTTCACTTAGGACCATATATCTTCAATTTTATGTTTCTAGCCTCAGTATTACAGAAAACCCAAAAAATACCATTAGAGAAACGAAAAAGTACCACAAAGTCATCTTTTATGGTTTCTCATTTACTTGGACCATGTACATTAATTTCATGTTTCTACGTTTAATGTTACAAAAAATACAAAAAGTACCATTTGAAGAATAAAAAAGTACCGAAAAGAATTCTTACCCACATAGGACCACGTATCATTATTTCTTTGTCCAAAAGGAAAAAACTCCATAACTTGAGTTATGTCGTTTCACATTTTCTTAATTTTTACATATTGTGTAAATATTTTACAAGTGATCTGCATAATGACATAATTAATTTGATTTTACTTCTTTACTTATTTTTACATATATATATAGTTTTTTTTTAGACATAAATTTTATTTTCATAGTATTTTGGAAATGGAATTAGTACATAATTCAACATATTCAAGAAATATTTTTAAATTCCATTTTGGAAAAAATATATAAGTTGAGATATTATTTAAACTAAATATTAATTTTATAAATGAAAAAAACAATACCATTGTTTACAATACACATATTCGTTTCGTTTCGAATAAATTTTATTTTCTTTTATATTCTTTCTTTTATATTTTTACTAAAGCAACCCATATTTCCCATTTTTTATATTTCCTCAGGGAACCTTATTTAAATGATAAAGCTTTAAAATTATTTTTTTTTTTTTAATTTCTAATTTTGATTTGAGCAGCACCAGACGTACTGAGAACTGAGATTTGTATATTTTTTAATTTAATTAAACTAATTTTTATTAACAAAATCTAAGTAAAAAGTTAATTTTAGTTTTGACGTTTATCGCAAGAAATATATCCCTCCTAAAATAAGGTAAATTTCAGTAAATAGTTTAAAAAATACAAATTTAAGCATTATCCTCTAACTGCAGAAGGGCGATTTTTTTATATTACTTGTTATTACAAATCTCATGTACTATAAGCGTACTTTAAAAAAAACCGCTTAAAACAGGATTTTATAAGTAAAAACGTATTCGAAACCGGGTTTTTAAAAAACCTATTTTTCGATTAATTCTAAAGCCGGTTTTCTGAAAATGTCGGTTTCTTGAATACACTAATTAGAAACTATGAATATGCTTCGAGAAAAACTAACTTTTAAAAAAATGTTTGATATTGTTTTCCAAACTTTGGGACTATCTAATGCGTTGACTATTTCGGGCACATCAGCAGGATATAGCGCAAAATACGCATAATTGCAACAATTATAAATCACTATAAATAATAAATTAAAAAATTTTGTAATAAAAATTCGACTACCCTGTATATAAATCTTGGAAGTCTGAAGCATTTTGGCATAAAGTCCGATTAGTTTCTATAAGATCAAATGAGATCAAGTGTAGAAGAATGGGAAAAAGTTAAGTAATTTTTAGCCCTTTTTCTAAGTTTTTGAAGTTTGAACAACAATCATGATGATAAAATGATATCTATGGTGCTAAAATTTTTCACTCTATTAGTTTCAAGTCTAGTGAATTCAGATCTTTAAATTATTTTCAACACAAAACTTATTAAAAATTAAAATCAGTTTCAGCCAGGTTAAAATTGTTGATAAATTCTAAAATTATAAAAGCAAAAAGTTCATTATTTTTCAAAACAATATATATTTTTATTAAAAGAATGGGAGATATAATTTTTAGTACTTACATTTAAAATCCGATAAACATCAGGTGCAGCTTACACTTCTAATATTATGTACAATTTGGAACCCAATTTTATTTTTTATAGGACAATGGAAAGATAATTCATATGCCAAAAAATTTATTTCTTAAATAAAATATTTTGATATTTCTTTAATAATAGTTCTTTTTAATTGTAAAGAACAAAAAAATAAATATGCTTTATTTTCAAACTATTTAAAATGTAGTTTATTTATAAATACTATTTTTGCTTGCTTAGCATCATTTTATTTTATTTTTATTTTAATGCAAATTCTGTTTGTTTATAAATTGAAATTATAACAAAATTTATTTTATGTATGTAAATTAAATATAGAAAACTCCACAACCTTTTTTTATAACTAGGAATAATTAATACTTAATTGATCACATTTCCTTCTCTTATTATAAAATTAATTAATAAAATAACGTTAAAAATATTTGTTCTAATATGAGATTTTAAGATCTTATAAATTTTAATTAGGAAGAAATTATTATTTAAGATTTTTTTTTTGTACTTAAGAGTTTTCAGTTTTTTTTTATAATTTTAAAATAATTTCTTTAAATTTAACGATATTTAATTTCATATATAATTTATATATTTTGTAATATTGTTATTTTTTTAACGAAAAAAAAGTAATAAATAAAAATGTCATCAAAGGTTTTAATATATAGTCCAAAAAGATTAAAATTATATTTTAATATTTACGATTAATACGTTGAATATAACATAAATTTTTTCCAATATAGGGTCATATGAGGCAAAAAAAAAAAAAAAATTAAATAAAATAAAAAAATATTATTTTTCTTCCAAAATATTTTTAATAATTAATTTTTTATCAAAATATTTGTGCCCAAAATTTATGATTTTATATTTTCAAAATTAAAATTTTTGGAACATGGACCAACAGAATTTATAAAATGGTAAGGTATACAAACCTTTGCCTTAAATAATTTCGGATTCACATAATGCTGTTTGTAAAATACCTCTTATGGACTCATTTGAACTTTTTTGGCCAATATAAGTTGAATTTCGGACGTGGCTTCGATGGCAGAAGACATTATAAGTTGTGCTAACTGAAACGAATTCGATTATCCAAAAGTCGAATACATAGTTTCTTCATTTTCTTTATTAGATGACATCATATTGTAGGACATGTCTGCCTGCCTTACGAAAGCATCAATGGCGAAGTTGAACTTTTCATTCCTATCAATTTTTTCCTTTTTGCGGGTTTATTCCAATTTTTGTTTGTTGGAGATGTTTCATAACCGGATGATGACAAAAAGCTTTCTTCAAGATTCAATAAACTGCTATCCAAATTGCAGTTTTCCTCCAAAACCAAATTATCCTAACCAAACAATAAAGTAGTAGTAGGCGATTTTTCCTAATTCAAAGGCAAAAATAATTTATTTATAAAGATTGCGTTCTTAATAATTAATAATTATAAAACATACTTTTTCCAAATTACTAGTTGTTTTCCGAAACATTACAGAGGAGTTTAAAAAATTTAGTTCATCATAATAAAATAAATGAGGATGATACATATCTTCCGCCGAAGATCCGGATTTTTTTGAGGATTCCACTTTCCTTTTTTCAGATACATATGCTGAACGTAAATTTTAATTTTCTTTTTAACTTTCTCTTCATCTTTTTCCATATTTTTTGCAATTTCCTGCCAAGCATTCCTTTTCATGTCGTTTCATTTATGGTGAGAACTTCGGATGTCCCAAAGACATGGAAATTGGCGATATAAGTTAATGATTTTAAAAACATCTTCTATACTCCAGTCCATTTCGCTACAACCCAAAATATTTAATAAGAAAATTAATAAAATAAAATAAAATTCATTAATAAGTCCTAAAAAAAGGCGTGCTGAAAAAATAGTCATCAGAAAATTTTATATGACACATAAAAATCCTCAAATGTATATTCCGAGAATTTTTAAATTGTGTTTTGAAAGATCATTTGTTGTGAGAATTGCACGCTGTTGGAATTTCTTGCTGTGTGAACTTCGTATTTTCTTCCACCGCAACAATATCTTTCGACTTAAACTTTTGGATTATTCATAAATATGTACGTATGTACATATATTTTATAGAAATAAAAATTTATAAATGAATGCATCTGCGTTGCATGGAATATGGAAGGTTTCTCGTAATACTTCATATATTTATCCTTCCAGTCTTATCGAAAAATGAAGAAACGTTTTAATGGCGAAAAACTGCAATATTTTCCCCATTTTCATTATTATGCAAATACTTTATATCCTATAGTTCCTTCCACCTTAGAATTGATATATATTTAAAATTTCACTAAAATCGGTTCGGCGGTTTAGGCGTGATTGCATCACAAGCAAACAAATAAATAAACAAACACACACTTGATTTTATAATATATTAATATAATTTGTTCAATTTGTATGTTATGTACACATACGTTTATTAAAACAATATTATTAAAAATGTGGATTTGATGCAGCACAATTTTATTGCAAAATTTTTTAAATTGGAAAGCAAATTTTTTATTGCAGAATTTTCCAATTAGTACTTTTCTTTCTGGAACACTTGGTAAATTTAAAGCACTTCTGTTTATTGCAATTACAAAAAATTGTATTGCAAAATAAATTTTCTGTTAATTTATTTAAAAGTCCAAAATATATTCTTAAACCGATTTTAATTATTTATTATTATTATTATTATTATTTTATTTAATTATTTTCGAGATTAATCATTTGCAATAAAGAATTTTTATAACACACATTTAACACTTAAATGGCATCTTCTTGAAATTTCATACATATGTACATATGTATGTATGCATGTGTGTACAAATTTGAGAGTTCATCTTATAACATTGTTGTGTAAAGATTTCTCATAACAACCGTCTCATAAAATTTTGTATAACACTAATTTTAAATCTACACGTAAGATAATTTTCTCAGAGAGTAATTTTCACGCTCTCTGATATAAAAATCTTTCATATTTTGGTACGTGTTAATACCCTGTAATAATAACTAGATATGTGTAGATATTGTTAAGATGTAGAATTATGTAAATAATTATCATAAGTAGTGTTAATGATCATTATGTTCAATAATTAGCATCAGGTAAGTAATGATCATTACATAATTAGATCTTACACTAATAAAATATAATAAAAAAATCTTATTATTTATAAACGCATTTTAATATGCGTAATAAATTGATTTGTAGAATTAGATATTCACTAAACAAATCAAAATCTTAAAAATTTGTTAAAAATTGCGAAAAATTTTCAATTTCATTTATATTAAGAAAACAGTGATATTAGATTAAGATACTTTGTATTTTATAGCGATATATACATAATGATAAAGTATATTATGTATATAAATTGTTAAAATTGTATAATGTATAAATATTTAATACATTTAAATATTTAATACATTTCAGTTTTTTTTTTTTTAATTTTTAGAACTATTTAGTTAAAAATAGTCTTTAATTATAGTTTAATTTTTAGGTGAATTGTAGTTTTAAAGAGTTTATTTATTTCAGGTTTTATCATTGCTCTTAAATTTTTCTAAAAATTGTTCATAGTATCATTACTGAGAATTCTATAAGCTACTTGTACATAAATTTTAGTGAATTTTGTTAGCTTTTATTTTAGGTATAATTTTATAGAATTTGTTAAACTTGTCATAATATTGGAGTTGTTAAATTTGTATCTATGATAATTTTAAATTTGATTAAGAGTAATTGTTTTTAAGTGATAAATAATAATTTTAGTAGTTTAGATTTAGATTAGCTTTATGGTTTTTATCACTTTTTAGATTTTAGGCAACAACTGCATAATTTATGATGGTGTTTTTGATTAAACTTGAATGAGATGAATTGGTGAATTTTACAGTGAAAACACAAAGAAACAGATGAATTTTGTAAATGATTCTTGCAGCTCGTTCACTTCAATTGTATTCTTCAAGAACCACATTACGAATTTGGTGTTTATTTGACTGAATCTTATTTTTAGAGAGGACAAATGAAGACACAGTTATGTAAATGATTTGTTACAAACTAGATGTAGATGTATATAACTCTATGAGCAAAATTACAGCACAATTTGACTTTTAAACTCTAGGTCTTATCACATTGACGATCTACAATTAGAAGAACGATGCATTTTAAAGTTTTCTTCATAATCGAATTTGTAATTCTAGAAATTTTTTAAATACTGTGAAAAAGGTAGAGAAGACAACAAAATACGGTTGCAAGTCAATAGTATTAAATCGAATGTTAATAGTTAGTACTAGTAACATAAAAATCGCAAAAGTAAAATTTGATAATATACTTTTAGTATATCCTTTCAGAATATTTTGTAAAACTATATAAAAAAAAATACATGAAAACTTTTTATACTATTTGTTAATCTTTCTATAATTATTCATTTTAATTAAGTTTTCTAATTCTTGTTATACCATTATTTCTTTCTAATGTCATCATAACGATTAAAGCTATTCAACCAGGAAACCTACCCCTTTTAAGCCACTGACCAATATGATGAAAGCTAAAAATAAATATTAAGATAAATAATAGCAAAATAGACATCTTAATACAGCCGATTAAAGGGGCGAAGTTCGTAAATTAAAATTTTGTTTTAAACGAAAGTTAAATTTGTTATTTATAAAAGAAAAACACAATATCTAAATCAAAACATTATTATAAAGTTCATAAAAATGACTTGTTCTCTTATGATGTAAGTTTTTTTGTCTACTCTATGTTAATTAATGATCATAATCAAGTTCTTGTTATTTTATTTCAGCGAACTTGAATAGTGTCGAAACAAAGATTCAAACATAATTTGGAATTGCTTGTGACTGGACTTTACATACGAAAATACGCAGAACTGATGTTGGGATTTTATAATAAGTGTTTCTATTTTAAATAATTGTATGTAACTACCTACATATGTATGTACTTATACATTTCTAGAAAAGTATGAATAAAATAATTTACCATACACAATTTCCAACTAAAATACATACTTTGAACAAAAAAAAAAAAAATAAGCAAAAAGAATATTTGTTTCAACGACCATTACAATCCCAAACCCTAAATGTAATGTAATTAGTTGCCAATAGACTTCAGAATTTTACATGAATATATGTGAATTGGTTACAATTGTTAATTAATTTTATTACTCAAATATAATGCAATAAGTGGCCTGCCAGGGGTTACAAAAGAACCAAAATTACTCTTTAAATGTAAATGTTATTAAAACATTATTTTTGTTATTCTTGTTGTAATATATTTGAAAAGGTATGTTTAAGGAATATAGCCTCTTTTTATTATATTTTTAAAATTATTTTATACTAATTATATATATATATATATATATATATATATATATATATATACATTGGTTGGTATATATATTTTGACAAGAAAATATGATATTACTAAATTCATAAGAGATAGTTTTAAAAAAGCGCAATGAAATCAAACTAGAATAGCTAATTCACAGAAAAAATATAAATTGGTTTAGTATTTAGTATTGGTTTAATATTTATATTAATCATGTGCTTAATTGGTTATAAATTTGCTCTAAAAGAATTTGCGTATGTTCAAAAAATTAAAAATAGAAATAAAAGTACCGAAAAAATTATAAATTTTTTAATCAACAATTTTGGATGAAATGTGGAGACTATGGTTTGATAGATTTATTAAAAGTTATTTTCTGCCACAACCGAAACAACTCCCTGGTATATTCTCCGGTGAGAGCGTGTATGAATAGAATCCACAGAAGTTAGGAACAACATGAACAATTTGGCAACCTAATATCAAGTTACCATTAGGAAGAATGATGTAAATAAATAACACCAAAAAGATAAAAGAAATCTCAAATATAATAAAATAGAAATATTGACTTTTTTAAAACAATAAAGTGTCAATAAGGACAAATAAAATGAAAATGCGTATATATTTTTTCCAATTAACACATTGCTTCATTCAATCATGTACTTCATTGATAATTGTTTAAATACTGATTGTTTTCATTTAAAATTGTGTATACATAAAACATATTTGTTTCAAATATTATCATGATACAAACATTTATGTGACTTATGTACGTTAAAGTGATTTTGGGAAATGGGCCTTGTATGGGAGTAATTGTCAATCAGGGAATGATCTTCATAAAATTTGGAGTACTGATAGAATCTTATATCAATCTTATTATGCCGAATTTTATTGAAATACTGACATAACTTAGGAAATTATAGGCCTTAAGACAATATTCCGAGGTGACATTTGTATGGGGGCTATGTAAAATTATTGGCTGAACATAACTAATTTCCATAGGATTCGTCGTTATGTCAAAATAATTTTATGTGCCAATTAAGTGATTCTGAATCGATTGGTACACATAAACATCAGCACAAACGCATAATATCCCATTCTACTAAAGACTACTAAAATGATTTTTGACAATATTTTTGTTAGTAATGTTTATAAATTAATATTATGATTATTTAGCTCTTTTGGTCTTATTTCATACCTAATCATTAGCTTTTAAAATATATATTTTTTTTTACAAATTTAGTATATTTGGAATAAATATTATTATTTTTTCTTAAAAAAATTTATACTTCTTTTAGTAAAAAAACAAGATATTTTCTTTTATTTTTCTTTCATAAAATTCTACATAAAAATTGGGACAACTTTACACTTAATACATTATATAATATAACGTATGCGGAATAAAATTGCAACAAACTTAAAAATTTCAAATTTCTCAAAAGATTATATTATTTTTTAAAAAGATAACTTATTATATTATTTTTATATTTTCGAAATTTGGATCACTTTTGGAGCAGTTCTGAAGAACTTTTTTGCCCTGAGTTTAAAATTTCCGTATCTGTTATTCGGCTATTATATCCTAGTTTACATTGGAATTTTTTCGAGCTAATTCTACAAACTCGCCTCTGTTTAAATTGGTTTAAAACATTTTAAATGATTTTAATTTAGAATTAATTTGAGATTTTTAAACCTTAATTTAATTTAAAGATTTTTTTCAAATCCTTCAAGTAGTTTAGAACATATAATTTACTATTATTGGATAATATACATCGATGTTTCTCTTTAAGAAATACACCACCTCCGCGTTAACCAGCATCAGAATATTAATAAAAAATACAGTCAAATCAGGATCTTGAAATATCACTAATTAAAAAAAAATAGCCACAAATTGACATTGATCCACATAAATTGTTTCTTCAAAAAAACGTTTTGCCTTAATTTTTGTATTTCCTCTTTCAATTGATTTATATCAATCCGAAATATATTTTCTTTTTACACTCATTGCCCTCTGAGTTAAAATATAAATAATTTCTTGTTAGATAAATATAAAAATTAACGAGAAAATTTACAATTTTTTGTTCAAGGTACTTTTGTTCTTTAATATTTTGAAGAAACGAGAACTCCGATTTTCATGCAAGTTTGCAAATTATAATGAGAAATTAATGATAAAATGTCTTTATTATTTTATTATGTTTATTATGTCATTAAAAAAAAATTAAGTTAAACCATATTTTTCTTTAAAAAGAATTTTAAACATAATTTGTATATTTTTTCTATCAATCGGTTTATATCTATCGAATATTAATCATTTTGTGGTGGTGTATATATAGAAATAATCCAAAAATTTACAAATATTTTTTCAAGGTAGTTTTTCTCTTATTATTATCATTTTAACTGGAAGTCAGATTTTCATGAATTTTTGTCAATATTATGAAAAGACATGTGGTCATCCCAAATTGATGACAAAAAGTCTTTATAATAAGTACACTGTTTTTAACTAGCGTCGAAAGTTTTGTTGCAATTTTATTCCGCATACATTAATGCATTACACTAGTTACCTTTCATAATTCAACTGGTCGTTAAATGATCACATATTGTCGATATAAATAATATAAAAATAATAAAGTAATATGACTACATGTAATGCCTAAATTCGATGTTAGCATTTTGTTAAATGATACATTTTCCCTAAATTCATAAACAAACCCATATTTAAATTAAAACAAATATTTTTTTTTATTGTTTTTAACTTTTGTCGTCCCAAATACTAAAGTTTTCGTACTACTGAAAATACTAGTAACTTCTTATCCTTGTGGTGCTAGTTTCAAGATGACGATATATTTAACTTCACAGTACTTTCCAAACTACTAGTAATGCAAAGGGTTGCCAATGACGTCCCCATGTTAAGTTCATTAGTTAAAAACATTGCAAGTGGGTTGAAGAATAGCTAGTGGTAGTTCTTAGTGGCTGAAGAATTCGACGTTACAGAACTGGTGCCAATTTGCCCTTTAACACTAGATATATAACTACTTAGGCGATTATCTAGTTACTTTTGGTAGTGCAAGTGCTTGCCAATATTTAAATTACAATTCGCTATCTAACGCAATGCCTAAATTCGCCGTTAGTATTTTGTCAAATGATATGCTTTCTCTTATTCATAAACGAAACCATATATAAATTTCCAATTCGCTAACTGCGTGTAATCTAGAAATTCGCTATTAGAGTCTTAGTATTTTTAGCATTTTTGGCACAGGAGGTACATAAATTACAACAAACATTCACATCCAATTGAAAATAGCACATAGCAGAATGTTAAATAAAGAGATCAATAACCCAGTGGTTAATGCGCGTACCTAAACCAGAAGGTTAGTAGTTCAAGCCCAGCTGAAGACTTCGATGGAGAAAAATGTAAAATTAAGACATCTGAAATAATTCTGCGAACTGGTTACGTAAATTTTTTGTAAATAATTGGATTTTGGAGAAACGATATATATTTAATCTCTAAAAAGATCTTTGTTAGTTGAGATATCCTAATGAAATTTTCGGTGATTGTTGATCTTTTCAATTAAAATGGTAAAGTTGAAAAAACTTTAAGATTTATGTAAAAGAAATCCCACAATTCCCAAAAAGGCAACGAAAATCAAAAAAAAAATAATGTTTTTGAATTTTGCCCATAAAATCCATATTTGTTGCAGGTTTGAAAAAAGCCGATGGCAAACTCTTTGGAATACATTAGAGTTTTCGGAACTGCATTCGGTTTACAGAATAAAAAATTAAAAATTTTAATATGAAATAAGTCCAATTTCGGAGGGTCACTTTTTAGTCCTATTAGGTGTTTGAGTTTGTTTTTAACTTTGGAACCATATCTGTAAAAATACCTTTCAAAATAGTGTAAACTTATTATATGTTCTTAAAGTATATTCTATTTTAGAGAAAAAAAGTGTAGACACTATTTCGGCAAAAAAAAGTACAAAAAATAATTATTTTTTCAATTTTCAATTCCAAAATTGGTTATTTTTGAACTCATAAGAGATATCGACTACAATTTATTTTATTCCATAGATAACTAATTGGGTAAACATTTTACAAAATTAGATAAAGATATTAGACTATATATTGAAAAACTGGACCAAGATATGTCAAAATTGAGATCGTTAAAATTTAAAATGCAAATAACTTGAAACTTATAAATATAAATTGCACATATAAGCATGGTTTTTATAGGCCTTATCAAGGGCTTTAAGAAAAATAAAAACAATCGTATAAGAAAGAAAAATTTGATAAACGTTCCTGGAGAGTATGTTGGGCCCCCTTCCAAACTTAAAATTGGACATTCCTCTGCTACATCTATGTATTTTATGTAAATCCAACCAGCGGATTAAAAGTTACAGATTTATTTCCAAAAAAGTTCGATTCTGTCCCACTGTGCAATGGTTCTTACAGCAGCTATATTGACTATCAAAAATGAAGCCTAATATCTTACTTTTGAATCTTAATATCTATGTTAATATCTAAGTATAATCTATGTTTAAGTCATTAATTCTTTGTTTTCTACAAACAGGTAGATGATTAAATTTTTCAAAAGAAATATCTGCACTCGATTGTTTTGACCAGTTGTCAATGGCAAGTAAAGGGTTATAAATTCATTTTCAATTTTTTTTTCATTTGTTTCTTCTCTTGCTATGGCATCAAGGTCATCCGCGTAAATACAGTGCTCCACTTTTTTATTGTTACCTATAATTCGACTTATGTAAATCGTCAAAAGCAATGACTAGAAGATGTGTGATTTATAGATACTGGAAATTTTCAATAAGTAAAGAAAGATTTAATAAAATTCAGCAATTTCAAACCAATGGACCAGTTCAAAAGTTTCTGCAGCACAATATGTACACCAATTCTGTAAAATGCGTTGATAAAGTCAGTTGACAAAATCGATGTATGTTTCTTTGCAGAAGTATTTCTACATATCTGTGGCAACAAGGAAAAACTACTTAACTATGATATGCAAAAATCTTGTTTTTCATTTTTTAATTCTTTATAGCCAAGTCTATGTTATATCAATTTCAAGAGATATTTATATTTGTAGTTACAATTTCCTATAGTGTTACACGGAAATAAAAAAAAATATAAACTGCTCTCCTGAAAAGTTTATTGGATTTAGACTCGATTAAAATCCAATTTGATTATGGGATAAAAAATATTATGTTTCCTTATAAACCACATCAGACTTCTTTATATTATTTTTTCGAAAAGTTTTGAAATATATGGCAGAAGATAAATAGACGATAGTAGTAAATCTCATCTATTGGTTTATTGTTTTTGTGTATAGCTACAATAGGAGCAGCTTTAAAAAATTGTGGAATTATACCCCTATCAAATATATTATAGGAAGGTTATTTAGCATAGAAAGAAAAAAAATTTTATCAAAACCTGATGATTTGCTTTGGAAGTACTGAGAGTAAATTTCAACTCTTGTAGATTAATAGGTTGTGCTACTAATCTTGATTTGGGAGGCTATAACGTTACATTTAGTGAAGATAAAATTTGAGCCCTTGAATTTATCAGACCAATGCTTTGCAAACGATTCAGCAATATTCTGAGAATCTGAGATAGTTTTTCCGTTAACTGATAAATAATTTCTTTGGTTCGGTATGAAATTACTTGTCAATTTTCCTAGTGAATTTATTAAAATATTGTAACTTTGCCAGTTTCTATGCTCTATTGAAAAGCGTGTTATTTCTCTTGTATGTGATAAAATAGTCTGTTGTCATATTTCTGAAAAATATTTTCCAATTGTATTGTTTTCTGTTTTGTGGTGAAAATATACCGACAAAATAGAAAGTGTAGTTGTTGTGTTTACTTCTAAATCAAGAATATTAATAGATTGATATAAATTTAATTTAATTGTGGTGGGTAGTGTTGCCAATTTAGCATTTTTTGTGCTAAATTTAGCAATTTTTAAACTCATTTAGCACGAAAAAATTGAATCTAGCACTTTTTTCAGCACTTTTTGAATTAATTTTAGCTTTTTTTTTAGCATTTTTTGCATATGTTTTTTTATCAATCGCTTTTACTAAAAATGTTTAAAGAAAAACTTCGATAAGTTTTAAATTTTGTAGATAATTGCGATGAATTTGATATGTACAAATTTTTCGTTAAATATTATTTATTTGTTATTAAATTTGTTGTTAGTTCAATTTTTTTCAATAAAATTTCTATTTACATATATATATTATGACGAATTATTTTTTTTTTAGTTAAAATATTAGAATGTTTCTACGTATAAAAAATGTTAAATTATTATTTGTTGTTTATATGCCGTTTACACCAAACGAAAACTGATAGCTTTTGGCTTCATTCGTTTTTTTTTTTTTTTAATGAAAAAATGCATTAATTTCGTTGGTTATACCTTACAAATCAAAAACTATTTTCAATTATTTTTTTCGAAAACCAAATAAAAACTACCAAAATAATTATCTATTAAAGAGTCTGTTTAATCTCTCATTGCTTTCGTAAATTTTCAATTTATAGAAAAATTCAATACATCTTCTTTTACGAAATTTTTAAAAATATTCTTTTATGGAAAAGTGTGTTTAAAATTTTGTTTTTATAGAAATTTTTTGAGAAATTATCTTTTTTAGGAAATTTTCAATAAATGTTTTTCTTATAGAAAATTTTCATTAAATGTACTTTTTTAGGAATTTTTGAAAATTTCCTTTTTATATGAAATTATTGGTAAATGTTATTTTATTTGGAACAGTGATAAATTTTATTTTTATACGAAATATTAGATATTTTTTTTAGGAAAAGTTTATAAGAAATTAATTTTAAAAATAATGTTCATTAAATTTCTCTTTATATTCATAGAAAATTTTCAATACATTTTCAATTAAAAAAAACTTCATTTTATATGAAACATTATGGGGAAAATAATTGAGGACTTACATTTTAAAATGGGGATTTTTGGGAAGTTTTCGTTGCGGGTTTGGGGACATGAAGCAAAATTTTTCTGGCAACACTGCCCGTACATTTCATAAGTCGGATAAATTTTAATAAAAACAAAATTCTCTCGTATTTATCTGAAATTATATTATTATTTATGTATTATTTTCCTAAGATGGGATGGAGATTTTCTTGATTTTTAAGGAAGATGTTTGCAGCGCCGACAAATGCAGTTCCATTATCTGAGAATAGAGCAGATGGGGTACCTCGGCGAGAGAAAAATCGTGAGAATGTTTCTAGAAAATTTGGGGTTGATATTTCGATTGTTGCCTGCAGATGCATTGCTTTTGTTGCGAAACATACAAACACTAGGACGTAGCCTTTAGTTATTTTGAATCCACGGCCAGCAAATGATTTTATGTTGAATGGGCCAGTGAAATCAAGGCCGGTGTTTGAAAAGGGGCGACAAAGAAGCGTTCTTTCTGGAGGGAGAGATGCCATGAGCTGCTGACTCTGTTTGTGCTTATACAGAACACATATTTTACTGTTTAATATGATTGTTTTTATTAAATTTTTGAGTTTTAGTACCCAAAATTCCATTCGTACTAGACGAATTAGAAGGAAATTTTCTCTGAACTGTGTATTTATGTAGCATTTCTAAGTATAGACGGGTAAAACGACCAGAGTATGGTAAAATTTTAGGGAATCGTTCTTCACATGAAAGTATCACTAAACGAAGTTTAACATGATTAATTTCGGATTGACTTATAGTGAGAGAGGGGAAGTTAAAGTTCTGTTTGTATCGGGAATGAGTAAAGTGATAAAATCGGAATATATATGCGATTACACGCAGAGCTCGTGAAAAGTCGGAAAAACGCGATAGAATATCTTCTAAGTGTTGAGTTAAATGTGTTATTACGAGCCTTACTTCTTCATTAGTTTCAATAACTGTAGACATTGAAGGCCATTCGTTACTAGGCTGCTTGATCCACTTTGGTCTATGCCACCATAAGTCGTTACATACCAATTCCTTGGCGGTAAGTCCTCGGGATCCGAGATCGACTGAGTTGTCCTTGGAGCATACATGACGCTATTTATCGTTTCCAACTTTATCCATTATAGATGTGACTCTGTTGGCGACGAAAGTACTCCAATGCGAAGGGTGTTGTTACAGCCATGCCAGCACAATTGTTGAATCTGTCCAAAGATGTAGATTACAATTTTCGAATTGAATATGAGACTGAAATGATGAAACCAATTTTGCTAAGAGCTCGGCTCCACATAATTCTTTTCTGGGGAGAGTAACGAATTTGACAGGAGTAACTTTAGTTTTCGCAAGAAGTAATTGAGAAGTAATATGATTGTTTTCGCTCATAGTTCGAAGGTAAAGAATTGCAGCATATGCCTTTTCAGAGGCGTCGCAAAAGCCGTGTAGTTCTACTGAACATGAGGGGGAATAATCTACAAATCGGAGGATTTTTATAAAACTTATGTTCGGATAGTCATCTAGGAATGAAAGCCAACTGTGAAGGGTTTCTGGTTTGAGATTTTCATCCCAATCGATTTGGTTTATTCAAATCTGTTGCATTATCATTTTGTCAACAATGATTTTCGGAGCTGCATCAAATAATCGTGCAAAATCCGATAACACAGTTCGTTTTATGATCTTATCTGTTTTATGGGGTTAAAAAAGAAATAACCCAGATTCGCATTCCAACGGAGTTCAAGGGTTTTAGTTATAGTGGTATCTTCGAGTTTCAGCGTCTCAGACGAAAGTAAGTGTTAGGGTTTAAGGAATTTTTGGAGGGAGTTATCATTCGAGATCCATTTACGAAGGGGGAATCAAACAGAGTTTAAGACATTTATGAGATTGTCTCTTAATTTTACGGCCAGGTGTAGGTCATGGGACCTGCTAGTACGTCATCAACGTACATATTTTCTTGTAAAATTATTGAAACTTCGTGGTAATCATTACGACAGTATTCAGCGAGTTCGAGTAGAGTTCTCAGAGCGAGATATGGCGCACAATTAACACCAAATATGACGGCTTTTAATTCGTTATCTTGGGGTTCTTTATTGGATGATTTTCTAAATAAAATCCTTTGATATGGGGTATGATGAGGATTAACAAGTATTTGGAGGTACATTTTCTCTATGTCCGCATTAAAAACGTATTTAAACAAACGCGAACGAGATACAAGGACAGTTAAATCTTATTTTCGAACTGGACCGGGGTATAAAACGTCATTTACACCAGATGAAGTGGGATTCGATGCGATGAAAACAACACGTAGCTTCATAGTTGTGCTTTCGGGTTTGAGCACAAAATGATGGGGTAAATAATATGACAAGTTAGGGGGTGCAGATAAATTTGGGATTACCAAATTCATATGATTGAGAAGGGAGTATTCTTCAATTACTTTATCGTAATCTTATTTCAGTTGGGGGTTACAATAAGTCTGCTCTCATTTCGAAGAAATTGAGATAATTCTGAGTTGCGGGAGTTGCCTAGGGGTATATTATTAGTATATTCTGATTTAAAGGGGGGGCTAACTACGAAACGACCATTTTCGTCTCTATAGGTTGTGTCTGTGTATAGTTTTTTACAGAAAATTTCTTCCATGGATTTTGTAGGGAATTCGGGGACCTTTTCCAGCTCCCAGAATTTGGTTAACTATTTGTTGAGTTCAAGGGTATTGTGATAAGTAGATACGGAGTTAAAAGTCGAGGGGGTAGATGGAATTAATTTTCTAGATATTATCCATCCGAATATGGTATGTTGAGCGATAAGTGACCTATGATGGTCCCAGCGGATGATTTTATGATAAATATCACATCCTATTAGGATTTCAACATTTGAAGTTTTATGATAGTAGTTATCAGCTAAGGGCATATCAGAAAACTTGGAGTCCATAATGGACGAGTAGTCATAATAAGGTAAACTTCCTGCTAATTTGTTAATGACGAGATTATTTGTTGAAATTTTGAAGAATTTATCTACGGGAGAGCTAATAGTAATAGGACATATTCGATTTGCTATATCAGATAGAGACCCGCTTAAGCCAGTGATATTTGTGTGTGTGGATTGTGAGGGAAGTGCAAGAGAAGTTTGAAGTTTCTTGGAAATGAATGTTGCTTCCGAGGCCGAGTCTGCAAGAGCTCTTACAGACTCGGCCTCGGAAAGCAGTACCTAGAATAATCGAGTTATGAGGAGTGGACCGTAATTGTGTTGAGAATGTTCGGCGAAGACTTGCTGTAGAAGCAGCTGAAGTTGAGGGGGTATCATCGATGTTATAAACGACTTGAAAGGGGTGCAAATCACGGGGATTATTCGTGGGCACATTGTTAGAAGGTATAATATTACCTTGATGAGATACAGTTGAGTTTTCGGAGCGATGCAATAGGGAATGATGTTTCTGTTTACAGAACGAACAACAAAATTGACTTTTGCAAATTTTGAAATCATGTGAGGAGGCTAAATAATTAGTGCATCTCTTTTGATTTTTAGCGAAAGAAAAATTATCTTCTACTGACATAGATAAGAAAATTTTTCAGAATCTTGAAGCTGCTTAATGTTGGGACCTGATTCCTTATTAATGGAGTTATTCAGCAGATTGAACAAAATTTTTAATTGAGAGTGAACTAAAATGCGAGGGTTCTCATAGCGCTCAACGAAATTCTTCCACGCCATCTCAAAATCATCATTTGTCAAGGCACAGTTCTTCAAGATTTCATGAGGTTCACCTTCTGTTTTCTTCAATAAGTGGAATAATTTTAAAACAGAGAACAGTCGGGAATTATTAATATATTGGGCCGTGAGCATATCACGGAATGACGACCAAGAGACATAATCTCCATAAAAAGTTTGGGTATCACATGGCGGGAGAGAAAATATTGTGTTAGAATCACTGGATTATGACGGGTGTTAAACAACAGGGGCGTTTCTAGTTCGGAGGGAATCTAAAATTTCGTTAGCCTTAGACAATTCTCTAATGTGAGAATCAAAGATTTTATAAAATCTTTCTTTCAGAGATTCAACATCTACATCTTGAGCAATCAAATTAATTAAATTTCTCAAGATTTTATCATAAGATGCTCTAAACTCTGCCCAGTGGCGAAGAATTTCATCTTTGTGAATGTCCCGAGCGGATAGTATGCCTATCAACCGGAATGCCTGAGAAAAATGCTTCAAATTCGACCACTTGATCAGAAGATTTTATAAATTCATCTAAGGAAGACATTTTAAATATAGGGTTACAAAATAAAAAATTTGTATAATTGGCCAAAACAATTAAAAATTTTATTCGTATGTACGAACGAATGATTTTTCTTGGAGGGTATTTATAAAAAATAAGAGAAGTTTACTTCCATTTATATAAAAAGTTCGAAAAATTTTCTTAAATGTTCCACAGTATTATAAAATTTAAGTAAAGAGCAACAAAATTTAAAAATGATGATGAAATAATCGAATTTAGTTTTAATTACGAAAATTTTTTCTCTCTCTTTAACTTTGTGCCAAATATTTCAAATAAGTATTTAACTGTGGGACTTGTCAATTAATTTCTCTTTAAATGAGAGACACACGCGGTTCTTGATCACTGTAATATTCTATATTATTGCAATAGAACTGTTAAATTTATTACAAACTGTTATATGTAAAAATAATTTTAACACTTGTGGATTTCGTTTCATATTGGCCAGGGAAATTTTATTTTCACAAAATTCTAACGGGTTATATAACGTTGTTTCAGTTTTCTTTTTATGTACATTGTATTTTCTTGTATAAATATGTAATAAGAAATACAAATGACCAAATACCTGTTACTTTGATTACTGTTGTTGTACACTTCTAGGGCGGGAAACTTTGTTCTGCCTTCTATAACGATAATTTTAAGGAACTTTTTTAAAATTTTATTATAATTTATTATTTATTAGGGATAAATGGGGGTAAATATGTATTCGGATTGATACGAACCACAAAGGAATATATAGATTATTAAATGAGCCCAAAAATTTTAAATAAAAGGAGATTATGTTGTTGTTGTTCTATAGAAGTAACACTTTATTTTAAATTTTTTTTACGTTTGCTGGTTACTGCACCACTGACTAATTGTTTTTCTATAATAACAATCATAGCTACTCAAAACAATAAAAATAAAAGAACAAATGATAAATTACAGCGAATTGGATATTGAGAGATCTAAATGAGATCAAATAACAAGAGATTATAATACGAAAAACAACCACCAAAAAATACTGATTTCCAGTATAGTCTGGGTAATTAGATTAAGGGCAACTTAAATAACAATATATAATAAATTAATGATATTATATATAAATTATATTCTTCACATAAACCGTTTACATTTGAGAACTTAGTAAAAAAATCTTTGGTCATAAAAATAAAATGCTATCTTATTAAGCTTGTATTAAACTCAGTACCATGAATATAAGTTTTAAAAAGTTTAATATAAAATGGCGCAAATGTAAAATAAGTACAAAGAAATAGCATTGATCTTAATATAATAGTTAATTCTTTAGAAACAATAAAACAAATAATATAAAAGCAAAGAGAAATTTGCATCAGTCGTTAAGAGATCAAATAGTAAAATTACTTGCAAAGTACAATATACAACAAAAAGTTCCTCATAGTATATGAGCATATTAGAATTGATGTTAACAGATTGCTATCATCGGAAGCAAATACATAATTAGAACTTTTTCAAGGGGAGACTTTTGTAAACGCAGAAACAAAGATAGAGGGTGGGTTTGATGGCAAAGAAAAAAACTTCGTTAAGTCTCCTAGATTGTTGAGTAAATATAAAGATTTAAACCAAGACAATGCAGTTGAATTCATTAGAACTATGTCGAAAGGAATTTCTATAAATCTTCTTAATAATGCATCTACAGTGAAAGAGATAATAAATAAACTAAATACCACTATCAAAGGAGAGTCAATTGAGGTTCTGACAGCAAAACTTATGAGTATTAAAAAGAACAACAAGGCTACAAAAGTGTTTTGTAATGAACTGACAAAGTATATTGAAAGCTCTAAATTTTCAATTTCCAAGAACTGTTCCAAGAATTGTTCTGACCCTCAAATGAAATTCATATTGGAAAGAGGTGATTACAACGACATGAATAGTATCGTTTCTATAGTTGTGAAAAATTGCGCTTCACAACTGAACAGTAAAATAGTGTTTTTTTTATTACGGGAGAAGACAAAATAACAATAGCAATTTCAATAGAAATGGTTGTAGAGATAGAACAAACTGCTTTCAAAAAAAAAATATAATATTTATGATAACAATACTTCAAATAATGCGGTAACGTGGTAACTATCGTGGTAGGGGAAGCTACGTAAGAGCCACTAATATGGTAGAAGACTAATCGGAAAACCCGAACGCTTCCCTAGGATCAGATGACTCCAGGTTTGGCTCCTGGCAGGATTGCCATGTAACTTTTGTAATTGAAACAATGAATAGATTTTGTTCTCTTTGCAAGAGCTGATGACTAAATTGATGGTTAAACATTCTTCGACTATTTACATAATTAATGCTTACTATGCAATATTATAGTGGAATGTGTAGCGGTTGGACAGAAGCCCATATAAACAAAACACAAGCCCATATAAAGAAAACAACAGTCTAGCTTAATAGCTTGTGTAATTCGATATTATTTTTTAATTGCCATAAATGTTCCATTGGTATATGCGACATATACAGCATACTACAACTGTTATGTCTTAATAATTTTTAAGACAACTTAAATTAAATAATTTATAATTTAAAAAAATAATGGACACGGTGAAAAGAAAAAATTGAACCGAATGAAACACGACCGAAAGGTTTGGTATACAATTTGCAAGTAGCTATTTATTTATTTTTTATGTTTTAAAAAAGCCTACTTTTCTAAATATATAAGATTTCAGCAAACCCCGTTACTTTTAACATTATAAGCAACAGGGTTTCCTACTATAACTTAAATCTAAACTAAGGTACATATTCCAAGGTAAGTATTATTAAAATTCAAATTATATATTATTATTATAATTATTACTATTATTAAAAAAAAATAAAAACAAAAAATAAAAATTCAAATTCAAATTTTAAATAAAACAATATAAAAATAAAAGTGGCCAAACATTCCGGCCCCAGTGAAGGACTGAAGTCTTCACTCATCAGGTAGTGGAGCCAGTTTGTGGATTGGACGTCTAAATACGCCTCTTGTGGTCTTGACCTCCGCCACCCTGACCTTGCCGTCTTCGCCTTCGACGACGCTGACGACTCTCCCGGTCAGCCAATTCTGCGGCGGGTAATTGTCTTCGTGGATTATTACCACTTGACCGACTCTGAGGTTGGGCTTGGCCTCGTGCCATTTGGCCTTGCCCTGAAGACCCAGGATGTAGTCTCGAGACCAGGCCTGCCAGAATGTCTGCTTGAGACCGCAAAGCAGACGCCAACGCTTCCATAACTTCGCCTCTTTGCCTCTCACGTCTTCTGCGGATTCTGGCGGCAGCGAACGCAGACCCCCTCCTAACAACAGGTGCGCTGGAGTTAGCGCTTCCCCGTCGTTCGGGTCTGGAGACAGCGGTGCTAGCGGACGGCTGTTGAGCACCGCCTCTACTTCTGCGAGCATGGTTGCCATCTCTTCTTGGGTTAGCGACGCCTTGCCTACGACTCGCAGAAGTAGGAACTTCGCCTGCTTGACTGCGGCTTCCCAAAGTCCTCCGAAGTGGGGCGCCCGGGGTGGTATGAAGCTGAACCTCACCCCGGATGACGCTGCGTACGATTCTACCACCTTGCGACTCCTGTCGAACGCTTCTTGAAGTTCTTTCAAGACTCGGCTGGCTCCGACGAAATTCGTCGCGTTGTCGCAAAACACCGTCTGTGGAAGTCCTCTCCTGGCAGCGAACCTTTTAAAAGAAAGAAGAAAGGAATCAGTAGATAGATCCGATACTAATTCTAAATGTACCGCCTTAGAAGTGAAACACACGAAAACCGCTATATACATTTTTAATGGGGGTCTACCACGAATTCTTAACGAAACGTTAACGGGACCACAAAAGTCTACACCGACAGTTAAAAACGGTCGTGTAGCTCTCACTCTATTAGCGGGCAAATTTCCCATTATTTGGGACATAAGTTTAGGTTTATAGCGGAAGCAATGTACACACTTGCGAACTATTTTGCTGCACTCTTCTTTCGCATTAATGAGCCAAATGTTCTCTCGCGAAAGAGCAATTAAAGCTTTTGTACCAGCATGACAATTATCAAGATGAAGATTCTGCAAATATAGTGTGACAAAGCTGTTTCCTTTCGGTAATAAAAGTGGGAATTTGGTATTATAGTCCAAATTTGCATTCAACAATCTCCCACCTACCCTTATTAGTGAAAATGATCTACTTTCTTCGACAAACGAATGAATAAATGGCGTTAATTTTTGTATATTTGATGGTAAGACTTGAGATTTTTGCATTTTAGCTATCTCCTCAGAAAAGTTATATTTCTGGACAGTCTCTACAAGTCGATAAAATGACCATTTAAATTCCTTGGCTGTAGGTATAGAAGTTTTCTCAATTTTTCGCTTTTTCAGAATATCAACAAATCTGAATACGAAAGCAGTTACTCGTAGTAACTTCTTATATGAAGAATATTTTTCTATCAGATCGAGCAAACAGTTTTGCTGACCCTCTACTGCCAGAACAATATTAGTTCTCCTCTTTTCTAGTGTTTGTTGGTTCTCCGTTAACTCAAAATGCTCGTTAACAGGCCATTTTGAACTATCGCTTAACAAAAACGAAGGTCCTTCAAACCAAATAGAATTTTTTAATTCACTGACATCACATCCTCTTGATACAATGTCAGCTGGATTTTGTCTAGTTGGCACATGACGCCATATAGCTTCATCCGAATACTCTTGTATCTCAGCAACTCGATTAGAAACGAAAGTTGCGAGCGAGGATGGATGAGTTTTTATCCAATGCAAAGTAATTTCTGAATCTGTCCAGAAATTAACACTCTCGATTTCAAAGCTTATCATAATCTTAATTCGAGTCCACAACTTAGCTAGCAGGTGTGCAGCGCATAACTCAAGTCTCGGAAGAGATTTAGTCTTAAGTGGAGCGACTTTAGATTTAGCTGTAAGTAGCCTTGAAACAATTTTATTTGAATCAGAACATCTAACATAAATGCAACAACCATACGCTCGAATAGAAGCATCAGCAAATCCATGAATTTGGATCTTTGCTGTCGAAGTTGTTTGGACGAATCTTGGGATTGTAATTGAATCAATTTCCATTAAATTAGATTTGAAATTTTCCCATGACGTATTTAGTCTCATAGGAATTGATTCATCCCAGTCAAGTTTCTGTATCCAAAGCTCTTGTAGTAACATTTTAGCTTTTGTAACTATTGGGCATAAAAGTCCGAGAGGATCAAACAAACGCGACGAAACTGATAAAATGTTTCTTTTAGTCGCTTTCAAATTTTGAAAATTGTCTTCCAAATGAAACTTAAATAAATCATTCTTCGGAACCCAATGTATACCAAGAGCTTTAGCTGAATCGGAATCACTATGAAGTAATTTTTCATTTTCCAATGAACTTATAAAGTCAGGATGATTCGAGAACCATTTTGTCAGTTTAAAACCAGCCGAACTTAAAATTTCAGTGACCTGGTTGCGAATTATATTTAGGTCTTGGTAGCTTTCAGCTCCAGTTAACAAATCATCCACGTAGAAATCACTGCGAACAACTTTTGAACCGATAGGTAAAGTCTCTTTGAATAAGTCGCTTAAATGAATCAAACATCTGATGGCTAAAAATGGCGCAGATGCCGTGCCATACGTTACAGTGTTCAATCGAAACACTTTTAAATTTTCAGATGGATTCTGCCTCCAAAGGATTAATTGATAATTTCTATCATTTTCGCCAATTAAAACTTGACGATACATCTTTTCAATATCGGCAGTGATTGCATATCTATGTAATCGAAAACGGATCAATGTCGAATATAATTCCTCTTGTATTGTAGGACCAACCATTAACAAATCGTTAAGTGATACCTGTGAAGAAGTTCGACAAGAAGCATCAAAAACTACTCGAAGTTTCGTAGTTGTACTCTGAGGTCGCAAAACACATTGGTGTGGAATAAAATAGTGAGGAACATCTGGTATATTATCCAATATTGTCATATGACCTAAGTCAAAATACTCCTTCATGAAATCATGATACATTTCTTTCATCACATTGTCCTTGGAAATTTTTCGTTCCAGTGACAGAAATCGTCTTTTAGTGGTTTCGAAAGATGAACCTAAAGCTTTTGTATCAGATTTGAAAGGCAAAGAGACTTCAAATCGTCCTGACGTTAAACGCCGTAATGAATTTCTAAAGATATCCTCACATTTTTGCTGTTCCTCAGAATATATTTTTGTTGATTCTTTCGGAATTTCTTCCAATTCCCAGAATTTTCTAACAATTGAATCTATATTGCTCTCGTTTTCTATTGAAGTACTTAAATGACAAACTTGGGTGTTATTCGAGCCCTTTGATTGATTGTACTTTCCAGTAACAATCCAACCAAGTGAAGTTTTCTGTAAAATAGGGAGGCTCGGACTAGACTTTATTTGTCCTACACAAATTAAATCAAAAAATACTTCTGCACCTATAAGTAAATCTATTTTCTGAGGTTTATGAAAGCTAGGATCAGCTAATTCTATATTTTTAGGAACTCTAAAGCTAGTTGTACTTATCATCCTATCAGGTTGTAAATTCGTTATAGAACTCAATACCCAAAACTTCGAAGTAAAGTGAGTAGAGTTTACCCTCGACGTGACAGTTAAATTTACACAAGATTTCGAAAATGAATGTGTTTGACTAATACCATTTAAACTCAATCTGCCTCCTTCTCTTTTTAATCGTAGTAGCTGTGCAAGTTCCTCAGTTATCAAGTTAGGTTGAGAACCGGAATCTAAAAGAGCTCTGGCAAATATAAAATCACCAGAACTATTTCTTACTTTGACTACAGCCGTCGCTAAAATAATTCTTTCATCCGAAGATGAATAATTCACGGAAGCATGAGAAGTTGACGGCTGTTCAGAGTAGTTGCCCAATTGATTATTATTGTTGCTAGAACTTGTATTGTATCTGTGTAGTAGTGAATTGTGAGATCCACTACAAATTCTGCACTTAGATGATGTACATCTGGCTACTGTATGACCCTTTTTCAAACAATTTATACATGCTGGCACAGATTTTATAAAATCAAATCTTTGGATTACAGGCTCAGCAGTAAAAGAAGGGCAATTATTAATTACATGTTGATTTGATTTACAAAACAAACATTTATCAGCAGATTGTTTAGACTTTGTTACATTTAATGATGTTTTATTATTTCTCTTAGTAGAATTATTTTCAGCTTTATTCTTATTAAACCTCGGCCTTGAACTTGAAGACTCATCAGCAGCAATATGCTGATATCGTTTGTTCAAGGCGGCTTCGCAGTCAGACCATAGTGGCAGCTTTTCGAAGTCTAGCTGTTCTTCCCATTTGGATTTTGTGACTGGATCTACCTTTGACATCACTAAATGTATTAAAATAGCATTTGTTATTTTCTTATCGTCGCCTATAGATAAAAGCGAATCATATATTGCTGAAACAGTATCAATCATGCTTCGCAAAGCAGAAGCCGAAGGTTTTGTGATCTCTGGAAGATCAAAAAGTTTGGCGATATTATCAAAAAATATCAAGCACTCGTTATCATCTACCTTCTTTAAACTAGCTAATGCTTTGGGGTAATTATCTTCTGAAATCTGAAAAGCTTTGACTGTACCCAAAGCTTCGTCGGACAAGCATGATATCAAATGATTAAATTTTTCTATGTCTGTCAACGTCGGATCATTGTGGACCAAGTTCTCAAATAAGCTCATAAAATTTTTATAATCGGAATATTTTCCGCTAAATTTAGGGAGCTTCATATTTGGGAGCCTTGACTGATGTGACTGAACACTAAAAGATGTTTCAGGCACACTTGTTTTTCTATTTTTAGCCAAAAGACTCAAAAACAACGATTTCGTGGTCACACAAATATCTTCAAGCTCAGCTCTATCATCATTATCGGGATCTAAATTATCCACTTCTGACTGAAGCTTCATTGCTTGCTCAATATAATTTGTAAGAATGTCCAACCGACATTCTAATTCAATTGGATTAAATGAAATCGTTTTTTCCCGAATGGATTGACGAATTCGCACAATATTTTGTACAACTTTAGCTTTTTTTGTCAATAATTTCTCCAAATTTTCCGATTTGGAAGGAGAATCTTGGCGTCTTTTACCAGTCATTATTGATTATCAAAAATAAATTCCTCAAAGCAAATTTAAACAAAACCAAATTAATTTATTGGTAAAATATATTTAATACCTTTCTGCTTTGGTATTAAGAATTATTAAAAAAAAAAAAATATATATATTTAATTCCAACTTCAAAGTTATTCTCTCGTCGGTTACACAATATTCGGATATTTCCTTGAATTATTTCCTTATCGAAATTTATCGTTACAGTTCAATTTATTCCAATTAAAAATAATTTATTTAATTTTCCGAAAAAATCCACTTTAATCAGCCTTTGGTAAAATAAAATATATTTAATATTATTTATTTACCAAGAAAAAATCGATTTATTATTATTATTATTTAAAATTTCATAAAAATTGTATTTAAAATTATTATTTAAAGTATGAACACACTAACTTTTGAATATTTTATAATTATATGCAATAAAAAATTTTTCGATGCTAGTGTGAACGTACTTTCAACTTAATATTTTTAATTTGTATGAAAATACACTTTTCGATGCTAGTGTAAATGTAATACACTGTTAACAGCTGATGTTAACAAATTAATGTAAGTGGTATAGGAACAAGTGGAATTGAACTGAATAAGTTGATGAACAACGAATAAAAGAATAAAGCACAAAAGAAAATAGTGATAAATAATAATTTAATTATTTTATAAAAAATAAAAATTAGCACTCGCGAATATTGTGTATTTATTTTAAATAGATTATAAAATAATTTTCCTTTTTTCTTTAGCAAACTATTGCAATACCGACGGCAAAACAAGATATAATTTATTAAATTGTTTCTCGATATAAATGAGATTTTATACGTGTGCGTGTGTGCGTGTTTATTTATTATAAACAAAAGAGCTAACACTCGCGATCGTTTCACTTTTAAGGGTGGTTTTTTGTTTATATAAAATATTAAACAAATAAAATATTTCAAAGAGAAGTGTAAAGAATATTTTTTGTGTACGACTTGCAAAGAGTGATAAATTTTTGAGTAATTTACAAAAATCTCTTAAATTTGATTAAATTACAAATTTGAGGTTTTTACACAAATATTTTTTACACTTGTTACCTGTTGTTCAGATTCGGAATCGGAATTACTCCCCTGGTTATTATCAGCTCTACAAATGATACAGCGGCAACGACGGGGCATCTGGACAATAGGAATTATGGATGATGGCAGCAACGATGTTGATGATCTGTTGTTGTTGTTGATGTTTATATGTTTATGTTTTTAATTGTTTTATATAGTTTGTTTTATTGTTTTATTTTGATTGTTTTATTGTTTTGTTTGTGATTAGTTTTATGTGCTCTGTTAGTGATTGTTTGTTTAATAAAATATTTTTTTTTTTTAACACAATTCACTTTTGTTTTTTATTTTTAATTTAAATAAAATGTTTTTTAAAGCACTTTTTTCACTTTTCACTATTAATTGTTCTTTTCACTGTCCCTGCTCGGGCGCCAAAATGTTATGTCTTAATAATTTTTAAGACAACTTAAATTAAATAATTTATAATTTAAAAAAATAATGGACACGGTGAAAAGAAAAAATTGAACCGAATGAAACACGACCGAAAGGTTTGGTATACAATTTGCAAGTAGCTATTTATTTATTTTTTATGTTTTAAAAAAGCCTACTTTTCTAAATACATAAGATTTCAGCAAACCCCGTTACTTTTAACATTATAAGCAACAGGGTTTCTTAAACTAAGGTACATATTCCAAGGTAAGTATTATTAAAATTCAAATTATATATTATTATTATAATTATTACTATTATTAAAAAAAAAAAATAAAAACAAAAAATAAAAATTCAAATTCAAATTTTAAATAAAACAATATAAAAATAAAAGTGGCCAAACAACAACGTTCGCATTATAGAAAGTCTAATTCAATAGTTTCACGATCGTTTTTCTGTAGACTAATATGCTATTTCTAAATATTACCAGGCTACATTATTAATAATTTTACTTTTGTATTGAATTTTCTCTATAATTAAAAAAAAAATAAAATTTTTGTAGTTAATTTTTTTTCTAAAAACAATTATATAACCAATGAATTTCACTTTTTATAACCTTTCAAGAAATCATACTTTCTCGCTAAATAAATAGATGACTACTAAGAAATATTATAGCAAATATAGAGCAAGTATTTTAAACGATATTAAATTTTTATGACAGATTTTCGATAATTTATCTTTCAAATGTTTTTATTTTCATATGAGGGATTCTTTTTATTAAAGATTGCACGATTTTTTAACCATAATCTATTACAAATTTTAATGATGATGTACCATTTAAATCCCATCTAGCCTCGAAAAGGTTTTTTCCATTATATTTGTCAAATGTTTAGATTTTTGCACTTATTAAAGTTGAATTTGTATTACAAAATATATAAATATACATAAATAATTGATTTTTGAAACTGTGTAAATAATTTTAAAATATAAAAAAAGTGTGGAAACGTTTCTGAAATGAAAAATGCATATGAACTTTTCTTTTAATGTCAAAAATAAATGCCGTTATTTTTTCAGAAATTACCACAATCTACTGTACACATATCAGTCATTACAATAACAAAACAACAACAACAATATTGAATTTTCTTCAAATTTTTTAAAAAAAAAAAAAGAAATTAAAAAAAAAGTGTAAATATATTTGACTATGATTGTAAATTCGAATTGCTACATAATTATATTATATAGGGATATTTTTCTTTTTTGATGAATATTACACGGTACTACAAAATAAAAGAAGAGTAAAGTGGAATGCTACACATCTTAGTTTGTAGGTACTGGAGAGTAGATTATAATACCATTTTTAGAATTTTCGATATATCTCCAAAATCGGAAGTTATATCGAAAAAACCGAATACCTATTAACTAGTGTAAGTTTTTAAACTACATTAGAAATAAAATATCTTACTCTTACCTATGTAAGATATTATAGACACAAATTAAATTTTTCATATATTTTTTGTACTTTGAACCACACCATATTAGAAAACATATTTTCTTTTTATTTTTCCTATATGTACTATATTTTATTAGCAGTAAAATTTTGCATTATTTTCCATAATAACGGCAACAACAAAATACACGTAAAATAACCGGTTTTTATGACTTTTACAACATCGAAGAAAATCACATTTTCTACAATTCTAATCTGATTTTATCAAGTGATGATTCATTTCACTACTAATAAAATATAGTATTAGGAAAAAATAAGAAAAAATATCTTTTCTAATAAAGTGTTGGTCAAAAGTGACTTTAAGGCCTAAAAATAGGAATAAAAAGATGAATTTGTGTCTTCAATATCTTACACAGTTTTACTATGAATATAAAATCTTTTTAAAAACGGTAAGGTCTTTTCTTCCTAATGCAATTTACAGAACTCAAATTAGTTACCTGGTATTTGAGATAAAAATTTTAAAGCTGTGAAGTCCGAAAAATCGTTTTTTGGATATAAATTTCAATTTTAGGGGTATATCGAAAATTGCAAAAATGATATAATAATATACTCATCCATATCTACAAATTATATTATGTTACATTCCAAGAGTTTTTTAATTGTAGCACCGTGTTATTAAAAAAATTACTTTTGTTGTTAATGATTTTAATTTTAAATGTATATTTTCTATATTTTTAATGAATATATTTTGTTTTATGGAGCATGAAAATATGAGCTCTGTTTATAATAGTTACGGCCCAGATAAAAATGCTACAATTTAAATAAATATAATGAAATTATTATATACTTTTCATTTTCCTATGAAAACCCAGACATATTTCAATTCTTTAATAATAGATATGCAGAATGGGTAAAAGCATGTTTGCAGGCTCGCCAGAAAAATACAATGGTATATATGCCTTAATTCCTATCGTTTTTAATAAAAAGTTAATGTTTATTTCAATCTAAAAGTACAATGTATTTTATTTAAAATATTGTTCATCGAAATCTATCTACTAGTAGCAATTTATGTACTCCATCTCGCTTTTTGATTGTTCGGAAGTGAAGCGTGTTTTATCTACGACATACTGAATCGAACAAAGAGATAGCAATCAGAAAGGGCAAATTCCACCATTTCTTTCCAAATAGTTTCTAACTATTTAGAAAGCTATAGACTCGTCTCTGGCCGCAAGTCAGAGTTAGAACCATTTTCATAATGAAGAATACTGATTTTGTACAGACATTTATTATATCCAGGGCCTATGTTCAAGACCATTTATCTTAGATTCACTATAGTAACACTCATTTTGTAATATACATTTTAAACTAAAATTCTAAATTTTTCCAATAACATTATTTTTATTTTTGAGTCAATTATGGGAAATTATCAAAAAATTTTAATCTAGTTAAATTATTATTCTTATTCTTGCAATCTTGTACAAACTATGGATAAATTCTACACCTTCTTTGTTGTTGCATAAACTTTCAATAGTTACATACAGGGTAGTGAAATTTTGACGATAACATGTGCGCCCCTCAACGGAATACAAATTTTAAGATAGGGATTGGTATCTGCTATAATTATGCGTACTTTGAGCTTTGTTTCGTTGTTGTGCATTAAATAGTCAACCCAGTAGATAGTCTCAAAGTTTCGAAAACAAGAGCGAAAATTTTTGAAAGAGTGAGTTTTTCGCGAGGCACATTCACAGTTTCATATAGAATAGCATGGACTACTGTACGAACTTAGTTTTTTGATATTTTACATAACAAAATCGAAGGAGAATTAAAAATAAATTTAATAAAAGAAATTTATGGACTTTTTGAAAATTACGCAAAAATTTCACTTTTTGTATTTTTATATAGCAAATTGTAATTTGTGCAAATGTTGCATATATGGATGTAAGAATGGCGATGAATATAATTCATCGGGACCACAAAATGAAGTCAAATATCATTGATATTTTGTTTTGTCTGAATATCTCTATTCGACTATATTAAATATATAAATACAAGAATGAAGATAAATATAATTGAATAAATATAATTGACAATACATTTAAATCAAATGTCATTGATAGTTAAAAATGGGACACTTTTGTCAAAACAGATTTTCCTAATATACATCACATTGACCATAATAGGTAGTATTTGTAATGCTTAATGGAAATGATGAAGCGGATCAAAAAATTTCGAAAGATAAAACCTTCATGAACCAAAAAAAAAAAAAAATACTTGGGTTAAAAAACGATGACAATATTAAATAGTATTTCTTTGTAATAAACTCTCATAAAATATATTTTCGTAGAATATATGGTGAAATAACTTCGATTCGCATTTTTTTAAGAAATTTTACAAGTCGCGATTTTTAGTATAAACATAACAACATTACCTTTTTGTAAGATTTTTCGTCTATATATATATATATATATATATATATCAAACACACGATAGATAATTCAAAATTGTTTTCCTACGATATTTAATTTTAATTTAACATCTAAAAACGGTCTCCAAAAAAAAAAAATAAAAATCAATTATATAGTTTTAACTTTTTCCCACAGAATTTAACATGTTTACGGATCGAAATGCAGTTTGTTTCCATACGAATTATAAAGCATTTTTATCAAAAATAATCTACGTATTTGATGATCTAGCAACCAAACTTTTATTATAACAAGTTGAAAATAAACCTGGAAATAGTAAATTACTAAATGTGAAATAACGGAATTTCTCATTTTTTAAATAATTCTTCGTTTACAATATTTCAGATGTTCGTTGCTTTGGTTTACTTTACCTTATTCATACACAAAAAAATTCATATATTTGAAGCTTGTATTCATAAATATTATGAATCGAACATGACTTTTTTCCAAAACTTTTTTTCATAGAAAATAAAATGTTGTTCATAGATAATGAAAATTTTAGTCACTTTGCAAAAATGTTGTTAAATCTTTGGTTTAGTTTCACTGAACTTGATTGCAATTGAAAATAATAATAATAAACGCATTAAAATGGCAAAAATCCAAAGAAAATCGCATTCTGCAGCACATCATTTTGAAGAAAAGCGCTTCTCTTCTGTTCCTATAATGTAGCTAAAAATCATTAAAAACCTAAAATTTTTCTAAGAATATTTCAAAAATTTTTTTACAAATTGAAAATATACCTGCCTGTTTTTATAACACGAACGCAAAAATGACTCGTCTAACTTACATTTAAAACAAAAACAAAACTTCAATATATATATATATATATATATATATATATATATATATATATATATATATATATATATATATATAAACATGAAAATATTCAATTCTGTGGATAGAACGAAAAACTATATAATTGCTTTTTATTACTTTTCAGGAGACCGTTTTCAGGTGTTAAATTGAAATTTAAGGTCATAGGAAAACAATTCTTAAATATCTATCATGTATTTGGTATATATATATATATATATATATATATACATATATATATATATATATATATATATATATCGAAAAATATAGCAAAAAAGTAATGGTGTTATTTTTCCCTTCATAAAAACAATGGTTGTTGCTTAAATAATATCTCGAGTTATACATTTTTCCAAAATAAGATTTTAAAATATTTCTTGAACATCTTCGACACGCTGACGAATAGTGTTTTTTACTACTTTTCAGGAGAACAAAAAACCTTTTTATTTTGTCGACACGTAACCTTTTAATTTTTGTATTTTCTGTTAAAATATTTGAAAATAAAATTAAGAAAAAAAATCTACATAAAAGATTTTTTGTATAAGAAACTTTTATTTATTTTTTTAATATTTCTGTTTTTATTATTCCTAAAAAAGTGTATTAAAATACAAAATGAGTTTCTTTTCTCAAGGAATTCTACACATAGGACTTTTGGTAACCCCGTTTAGAAACCCATTGAGATAATGGAAAACGCTTTTGTGTGTGAACGTGACTAACAATGATACAGGACTCTTTGTTAGCACACCGACGATATGTAGAATTATGTCTTATTCCATTTTTAAAATATTATGAAACTGAAATTTATGTCTTAAAGCACTACATATTTCGAATAAATATATTAAATTCAATCATGAATTTTATTATAGGAAATATGGAAGAAAAACATGTTAATTTATAAAATTTTTACATTTCGTAGAAAAGTAAATTCATACGAATTTCGTTGTTATGAAGACCCCTATATCCTATGGTAATGGACTGATTTTTGTGAAAAATTTAAATTTAAGAAAATGGAACACGACATAATTTAAGTTATGTAGTTTTTCCTTTTAGCCAAATATTTACCAAAAATTTCATTCTTTCTACGAATTTCGTTTGAAAAATTTTAATAGCATTTGTTGAACCAACTTTACAGTTATTTAAATATAATTTTGAAATAATGAAGTCAGCAATAACAATGCGCGATCCTTCATTAAGTTTTATTAAGATGATGATCGTGGTACTGACATTTGATTAGATTAAAAATATTTATATTTGCTATGGAAATGAATTATAGGATAAGTAAGTATATAAGTAAGTATTTATAATTACATATATTTGTAATTATCAATTTTTAACATTACCGAGAAAAAAGGAAAAAGTCTGTTAAATTTCCATCCCTAATTGTAGTTTATATATATATATATATATATATATATATATATATAAATTTAAAAATATTAATAACTAACAATATGAATATGTAACGTTTTTTTTTTTTTTTTTTTTTGTTTCCAAAGGTGTAAATTTATCAGCCCAATCAGCATTATTAATATTTTGTTTCAATAAATATGTTTTCTAGGACCACAAATTTCAAAATTACTAAAGCAAAGTTCATATTTTTTAAAGAAAATTAAGTCTATGAAATAATAATAATTAATATATTTACATGATATAAAAATATACATTTACATGATATAAAAATATACATATATATATCAACTTTTATTTAATATTTGATAAAATTTTCTATAAAACTAACTTCAATCTGCGTGTGGAGAAGCGACTTAAATTAAATAATGAAGACGAATAATTTTTAACCTAATAATGGGGTTTCAATTTACAAGACGTGTTTTTTTAAAAAACTTTTAGTGATATAAACCTTGCATCATTAAAATATTCTTTAAAGATAGGTAAACAATAAATTATTTTCCCCTAACACCATTTTTACAACTTTATAATTTCAATTATTAAATAGAAGTTATTGTCACAATGATAAAAAAAACATTGTAATTGATAAATTCAATCATTTTTAACAATGTGAAAATAAAAGTTATATGGATGTGCACATTCATTTTATTGCTGATTTCCAATGCAAATTGTGGGAGATGAATGCGTTCAAATTTGTTTAATTTGGAATAAAAAAATAATTAATTACTAAAAATTTGTTAACGTTTGATGTTTCTGATTATTTTCAAGAAAATCTCTAATAATATCTTCGATAATATATTCTTAATAAAATAAATATACGGGATATATGTATAATAAGTATGTAAATATGTAGAACAAATTAAATAAACATTAATCAAATAAAGAATTTACTACTTTATAATAACAAATATATACCTACATAATACATTAGAAAACTAAAATGTTACGTATACACACATATGGAAATACGGAACAAAATACATAGTGAATTTTGCAACTTTTGACGTGACTTGGTAGTTATGAGGCCATTATATTACTATTATTAAATGACCTATATCAACATTTTATATATCGTTGAATTTGTAAATAAGTCTATTTTTATATTCTTTTAACATTTTTAAAGTATTTGCAAAATTAGTGGAGTTGTATTAAAAAAATTAAAATTTTTTGGATTTTCAGCTATTTTTTTAAAAAAAATTTATTTTTGAAAAATTACCAAAAATAGGTTATTGGAGCTATTTTATTGATTTTTTTAGGAATGAAAGCTTGATTTGTATTTTATACATTGCATAAGAAATAATATTAAAAATATTATGCTAATATGCTTTTAATATGCTTTTAAAAATAGTCGTTAAAAAAACTGACTTTTAACATAAAATCTCCACTCCTGCATTCGTTTTTGGCCCGGCGGGAAGCAGTTTAGTGTTAAATCATTCTAAATCTATTTCTATAAAAAATATGGGTACCAAATTTAAAAAAGCTCGCGTGACATTTTTTTTTTATTAATCGATAAAAATGAAACTATTTTTTAAAATTGACAATTTTCGGCCGATGCTAGATGTAGGGTGAAAACTTAAATCAATTCAAAATTTCTTTATTTTTTAAAATTGACAATTTTCGGCCGATGCTGGATGTAGGGTGCAAACTTAAATCAATTCAAAATTTCTTTATTAACCATTTATGAAGCCTTATCTTTTGAAATTAATAAGGAAAAAAAATTTTTTTTGTTAACGGAACTTTGAGAAAAAAGTGAATTAATTGTACTATATTTTTGTAAAAAAACAGCAATTTTTCATGCCAATTTCAGAGTGCTGACTTTGAATATTTTTCACGTCTAGACGAATTGAGATAATCCAAAAATTCTTTCAGCATATTATTTTGAAATATATAGCAAATTACAGAATATTTTAAAAAAAATTTTACCTCATATATCTCCGGACTTACTCCCGAAAAACGAAAGAAAGTCGAACCAAAAAATCAAAAATTCAAAATTCAAGCGTAAATATCTTTTTAACTGTAAGAGATAACTTAGATGAGTAAGATTATCTTTTCTTTATCTTGCCAAGCACTTTCCAGAAATATAAAAATCTTTAAAATCGGACTTCATTTGTACAATTTACGATTTTTTTTAACTTTTACATACTCGAGGTAGTCAACTTTGACACCCTGTAGCTTATCTCGTGTTATCACAGGGTGACTACAAGATGATTTTTCTGAAAGCTTAGGTCCTCCTCTACAACTCTTCCATACATTTCAATTTGATCCGACCAGTAGTTTAGGAGATTCAGATTTATTACCAAAAAATTTGCGTTTGACCCCACTGTGCAACGGCAGGGTGACAATTTTATTGAAAAAGAAGTAAATTTTCAAAACAAGTGGAAAGTTATTTAATTCGCTGATTTTAAAACAAGTTTGTCTATATTGTGCAAAAATTTCATTGGAATACCTCTACTTGTTTAAATTTTACCTAGGTCTAAATATTAACATTATTTCTCAAAAATATACTTAAAATCCAAATTTTATGTTTTTCGAGTCATGGTCTGGAAAATTTTCAAAATTTCATTCCAATGAAATTTTTTACACACATTTACGTTAAGATTTCTTTTGAAGTAAAAATTTAATTCTCCGGGACAAAAAATATTTTAGAAGTGAAAAATATTACCAATTTTTTGAAAAATAACCCCAAATATGTGATTTTTTTTAAGTTTGAATTTCAGATTGATTGATTTTTATTGGATAGATATATTTACATGATTCTTACGGCAATATTATTTATTATTAATTTTCGAAAATTTGTAAGGCCTAAATTATGTCGCCTTAGTTTAAAAAACTTAGAAAAACGAGGCCAAAAATGGGGGCAAGATTAGCTTTGCCCAAAATATTTCTTAAACTAAAAGAGATAACCTACACATGTAAGCACGTTTTTTGTAGAGATTTATAACGACTGGTTGGTTGGTTTACGTGGTAGCCCGTAACCTTACGGGCAAGCAATTAGACTCGTTAGAATCCGTTTTGATGGGACCACACTACTCGCCAGGTGAATGAGTTGAACTTAGTCTGAAATGAGACAGAAGTGTGGGGAAGAACAATGAGAACATAATTAATTAATTAGATCCAGCCTGTAGCATTGAGATATTTAATAACGTCGCTGAGTCTAGTGTCAGATATCTCACAGAAGTTGTCTAATTGGTACCTTCCCAGAAATTTATGTCTGATTGTGCTCAAGGTTGGGCATTCACATAGAAGATGATATACTGTCTCCTCCTTCCCGCGATTGCCACAACTACGACAATATTCATTGTAAGGGAGACCAAGTCTGCTTGCATGTTTCCCGATCGTCCAGTGACCTGTAAACAATGCTATTAATCTCGAGATGTCTTTACGTTTGTAGCCAATGAGTTGCACTGAGCGTTTTTCGTTGTAGGTAGGCCACGTTTCTTTCGCGACTCTACATTTGTCCATATATTTTTTACCTTTTCTAGAAAGTGTTTTTGGATTCTGCTTTTGATTTACAAGGACTACCTACCTTTATTTTTTTACATTCAAGTCATAAATGAATTTTTGGCGAATTTTTAATGAAACTCGAGGTGACCAAATTTGGAGGTCTACCATCTATCTATGTGTACCGCTACGGGCCTGTACTCCTCTAAGTTAACTCGACGATAGCTCAGCTCTTACTGTGTGAAATTTTATTTAGACATCTGCAACGGTTCACAAGTTACATAATTATTTCCAAAAAAAGAAAAAAATTGTTTTCGGACCACTGTGTGATTATAAGGTCTAAATTTTGGAATGAAAATTGGTAAACTTGAATTTGTCAAATACTAATTAAGTAAAAATGGAGTTAATTGTGTAAAATGAATCGATTAGATAATTTGTGAAAAATTCCCAAGCTAACTTAAATTAGTATTGCGGAAACGCATAATGAAATATAATTAAATATGAAATATAATTTAAATAAAAGTATAGAAGAAAATATACGTAAAATGCAAAAAGTTTTAACGCAGAATAAAATATTTCGCTTCAAATTAACTATACATGCACAAATCTTTTAAAGTATGCATTAGATTTATCTAAACAGATAGCATGCGAAATCATTTTTTTCTCATTTGAAAACATAAATGCTCATTGCTTGATTTTTATTTTTAATTTATATTTTACAAACCGTAAACGGATTTTTATTTTTGATTTTTATTTAAAAAAAAAGTCATAAGTACTTTCTATTTTTGTATTAAAAAAAAAAAACAAAAAAAAAAAGAAATCAAAACAAAGTTTTATTTTTCAACCATAAATTATAATATATATATATATATATATATGTATGTATATATTATTATAACTTAAGTAATTTTTTGTAGATTATAACTGTTGATCGAATTATTTTTCGTATTTTTTTTAGGTAAGAATAGTTATGTATTAGGATTTGCTTTATAAACATATTTTAGACATTTTAGATTTAGGTGAATAATAAGTTTATTGATAGTATGGTTAAAGCAGTTACGGTGAAGCTGGTAATTGAGAATAGTTTGATAAAAAAATTTGGTTTGGAAATTTGTAATAGGTTTTTATAATTATGAATATTTTTGTTGACATGCTTTTAATGTGGTTAGTTTGAACTAATGTAAAATTAAGTAAATAAAAATTTTGAGATACTCTTGATTTTTTGTAATAAATTATTTAAGCTGTTAATTTATCAAATTAGTAGGAATATTAAGTTAAAAAATAGCTGGTTCGCCTTTGGTGATAAAAATCTCTTATTTAGTTTAATAATTGGAACTACCGCGGTTGATTATTTGCTGGGGTAAAATAAAGTAGAATAAATACAAAGTAAAATAAATACATATTTAATATAAAAGTTTATAGTTACCTAAAGATCAGAGAAGTTTATTGTTCCTTGTCGTTTTATATAAATTATTCACGAACTGATTTCTGTACAGACGGGATGTTGAAGATAATTTACCACTCTTAAGCAGAATAATTTCTGATAGATTTGACTGATTAAAATTAGTGAAGTATGTTTCTAATATATTAAATAGGTACTTCACTTTAACAGAATCACATATTTTTTTCTTTTTCTATTAATTTAGAGACTTTGGTTTACACTGGTTGCAAGTCAAGATTCAAAAACTTGTCCTCTCGACCAACGTTATTGATTTTACATTTTATTACGCATTTATCATTGTCAATTTTAAATCGTTCTTAAAGTTATATATTAAAAAGCTTTAAGAAGAGAACACATTTATTTATAATCTACGTCTATTTCAATTCCATTCAGTGTTTTCAGGATAGCTTCCAAAAATTTATAGTTGTTTTGTTGAGAATTCTTAATAAAAAAAAAAAAAAAATACGTTTATATATTTTTAAAAATAAATTGTCAATACGTGTTTACTTTTGATTCAAAATTTCGAAGAATAAAAAAATTAAAAAATATACTTTAGAAGATCCACAGTTTTGGACAATATTTTTCTTTAGTCATCATCAAACAACCAAAAATATGTAAAATCATATTTTTTTCTTGGGCTTCAAATGAACCAAACTGTTCATTATTTAACCGTTTCAGACAATTTTATGAATTTTGTGCATCGATTTGTTACAGCATGTTTTTGCATATTTTGGTCCTAACAGCTTAATTTTGCATATTTTGGACTTAGCAGCAAATTTTGTCACATTTTCATACAAAGTCCTTATATTAGAGCATATTTTAGTAAATGAAATGACCAGGGCAAGTTCATATATGCACGAAAAAAATTAAAATATGCGCTTGAAAAAACACGAAAAAATTAGATAATATGCAGAGAAATATGCATAATATGCTTTCTTATATAAATATCAACGTGAAACACTCCCTACGGAAGGAAAAAAGTGTTTTTTTTTCACAAAATATACATTACTGTTTCGCTCTATTAATACCTCTTAAATGATATTACATTTTCTATGTGTTGCTTTGTGAGAAAATAAAAAACCCCCAAAATACAAGCCCCGAAAAACCCAACGAAGGAAAAGGTAATTTGATATCTCTTATACAACAAAAGTTATGGTCATTTTAACATAATTTTTAACCACTTTCAAAGCTATAGCGTTGCCACTGTTTTCAAAATTAAAATTGATACGTAAATGAAATTTGATAGACATATTTTATACGTATGAATTTTTTTCACTACAAATATGTACGAAGGTTAAAAAAAATTACAAAATTATTTATACAGATACGTTTTTCAAAATTCAAAAATTCAATAAAAGATAGCATTTTTGCTGAAAAAGTAACTAATTTTGATATACATTATATGCAAATTTTATGCAAAGATTTCAAAAATATGCATTCTTATAAATTGATAGAAATTTAGCTTTGAATGAATTGCTAATAAAAATCATGTAATTTTTAGACCGAATATTAGATAATTTAGAATTTAGCCAGAGAAAGACTATATATTATTAATTTTAACGGTACATTTTCCAATTTTAAATAATTTTTATGCGAATAAAATACTTTTCAGAACATATTATTGATTGCCCTGGTCATTATCAATTCGTATTCAAACGGTTACGAGTAAGTATAGTCGACTAAATATTCTCTCAACATATACATTTGAAGATACATATTGCTTTTTTATATTGTTGTATAATGAAATTTCTTTAGCGTTCTTCAGATCGAATAATCGCCGGCACTTAAATTAGGTTTTAGTCTAATGGTCTTATTATAGAGGAGTGAATGCTACGTGAATAAAAAAATAAAATTATTTCATTAATCATTCTGAATAAAATATTGGACCTCTTCATTAAATTAAATTACTTTTAAATACTTTTATGACATTAAAATATTATCGTTAAAAAGATGAGCAAGACGTTTGTACTATTTTATTTTCATTGTAATATTGTTTTTAAATGAAAATATCGTTAAAGTTACATTTTCTAGACTGAAAATGATATGTCTCTTATCACCTAGTCGCCATATAAATGTCCCCCTGAATGAGGGTTGCATGATCATAAATGCCTTCAATATTGCAATATTTAAATGAAATTTATCATATATAGGTTTTATATATACCATATATATATATATATATATATATATATATATATATATATATATATATATATATATATATATATACGTATATATATATATACATATATATATATATATATATATATATATACCAAATTTCATGACGATCGGTCTACAATTGACCATAACTCCCATATAAAGTCCACTTTCGAAAAACACTTCAACGTGCATAAATTCCGTACAAATGTTAGTTTCAAGAAATTTTTAACATAAATAATTTTTATACAAGTAAAAATCAAATTTTATCACAAATGACCAAATCCCACTTCCGGAAATCACCCAAAAACGTACAATACTTTTAATACAAGTATCGGCCAACAATTGACCCAAGGTCCCATATAAGACCCCTCCCCGAACTTTTGTGTACAAACAGAATGGTGTAGCGTATCATATATTTGGCTTGACCGAATATAGTTTTTCCACTTGTTGTATCATAAAATAGTCCCGAAAAGTTACCAAAACACAATTTATCACCAATAAGTAACTGTAAACAAAGTAGTTGTTGGTAGATGCTGAAATTTAAATACAAGTGTAAATTTGCATGTCGAAATTGTTTCATTTATATAATTATATAATTTGTAAATAAGGAAAATTGTTCCATTACAAAGTTAAAAATCCTATGGAATTTGCCTGAAATGTTGCATACATATAATTATTTCTAACTAAACTTAAAAATTGTTTAGAACCTTTGCAATTATTTAAGGGATACACAGAGCACTTTATTTTCTATAGATTTGAAGATTAATAAATTCTATTTATTTAATATCCATTATTCTATTGCATATCAGAGTTATTTAAGCAGGTGACAAGAGAAATAATATGTACGTAAATCATTACATACAATACATGTTTGTTTGTTTGTTTTCGGTAGTTATTTATTTTAATCCCATGAAATCCTCTTACACTGTGTATAAAAAATTATTACTGACACGTATAAGAGTTGATACAGTGTGTCTATTTAATGTTATATTTTCGGTTAAATATAAAAGTTCTGCATATAATTTTATGACAATATAAATACTAATTTAACAGATATAATCTTTTGATGTTTATTTGAAGAGAAAAAGGAGAAAATCTATTAAAAATCAGTATGAGTCCATTCAACCATCATTATTTTTTCACACATGTATAGAATAGCATTAGTATGTGTGTGTGTGTGTAATATTGTACTCGTGAAAATTCTTATATTTAGCTCATGTTTTTTTTTCAACATTATAATTCAAACTGTCTTCGAAGGAAATATAAAAACCACATTTCAATTTCCTGTTTATCCGTTTAAACGCAACACACTTCAATACAAATAAGTTTTTATAAAAATGTTTAGGGATGGAGAGAGGATAAGAAGAAATAAGTAAAATACACACAATTATTTTTTGTACTCGTAAGTAGAAAGTACAAAAACAAGTGAACTGTTATATGACATACACATAAACTTGCATGTGTGAGGATATCATACACGCAGTCATTCACTCTCACACAATAACATCATTTCAGGCAAACCACGCTCAAGTTAATAAAATTTAAACACATTTCCTTTATCCTTTCCTGTCATAAGAAAATAATAATCCCAATCCGACATATTCATCTTAATTTTATTTCCATCTTAAAATGTGGTTTCAAAACTTGAATGTAAGAGTAACGGTACTAGTTGTAAACAACTAACCAGGCAGATAACCATATGAACATGCACATGTATGAAAGAATGTGTGCGATATTTGTCTGTAGATAGAACACTGAGCGCCATAAATAATTATTTAAATTTAATATATATTTCAGGCAAAAAAGTCAGGCATTCAATTTATTATTAAAACATACATATACGTTTATGAAATATTTTCAAAAAAGTTCTTATACATACATCCTTAGCTTTGACTGAAAATCTTTACGAAATGGGAATGTGTCTCGTATAACGAGGATTCTCGGTCATTGTAGTGTAGTATAGTGTAGTAGAATCTAGTAAAATCAAAAATATTGTACAGGACTCTCGGTCATTTTGTTTGGAATATAGTATATTAAAAATAAATATATGCAAATTTTGTAATGAATAAAAGGAGAGTTAATTAATAGAGAACAGAGAGCAATTTCCGGATATATCTAACTATATATTTGACTGTATAAGAATTTGTAGAATTCCTGTAAGGAACAAAATTTTAAATTTTGATGAGCACTATATTTGTATACTTTTAACTTCCTATACATCAGAGAATATGCAATTCTATTCATGTAGAAGTAAAAATATGTAAAATTACACTCAAAAAATATTAGGAAATAAAACTCAACTACTCTATACTTGATATCAAGCTATAATGATATATTATATAGGCGATAGCGCACATTTATTTCATATCCGTCAGATGACATTACAATAGAAAGTACCACTCAACAATTTTGAGTATTTATATTTGAATAATCTGTTGGCATAAACATTTTTTTCTGACTTTTTTAAACCTATTATTTATTAACAGTTGGTTTCTGACTGTATAATTCGATTCGTATATTTTCAAGAAGCGTTCACAGTGGTTCCAAAACGTTTTTTTGAAAATAATTCTTTAACTTGTGAACCGTTGTAAATATGTCAATAAAATTTCTCTTGGCCAGAGACGAGATATTTTCGAGTTGATATGAAGGAGCACAGATTCCTAGCGGGTTTTTTTGGTGAGAGGGAGGGGAATGGGTGTAGTTCCAAAGTTGATCATCTCAGGTATGCATTCTTTTTAAATCGCAAAAATTTATTTATGATTTGACAGGAAAAAATTTTACATATGGATAATCTTTGTAAATCCCTACAAAAATATGCTTACATGTGTAGGTTATATTCCTTAGTTTAAAAGTTATTTAGGTCGAAATAAATTTTTCACTCATTTTTAGCCTCGTGTTTTTAGAGTTTTTTTTACCTTGAGAGGCTCAATATTGGCCCTAATTCTTTTTTAATATTCATCGGATTCCTTAAAAAATTGTAAATATTATTGCTGCAAGAATCGTATAAATATAAAGATTATACCTAAATATCTTTTAAGCTAAAAGAGATAACCTTCGCATGTAAGCGTATTTTTGTAGGAATTTATAAGGACTCTCACATGTAAAATTGTTTTTTTGTGAAAACATAAATTAATTTTTGGCGGTTAAATAAAAACTGCATACCTGAGATGACCAACTTTGATCATCTCGGTATGACCCGCTAGGAATCTGTGCTCCTTCATATCAACTCGAAAGCACTTCGTCTCTGGCCATATGAAATTTTATTGAGATATTTCCAACGGTTCACAAGTAACAGAACTTTGGAACCACTGTGCGATGGTGTTAAAGAAACTAACAAATACAGCAGCAACAAAAAAGGAATAAAAGAATAATACAAGTAAATATTTTTGTAAACATTGACAGGCGTTCATACGGTTGTTACATTTCGAATAAGAAAAATATATTTTTATTTTTGTTCTTTTTTTAAGTTCAACGCTTACAGTGATACAACATACATTCAGTCATAGATAATCAGAATAGAAACGCATATACTTAGAAAGTGCAGATGTTCATATACAGACTACATACCAGCACACAAACATTAATATACGTGTATGTAAGAAAGTATGTAATTTTTTAAATAGAATACAAACAGATTTGCGTTATGTTGGTATCAGGGATGAAAAATTTATCTCAGTTTTGCTTTTTACCTATTATTCGACATATTTTAACACAAAAGCATTGTCTAAGCGGATGGATCGATTTTAATGAAACGATAACAGAAGTGTAATCGAGTTTACGTTTTGAATTTGAGCTATATAGCGAGGCCACAAAGCCCCAAAAGTAGGAAAAAGTGAAAACGCAATACAAGGTACGTTTTGATTTTCGTAATTGTCTGTGGAACTAGCACAAGTCTCTGCTCGACAAAGTCATTAGCGGTGGCCGAAATCATGTGCAGTTTTTATACATTTCGAATTCCCACCTTTCGTCTCAGAATTACATTCATATTTACCTAAATTTCATTAAGTAGGGATAAATCCACTTTTTTAGCTTAGTCCGGTATACTTCGCTATTCCAATAATGAAATAACTAAATATTTTCATGTTTATTTCAAATTGAATATATTTCATTCAAATAAATTTCAAATTACATTTATATTTTCAGTTTATGAAAAAAATTTTTGAAAATTTCTTAGGAAAATTTTTAATATTTAATGATTTATAACGATTTATACGATTAGCCATTTTATGAAAATGATATAGGTATGTGCTGTCCAATGGTTCCAAAATTAACCACAATTTCAGACATTCTTTTTTACAGATTATTTCTTGAAAATTCACAATTTAATACATTTATCGTTAATATTTGTATATATAGTATCGGCCAAAACAAAAGAAAATTACCATTCTGCAAAAATATTCAATATTTTGATATTGTTTTATGAAGAAATTTTGCAAATAATTTTTTTCTTATCTGGAATAGTGCAAAAAAAATATATACATTTTTGCAAAAAAGCAAATTAAAGAATTTTTGCTAATTTTAAAAAGTTTTAGTGATGAAAATTAAAAAAATTAAATAAAAACACTCTGAATATGTTAAAAATCATGACACTAGAGATTGGTGAACTATTATAACCCACTAAAACCGTTGAAAAATATTAATATGGCAAAATCGACGGTAAGATACGTTACAAATAAGTTAAAAACGTCTGAAAGAGTGCAATATCCACTGTGGAGGCCGACTAAGATGGCATCAATAATGATACAGGAATTCTTAGAGTAAGTCAAAACGATTGACGTACGAATCAAAGAAGAATTCTACAGGTCTGCAAAAAGCCATTTATTTTAGAGAAAAATAAAAAAGCACGACTGAATTTGGGCGAGAGCACGTCACACTATTCGAAATAAAGAGAACGGAGTATTTTTTTCTCAGACAAACCAAATATAGAAAAATCGCCCAATCGAAAAATCACCCAAAAGAAATGAAAAAGTGCTCAAAACTAAAAAATGGAATTTTGCCCAAAAAAGGTGAAAAAATACCTAAATATTTACGAAAAAACAACCCACGTAGGGATCGCAATTTCCCGGTCTTTTTTATTTTCCAGGATAACGGGAAATATTTTTGAACTTCATGGGATCTGAAATTAAAAGCTATAATTATCACTATCTTTATAATGATAATTTATATATTATATAATTATCATTATCTTTACATTAGCAGATTTAAAACTGGATTGTAAATGTACTGAGAGAAGAAAATTTTATCAATTGCTTAATCTACTGATTAATCAACTTGAATGAATACTGACAGTATATGTCGTGAAAAAGACAAAATATTAAGCAATCAATATTGTTATTCTTATTTAAAAGATATATACGTATTTGTGACAGAAAAATAGAGATATCAGAAATTGTGGGTCGATTATTTATGGCAAAATAGCTTTAGTTGTATTGCCTACTGGCAACGCAACAAGTTAATTTATATTATGAATGACAACTTTCTTTCAGTTAACAAAAAATTATCGAAAATACTATTTTGAAAGTTCATCAACTGAAATAAATGTAAACAGACAAATAAGCAATGCAAAGGAACAGAAGTAGTTAGTTTTCATTTTTTTTTTTTTTTTTTTAATTTTCGGCAACTAGAAATTTATAGTTGCCTTTGTGGCAACTGAATTGAAATCTTTCTTTGCCATATGTAATATCATTTCGGCAACTGGCAGCACAACTAAAGTTCGGTTGCCATACATAATCGACCCATAAATTTCAGTTTACTTTAATATTTTCAAGTCATGAATTATTGGAATGGTCTTCCTATAAATTTTTCACCAAAATTAAGTTTTGGTAGGTTTCCGTCCATTTTGGTAGATTCTTTCATATTCTTTCATATAGCATATAGTATAAACTTACTCTCATAAAAAGTGAAAACTCACCAATATATATCTACGTATGTATCTTAATCTCAATCTCCCTGGGGCTGGAATAAATACACAAAATTGCCGAAAATGGACGATTCTGTAAATTTCAAATTAGTAATAGCAAATAAGAAATTATTTTCTTCGCTGTTGAAATATTAAATGCTTGAAAAACGCAAGAATTTAAATCGAAAATTTCAAGGCTAAAAGTAAAAAAAAAGCAAAACTGGCAAGGAACAGTCTGATCCGTTAAATATATCTGAATAAAATTTGACATGAACAGAGCTGAGGTGCTTTTTAGTTGATTTGGGAGAGGCACAGTACCCTAGCGGATCAGGGGATAATGGGTGGACCTCCAATGTTGATAATCTCGGGTGTGTCATGAAATTTTAAACATAGATAGTCCTTATAAATCTGTACAAAAATACGCTCGCATGTGCAGTTTATCTCTTTTAGGTCGAAATAAATTTTTCCCAAATTTTTTGACCTCCTTTTTTATATTCTTTTAAACTTGACGTGCTTAAGTTGGGTCCTAGAATTTCTTTTGAATATCCAATATGTTTTTTACAAAATTCTAAATAATATTACTGAAAGAATCATATAAATTTATAGATCCAATAAAATGTGATATTTTATTGAGTTTTTTTCCAAAAAGGTAGTGGTAATATTTTCTCACTTATAAAATTTGATTTTTGTTCTGTCCTTTATAATTTTTTAATGCTTCAAATACAAATATTAACAGAAATACATGTAAAATAAACCGGAAAACGCTTGGGGCAATGATCTCCTCATAAGCACTACCCAAAATTTGTCAATTTTCCACATTTTTTTTAAAATTTTTTTTTAAAGTTCTCTAATCTCAAAGCTGGCATCTGAAAACAATTATGCTAATTAAATACTTTCATGTATTGGGAAAATACACAAAAAGTATTTGCTGACGGACGACTTTTATAATGGCACAGTTATGATTTCAATGAAAGAAAGAAATTTTTAAAAGATGTTTTATCCGGAGTGAAATTTTGGGCATTTGGTAGAAAAAAGTTGGAGATTTTTACTTCTTTAGTTTTATGACAAGCTTATTCACATTATGTCAAAATTTGTTCGTTTAAAATTTATTTCAATTTAAATATTAACATTATTTTGCACAAAAAGTGCTTAAAATCTTAAATTTTCGTTTTTCGGGTCATGGGCTGAAGAAATTTTTGTAAAATTGACAATTCAGTTTTAATTTGTTTAACTTAAATATTAACTAAGATCTTTCTCAAATATACCTAATTAATATTGTTAATTATTTTTCATAGTCTTTAAGGAGTTTATGCATAGACTTATAATAAATAATAAATTTGGATAGGGCTTGTAAGGAGACCGTTGTTCCGTGCGCCTTCGGGTTTGCTTTACGAAATGGCCAATTTTAGGGTTCCACCCACTAACCTCCTGACCCACTAAAGTACTGTAAAATTTTATTCAGATATCTTTAACGAATCACAAGTTACAGAATTATTTCTAAAAAAAGACGTTCTGGGCAAACAAAATATTTTCACCATTAACATATATTTAAAAAACACCATTTAGGATATTTATCCTCGAACTACACAGAAAAAATTTTTTCCTTATATTTTTAAATTAACACGGTTGTTTCATTTTTCATCAAAATTTAATAAATATATTCAATTAAAAATAAAATAAAAGAAATAGTAAAAGTAAAATTCAAGTAAGATTTTTTTTACATTTAAATTTTTAATTCATTGAATCATCTACTTGATTGATTTAATAAAAATTTTCTGTTTTTTATTTTTTACAGTAATTTTAATTGAATAAATTATTTTGGTGATTGGTGACTTTTTTCTATGTATAAATAGTGGGATATATACCATTTTAATTTTGTGAAAAAATCCTGTTGCACGTCAAATTAAAGGTATGTTTGATAACTTTTATATATGAGCCCATAATGAATCTTTTGTCTAGGGTGGTCGACTCGGTTTTCCAACGGGTATTTTTTAAACAAAAAAAAAAAAGTCCCGGTTTTAAAAATAACATTTTATTTCAAAAAACATTAGCACTAAATATTAATATTTGAATGGAAATTCAGAAAAAAAATTGTTGACTAATTTCATAAACAGGGAAAGTTAAAATATGTATGAAAGAAATGAAAATATGCGCTTTAGAATGCTCAAAAAACTTGTATAATATGCACAGAAATATGTAGACCAAATCATTTGTTTTATAATAAAAGTATAAATTTTTCTAACTTAAAAATTCTAATAGTTTTGAATTCTTTATAAAAAACTAAAAATATATTAAAAATTTATATAAATAAACTTTGACAGTTTGAATGTTTTACTTACAATTATGTTTATATTATATAAAAAAAAAAATACAAAATTTCAAACACCCTAAATCACAAACAAATTAGTTTTTGTTACAAAAAATAATTTTTGTATTCATAATAAGAAAACTTAACCAAAAATGTTTAAAACTGCATTTTAAAGTACTAATTATCTTGAATATAATATGGATATCAATGGAATCAGTTTTTTTTTCTCTTATAACATCTTACAAACAATTTAAATATTTAAGGTTTTTTTCTTCTCTTTTGAGGAGTTGTATTTGAAATAGGTAATATTAAGCCATAGTTTATACGGATACTATAAAAAACCTAGTCTCATTGTTGATGATTATTTTCTTACTTTAATTAACATTTATTTCTTAAAATAATTATATTTAATAAACAGGGCATATTTAAATATGCATGAAAACAGTAAAAAAAATGCGCTTGAAAAAGCGAGAAAAAAAAAATGAGATAATATAAATTATGAGTAAATAGACCTTGATAGTCACATTTGTTACATCTGAATTTTTTCTACAAATTCAGTTAATCAAATTCTAAAAAATCACTCAAAAAATAGCATTTTTGTTAAAAAAATTTGAAAGATTTGAAAAACATTCATTTTTTTGAAAAATACATAAGAAATATGCAAAAGTGTAATTTTTAAGGGAGAAGCTTGAAAAATTTTCCCTGTTAACAAATTTTAACTTGAATATTATAAGATTTGTTGCGTTTTTTATGGAAACACAGTATTTTGATGGAAATAATTACTTTTATAAAAATCTGGCTGGTTAACTGTTTTTTTTCCGAATTTCAAAAAATCCAACCGGTTTTCTCAAATTTTTCAACTATCCAAAAACCGGTTTCTCAAAAAGGTAGTGTAACCGATCACCCTACTTGTGTCATAAATACTTTCAAAGATATATGTAATTTTCTGTGAACAAGTTTATTAAGTTTTTTAGTTATCTTACATTTTGAAATCGCTATATTTCGTCAATAGTTATAAATATAAAATTCCACTTTTATTTATCTGATAATTTAAATTGAAATTATTGAAAATTATTTCTATATATCCAATTACTTGAATCGAAATAAAGTTTTTTCTATTAGTTTTTACATTTCTGAAACATTTTGAAACGTGCTATTTTAATTATCTAAAACTAGTCTTTGTAGGAGTTTGTTATAAACGAATTTTTTATATAAAATATTCGTTATAAAAAAATTCTCTATAGCCGTGCTCATTATATACGCAATTATTTGTATGTAAAATTTAGGTAAAATAAATAGGATTGAAGAAAGGTGACCGCTATAGACATAATTCGTTACAACTGGTGTTCGTTTGTTCTTTCAAATTCATGAAATTGCAATTTTGGTGGAAATTATTAACTTTTCTGCTAAAAATATATTTATTTTCTGAACTACTAAAAGCACTCTTTTTTAAAAAATAAAAAATAATAAAATGATAAAAAATTACACGTAAATGTTACTAGAATTGTGATTGTCAATTGCTGGTGTTTTAGAAATTGTTAAATATTTTTTCTGTGTTCAGTTCCTCAAAACTTTTGAGAAGTTTTATTACATCGAAATTGCAAAAAGCAAATAAGTTTTCGGGACCCTTTAATCTACGTCAAGCGCATATTGAAAATTACGAATTTAATTTAATGTAGAGTTTTTTTAAGACTTTTTTTTAATGAAATTTACCTTTAAATTAATAAGTATGTGAAATATATATGTACAATATAAGCAAATATTTATTTATATTACATGTTTCTATTCTATTCTTCTAAAATAATACACTCATCCAAAAAAGAAAAATGCGTGCATCGCAATTAAAGAAAAGTACGTTAAATATCAGACAACAAAATCATTAGTTTATTCAACAGAAATTTTAGTTAATTTTTCGTAAATTGGTTAAATTGACGAAAAATCGTCAATTTTGAATTAGTTGAATTAGTTAATTAAAAGGTAATTAATTTGAACATTTTTTAGTCAAATTGAATAAAATATTATTCAAGTTAACTAAATTTTTTCATCATATTGAAGAATTTTTGCAAAGTATAACTATACAATTTTATTTATTTCTACTAAATTTAAGTTGAATTGAATAAACAATTTATTCAAATTAATTAAGTTTTTAAGAAAGTTTATTAATTTTAACTATTATATTTTATTCAATTTTATAAAATTTTTTCCGATATATTTTCCAATTGTTACATATTTCATAACAAAAGTTTGGTTGTAGGATCCTTAATAATACGATCATCAAATAAGGAGATTATTTCTGTCGATACTGCTTCATAATTCGTATGAAAACAACCAGCATTTTGGTAATGTTTTCTTAACATGAAAACCATACATTTATTAAAAATTTAATTATATTCTTACTAGAAATTCAATATTTCTTGACTGTCATTTAAATATAATTTCCAAAATATGAGGTCAAGAATAGCAATGCGCGATCCTTTATTAAGTTTTGGATTGGTTTTATAATAATACAAAATTGTACGTCCTTAATATGATAATATACGTCAGATAGTTGATTAAAAATATTTACATTTGCTATGTAAATATATGTATGTAAGTAAATTTACATACATATATTAATAAATATGAATTTTTTAAATTACCGAGAAAAATAGGAAAAAGGTTTCTAAATTCTCTTCCGTTTATTAGTTGCCCCAGTTCTCTGATTGCAGTTTAATACAAAAAATATGTACTTTTTTACCGCAGTACTTCCCTGGTTTTATTTTCTTTATTTTTAATTATATTTCACCATTAATTTGTTTTATATAGCATATATTTATACTGATTTATTAAATTTATATAAATATACAATATTATATACATCAAAACACGTACACACTCTTTATTATTAGTCGCTCAACTTATCAATTACATGTTTTCTTTATGGAAAAAAATTCTTCAATTCTACATGTCTTTTTTCAATGAAATTTCTTTTTAGTAAATTTGAAGATATTTAGTCAAACCGAATAAAATTCTTCGATCTGACTAAAATAAATTAGTGTATTCTAACGAAATTTCTAACGTTTTTTTTTTGTACTAAATTTTCTAAACTAAATTTTCCTTGAATTAACCGATTTTTCTTTATTCAAATCAACATATTTTCAAAAACATATTTTTAACAAAAAATTTTTAGTTAATTTGAAAACAATTTGTTGATTTGAAGAAAAATTATATTGATTAAAGAAAAAATTTGTTACTTTAAATATTTATTATTATTATTTTTTCGTTAAAATTCTACGAAAATTTTTCGTCAATACTACGAGATTTTGTTCAATTCTACGTTGTCAATTATACGTTTATATACACTGTTTTTTGCAAATAAAAATGATTTACAAATAACTAACTCACTGTGTAAATTGGAAATTGCATAAAGAAATATATTTATGTATTTCTAGAACCGGATGGGAAAATACAACTATTGTTATCGAAAATTCTATGAACTTAAAAAGAAGTGGCAACTCCCCACATTAAAAATTAAAAAAATGGAATGGAATTTCATTTTAAAAACTATCCTGATTGGGATTTAGTGCGCAAAATGCTGATGGGGGTATTCTGGAAGGTTCTAAAGGAGAACCCCGGACCTTTTTCCCTAGTGCTGATGCCGGATGGTATAGTAGCCGTGTGAAGCTGATGGATGAATCGTCCAAACCAGAGGAGATTCTGGAACTCATTCAGTTCGGTAACCCTGAGATCCTCACAAATTATTGGAAGGTAACCAGGGTATCCGAATCCGACGGAGCATGCAGGTGGATAGTTATTGTCATAAATAATGAGTCCCTACCGTCCCTTCGAGAGGAAAGTGGAAAGATATACTAAGGCTTCGAGTCTATGTTTCTAGAGGTCTATCGAGGAGCCGACCGAGACAGACCGATTCAGGACGATAAAGATCCGACTCCCGACCCCGACACCCACTCAAACTTTTAATTCTTGGGTGAGTTCTTTGAACGGGTGGTCGAAGTAGTTGACGAAGACGCCCTCTTGGACTCGGACCAAGATGGCATCAACGTCACAATCACCCAAATAAATAACAATGGTGAAGATAACGCAAGTTAATCTTCATCACTCTAATGCAGCTTCGGCTGCGTTGATGCTCCGGATGGCTGAAAGAGGCGAGGAGCTTGCACTTGTCCAAGAACTCTGGATCGCAAGTGAAAGAGTTTGCGGACTTCGTGCGAATAATTTTATGCTGCTGCACGCTGCAGGGTCAGGTAGGACACGATCGTGCATAGTAGCAAGCAGGAAACTTAGTATCTTTATCCTCTCTGATTTCAGTGATGAAGATACGGTTGTATCGGCCTGGAAGACAACTCGTGGCACCATCTATATTATTTCCAGCTATAAAGCCCTTGATAGCAGCGAACCACCACCAAATGCTAAACTCCGCACAATTACAAAGGCGGCAAATGACACAAATATATAGCTCGTGATAGAAGCTGACGCCAACGCCTACCATATCGTTTGGGGAAGCACGAATACCAATGCAAGGGGTGAGACTCTTTTTGATTTTATCTTTTGTAGTAGCTGCGATATCTTAAACAACGGTAAGGAACCAACCTTTTCAGTTTCTAATAGAAGGGAGATTCTCGATATTACGCTAGTAAATACTAGGCATTCGAAAATGATCAGTGAACGGAGGGTTTCAAATGATTTCTCATTCTCTGATCACTTGTACATTGACTTCACTATAGAAGTCCCTCTACTAGGGGTAACGCCAATTCAAAACAGGAGGAAAACGAACTGGACGGAACAATATGACATTCTGTCCCAATTCCTCCCGAACCCCCCGGCTATTCTTAATCGGGACACCAAGTCCTCTGTAGAATTGCTAACAAATGCATTACAAATCCTCATTAAACAGGTTTTAAAAACTGATCAGGAATGCAAAACAAAAATCTGGGAAGGTCTTCTATAGTGGCGTGGAAGACCATTCTGAGACTAATCGCTTACGCAAAATCCTCGCTTCCTCACCTACTGTCTCAAGTTACATTCAGAAACCTTATGACAGCTGGACGACAAGCGGCCATGAGACCTTAGACCGGAGATCCCTGCGACAATTTCAGACCTAAGTGACGTTCAGATTCAAATAACTGAGGATAAACTGAGATGGGCTCTGAACAGCTTTGCCCCATTTAAATCCCCGGACCTAGATGGCGTTATACCTGCAGACCTACAGTCTTATTATAGTTCCAAGGTTGATTCATATATATTCGGCTTGCTTATCATGCTCTTATATATCTGACTCATGGACTAGATATAAAGTGGTCTTTATCCCAAAAGCGGATAAGACCTCCCATACGAGACCGAAGGACTTCAGACCCATTAATCTATCGTCCATCCACTTGAAAACCTTGGAAAGGCTGATTGATCTGCACCTTCGCAGGACAATCAACCCAAACCTTTTGTCAGCGTTCCAACACGCCTACATGAAAAGCAAGTCAGTTGAGACGGCATTGCATTCGCTTGTAGGATATATAGAAAATGCTCTCGAGCACAAGGAATATGCATTAGTGGCCTTTCTTGATATAGAAGGAGGTTTCAATAATGTGACCACGCATGCTATTAAAAAGCCTATGGAAAGACGGAATATACGTCAGTCGATTATTGGCATCATATAGAGACTTCTAAATAACAGAGTTATAATCTCCACTATGGGTGCGGCTACCATATATAGAGTAGCAAATAGAGGCACTCCCCAGGAATATTGCCGTCAACACAATGCTCTGGAAAATATTTGGATACCATATCTCACCGCCTTCAAAATGCGGTAGGCCTACTTAGTATATGGAATACAATTAGTAGCCTTAGCGTGAATCCTGAAAAGATGAAACTAGTTTTCTTTTCAAGGAGATACAATTAAAGGTGTCAGATAGTGCGAAGTATCTGGATATAATACTGTACTCCAAACTTTCCTGGATCCAGAACACTCAGGCTAGGGTTTCAAAGACAATCATTGCCCTTTATATGTGTAGGAAGGCCATAGGAAAATCTTGGGGATTAAATCCTAAGAATACTAAATGGCTCTTCGACATGGCGATCAAGCCTATATTTATGTATGGAGCGATAGTATGGTGGTAAGCGATGGAAAAATCTATCTTTTTGTGAAATCTTTGATAAAGTTCTGCGTAGTTCAGCGCTACTAATTACAGATCCGCTACGTACAACGCCATCCAAGGCATTATTCATTCTGATGAATTGGTTGCCAGTGGATCTAATGACCAAACAAATCGCCATTATGCCGCCGACTAGGCTCAGTATTATAGGTGCATGGAACGGTAGAAGCTATGGCCATGCGACCATTTTGGGAATCTCGGATGACATCCCTGACAATATTGATTATTGTATTCCCAAACCCTTTCTGGACAGTTTCAATCCCAGCTGATCCCACTATAAGAGACCGATCGATTGATGTTTACACTGATGGATCAAAATCTTCTGAAGAGGTTTGGGGAGGTTTCTTTATTCCTGCATATAGGAGGAACATCTCCTTTAAATTGATGGATCTCTCTTCACTGCTCTTCAAGCGAAGATCTCAGCCATTAGAAGAACGGTAAATTGGTTAATGTACTATAGAGTATTCGGAGTGGATATTCAAATTTGTACCGATAATCAACCTGCGATTAAGTCTATTTTGGGTGTCTACTCGACATCCAAGCTGGTACATGAAAGCCGGATATCTTTAAATGAGATAGCGAGACATTCAAACCTAGAATTGGTCTGGGTAAGGAGTCACTCAAGTACCCCGGAAATATTATTATAAATTGGACAGAACTGGTTCACTTCTTCAAAGTGAAGAAACGAAGCTAGTGGGCATACCGCTGTCATGTTGCAAATCAATGATACTGCAGTACTTGTCAAGAAAAGCTCAACAAAGATGGACAAACGAGTCCGCTTGTTCTATCTCGAAATTGATACGGCCCCAGTATGATCAGAAGCGATCGAGTTTCATTCTGGGAATGCACTATTACAGGACACTGGTTTGCTGGTGCACACGCTAGTAGACTAGGGCTACCTTTTACCTTTTAACGACTATTGTATAAGTTGCTTTAACGAGGAGGAGGAAAAGACAGTGGAACATTTTATTTGTCACTGTCCTGCTCTTGCGGATATAAGGACTGCTGAATTTGGCAGTCCGTACATGCACGGATTATCTGATGTAAGACGAATCACATCTTTTGTTCGTGTGTCAGGTTTGTTCGATTCGAAGCTATTTTCGGACATGTGAAAACAGATTCACATGATCCATTAGGGTAACACAATGGGACCAATAGGACCCAAGTGATCTGCATAGATACATTTGCAGCTGACCATCTAACCTACCCTTACCTATCCTGGTTAGTTATATCTTAATCGATTTAAAAGATTTTTATATGAGTAGATTCTGCAATGGCTATATCTTTCAGTGTAAGAGATATTGTGCTATATCTTTCAGTGTAAGAGATATTGTGCCTCAAAAATTTGAATTTTTACTTTTTCACCTAACTTGGTGAACTTTTTTAAGCTATAGTGATTCCAAATTTCACCGATCTTTGTGATATATTTCATTTTATTAACAAATAAAAAAATTGTGTAAAAAGTTTTTTGAAGAAACCATGACGAAATCAAAAGTTATATGTATTTGAATATGAATTTTGAAAAAAATTCGATTTTCGCCGTTTTTTTTTTCAAAAAAGTAGGTACATTCTTCTTCAGTTATAAAAAAATTGTCTTAAGTAACATAGTATTTATACTTTTCTGAAATATAACTTTATAGGAAATTGTGAAAATGGAAAAAATTCTAAAAACTTTAGTCCTGCGAGAACCAGGTCTCTCAAATTCGACCTATTTTGTTCATGATTTTCCAATTTTCACCTTAATTTCTCAAATCGCAAAGCTGGAATTAAAAATAAACACATTTTTTACATAGCGTTTTTAAATTTCTAGTAATAGATAATGTTGCTTCACAATATCGGTTAAAGATATAGGAAAAAAATAAAAAACTCTGATTTGGGAAATTTTTGAAAGATTTTTGGGACTTGCGGGATTTTTCGTAACAAGTGTAAAAAAGTGACCATAGCTCCAAATTAAGCATCAAAATTTCATATTTCATATTGAATGATATGCTTAAAAACCAATTCAATACTTTTTCGACCCTTTTTCGCAAAAAGTATTCACGATTTTTTTTAGTATAAATTATATGATAAATTTCTTTTAACTTTTTATTTATTTATTGAATCTGCCTTTTATAGACTTCACAACAAGTATTTAAATCTTAAAACTAAAGCTAGTTTCTCTCTAACGAGAGCCTAAATGGTTAAATGAGCCTCACATCAGCGTGGTGGTATATCGGCTCTACGAAGACTTCAGTCCGTTTGTATCTTAGCAGGGAGGAATAAAGTATTTTTCTCTGAGTTTCCTCAACTAACGGCACTTTTAAGTCTCTATGGATATTTTCATTTCTAAGTCCCTCTGTATTAGATCAATACTCGTATTATTGGCCGTTCCCCATAATTGGATGCCAAATGTCAAAATTGGTTTTAATACAGTTTTATAAACGATGACTTTATTGTCAAGTCTAAGTCTTAATTGGCTGTTGATTAACTAGTGAACGCTAGTATCTTTTAACTTCATATGGATTCTCTTGGATTTTATATGGCGACGCCAAGTAAGTCGCCTATCTAAATGTGACATGATCTGAATAGGGTATACTTATACCATTAAGATTAACAAGTGGACATTTTCGTCTTCTTAGGGTAAACGTAACATGGCTACTTTTCAATCCTTTTACCCGTATACGCCATTTTTTTAATCATGTCTCCACACGTCGGAAATAAATGTCTAATTGTATAGTTGCTACGCGTGGATTTTTATGGGAACTGAGTATAGATGTATCATTAGCAAATGTAGAAATAGGCAAGTTAGAAGCGTAAATTAATTACTCATTATACCCTTTTATGAATATACGGTCTGATAGATAAGACTCCAGCAATTTAACATGCAAATAATTTGATCTTATCTTCTGCATTACGGACCCAGGTCAGTTTTCCATAATGGACTTTGCGCCTCTACCGGTGTCTTAATATCTTTTGCTGCCCCCATAGGGAAAAATTAGTATGTTTATTATCTGTTAAGTATTTATTGTAATTTTCAATTTGGCGATGCTCTTCTACATGAAGGGCTCGATTTAGTTTCTCAATTGCCACGTGCAAACTCAACTTTGCATTATATATATATATATATATATATATATATATATATATATATATAATAACACAGAGCAAAAAGAAAATTTGCCTCAACGAAAAATAAATGCGTAAAGTAGTCTAACAGAATAATCAAAGGGTTTTTTAAAGTTAGTTCGAAATTCAGTTTTATGATCTCTTAAAGTTGGAATATTTTGGAGCCCTTTTTCACTATGATTGGAATTAGAAACATTTAAATTATTTAATCCAAATTTTATTAATAGGGGCGGATTTTCATGCAAATGTAAATAGATAATAATGGAAATCTTATTGAAGAATTCAACTTTGTATGCCATTTTATTTCAAAATGCATCACTTCTTTTTCAAGAAAAGGTGAATCTAATGCGTCGAAATCAATTATAAAAATAAGTCATTCGAAGTAAGATAAAACTCAGTGAGGCGGTCTAATAACAAGTTTGAATCAAAGTATTCTGACTATATATATATATATATATATATATATATATATATATATATATATATATATATATATATTTATGTATATATATTTACTTTATATAACTTTATATTTCAAACTCAATTTATAAAATATATGTGTAGAAACAATTGTTAACATTAATTTGACATCCCTGGTATAGATATATTTATATGAGAATGATTAAGCGTATTCATGTAAGTGTAAGTATACTTTAGTAAATGAAATGTCAAAGTCCATAAAACCCATACGTAAATACATACTTACATTCGAATATTCAAACACACATAGTCATGCACATTAGTTTGCACCAATATTTACCGACTTTCGAATTTTGACCGTAACTCCCTCTAAAATCGTTTGTTGTGTTGTAAAAAGAAATTGTCTGAAATATTAGTGAAATCGGAAATCGTTAATCCGTGCCGTATTGGACCTGAAGTTTGTATTATCTATTAAACAAGATATGAAAAGAATAAATCGGTTAACAAATATTAAAGTTATTATGAATTCACCAGGCATTACATTGTGTTTTAGACTACTCGTTTAAGGAGTGCACAAATAAATTTATATATTTTTTTTTTTTTTAGAAATGTTTAAATAAAATGCAATTTTTAATTAAATTTGAAGCATAATTACTGAAAATAAGTTTCTGTTTCTGTGGGATTATTCAAACCCTTTTTCATGCTTGGATAAAAGATTTAGATCTTTTAAAGTTGTTTCAAAACTCAAATTTTAAACTTTAAAAAATTTTGTTAAACTAATTTCAAAAAGGTTGGAATAATAATATGAAGGTTTATAGACAACACCACAGGAAATAAAATTAAAAAGATATTACGTATAAAACTTTGAAAGACTAAGCCGTACCTGTGATTTAATTTTTACGGATTTCAGCAAAATGGCATTTTTTGCGCTTTGTTGGTGAATTATTTTTAACTAATATCCATACTAAATAATCTTATTATATGTAAAGTCTGGCTGTGAAAATTCTTATGTTACGATTTTATAAAACTTATTTAATTTAAAACACCATCAATAATTGCCTTTTCCGGTCATTTTATTTAAGATAAGTATTCTACATATATATCTTAATTAGTGAATATTGAAGTTTGTTGAACTGGATTTACAATTAAGTCTTAACTAAATTTATTTTATTTATTGTTTTGAACAACAACAATTATAAAATACATACTTTAAGACTTATTTTTCCATGAAATATATTCTTCTTAATATTATCATTTCGTTTTCCATTATTAAAGTCAATATTACAATTAGTGTCCTTTCTAATTATCCTCAGTGTTGCCATCCAATTACATATTACTATTATTTTAATCTAGATAATATTTGTTTTAGTGTGTGTCCTTAATAATAGTTCGAATAAAAACTATTGTATACCCGTTGGTTGTGTTTGGGAACTTAATAATTAAAATGTAGTTGGTTCAAACCTCGTGATGCTGATGCATCATCCGACAATGCTAAAAACTTGCAGTGGACTTGTTGAGTATTTAGCATTGCATTTTAAGATTTGTTTAAAAGTTATAAAGCCGATTTCGATGGAATTAAAAAAGATTTTTCTTTTCTACAAGGAAAAATAACTAAATAGGTTGAACTTTTTTCTAAATTCACAAATTTAGATAGTTTTGCTTGTATACAGGGTTGGTATCCCTTTACTAACCACAAATTTGTAAATTCTAAGCGCCGAGTCTCTGGATATCCATCCATGATAAAATTGGGAGGTAAAGAATCTTCAAACGATGCAGATATTTGCGATATGTTTGCTGATTTCTTCTGATTTCTTCTCTATTCTGATAAAGAATTACATCAACTTTCCAATTATCCATATCCAATTCTTGATGCAACCCTAATAAAATGTCCAACATTAGATAAATCGATGGTAATGACAGTTGTATAAAATCTAGAATTTTCTAATAAATGTGGACCTGACGTGTTCTTATAAAATGTTTCTCTTATATTGTTATATATCTCCTATAACCTGCTTATTCAACATATCAATATTTAGTGGTTATTTTCCTGAAGTTCGGAGAAAATCCTATATTATACCTTTTTTTCAATCCGGAAGCAAATTGAACATTTCTAATTATAGTGTAATTGCGAAATTAAGTATTATTCCAAAACTTTTCGAAAAGATAATTGCTGAAATCCTTTCGCAACAAATTGTTTGTTATCTTTCCCCATTCCAGCGTAGATATCGAACTATTATTATGGATGTTCCACTATTGTTAACTTTTTGGAGTTCACAACCTCAGTTATAAGTGCATTTTATTCCAGTTTACAGACACAATATATACAGATTTCAGTAAAGCTTTCAATAAAGTAAATCACGATCTCCTATTGTTCAATTTTGATAAACTGGGATTTTATCCTCTTTTCCTTAAATGGATTTCTTCATATAATGAATACTTCAATTGTTATTAATTTAGTAAACAGTTCAATTAATTTCGACTTCTTGCTTCATAAGATCGAATTCGTAATCCCAAATAGTCCAACTAGAAACTAAACTCCTATAAAAATCAAATATTTTTGAACAAATTAAATAATAAGTCTTTATTATTAAATGATTATGAAAAAAATTTTATTGCTTTAAGAATTATATGTCTGCCAGCCTATAAGAAATTTTAATTTAATTGACTATCAAATAAATAAAATAAAAAAAAGAAAAAAAGGAAAATTGGACCAGAATTACATTTAAAACACTTAGATCGAAGGTCAAAAGTTGGAATAATTAAAATTTTTAAAGAAAACATCTCGAGGAATTATTTTTTTATCTCGATTTGGATGCAATGATTCCTTTGATGAATTTTGGTTTGATTAATCCCATTGAAACAGTAATTATGGTACAAACCGTGTAGAAAATTTTACATGATACAATAAAAACTTCATAAAATTATTGAAATTAATCGATTATTTCCTTTTTTTCGATATTTGATAAGATTTATTAATCATCTCACAAAAGTTTTACTAAAAAATTCGGATCAAAACATATAAAATTTTGCGGCTGAAAATAGCTTAAAATGAAATAAGGTCTCATATCCTTATATTTTTGTAAAACAATATTAATAATGGATGTTTATAAATTCTTTATATTCATCACGATTATTAAAATTTGGACCAAGTAAGCAGTATATAAGAATAAATCTATGTGCCAAATTTCACCAAGATCGGAAGAAAATTGACCATAGATCCCATATAAGCCCTTCTCACGAAAATCCCTTTAAATGCATAAGTTCCATATAAATGCTAGTATAACAATATTATTTAACCTCAATAAGTTTTATATGTGTAGAAAACCTAGTGCAAAGTTTTATCACTGTCGGTTCGCATTTGACCATAGCCCCTATATAAGGTCTATATTCTGAATTAAATGCATAATAAATACGATATAAATTATAATATCACGAAAATAATATATATACACATGTTTTACAAAAATATAAATTACACAAACAAATCTCATAATAATCGGTCAACAATTGATCATAGGTCATATGAAAGACCCCCTCCGAAAATATTAAAAAAGCATGGTGTAAGGCCGGTGTTCCCACAACAATTCACTTCGCGGACCCTTTAAGGAATTCTTAAGTTTCCCGCAGACCCCCAGACATATTTGAATTCTTAAATAATATAAATACACAATGAGTAAAAAAATGTTTGCATAGTCGCCAAGAAAATACAGTGGTATATACATTTATACCTATAGGTTTTTAATAAGGTATTAAAGGTATTATTTGTTTCAAGAAAAAGACACAATGTATTTTATTCAAAGTATTGCCTATCGGAAGGTATGGTTTTCCCTTCTAACAGTTTATCTTTTTACCTCAAAAACGCTTCTTAACTTTTGATACCTGAATACCTGGGTGCCATGGTTATTCGATTTTTTTCATTTGGATTATCATAGTAGATCGACTTTTCATCGCCTCTATGTATCGCCTCGATGCAGTAACGATTTAATTTTGTGGCGATGAAACAGTATTTCAGATATTCAAAATCGATTTTCTATGTCTTTTGTCTACAGTTTTTGTGGCACAAAATTTCTTGTATTTGGATGAAACTCAAGTGTTTTTAAAGCCCAATGATAATGTATATAAAAACAATGATGTAAAACTTCCCAATCAGACTTGTACTCTACGCCAACCACTCATGAGCACTAGACAATACACACATAACTTATAGGTCGACTATGTATGGCAACTAAAAGCTCTCTCTCTCTCTCTGGTTGCTGAATATTTTTTAAATCAAACAATTTAAAAATAATTTTTTTTTGTAAAAGTGCTAATAATTTGAGTAGATCAAGTACCAATTTCATATATTTAAAAGCACTTAGATTCATTCAAAAGATAGAAAATTTAATGCAACTCGAATATTAATCTAAGAGGCATTTAAAAGCGATTTTGCATGTCTAAAGTGCAGATTCAGTATCACAAGCGATGTTGTTTCTGTGAGAGCATACATTAATAATCTCCTCCATCTATGAAAATCCATAGCAAAGCGGTGTATTTGGTGACTTCTTAAGAGTGTCATCTATTATGAGCTGTTTAAACCTGGTAAAATTATCGAGGAAGATCTGTACAAACATAATTGATCCATTTTAAGAGAGCATCGAACGAAAAGCACACAAATTCACTTTTATTTTTTTACATTATTTGTTTATCTACATTAAACTTTTTGGCAATTGAAATGGATTTGATATTCATAATATAAATCTACTTGTAGGTTGAGTTAAGATAATAAAATTTTTTGCAATATGAGTAAATATTACATAAATTAGAAATGTATTTTTCCTATTCTGAAGTTTATGTATCTTTCTAATTTATTCAAAAACACCAAATAAAAATTAGTGCGAAGAAATAAAAAAATCCATATAATCGTGTCTTTAAACTCATTTCTTCGGTGATATTGACGGATTTTTAAAATTATTTTTATAAAAGTAGATGTAAATTGGTTACTGAAGCAATATTATGCAAAAAAAAAAGACGAATTTTGAAAAATCCGGTTTATACGCCGTTATACGCGTCCATGTTTCAAGTGTTCTAAAACATTTTCTAAACAATTTTTTCTTTTTATATCTTGTTTGATATATAATTATATGTAGATTACGATTCTTTCACACTTTGTTACAAAGTAAGGTATTTAATAGCTAAATTTTTCTAAAAACCTTATAACCCTACTTCAGCTCCAATGCGACACGGGTTAAAGATATTCGATTTCACTAATATTTTACACAATATTTTTTTACAATCCAATGAACGATTGATTCTACGGTGAGTTACTGATAAAATTCAAAAGTCGGTAAATTATTATGCAGTCTAATGTACGTACATACATGCATACATACATTCATACATACATACATACATACATACATACGTACATACATGCATACATACATACTTATACGAATATAAACATATATGTATGTTTTTGTGGAAAATAAGCATCTTTTAACTGAGTAGTATTTCCGTTTATCCCAGTTAATGTGTTTTTTCGTTTTTGTTATTTTTTATTTATTTATTTTTTTGTATATGAGTTACAGATTTTGCCGCATAAGTAGTTTTGATGATAAGCACTTCATTTCTTTCCATTTCATCTTTTCAGCAACATTGACAATGTGTGCAAAATTCCAAGTGTAAAAATGCACAATGTTTCATTCGCTATGTTGTACTCGTATTAGCGATACGTTCCATATTTTTTTAAGGATGTGAGCACATTAGACAGATTGAGAGACGGACTTACTCATTTTCTTCTTAAACATTTTTGTCTTCTTTTTTCAGCTTTTTCAGTTCTCGCTCATTCATCCAGTCAGTCATTTTTATCCATTGGGAGTTTCTTTTAAAAAGGCTTTAGCTGATATGTTATGCATGTCACTTATAATCAGAAAAAAGTTATTTTATTCCGAACATTTAATTTTTTCATGTTTATAAATATTTTTAGTTTCCTCTTACTTAGAGTATTTAAAAACCGGTTAATCGTCTTTTATAAAAAAGTGAATTTTTCTAACCTTTGATTGATTTTAGTTGATTTCTTTTTTTATGTAATTAAAAAACTAAATAGATGACACACTTAACATCAAAACATTGACACTAGACCACTTCAAAGGAAATACATAATACTCGTATCATTTAATTTGAAATTAATGTCGACCAGTAGAATTCCCTAAACTCACTTAAATGAACTAAATATACAATGGTTCATAATGGAGCCTATAGGAAAAAAGTGGTTATAAATCTGTATCTCTTAACCTACTGTTAGAAATGACCTAAGTTTTCAGAAAGTGATCATGTAGTTACCCTGTTATAATACGGGATGAGCTACAGGATGTGAAAGTTGACCACCTCGATCATGAAAAAATTTTAAGGTCTCGTAACTTCTACAAATTTAGGCCGATTTATATAAAATTTAAGAAAGAATTTGAAGAGATAAATAATAAACATGCTTGCACACCTAAATTATCTCTTAAAGTTAAAAAAAAATATTCATGCTTGATACTTTAATTTTTGATTTATAGCTTTGAATTATTTATTTATTTTATTATTATTTTTTTTTCAGTTTTCCTCAAATAATTTTCATTATATAGGAGTGGAAATTAAAAAAAAATATCCTGCAATTTTCAAAATATCTAACATGACCAGATATCCCACTTTTGGCGGGATTATCCCTCTTTTTAAACTTCGATCGTACTGAAAATATCTTTTCCTCTATTTATAAAGAAATTCCGCTTTGTTAACTTAAACCATTACCTATCCAATAATAGTAATATTCCTTAAGTGTAAATAAAAATAGTTTAGAATTATTTTTCACTGAAAACTCTACGCATAAATGAAATTGATATAAGTTAAGGTTACTCGAAAAGTTGATAATTTTTAAATACCCTTTTTGACAAATTCTATACAGATTATTCCCTGCTTTGGGTATATTATTTGGCGATTTCGATGTAGGAACATCGATGGGCTCAATATGGAAAAAGTATGGATTTTTTTTTTTAATTTTTCTTCACTTCCCTACCAGTGACTATAATGACATAATGATAATGACATAAAGTCCATCAGATGCAATTATTCATCCTAAAGAGAAGAACTTTAATTTATTTAGCTAAGCCGATGTTTGAGATAAACCAGAGTAAAAATTCCTATATCCGGTCGAAGACCGGCTGTCATATAAAACTTGTTTAATCCAGACCAGAAGCTAGAACCAAAGTTTATCCTGAAGATGGCTGATTTTGTCCAAAAATTTAATAATACAATGCAACCAGGGGTATCATATTATTAAATTTTATACAGCCCATGTTACTCCTTAGAAAGAGTCTATTTAATAATACAACATTATAACGTAAAAAATTTTATTTGGAACATAATTATACTTATTGAGTTCATATCATAATAACATTTCAAAAAGAGACAAACACTTTATTTACTCCAACACTGCAAACACTCCAAATTTAAATGAAAACGGTAGAGCTCTATATACACTTGTTTAAGAAAAATTTAAGGGATGTTTTGTTTGGATTTTAAGAATTATTCAAGTGATAATTTTCTATTTTACATTTAAAATCTTGTGTTATTATTTTGGTGATAAATATGAAATAATATTGAAATATTACTCATTAATTTAATTTACTCATACTATTGCAAGTAGTCGATTATTTTATATTTTTTATTTCAATTTTTTAGTAATTCCTTTGAATTAGAATTATAAAACTCAGTTACAAATACCTAACATTACCTACCCATAGGTTATTTTCTTTTTCATCTTGTTTCGAAGTTGTTTATATAGTCTTTGGAAATTTCTCGTAGAAACTCATCGGGATTTTAAAAATGTTATTCAGGAGCTGCATCAAATCGGGTTTTTGCTTGTTGTTTAATTTTTATCCCCAGAAATAAAATGAATTACAAACAAATATTTTCCACTTTTTGAAGATAATGTTGTATTTTTTAAAGTATCTTTAAAAACTACAAAAATTCGGGGGACATAAAAAATTAATGAAATTTAATGTCTCATGTAAGACCCCTAAAGCTATGCGTTTTGATGCCTCTTCAGTTGCATATCAACGATTGAAAATCGCAGATCAAGTAAATTTGGTCAAAAAAGAGTTTCGATTTTTTGTTTTTTTAACAAATAGTTCAAAATGTTCGTACCTTGAACTCGTTATAAAAATTACTCATATTTATTCAGCATAAATTTTGCCCCTAAAAGAACTTTAAATACATCATGGGTAAAAAAATTAAATATTTTTAGCGAAAAGGAATAAATGGATAATTTTGAACATGTCATGGTTAAGCATTAAAAAACAGTTTTGTTGAACTTTTATTCTGCTTTTTATATTAAAAAATATATATAAAATATAAAAAAATATATAATCTCGAAAACATTTTTTCCAAATGTATGTACTCGTACTATATTCATAATTCTCAATTGCTGATATTTTTAAAATTGTTAAATATTTTATCTGTGTTCCGCTCACAAAAGCGTTTGAGAGGTATTACATATTACAACAAAATCGCAAAAAAAAATATTTCCTTGGGACTCCCTCATCTATAGTTTTATTTTTGGTAAGCCTCTAAATCAGTGATGCCAACTATTACCAACACAAACGTGTAGAAATGTTTGAAAAAAGGTATAAATTTAAAAAGGCAACAGTTTTGTAGTACAATCAAGACAAGTTTTGTGAAAAAATGCAAAAAAAATCAATTTTTGCGTTTGAAAAGTTAAAAAAAACTTATAAGCAAAATATTAATAGTAAACTGGGTAAATTAAAATGCAGGTTATGGAGATTCTATTACTATGAACCTCGATCCAAAATTGTTCAGTTCTTTCAACACTTTTCTACTCAAGCAATTTTAATTGTTGAGGACAGTATTTTTAATAATAAAGTTCCTTTACGAATTGTTAAAATCTCTGGATAACTTTGTCTTCTCCTTAGTCTTTTCACAAATATAGTGAGAGCTTAGTATAAAAATTGTTAAATAAAAGTAAAAATTTCTAAAAATTAACGTTATTTCTTATTTTTGAAAAAAATAAAAATGGGCAAAAAGCGCTAAAAGAAAATTGTTAAAAGTGCTAAATTTTATGCGTTTTCTAACCCCAAAAGAGCTAAATTGGCATCATTACTTTAATTTAATCTAAACTCATGCATTAAGCAATCAATGAAAAATATGTTTGAAAAGTAATACATTGAACCACTCGTCAGTTTTGTGAATTTTCAAATTTGGAGCTTCAAGGAATTTTCGTGCCCACCTCTGATATAATGTAATAATTTTCATACTAGAAATTGTGACATTGCATATTATTATATGCTCCATAAAATTTTCGTTATTTTGGGAATGTTAAAAAAATATAAATACATTTTTGGTGAAAAAAATTTGGTTTCTTTAGGTGATTTTTGTTGAAATTTTTTAAGATGGGTACAAATTATTACACATTTTTTTCAACTGTTTTTCACAAGAAGATAATAAGTATGATTTGTTTTTGTACTTTTAGCAAAAAAAGAAAAAAATAAAATACCGAAATGTTGTTGCCTCGATGTACTATAAGACCTCTTATAGGCTAAATTTTCTGTGAAAGAAAAAAACATAAATAAATAAATGTATTATAATTTTTTATAACGAGCACAAAACTACTTGGTAGACAATTAGAGATGAATTAAAAACAAAATTAAATAAAACCACTAACTAAACCATTGAATGCAATAATGATAATACGAATTTATTTCTTCCTACTTATCTCAAAATTATAATTATTTGAAATGAAATGACCACTAAATTTTTAAACTTAACTTAATTTGTCAATAGCATTTTAAGAAAATTAAGAAAATACCATTTATATTTTATTTTTTCTTTTAAGTATTATTTTATTTTTAGATTTAAAAATTATTTAATAAACTGAGAAAGAATTACTTGTTTTTTAATAAATCCCAGTTTTAATTTAGACTTAAAATTTAGCTTGTCATTTTTTATTTTTTATTATTATTATTGTTTTTTTTTTTTTTTTTTTTGAAAATATTTTTAGACTTGTTAAAATTATTATTTTTGAAACGTTTGAGTTTATAAGGATATAATTAGTGTCTCTACTGGAATCCTCGGGAATTCCTCAAAATTTTCAGTCCCGTAATCCCGGAAAATAATGAGAGAATTCATGGTATTTATTTTATATGGTTCATTTCTATGTAATGTGATTTCAGCAAAGACCGTAATAATTATGAGTTCTAAAATTTTCGCTAAACTTTTAAGATTATTTTTGACTTTTACTTTTTTTTACTCAAAAATAATAATTATTTTTGTCTTTACTCAACAGAACGTTTATTTTTTAATTTTTATTTTACTGTTTAAAAATTAAAACTTATTCACAATTTTTAGTAAAAAAATTTATTTACTTTATTATAAAATCAAAATTTTTATTTAAAATCAAAATATTTACTAAAAAATATTTTAATTTTCTTATAAAGATCAGGTTTTTCACTAAAAATACGACTTTTTACTAAAAGTCTAAATTTTTATCAAAATCGAAATTTTCTAATCAGATTTTAGTAAAAATTTTAGTAAATTGTCATACTTTAATAATACGACCAGAATCTGGGACATCCATTGATAACGTGTATAGTAATACCATGGGAAACATTTTTATTGAAACCATTTCTTGCTTCTGGAAATTCCAAAGACATTTAAGCCAAAAATTGAACAATTATCAGGTGATTCTTGTAATGGGCTTAAGTATAAGTCAGCAATCATTTGATTTCGTTTATACAACTGATTTGGAAGTTTCTCAGATTATTTGAAAATTAATCGTAGGTTTATCGAAAAGTTGTAGTTATGATGAAATTCCTTCAAAAATGCTTTTTGAATGTAAAGATGACATTTCTTCTTATTGGTCTACGATTTTTAACAATATGATTGATTCTTCGGTGTATCCAGATGATTTAAAAATTGCCAAAATAATACCATTACCGAAGCAAAGACATGCCATTGATTGAAAAAATTTTTGAAAAAACATTGGACAAACAGCTGACGACGTATTTAGACGAATTTGTTATATAAAGGTCAATTTGGTTTTAAAAGGGGTTGTGGTACGAAGAAAGTAGTAAGCCAAGGATTAGACAACGGCTTTAGAGGTGTGGCTGGTGTTTTTTATGACTTTGACTTTTTGACCTAGTAGATCACAAGATTTTAATAAATAGACTCCGTTATTATAGATTTAACTTTTCGAAGACAATATGTGGAAATTAATAACTGCAAAAGCTTTATTGGTGCTGTTGACAATGGTGTCCCACAAGGCAGTGTGTTGGACCATTACTCTTTACAATTTATATTAATGATTGGAATTATTTGGGAAATTGGTTTTATATGTTGATGATATATGTATTTTTTATCCATATAAACATGAAATTGCGTTGAAGGTACATATGGAACGAGATTCAGCGTTAATAGCAGAGTTGGTAAGGCTAAACAAATTGCTGTTAAATGCTGAAATAACGAAGTTAATAAGATTTAAGCCATACTCTGACAATCTAAGTTTTAGTATTTTTATAGATGGGAAAAAGTTTTAAAACCTTTCAAACGAAATACTTAGGTGTGTATTTGCAAAGTAATTTGTCATGGGACACACATATTCAGAGCCTTAAAGCAAAAATTGAACCAGATATAGGTTTAATTTATAAATTTAAGAACAAATTTAACACGTTGATATATAGTCATCTTAATTACCTGCCCATTATATATGGTTACAAAAAAGCAACGAGCTTAAGTCTTTACAAAGAGTTCAAAACAAAACACTGAAAACTGCCTTTAGTCTCTCGAGAATTTATCTAACGCTATCTCTTTATAAAAATATTGCTGAAACAGTACTACCTGTACATGTGGATTGAATAAAATGCAACTTATCATGTATGTCTTTAAATCTCTGCATAATATTGGTTATCATACTATAAGTTTTTCTCGAAACCAATCAAATTTTAATACAAGAAATATTACTAATTTTTGGACAGCAAGATGTAGGTTAGAAAGAACAAAGCAACGAGTGGAACATATGGGTAGTTTGGAATACAACCATTTCTTGATAACTTAAAGAGTATTGATAGAATATCTCTTTTTAAGAAAAAGCTTAAAGAATATTTACTTGAAAATTTGGAAATGCTTCTTTTGTAATATTTAATTGAATTTAAAAACTTAAACTTTTTTTTGCATTTTTAAACTTTTTTGTACATAACTTGTATTAACATGCATTTAACTTTTTGCCAACTCGCCTCAAAAATGTCCAATGTATGCTGAGGCAATTGCAATTTTTTTTTCTGCATAAATACATAAAAAAAAAACAAAAAAATAATTTTATGAAAAAAGTCTAAAAAATGTAACTTTCTGTAAAAAAAAATTATTTTGTTTGAAAAAATTTTCAGATTTAAATATGACTGTAAAATAATTTATTTTTTATTATTTTTATTTATTTAGTTTATTTATTTATCTCTTTATTTGTTTAAATAATTTTTTTAATTTATTTTTTGTAAAAAATTGATTTTCTGTAAAAAATTTGATGTTTTCTAAAAAAAAAATTATTTGGAAAAAATTAAAGATAAGAAAAGTTTTTTTACTAAAAATTCTTTCGCAACATATATTTTATTATGTGAGCAAAAAATAAAAATCAAAAATAATCAATATTTGTAGAGCGAAACAATAAAAACCAAAAATGAGCATTATTGCTTTCTTTTTAACAGATGGGCACCCATTTTAAACCCAAATATTATGAATACATTTAATTCAGCGTTCTTGAATTAGGTTTGCCAGTGGGTTCCTGAACTTCTTAAAATTTGCGACAACACGATCTTTGAAATTGATTTTTTAATAAAAATCAAAAGAATAAAAATCATGCCGGATTTCGATAAAAACTGTTCTGAGGACAACATTTATGTATTTAACACCTTTTTCCAGTCGTTCTGGGTATGCAATAAATTTTTGTCTTTGGCTTTTTACTTTTTTTATTTATTTTATTTGATTTTATTGCGAATTTAGTGGTTTTTAAGGAAATTTCTAGGGACCATAAGTGTTACACAGTGGTCCCGAAAAACTTTTTTGGAAATAATTCTCTAACTTGTGAACCGTTAAAGATATCTAAACAAAATTTCGCACGGGCAGAGCTAAAGAGCTTCTGAGTTGATTTGGTGGCTCCTTAACAGGTCACGGGGGTAGAGGGTACACCTCCAAAGTTGGTCACCACGAGTAAGTAATTTTTTTAAAAATTCGGAAAATTAATTTATGACTGAAATGTAAAGAAATTTACATATAGGTAGTAATTGTAAATCCATACAAAACATATGCTCACATTATTTAAAGCAAAATTTTTAGCCTAATTTTTTTAAAGTATTTTAAACTTGGGAACCTCAATTTGGAAATATCCATTAGATATCTTTTAAAATTTTAAATAAAATTGCTGCAAGAGTCATATAAATATATTTATCCGATAAAAAGTTATATTAATCTGAAATTGAAACTTTAAAAAAATTCACATTTTTGGGATTATTTTCCAGAAAGGAAAAAAAAAAGTAAAATTGGAGACGCTTTAGGTAATGGTTTATTCCTAAGCCCTACGAAAAATTTTTTTATAAAATTCTTAAATATCAAACACAATATCAAGAAAAAAAAATATATTGGCTATTTACTCCCATATGGTGGTTAAACATAAAAAAAATATTTTCCGAGCCACATCTTCTGCAAAGGCAATCATGATGGTTGATCATTTTAATGAAAAAGGTCAATTTTCGACACAAATTTTCCCCGGACTGAAATTTTAGGTATTTTGTACAAAGTTTTTTTAATTCCCTGATTTTAAAACAAGTTTATCTATATTGTTCCAAAATAAAATTTCGAACGGTAAGAGCTGAGGTATCTTCGAGTTAACTTGGAGAAGCACAGGGCCGTAGCATTACGCATAGGTAGAGGGTATACTTTCAAATTTAGTCAAATCGAGTTTCTTTAAAAATTCGCCAAAAATTCATTTATGACTTGAAAGTAACAAAATAAACGTAGGTAGTCCTTGTAAATCTCTACAAAAAAAAAAAAAAAAAAAAAAAACATACTTACATATGTAGGTTATCTCTTTTAGTTTAACAGGTATTTTGGGCAAAGCTAATTTGGCCACATTTTTGGCCTCGTTTTTTAAACTAGGTCGTCTTAATTTGGGCCTTGCAGATTTTCGAAAATTTCCGCCAGATTTCTCAGAAAATGGTAAATAATATTGCTGCGATAATCATGTAAATATATCTATCCGATAAAAAGTTATATCAATCTGAAGTTGAAACTTAAAAAAAATCACATTTCCTGGGATTAGTTTTCAAAAAGATGGTAATGTTTTTCACTTCTAAAATATTGTTTTCATCAGTTTTACTCTACATGGATTTAAATTAAAATTTCTTTTGAAGCCATTACAAAAATTTTGTAATCCGGAACAAAAAAAAATGTTGAAGTGAAAGTATATTACCACCTTTCTGGAAAATAATCCCAAAAATGTGAAATTTTTTAAAGTTTCAATTTCAGATTAATATAACTTTTTATCGGATAAATATATTTATATGACTCTTGCAGCAATTTTATTTAAAATTTTAAAAGATATCTAATGGATATTTCCAAATTGAGGTTCCCAAGTTTAAAATACTTTAAAAAAATTAGGCTAAAAATTTTGCTTCCACCTAAATATCCCTTAAAATAATGTGAGCATATGTTTTGTATGGATTTATAATTACTACCTATATGTAAATTTCTTCACATTTCAGTCATAAATTGATTTTTTCGAATTTTCAAAAAAATTACTCGTAGTGACCAACTTTGTAGGTGCACTCTCTACCCCCGTGACCTGCTAAGGAGCCACCAAATCAACTCAGAAGCTCTTTAGCTCTGCCCGTGCGAAATTTTGTTTAGATATCTTTTTAAAAAAGTTTTTTGGGACCACTGTGTAACACTTATGGTCACTAGAAATTTCCTTAAAAATATCTAAATTCGCAATAAAATCTAATAAAATAAATAAAACAAGTGTAAAGCCAAGGACAAAAATTTATTCGATACCAAGAACGACTGGAAAAAGGTGTTAAATACATAAATGTTGTCCTCAGAACAGGTGTTATCGAGATCCGGCATGATTTTTATTAAAAAATCAATTTTAAAGATCGTGTTGTCGCAAATTTTAAGAAGTTGAGGAACCCACTGGCAAACCTAATTCAAGTACGCTGAATTAAATGGGGGTAACCGTTTTTCGAAGTTAGCGCTCGTATTCATAATATTTGGGTTTAAAATGGGTGCCCATCTGTTAAAAAGAAAGCAATAATGCTCATTTTTGGTTTTTATTGTTTCGCTCTACAAATAATGATTATTTTTGGTTTTTATTTTTTGCTCACATAATAAAACATATGTTGCGAAAGAATTTTTAGTAAAAAAAACTTATCTTATCTTTAATTTTTTTTTTTTCAAATAATTTATTTTTTAAAAAACATCAAATTTTTTACAGAAAATCAATTTTTTACAAAAAATAAATTAAAAAAAAGTTATTTAAACAAATAAAGAGATAAATAAATAAACTAAATAAATAATAAAAAAATAAATTATTTTACAGTCATATTTAAATCTGAAAATTTTTTTCAAACAAAATGATTTTTTTTACAGAAAGTTACATTTTTTAGACTTTTTGCATAAAATCAATTTTTTGTTTTTTTTTTATTTATTCAGAAAAAAAATTGCTGCCTCAGCGTCCATTGGACATTTTTGAGGCGAGTTGGCAAAAAGTTAAATGCATGTTAATACAAGTTATGTACAAAAATGTTTAAAAATGCAAAAAAACAAAATCTTTAAGTTTTTAAATTCAATTGAATATTACAAAACAAAAAGAATTTCCAAATTTTCAAGTAAATATTCTTTAAGCTTTTTCTTAAACAGAGATATTCTATCAATACTCTTTATTTTATCAGTAAATGGTTGTATTCCAAACTACCGATATGTTCCACACGTTGCTTTGTTGTTTCTAGCCTACATCTTGCTATCCAAAGATTAGTAATGCTTCTTGTATTAAAATTTGAACAAAAAAATAGGAATAAACTTTGCAAGTGCTGGCAATTTTTCATATATTTGTATAAAAATGCAAACGTGTCACAAATACAAGCGCAATGTAAAGATAACAGAAGAATATTGCATTACTGCTGTACTGTTTTTTTTTTTTCATAAAATGCATCGGAAAAGTGTTAAAAAAAAAGATGAAAAACTTTTAATTTTGACAAAGTTTGGCCAGGGCTTGGGGGAAACCATTGCCCAAAGAGACTCAAATTTTGCTTTACACGCATTAAAATGTATTTTTAAACCATTACACAAATTCTGTAGTTCGAAACAATATATATTTATATATATATATATATATATATATATATATATATATATTAGCAGTGGAAAAATATTACCACCTTTTTGGAGAATAACCCCAAAAAAGTAAAATTTTTTTAAAGTTTCAATTTCCGATTAATATAACTTTTTATCGGATCGAAAATATATCTATATGATTCTTGCAGCAATATCTTTTAGAATTTCATAGTAAATTTGTTTAATATTTTCAAAAAATTTTAGGGTCCAAATTGAGGCTCCAAAGTTTAAAAAGCTTTAAAAAACTAGGCCAAAAATGAGGGTAAAATTTTCTTAGACTTAAATATCTCATAAACTAATTGAGATATCCTACGCATAATTTTTGTAGAGACTTATAAGGGCTAACTACATGTAAAATTATTTTACGTTTAAGTTATAAATGAATTTGTGTGACTTCATTTGGAGATATACTGTGTGTTATAAGTTTTAAAATAAATACAATTTTAATTGTTATTTTTGATTTTGATTTTATTGTTTAAGAAGTTTAGATTTTTTGATATAACAATTAAAAAAATACTTTTGATTGATTTTTAAAAAACAAATCAAACAATGTTTTATGCATGATACAAATAAATAATGGTAAAGCCATTCTCTCTTTTCATCGCGATTTATTATTTTATTGTCCTACTTATATTAAAAAAAAGTTAAATTTTATTTATTTATTTATTTAATTTTTTGTTTTCATTTAATTTTTAAACGAATTATATTTTTCAATCAATTAGTACATGAATTGAAATAAAAGAAAAGAAAAAAAAACACATTTCGATTTAGTGATTGTGTTCTATTATACGATGTTTGAGTAACTTGGTAGTCTTTATTTTATTGATAGATTCATCGTATTTATATTCCCAAATTTAAATAACAAAAAAAACATGTTACTTTTCTTTAAGGTCAAAATCCTATTTTAAATAACCTTTCAAAGGTATATTTGCTGTAGTTTAATAGATTATCGAATGGAATATAAATATCTATATATATATATATATATATATATATTACATAATTTTGACAACAATTTTTTAAATATAATTTTTCCTTGTTGTAATGATTTTTGTTGACAATGATTTTTTCATTTGTTTATTAAAAAAATATATTTCAAAAAATCTTTTATACTTTTAAGAACGGCATTACCTTCATGGTTTTATGTTTTCAAATTAAAGGAAAATATATTTTTAATACTATGTTCACGTAAACGTGTTTTTTGAAAATCTATATAGTTTTCCATTAAACAGACAAAATATTGTTTGTTTTTCATGTATGTTATCAATGCCTAAAAACATTTCAGTGTTGCGAGGGTCGTCTTACAAAAATTGAACGTGTTACATGTAATTCCCTTAAATGGAGGGTGAACATGCTGCATTTTATTAACAGGAAACTCCAACATTTTTGCAAGAAGGATTTATGTTTAATATTTATTTAAATTTAATGGTCCACCAAATTATAAAAATTTCACAAAAATTCTGTCATTTTACCAAAAATCCAAAATTTCACAAAAAAAAAAATCGCAATTACACAAAAATCCAAAATTTTGATTAAATACAAAAAAAGATCGTGATTATAAATACACAGAAATGTAGAAGTTCTGAAAAAATAAAATTAGTTGTTTCAAATAACAAACTATTTTCCTCATTGTTAAAATAATAAAATTTTAATTTTTTTAAGCTAATTGTGAAAACCAAAAAAGGCCAGAAAAACGCTAGAAGCTAAAACGAAAATTTTAAGGCTCTAAGCAAAATAAAAAATCTAGATTTAGCCTTTCATACCTTTATTAGATTGGAATATGCTGAACATAGCTTTTGTTAAAGTTGCAAAATAATTAAAAATAAAAATAAAAAATAGAAAATGTAAAAAAAAATATTCATTTATTTCTTTGTTCATAAGTGTTTTAATTATTAATTTTGTTTAATAAAAGCTACTCGTGGGCATAAATTCTGAAATTTGTAAAAAAATGTGGTATCGAAAAACATCTCAATTAAAAAAACTATAAATATGTTATGTGAACAGTAACTTGAAAACCCTTAGTGTAAAAAAAAACAATTAAAAAAACAATTAAAATTAAAAAAAATATATGTGAACATAGTATAAGATATTTATTATTTTGTCTGCTTAAAGAAAATTATTCTATAAACAACAAAAAATATGTCAAATTTTTACTTTTTTCTTTTGCATATTTTCTCTTCAAAATATGACGCTTTTTTCAGTAAGGTGATTATCACCTCCGGAATAAATTGATGATATCCCATTGAAATCATTTGGAAGAAATTAATGCAGTACTTTTATTATCGAAAAATTATTAAAAAATGAAAAAAAGTTTTGAAGAAATTTGTTTGTCTTTTAGCAAAAAATGAATATTTTATGTAAGCGTTTTAGCTTTACCCGCTTTATGATATTAAAATTTATTTGCATGATATACAATATGTAAAAATTTTGCTATATATTTATTACTTCTTCCAGAAGATTATATAGCAGTGTCTTCTTTTTTTCACCAAAATTATTATATAACAATATTGATTTCTTATTGCTTAGATGTATCGCCTTTGGCGCACAACCTCTCGCGTTGGGAAAAGCTTCAACAATACGAATATGATTATTGCGGCAATAAAATTTTTCTTCTAAGCAAAACGAATTCGAATCATTTTCGTATTATTTTGCTTGCAGGACTTTTGTTTTTCTTTTGACACGAACGTATATTTGTGGTTTTATTTATGCATGCAAAATCTTTTCACGTGAATCATTTTCATCGATGAGAGCAAAAAATGTGGAGGTTTAAATTTGAAACTTTAAAAAAATCTTTAAAATAATGGTATTGTTTTATCGTAACTGAAATAATGCAATTTAATAAAACTTTAAAGTACTATCAGCGCATGTCAAAACTATTACTGCATATTTAATATTTATCAAAGTACATTGAAGAGAATAAGTTTTAATATTATTTTTTGTACAATTTCATAAAGAGCAAAAAATGTTTATTGGTTAAAAGTCTCTAAAAATAATGGGTAATAATAGACATACCTTGAAATATTTTGCTGAAAAAACCAAATGAATATCAGTACTAGTTTGAAAAATATAGTCGTTTAAACCTTACTACTCATGATAATATTCCTTAAAAAAAACGCGATTTTAGTTTTTGTAATTTATCTTTTTTAAACATGTATATTCTTTAGTGATAAGTTTTACATCGAAAATAATTTTCATTATTTTAAAATTCAAACTATAATGCGAAATATGTGGTGGTGAATTTTGAGATTAAGAACATCTTTTTTGGTCCATACTAATACTAAAATATTTTAGTATTAAGCCAATAAAGTGCTTTCATTTAACATCAATATTAACGTTTTAAAAAGTGCATAAAATTTTAAATTATTAATTATTTTTCCTGTTTTCAAAACAGACTTTAGAAATGCAAGACACATAAAGTCGGTTTCAAAGAGTTTCGGAAATTTTTGAAATTCCTCATATAGAAAAAATGGATATTTTATTAATATGTAATCGAGATTTTTTTATAACCCATTTTGAAAATTACAGGATTTTTTTGAGATACCATGATATGATTTGGCTTGCAATATATTTAGATAAATCTAATGAATATTTTAAAAGATTTGTGCATAAATAACATAGATAGTTATATTGGAGTGAAAAATTTAATTCTGTGTAAAAAATTATAATTCATACAACAACAAAATATGTTTATACAGTCTTTGCTTATCGTATATTGCCTTTTTAAATATTTTTTTTTTTTTTTTATTTGCATTCTACTTAGTTCCAGTGAATCTTCAGATACTTCTTGATATCTGATATTTTGCGAATTCTCTAGCTAATACTTGATATTACTTGTAGCTCTAAAAACATCAATACAATTTTCTATGAGATTTTCGCAATACTGATTTTAAGTAGCTCTGGAATTTTTTGAAATTAAGTTAATAGAACAATTTACTCCAATACAATTAACTTAATTTTTTATTTAATTAGTATTTGACAAATTCCAGTCCACAATTTTTCATTTCAAAATTAAGACCTTATATTCATCGTTAAAAAATAATTGGACCCAAACAGATTAATTAGCACATACGTGTAATCAAGACCACATAAGCATTGTATATTTATTAATTATAATAACGTAGATAAATGCAAAATACTTTTACTTTATACCACAAAACAATTGAAATCTTATGATTTTTATTTTTTATTTAAAACATATAAATCATAATTTAAAAATTTATCAATAACTGTTATTTGAAATTTATAAAATAAAAATCAAAACTAATTTTTATTTCTGAGAAATAAAATAAAAATCAGAAATAAAATATTTTAGACTAATTTCATTCATATTGGTTTTTTGATCTAATATTACATAAATAATAATAATTTTTGGTTTCTAGAAATATCTAAACATATTTAATAGTTTCTAATTTCTTATTTTGTATAATAAATTTTTAAAAAGCTTTAGATTCCACAAATTTGTTCATTATTAAATAAAATTTTCAAAGGGACAAGTAATTATGTAGTTAAACTTGACATTTTAAACGCATAAGAAGAGAAATCTTCATAAAATGACTGGAAATCTTAAGCAACAATTTACATTTTTAAAGCACCATTGAAAACGTGGACCTAACAGTATCCGAAGTAACAAATGTGCACTCTAAAAATGTATGTAAAATTATTAAAAATAAAGTAAGTTTTTATGTAAAATTAGGTAAAATGCGTATATTTCCGCAAAATGTGTTTATTTTAAGTAGTTACACATTTTTGCTTCCAAGACATAAAAAATTTAGTATTTTGAATTTTGATAATAAGAGGGTGTGTTTCAAACACAAAATGAGTAATCATACTTTTTTAAAAGTGTAGTATTAAAATTATCAAAAATTTTATTATTATATTTAACGTTTAAACCAACACTAGTTTTATTCTCTCAAATTGTGCTACTGTACAAATTTTAAAAAAATCCGCGTTTTTTGTTTAATCATTTTATGTTAAGGAGCATTGAGAAAATTAATGAATATTATTAAAATTATATGTATATATCCGATGCTGAAAAATGTTCTTATATTTCGTACAGCCTTTTGCTCTGAGATACTAAGATTCAAAGTTTCGTTATATAACTATTATATATCTGTTATTTTTTAACCAATCGGAAGAAGATATATATCATTTGAGAATGCTTTTAAATATCTGCTAAATTATATTCGGAATAAACTAATTTATTAATCCGTTAAATGAAAATATCTAATAGTTTGTTATTTATTCATAAAATTATATCGATATAACGGTATTATTCAAGTTATCATATTTTATAGAGAAAGTTTCAAGCATTTATTTTATGCAAATAGTATATTTTTAAACCATTGAATAAAAAAATATTTTTAGTGAAAATGAATTACTAAATGGATATTTTTTAATATTCAATAATTGCTACTCATATAACACTAGGTAGGTACATCAGTAAAAAAAACAGATGTGTGTGTGTATGCGACAAAAGTGGTTATTTTTGCAATATATAAATCACACATAATAAAAAAAATTCCTCAAATAGTTTTTCCTTTTGATTTTTGTTGCAACGCTGTTTTGTTTATTTACAGAAGAGCAAATATCAAAAAATTGGCTTAAAAGTTAAAAAAGCTTTTGTAAGAGTTCCACTTCGCTCTTACCTTCCTATATCTATATCATGCGTTCAGCGTTGCCAGAATGTTGATTTTATCATATTTTTGATGATTTTTTAACCTAAATATGATTTTATGATTTTTGTTTTCTTACAAAATATGATTTGTATTTTAATAATATTATCAACATTTTTTAAAGACTCACGATGATTTGTTAGAATTCCAAAATGTATACATCCTACACTTTTCTATTTAAAGTTGAATGGAAAAGATTTAAAGTTATATGACTACACTACACTACAAAAATCCTTCCTATATCGTCTATTTTCATATAGGAAGCCTGTAAATGTTTGTATTCTGTTTCTTTCATTTAACTTTCCTCCAGTATTCCTAAACGTGCATTAAACGGTTAACCACTAGGTCAAATATTTATGAATTTAACCAATGATGTCAATGCGATAATAGTAATAATACTTTCGTAAATTCTGACACATTACCGAATCGATTTCGGATGGAAAATTATTTAATGTCCCTGTATTAAACGTTTCAAATTTGTTTGATCATAATCTGTAATTCAAAGTATATATTCCCATATATTGCTTTTTTGATACTATTGTATTGTTTAGAACTTCGAGTCTAAGTGTTGTCCAATATTAATTTATAATTTCGTGGGGTTTTGGAAAGAACATAATGGAGACCTCCAAAAAGATTATTACTAAAAATGAATTATTCAGTTTGAGTGCTGAATACTCCTTCATAGAGAAAATGTTTTCTTTTATAATTCAAATCTATAAAAAATACCTCGAACTTCTACAATTTATACATTGAATAATCTTGCAGATATAAATTGTTTTCTAATAGTGGGAAGTTAAAAATAATAACTTTTATGATTTTTGTAGCAAAATTATAATTTTTCATTGCTCAAATGATAATTTTTTAAACAAAGTTTCTGACAGCGTTGAGAAATTGTGAAATATTAATAAAAACCGCTGGAGAAAACAATTTAAGTATTTACGCGACTGAATTTCTTTGAAATTAATATTTAATAGCTCAAGGAAGAGTAAAAATCAAAACTATTTTCGGACAGAAATGTGGAATGACGCAAAATAACTTATGTTCAATATATATACATCTGAAGCTGAAAAAATTTAATAATATAGTGCAAAATCTGTTTCGAATAGATAGTATAATCTATAAATGATACTATTAATATAATATTATGAGAAATTAAAAATATTATAAAGTACATTATGCATTGTATGCGTGTTATATAAAATTAAATAAATTGTCCTTTAAAAACATGTTTTAAATTTTTCTGTTTAAGAATGTACATGTGCGTATTTTACGTATAACTTTACGAACTCATTGATTTTTATACCCTACACCACCTTAGGTGACCATGGTGATGTTTGTAACACATAAAAAAGTTATCTAAAATCTACCTTAAAATATACCAATCGACTCAGAATTGATCTAACGATGTTCGTCCGTCTGGCTGGCTGGCTGGACGACTGGATGTCCATGTAAACCTTGTGCACAACGTACGGGTCGCAAATTTAAAGATAATTCAATATTCAATTTGGCACGTAGGACTTTTATGACACAACGACGAAATTAATCGGTTGTAATCGGTCCATTGTATCACCTAGCGCCATACAAATTTCTCCCCAGAATAGAAAATGCCTTAAAAATAACAATATTTTAATGAAAGAAGTTCTGTACCAAATTTTTTTCTTACCAAATTTTATGAAGTTATGTGCACAATTGATCATAGCTCCCATATAAACCCTTCTTCCGAAAATCACTTTAACGTGCATAAATCCCATACGAATGTTAGTGTCAAGTTATTATTCAACACAAATAAGTTTTATGTAAGTAAAAATAATATTGCCAAATTTTATGAGAATCGGTCCATAATTTACCAAAGCTCCCATATAAACCCATTTCCAGGAATCGCCCTAAAGTGCATAAAATCATCTCAATGTTAGTATCAACGCATTATTCTGTATTTGTATAGATGTACAGATGTAATATAAGTCCGCTTCCCGAATTTTTATGCTCGTACACAATGGTGTAGGGTTTCATATACTCGGTCTTGATCGACTATAACTTTCTTTCTCGTTGGACACAAAAATTTAAGTGAAATGTTTATGTTGCTGAAACATTTCTACGCACATAAATAGGGAACTATACACACTTTCAATTGTATTCAAAAAAAATTCTTAATTTTCCTTTCAAGTACACATTAGTTACCCAACACTTTCAGGTTAACAAACCTTTGTTAAGAAAACGTATGCAAAAACACTGTTATAACATACAAAGCTTTTTAATTTGAATGACATCAACACTTGTATTTTATCTCGCTCTTTATAGTTAAAACTGAAAACAATAAAATGAAGTTGAAAACAATAAATACGATTAATTTTAGGTAACGGATAAAATTATTATTGAATTTTTGTTTACTTGTTTGATTGAATGTACCGCACTAAAACATTTGTTACATTTTTGTTATTTTTTATGTGTATTTTTTTAGTTTTTCCTCTAATTATTTGCCTAGGACCAAAAAAATTGCACCTATAATGATCCAAAGGAGAAGGAAGATATAGATTACTGGAATAGGTGGAATGAAGCAAGTAATCTTTGCAAAACAATAAAAATAGAAGCTGTTAATAATTGCTATTTAAATTACCTTAAATTATTTAAATTACCTTTGCTAATTTAAGTTAATAATCGTTTTTGCTTATAACTTTAAGGAACTTTACTTATCAATGCTTTGTAAAGCTGTGTTATGTGTTTTTTGCATACGGCTGTTTGTATTTATTTGTTTAAATATGTATAATATTCGTAAAATAATACGACTTACGATAGTAGGGATCAAGTTATCTACTATAAATAGGGTAAATTTACATGAAAATTTATAAGAGTTTATATTGATAAATTAGATAAATTTCAAAAACTTTACTTGAAAGAACTTTTAATTTCATTGGTTCAATTGCCCAAAAACTGATTTTTTTAGCTTAAAATAAAAGGCAGAAAAACAATTATTTATAGAAATGAGTTAAAAACTTGGAAAGAATAGGAATTTCTAAAATTTGTAAAAGCTCGAACGAATTTTTATACACAGAAATGAAAATCAAAGTTAACCCCCTGTTTTTATAAAACGAACAAGAAATTCATTTTGACAATTTCTGTGGAAAACGACAAGTAAATTTCAAATTTATTTGTTGTTTTCCATGCAATTTGTCGAAATGAATTTTTTGTTCGTTTTATAAAAACATTGGGAAAAAATCGAATTTCAGATGAAATGTTATATAATAAATTTTTTAATTTTCAAAATACCAACCTCAATTTAACTCAATTATATTTAATTTTTTGTTTTTGGCCGGATTTAAAAATCAATCCCGATTTCTCGGGAATGGAAAAATACCAGGAAAAGAAAAACACTTGACATACTTAATTTGTTGCTCCATCCGAGAAAAATTAAACTGGTCGACAAAAAACATTTTTTGTTCCCCTTTTAGACAAAAGTAGGTAGAAGGAATTTGATGAGCTGAGCACGAATTTGCTTTCACTTTTTTTTTATCAGGTGTTGATTTTCTTATTGACTTGTCTAATATTTCCCCTATAGAAATACATGAATGGCTACAAATGTTTTCATCCGATCATCTACGTTAGTTATCATTACCGAGCACATTACTGTTAATAACTTTTAGATGTAAAATTTTTTAATTTTGTATGAACTCCGTAACTACTGAGCGAACAAAAACTTAATTACATTACTTGTCGATAATTATAAAAAAGTTAATTGGAAGAAAATAAAGCAGGTTTTCAAGAGTTGACTATTAACTTTTTTATAATGCTGTGTATAATAAAAAATTAAATCGGAATCTCAGTATTTTTTATACAATGACTTCCAAAACTATTCACAAAAATATGAAATTTTAGACTTTATTTTTAAAAACTTTATTTTTAAAAATTCACCACTTAGTGATAAATTAAATAAGTATATAAGTAAGAAAAGTGCAGTAGGTCAAGCCCGACCATATAACGATCTACATCATTGTGTATGTACATCAAAATTCGTGGAGGGGTCTTAAATGGGACCTGTAGCAAATTTTTCACCGATATTTACATTAAATGTAATGCATATTTTTATAAAACATACATATGCAATATATTATATTGATACTAACATTTATATGAAATTTATTTACTTTAAGGTGATTCCTGGAAGTGTGCCTTATATGGGAGCTATGGTCAATTATGGACCGATACTTGTAAAATTTAGCACTGTGGTTTCTACTTATATGAAACTTTTTTGTGTCAAATATTAACTTGACTAACATTTTTATGAGATTTGTGCGCGTTATAGTGATTTTCGGATGCAATGTCAATTATGTACCGATTCTCATAAAACTTACTTGTGCAGATTTTTATTAAAATGTCGCTATATTTAAGGTATTTATGATCGTTAAACCGATCGTTATGGGGGTTATATGAAATAGTGGACCGATCACAACCAATTTCAACAGGCTTCGTCCTTATACCTAAATAATTAATTGTTCCAAATTTCATTAAGATATCTTTAAAATTGCGAATTGTACTTTGTGCACAAAGTTTACATGGACAGACAATCAATCATCCGTCCATCCAGGTGGACAAGGATCGTTAAATCGAATTTTTCAGCACAAACGAATAATACCACCTGTCGTGGGGTAGGACATAAAAATAATTAAACAAAATTTGGTTTTCTTGAAAAAAATTCTAAAATGGAGTATATTTTTTATGAACACTTTTTTGACCCTACGCATTTTTCGTTAATTTGGATTTTCTGTGAAATTATTTCAGTATTAATTGTAACAATTGTTAGCTCTAATGACAAATTGAAGATAGAGTCATTATTTTTTTATGCAATGCACACTGGTCAAAAATCCAATTTTTTTGGTAGAAATTCAAAAATAATAATTTAAGAAATTGCAAATTTCTGACTAAAACCTGTAAAGTACTGGAAAAGAGCTATTATTTTTAAAATTTTTATTTAAGTTGAGTTAGAATTATAAAAGCTGTATCTCATTACCAGAAAAATATATAACAATGCTGTATAATGTAAATTGCAGCCTTGAATATGAATTGTTTATCAAGATATGTAATTTTGAAGGAAGAAGAGTTATGTTTGGGCATGAACTAGCACGAATATAAAACCGTGTTCGCCAAAGCATCTATTTTATGCGACAATTTAAATAGTGCTAGCATTTTTCGGCAAACTCTTGCAATTGTCAATTTTCTTTCAATTAAATTTTGCTAAGCCTTAACGGAAATCGATTTTCACAAACAAGTAGGAGAAAATATTATGTTCTAACCTATAAGGTTTTTACTAAGCTACAAAAAGCTAAAAACTTGCAAATTAATTAAAATAAAACCAAAAGCAAACAATTAAATATCATATTAAAAAAAATGTATCTATTGTAGAAAAGTTAATATATAACTTTTCTTATTATTTACATCTTTTATTATTATTTACACTATTAAAATATAAAACTAAAATTTTAATTAAAATTCATTACAAAACAAAATGAGATCACGGGAAAATATCTATTGAAATAAAATTACATAGCTAATAAAATTACATTTATGCATTACATTTATGCATAAAAAAAATCCGATATCTTTTTCTGCTGCTTTTTCTTCTCTAATAGCTGAAATACTGCTTTCTCCCTTAAGCGTCTAAGTGCACTCATGTCACTTTGATCCACCGTTGCATCTCCTGCCCATTGCACTGCCTTGTTAAAGATTTCAATTGCCTCACTTGCGGCAACTTTTTTAACAGGATCATCGACAATGCAATCATCGTCATCACTTTCTTCGTTTTGCACAATTTCATGGATTATTCCACTCTTGATCCATTGGCAAGGTAAACACAACCTAAAAGTTTGTAAAACAATGCCTTAATTGTGATTTCAAAGTTTATCGTAAAATTCTTACCTGAGGACTTAAGTCCTGAAGGAGATAGGCTGACATTTGCATTAAAGAATTAATTTCTGCATACCATTTCTCTTTTATAATACTTAGTGGAATGTTATCTTCAGGGTCCTCCTCGTTTCCAACTAAACTTAAAATATTTTTCCAGCATTTGGTAAGAGTTTCTGTACTGACCCGATCCCATGCAATAGATAAAAGGGTGACAGCATCTTTCAAAGTTACATTTCTCATTAATTGAAGCAAATCAGTGTTTTTAGCTGCTATCGAAGCTAACAAGCTGTTTCTGTAGCATAATTTTGTTATTTTAATCGCATTTTGATCCATTGGTTGGATTAGGGGGGTGACATTTGGTGGCATAAACATGACAATTATGTTCGCTTCGATGAGAGGGATAAGTAATAGTGCCTTCATTGGCAAGTTCTTCTTCTTTAAAAACAATTTCACCTAGTTAAAAGCAAGAACTTTTAGTCATACATACATACATTTACATGTCAACGATGAATTTTCTTACCTGTGGTTCAAATGATTGATGGAACCAATGCTTAAAAATGGCTGACGTCATTCAGGACGATTTCGAATTCTTATAATCCGTAGGACAAACGAAGTTTTTAAAACTGCGTGGATTTTTGGCCTTACCAATTATCAAAAGTTTAAGTCTATGTGCACCTGATGCATTTGCGCAACACAGGGACGTTCACGTTATAGAGCTTTCTGTGTTTGTTCACTTTACAGAGTAGTCAACGTAAAAAAAATCTTGTTCACGTTAGGCGGAGTTCACGTTAGACGGTGTTCACGTTACCGCGAGTGCACTGTATATAGAAAATAAACTATTGAATTTTTCTTTGCACAAAATATTTCGTAAACTCAAAAATAATCTGTTCTAAAATAACTAGGAAGAACTTAGAAAAATAAAAGAACAATATTAGGTAAAGCAACAATTTTCAAACAAAATACAAGTCAGAAAATATAGTCGGTCAAGCCCGACCAAATATGAAACTTACATGGAACATGTGTCTAATTGTGTACACAGAAAAACGTAAAAAAATCTTTTAACCACCAAAATAATTCATTTGATCAAAAAAATGTTTAAATTTGCACCTCTCACCAAAATGATTATATCAATTATTGAAAATTGTAAATGTAATTTTTTTCCAATTAAATATTTTTATGATTTTATTAAAAATATAATTTGAAAATTTACATACTTTAAACAATGTTACGTTTAGCTGTGTTTTGTTGCTAGCGTTCGTAGACAATTTCATACAAAATTTAAATTTATATCGTCAGGAATTAACGTGTAGAATTATACATGTTAACTTTAACTTCAATAAGTGCTCCCAATTTATGACAATTTATAAACAAAATTATATTTTGTATGAATATAAGAATGACAAGAAATAAAAATATAAAAAATATAAAAATAAAAAATTTAGTTTTTAATTTTGTTATGAAAAACGTATAAATTTCGTATTGCAATTTACAACTAAAGTGCTCCTAAATCGGGTTAAGGTCGTTTTTTTTTTTTTTTTTGCTAACAGTCAACGTTAACACTCAGCGGGAGCAACAAAACACAGCGGTTATAATTGAATGAATCAAAATGGTTATTAGCAAGGACCGGAAGTTCATGCAAATGCAAGTTTTTTGTCTTTACTCCTAGAACAGAGTAAACTAAATATCTTTGCGAATTAGAGAATTTGCTTTAAACTGACATCGAATTTTTAGTGCATATTTTGTTGAAAATGCATATTTTTGCATATTTTGCCATGAATGCAAATTTTTGTATCATATTTAGTGCAATATTCCAATTTAAAATTATTTTTTGTGTAGAAAAAAATAATTCTGTGGACGTTGATAAAACGACTTAAGTCTACATTTTAAAATTTTCAGAAGAGCTAAAAAATGTTTTAAAATATTAAAAATGCCATGGAAAAATTAATATGTGGCAAGCCATTTCTTCAAAAACAACAGTCACAGAAAGAGAAGTATTGTTCTAAATTATTCGACAAAACAATATCACTGATAGAAATTTTAGGCATATCAGCTCTTGGATAGCTTTAACATAGAGATTAATACAAACTTTCAGGGTCAAATTTCCAGTCACTTATCTGAAGGCAGAATAAGTTCGTTATATATGGAGTTATATATATGAAACATTTGTTTTAGTTATCATGCGTTTTTGTAAAACATCGAGAATAGATTAATTATTTTTAATGAAGCTACCAATGAGATTATTCTCTCTGAGAGCACAATAAGCTGTATAGAGCTACCCTTAATATCATTTTAGAAAAATCGATCTATAATTAAGACCACAGCCATCGAAAAAAGTGTTACCAATACGGTTGTTACAATTTTAAATTTAAACGAAGCAATAGTAAAATCTTTCCACATCATTTAAAAATCCATCCATCCATCAAATCTGTTGATATCGAACGATAATTTTCTATTTACTGTCTGAGGTCATTTATTGTATATTTATTTTTAATTTAATATGACGCTGAATTAAAATTTTATGTTTTTTACTTTTTTTTTTTAATAAAAGTTAAGAAATAAGTGCACATTTTATTTGTTTTTAGGGCATATATTAACATTTTTAGTGCTATTTTAAGCGCCTAAAACACAATTTTTAAATGCATGAACTTCCTGTCCATGGTTATTAGAAAAAAAAAAAAGAATATTAAATCAATCAAGTAGATACGTTAATTGAAAAAGATATACACATGTGTATATTTATAAATTTACAGCCGTATTCAAAATAACTTAATATAGCTTTACTAACCATTATTAAGCAAAATTCCTTAAAGTTGTATTAAAAAACGATGATTCGCTTAATATACCTTTAGTAAAACATTGTTAACTTTAAATATTTTAAAATAGGTTCTACTCTACTTCAAAGCTACTTTAAGATTATTTCCGTTGCATACATATTTCAAGAAAAACATTTTTTTTGTGTTCATGCATAAAATTTGGACAAAAAGATCACAATTTTTAATTTCCGTTTGTGCGCCACTATAGGTCTTTAAAAACTTATAAACTGAATTCCGATACCGGATAATATTTTCTGCGCATATTGATGTCCAATTTAAGCTATTTTGTAATAAAATTATAAACATAAACAGGAAAAAGTCTATTTTTCCTATTTTGGATTAAAATACCAATATTCCGTCTGCCCGCATGTCAACCAAATGTTCGTCACAATCACATATGTTCTACTTTTTCGTTGTTTGCTGTTTCTACGGAATTCCTAATAGTATATTAATATGTACAAGTTTTGGATTTAGGTTTCATTAATATAATGTATCAAGTCCTTTTTTAACAAAATTTAAATAACAAATAAAGTAAATAAAACCAAATATGAAATAGTGATGTTGATTCTATCACGGAATGTTCAACAAAAATTAAATAAAACGTAATTATTATATCTTAATGATTTTTTCCAAAATAAAAAAATATTTATGATCAAGAACGTTCTAGAATATAAAAATTAATAATGGAATAAAACAGTTAACGAATAATTTATTCCAACTATTCACAACACTGACAATATAAATGAGAGAGAAACTGAGGAGGGTTGCCTACAAAAACAAAAAAACAGTTTATAAGTTAATATTGACTCAGTTTGCTTAATAAAGACTTTAAGAGCTAAATTGTGTATTAGCTAGTTTGTGCTTTATTTTTTTTTTTAATACTGTTGTTAATATTTAAAATTTCTTTTATTTCTGCTTTCTTTATACATATTTTCTTACTATTTTTTATATGACATATTGCTTTAATTTTTTTAAAAATTTATTTTTAATCATGATAATTTCTTTGCGTATTATCATCTCCGAAATAGCGTTCTTGTTACTTATGGAATTCGACATTTTCATCGGTGCACTATGTACTTTTTTTGGGGTGTGATAAAAAAAAGTTAAATAAAAATTAATGTTTAAATAATTTTAATTTTAACATTGATTTTAAAGTAAAACATGCTCAATATTCAAAATCTGTTTTCGGTTTTGTTGTAAATTTTTTTATTTGGTTCTGAATTCAGCTAAATTTAGTCAGAATAAAAAAATAATTTCTGATAGGAAAATTTTTAATATTTAGAGGCGCATAAGCACAGTTACGTACATGCCTTTAATCCTTTATTCCTTTATTTGGATGATGTGCTCATTATTTATCAAGTGTAGCTTGAATTGTTAATTTTCAAAAATGTCAACATGTAAATTTAGATTCAGAAAAAAAAACATATTTTTTGTGTTTTTACCAAAACTTTTAACTAACAGAAAAAATTCTAACAAAAATTCTGCAACACAGTGCAAGACTTGATGTAGGAATAATTTTAATTTAAAAAAAATCGTATTATTTTGTATTTTATAGAACAAAATGATAATAAAAGAAAAGGAACCTCTTAATATTACATAAAATCAAAAAATAACCATAACATTAATATTTCCATATGTTAAAATTGCGTCTTATGTGAATTTTCTGATTAAACATTTCATGTTCACATAATGGTAATTAGAATTTTCATTCAAGTAAAATATTTAATTGTATTTGAGTAAAAATATGAAATTCGTATGACGATCTTTTATTTAGTAGAAACCTTTTGTTTTGTAATTCAGTAGCAAATTAAGAAAATGTTATGAAAATTAATAGACGTATGGGAGACATAATAGCAAACAATATTTAGTTCCCTCTTGTTTTATGATGTTTTAAATATATCCGCCTGGACGTACATCCATAGTTTAAATATTTGTCCTCAATACGCGTTCCGTTAGCATTATCCATATTGGCTGAAGTTTTATGTGTATAAGTTGCAGATGTTGTGCTTCAATTCAAAAGCCTTGAATGACTTTTACCGAAATACGCAATTTACATAATTTTTGGTGTAATTTATAAGAAAAATATTTAATGTTATGATTATTGTATTGTGTGTCATAGCTAATTTTGTTTACAATGACATAAAGAAGTCGGGGACAAAAATGTTAACCCTTTCAAAAGTTATTGATCTTTTATCACTCATACCCCCAAAAAATACATTGTGCAGTGGTGGTTCCATGGTATTGGTACATACATGGAACATATACGATTATTGACATAAAAAGCACGGGAACGCAGTATTGAACAGATTTGGAACTGAAAAAGTGAAAAGAAAACTTACTGGTCAACACTACAACAATTTTAGTTTTAGGGTCATTAATTTGTTTGAAAGAAAGACTTTTATTCAATATCTTTTATCGGTCATCTTAGGATTGTTGGAGTTTGATTGTTGGTTGATACAATGTTATCAAAATCGAAAAGTTAAATATACGTAAACACAAACCTATCTAAAGCGTTCTTTCTGGAATAAATAAAATCTGAAGTACCTTTATATCCACGGGAGGGTCTATTACCACAAAAATTTTTAAAATATTCAAATCTGTCGCTGGTAACACAAAAAAATTATTACCTAATTTTTTTCAATGAATGCTGAACGCTTATTTCGTTTTATATTAAAATTTAATTAAGTGGTTGATTGATTTATTCATTTTTCAATTAGTTATAAATTAAAATGAAATAAAACAAGTTAGAGTGCTACATTCGGCTGTGCCGAATCTTTTATACCCTTCACTACTTTACCAGTAAATAAGAAGATGTAGTATTTCTTAATATTTTCATATTTATACTTGAAAAAATAGTACATACATTTGTTCCATAAGCAACGCTTGCTTTTTTAAATTTTTATTAAAATAATAATTTATTTTATTACGCGGTACCGACTAAAGAGTATCGGCTTGTTTCTCTGCAACAACTACTGCTTGTTTATACAAAAAACAACAATGAAAGTCATTGCAATCCTTTTTATATATGTTGTTTGTGTGTATATTATTAATATTTTTTAAGAGTTTTGCCTATAACTCGGTTGTTTATGGACCGATATTGTTAATTCAAAAAACCAAAATTTTATAAAAATATTTATGGCCGATCTATAGAAAAACTAAATACGTACCATAAACAGAGGCTTCAAAAAGTCAAAAAACGTTTTGCCCGATATCTCGGCTATTATGGGACGGATTCAGTTTATTTCTTCAGCATAAAAATTCAATAAAAAATTTCTAGATCTTCTTTGCAAAAACAAACTAACTAACTAACTTATTACTGGCTGCAGAAAATCGAAAACCGGTTTAAAAACTTTTCTTTTACATAAATTGTGGAAATTACAAATGGAATGACATATATATATATATATATATATATATATATATATATGTATACTCTTTAAAAATGAGGTGTAAATTTGTTTTTTATTGATTTGTTTGTGTATAAATCGCGTCAAAAGGTTGAACTGATTTTCAAAAAATTTTACACACAGTTAGTACCAGTGCCAAAGGTGGTTATAGGCTTTATTAGATCTCAATTGGAAGTCATATATAATATATAATAAATAATAAATAAATTTATGGACCGATTTGACTGATTTAAAAAACCGAAATTCGAAAAAAATATTTGTGATGGATTTATGCAAGAATGGGGCCCATATCTTATGTAGGATCTTCAAAAAACGAATAAGTCGTTTTGACCTATAACTTGGTTAATACTGGATCTACTTAGTTCATTTTTTCAACACAAAAGAAAGAAAGACCGAAGTTTCTAGCAAACATAGGTGCCTAAAAATGTTAAAAAACCAAATATGCCTCAATTTATTGTTGCTTTTGTTCTTTTTCAGTACCCATGAAAACCACAACTATAAGGGAAGCAGACATTGAATGAATAAAAAAACAGATTTGAAGATAACTCAGTTGTTTATGAACTGAAATTCAAGAAAAATATTTGTGATCTATCTATATAAGAACCAAGTCCTTAGCTTATTTGGGACTGAATATCAGTCAAAATGCGTTTTGGCAGATATCTCTGTATTTTTTTAAGCGGAAAAATTCGGAAATATTTTTCCAATTTTGTTTTGCAAAAACGAAATCCCTAGCTTATATAGGAGCTTCGGAAAATCGAAAACCGTTTTTCGAAACAGGTTTTTCCGAGTTTCATTGTACAAGTTCTGGAAAAATTCCTTATCTTTTGATATATAGATCATATATCTATGTTATGATGTGGCATCCAGCAAAAATCTAGTATAATATTGCTGGTAATCCATAAAATAACAAAAACACATAATAACATTTGGATTATATAATTCAAATGTTTTCTATTTTCAACCTTATTGAAAAAAGGGCTCCAAAAAATTCGAAATTCAAAAGGCCATGAAACTGTAATTCTAAATAACTTTGAAAGACCCTTTGGGGGTTTTATTAAACTACTGTTACACTTTCATCTTGCATTGGAATTATTGATTCAACTTTTTCTTGTTGCACTGTTTAACCGACTTTCAAATAAACCCCTTTCCGAAAATTACTTCAACGTGAATAAATGCCACAGAAATTTGAGTTTAATCGATCTTGCTCGACTATATTTTCTTACTTGCCTTTTGTTGCCAAATTTGTCGTGAAATCGCTTCCTGGTTTTTGTTAGGGAGTCCGAGGTGTAAATGTATTCATGAGGTTACAGGCTAAATATCATGAATTTAATAAAACAACACTTAAAACAATAAATTTTTTGATCCCATATCTTTCAATTTTCTTAATATTCAACAAACGTGTTTTTTCGAGATTTGAAATTATTAAAAAATTAACAAAATCGAAAAAGTATGTTACTTTATCATTTAAAATTCATTAGATTTCTACATTTGCTCTCTTTTGTATTAGAATGATTAAATAATTTTAGTTTTTTACTAAATGCATTTTAGATGCAATTGCATTTTTCAGATGCATTTTTTAAATTGATCTACCCCTACGTTTTTGCATTTTTTTTATTTCAGATTAAAAAATGATTTATTGCTTTAACAATACAATTAAAATTTTTTGTGACGGAAATATATACTATTTTTAATAATTTTTAGAAAAAATACCAACACTGAGCTAATCCATTTAAAACAAACACGAAAAATTACAAATTTGTTGCTTACCTCTCCGAATTTATGTATATATTACAGACAATTTTATCAAATTGTTCGCGAGATATAGCGATTGTAAACATAAAATTACAAATATCTTTCAAATTATTTATGGTACAAGATTCATTGGGACGTCATATTAAGGGTATCAAAATTACCTTGAATATTACAATACGACTTTTTTCTCAACATAATCTCTAAAAAAAAAGAAAATTAAATTAAAAAAAATATATATATATGTATGTTAATGGTGAAAATGTTTTCTATACCCTTGTTAAGTGATATTCTGGGCCTCGCATCAGTTTATGAATTAATAAAAAATGTCATAATAAATAAGAAATATTTATTTCAATTTGTATTGTTTCGTTTACAATGAAACAGGAAAATCGCCAATTACTTCACAAATTATTCAAATTTAATGAACATTAACACTGGTACTGTACATCGCGATGGTTCGCAATGTATAATACTACTAAAATAACTTAAATTGTCTTTATAAAAATATGAACATCTTCCAAAGTATATATGTCACAACGTTCATTGTTCTACGGTTAAAGGTAATAAAATTACCTTTAAAATGATACCTGAAACACGTTTTTATGTTGAACTTGAATGGTCGATAATTCGCAAATTAAATTTCGCGGTCTCGTATCTAAAAAAAATTTTATTTTTTATATAACTTTTCTGTATATTCTCTGTAAGTATCGTGCTGGCACTCACAATGGCTTCTGAGTTATTTCAAAAAAATATAGCCCAGTATAAAAAAAAATAATTATTTCTAAAGAAATTTTAAGCATGAATTTGTTCACTTCACTCGGTCTGACTTTTTTCTACATCATGGCACAACCAATAAGGTGACATCGTTAGCCCAGCTGTTGATTTTTTTTGATTTGTTAAACTGTCAAACTCTCTCATAATTTGCTTGAATGTCAAGAAATTCCATATACAAAAATTGTTTAAAAATCCTCTCCAAGATGATGTTATCTTGTTAAAACCGGTTTGGTCTACATCAACGATTGCCAAACACAATTGTGTCATTTTTGGTACTATCGTATTTCCAATGCCACCGCAGCTCTTCGGAAACTTGTTTGGCACATTTTTGTACTAATTAAATTAAATTTATTTACCACATGCCTCTAAATTTTTACAATATTTCCACCATGTTTCGCTCAATAATACATGTTTACTCTGATTGATTTTAAGACAGTTATTACAATGAAATAAGATTTCACATAAGTATATCAGCAATACATAATAATGTCACTAATATATTATAATGTGATAGCAAGCTCAAATTATTTTATTATAGGACCTATTTGAACAAACGCACAAGGGCCAAGATGCGAGATATGAAAAAAAAAAAATAAATTCTGTAACACGAAATATTCGCTTATTTTTAAAATCTTATACAGAACATCAAGACGAAATTATTCTTTCAATTGGATAAACAGTATAGGAAATTTTTACTATTTTAAGTGAGTTAGGGAGCTCAATATTTTTTAATTTAAGCAATTAGTAGATGAAGTACCAATTCCATATATTTAAAAGCACTTAGATTCAAACAAAGGATAGAAAATTGGAAGCAAAACGAACATTAATGCAAAAGCCATCTAAGAGTTAAATATTGGATGTCTGAAATTCAGTTTCATTATCACAAACAGAGTTATTTCTGCGAGAGGATAATTATGATAATCTCATGCATAGAAAGTGAAATGAAGCCCTCCAACCAGAAAAATCCACACCAAAGCGGAATATCCAAGGCATCAAGGTAATTTTCTGTATTTGGTGAGTTCGGAAAAGTGTCATTTATTATGATCTATTAAAACATGGTGAAATGATCATGGAAGATCGTTAAAAAACACAATTGATCTGTTTAAAGAGACCGTTAAACGAAAAACAGACAAATTCAATTTAATTTTTGTTCTTTTACAATGTTTATTTACATTTATTTCAGTTTCTCAATTTTCAAACTATTATTTTCTATAACTTTTTGGCAACTGAAAAGAAGTTGCCATTCATAACATAAATTTACTTGTAGGTAGCCAACACTACTAAAGTTCGATTGCCTTACATAATAGCCCATCTACTCGTAACAGAATATGTAAGACTTTGTTGTCAGTGTCAAATTCGTTCTCTGAGAGAATTATCTCACGTGTAGATTCAAGTATTAGTATTATACAATGTATTATGAGACTGTTGTGATAAGATTTCTCTAAACAACTATCTCATAAGATGAACTATAAAAAAATACACATATACGAACGTTTTTTTAATGTGTGTACACGTGTTTTTTTGGAAATTACTAAGAAAAGCATTATTTTTGTGAAATTGTTTCCTTTTAATGACTGTTTTACATTTTTAAAAATATTTTTATAAAAATTTTATTAAAAAAGTGTGAACTTACTAAATAAAAATTACATGTTTACTCTGTGACTAATTGAAAACAACGATATCTTATAGGATTTATTAGAATATTATTTAAGATTTAACATTATATAAACAAATTGGTTACTCTCTTCTGCCGGCGTTAACTCACATATTATATCAGCGTTAATCACAGTTGTAAGCCTGGGGTAATCGACTCAAAAGTATATATATTAGGGAGTCCAAAATTCTTTTTGGTGAGCTACATTTAAAACAACTTAAAATTATGAAATGGTACATCTTTTTTAATATCTTTGCCAAATTTCAAATTTCTACGATCAGTGGATCAAGATGCTATATGGCAATTTATGTTGACATCCTCTTTCATAAATTTAAAATGCGTATTACTGTGGCTTTTTTCTGGAATTATCTTGTATACGCTAAATTTAATTTATTGTCGTTCATTTCGAGGTATAATATAATATATTTTCGGCTAATTTTGATGGCTATTTTTTAGCCTTGGCACATTTTTGTTACTAACTTGGCACTAAATAAAAATTTTTAAATCCCATCGCTGTCGCCAAAACCCAAGCACACGCATGATTGTTAGATTTTTTTGAGGCTGTTCCCAAATTGTTAATCAAAAATCACCAAATTCAAATTTTATTTGGTTTTCTAAAGAAAAACTAAAAAAAAAACAACTAAAATATTTAGTATCGCATAATTTTATGCTTTTCGTATAATTTATAAATGTAAATTTATCTTAAACAATGATAATTGCAATAGCCAAAGATTCGAAAGGCTTAATTCTTTAATTTGCTTTTCAAACTCGAATTACATTTATTATCTCAATCATTCTTTTAAAGCATTCATAATAATTTAATTCATAGGCTAAAATTCTTTGTACTTCACATGAATTGAATTAATTCTATAAATAATTAGTTCCTTAAAGAATTCACAATCAGTTACACAGTTCAATCTTAAAAATATACTGAATCAATAAAATTTTCTTCAATTCAAATCAATTACAAACTAGCTTTAGAAAATATTTTTTAATAAATTTTGTAAAAGATTAAATAACAAAATATTAAAAATTGAATGAAAAAATATGTTCATTTAATTTGGAGAAGACTTAATTACATTAACAAAAATTTTATGAATTTTTTATGCATTAAATAATTCCATAAAAAAATTGAAAGAAAGATATAGTTGGTCAAGACCGCTATATGATACCCTACACCATTGTATACTAGCATAAAAATTCGGGAAGGGGACTTATATTACATCTGTGCCCAATTTTACTAAATGAAAAATAAAATATACAAATACAGAATAATGCATTGATACTAACATCTAGATGATTTTATGCACTTCTTGGTGATTCCTGGAAATGGTTAAATTATGCTATGGTCGATTGTTGACCAAATTTCATAAAATTTGGTACAGAGATTGATACTTTTACAGAACTTCTTATTTTTAAGACATTTTTTATTGTTTAAACTCTATTCCGGGGGGACATTTGTATGTAGGCTAGGTAAAATTTAATGAATTCTTTCGAAGCTCTGGTTGTAGCTAATAATAATTGAATAAAAAATAAAATTAAAATTTAAAGTACACTTTTCTGACATATCGCTTTTTTAGTTCAACAACTTTAAAAATTTATTGAAATTTATTAAGTTTACTCATTAAAAGCATAAGTTTTCAATTGCGCAAATTCACGCGATGTGTTTCATGAACTCTTTTTAAATGTTGAGCATTATTAAAGATAAGAAAATAAGATATCATTTCAAATAATTGAACAATTTTGTTAAGATCAAAGATACATGCAATGATTTTTATTATAATTGACGTAACTATATAGTTTTTTAAATCGCAGTTACTGATAATTTTTAAATATAAATAAACGACAGCTAATTTCTAAATATACAATTAGACAGCGCAAGTTTGCGAGACTAAATAGTAGGGCAAAATTTATAATTGTTTTACATATGATTTTCCATACAATTTTTGACATTTCATTTGCGAGTATGTAAACTTTCACACATTGAAGAGATGGTAAGGGTTTTGCGCGTTTTCACGAAGACCTTTATTATATTCTTTAAAGAATAGTTATATCATTATATAACAACATTTGTGCTATGAAAGTTATAAATTGGTTCAAAGATTTAATGTATTCATGTACGTTTTCTTTTCATTGTGATGGATAAAATCATTAAAATACTTAATATATTTGAAAGATGATGGAAAACAAATTTTCATGAATTTACTACATAAGTATTGCAAATTATATTTTTTGGTGGTAAAATTTCTTAAACTAAGTTGAAGCTATTTATAAATTAAGTCTCTTTATTTTGTTATATAGGCCAATACAAATAGTCGATGCTAGTATTTAAGAAAATGTAAGTTTTTTCCACAAATATCTATTCAATAAAATTTAAAAAATTAACCAAATAAATCGTCACCTTGTTTTTAAACCGCCAAAAAATTCGTCATGTCGGCAAACGAAAAATTCAGTCACCAAAAACAATTTAAAATACTGAACGCTCTAAAGTCTAAATGACCATAGAAAATGTTCGCAATCTTCAAACTGTAATAAAATTATATAAAACAAAATCGTAGAAAATTTTATTAAAATCTTCATTTCACGAGAATGAAAACTAATTTAAATAAGTTAGAGTGCTATATTCGGCAGTACCGAATCTTCTATGCCATTCACCCGTGTTGAGATATGTTATATAAAAATGTTGACGTATTTCATTGGATATAATTGCAAATATTTTTGCCTCTACAATATTTATGTAAATACTAAAAACTTTAAATAATTTACATTCAAATGGAATCAAGATTTTTTTAATCCTTATATATGTATTATAAAAGTAAGGTGTAAGTTTGTTTGTTTGTGAATCAATCACGTCTAAGCGGCACATATAGTACCAGTGCCAGAGGTGGTTATAAGTTTTGTTAGATCTCGATTGGAAGTCACACCCAACTCTACGCCAACTCTTAAAAAAACTATTTTTCCAATTTTACGTGTTATCAATAAAGCTATTTACATGAAATCTAAATGAAAAACAAAACTTTTTTAAATTCTCAAATGGATGAACCGATTAGCTTAAAATCGAAGCAGGGCGTGTAGTACCCCAATATAAAGCAAATATTCATTATGAAATATTATATATATATATTTGAAAAGCTCGAAAAAACCGAGCCAAATATGAACCGATCTTATTGTACTTCAATACCAAAATTCTCATTGTTATATATATAGTCCCTAGCTTATATAGAGACTTCGTTTTTACACAAAAAAAATCTCGGAATCTTTCATTGAAATGTTTTTCCGGAAGAAATGAACAAAATCGCTTTATTAGTAACTGAGATATCATTCTAGTGAAGCATCTATATAAGCTATGAGTTTTACTGTTGTTTTTATACCCAGCACCACAGGTGTAAAGAATATATATAAGTTTTCTTTCCGTTTGCAGTTACGACAATATTCATCTTAGACCCCGAAAGGTATATATTTTCTTATTGGTGTCCATCTGTCTCTTGAAATTACTTTTTAGAAAGCCCTAGTTATCGGATATATACGTTTTATACATCAAAGTATAGGAAATATTCCTTAGAATGACATTAGAAAGAACAAACAAATCGGTTCATTGGTAAGTAAGACATCGCACAAAATGCGTCTTTGGGCTTTGTGAAGCCTCTATATAAGCTTCAGAATTCGCTTTTGTACAGTTCTGTTTTAAATATTTTTTTCATTTATTTATTTATTGACAATATTGAAGCCAGTAAAGTAAGATCGATTACAGTTTAAAAATATGACAGTAATTCATATATAATTTAATACCAAGTAGGTACTTATTAATAACTATACGTTTTAAATAAATATTTTTCTAAATTTCGGTTTTTTGAATTAACCATATCGGTCCATAAACAACCGAGTTATAGGCTAAAGTCTGATGTAATGTATGTTTGGACGTTTTTTAGTTGGAAGTAGAAGCATTGACTTAGTGTTGTTTTTTGTACAAGCATGCCTTTTTGCCGAAATCCGCAAAATTCAAACCGCAGTACGGCTTAGTCATCCGAGGTATTGACCAAATGGTTTTTTAGTTTCATTTCACGTAGTGTTATCTATAAACCTGCATAATTTCATATGAAATTTTCTAAAATTTGTTTAATAAAATTTTAGAAAGTGAAATTGGTGTTTTGAAACATTCTAAAAAAAAATACAAATTATTTAACCAAGTATAGAGAGGGTTTAGAATTATCTTGCAAAGATATATTTTTCATTAATTATGGTTAAAATTTAATTAAAAATAGCATTTTATTTAAACATTTCCAAAAAAATAAATAGTTGTTTGTACAAATTAACGGTCTGGGGAATTCGTAATAAATTTAACATTTTTTAACCGATTATTCTTTTTTATGTCTTGTTTTATAGATAATTATGAGGAAATTACGAGTTTTTAACATATTGTTAAAGTATTTCATAAAAACATTTTCTAAAAGCTGTAAAAAGTCACATTTTCCCCATACAGACTTCAGGCCCGATGCGGCACGGGTTAACGATATACGAAAATGACTACTAAATTTATATACATATATTTACAATAATACACAAATTTACAATAACAAAACATTAACATTAGCACCGAATCTTGATCTAAACAACTTTACTTGGGTGACTGTTTACATTCCAGAGTAAAGAAAAAAGAAAAGGAACAACATAATTTCGCTCAGTAAATGTATAACTTTTAAAGTGATCAATGTTTATAGTGTTGAATAATAAATGTGTTAAAATAAAATGTTAATATATTGAGATATAAGATGTAAAAATATTGTTCATATATATATATATATATATATATATATATATATATATATATATATATAGAAATATATATATTTTTTTGTAATTGGACTAAAAGCTGGCATTTTTTTGCTTTTACATAGAAATTCAAAAAGTTTTTAGACGAACATGGGTGAAAACAAATATTTTACGTTATATGCTTTATTTAATTATATGCAGAATTTAACGAAAGTTTTAAAGTAGTAAGAAAGTTGAAGTAGGGCAAGTTTTGCTTCATAAAATCACTTTAATTCACAAAAATAATTTTGAATTGGCATTGGCGGCTGATTTTATCTGTATAAGGACATTTATAAAGAAATAATGATCGGAAAAGTGATTTTAGCGAAGGGTCTTATATGGGAGCTATGGTCAACTTTGGACAGATCCTCACGAAAATTGGTAGTAGGCAAGAAACTGTTGAATTAATAAAATGTACTTGTTTATATTCTACTTAAAATTATTCATTATATGTTTTTAATGAAATATTTTGTATTTAAAATGTAAATCAATATAAAAATTTTGTATTTTCAACTTACTCATTAAACTACTTTTGTATAAAACACATCACATTGTGTATATTATTTTATTAGAATATCAATAGAAACTTATATATAAAAGATATTTATATTAAAGATATTTATAAACGTTTGACGACCAATTTTAGCATGTTATATTATTGGCCCAAGAAAGCTTAAGTGCCGAATTTTATTAAGTTAAGACGGCGACCTGTAAGGTTCGATAATGCAACTACTATTCTATTATACAACTTGGTTTTAAGAAGGCAATATTTATATGTACAATTTATGATAGCTTCTTACATTTTGATGTAAATTTTCTTTTATTCATAATCCGAACGTTTGAAGTTTTTTTAAGTATTATACCCCTTGAAATATATTTTTTAGAATGCCAATAATTTAAAATTTTTTCTCGAAATTTATTGAACAGATTTGAAAAAACAGTTTTATATTAAGTAAATAGTAGTGAAAAGTCATGTTTATTAGTCTTAATACATTTTTATCCATTTGGCAACCATAAAAATAGAACGCACCCTGACGCAAACTTCTTTAAACCCAGTAAAACAGCTAAAACACTATCTTTCCCCATAACTTATCGAGGTTTTTACCATCTAAAGAAAAAAAAATTGCTTTATATCGAACATCCAACTCGTGCACAAGTGGAAAAAATTAACAAGAGCTAAACTTGAAAAATTAATATTTTCAAGTGTTATAATAAATATTTTCCATGTTTGATTATATTTAGGCAAAAATATAAACGTATTTTACTAAAATAATAAAATAACGACACTAAATTATCCACGTAAAATATAACCTTATATATATATATATATATATATATATATATATTTATTTTTCTTTTTTTTTCAGAAAACAAACAAATTTTTAAACAAAATTTGTAACGGAATTCATAAACATAGGTTTCACAATGTTACAATTAATTTTCCATAAAAATTTTCAAAAAAATAATAAAAAATAATATGATATTTCAAATAACATATAACACAATGTTAGTTCTCATAGAGAATTAAGAGTAGTTCCTCAAAAAAGAAAAACAATTTTTATATCACGCTTTGCATTCGATACATTCAAAATGCTGACATTACTGCTCATAAAATCACTTATTCACAAACAAGGAGTATTTTTCTTTCAAAATAACTGTTCCGTTTAATATTTTTGACCATGTTGTTGACCCGTGAATGGTTTCTTTAAAGAGTGAATGGCTTCTTTAAAAACTAAACCTGATGATCTCATTTTTGTTCCTGGTGATTTTAATCTATCTCGAATTAGCTGACAATTCTTCACTGAGAACAATTACATACCCATAAAATCTGATTTAAATGGCGATGCTGTATTTAGTAATATTTCAAATTTATGTCTGCACCAAATCAACGGATCAGTTCAATAAACCAAACGATATTATATCGATATGGAAACGATAAAAATTATCACTAGTATAACCGTTTTCGATTCTAAATCGATAGTTTTTCGGACTAAATTGTATCTTTCCTTATGATATTGTTTTTCCATAAAATTATGATATCGTTTTCGGTATCGTAATTCCCAAAAGTAACGATAATACAATTGTCATTTTGTTCTGAATGCTATTTAATACCAAAAATTATGTTTTTTGCATTTAAATATACTAAATATAACAATTAAGAATAATAATAAGCTAAAATAAGAAAAACATCCTAAATAAATATAAAATATACAAAAATCATCATACATGACATATTTTCAAGCAAATATTATCAATAATAATATTTGCAAGCATGGGTTCCCTGGTTTTTGCAATTACGTTCCTAAAAAGAATGGTTTTAGTATTAAAAAGCTGTTAGCAAATTATTTATTTTTTTTTTTAAATTTTGTTTGTTTTAAAAACTTTTTAATTTGTATATTTTTATTCTGAAGTTTTTTTCAAATGTTTATTTATTTTTTTGTTTCTTGAAGCAAATATTTAAAATTTTCAATATCATAAAACAGCATTTTTAGAAAATTGCTTGATCTGATATTTGCAAATGAACCTAAAGAATGCACGATAAATCTGTTCAGTTACATTGCTTGAAGATCGTTACAACCCCATAATTTAAATAAGCTGTAATATTCAAGGTTTTTATTGTCTTAAAAATGTTATCAAAAGGGAAAAAACGTTTTGTTTCCAAGTTACAAACTGCTGACTTTAATAATCTTTTTTATAATTGGCTTCAACTTTTATCCATTTCAAATGGTTTGCCGAATTCTGTTGATAAAATAATTATAATTTTTTATGAAACCGTGTACCAATATAAGATGAATGTATTCCAAAACGTTCATCACGTTCTTAAACCGGTCCACCCTGGAACTCCAAAACTATCTACCTTTAAAAAAATCCTAAAAATAGTACAAAAAATACAAGAGATATGCCTGAGCACTTGATTATAGAAAATACTCTCTTCTTCATGCTGAACTCAAATTGTTGAATGCTCAACTGTATTAAACTAAAAGGAAGAATTGTGGCACACAAAATATTTAAATATAGAGTCAAGTAATGAGTCAGAAATTAGCATTTTATTCGCTGCTGAATTTTTTTTTTGCCTCCAAGCCAACCAAGCACTATTCCACACCTATTTTAAAAATGTATTACTGACTCTCTCGTTCATAAAGTATCATCCTTAATTACGACATGTCTACACGGTTTTCGTAACTGATCTATAGATATGACTAACATTCCACAATTAATAACTTTGGTTAATAAAGGATTTACTATTGGTGGTACAAACTGATGTCATTTGTACTGACTTCTGTAAAGCCTTTGACAAAGTTAATCAAATACTTCTGATAAAAAAAAAAAATGTATAAAATGGGTTTCTTAAACTGGTTAAAGTCATATCTGTTATGCAGAACGCAGTCCGTAAAATTTAATTTTACAAATTCAAGAAATATTTTGGTAAAATCCAGTGTTCCGCGGGGAAGTCACCTCGGCCCGATTTTACTTTTACTTCTCATCAACGATTTGCCTGAAGCAATAAATTATTATAATATACTGATCTTCACAGATGATGTTAAAATATTTTTAAGCTTCAGATCTATCTTCAAAAGGACTTGAATAACTTTTATAATTGTTGTAACATTAGTTTAATGGAAAAAAATGCAAGCATATGAAACAGTTTTACTTTTTTGTTTAAGAGATATTCTGCGCTTCCATCATATTCATCACGACTTGCTTTGATTCGACTGCCAACATTAAAAAGCCGAAGAACTATGCTCACCGTTTCGTTTCTTGCAAATCTTTTAAATGGAAATGTTTTATCTGATTTTCTTTTAAGTAAGATATAATTGAATGTTCATCAACCCACATTACGATTCCATTACCCATTATATTTTAAAACTTCTCGAGCAAACTACGAAATGACAGATCAGTTTAGGAATTTATGTTGTACGAATAGTTTTAATGAAATGTTTAACTTATAGATAGATTTTTCTCCTTTAGTTTATATATGAATAAATATAAATAGACAAGATTTGGTTATATACGGGGTGAGTCAAACAGTATGCGATATTTATTAACTACTGTAATATAGTTTGGTTAATAAAAAATATCTTAAATAAAAATATCTTTCACAACATATAATTTATAAAAATTTATTAATGGATAATGATTCATCTCAATAAGATTAATATGAAACATGTTGTGAGCCACCATAGGTGGTGTGGAGCTGGACGGCTGGCTGGCTGTCCATGTGAACTTTCGCAAAAAGTACAAGTCGCAATTTTGAAGATAATTCTGTGAAATTTGGTACGTAAGACTTATTGAAATTGGTTATGATCGGTCCATTATTTCACCTAGTCCCCATATAAATGTCCTCCCGGAATAGGGGTTTAACGGTCATAAATGCCTTAAATATTAAATTAAATGAAATTCGGTATAAGAATGTTTTGTATAAATATCAATCTTTGTGCCAAATGTCAAGAAGATCGGTCCATAACTCCCATATAAGCACACTTTTGGAATCACCCTAAATTACATAAATTCATATAAATGTTAGTATTAACGTAATATTCTGTATTCGTATATTTTATTTTACACTTAGCAAAAGTTTCGGTCCACAATTGTCCACATGTCTAATGTAAGACCCCTCCACGAATTTTGATGGACACACAATGGTGTGGGGTATCATATGCTCGACTTGACCGACTGTATCTTTCTTACTTGTTTTATATTAAATAATATGATACAACCGAATCATTTTACGATATGTGAAAATTTGATAATAATATTATAAAATCGGATCATAGCATACAATATTTAAAAACAAAATGCAAAAACTCTATCATAATATGAAAAGTTCGACTATTTTATGATTAGAATGTTTATATTTACTATTTATGACCATATAAATTTTTAAAGCAACCATCTAATCCAATCGTAATATGTTGCTTTTCGATTATATTTACCACAACCATATTTTTTCTCTGCGTGTAAGAAAGTTAAAAAGTGAGAAAACAATTAATCACATCTTCTTCCAATTACATATAAATTGAAAATATTAAAATTTGTTGGATGAAACAAAATTGAACACAGAACGAAAAAAAAATATTTAATTTAATTTAATTTAATATAAAAAAAATATTTAAATGAACAGATTTTTTCCTCAAATCAATATAATTTTCCTTCAAATCAATAAATTTCTTCAAATCAACTAAAAAATTTTTATTAAAAATACCTTTTTGTAAAACATGTTTATTTAAATAAAATTTCAATAAAAAACGAAAAATCTATTAAATGAATGAAAATTTAATTAAATTCTTCGTAAGTAAAACAACACACAATTTTATAAACTTAAGATCCTTAAAAGAAGTTATTTGAATAAATTATCTGTTAATTTAATTATTTTTTTTTGTCATTTTTAAAATTAACTAATTTATTTAGTCAATTTGAATAAAATGCTTCAACTTGACTACAAGTATTGATTAATTAAAGACAAATAAATTTGAAGAAATTAACTAATTTATTTTATTCAAATTGAATAAAGTTTTTCAATTTGAAAAAAGAAAAAATATCTTAAAATTGAAAGGAATGTAAAATTGAAGAAAATTCTTCAAAATCAGTTTGTACATGTTTTTTTTTAAGAATTTTATATTGAGATTACTTAATAAACACAATTACAGCTTTAGATAATATTAAAAAAAATATATGTACATACATGTCTTATAATTTTTTTAATTATTTCGTTTTTACTAGACATTGTTGAATATGCTATATATGTATGTAAACGATATTTATAAAAATTTGATAAAATGTGTTAATTCATATACTACTTTAACTAAAATTTAGTAGAATTGAATAAAAATAAGTAGTTAAATTTAATAAAAGTTCTTCAATATGAATACAAAAACTTAGCTAATTTGATAAAAAAAAAATTAATAAAATTCTTCAAAAAGGCATATAAAGTTGAATAAATTTCGTTAAAATAAAGTAATTTATTTCATTTTTTTGTTAAAACATTTTTTGCTAAGGCATGCGATCATATTAATAATTTTGTATCATTAAATGATAAAATTAAAAAAAAAAAACATTTGTTATCATGAACACAGTGTTATTAAAATTTATAAAAATTGATCATAATGGGATAATTAGGTGGGTGTTTGTAATGCTTTACGAAAATATAAAGGCGCGTCAAAAAAATTATATTTAAAAAATAACGTAATGAACTTTTACTTCCAAAATATTTGTAAAAAATAATTCAGGCACCTAAAAATACACACATATATTTGTATATTTTATATTTATTTAAGGTTCTTACGAAATATAACAACAAACTTAGTATTGTCTGACATCACCTTTAGATGCAATTACAGCATTTTCTTTTACTCATAGAATTTATTAATGTTTGACATTCATTTGGTGTTATGCTTTTCTTTTAATTCATCAAGAGTTGTTTTTTGGCTGCTCCATTATTTCCCATACGGTCTCGATCGCGTTCAGGTCGGCACTTTATGATGACCAATCTCTGTTATTTTTGTCGTATGTGCAGGATTTCCATCCTGTTGGAAGGCGTATTCAATAAAAAATGTTAACTGTGGTATTGCTCGTTTTAAGTATTCTTTTAGGATATTAATCCATGATCGCCACTTTTCTGCCAGTTTTTAAAATTTGGGATAACTCAATTGTTTCTTTTTTATAAAATTTAATAATAAATTGTATCCCTGACTTCGATAAATGTATTTCGGAAGATATACCTTAATAACTTTTTCCACTTCTCCATTTTTCGATTACAATTTCTCAAGTTTCTTTCGAAACTGCTTTACCACGCACCATTTTTATGTTTGTCCTAATTTAATGACTATTTTTTTTAAGTTTATTGTTTTAACAAAAACCACACACGTCATTTGATTTGAAAAGTATTGGAAAAAAGGGCAATTTGATAATATAAGTCTGAGTTCATACACAACTGTTTTTCTTTCTGAAGTTTTTTTATTTTTCTTTGTTTCTGTTTTGAAGTACGAAAATGAAAAATAAAACTAATTCTGAAGTACAGAGAAGTTTGTTCCCTTACATATTCCCTCTCGCTCTCTCTCTAATTAACGAAACTTTCCGTAGAGTTTTTTTATTAAAATTAAAAAAATTCCATTTTAAGGAAGTTTTTTAAAATATACCTACATATGTACGTATGTATGTATATGTAAAATTTGTTTGATGAATTTTAATCACATATTACTAAACTACATAAAATATTAAAAAAAAAATCAACAAGATATCTTATTATACATAATAATCTTATTATATATATTTTTCAAAAAATATTGAAAATATATATTTTTAAAAGTCTTAAGCGAGTACCAACAATGAAAAAGCAAATAGTAAAACAACTTTCTCTCAAAAAATCTAACTTTGCTGTCAAAAAACCTAACTCTTTGTACATGAGAAGCATAAATTTGTTTCGTTTCTGATGAACGTTAAAATTTTTTCAAATTATGTTTAATACAAACATAATTTGGTATGGAAACGAATATTTGATTGCCACAATCGTAATATGTTTGCTGTAATAATATAAATTATTTCAGTAACCACAAAAAAAGCTTTTAAACTAATTTTTTCTCTGCATTTAGACACGGCGTTTTAATATCGTCTTATTATCATATTGTTAAACAAAAAAAAAAAAAAAAAAAAAAAAATGTCACGCATTACGCCTTTAACAATTCTATAAAAATGGCGCTTAATTCAGGGCAGCAGCATAGCGCGTTATTAATAATTTCTTGTAATAACTAGTCTCCTTTTTTAAAATGAAAAAATGTATGCTCGTTAAGGAATGGCTAACTTTTTCTTATGGAAATTTACACACAAAAAATTTAGCTACTCGTTAGCAAGCATACATTTTTTTATTTTTTTAGCCTAAAGCACTGTCCGTCCGTCCGGCTGTCCATGCAGCAGTAACTAACATTTAAGATAATCTGAAGATCGGTAATGAACCGTCCATGACTCTAGATGGGAAATAATAGTCTAAAAATAAATGAAATTATTATAAATAATTTGTATGGGTTTTTGGCGAGTTAATTTGCTCCTAGAAATTTCCAAGACTGAGGGGAGCCATTGACATTGCTAGCTAAAAATCGGTTGGAATGGTTCCTGTCTTAAAAATTTCTCTTACCGAATTCAAAGTCAAAACATAAATGTTTTTATAGACTCCCTGGTAAAATTAATTAAAGAAAGTAGACTAAGTGTTTGATGTAATTCAAATTGTGTTCTAAAATACCCCACATTGGAGTTAACGCCTTTTTACCCACCTTACTTATGATCTGAGTGCGTTAAATGTTTTAAAACTAAGATCCCATACCTAAGTTATTCTTGATCGATCATATACATATGTAGGAATTCAGAAGACTTTAAAGTTTCATGGTGAAGAGTTTAAATTTATTACAAAGAACGTTTAAATAAACTGCCAAATTCATTAATTTTTGTGATACACATTTTGTAATTATATAGTAAATTAATTTGTAGATAAACAAGAAATTATTTGAGAATTGTGTTTTAAATTCCCTTTTAAAGTTAAATTATTTTTACAAACATTTTCCTTTTATAGCTACGGCTTATTATTTATAGCGAGGTGTAAGAATTTATAACTTTGCTATAAAATACAATCATAAAATCTAAATCATAAAAAATAAAGAAATTAAAAACATTAACTAAGAACTCTCTCTTAGCATTCATCGTGAAATATGAATTATTATTGATCAATGAAATCATAGTAAAGTAGAAAAAGACAAAATAGAACACGTAATATTAATAATATTTATGCGTTGATACTATCAGCAAAAAATAATAAATAAAGAAAATTATCTATGAAAACAGATATCTTTCTTTAAGCAGAATATGATAATTATATTTAAAGAATTAGGTATTAACATAATAGTATGAGACAAAATTAAGTATAACTAGTAATAATTGCAAAACGTTTATACAAAAAAATGTTTAACGACTCACCAAAATAATTATTTCTGCAACTGCCGGATGAAGAGATCTTTTCATACTGCTACTTGTTGTTGATGTTAACGAGCGGAGATAGCAGCTTTGTAATTATCAATTATAACTTATAAATTTGTTATGATTAAAATTAGGTATCTAAATAGAAATTAATTTTATGAGTTTCATATTTTTGAATGATAAAGATGATTTTAAAATACATTATTCTTGAAATTGTGCAATATTTAATGTAAGTGCAATATGAACCAAAAGTAATTTGTCTATGATATTAGTTATTAGTTTATATATATTATTTTAAATATTTATTTTAGAAATTTAAAAGTATTTAGATTTTATTGTTTGGTTTAGAATGTCTCTAGGTTAAGATCACATTTGACAAAATTAGGTTTTACTAATGGTTCACATTATAATTACATAATTAAAAGTTACACTTTTTAAATTTAAGTCACAAAAATTATTGGAAAACAAAAAAAAAATCAAATTTTACTATATTTAAAGTATTTCCGAATAATTAAATTACATTACCAAATAACATATAACCAGGAGAGCTGGTAGAAAAACGTATTTACCAAAATTGAACTATATTTTGGACGTATTGTTTGTTGGTCTAAACCCAATAACTAGTGGTTGTGTCCAAATGGTTCTAGGAGTTTTGGTGAAGAAATTCTGGGAATTACATACGATTTCAGTAGTTTTCACAGTATAACACAATTTGGAATCACTCTCGTTTTGAGTCGATTTGGTTTTATTTTTATTTTGATATTAATTCCATTTTCAGAAAAAATATTTCTGCTTTTTTGCAGGTTTTGGTACTACTTGGTCTGATTATAATAAAAAAAATGTGTAATGTGTTTTTTCTTTTTCTTCCTTTCCCCGTTTCTTCGCTTATTCCAATAAAGTCTCAGAGATGAGATTTTTTATATAATTTTAACTCAGGTATCGGGGAAAAGTGGCAGTTTAAAAGTACATTGTGGAATTTGGTTCTGTTGGCAGAATCTTGGTATTTATCAATAAAAATGGATGCATTATATTGCATCAATTTTATATTTAAATGTGTTTCTCACAAATGGGCTTACTTGGTTACTATGTAATGTCGCTAATAAATTTATATTATAAAGATTGTTGTCGATGAAATTGGTGTAGACAAAATATGCAGCGGTCTTCATTAAGGCATAAGATTGAAGCAATTTCTTCGGCAAGGCAATATAAAGCAAATATGACCAGGGTCTGCAAACAAGAAAATAATGGGGATAGTTGGACAAAAAAAAAAAAAAATATATATATATATATATATATATATATATATCTTTTATTCAAAAATTTTATGTTTCACTAAAAATTCTATTTTTCGCTTAAAAATGTACTTTTGAATTCTATTTTTCACGAAAAATTCAATTTTTCACTATAAATTAAATTTTTTACTAAAAATCCGATTATTCATTATAAATAACTGCAAATTCGATTTTTTACTAGAAATTCGATTTTTCACTAAAAATTTAATTTTTTATTAAAATAATCTAATTTTCCATCAAATTGAAGTAAGTTCGATTTTTCAACAAAAAAGTAGGAAAGATATAGTCGCTCAAGCCCGACCATATGATACCCCACACCATCAAAATTCGTGGAGGGGTCTTATATTAGACATGCGGACAATTGTGGACCGATACTTTTACTAATTGTAAAATAAAATATACGAATACAGAACATTACGTTAATACTAACATTTATATGAATTTATGCACTTTAGGATGAATTCCGTAAGTGGGCTTATATGGGAATTATGGCAAATTACAGAACAATCCTCATAAAATTTGTCACTGTGATTTCTATTTATATAAAAGTTATTTGTGTCGAATATAAACTTGATACTAACATGTGTATGTGGTTTATGCACATTAAAGTAATTTTTAGAAGGGGGTTTATATGGGAGTTAAGGTCAATTATGGACCGATCATGAAATTCATGAAATGTGGCACAAAGGTTAATACTTATACAAAACTTCCTTGCACCGAATTCCATAAAATATTGCTATATTTAATATAAAATATTGCTATATTTAATGCTAGGTGAAATAGTGGACCGATCATAACCAATTTCAATAGGCCGTGTTCTTGTGTCATGAAAGTCCTATGTGCCAAATTTCATTGAATTATCTTCAAAATTGCGATCTGTACTTTGTGCACAAGGTTTACATGGACAGCCGTCCAGTTAGCAGTTCAGCCAGCCGTCCAGCTACACGGACGGACACCGTTTAATCGACTCAAAAAGTGATTCTGAGTCGATTGATATACTTTAAAGTAGGTGTTGGATGATTTTTGCTGTACGTTACAAACATCAGCACAAACTCATAATACCCCATACCTATGGTGGTGTGGAGTATAAAAAAACCTAGCTGTTTGCAAAAAAAAAAAAAAAAAATATCACCAAAAATTTAACTTTTCTGATTCTTCAAAAAACAATATTTCGATTAAAAGACTAATTAGAAAAATAAAAAATATTGAAATTTTTTTAGAAATTATAATATTTTAATACATTTAAAAATAACACATTTATTCACAAAGTGTATTAATTGTTAAAAATGTTATTTTTCTTCATATAATACTTCAATAAATAACACAATAAGGGAAATTGTGATTTGGGTAACTATTTTTTGTTTGCTTTTCCAATTTCGAATCTGCCGCCAAAACTTGGCGAATTTTCCAAATTGGTTGGGGTAGTTTTGCCGTTTTTAGTCATTTCAAAAATTCATAAAAAAGTAAGGTAACAAAGAGATAGTCTGGATTTAAAATAAAGTTTACAGATATTGCTTGCGGTTATAAGAGGAGAGCACTTTAAACAAAAAAGTGGCGAATGTTTCCCCTTTCTACACTACTTGCTGGCACAACCTTCAAAGTGAGCATAATTGTTGACATGTTTTTCAATATGCTTGAAAAACACGGTTACAAAAATATTTCACAACAGCAAAATATTTTTGTATATATATGGGCCATTATCAAACATTTTTTAAATGAGATCTTTAAACGTTTTTTTTATGGCACACTAAAATATATTTGTATAAATATATAGTGATTCAAATGCATGCAGAATCAGTTCGCGTTAATCATTTCATGCAGGGGGCGCGAAAGCTAAAGCGGTTCTAAGTTGAACATATACAAATTTTTACAAACTAAAACTTTATATAAAATTCTGCTAAAAACTACGCGCAATATTAAAATATACTGAGTTATTCAAATAAAATTTACGATATTTTCAATATTTAAAAAATTCAGCCTGTTTATAGAATCCAATACGGATTGGTTTTACAACATTTTCTCAACAAAACCAATAAATAGGGTTTCTGTTTGTGGAATCCAATAATTGGATTTGAAAATCTAAATATTTTCGTCTCCATGTTATAATAAGAATTTCATAACAACTCTTAAAATCGTTGATTATTTATTTGAAAATATAAAAATTTAATTTAGATTGGAAATATCAATGCCTTAACAAATTATTTTCTTTGCGTTTTCATAAAACTATTTCAAGTAGAAATTGGATTGGAATTTCATTTCCATTCCAATTCCGTTGAGGATTTCATAAATTTCTTTATACTAAAAATCGCGATTTTTAATGATTTTGCAAGAAAATAGTGTCGGAATCAAAGTTATTTCTCCATATATTATACGAAAATATAATTTATTACAGTTTATTACAAAAAAAAAAAAAAAAAAAAAAACAGAAATGCTACATAATATTGTGATCTTTTTTTAACCCAAGTAAATTTCTTTGGTCCACAAAATTTCTATCGCGAAATTTTTTGATGCGCCTCCACATTTCCGTTCAGTATTACAAGCACCACATATTTATGCCAATTATGGTCAATTTCATGCTATCTTTGCGATGTGCCTTAGAAAAATGTGTTTTGACAAAAGTGACCCGTTTTCAACAATCATCGACATTTGGCTTATATTTAGAGTCCCAATCAATTATATTTATCGCCGCTCTTATATCTATATATCCAAGATTTGCAAAAATTGCAATTTGCTATACAAAAATACAAAAGGAAAAAGTGCAATTTTGCGTAATTTTCATAAAGTCCATACATTTTTTTGTTAAATTTATTTTGAATGCTCCCCCGATTTTATTTTTTTTTTTATTATTGATATAATTTGATGCGTTAAATATTTAGGTCACTTCAACGGGATATAGCGCAAAATACGCATAATTACAACAGGTATCAATCCCTGTTTTAAAATTTGTATCCCGTTGAGGGACGCACAGGCCTCGCCCAAAAATTAACAACATTTGTCATCAAAATTTTGCATAACTGTTGAAAGTGTGCACAATAACAAAGAAGGTAGAGAACTTGTCCACAAATTCCGATTAGTTTATATAAGATCGAATGAGATCAAAAAGTATTAACGTGGGAATAATAAGTGTAAAAGAATGGGAAAAAGTTAAGTAATTTTAAGCCTTTTTCGAAGTTTTTTTGAACTTTGAACAACAATCATAATCATAAAATGAAACCAATGGTGATAAAATTTTGCACTCCGTTAGTTTCAAGTTTTGAGAGTTCAGATCTGTAACCCGTATGCTTAAAATAGTTTTACTACAAGACTTATTAAGGATTTAAGTCAATTTCAGCCAAATTAAATTTTTAAAGGCTTAGTTCATTTTTATAATTTTAGTTTTTCACTGGGAACCGTAATTATTCATGACGACAAGCTAGTACGCACTTCGCTGGTTGTTTAAAAGTCCAATTGGTCAACTTTACTACGAAGTACAGAAAAAAATACAGTGTGAAACATTTTGTGCAAACTGTTAATAAAAATAAACGTGTCATATGTTTTGTAATCAAACAATCTTGTTTGGTTTATGTTTTGAAAACAACCAAGCAACAATGTTGTCAAAAAGCAAACACTGCTGTTTGCAAAAAAGTTACGTCGCTACCAAGGCGAATATACCTGTGTGATCGTTACTGTCAAACTTCATACATTAAAGGTGTTTGCCTTTATAAACTCTATATAAAAAATAGTTTAACTCCCAAATATTTGCTTGAAGATCTTACTTAGCGATCTATTTTCTATAGAATTCTGCTATACGCTACATCAAATTTTTGTGTCTATAACGACCTACACACATCTTCATAAAGTAGGTTGAAAAAATTGATTGCGATATGATGAGTTTTTTGGTGACTTGGCATATGAATTTTTAGGAACGCTAAAATGTACTATATACTAAAGCATATTAAAACTCAATTATAATTAAATACGTTTTAATTACAAAACATCAAAGTGTTAAAAAAAACACACAACAATAAGTCAAAGTTATACTTTTTACATTTTTACACTACGTCAGCTTTCTTCCGACTTTAAATGTAATTGTAAAGGTTAAATAAAAGGCAACACAAAGAGTCGGTATAGTTTATCCATGGTAATTTGCAAATTTGTTAAAAACTTAATTAATAAGCTATTAATTTATACTTTATCTATTTTAATAAAACATTTAATATGTTAATATTTTTTATTAATTAACTATACACAGGAAAAATAAAATTTCATATTCAATTATTTAAATTTATAAAATAATTATATATATATATATATATATATATATATATATATATAAATATATATATATATATATATATATATATATATATATATATATACATATTTCTTATTTATTTCATATTTTCTTATTAACATTTTTACTATTTATAAATTTAAATATTTTAAAATTTTCATTTGAATATTTTAAAATTTTATTATTGAATCAATAATATTTGTGTAAATTCTCTATAGTATTCATGAAAAAATACGTGTATATGAAGTGTAATTTTAGTAGCTTTATACAGTTAATGAAAATGATGCAGAAATAATAGTGTGTTTTACTATACATATATACATATGTATATATATAAAAAATAAAAACAAAACAATAAGAAGTGCTGATCCTTTGAATCTTCTTTCAAGTTATATAAATTACAAAATCGACCTAAAAAACGAAATCCAATCGTTATTAAAATTTAACATTAGTTCCAATTGACAACAACTTACTTGTCTTAGATGTGATTTTGATATCTAAAAGTGGTAATTTTGATGTGCATGATAAGGAACGTTCCAGCCAGCTGAAAATGTTTCAAAATGAAGAATCGGACATTGGTACAAAGTCTTCAAATCTGCAGAAAGTGCACTTGGTTCATCCAAAAGCAAGGAAATTAGGTTCCATGGGAGCAAAAGCCAAGAGACATCGTATGTCTGAAATGCACTATAAAAACCAAAATTTTTAAATTAACTAACAAGATAATATGGATAGGGGATAATAAAACAATAGTACTTCCTTATAGTTATTTTATGAGGTAAAATATACTTATAATCACTCGCTTTCGGATCATCTGAAAGATACATAAATTTTAATCGTTATTAAGAAAATCTGTAAGGAAATAGGGATAGCTTACCTCCGAATGTCTTCAAATATTGGATTTCATATTTTTTGATTTAATCATTTTTATAATTTTATTTATTGAAATTGTCGAAATATATAAAATTATTTTTGTTTTATATATTGCTTATAATGTTAAAATCCAATATTTTTTTATAAAATTTTTTTTGAACCGAAAAATTATTTATAAAAAATATTTTAACCCAAATTTTTTCTGTGCGACAACTCTTGCTATTTATTTTCTTCTACATTTATTATCTAAATATTTTACTTTGTTGTTAATTTTTTTAATATTTGTATCTTAAATAAATAGCATTTTCACTTTCTATTAAATAATTTTCCCAAATTCTCTATGGAAATTATTCTAAATCTATAAAAACTAGATAAAAGAATAAGATTTTCCTATAAATTAATTTAAAATAAATTTATGGTAGTTCAAATAATGTAAACAAAAAATCAACTCTGTATTAGTTGAAAAAGTTGCGGGAAACAGTGATCCCAAAACTTTGAAGCCATGTCCCATCAGATTGTACTTGAACTAATAAATTGTTATTTTTTAAGTTTTAAATATGTTAAAAATTAATATCTATTCCTTCAAAATTTTCTTTTCGAGAACTTGAATGCATTCCAGTCATCAAATTAAATTTTCAGATTTTACTATATTCGACATAGAGCATTTACATTCAAAATCGGCTATGTAATTTTTTACAAATTTTGTTTTCTGCTATATCTTATTGTATATCTCGTTGATTTTCGAAAACATTTTTTTTTTCAAATCGAATAACACAATAATTCTCCAGGGATTTTCCATACAATAATGTAGAGGTGATTTAAAATCTTGAAAAAAATTGAATTCAATATGTTTTTTATAGAGAAACAGTTAATTTTCGATAACATTTACGAGTTTCTGGTAACTTCATATTATGGATAAATTAGTTAGTTGTTGAAGAAAAAATATATTTACAATAAAGAAGAAGTCGCTAGAAACGGCCAGCTAAAAAAATGTTGCTGCCAGCAACATTTTAATTTATTTAGCGATTTTTTTTTTTTTTTGGAAAGTATCCGCTATGTACAACAAAATAACACCAGATATAGCGGAAAACCCGTCGTTTCGACAACACTGGCGAGAAAAACATAATAAAATATTTCTGATCAAATGTTAGTGCAGTGTGAACTTAACTTTATACATGGAATGAAAAATTTCTTTCTTTTCTCTTTCATCATGGAAAATATACATACATACATACATATATACATACATACATACATACATACGTTTGTATGTATGGCTCTGTAAGACGCAGACATACCGATAATTAGGTTTCCATTTTTTGCAGATTTGGTCTTAAATAAAAATACATACATATGTATGTATATGTGCATACACATGTAAACGCATACTTATATAACTGGTATAATTTAACGTTATTTTCTTTTTTACAATCACATAAATATTCACTTTTTGAAACACAAAAATATACGTAATGAAATATGAAATTTGACTGAAATTACATACGTATGTACGACCATTCATGTGTGTAAATGTATATAACATACATTTTCATATACCTGCAATTTTTAACAATTATAGTAATAAAAAACAGAAAATTTTATTTTGCTTTTCATTCTCATTTATTTTTTTGCTTAAGGGTTTGTGATTGTATTTCTATTCACATAAAACACGCATTATATTTATTACACTGAAAAAAATGTTTCCAATGCGATTCATGATGTTTATGTTACTTATTTGCCATTACGACAATCATAAAACCAAATAGAGTATCAAAAAAACTAATCCTGTTGCCTCAGATTTCGAAAAAATAAGATAAGTGTGTTGAGAAAATAATGTTTTTAAAATCTGTTTTAAGGCCCAATTAGTGAAGAAAAAAATCATCGTATCACAATCAATTGTTTCAACCTATCTTATGAGGATGTTTGTAGGTTGTTGTACACAAAAATGTTAGATATCTTATCACAAAATTCTATAGAAAATAGGTTTTTACGTAGCTGCGTGATTTTTTTTTTTGCAATCAGCTAACGCTGGGGTAAAAGGAGTCGAAAATGACGCCTAATTCAGGAAAAGGTGATAGCAATATTAATCAAGACTTATTTATTTTTTTTTTTATATTTACTATTAGGTAAAAAAATGTATTCTTTAATTTTAGGATTTTTTTTTGCAGAATTGTAATGTCCGTCCGTCTATACATTGGGGTAAAATGGGTCTAAAATGGCTGTTTAATTCAGGGAAATAAGATATTAGCATTTTAATAATCACGATTTATTTTTTCTATTTATTAGTTAGTAAAAAATGCATTTTTAAAATACTGCATTTTGTATAGAATGGTAATGTCAGTCCGTCTATAAATAAAAACATATTGCGCATTAAAATTTATGTTTATTTTATAATTAACATTATGTTTGTTTAATAACATTGCATTAAATGTTAAAATCAAATATTATTAATTATTTATAATTTGCAATTATTCAAAATATTAAGAAAATTAAAGTGTTATTATATTTAAATCAATTCAATGTAATTTAACATAGTATCTGCAATTTGTGAACATGTGAATAACATTAAGATACAACTCATGATGGTTATGTTAAAACAAACAATACAAAAAAAAAAAGAAAAACTAGATTTAAATTTATAAACTTATGTTATTAACATTATAGTAAACATTAGTATTAACATTATAGAAAATTGAAAATTTATTGCATCAATCATAACTTTAGGATGATGCAAATTTAATAATGATAACAACATATAAATTCATACGTTAGAATATTGTATGAAGAATACTGGAAAATATTTTTTTAAATTTGAATTTTTTCCATACAAAATTCTTTGGTTTAAAAATGTTTCGTTTTGCAAAATATGGCCTTAAATACCACATTTCCCAGTATTCTTCATATAAATTTCCAACGTTTAAAAATGAAGTATTTAAACGTTTTCAAAAGTTTGAAATTTGTATGAAGAATACTGGGGAATTTTTTGAAATTTGAAAATTTTCCATGATTCCATAAGTTAAAATTGTGTTTACGTTAAAATCTAAAAACGATTTTTACATCTTTCTTCATTAGACAGATTCTTCTTTATACAATATAATGACGATTTTATAGTTTTATATATTATATTGTTCCTTATTTAGAATATCTTTTGTTGTCGGAAAAAGCCCCCGAGTTCCAAAAATTTTATTGAAAATTTAACATAATGCTGGAACATAGTGACCTTTACATACCACTTTTGTGGAAGTTTTGGTTTTATAGCGACCAAAAGCGTTAATGAAGTATGTTGGGAGAATCGGTCTTAAGACACAATCTGAAAGTTCCTGAACAAATAAGCTATTCCTATGATTAAAATTCTGGCTAAAATTCTTAAATGAACTTAAAGCAATTATTTTTGAAGTATTATAATCCAATTAGTAGGAAAAAATGCTACACTTTTTAATAATAACTGTATAACAACCTAGCAAGGAATTTATTGTGTATGTCTTCGCTATAGGAAGGATAAAAAAGGAAACTCAAAAAAGTAATTATTCTTCTATTATGCTATTCATGCTATTATTGACATTTTATTAATATCTAGTTTGAAAAATAGCAAATTATTTTGTAATTTTAAATTTTTGCAAAAATTGGGTTTTCTTAAAAAAAAAAACATTTTCCGATCATTAGACTGCAATGTAGGTTAATTACAAAAGTATTTTCTATGTTTCTCTTTTGTGTTGTTTTATTGTATTCCCCTATTGCTCGGCTTGAAGTCTCAATAAATAAGAAATAAAAACTCTTTCTATGTTTCTTAATTTTATTATATTAATTGTTATTATCCAATATTTCGACCAATTTTGATAATCATCTCCAGGGATAAGTATTTATTAAAAACTAATAAAACAATTATAAATATAAATATTCTTAATTATAACAAAACAAAAGATAAAAGTACGAATAATTATATTTAATTATATTGCAAATTATATTATAATGCAATGAGCTTTCATCACTGATTACTTACTTTTTTCTTCTTTTGTTGTTCTTATGTTTGTTTATTGTATGTCAATATATATGAGCGATTTTTAATTGATTTTGGTGACTGAATTTTCCGTTTGGCGACATAGCGAATTTTTTGGCGATATATAATAATATGGTGGGGATTTGTTTGGCTAATTTTTAAAATTTGATTAAATACACAATTGTAGAGAAAAACTATTAAATTTTCTTATTAGAAATCGACAACATATATTTAGTATTTGCCTATCTAGTAAATTGAAAAGCCTTAATTTGTAAATAGCTTCAACTTAGTTTACGAAATTTTTATCCTCAAAAAATATATTTTACAATATTTATGTATTAAATATTTTATAATTTGTTGTATATCATCTTTCAAATATATTAAGAATATTAATGTTTTTGGTCATAATGAAATAAATGAGTTTTTTATCTTATATTTAATAATTTACTTTTAAATTTAAAATGTATTTTAAATTAAATTTTTCTAAAATGTATTTTAAATTTAAAATTGGTTTGTGAATACGGGGGTTAATTTTTGAATTTAAACAATATTAAAAATTAAAACTCCATTGAAGTGTATAATAATGAATTCTTATTATCCAATATATTTTAAACGCTATAGACAAAACTTTAAACTGGCAAAAAAAATATTACTATAATTCTGTAAGCAAGCTAACTAGTATTACAAATGAGCAACTTTTCAAACAAAAAACATTTAAAATCGGGCTAAACTGATTTAATTTATGATTAGAACATATATTCAATCGATTTATTGTTTAATATACATAAATAATCTCCCTTTTATTTCTAAATTTTAATTAATTCGCTACTTTGATAATTAAGTTTAAACCCAAATATCGCGAATACGATTTCAATTCAATTTCAATTTGGCGATTTTGGCGATTTATGATTAACAATTTGGCGTTTGAGGCTCAAAAAAATCTGAAAGCCCCGTTTATGATATGAACCATCTCTTGCATCGTATAATTATTTTCTCCTGCAAGTATTCTCACTTTCTCAAAGACTGGTTTATGTCCAGTTATTGCACAGAAATCTATGGCGTCTGGGAGACTGATTAAGAAAAGAAAATTGGCGGTAAAAACAAACAACACAACAAATAAATTATTTAGCAGTATGATATCGCGAATTCACAATCTGGACAAGTCTAACGTAGTATATGAGATAGAATGCAATGGTGGCGACACTGCCATAAGCCAAAAAGTATATGTTGGTACAATAAGAACAAAATCAAGGACAAAATTATCATCAGATCTAAAATGTAATGACAAACCACTAACACAAAAAACAGTTCTCGCAGCTTACTGTGCAATAACTGGACATAATCCATACTTTAAGAAAGTGAGAATAATTTCAGGAGAAAATAATCATACGAGGAGATATTTGCAAGAGATACTTCATATCATAAACATACCTACAAGAATAAGAATAAACTATAAGAAAGGTATAGACAATTGTGCTCACATATATCGACATACAATAAACAAGCATAAGAATAACAAAAGAAGAAAAATATAAACAGTCAGTGACGAAAGCACAATACAATAACAACGGACAACATTGCAATATAATTAAATATAATTTTTAGTTTTATCTTTTGTTTTGTTATGATTAAAAATATTTATATTTATAATTAATTGTTTTTTAGTTTTTATTAAATACTTATCCCTGGAGATGACCAACAAAATTGGTCGAAATATCGGATAATAAAAATTAATATAATAAAATTAAGAAACATAAAAAGACTTTTTTCCTCTCGACCTCAGGCCGAACAATACGTTAAAATTATGTTTTTACTCGTTAAATAGTTGCATTTAATAAATAAAACATAAATTGTGTTTATATTCATTATAGTTGTGTTCGACTGTATTAAGAAGTAATATTGTTTTGTTTATTAAAAATAATTGTATACAACAATAAAAAAAGTAGTTAGAGTGCTATATTCGGATGTGCCGAATTTTATATACCCTTCGCCCGTGTTTTATCAAAGTGTAATTAAAAATATATTTACCTATACTATATCTATGTCAACACTAGAAACTTAAAATAATTTGCATTTTTATATAAGGTTGAAATAGAATCAAAACTTTATAAATCCTTATATCCTTTTATATATTATAAAAATGAGGTGTAAGTTTCTTTATTTATCCGTCTTTTTTTTATCAATTACGCCTAAACGTCTGAACGGATTTTCATGAAATTTGACAGACAGGTAATACCAGTGCCAGAGATGGTTATAGGACATCGCGCGCACATTTTACGCCTGCTTTAAAAAATCAATTTTTTCAATTTTACACGTTATTAAAGAAGCAGAAGAATGCACTGTTATAGGTTATGTTGAATCTTGATCGGATGCCATGACGATATTTACGTGCACTTTTTTAAAACTCTCAAAAGGGTGAAGCGATTAGCTTAAAATATATCGGAGCAGGGGGTGCAGTACTCCTCATATAAAGCAAATATTCTTTATGGCAAAGGAACTATTACACTGATAGCCATCAAATTTGGCACATAGATCCAGGGGGAGCAGCTCTCATATAAAGTAAATATTAGTAATCGCATCAAATGGGGTAGCGAAGCGCACCGGTAAAAGCTAGTAAATAACAAAATGTTACTTTGAAATTTTACAAAAGTTCGTACATATTAAAAGATATAATCACTTCGGTGCAGAAAAAATATTTTATAAATAACAATATTAAATTAAACAAGTGAGAGCACTATATTCGGCTATGCCGAATCTTTTATACACTTCACCATTTTACCAGAAAATAAAAAGAAATAGTGTGCCTTAATATTACCATTTTAAATACTTAAAAAAAATAATACATACATTTGTTCCACAAGCAACGCTGGCTTAAAAAAAGCACAACATGTACTTATAATCATACATATATTTATATATTTTTGTATGTATATACAAACAAACTGACGGCAAAAAAATAATAACAACGACAATAATCATTATAATACTGTTGTTGTCAACTAAACTGCTTCCTTATACAAAAAACAAAAACACTAACAGTCATCGAATTGAATTTATATGAAATTTTGTTTGTATATGCAAACGAAAACCACTGCTTGCTTATACAAAAATGACTACTAAATTTATATATTTGTACATATGTTTGTATGCCCCCGGTTGGCTTGTATAGCCGATTTGGCCGGCTTACACCGGTTTAAAATCAGCCTTCAAAATTTTTAAATTTTCGTTGAACTTCAATGCAAGAGTACTTAATGCAGTGGCTCCATCTGTTATTGTTTTTAATATTTTTTTTTATTAATTTTATTATGCGCCGCCGTCGAAAATTTTTCTCGGCTTGTTTCTCTGCAACAACTACTGCTAGCTTATAGTAAAAACAACACGACTGAAATTAATTTCAATGTTTTTATATGTGTCTGTGTGTGTATATTTTAATATTTTTCTGATTTTTGCCTATAACTCGGTTGTTTATGAACCGATATGGTTAATTGAAAAAGTCTAAAATGACCATTTTTACAAGAATTCAGAAAACATACATTTTTTTGCTCATCAATGAAAATTGTGGAAATTACAAACGAAACGACAAACTTACCCTTTATACTTAAATAAAATTTGGCACGTGGAACTTTTATGATACAAAGACAAAATTGAAATTGGTTGTGATCGGTTCATTATTGCACCTAGACCCCATGCAAATGTCCCCCAGAATAGAGTTTAAACACTCAAAAATGCCTTAAAAATAAGAGTATTTTAATGAAATTTGGTGCAAAAAAGTTCTGTATAAGTATCAATCTTTGTACCAAATTTTATCCACAATTGACCATAGCTATCATATAAACCCCTCTTCCGAAAATCACTTTAAAGTGCATAAATCCCATACAAATATTATTATTCGACAGAAATAAGTTTTATATAAGTAGAAACAACATTGCCAAATGTTATGAGAATCGATCCATAATTTACCATAGCTCTCTTATAAGCCCATTTCCAGGAATCGCCCAAAAGTGCATAAAATCGTCTAGATGTTGGTATCAACGCATTATTGTGTATTTGTATATTTTATTTTAAATTTAATAAAATTGGCCACAGATATAATATAAGTCCCCTTCCCAATTTTTATGCTCGTACACAATGGTGTAGGGTATCATATGGTCGGTCTTCACCGACTACAACTTCTTTTTTTCTCGTTTTAAGTATAAACATTTTACTACCAAAAATCTCGTATATGTATGTTATATATATGGTTACCTTGGTTACCGATTTGGATAAAATTTTGTGCATGTATAGAGGAGGATGTAAAATAAATCTTATTAGTTTTTATTAAGGTTGGAAACCGAAATGAATAACAGTATCGGTATTTAATTTATTTTTATTTCAGTAACGGTATCGATAACGGTATTTTTATTTATATCGTTATACCGGTACCGAAACAAAAATATCGATTTATACCGCTTTTATTCCAAAAATAGTAAAAACATTAAAAAGTTACGTCATTTATTTGTTTTTAATTAAAACTCATTTAAAGAAACACATAATTAAGTACGTATTTTTATATTTTTTATGTTACTTTAAAACAGTGAAGTTCTTTGCAGATTAATTTTTGTGGTTTTTTTCCGACTTTTGAAGTACATAAAATTCAAAACCATATCGAGGTCTATCCGAGAAACTATCGTAATTTCACAACACAAACATTTTCAGGGAAAGCATTGTTTTCGTGTTTCACATATTGTTATGTATATAAAAAACGTCACTTAGGATAAAATTGTTTTCGCTATAAATCTTAAACGGTACTTGGTACGTAAATAAATTTTTTACAGACGATGTAGACGATTTTGAATAATATATTTTCATCAAAAACGAATTTCGAAAATGTTGTCGGTTACGACATTTTGGCGGTTGGCTCGATATACATATATAGCTTCAGAGTTAGTTTCAACTCAAATAAAACTTTATAATTTTTTTCCTAAATGCACAAAAAAACTTTAGCAGCAGTGTCTACATTAGGCAAATTTATATTATGACTATCAAAATGCATCCAATATTGCATTTTGATTGATGTTTAAATTGGAATATTAATAAGAATTTATGGGAACACAAATACATGTGGGAGATAATATTTTATTAATAATAATAAAATATAGGAGACAAAAACAATATTATTTTGCAAAATAGGAAAATAATTCCTAATAGAATAACGATGATTATGATTATCTTAAAAACTTGATCAAAAACTAAAAAGTTAATGTTTTTTTGTGTACGTCAATTAGAATCAAAGTGATCGTTTGATGATATATTACCGTTTCCTAATAGTAAGAGGTCAAAATCAAAATCAATTTTTTTATGTAATATAAACAGTGCATATAATTCATAAATATTCAAAAAGGTATTCGGAGATGGTCTCAGGTTAAAGTGGTGAAAATGAATATCTAAATATGCTTTTTTATCGCGACATTACAAGACGATTTCATAAAAATCATCATCTTTTTTTTTTGTCAAAAATATATTTTTTCTCCAAAATCAATTATTTTCAAAGCCGTGTGCCAATTGGTGAATTCCCTAAGGTCTTTTCTATCTAAGTTTTTGGTACCGTCCATAAATTCGTGAGCTATAGCCCTTTAACTTAAAAAAAAAACCTACAAACCTCATTAATTTATACTGTCAAAAATTGTATAAAGATTTTTTTTGATAAAAATTATGAAAATAAAATTCCCCTTCAGTTATTTATAATCCGTCATATTGCTTTCACCTTTCCGAATTTGGAAAATCAAAAAACAAGTTAAAATTTCATCATGTTATGAAATATATTTTTTACCGCCATTTTGAATTTTGAATTGATCAACGACCCCAAAAATCCTATATTTGATATATATTTTTGATCAATTATGACAAAAAATCAGAGATGGTACTTTTTTTTCCGCCTTATACAGAATTCAGTATGGCGGAAGCAATACCGAATACTACAAATTCGAGGACCACAAATTTGTAAAATGTTAGTATTTAAAATTTCGTCAGATAATAAAAAAAATTTGCGCCATATTGTATCCGCCATTTGAATTAAAAATTTTTTATTGCAGAACCATAATCAGCGTCCAAAAAAACTTGTATTTGATATATATTTTTATAATTTTTTACTACAGTATTGTAGTCAGTGTGATGTTATATATATGTGATATTAATTTTTTTACATAATCTAATTATGGCCAAAATTCAAGGATCTTCTGGGCATTTGACATCGGTATAATACTGTAACTTGTGAACCGATGGAGATATCTAAATAAATTTTCACATGGTCACAGCTGAGATATTTTTAAATTGATTTGGAGGGGTAGAGGGTAAGCCACGGGTATATTTTTAAAAATTCGACAAAAATTCATTTACGACTTGAATGTAAAAAATTCAATATAGGTAATCCTTGTAAATCTCTACAAAAAGCATGTTTTAAAACCAGTGAATTAAAAAACTCCCATTTTTCGTACCAAAATAGCCGAAATCTCAGCCCGGAGAGAACTTGTTTCAAAAATTAACTTTTTTCATTAAAATTATCACCATTGTTGCTAGTTTAGCCTTTTTAAGGGTAAATCAAGCCTTTTTATTTTGCTTTTAACCTCAAAATTTTAGTTTCCAGCCTTTTTTGACTCTTAAAACTGCCTTAAAAAGGCTAAAATGTTACCATTTCAACAACAAAGAAAATAATTTCTGACTATCTGCTTCTAATTTTATTTTTAACAAACATTCATTTAAGCGTATTTGTGTATTTATTTTCACAAAAAAACTATATTTTTTATATTTAACAAAATTTTTGCCTGCGGCACTTCATTACCCAAATCAAGAACAACTAATATACTAAAATACTAATAACTAATTTGATGGAATTACTAAATCGATTATTATAATTATTTATTTTTTTATTTGCTTCATTAACCATGGAAACTATTTATAAACATAATTTTAGCAAATTCTTATAAAAGCGAAAAATCACCGAAAAACTTAAAAATGCTTAATAAAAAAGGAATTATAGTTTAGTTCTAAACATTACACAGAAAAAGGTCACCAATCACCAAATATATTAGTAAATAATTCGTTCAATTAAAAACTTGCTTAAATTTGCACCTCTCACCAAAATTATTATGTCAATTACTAAAAACTGTAAAAAATTAGAAACAGTAAAATTTTTCAAATTAAAAAATTTATCAAATCGATCAAGTAGATGATTGAATAAATTAAAAATTTAAGTGATAAATAAAATTTTACTTAAATTTTATTTTATATTTACTCGAATGTATTTAATAAATTTAGATTCAAAATGAAACAACTATGTTAATTGAAAAATATACGGTATTAATTTTTTCTGTGTAGGTAATTCTTCATATGAAATATAACCAAAATTTGCATTTGCTTTTTGGGCGGTTTTTCATTTGGGTAATTTTACTGACAGCTCTTCTATGCTTTATGCTTTATTTATAAATTTATTACAGAGAAAAAAAGTTTTTAAATTAAAATATATATATATTACTTTTTTCTGGCCTTATTTTTTTGGGATATTTAGCGTTTTTTGACTTTTTTATAATTGAATTTATCCTCTTCTTTTCTCGGCTCTGGCAACACTGATTATCTTCCAGAATATTACCACCTTTTTGAAAAATAACCTTAAAAATGTGATTTTGTATTAAGTTTCCACTTCAGAGTAATACAAATTTTTATTGGATGGATATATTTACACGATTCTTGTAGCAATATTATTTATTATTTTAGAACAAAATTTAAAAAAATTTAAAAAAAGAAGCCGAAAATGAGGGTAAAATTTGCTTCGACCTAAATATCTCTTAAAATAAAAAAAAAGATACCCTACACATATAAGCAATTTTTTTTTTTTTTTTTTGAGATTTACAACGACTATAGAGATAGTATAAATTAATTTACAGTTTTGATAAAAAATTAGCTATTAAGTACTTTGCTACACATAACTACACATAATTATACTGTGCTAGTTGTAAATTTTAACAAGCTGCGTACCCCATTAATAAAGCTAATTTGAGTACGCTGATTTCAATGGTGACGGCCGTATTAGGAAGTAAGCGCTCGTATTCGCAATATTTGGGTTTAATCTTTCTTATGTAAGTAGAACAAATAATAGAAAATTATATATAAAGGGGAAATTATGTATGCAAATTACGCAATAAATCGATTCAATATCATAAATTAAAACAATTTCATCCCGATTTTTAATATATTTATAATTTTGTTTGCAAAGTTGCTTATTGGTAACACTATTTTGCTTACTTACAGAATTATAGTAATTTTTTTATTAGATTAAAGTTTTGTAATTTACATTTTAAAATATATTTAATAATAAGAATTTATGATAATATAATGCAATAGAATTTTAGTTATTCATTTTGTTTAAATTTAATAACTAAATCGTTAAATTTAAGGAAAGAAACTTAATGTTTCTAACCCCTCTTTTAAACTTTAAAAATTAAATATCTCAAAAGCAAGCGCTAACTTTTAAAAATGGTTAATACCATCGGCTAACCAACTTGCTAAAAAAATTAGATTCATTTTCGATCAAACAAGACATAAAAAAAATTGGTAAAAAGTGTTTAAGTTATTACGAATTTCTCCAAAACATTAATATGTTTTAGACCAATTATTTAGGTTTCGGTTTAAGTGCTGTCGGTTTTTTCAAAATGCTGATTTTTCGAATGTCGAATAAACCAGTTTATGTAACACAAAAAACAAAATATACCCTAGGGTATAATCATAAACAAATTTAAAGTAAAAATACATAGTAATCAACAATAATATTTAATAATAACACTATGTTCAATAATGAGATTTATTTTTTTTAACAAACGTGGCAACCATTGGGAAAACTAAGTCCACGATGCTGATTTTATTGGTGTTAACAATTTTTAAAAGTTAGCTCTCGTTTTTGATATACTTCATTTTGAAGTGTACAAGAGGGGTTAGGAAGAGTTTTTTTGTACGAATTTAATAATTTAGTTGTTAAATTTCAACAAAATCGACAATTAAGATTCTATTGAAGTATAGGATCAGGAATTTTTATTATCAAATATATTTTAAACGCTAAATTACAAAACTTTAAACTGCTTACTAGTGTTACCAATGAACAACTCTTAAAACAAAAATATAAATATATTAAAAATCTGTCTGAAATTGATTTAATTTATAATTGGAGTATATATGCAATGAATTCATTGTTCAATTTGCATAAATAATGTTCCTTTTGTTTTTAATTTGCGACCAGTACAGTGTAATTACCTATTTAAAATAATAACATCAAAAGTTTAAATGCAATATAATTAGAACATCAAATACAATTTATTCTGTTCTTCTGCACTCAAAAGCATTTAAAATAAAATCATGCTTCATATAAGAAATTTCAGCAGCAACAAAATTTCCAAAATAAAAATACTAAAAAAAAACTATGGTTGCAAAATCAAAACAAACAAAATTTGTTAAAAATACTTTTAGCACAAGAAGAAAAAAATTTTCGTCTTCTATATGAGTTCGATAAAATTATGTGTACGAGACTATAGCATGAAGTATTAGTTTTTTTTGATAAGCAATATTTTGTGTTTGCTGCTAAAAATTGCAAAGACGATTAACGATGTTACTAGAAACACGAAATTATATTTGGAATATTTTTAGTTGTCGTGCGCAGTAAAGATGAAAGAATTTAATAATTATTGCAAAGTCGTAAGTTATTTTGTTGGCGCTGAATATTTAAACGCTGATTATAAGCCAAATTTTATATAAATTTGTTAAGAATGAAAAATTTGAAAGTTGTACTAGATGACTGGAGGACTGCTGTAATTTGGAAGAGCGAATTGTACTGGAAAAAGTACAATTGTAGTGAATTTATCATCCCTGATAAAAAATCCATTCAATAAATTAATTTTGTTATTATCAGTGTCTATTTTTAGGCTATCAATTTTTTATGTGTAAAACAGAAACAGCTTATTAAGTGAATGATTATCAGTAAACAGACGTGCTGAACTAGGCCGCTCTTTGTGCTCATTCGCTCAGTTGGCTCTTAATGAAACAACTCATTATGAGAAATGTTTAATAAAAATCATTTGCATAACGAGCTGCTTTATTGAAAGTCAATTGAGCGATTGAACTCAAAGAGGGAGCTAGTTCAATGAGTGAGCTAAGCTAAAAAGGGCGGTCAATTCATTCATAATGTTACATATAAAAAGTTTCTATTTTTCAGGTCCAAGCACATACACAAATTTCGAATCCACAGTTATGCATCGCTTAAAAATTGTTAAGTAGAAATGAGTAACCGATTACATTGAACTTTTCTCACACCAACTTATTTTATATTCATACATGAAAATTTTTGTCGAAGAAACATTATTGTAATTTATGTGATATTCATATTCATTTTTATATTAACGAAATATAAAAATAAAATTAAAATAATTGCAGACTTAAAAAATTACAAGTTTTGAAGAAATTCTCGTAGAAGTTTAGTTTACTGATTTGATTAGGGCATATGTATAAGAATACATCTATTTCACATTGACAATTGAAGCAAAAGTATTGTATATGGTTTGACATTTCTTTTTCATTAGTGCACAACACAACACAGCAAAATGTAATGTGTTTTTGTCATCGTCTGAGGTACGTCAATGTTCGACTTATGGGATTCACGTTTCTTAAGTTAGAACACAATTGATTTACCTTTTCTTGAGGTCAAATATACGGTGTAGCTTTATTTAATAAATCAGTGTTTTATATTCGGTAACAATAAGTTATGATAAATACTTTTGTATTAGCTAATTACTAGTAGCACAATATTACGCAGAGATTCAGGCAATTCGATTTCCAATGCTTGTCGGTTTCCTTGGGTATTATACAGCGAGTAGGATCGTTTGGAAAACTGCAACTATCATCATAATAGTACTTATCTAGATAATACAACTTCTTAAAGCTGAGTTAAAAAATACAGACATAGTCTAATAGACGACAAAAGTCGTTGTGCCAAAACCGACGACTGAAGTCACGCTGTCGAAGTAGGCGACCGAAGTCGCAACAGAAATTGTAGTGCCGAAACGGGCAGAGCTGTGTCTGAAAAAGTCAAATGAAATCGCTGCGCAAGATATTCCCTGGCTCTTGGACTTGACCTGAGTACCAGAGAAACATTGACTGATTTTACAATATCAGATGTGCTGTGATATGATAAATTCTAATAGCGCTGGAATCATAATTGCATCACCAAACCTTAGAATACTTATATGAAAAATTTTATAAACTAAATGAGAATTATAATGATAGTAAGGTGATACATAACTATGGGATTCAAATTATTCGCTTTCTTTAATCTTCGAATAAAATGAATAATTAGAATAATTAAAAGGCAAAATAATAAATAAATAAAAGAAAGTAAAATTTTTTTTAGAATTTTCTAGGTTTCATTAAAAATTTTATTGTAAAAAATCTTAAAAAACCATTCTCAACAGAATAAAAATAGGTGCTACAAATCCATTAGAGATTAATTTCTGCAATAAAAAAAAAATATATGTATGAATCTGTGCTTGTTTATATCAGTGTTTCCAAGTGAGGGCAACGCTGACATAAACTTTTATAATTTTTGGTTAATCGAAAACACTTAAATTTTGAGCGACTATTTAGTCCAATAACAATATAAAAGTACTCGCCTTAATAATCCAAAATATCACGCTACACCTTGCATTTATTGCCAATATTTTTATAATAAGTAAAAACACGATATCCCAAATTCAGATTTTGGTCCATCTATGTTAAAATACGAGGGCCGATCAATAAGTCCGTGACTTTTCAAACTTCCCTCGTAGTTGTATGAAATGCAACACTATTCCCATCAAGTACCACCAGTTAATAGACTACTGTCAAATTTTGAGCAAGTGTCGTCATTTACTTTGCGTTTAACAGCTGTTCAAAACATACAATCTCGTGTATTTTTTTTCTAAAAATGGAAAAAAGTGAATTTCGAGTGCTCATTAAACATTATTTTTTGCGAAAAAAAATGTCAATCAAGCCAAGTAAAAGCTCGATACAATCGATTTCAATGGTAAAAAAGTGGTTTACTGACTTTTGTTGTGGACGCACAAGTACAAATGACGCAATTGAGGTCAGTACACCCGAAAATGTCGAAAAAAATCCACGATATGGTGTTGGCCGACCGAAAGAAAAGTGCATTTCATATAGCAGTGTGGTTTCGATTTTAAATGATCACCTGGGTTTAAGAAAGTTGTCTGCAAGATGGGTGCCGCGTTTGCTCTCAATTGACCATAAACGTAAACGTGTGACAACTTCAAAGGATTGTTTGGAGTTGTTTAACTGCAATCCGGATGAACCTGCTCCGAAGAAGGCCAAGGTAAGTTTCACGGACAATAAGGTGATGGCAACAGTTTTTTGGGATGCACGCGGGATAATCCACAGCGATTACCTTAAAAAGGGAAAAACAATAAACGGCGAATATTAAGCCATATGGCCAAGAAAAAAGTTCTTTTTCATCAAGATAATGCACGGGTGCACACGTGTGCAGTCTCAATGGCAAAACTCTATGAATTGGGCTACGAATTGGTGCCTCATCTGCCATATACTCCGGTTTTGGCCCCTAGTGACTACTTTCTATTTCCGAACCTAAAGAAATGGCTCGGTGGAAAGAAATTCAGCTCCAACGATGAAATTATTGACCAAAAAATTCCTATTTTAAGGACCTCGAAAAATCCTATTTTTTATCCTATTTTTTATCTTATTAACTACTTATTTAAGCCTTAACCAGGGCAGACAAAAATATGCTCTAAGAAATGTTTTATACGCTTAAAAAATGATCTTGAAATCGGAAAATATGGCCTTAAAATATCACTATTTCAATCTTCATTTAAAATTATTTATTACTGATGCTAAAAACAATTTTATTTTTTTCACTTAAAAACATTCATGTCAGGAAATTACAATATGTCTATCAATTTATAGACTGAAAATTATTAGGAATTGGATTTGAAAAACTTATGTGACAGTACGAATAAATTTTAACTAATGGCAATTAAAAATTCTGTTCTGTTGAAAAAATTGCAAAATTTTTCTCTTATGTGTAAAATATGCTCAAAAACAAGGATTTTCTTTACAAATATGATAAAATATGCTGCCAAGCCGATAAAATATGCTGCCAAGCAGCAAATATGCAAAAATATGCTGTTACGACCAAAATATGAGAAACAGTTTGGTTCATTTGAAGAAAAAAATATGATTTTGCATATTTTTGGTTGCCCTTCTCATTACCTCAGGTAATGAAATCACTACATATTTGAAATTACATTAAGTACTACTACTAATACCGCTTTATTAAATAAAGACTGAAGAAATATTTTACTATAATAAAATAGTAATAATTAAGTAATTTACTTTTTTCAATAAAATTTATTTTAATAACTTTAAATTAAAATTATATTTTAACCTGCGGTACATAAAATGGAGGTACAAGTTTTTATCACTGGAAAAGTATTTGTGTAGGTACTTACTTTTTGACCTGTTGATTTGAGTACCGGAAATACATAAAAATAACTACATGAATTTGTAGAAAACTCGAACAAAAATAAGTAAAAAAAGTAGTGTTTACTTGTCTCTAATATTACCTGCTAACTTACATGATAAGAAAAATTTTTGCTAGATATATATGTAAATTCTATCTATAAAATATAATGAAACGAAAAAAAAATGGGTATGTCAGTTTTGTTACTTGTTTTTTTTTAATAAATAAAATAGGATATTGGATGTTATTGGATTGGATTAGGATGTTACTGAAAAGTTACGGTACTGAAAAGTTTTCGTAACATTATTATTATTATTTTTTAATGGGACTGAATTTTTTATATTTCAAAATATTTTAAAAATAAATACGTAATTTCTAAGTTTGGAAGGTAGAATCTACAGACAATTCAGGAGGGAGTTATGGGGTGTCAAAATAGGCTTATACTGCATATGTGTAACTTTAGACTGCACCAAAATTTACCAACTTTTGAATTTTGATCATAACTCCTCCTAGAATTGTTCATTGGGTTGTGTATTGGGTTGTAGTGCAATCGGATATCTTTTTTAAAGTCTTTAGGAAAATGTAGCTATGTTTTGTAACAAAATGTTAAAAAATCGCAATTTACACATAATTATCTATCAAACGAGACATAAAAAGAAAAAAACGGTTAAACAAAATTTATGCTATTACGAATTCCCTAGACCTTTAATGTGTTTTAGACCACTTGTGTAAGGAGTGTATAAACAAATTTTTAATTTTTTGAGAAATATTCAAATGAATTGCTATTTTACTATAATTACTGAAAAATACGTTTTTATTTCTCCAAGTTAAGTCAAACTGTTTCAAAACTAAAATTTTAAAATATTAAAAATTTTGTTAAACCAATTTCAAAAAAGTTGAAATAAAACTATGCACGTTTATAAACAACATTACAGGAAATAAAACTAAAAAAGAACTAAGTCAATACCTCCAATCACTAAGCCGTATCTGCCATTTGACTTTTGCGGTTTTCGCCAAAAAATCATTTTGGTAGTTTTTTAGTTATAAAGTATTTTTTTGGAAGTGATATTCAGAATAAACAAAATTATTACACAGTAAGATAAACCATATATCAGAAAATATATTCTGAAATTGGACAAGGATTTCCTCATAGAAATCATTGGATTTCCATGCAATGATTTCTGTGAAGAATGTTGATGGTTAGCACAACTTTATTTTTCATAACGAGGTAATTATCCTTTTATTTGTCCGTGATATTAATTAATAAAATTTACTTTAAAATATTACAAATATCTAAAAATCCGCAAAAATTTCTTATTATAGAAATCCGCAAAATTCAAATCGTAGGTACGGCTTAGTCATATAATACTTTTTTAATTTTATTTCCCATGGTGTTGTCTATAAAATTGCTTTAATTCATTATTTTAACTCTTTTAAAATTTGTTTAACAAAATTTTGAAACTGTAGTTTTTAACAGTTTTAAAAAACTTCCAAATTTTTTAAAAGAGCTTGGAATGGAGTTTGAATTATCTTGGAGAAACAAAAACGTATTTTTTAGTAATTATGGTTCAATTTTAATGAAAAAAAGTATTTAATTTAAACATTTCTTAAAAAATAAAAATTTGTTTGTACACTCCTTAGAAAAGTGGATTTAAACACATTAGTGTTCTGGGGAATTCGTAATAACCGGATTTTTCTTTTTGTGACTTGTTTGATAGATAATCATGTGTAGATTACGAATTTTTAACATCTTTTACAAAGCAAAGCTAATAGGTAAATTTTTAAAAAACTATAAAAAAGCCAAATTTTCTTCATATAAACGTACCACACAAATTTCTGACTCAAATTTCTAAAGTCGGTAAATGTTGGTGCAGTCTAGTGTAGCATCGGGTTTAAATACAGAAATTTGTCGTACAGAAACAAAGTAAACTCTTATTCGTGGACTTCCCAATTTATGAGACATAAAAAAAATCTAAAACAAAATTGTTCACGTTTCTGGATCGTTCACAATTTCGAGCGCTCACGGTTCCGCGAGTTCACTGTTTTTCTTATGGTACAAAAAAAAAAAAAAAAAAAAAATAAAACATATTATATTTAAAATAATGTCGAATTTCTTTTGCGGTTAGACTAATTAATTAATTAATTTTTACTTAAAAAAGTACTTTTCTATCTACATCATTTAAATTCTTCAATCATATTTCTTTATTCAATTTCAACAAATATTTTTATGTAGTAAATAACAAGAGTACAGGAAACAATTTTCACGTGATGCACATCCTTGCCAATTCAATAAAAATATTTTTTTCTTTTTTTTTCGTTACTTAAAAATATTCCGTTCGTGGCTTCAATGTCTATTTCTTTTATTTCAGGTAATTTGAAACGAATTTGTGCCGAAAACATTTAAATAAGATTTTTGGCGTAAACTTATTACATCCGCAAAAAAAAAAAACAGAATCAGAAAAAATACAACGAGGAGCAAACAAAGAAAATTGCTGCAAAGTACAATGAAATCATTTGCCTAAAGGCTACAAAAGTCTTATTGTGTGTACATATATGTATTTATCAGTACTTGAATGTTAGAATTCGCAGATATCCTTCATTTCAACAAAGAATTGCCACTACTTATTCACCCGCCTTCTTTAAATGCTTTTGATTTGCGGATGTCATTGCTGAGTGTTTATTCACTATATTCTGACGTACCATTCGCTAATGAATCCATTAATACCTCTTTAATTGTAAATATTAAATGTTAGGAGCGATTTATCGCGATAAAGTTGAATGTCTAATTTAAGAACTGCAGGGTATCTGTGCATTGGTAAGTAAGATTTTTAATAGTTGGTGAAGGGGGAAAGATCAAAAATGTTGTGTAAACTAGATTTACAAATATTTGCATAGTTCTTGATGTTGTTTTTCATGTAGTTAATATTTTAGGTTGTTGGCATTTGTTATAAATTCTTTATTATAAATTTTGTTGTTCTTTTTTATCACAAACAATTTGTGTTATAAAAATTCCATTTAATTATGTAAAGGGCCATCTTAATTCTTGTAATCAAAAGATTTTCAAATTGTTTTATTATTTTAAACGGCTTGTCTATGTTTTCCTTACTACAACAATTCTCTCTATTACACTCAGAAACACACTTACAGTTAAAAAATAAAGTTTCATCATTTCATAGCAATTCCTTTGGCTTCTTTGTCAAAGAAAAAGAAATCATTACTATGTTATAAATCTTTTTTCTTGTGACAATTCTAAAAACAAAGCAATAAAAAACAAACGAAACTCGTATCAAGTTATTTTGAAAAGTTTCATCTTTTAATTGTTAAATTTTCCGGAATTGAAAGTTTCCTTTTGTACAAAGGGATTGTAGGAAATATATTTTCATGAATTTTGTATGTAAATTGTAGTTGTTACAGAAGTCTGAGCACGCAACCAATGCTTAAAAAGAATGTATGCGGATGACCAAACGACACTTGATGAAATACTCTCCTTCTATGTTCTCTGTTGGCAGTCAATGTTGTGAAAGTTTTGTTTTGTTGATATTATTGTAGTTAAAGTTACAAGCAACAATCACTGACAGTTGTTTTTGGAATTCAAGCAGCATCAGAAGATAACAAAATTGTTAATTTTTCATTCAATGCACTCACACCAATATGTATACTAATATTAAATTTGAACTTGTGATTTTTTTGGACCACAACAGGGAAGGTCTCCTGTCCATTATAACGTTTTGGATTGAATTGTTCTACTCTACATATCCTTATTTTTCGATTCATACAATTTGAGGCTTTTAAGATCCATAATTTTTTATTTTAGTTTAAGCTTGATATAACTGGATTTAATGAATTTAATAATCTAAAAGAAATAAATTTTTCCCAGTGATATATATAAACTTAATATTTTTACTCACCATCCCAAGTTAAAATTTAAAAATAATATACGCTACTCTCTATTTTCATAAAATCAAATGTTCTGCAAGTTCTAATGTTCTGAATGGATTTATGCATTATAAATATAGGATAAACATTACCATTATTTATAAAAATTTATATATATATATATATATATATATATATATATATATATAATATATATAAAACCATTCGCCCCAACAAATATTTAACTTTTTGTAAGGAGATCACTCAAACGACGCGTATTGATGAACTGTATATTGGGAAAAGATTTTAAAAAATCTTAAAATTTATCTTCAGTTCCACACCAAAATATTCTGAACTTTTTCAAAAAAATGTTGGTCCATATGAGGATTTTCTATTACAGTATTGATTTTTTTTGCTGAAAGAGTACAACAACAATACTTGTGTTTCTTTTAGGTACAAAATACCAAAAAATTGTTCTGTATTAATTTTGGTCAGCAATTCCAGAAAATTCTACTAAAAGGGATAAAACTTTAAAACTAGCACAAAATTATTATTTTTTTGATACTCATTTTATGAAAAAAATAATAATAATAAAACATTTTTATACAAAATGTGATTTTCTTGTTTCCTTTTTTCTAATTTTCCTGTAAGTATTTAGTTAATCAATTCAAATTGTTTGAGTGCTCTTCCTACATCAGAATCAGCGATGCCGTTTTGGGCTTTTTCAACCAAATTTGGTTAAATTTTCTTGGTTTGGTAGGCTGAATTGCGTCTTGGTAGATTTAATAAAATGCATTAATATAAAAATTAAAAAAAGATCTGTTTATTTTCAACATACAATATCTCTTTTAGAAAATATTCACAAAGAAAAAGCGAGCGAAACGAATTTCAAGAATACTCGGTAAAATTTCGTAAAATATTTGTAAAAAAATTAATTAAGAATGGTACTGAAGCAGAAACTTACACTAAGAAATAGCTTAAAAATCCTTGCCTACCTAGATGATATTATCCTTCTAGATCTTACTAATTCATCTGTCGAAAGTTGAGGCGATGAAAGAAATAGCATCTCCTAAATCATTTAGAGAGATCCGAAGGATTCTTAATGTAGCCTCACCAAGAACCCTTCGCTAGCCGAACGCAAAATGATGCCGAACGAAAATATTCAGCTACAGAACAGCAATGTTTAGCAATGCTATGGGGTATTCGTTATTTAGAAGACTACCACTTCACTGTTAATACCGATCATCAATCCTTAAAATGGTTTCATTCATTACAGAATCCGTCAGGGCGATTGGCACGAAAGTTATGTGCACAGATTTCATAGGTCCTCTGCCTAAATCATTTAAAGGAAACTGCTGGCTGTTAGTGATAATAGATAAATTTAGTAAATTGAAAGAATAACGGTTCATAATTTGCAGACAATGTTCTAAGTGAATATCTCAAGAAAGTAGGGATTGATTAGACTCCGCAGGAAAATCCTACTGAGAGGGCCAATCGGGTAATTAAAACAATGATCGCACGGAATACCAGAGAAAATCATCGCCAATGGGATAATCATTTAGCAGAAATTTCGTTTGCTTAAATACGGCAGTTCACGAGCCAACCAAATATTCGGCCGCCGAAGTTCTTTTTGGCAGAAGCCTAGTTCCACCTCTACAAGTCCGAACAGAAGGCGACATTCCTACAGAGATTCTGAGGAAAATGATAGGGGAAAATTAATGGCGTAGGATATCGGAATTAGCAGCAAAAGCCTCAAATAAGCACAAACACTATTACAATCTCGCGAGTCGAATATTGGCGTTCTAGTTTATAGGAAAAATTATCATCTTTCGTCGGAAGCAGACAATTTTACTAGCAAATTAGGACCGAAATTAAGTGGATCATATAACATTTTATAAATAATCACGAATAATATTATGACTGTTGACGTAGACAACAAAAAACAAAGGGTCCATAAACAAAATCTTAAACCCTTTCGTCAACGCTACGATTACAAAAAAAAATACTATAAATAGCCCAAAAAAATGAAATCAAAATTAGTCTAAAAATGGCTTCAGGCAGCATAAGGAAATATTTGAGAGAGACCACCATGACAAAGAAGATCATGATCTTTCTATCGCTGTTTGAAGCAAAACCCAAACTCCAACGTTGCCCATCAAAAATAAATATCGTCACCGTCTGCTGGCAAAGTCAGGAAACTCGGAAGCTGACATCTATACCAAAACGTTTTTGGATAGTCGTAAAGCACCTACCCCACATACGCTTACGTCAGGACTGCTACTAGCTCCTCTTTCGAGTGCTTCGTTAAGCCTCGCATAAGCACCACAGCATGATGTTCCTCTCTTAATTTCCTTTAATAAGGGGAGGCGCACCGCACAGATATATCCTGTTTAAGTTGAGCCGAAAAAATTAACCAGGCAGAAGATTATTTAAGAAACGATGAGAAGACACCTAGCCCTCTGAAGAATTGTTTGAGGGCATAAAAGTAGCAGACCCTTGTGTCAGAGGGAAGATATGGTACATCCACCTAGACCAATAAAAATGCATGTGATTATAAGAAATGGCAAGGCTACCTTAAGTAGTTACGGAAAAACTTTTGTGGTTACAATACAATAAGACAATTTATAATTCTCATTTAATTTATATAAATTTTAACATAAATAATCGAGATTGGGATGGTACATTTGAGCAAAAACCGAAGTACCGATGTTATTCTACTTTGCTCTTAGGGATCAAAGTATCACCAGACATAACCGTAGCCGAACCCGTTGTTAGTCGACCGTGAGCCGTTGAACTTATCTCGTCGGATAGTAGTTTCGATTGAAAGCTGAAGAATTTATCTCATTGAATTGTATTTGGAGGCCGAACCTTGTAGTTAGCCGAAGAGAGCACAAGCATTTATCGTCGGATTCTATTTAATTTATAACTCACAATTCAAGCTAGTCTTACACTTTAAGAGCCGAAAAATTTATCTCGCCGGATTGTATTCAGAATTTGGAGTAGCTGATACAATTTTATTTTGATTATATTTTAAGGACGAAACCTGACCAATAGCCGAAGAATTTATCTTGTCGGATTGTATTCAGAATTTAGCATAGCTCATACGATCTCTAGCCGATTGAGAGCCCAAGCATTTATCTCGTCAGATTTTATTTTGAAAACGAAACTCGTAGTTAGCCGATCGAAAGCCGAAGAATTTGTCTTGTCGAATTGTTTTTGTTAGCTAATATATACGCTATCCGAGAAATAACTTTACCAATACTCTCTTTTCTCTCGTAGCTAGGTATTGTTTCGTGCTTGTTCATGTCACGAAATAATGGTAACAGTTAAAGGAATCAGGCCCTTGAAGAAACTGGACAGACTAAGTATACCCTAGCTGGAAACAAAACTGCATTACAGGGTGTCACAAAAAGTTGAAGATGGTGGTCATAACAGATTCGACCAAACCTAATATAACATTGTTATTTCTGAAATGGGTTTAACTTTGTTATTTAGTGTTAAAAACTAACAATGCAAAATTTTATGTCAATCGGATAATGAGAACCGTGCCGGAAATCGATTGCAAATTTAAAAATCGTTTATAAAAAAACTCTTTTTATAACCATCATCCAAAAGTTTGTCTTTCCCTTTATAACATATCGAAATTAAGACCCCACAAATACTAGTAATCATTTAGAAACTAACAATGTCTGTCGTAACTCAGGTTCGTATATTTTGGCTAATGTCTCGTATTCTAAATAGAACAATTTTACAAACTATTTTTTAATAATCTAAATGTACCCTGCAAATAAAAAAATCATATCCGAATAAAAGTTTTCGAGAAAGATCGGTATTATTATTATTATTATTATTATTATTATTATTATTATTATTTTATTATTATTCTTATTTTATTTTTATTATTATTCATATTTTATTATTTACATGAACGATAACCAAAAAAAAGCTTACTAATATATTTTTCGATTGGGACAAGTGAAAAGCACAAATTAAATTTTATTTATCGCATATATGATAAACTATTATAACACAAATTTTAAGACTTTAACTTAAGAAATAACTTTCTTAGTAAGTTTTGTAATTGAGATGAACGTGGGACTGATAGGCCTAAGGGAAGTCGTTGCCCCCATACTAATAAATAGTTTTAATCATATATAACTGTCAAAGCAAAAGGTTTAGCGTAAATAATTTTCATATATAGTTCCATCATTTAAATGAGCTAGGACGAGTAGGAATAAGGGGGTCGTTGCTTCTATACAAAAAAAAAAAAAAAAAAAAAAAATATTTGTAATCTTATATCTAAAGAACTATTATAGTTAGGGAAAGTCACATAAATCTTAAAAATTTGTGGGAATAATTTTCTTAACTGTTACTTAACTGGAAGGAAAACAGGGTAAGAGGTCTTCGCAGAGTTGCACACCCCATTGGATGCAAAGCCCATATTTTATTGAAAATATATTGGATTTGTTTTTTTCACTTACTTCAAAAGAAGAATGGATATATTAGGTATATGATCTTATAGTTAAAATGTATAAATTCGGCCAAACCGTATATAACCTTACTTCATGAAATGGTTGATGAATGCGCAGTAAACGGATCGCCTTAGCTACTGTATAGAAAATGATTGATGGATGAGCGCTTGCCACTCGGATGGTGTTCGATTACCACTTTCAGTATATTCAAATCGCTATGACATGTACGAAATTTTATACTAAAAAAAAAACTATAAATATTGTAATTAAATCTTATTTAGTTAATAAAATCTAACGAAACTTTCGGTGGTTGTTGACTTTGTCATTCAAAATGGTAAAATGCAACAAAATTTTAAATTTTTTGTGAAAAAAATTCTGCAATTCCAAAAAACCGCAAAAATACCAAAAATTATTTTTTTTTTTTGAATTTTGATCATAAAGTCCACATTTGTTACAGGTCTAGAAAAAGCCGTTGGCAAACTCTTTGGAACAAATTAGAGTTTCTGAAACTGCATTCTCTTTGTAGATTCATGCTTCTGGATTTTGAAACATATCAATTTTTATATAAAATAAGTCAAATTCGGCAGGGGTCTGTACTTAGTTCTATTGGGTGCTTGAACTTGTTTTTAATTCTAAGATCATCTACGTGAAGATACCCTACAAAAAATATAAAATTATTTAATGTTTTTAGAGAAAACTTTATTTTAGAGAAAAAAGAGTGAAGGCACTCTTTCAACCAAAAACACAAAAAATCATAATTTTTGCAATTTTCAATTTCAAAATAGTTTATTTTTTGATTCGGAAGAGATATCGACCTAAAAATTTTCTACTTGATAGATAATTTTATTCGTTGACTATTAGGATAAAAATTTCGCATAATTGGACAAAAATATCGACATTTATATTGAAGAAGCTGGATTAAGATAGAGATAGTTAACATTTCAAATGCAAATAACTTGAAAACAAGAAGCAAGTTTTTTATAGGACTTATCGAGGGCTTTAAGAAGATGTATAAATATCTGAAATTGACTAATAAAAAAATTTGACTAGCAGTAAAAAATTTTCTATGTTATAGGTAACCAATTTTGAGCTCCAATAACTCCCTTCCGGGTATGTGGTGCCAAACTTCCAAACTAAAAACTGTACGCTCCTCTGCAACGCATTCGTGAAATTTTATGAATGAGAAGTTACAGATTTGCTTTCAAAAAATTTCTATTCTAACGCTTTTTTTGATTCTAAAACTCAGTTTTTACTATATTCAGAAATTTCGCCTAAAAAATAATTTATTAAAAAAAATTTTTTAAGTTTATAATTGCAACATAATAGCTTTTAAATTACAAAAAAAAAATGCCACAATTTATAACAAGACATCGGTAGAACTAACAAAAAATCCAAAATATTTATCTATTTATCTAACAAACATTTCATACGTTAAAAGCGAAAATAATGGCGGCTATATGCGAAAAAAAATTAAATTAATTATATCAATGATCAAACAGAAATATATTTAAATAAAATCCAAAAATTATTGTATAATTTTTAGATATACAAAAATAACATTGAATTTTAAATACATCCCTACACCAAAATATTTATTTGTGCCAAATTTCATTAAGGCCTTCAAAATTAAGAACTGTACTTTATCCGGACATTGTTAAATCAGCTAAGGATGTGATTCTAAGTAACCAGTTTACCAGTTAACCGTTTATGATGCTGTTTTAGCATTAGCTTACATTTTGATTTCTTCAATTTTACTCGTATGTTACCATCTGTTCGCAAAATGTATGCAGCATATTTGGAAGTGACAGGAAGGTCAAGTTTATTTTTTATTTGTGTAGGTAGCATTTAATTTATTGCGGGTGGCTTCTTCTTTTATTTTATTAATTTGCTTTTTGTTAATTTTTGATTACCTTTTGTTGGTTTCGGCACTCCGAATTTCTGTCCTTTTTTAAGAAAGCATTTTCACGAAAAAATTGATCACGAAAAAATTGAATTTGAATTTTTTCCTGGTCTGTAATAAAAGTTCCTTTGGTCATCATTTAAGCTAATGAAATTTCCCAATTAAAACAATAATATTTGAAGTAAACAGAGATGTTGTCATCAGAACCTTACCTTAAGTGAAACAGACAACTAAAACTGTTTAAATTTTTTAATATTTTTTGGCCATGACTTTGTAAACAAATTTTTCTCGACTGCGTATATAAGAATATTCCACTGAAATGATCACCAATATATTCTGAATGATAAATTAAAGAAAACAACAAAAGTAAAAAACAAATATTTCTAACATAAAAAAGTACCATTATATCGTGATTTATTATAACAACACGACATTGTTATTGATTAATAGAAACGAATATACCTCGAAGAAAAATAAATTTTTGTTTTAAATGCGTTTGTACGAATATGCAACAGTAAATAACAGACAAAGAGCGTAAACAAACCAAATACGCTAACACATTTAAATTTTTGCATCTAATCTTTGTGCCTATCGTTGGTTTACCTACATAAGTACTTCAAAAGCACTTTTTATATTAGTTACTCACTAACACGTAAGCAAGTAAACAAAAAACTTCAGAACTACACAGTACACGCTCAAAATAATTTTCACGAATTATATGTTCCACAACTCTTAACTGATTTCATCAGGCGATGGCTCATTTTATTCCTAATAAAATATAGTATTAAATATAATATTCGAGATTCGGGAATTATTTCCGAAAAATAGATTTTTCGGAAATTATTCCCGATAATCTAATCACCGGTACCTACAAACAACACTACATTACATTCTAAGTAATCTGAAAACATTAGTGAGAAATTTTAGTTCATCAAATATTGCCTCAATTAAATGATAGTATGCATATCATTAGAATAATAAAATCTCCAAAGGGTTTAGCAATATTAGTTCGTATTTCGAATTTATGGGCTCTTAAACTTCAAATATTTTGGAGAACTTTTATCATTTAAAGCAATAGATTTCAATACATTTATAGGTACTTATTGTTTTATAAAATGCAAAACTTCTCTTAGATATTATGGCATTAAAATTTTTATTATTTTATTTTATTCAGAAGTCACCTTATTCAACCGATATAACTGATATTCTGCATATATGTTCATCCACCGGAAATAAATATATGAAACAATTCTTTCTTTTAAAGTTTAGTGAAATTTAGAACAAACTGTGGACTAAAATTTTAGAAGTAAATCCAACTTTTCGGTTTCGATGTCATAACCAGACTGATTTTATTGTACAAAATAGCCTCCTTATATACTAATTTGCTTACTATTCGCTCTTAAGTACAATAACAATGCTTATGTATAAAAACAAGAATAAAATACTTTGCAAAATATTATGTATAAAAACAACAGAAAGTTCTAGTATGCTTAAGTTTAAAAACAAACTGAAAGGAGTTACAAAACCTCTTATGAGGAAATCTTCAATGAAATTCACTACAGACATTGGCTATTGGAAGTGTTTCTCAAATAATAAGACTTAAGAGTTACAGCCGTTTTCGGTCCAAAATTATGATGGTTTGAAAACGACAAAAGCTAATAATTTCACAAAGGTGTACCTAGGGTTGCCAGAAAGGCCTTGAATGAAAATGAAACTTGTACAGAACTACACAGCATAATGACTGAATTTTAAGTAATCTTAAAATCATATATACATATGTATATTAATGATCCTCACGAAGAAAAGTTGCAAATGTATCTTCTAGAAGTGAAGATTGGTCTGTTCTTATATGATTCGTAAAATATTACATCTGAATGTTTAAATTTACACTTCTAAAAATACATATTTCTTTCAATATCATTATCAAAATTTTCGTTAGAAGAAAACTAACTTCAAATTGTAATAGAGGCCTATTAAGGCCTGGAATACAAATTTAAATAACATATCGTTATAAAGGTAATATCTTTCCGTATTCAAAAACATCATTTAAATTTAGAATGCCTTTTAAACAAAATTTTCATACAAATTTTTCTCTAAAATATATTTTAAATTTAAAATTTGTTTTTGAAAACGGGAGTTTGTCTGTAATATGAAACTAAAACTCGAGATCTATTATGTAAACTATACATAAGCAATTATTAGTAATTAAACAAGTACACCATTGTGAAGTTTTTATATATTTTTGTTTTTTAAAACGTCATAATTTTAGACCAGAAAGAGTCCTGAGTTGAAAAGTTTTTAATTTAAGAAACACTTCCAAAGCCAATATCTTTCATTGAAATGGGAGGTGTCAAATCAGAAAATTATTGTTTTCTGCCCGTTTTGATATGGAATCGCTAAGTAGTCTATAAAACAGTAACAACATATAATAATATTTGGATCAAATTATTTAATTTTTTTTATTTGCAATCATATGGAAGGCTATAAAAGGCTATAAAACCGAAATTCGAACTAACTTTGAAAAACCCTTTGGGGGTTTTGCTACTGCACTATGGTTTCGTTGACCTCTTTTCTTGACCAATATTATTAAAGTGAAAAAATTATTTTTTATCGTTTGAGATAATGGTTTGGTTAGAAATCAAAGCAATTTAATGAATTTATTTTAAAGTTCTAACACATTGCAAAAAGAAAAAAATTGGCTCCACGCAAAATGAATGTGTACCAGCTTACACTATGGTTTCACAGACCACTTTAATTAATTTTTTCAGTTTTTATACGTCATAAGTAAAGTTTTGCTTTTTTGATTTAAAAGTCATTTCAAAGGAATTTTGTACATATTTCAGTTATAACTATACCTAAAGGCTTGTATTTAACTTTGGGAGTAATAATTTTGATACAGGAAGAAACTATATCGATAATTGTTAGTTTAATTTCTACATTTATATTTCTATTCTTTGATTTGACCTTTTGTAAAAGATAAGAATTGCCAATACTAACTTATTCGGAAAAAATCGATTTAGAAAAAAAAATTAAGCCAAAAAGCCCAAAACCAGACCAAATTTGAAAATATGCTCTAGATATCAGTCTAATTATTTCAATTGATTTTTTCATTACCAATTTTCACCGAAAATTTCCAGGCCTATTGAAAATTAAAATTTTTTTCGAACCCAATTTTTCCATGGGTTGAATGAAACACACATTTTTTCCCATGATGCCAACTAGTTCTTACTATTTTCATATTAAATTGTGAAAGTACTTATTATAAACTTTTTATAAAAATTAAAATTTTTTCGAACCCAATTTTTCCATGGGTTGAATGAAACACACATTTTTTCCCATGATGCCAACTAGTTCATATTATTTTCATATTAAATTGTGAAAGTACTTATTATAAACTTTTTATAAAAAATTTTGTATTCTAAAAAATTTTGTATTGAAAAAATAAGCGTTTTTTTTATATATATATTTTAGATTTTCTTAACAGATGTTACAAACTAGAAAATTCTAAAATCGGTAATTTAAATTTTCAAAATTAAAACTTGTTATTAACAAATGTCATATCTAGTTCGTAATCTAAGATCCAATTTACGTTTGGGGTTATTGTAACGTCTTTTATGAAATTGAATTTTTTAAACATTTATATACTTATTTATATTGTTAAATTTTTCAAAAATTGTGTTACAAATAGGGTTTGGGGTCCGGGAATTCCCGTCCGAGAAATGCTATGTTGTCGGGAATTCCGAAGAATTTTTTAATTTTCCCGGGAAAACGGAAAAATTAATACTATTTTAATATGTATGTTTAAAATCATATAGCAAAAATATTTCTGTCTTTAACGCCTCAATGAAAAATTTACATTATTGTACATACACTACTTAGTAAAGGCATTTTTAGATGGTAATACTGAATATTAAGATTAGTCAAAAATTCGATACAAAAGTGATATTTTAAATTATTCGAAAACATTTGATTTTCATATGTATCAATAAGATACTTTTCCTACATTATCAAAAATAAGATTATACCCAACAAACATTTGGATGGTATCTTCCATAGAAGATATTTACGCAATATTTTCTTTTTATAATTTGGAAGAAAATCATCAAAGTAATATTTTTCTAAAAATACAATATACAATATTTGATACAATATTTTTATCAGTTAAAAGAAAATTAGGCAATAAACAACAAAAAATAAATAAAATTTTTATTATTATTATTATTTTTCTTTTTGTCATTTGCATAGTATATTTTATCTTTAAAATATCGTTCTTTTTTCAGAAAAATGATTATCACCTCCGCAATAAATTGTTGAAATCATCTGGAAGTTGTCGAAAAATTAAATATTATTCTAAAATAACAAATTTTTGGAGAAATTTCTTTGTTTTTTAACAAAAATAATAATAATAATAATAATTATAAATAATAATAATAATAATAATAATAATAATAATAATAATAATAATAATAATAAAAAGTAAAAAATGTATATTTTATATAATCGTTTTAGTAATATGTACTTTATGATGTTACGATTTATATGTATTCTTTACAAGATGTAAAAATTATCTTTCTTATATTATTTCTAGGTTGATAATTTATATGTTTAGTGATAATTTTTTATATAATGGGTGATTCAAGTAGAGATACTTTTTTCAATAGCCTTTTTTTGACAGATCACGTATGAGTCGTGTCATGCTGTCATGTTATTTTTGTTTAGTATTGTTTGGCATTTCATAATGGAAAGACTTACGCCTGAATAACTTTTACAAATCGTTCAACTTTATTACGAAAATTCACGTTCTGTGAGGAATGTGTTTCGTGCACATCGCTCAATTTATGGTCAACATAATCGGTCTACTGAGCGTACTATTCACAACACCATCACCAATTTTGAGACCCAGCATTCATTATTGGATAATATTCGACCGAATAGACCACGTCCAGCACGCTGTGAAGAAAATATAGCGGCCGTAGCTGAGAGTGTACACGAATACCGTGGAGAGTCGATTCGGCGCCGTTCGCAGCAACTCGGACTGGAACGACTTGGCGCATTTTAAGTCGAGATCTTAAATTGAAAGCGTACAAAATAAAGCTTGTGCAACAACTGAAGCCGCTCGACCTTCCCAAGCTACAGCGCTTCGCTCTATCGGCTTTTGAAAAGTTCCAAGAAGATCCGACGTTTTCGAGGCAAATTTTGTTCAGCGATGAGGCCCATTTCTGGCTCAATGGGTATGTAAACAAACAAAATTGCCGTATTTGGGACGAAGAGCAACCTGAAGAGATTCAAGAATTGCCACTTCATCCAGAAAAAACAACGGTTTGGTGTAGTTTGTGAGCCGGTGGAATCATCGGTCCATATTTCTTTAAAAATGGTGCCGGTGCGAACGTAACCGTCAATGGCGTCCGTTATCGTTAGACTTTTTCCTGTTGGGATATGTAAAGTCTAAAGTTTATGCGGACAAACCCGCTTCGATTCAGGTCTTGGAGGAAAACATCACGCGTGTCATTCGCCAGTTACCAGTCGAAATGCTCGAACGAGTCATCGAAAATTAGACTCAACGGATGGACCATCTGCGACGTAACAACGGCCAACATTTGATAGACACAATGTGCAAAAAATAAATGCCAAAAAATGTTCTTTCAAATGATAATAAACATTCCCCATAAAATTTAAATTTTCTGTGCGTTTTTCTTTAAAACCTTGATATGGATCACGCTTTATTTATTATATCTCACAGAAGATTATCTGGCGGTATCATCTTTTTTTCACATAGATGATTATCTAGGTCTATTGCATATTCATTTCGTTTTCGTATTATTATGTTTGTAGGGATACAAAAGCTTTCTAAAAAAATAAAAAGAAGAAATATTGAAAAAAAATAAAAACTAAATTAAATATAAAATCATTGTATTACCGTCTGAAGTATTCCTTATCGATTCTTTTGACTTATTAATAAAATACGAAATATTTTATTTTTCATAAGTATTAATACTTCTCGTCATAGAATGTCTTAAGAATTTAATGAAATTTCAAAACAATTTCACTTTTGCAAGTTAAATTTTTATTATTGGTTTGTGAAATAAGTTGCGCTTCGAAAATATTCACTATTATAAAAAAATTATTAAGTTGAGAGTTTTTTCACTGAAAACACAACATGTTTTAGTTCTTTGGAGACACATGTCTTATACAATCAATGAAATTGTGAAGAAATATATATAAATGTTAAACTTAACTGAGGATTTTAAAACGATTAATAGAACAAATTTTAAATATTTTCCAGAATTGTGTTTTACATCTCCAATTTAGAAAAAAGAAGATGAAATCGATTTAAACGACAACAAAAAGTATTTGTATTGAAACTTATAGTAGCATAGATTAGAGTTTATTTATTTTTTTTTTTTGGCATGAAGAACTAATTATCCTAAAATATATAGTTTTTAATATAACTTGCGATAGATATTTATTTTATTTGTATAAATATTTAAAATTGTTTAAATCTTGAAAGATGAATCATACTTTTATATTATTTTATTATTATTAGTATTTTTTTTTTGTTAAATAATTATGATTTATATGGTTGCTTAATATTCTTTTTAAGAAATTAGTCCTTTTTCCTATAATTAAAACCCCAAATCATAGTTACAAAAGAACAACAAATCAGAGTATGTTTACAAAAATACACTGAAAGGTGGAGCTTACGATGTGCAAAATTTTCTACCCCGCATACTTTTCTGACAAATTTCTAATACATTAATCTCTGTCGATAGATTTTAAACGGAAAACTAAACAGCTGTTCGATGTTCATTTCCCCACCGCGTACATGGCACATTCGATTTTAAGTCAATGTTAATACTCGTACTAAAAAATTAAAAACTTAATTTTTTTTTAGAATGTAGAATGATTTTCAAAGTAATAAATACACTATTTTTGAACATCAAATATATGTATAGTCCCAATACAAATCTATCTGCAAAATCTTTGCTATTTATCTACACCGCAATGCTGTAGAGGATAGAAAAAGTAAATATATAAATTAAAACCATTATTTTTCCAAGGAATCCTTCTTAAGAAGTTGCGTATAAAAATTAAATAAATAAAGAGTAGATCGTCATTCAGACAGACATCCAGACAAACTTTTTCATTCAATAAACACTTTTTTTTGCTGTCGTGTATTTAGAGTAGTTGTTGCGTTCTCCATCTTACAATGGTCGCGTTGTGGCATTTTGTAATAGATATGTATATTCGTACATCTATACTTGTAGTTTGTTTTTGTCGGTGTGTGTTTTGGACGAATATTGCAAAACTAGTCCTATGAGCAGTGATGTAAAATAAGTGAGTTTCATTTTATTGGAGCAGCGATAAGTTGGCCAACGTCTTGGAATATAACATTTAAAAACTAAAATAGAGTTACTTCAATTCAATTCGCTTATGTTTTAGGCATGTTCTTGCAAATACACCCTCTCCCTACATTCTTTATTTCTACTTGTAGTCTGTTTGAAGTGCTTTCATGTTATTTGTATTTGTATCGTAACGTAGAACTAGTATTTAGTAGTAGTTACAGTACTCGTACTCGTAGTAGAAGTACGAGTACAATTATTCTTGTTCTACACATTTTATTACGTTTAAGAAGTTTTGTCTGCGTTAGTGTGAGCGTTGTATGTGTGCAAGTCTGTGTTTTGTTTGAATATGTTTGTATTTTTATAACGAGAACATCTTAAGATCTGTTGCAACTTGAAGCCTGTATAAAGATACTATATGTGTTTATATATTTTCGTTTTTTTTGTTCTTGTGTATAATAGTTTTAGTAGTTCTAGTACATAGTAGTACTCATAGTAGTGGTGTTAGTAGTTGGTTGTAGTACTCTTTTATTGTTTCTGTTAAAAGTACTTTTCAAACAACAAAGTGCACTACATTTATGTTGTAAAGTTGCTGTCGCAACAGACACAAATTGAGTTGAATTGTGTTTACCCTTCTAAGTTGGAAAAGTTTTAAAAACAATACAAATTATATTTCCATTTAATTTAGTCTAATGGAATTTGTTCATGAACATCATCTTATGTACTCGTATATGTAAGCAAATGCTTTTTTCTTCTATTCAACTATTGTTTGCTATTTTGGAGAAGACTTTAAGAAAAAGAATTTAAAAAAAAAATAAGTACAAATAGAAGGAACATAAGAAATAGGATTCGTATATGTAAATAAAGGTGCACAGTACATCAACTGATGTTTCCAAATGTCAACCATAATTTTATAATACTTGTGATTATTTTTAATTCAATTATTTTTAATATAATTTAAAATATTAGAAAATATTATAACTTTTTGTTCTTTAATTCAGGTTACTTACGCACAATGCAATTATACCTAATACCTAAATTTTAATACAAATCCTTTAATTCTAGTCAGGACGAGCAGTTTATTTTCAAGTTGGTGTTGAAGGGTAGAGAACATGTACAAATTTACATTTTAAATTTCATATTTTTATAAAAATTCTTTTTAGCATTTTTATTATTAACTTCTCTTTTTAATAGAAAATTTATCTAAGTCAATCCATTTAAAACCAACCAATTGATTTCCTCACCCCTTCCGAATCTAACGATATTTGGTACTATCTTTGTACTGGTACAAAATTTCAAATAATTTTACCAAGTGGTTGGCGAAATATAGTAGAAATATAAAACACTAAATAAAATATATAAAGTTGTCCACACAAAATTACAAATATCTTTCAAAGTATTTATAATACAAGATTATTATTATATTAAAAGTATCAAAATTACCTTTAATGATATAAACGATATAAAAAACTCCTCAAAATTTGTTTATTTGATAAAAACAAAAAAATGTTGTATTTTAAGAAAGGCTACTAAATTAAATTTTATTAATAACAAAATAATTTATTTATAATTTTTATTATTGCAAAAGAAAAGAAGGATTTATTCATAACAATAGTTAACATAAAACTCTATTTCTATTAATTAAACTCCTGTACTTGATACAATTCCCAGTTTAACAAATTTAGGACTGAAAGCATGGATTCACAAATGTTGACCTTAAGTCTGTTGGACAATTTATTTTTCATCAGTTCTGCAGAGGCAAAGTAAAAATATAAATCTATTTTTTTAATTTTCACAATCCAGTCCAAAAACATGTGGCATTTGATGTTTTAAATAGTTTCTCATAAACTTTATCATTACCCAGCAAAAGTTTTTTGGTTTTCGGTAACCCCATTCTAATGCTGTTAGTTTTTTGTAACAAAATATCTAAAAAGTTATTTTGTACTAAAAAAATTTTTTGCCATTTATAAAGTTAAGTGCAAGATGGTGTATTGAATAACACATTGGTCATTAAAAATGAATCTTTAACTTGTGCCCAAGTTCAAATCTCATGACGGCAAAATTTTTTTGTTTTTAATTTAGTTTAGGTATATATTTTTGAGTACCTGTAGAATCTAAAAATAACTACATAAATTTGTGGAAAACTCGAACAAAAATAACCAGGAAACCAAAACTTTTGTTGGGTAGTTTTAGATTTTAACAATTTCAGTTTATTTATAAATTCTTTTTTTACATCACTATATTGTGAAACAATCTCAAAATAATCAATTTCTTCGTTGGAGTTAATTTATAATGGATCGAGATATTTCAAACAACTTAGTTTCTCGTCATTTAGCACATAGTCTTAAAAAATCGCCAGTTAGTTCCACTTGTGGTGGTTGAAAAAAGGGGCAATTGGCGACTAAAGTCGTCAAACGGTAACGTTGATTACAATGGTAATGAAAATACCGAATTTTAGCATGATATCCGCTCTAAAATAAGATAAATTGTCTTTAACAATTTTTTGTTAATACCAATGACACAATTTTGATAATAATTTCATAAATATAATTTTTCCTTGTTGTAATGTTTACAAAAAATATATATTTCAAAAAATGTTTATATTTCAACAAATTTTTTTCTGGTAGAAAATGGTGTTACCTCGTTTCTTTTTATCAAGAGGCAGAATATATAAAGTATATACCAAACTGAAAAACTGAAAAGTCAGCAAATTTAATTATTTTCTAAATTGTAATTATATATATTGTTGTCCATATAAAACAAATATTTTGTTGTTAAGTCAAATCCAATAAAGAAAATTATAATTTTTATTTTTTTTATTTATTTATCTTTTTTTTTGTAAAAAGAATTTTAACAATAATAACTTGATTCAAATTCAAGCATATTGCTTAACATGTTCTGCCAATAATGTAATTATAAAACAGAGAACAAAAATATAATCCCTATAATCAAATTGTTTTTAAAATAAGATATATTGAATAATAACGATGCACAGTATGGAACCACGTTTTTTTTTAATAATTCTGTAACTTGTGAACCGTTGAAGGTATCACAATAAAATAAAATGGCCAGAGGTGAGGTGTTTCTGATTTGATTTTAAGGAGTACAGATTCCTAGCGTGTTAAGGGTGTATTTGTGGCCCTCAAAAGTTGGCCATCTTGTTATGTCATTTTTTTTAAATCGCTAAAAATTCATTTATGATATGACATAAAAAAAATTTTATATGTAGATTGTCCTCGTAAATCTTTACAAAAAGCTCTTACATGTTGGTTATTTCTTTTAGTTTAATAGAATTCGGGTCCAAAATAAATGTTTTCTCATTTTCAGGCCTTGTTTTTTTAGTGTTTTTAATTTGGCATCTCTGAACTCGTAAGAATATGGAGAATTATGATAAACAAAAATAAATTAAATTCGGTCAAATTTCTCCGAAAAACGGAAAATCAAAAATCTCAATCAGAGAAAAACATCTTTCAAAAATTTACTTCTTTTATTGAAATCGTCATCTTGCCGTTATAAGAGGCATCCGTTAAAAAAATATTTTTTGGTGTTTACCTTTTTTGCAAGGGTATTTAATTAAAATAATTTTATGATAATCCCAGCTTTGCGATTTGAGAATTTAAAAGAAATTTTTAAAATTGACAAAGTTTGTCTTATGGGGAGACCTTTGCCCCAAGCTTTTTCGGATTTACTTCACACAAATTTCCGTTAAGATTTCTTTTGAAAACATTAAAAAATGGTATAGTCCAGAATAAAAAACAAATTTTATATGTGAGTAAATATTGCCAACTTTTTTGAAAAAAACCAAAAAATGTGAATTTTTTTAAAGTTTCAAATTTAGATTAATATAACTTTTTGCAGCAATATTATTTAAAATTTTATAAGAAATTTGGCGAATATTTTAAAAGTCCGCCAATTTAAACAAAACAAAAATTAAAAAACGAAGCTAAAAATGAGAGTAAAATTTATTTCGACCTGAATATCTCTTAAACTAAAAGACATAACATACACAGGTAAGCATAGTTTTTGTAGAGACCATCTATATAAATGTTTTTTTTCAGTCATATCATAAATCAATTTTTGGTAATTAAAAAAAAAAAAAAATGACATAACCGAGATGGCTAATTTTGGATGGCCACCCAAATCAACTCAGAAATACCTCGCCTCTTGCCAGGTCAAATTTTATTGAGATACTTCACAATTTATAGAATTATTTCCGAATAAAGCTTTTTGGAAGCACTGTGCAATGGTTTCGGTAACAATATATTATTGCGAAGAAAATAATACTGTTGGGGCAACCATATTGCAAAATGTTTTTTCTCTGAAAGTAGGGGATCATATAAGAATATACTATTTCTCATAATCTGGGGTTAAATGGTCATTTTTTTGCGGGAAGTTATAATGCTTACATCCTAATTTTTGGAAATATTCCAAAAAATCTAAGATTTATATTAATAAGTTTCGAAACACTGTGATGGAGTTCGTTAATGTTGAAATAAAAAACCCAAACAAAATCTGCATTGTGTGAGTTTTATTTTTGTTGCATATTTTGGTTGTATAAATTTATAAAAACAATAATATCAAACAAAAAATTTATTTTCTTTAGTTAAACTAAATAAATTTTCATCAAATTTGTTGTTGTAGTTTCAGTTGTTGCTTAAGGAATTTCTATACAACAATGCATTTTATGTAAAAAGAAGAATAGCAACAACTTGACAAGAATCTGTAGTATTATTTACAATTTGTTTGTACCTACTTATAATGTCCTCATGCCAAACATCCCTGCAAACATTATCTATCGAAATCGTAACTATATCGACACGCCAGGAAGTTGATATGCGTCGCTTTTACTATCGAATTCTGATCTACTTAGTAACACCGTTCGGGAAGAACTGTGCCACTAAGCGATAGTTCCTTTTGAGTAACGCTTTAGTCATTATTGAATGTCACTAATTCGAATCTTCAAATCCGCACTAAAGCGTTACTCAAAAGGAACTATCTCTTAGTGGCACAGTTCTTCCCGAACGGTGTTACTAAGTAGATCAGAATTCGTAACGCTTTAGTAAGTTTTGTACGTCACGTATTAAGATCTACTATTCCGCAGTAAAAAGTGTCTAATAAACAATCCTAATTCGAATCTTCCAATCCCCACTAAAGCGTTACTCAAAAGATGCTATTTCTAACTATATGAGAATTCAACAGTAAAAGCGAAACATATCAACTTCCCGGTGTGCCGACGTAGTTACACTTTCGATAGAAAATATTTGCAGAATTTTAAAACCATTTTGCATAAAATTTTTAAAATAATAATGCTAGTAATACTTATATTTTAAAATGTAGGATTAGGAATGAACAAAATTATCAAAAGTAAAAATATTAAAATTTTTTAAATCACAAAATTAATTCTTTCTGATATTTATTATGGAAAGCAATAAAATTAATTACACAACAATATTTTCAATTCAAATTAACATTAAAAAATTAAAAAAGAATACTAAAAAATATTTTAAGTACAAAATTAGAAAAGAATATTTGTTTCTTTCAAATTTAATAAAGTAGATATATATAATAAAATAAGAATAATTATTATATTGTACTTTATTTTTTAAATAACAAAAATAACTCTTCCTTGTATTTACTACAGAAAACAATGAATATAAATGCACAGAAAGATTTTGAATTCAAATGAAAATTTAACATCTATTAGAATATTTGCAAAATTTCCTGCAGTTATTAGTATGTTCGGCGACAATGTATGATTTTTAGAAAGGTTATGATGTTCGCATTATAAAATGTTTAGTAATATAATATACGATTTCTAAATATTACAAGGCTACATTATTATTTATTTTAATTTTGTATTGAATTTTCTATGTAATTAAAATAAATAAAAATTTTTTGGTTAATTTTTTTCTAAAATCGCCAGTTTTTCTAAAATTATTAAAGAACAAATGTATTACACTTTTTACAAGGCGAACACCATATACTTTTCTAAAATCATACTTTCTCGCTGAACACATAGCTGACTATTAAGAATTTTGGAAATATTTGAAAAAATATTTATAATAAATTTTCTCTAATTTCTCTTTCAAATGTTTCCATTTTTATAAAGGAGATTCCCTTTATTAAAAACTATATGATCTTTTAATCATTTCCATACTTTATTACCATTTTAATGACGATGTACCATTTTAAATCATTATTTAAATTTTATCTTGGTCCTGAAAGTTTTTTCAATCATTTTTGTCAATATTTAAGATTTTTGAAACGTAGAAATAAATACCGCTACTTAACCAAAAATTACCATAATCTACTCTACACATTTCAAGCATTACAACAACAAAACAATTTCTTCAAAATATTTCATAACAAGAACAATGTTTGAATTCTTTTCAAACTTTTAAAAAAATTTAATTCAAAATTTTGAAAATTCAAATTTAAAGTGTAAAAATTCAGCTCTGCTAAAATATTTCTCGGATACTCTAGTGCAATGCATTAAAATTTTTATTGCTATATATACATATTTTAATCTTTCATAGAATAGACTTGTAAAATTGAATTTTTAATATATTCGCAATTTTTTGTTCTATAGAAAATTATTCTGAAAATTAGCAACTTTTGCTGCGGGCATGTCATACATAAGTCAAACTCCCACACTTTTAAAAAATGTTGTTTTAGTTATTAAAAATTTAAATAAAACTAAATTTTCTGGCCCTCAAATTGTTAACAACATATTTTTTTATTTTTATAGAAAATGAAAATGTTTTCCTAAATTTATTCGCTTGCCCAGAACTAGTTGAAATATTAATAATATCTTTTAAATTATGATAAATGCTTACCATATTTTCTTAATTTTCTTTTAAAACTTATGAATTTTTTGTTTCTCATCAGTTCACATAAATAATTTTATTTAATGTTAATATTTTTTCACTCTAATCACTTGAAAATTTTTATTTTTACTAAGAAAAATATATTGTTTCTGCTTGTTTTTTTTCCCATTATGAAATGTAAACAATCGCCAAAATCATGATTTTATGATAAAATTTCGAACCTAATGTGTGTTGTTTTTGTAAAGTTTTGCACATTCTACTATTAATCATCTTAGAGTGCCGAATTCGACAGATTATGTGGATTGGTAAACAACAATCTTCCAAATGCTAGAAAAGGTGTTAAAAAATAGTGTTTTCGTTTTTGAATAACTGTAACTGTTATTCAAACAACTTCTAATAGTGATTAAAGAAGTTACGTCTAGAAGATTGAATTCGTATATTAATATATTTTGTTGTTGGAAAATTGAGAGAAATCTTCTATTGCACTTCTAAGAGTGGCGAATTAGTGAGCTATTTCGAAAAAGAATTCACTAAATGCTTGCAGGGATAGCTTGTACAAAAAAATATATGTATGGATGTGCGTATGTATGTATGTATGTATGTATGTGTGTATATTATAAAAGTACGACACGACTTGTCTATTGTAAATTTATATATATGCATTTGTTTTATTGTAGAAGTGTGTGAGCTAAGATTCGTAAGTCAAATAGTTTTTTATACGTACTTACATACATATATACATACTTATTTTCCGATACAACTGCAAGTTATTTAATATACAAATTCATAGAAATGATGTCTATTTGTACTCTACTAATTGAGCTGAACTCGTTGTTCATCAATTGCTGTTTTTGTTGTTTCTGTTAATTTATACATTTCAATAAACTTGTAAACTCGGGGTCAGATACTTTTGCAAGTTGCATATTAAACACCGTATTGATGCATATATTTGTACATGTGTTTGTTCGATTCAATAGAACCTTATTTTGTATAATAAAATTTTCCCTTGCATGGACAATATACCCTGCATTTTTAAAAGTAGCAATTACAAACTTTTTAGTACTTAACAGACAGTGTTACTTTTGAAACTCACTACATATTTTACTGCTAAAGTAATTAATATTAAATTAACGAGTGAAACGTTATCATTGCGAGAAGTTATTCTGGAACACAATTTAAATGAGCATTGTAACGTATGCGGAATAAAATTGCAAAAAAAAAAAAAAAAAAATTTAATGTTCAAATTTCTCCAAAAATTAAAATAAATCTTATATTATTTTTTCAAAACACAACTTATAATGTTGCTGCTATGTGTCCAATATTGAAATTCCTATTGAATACTTTTGGAACAGTTCTGAAGGACTTTTCGTCATGAGTTTAAAAGCTCGATGTTGGAACATTTCGAAACTGTTATTCGGTTATTTGGTCTAAAACTTTTTAATTGATTTAATTTTAAAATTATTTGGAGATTTTTAATTTTTGCACTTTGATTTAATTTAGAAATTTTTCCCTATCCTTCAAAATTATCCTTTCCTTATATCCAAATATTAAAGTAGTTTAGAAGATATATTATTATTAGATAATACACTTCTATATTTGTTTTTATGAAATCCAATACCTCTGCACTACACAGCTTAATATATTAATAAGAAATGCAGTCAAATCCGAATTTTTAAAAGTTTAAAATTCGCCACAAATTGATTTTTTTTCAAAATTTTTGTACTTATTTCAATGGATTTATGTATATCTATCGGAAAATATCGAATTTCTTTGACACTATTTATCATCTGAGTTAAAATATAAATCATTTTGTGTCAGGCAAATGACTTTGACCCATACAAATTGTTTTGCTCGAAAAACAAAAATTCCGCCAGTGTGAACATTGTGTGAACACAAGTTGTAAAATATTTGCCAATATTTTTGGCCGAATTTTTATTTTATCTTTCAAAATAAATGTAATACCAAACAGCGGCAAACAACAGCTGATGCGGTGGACGGCCTGAGTTTAAAAAATTTTAGTTTTTATGTACACAAGCTTTAAATTGATAAAACCGAAGTGGCTGATTTATATTTTATCTATTAAATATATTAATATTCATATTTTTTATTCTAATAATACTTGTTATTTTTTATAAAGCTGATAGTGGCGTACAAAGAAACAGGGCTGTTTTGTAAATAACGAGAAAAGGAAACAGGGGTTTTATTGTGAATTAATGTAAATTAAAAAAGTAATTCTTATTAATATGCGTATTAATTATTTGTAATTAATCGATTGATAATAGTTCGTATTTACTTTATTATTTAAATATTTTGTTTTGCAAATTTTATAAATATTTGTATTTAAAATAAATAGCATTTTGGCATTAAATTAATATTGCATTTGCACTTACATTTGAAATCTTGTTTGAATTAGATTTCAATAAAACAAAATCTATCCCGTGTACATTAATAATTTTAACACTTATGATGATTTTGTTTGACGACTGATTTGGCATAATGAAGCGCAAAAGTAGTTCTTTCTCAAACTGCAGGACAATTCAAGTTGTACAAGTGTTTTTGTTGTCTCTTTGCTTGTTGCTAAGTTTTCACACTTACAATTGTCATTTGCCATTTCTGAAGAACAAATCAAAAGTAAATATTTGACATTGTTGTCTAACTACGTAGCAGACAAACATATTTTTGCTAGTTGAAAAGGGTAAAATTCATATTATATGCGTTATTATTAAACAGAAACTGTAATTTTAGATTGTATTGTACAACTGGACGACATGTGAAGTAAATAAATTAATACATATGGTCTTTAGTATTTTGACAATTGTTTGCAGCGATGAAATTTATAATACAAAATTATTTTATAAGAATGTTAGCAGAAAACACCGACTTCTTTTCGATCATACAGCCAAAACTTTTAAAATATAAAATAAATTTTTGCTAAAAAAAAGCTATTTCGTGATTTTTTTATATTGATTATTTACGTATATAGTTAGGTATGTATGTATGTATGTATGTATGTATGTATGTATGGCTTGTATGTATGGCTTGTATGACGCCAAAGTATAAATTTTATTTATTTTTACATTCCGACAAAAATGTGTTTTAAATATCCTTGTAAAATTCATCTCTTTTCAAAAGTAACAGTATTTTTTCACAAACAACAAGAATTCTATTACATTACCAAGAAAAAAAAGTACAAAAATCATTATTCAGTTTTGTTAAAAAATAACGATACCCATACATACTCAAATACCAAAAGCAGTAAAATTTAATATGTTTAAATAAACATAAACGTATCCTGGAGAGAACTGATTCTACTAGTAAATGCTAGTTCTTTAATATCCAGGTAAGGTTTCGTGAATCGTCAGGAAAAATTTCCGGGAAAAAATTCATGTTTTTACTTATTTTATTCTATTATATATTATATTTTCATTAAATATCATCACATTAGCAATTGGTAAATCTTTTGTATTAAACATTTTTACAAAAAGTGATTTCAATTATTTATTGAAATAGTTTAATTTGAGTCAAAAGGTTTATTAACTAGTGATAGTAAAGTTTTTATTAGATTTCGATTGATGTCAAATGACGTAATTTTCTCTTGGTATTAATGTGTTAAAAGAAGAAGAGAATTATATAATTTAATTTTATGCACCTACAGTATTAGTCTTCATTGAAAAACTTAATATTGATTATTTAACCGACCTCTTAGGGTAGGTCTCTTTTGCATAAAATAAGTTAGAACTGAAAACAGTGCCTTTCCTCACTCGTGGTCCTCACATAACATAAAATATTTAACATTAACACTAACATCATGTTGATGACAAATGTAGACTGTTCAAGTTGATCTTAATGTTAAATGTGGATTTTATAGATAAAATAAATTGTTTTGCGATCTAAGTTTCCTTATTCATTAATTGTTTATCATACCCTTTACCACAGGTTTAAAGTGTATATATAAGGTTGTTATTCCGTTTTTAATTTCTACAATATTCATCTAAGACTCCAAAAAGTATATATTTTCTGAATCCTTATTGATAGGGAAGTCGATACAATGATGTCCGTCTGCCTATTGAAATCGCTTTTTAGAAAGCCATAGTTATCGGATATATATGTTATACATATCAAATTATAGGGAATATTTCCTACAATCAACAAAATCTGCCCACTAATGGCCGTGATATCTCCAAAAACCCGAAATGGCCATTAAAAACATGTTTGTTTTCAAATTTTCTAAGCTCCTATATAAGTTAGCTAGCGATGTTTTTGCACAGAAAATTCGGATTCTCTTTTTGGAAAATTTTTGCGGATGAAATGAATAAAACGATTTGTGAAGTTTCTATATAAGCTTCAAAATTTACTTTTATTACAAATCTTTTGTAAATATTTTTCTAAAATTTCGGTTTTTGAGTTAATCATATCGGTCCATAAACAACCAAGTTACAAGCAAAAATCTGAAAAAATTATTAAAAATATACACATACAAACATATATAAAAAGAATTGCAATAAATTCCAGTGTTGTTATTGTTGTTAAGCAAGCAATAGTTGTTGGTTGTATATACATACACACAATCATAATACTCTACACCACCAAAGGTGGTTGAGGTATTATGCGTTTGTTCTGATATTTGCAATGCACAGAAAAAAATCATCCAACACCCACATTAAAGTATACCAATCGACTCAAAATCACTATTTGAGTCGATCTAACGATGTCCGTCTGGACGGCTAGCTGTCGTAAATCTTGTGTACAAAGTACAGGTCGCAATTTTGAAGACAATTCAATGAAATTGGTTATGAACGGTCCATTATTACACCTAGCTCCCTTACAAATGTTCCCCCGGATCAGGGGTTAAATACAGCATTATTTTAATGAAATTCGATGTAAGGAAGTTTTGTATAAATTTGTGCCAAATTTCATGAAAATCAGTCCATAATTGACCATAGCTCCCATATAAAACCCTCTTCCTAAAATCACTTTAACGAAATGGTGTGGGGTATCATATCGCACTCTAAATACTAATGGGTCACAACTCAAAATTTTTCAAAAATGACTTGTTTTCATAAATTAATTCTCATTTCACATCTCTATCTTTTTTAACTGGGTAAATCCCGTTACGTCTGTATTTATGTTAATTGCCCCTATTGTTGTAAAAAGGGATAAATTTTGTGGTGCATTATTTTGCATTGCGCTTCCTTAATTGAAAAAGGTAAGTTCAGTTTTTTGATGAAGTAATCGCGATTGTCGAAAGTTTTATCAAAAATTGTCATATTTTAAATTAGAAAACAAATGAAATGTTAATTATATTGGGATTAGCAAGTTGTTTGTTTGCCTATTGTGAATTCCTTTTGTAAAATCTTGCATTATTTTCAATACAAAATTTAATTTTCCAGTTGCGACCTTTTAGATGAAAATGACGTGCCCAAACCTTGAATATTATTCAATTATAGTGAAAACTCATTCTAGCTTGTCGTACCAAAATTTTGAATATAATTCAACTGCAATGGAGACTGATTCTAGCATGTCGTGCCCAATCCATGAAAAATTTAAAGATAATGGAAACTGTTTTCAACATGCCTAGAGAGATGGACGATAGTAGTACAGATGCATTTAGTATCTCTGGGAGTGAATTTTGTGTGACCGGAACAAATGAAAGTAGCACCTCGGAAGAATGCTCACAAAAAGAAGGCGAACAAAGATTAAATAGGCAGAGAACACGTAGTAAATACACATTTCAAAACAAGAAACAACAGAAACAAAAATCTTTAAGAAACGCCGGACTCTCTTATACATCACTTTCAAAGTCAAAAAAAAAAAAATAATAATAATTACTAGGTGTATACGGCCACCTTGAGGAGCAAAGTGCCGGTTTCGATGCACTAAACTTATTTCTGAATCGTTGCGCCATAAAATTTTTAAAGAATATTGGGATTGCAGCGACTTGCAAGGACAGCGAGAGTTTTTAGCTATCCATATGAAAGCAATTAAACCAAAATACAGATACTCCTGCACAGGTGGGCTTCGCAATCTTAGTAATGCTTTTTTCTTTGAGGTCAACTTACAGCTTATTAGAGTGTGTAAGACTTTTTTTAAAACAACTCTTGATATAAATGACAAAGTGATAGGAACAGTAATTAAAAAAAAAACAAAGCAGGTTTCGTTGAGCTTGACCTTCGTGGAAAACATGACAATCATCCTACAGCAAGCTCTGAAATCAAAAACAGTATGAGAGAATTTATTCAAAATATTCCAAGAATCGAGTGTCATTACTTACGTGTTAAAACTTCACGAGAATTCATTGAAAACAGAAAAAGTATTGTAGATCTATACCAAGACTATAAAGAATCTCAAGAAGCTGAAAATTTAGAGTTTGGGAGATAAATTATGTTTTATAGAATATTTGGCACAGAATTCAACACTGGCTTTCTCAAAACAAAAAAAGATCAGTGTGATCTCTGCGAATCTTTCCTAAATGCAAATGAAAATGAAAAACAAAATTTGATGGAAAATTACACTACACATCAAGAAGAAAAGGAGCTATGCAGAAGAGAAAAAGATGTTGATAAGAAAAAAAGCAATGTAGCTGCGTATGACTTACAGGCTGTTTTACCATTGCCAAAAGGTTTTACTTCTTGTTTTTACTACAAAAATAAAATTAACTGTTACAATTTTACAGTTAGTGATCTCAGCGCCAAGTACGTAGAATGCATTTTTTGGACTGAAGTAGAAGGAAAACGCGGGAGTAATGAGAACGGAACCTATGTGCTTTTATATATTCAGAATCATAAAAGAACTGGTTAATAAAAATCACATTCCCAACAACTTCTACGAGTCATATTATAAATACTTATTAATTACTTAGTTTCAGTAACATTTATAAACTCAAAATTTTGAAAAGTATATTTTTGAAAATATTATAGTCAGCTATTTTGAAATGTACTTTGTGATACTTTAATTTGTAATTACACGAATAAAGCTTTAATTTAAAATACTTATGTTTCAATAAAAACATACATTAATATTATTTTTATGAATTTTCTTATTTTTCTGTTTGCTATTCAGTTGGAGAATAGAAAATTTAAAAAATTAAAGCATTTTATCAGTTAAAGAGGCACAACTTGAGATAGTATCACTAGTCAAACGAAAAAATTTCAGTTAAAAGGTCATAACTCAAACATATATTTTATTTCCACAAATGCAATATAAAATTGTAACGCATAGAATAAGTTATTCAGCACCCCTCTTAAAGTATACCAATCGACTCAGAATCACTTTTTGAATCGATCTAACGATGTCCGTCCGTCTGGCTGGTCCATGTAAACCTTGTGCACAAAGTATGTGCCGCAATTCTAAAGATAATTCAATGAAATTTGGCATGTGGAACTTTTGTGATACAAAAACGAATCCTACTGAAATTGGTTGTGATCGATTCATTATTTCAAAGAGCCCTCATACGAATGTCCCTTCGGAATAGATTTTAAACACTTAAAAATCCCTAAAAAAAAATATTTTAATGAAAGAAGTTCTGTACAAGTATCAATCTTTGTACCAAATTTTAAGAAGATCGGTCCACAATTGACTATAGCTTCCACATAAACCCCTCTTCCGAAAATCACTTTAACGTGCATAAATCCCATACGAATATTAGTATTTAGTTAATATTCGACACAAATAAGTTTTATGTAAGTAGAAACAACATTGACAAATTTTATGAGAATCGGTTAATTACCATAGCTCCCACTTTCAGGAATCGTCCTAAAGTGCATAAAAACATCTAGATGTTAATATCAAAGCATTTTTCTGTATTTTTATATTTTATTTTACATTTAGTAAAATTGGCCACACGTGTAATATAAGGCCCCTTCCCGAATTTTTATGCTCGTACACAATGGTGTAGGGTATCACAGTCGGTCTTGACCGATTATATCTTTCTCTTTTAATTATATCATTATTTTCCGTAAAAGAAGAAATTTATTTTACTAAAAAAATACCTTTGTAACAAAAAGAAAAGATATAACTTTTTCCAAAATTTTGGATAGCTTTCATTTATAAATCTAAATTCGTTAAAAAAAAAAATAAAATATTTTGTTCAAATTCTTTTAACAAATGTGATGTTACGTTATTTTGACTTATCAAAATCGTGCACTTGTTTGAATTTCGTTTTTTTTTTTCGGAGATAAAATTCTGAACATTTGTGGTCATGTATTTTGGAAAAGTCAAAAACGCGAAATTGAAAATTTTAGTGTTACGTTGTTTCGCATTTTCGGTGACCATTTATAATAATAGTTTATTTAATTTTTAAAGGGAGTAGTATTTGCAACAGTATTTGTATTTTGGTCTACTTGCAAAATCGATTTCAAAGAAATTAATATACGCTTTTAGCTATAGTTTATGTAATTATTATATAATACTTAGTCTCATTTTTGATAATTATTTTCTTACCTTAATTTAAATTTTCTTTTTTAAATAATTATAGCGTCATACCTATTCATATTTGCACTTTTTTAAATTTTTTTAAAATTTGAAAAATAATTCTAATATTGTTGTGATAAAATATTTTGATAAAATTATTTTGTTGTTATAATGCCGAAATGTGTGGAGTAGATTGTGGTAATTTCTGTTAAAGTAGCGGGATTTTGTTCTGATATTAAAATAAAAAATTTTATGCGTTTTTAATTTCAAAAATATTTACATAAATTTTTTATATTTCAAAATTATTTACACAGTTTTAAAAATCAATTACTTGCGCCTAATAATTATCAAAGACTGCCCAAAATCTTGTCTTTAAGATAATATGAAATCGTGTGATACAAAGTCAACTTTAATAATATAAGATTTAAATGCAGATTTAAAATGGTACATCGTTATTATGGTTTGTAAAAGGGAATAGAAATAGTTAGAGTATCGCATAATTCTTAGTTAAAAGATATCATTAAATGAAAATGAAAACAATTGAAAGAGAAGTTAGGAAAAGTCTATCAGCAAAATTTAAAATCGCTTAGAATATTTGTAAAAAATTTTGCAAATATTCATTCATTCATCATTGGTATGTTCGGCGAAAACGTATGATCCTTTGAAACGTTATAGAAAGTGTAATTCAATATTTCCACAACCGTTTATCTGTAATTTAATATGCGATTTCTAAATATTACCAGGCTACATTATTATTAGTTTTACTTTTCTTTTGAAAAATCATAATTTCTCTCTAAACAAATAGATGATTACTGAGAATTTTGCAAATATTTTAAAGGATATTAAATTTTTATGACAGATTTTATCTATTTTTTCTTTAACCATTTCCATACTCTATTGCAAATTTTAATGGTGATGTACTGTTTAAATCTTCACTTAAATCTCATTTTAGTTCTAAAAGGTTTTTATATTTTTGCCAATGTCTTTAAATTTTTGTGAACTATTAAACATGAGTTTGTATCACAAGATTTTTTTGTGGATTTAAAAAAAAATCCACATTTTTGTTTTTTGGAAAAGGTGGTAATATTTTTTCACTTACAAAATTTGATTTTCTTCTGTCCTACATCATTTTTTTGATGCTCCAATAAAAATTTGTAAATTTTCCACAATTTTTTTTAAATTTGTTTGTAAAATTTCCAAATCGTTGAGATCAAAAAAAAAAAAAAAAAATTAAATACCCCCATATGTTGTTCGAAAGAAGTCAATTTAAAAAAAATTTTTCCCGGATAGATATTTTAGGCATTTTGGTACAAAAAAATGGGAGTTTTTTTAATTCTTTAATTTAAGGACAAGTTTTTTTCACGCTATGTCAAAATTTAAATAGAATATCTTCGTGGTTTATATTTTATTTCAATTTAAATGTTAACATGATTCTTTACAAAAAGTGCTTCAAGTCTTAATTTTACGGATTTCGGGTCATGGTCTGAAGAAATTTGACCAAATTTAATTTGTTTACTTTACACGAATTTTCGTTAAAACTTCTAGTAAAAGCATTAAAAAATAAATAAATAAAAAATAATAATAATAAAAAAATATTATAAGTGAAAAAATATTACCACTTCTTTGGATAAAAAGTAAAAAATGTATATTTTTTCAAGCTTCAAACTAATATAACTTTCTGTCGGATCCATATATTTATATGGTTCTTCCAGTAATATTATTCAGAATTTTAAAAGGATCATAGATGATATTTTAAAAAATTTTAGGACCCACAGTAAACTAGTAAAGTGTAAAATAATGTAAGAAAACGAGAAAAATTTATTTCTACCTAAATATCTGTTGAACGAAACAGATAACCTGCGCGTGTAAGAGTAGTTTTTGTAGAGATTTACAAGGACTATCTATGTTTGAAAATACAAATGAAATATTGATAATTAAAAAAAAATTACATGCTCGAGATTACCAACTATGGTGGTCCTCCCCTGGCCCACTGGAGTGTTTTTGAACCACAGTTCCAGTTTAAGAGATAAAAGTACCTCATTTCCGTGGAAAAAATAATAAAAACGAATGCAAAACAGATCAATAAATTCGCAAAAAATGTATATTGCGAATAATTCTGGAAAATTCTTATTCCCTAGACTTGATGTAGTGTAGAATGTTAAATGAAAATTTTCCATCACGTCACAATTTTAACCCTTTGACGACCAAAGAAAATATGCTTCTCTGTGGAATTTTTATATAGTTTTCTAGGTAAACTATTCACTAATGTTTTATAGACATGAAATAGTGCTACAAAAATGTAGAATAAGTCAAGCCTCCAACTTGCCACACGTAGCCCCTAGAAGATTTTAAAGTTTTAAAAATTACGAATTTCTCAATTAACCCTTAAAAAACTATGGGAAAATGAGGTGGATGTATATTAAAATTCGTAGATTTTAAAAATTTTACCATTTTTGAGATCTACGGTTAAGTGTTAGTTATATCAAAGAAAAATTTCCCTTATACACCTACTCCTTACCCGACATTTTTCCATGGATTTATGAGGGATAATTGAGAAGTTTGAAAGCTTCCAAACCACAGTGGATTATAGGATGTAGTAATTTTTTAATGCCGTGAATAAATGTTCAAAATCAATATTAATGGGTATTTAAATATTTGTGTTGATACTATTGCACCGACATATTTATATACATTCCTCCATATAGGTTTCATATAAAAAATAAAAGATTTTTGACAGAAGTCGTTTGTCGTTTTTTTTTTTTTTAATTAATCTCGTTTTTACAGCAATGTCAAGTTAGATCACAATACGAATGTGGCAAACCTACTTCCCACCGTTATTGCCTATTTTGTCGGTCGGAAAATACCATAACACAGGTCATAGATGTTTTATACGATTCAGATCAAGGCACTGCGCTGGCCACTCCATTATCTTCACATTTTCCAAACAGAAGAGTTCTTCCTAGGATGGGATGGATGCTTAAGGCCATAGCAGTAACGTTGAAAATGATCCAAGAAGGGTGATATTATACACTCCAGGAATTTTCTATAAACTTTTGAATTCTACGGGTCCCAGATGTCTTGTAATGGTACGAAATGAGTTTGGTTCTATCAAATATTATATAAAAATAAAGTTTAAATTTTTACAAAGTTAATTTATACAGAGTATATTTTCTCTTAAACTAGAATAAAAGAGTTAAATAAGGAAAGCAATTCAAGTTGTATTAAAGAAATAATTTAGTTTTTCATTAGGTTTTGCACTACTGTATATATTTGGGTAAATATTTCTACTAATGTGATTTAGATTTGGCCATATACAAGAAAAATACTATATTATTTTCGTATTACTCTTTAACGAATGGAATAAACATTATAAGTTAGCAAGTATGCCACTTTTAACTCTGCATTCATACATTTTTAAATAAGTACAGTATGGGTTTATCAAGTATGTTTTAGTGTGTATGGACAGATATTGCATATGTTGGTGATTATGCGCATCCCTGCAAGCAATTGCGAAGCTTTTTCTATGACTTCTAACACTGACTTTAAATTACACTACAAATTTGGCAGAAGTACCTTTTATGAAAGTTATTGTCAGTTACGAATTGATCCCTTGAAATGAATAAACTAATAAATATGTTTTAGAACCTGGAGCAAATCCTTTAATAGGATACTTAAAATTAATAATTGTTTCCAGAATTGTACCAGACATGGGTGTCATTAACGCTTAAGCTCTAAAAAAGATTAAATCGCCATCAATAACTCGACTACTGCCACTTTCTTTATATTTTGCTAATTTTTTTTTACAAGTAACGGAAAGGAATCTTACTAGCACCAAAGTGCTAAGACAAGCTCTGTAACCTACATAAACACTAAACTAAAACTAGGCCTTGATTATATCTTGCTAAATCAAAATGCCAACATTCACATGGACCTGAAAATAAGTACTAAAAAAAAGAAATTAGGGAGTTATTTCATATCAAAATGGAAGGGAGTCATTTTCGGATTTGACATCTCCGACTTCAAATAAATTCACTGCAGACTATTGGAATTGTTTCTTAAATCATAAACTTTTAGACTAAGGATCCCTTCTGGTCCAAAAAATGACGTTTTTTGGACCAGGTGTACTTGTATAATTTCTAGTAAATTCTAAATTTCATAACTATATACACAAAGTTTATTTGTATAAAAAGTTTAAAAGTGTAAGTTGATCATATAAAAATCAAACAACTACATCTCAAAAAACGGTGTTTTTAAAATTCTTAAAGAATTATGCAATGTTGACATAACTCTTCTCTACACTCGTGAAAAATTTCATGTTAGCTTAGATATAATGGATCAAAATTTAATCTAAAATCAAATCTTGTATACAAAATTTCATTTATTTTAAATATGAGCTCATACAAAAAACATACTGTGAAATTAATTTTTGTAAATTTTTTAAATGTTACATGGGAAAAGTTACCTTTTTAATATGCAGTACGAGCTCCTACTATATTTTGCTTCATAATTTCTAAACTAAACAAGTGTCCAACTTAAAATTTTGCACCTGTACGTAGAAGAGTTATTTCAACATTATTTATAGTTTTTTTAAGAACACCACTCTTGAGATACAATGGTTTGATTTTTATATGTCCAACTTTGACTTTTGAACTTTTATGAAACTAAAACCAAAGATCTACCGTAAATATTTTAGAAGTTAATACCAATTAAACAAGTACACTTTTGCGAACTTTTTAGATTTTTTTTCTTTCAAAAGTCATATTTTTGGACCAGAAAGAGCCTAAAAGTTTTGCCAATATCTGTAGTGAATTTCGTTGAAAACGGAGATGTCAAATCCGATTGTTGTTCGTTTTCTAGTTGGTAACAATAAATATCACAATCAAATTTTTTGAGTCGTTTTATCATAGCCCGTCCATTATTATAGTTGGTTATTTATGTACAACATTGTATAAAGTTTAAGTATAATTTAATAAATTTTTACACGTTTGATATTTTTTTTTTTTTTTTTGATGCAAGGAAGAAATTAGTTATAACTGATTCTCATAATTGCATTTTAATATGAAACATAACAGTATCCAACTGAATTCAGCTTAGAAATTTTTTGGCGTTGTTCTTTTGTGTTCGAATTTGTGTTTTCAATATTCTTCGGTTTGTCATCTAGAAGTCACTAAAATGTGACGCCTGTGAATATAAGAAACAATATTAAGTTCGAAATGTTCGAATGGGTAATTTTTTGTTGCTGTTTTATGTCAATGATATCCTTAGAGACAATTTTGCCTTTTCCATTACTTCAGACTTTTTTGTTCATAAACACAATATCGTATTTTTGTTTTTGTAAAGTACATCAGCACCAACAAAAACCACACAAACATAGATTATTTCTCTTTTTTCCAAAGAAAATTATTTCGTCTTTAATATTAATCTTTATTTAATTAAATACTATTAATTTTTTTTTCTTTTCATAAAAAATTCTCTTTTTGTGTCGTATAGCGTTTTTACCAAAAAATAATCATGTACATATGTATGTACATTTGTATATAAGACAGAAAATTAAAATGTCATATTTTTATATTAAATTTAAACAATTTTGGGATATGTATATTAAAAGGATTTTATATGAAAGATACTGCATAATATATGACCCTTTATGTTATCTTTAAAAGAATAAACCAATTTAGTATTTAATTAAAATCTACCAGAAATACATAAATATTAATTTATAATAACTCAGCGTGCCTAAATAGTTTATTTATTTATCTATTTATTTACTTATTTATTTATTTGCTTATTTATTTACATAAATCTGTTGCTTTGGAGAGAACAAAAAATGAATATAGCAAATTTCAAATTTTTAAAACAAAACTGACTTTAGAAAATATTACAAAAAATAAAAAATCCTCGTATCACCGCTAGCTGATAAAAATATCAAAATCTGGGTCCGATATGATTTTTATAAAATGACACTTTTTAATTACACTTGAAAAACGATATAATGTGGATTTCACACTGTTTCCAAACGTTTTTTTATGGAAAATAATTCTGTAACTTGTGAACCGTTGGAATATCTCAATAAGATTGATTTGAAGGAGCACAGATTCCTAGTAGGTCAGGGGGAGTGGGTAGACCTCCAAAGTTGGTCCTCTCGGATACGTATTTATTAATCGCCAAAAATTCATGTATGATTCGACAGGAAAAAAATTAAATATAGACTGTGCTTATGTGTAAGTTATCTCTTTTAGTTTAAGAGATAACTTTTTCACTCATTTTTATCCTCGTTTTCTAGGTTATTTTTTTAACTTGTCGAGCTCAATTGTTCCCAGAACTTTTATATAATATTCATCGGATTAATATATAGATTAGGTAAAAAATCGATTAGATTAAAAATTATATTAATCTGAATTTAGAATAAAAATTTCATATTTTTTTGTATCTTTCACAAAAGGTTGCAATATTTTTTTATTTAAAAAATTTGTATTTTGTTCTGGCCATATAATCCTTTGAATATTTTCACGTTAGCTTATTGTAAATGCGTGCAAAAGTAAACCCGCAGGCGCTTGGAGCCACAAGCCCTATCCAAACTTTTTTAATTTTCCACAATCTTTTGAATTTTGAAGGCGTTTGGGGCAACGGTCTCTCCACAAGCGCTATCCGAACTTTGCCAATTTTCCAAAATTTTTTTAAATTTGTTTCTAAAATTCTTAAATCGCTTAGCTGGGATTAAACAAAAATTGTGTTAGTTCAGTACCTACATATATTCGGTAAACACATAAAAATTATTTTGTGACGGACGTCTTTTATAACGACAATGTGACCATTTGAATGGAAAAAGTCAATTTTTAAAACACGTTTTCTCCGGGTTGGCATTTTTTGTATTTTGGTACAAAACAGTAGTTGTGTTTTTAGTTCCCTGATTTTAGGCCAAGTCTATCTATATTGTGTCAAAATTTCATTTGCATATTTTTACTTGTTTAAATTTTATTTAGGTCCAAATATTAACATTATTTCTAAAAAATATAAAATTTAAATTTCAAGTTTTTCAGGTCGTGGTCTCAAGAAATTTGAGGGATTAATTTACATTTAAAAATGTTGCTTTTGATGTGCAAGTTGTCATATAGAGGGCATATGGAAATTTTCTCGTTCTTATAAGAAGAACCAAACTCACATTTTTATATTAAAAATTTTTGTTAGCACTCAAATATGCTAACAATTTTATAAAATTAGTTTTGTTGCAAATTGAATACTTTGAAAAATAAATCAGGTTTAAGAAAACCCTAATTTTGTTCTGTATATTATTGTATATGGTTTATATATTGTGAAGTTGGTAAATTAAAAAAAAATCAAAATGGCGGATTGAAAATGCGGCCAATATGTGTAATTTATGATCTTTTGAAATTAGTAGATTTTTATTCAATGTTTTTAAATTCAAGTTTATTAATAGTTTTATACAATTTAGAGGTGTTGTTATTTTAATCAAATAATTTATTTGCGGATAAACTCAATATTTGGTTCACCGTCTTTTATTATTAAAATTTTATGTGTGTGTATGTGCACCAAAATTCGGCGAAGGGTTTTTTCGTAGGCTTGTGGCTAATTGTGTACCGATGCTTGTTTTAAGTGCAAAATAAGACATTAAAATACAGAATATTACGTTGATACTAACCTTTATATGAATTTATGCACTTTTCAGTGATTCCTAAAATTGAGCCTTATATAAGCTATGCTAATTATGGACCAATATTCATAAAATTGGGCTCTGTCGTTTATATTTATATAAAACTTATTTGTGTCAAATATTAACTTGATATTAACATTTTTATGGGATTTTTTTAAATTATAAAAATTTGAAAATGGCAAAAATGCAATTTTTTATTCTTTGACCATAAAGATAATTCTTTTTTATTATTATTATTATTATTTCCTTTTTTTCGCAAACAAAACAAGATATATTTCATTTCACTGCATAAATTTTGATTTTATTCACAAATTAGTGAATATATCTCAAGTTATTCTGGATTTTGGATTTGGATATTTAGTTAGATATAAATTCCAATCCCAATTTTTCGTGTAAATAAATACAGAAAAATACGCAAATGGATAATTTTGTAAAAGTAGAATTAATAATAGCAAATAAGAAATTATTTTCTTCGTTGTTGAAGTACTAAGATTTTAGCCTTTTTAAGGCAATTTTAAGAATCAAGAAAGGATAGAAAAGAAGGTAGAAACTAAAATTAAAATTTTGAATCTAAAAGCAACATAAAAAGGCTAGATTTAGCCTTAGAAAGGCTGGCAACACTAATTGTAAGCCATAAATAGACAGTTATGTTATTCTTGAAATTATTTGAAGGTTGTAGACAGTAATTATTGGCTAAGCAGGCGTAGTTTCCATAGTAATCGTTCAGAGCCAATCTATGCTTTAAGTCTTTAAGTTACAGTTCAGTAGTAATATTTGACAGTTGTTGCAATTCAGTTGGGTAATACAACGTGCGTGTTTTAAGGTGTAAATAAAGAGATGTGTATTTGAATTTTAAAGCAAATTGTACTGAAGTCTTATTATTGAAAGTAAAATAACACCGGGTTTATTAAAAGAAATAAACCAACATTTTTGAAAACGGCAAAAACTTAACAATATTTAAATAAGCATGTTTTTGTATGGACATTTTTTTGGAGGTTGCCGGCAAAATTGCCCAAAGCAAATATAGAAAAATCACCCAAATGAAAAATTACCCAAAGGAAAAAAATGTCAAAAATAAAAAATTGAAATTTGGCCCAAAAATGTGAAAATGTGTCTAAATATTTACGAAAAATTACCCTCACCCAATATCCATTATGACACTTACTGGCATGAAAATTAATACATTATATAATAAAATTTCTGGACCAAATGAGCCATATTTCGAATGAAAATAATTTTAACTTTAGCCAGGGTAGGATTCTGGTCTGGATTAAAACAGTTTCTAGGTAGTTTTCTGGTGTTATAAATTTAGAATTTTTTTATTTTTAAATATAAATTTTTGTTAAATACATCTTTTATTTAATGTCTCTTATATCCAAAGTTTTAATAAGTGTACTGTTTCTTGTGCTTAAGAAGTAATATAAATAGCAATTATTAATGAAAAGATATTCAAATATAAAATATTGATTTTAGTTATAATTTATGAAAATACTTGTTACTAAAAATAACTGTTTTAAAGAAATGTTATGTATAAATTCTTTTTGTTATAAAATATGTGTTTTTTTTTATATAAAAACTAAAACTTGTTTTCTTGCGTGGAAAAAAAGATATGTCGGTAAAGTTAACTAATTTATTTTAGTAAAATTGAATAAAATTCTTCAATTTAAATAAAAATCTTCAAACTGATTAAGGCCATGTAGAATTGAAGAAATTTCGTTGAAATGAACTAATTTATTTTAGTAAAATTGAAGAATTACATGTAGAATTGAAGAAATGTCTTCAATATAGAAAACGCATATTAAAGAAGATCATTTGAACGGGTGCAAGTGTTTCTAGGTCTATATACTTATTTTTTGTTTAAAAAATTAGTATACATATATATTCGAATAAATAAATTCTAGTGAAAAGTAAGTGTGAATTTGTGTTATATCAGATGTAAATATTTAAGAACTAACAAATATCTATCAATAGTCATGCAGAATATGTTAATTTATATGCAAACTCCTGGATGACACAAATAGCAAAGAACTAAAGCAACAGTTAAACGTGTGGAAATTTGGAAGCCTTTTTTCATATTTTTCTCGATAATTTTAAACATTTATAATTATTAATATATGTACATATAAACTATTTTATAAACTATTTCCATAGCAAATACGCAAGATTTCATCATCATTTTGGATTATGGAAAAGTGTACGACAAAAATTTGAATGTCCTTAGACACCTTAAAAAAGGTGTTCTACAAAAAAGGTCATTCATTAATAATAAACATAAATTAAGAAACCTACTACGAGTGACCACAAAGAATTTTTATATATAGGTAAATGTTATATACTATATATATATATATATATATATATATATATATATATATATATATATATATATATATATATATATATTATTTATACTTTGCTATAGATCATCCAGAAATAAACGTTGGAAATATTGTACTCAATAAATGGTCACAGTAAAAAACCGTTAAAGTCCTACGTAAATATGATGATTATTTAGTTAAATGGAATTCTTAATTTATATTTTTCATTTTCTCATACCGATATCGATTTTAAACACTTATACCCAAATGCGTGTTATTTCTATTCGAATAATAAAGTATTTAAATAAAATCATCTCCGTATTTGATGATCATATCAAGGATCCAGCAAGCAAAGTATTGAATCAAATATATATGAAGGTAACATGTTACTAATTATTAAATAACTAGTTATTTTTTTATTATTATTTTTTTTAATATCTATTCTGCTTAAATGTGTCAGGTGTATGTTTATCCGTCCCTTCTTCATGTATGTAATTACGTACAAACAAATAACCTGCTACGTAAGTTTAAACTAAGTTTAATTAAAATATTCCTTTTTATAATATTTTATACTAATTATTTAGATATTTTTAATTTACTTTTACTTTTTATAAGAATTGACGTTTATGTTATGCATATATTAAATATATTTATTTCTTTTGCAAAAAGATTTGTTAACTTTTTTATATATAATAAATATTATAAAAATTGTTATTTTGATTTTTGATGATATTAAGTAGTCTTGTACAATATATATAAACTTAATTTTTTCTAACAAGGTTTAAAGGCTATTTTAAAATTTACAAAATTTTGTCAAATTGAATAAAATTCAATAGTTAAAATGAATAAACATTATTCAATATGAAGAAAAAAATTAGTTAATTTGAATAAATTGTTTATTTAATTCAACTAAAATTTAATAGAATTAAATAAAACAGTGCGGTAAAATTGAATAAAAATTCTTCAATATGAAGAAAAATTTTAGTTAGTTTGAATGATATTTTATTCAATTGTCAAATTGTCAAATTAACTGGCTTTTAATTAACTAAATTAACTAGTCGTATTGACGATTTTTGTCAACTTAACTGATTTTCGAAAAATAAGCAAAAATTTCTGTTGAATTTCTTTTTAAGCTTTTTTGGAATGTAGATGAATCAAGTGGGTTATCTTTATACATTCGTAAATCTTTGGCCAAATATAAAAAGAAAGTTTTTTAACAACATTTAACAGAATTAAATTATTCGAGATCTTTTTTTCGAGACATTTTTATTGTTAATAAAACAATATTTATTTTTTTAAAATTAGACAAAAACTGTAGAACTAATTCGACTTATAAAAGATGGTTTTTCATACATTTTATATTGTTTCCCCTGAAAGTATACTCCAAATAAATCATAAAATAAAATTGCTTGCTTTAAAATATATGAGAAATTGTTTGATAAAGTTTTGAATTTTTTAATAACTTTTGACATCTCATTTTATTGTAAACAAAAAAAAAACATTTAAAACTTCTTTTCAAAATTTCACTTTATATGGGAGGCGGGCAGCAAAACGGGCGGACCACGCCCGTTTTTGGTTTTCGAATTTACGTTGATTCTTAAACTATTCGTGCAAATTTCAATTATGTCCATGCTTTTTTGCAAAAGGTACCATTCGAAAAGTATAAATTAGAGTTAGGACGGACACCCTGTTTTCTAGTAACTGATTTTGCTTATTTTCAATACCAAACAAACCTTATATAACAGACAGACGGACGAACATCGTTAGATCGTCTTAGATTTTCACGAGGACCCAGAATATATATACATTATGGTTGCTATAAAATGTTCAATAAATCATTACTTAATTGGAGTATATGTTTATTTAAAACCATGTATTTATAGTTAAAAAAGTAATTTAAAAATTTTTTGTATAAAGAAGAGATAGTTTGTGCTAGTGTTTGCTTGATATCTTATTAAAATCTCTATATTTCTCAACCTTTCGTGTTTTTGGTGTCATGCTTTTTAATAATTCATTTTATTTCAAATTCTTTAGAGGATAACAATAAAATAAAAAACACCTTAAATAAAATCTATTCAATATTCTGAAATACCTTGAAATATATGTATTTTACGATCCATAGATTTATATTTTTGTTTGTATTTCAAAAATTTATTTGTTTATATTTTTAATTTAAAATTTCGTTATTTAAAAATTATATAGAAAAATGTATTTTTTAAAGTGACGACCCAGCAAAAACTTTTTGGTTTTCGGTAATGACAACTACTTATTAAAGTAGTTTCTTGGCAATGAGGCGTCATTATTATTTGCCTACTCTGTATTACATTAATAAGTACTCAATAGTATAATAACGCAGTAATACTGCAATCACGTAGATGAGTTGGCTAGAGCGCCGGATTAACAACCAGAAGGTTGCTGGTTCAACCCCATTCTGAAGCTGTTAGTTTTTTATAACAAAATGTTTAAAAATATATTTTAAACTAAAAAGAGTTTTTGTCGCTTAGGATGCTATGTGCGAGATGGTGTACTGAGTGAGACATTAGTCATTAAAAACGAATGGTTAGTGTGTGTCCAAGTTCGAGTCTCACTGACGGCAAAATTTTTTGTTTTTTTTTTATTTTTCTTTTCGTTTAGGTACATATTTTTGAGTACCCCTACAGTCAAAAAATAACTATGAATTTGTGGACAAGTCGAACAAAAATAACTAGTTATTCAGGCAAAAAATAAGTAGTTTATTTTTGTTTCCAATTATACCTGCTAGCTTACCAGGAAAGCAAAGTTTTTTCTGGGGAACAACTTAAATTTTTAAGAAATAAAATCGTGTTTAAACTTTTGAATTTTTCAAAATGTTTTTATAGCTGCATTTTTTGACTCTTAATTTGAAACTAAATATATATTTTTAGATTTATTAATGAGAATCTCACAATTCCCTAATAACTTTCAAAACTTTCCAAAAGTGGCACTTTTACATTTTCGTTATATCTTCATAACCAGTATTGGGGAGCAAATTTTTCTATTACCGAAAATTAAAAAAAAAAAACATTAAGCGAAATAAAAAATAAATACATAAAACAAAGAAATAAATACATAGTATGTATTTATTTCTTTTTATATGTTACTTAAAACATGTTTATATAACTGAAAAAGAATGTGACAAAATAAACAACGTTACAATTAAATTCAATAATAGCAATTTATCTTACAAGAAGTTAAGTTATCATTTCACCACCCTAGAAAAAAATTTCTAACCCCAACAACTTAATTAGCCCATCCGTACTACCTGCTCCTGCAAATCCAAATAATAGTTACCGAAGCTATTCGAGAACAAGTTATTGCTAACAACAATAATAATCCTCAAATTGACCAGGATCAAATTATCGTTCCCCAACATAGAGCACAATTAAGCGATCTGGATAGTGAGTTCGCTGGACAACTAGACGAATATAGCTCCTAGAAAAAAACCGAAAATTTATACAACAGTTTTAATTTTGAGAAGGTTTGAATTCCCTATTTACATCTTCTTGCTAAAACAAATTAATAATCACCCAAAATAAAATTTTTGGGTAATTTTACATTTTTAAACTGAACAAACATTAAAAAAAATTAAACATGTCAAGGTAAATCTGCCAACATTTTTTGGCTTTATACAAATGGAGGCATTTTAAAGGAGTATATAATATAACAGGTATGTAAATTTAAAATATACGAGTATAAATATTTAAAAATGTTTCTTTTCGAATGTCCCATGACTTCTCCACAATTTTGTATTATAAATAAACTAAATACACGCAGACCCCCTATCAGTAATAATATTAATTTGGGTGGATAACAGAATTACACATTGGTTCTAAAATAATTCATTAAGAGTACCTTAATAATATAAATAAGTTATTAATTTCTTAAATTATATGATGAATAAGAATATTTACTGTGAAGATAAATATATACATGTAATTTTCTGAAATAATCCAATACTTTGTTACTAATATAAGAAATTATTAAGCATTAAAAAAAAAAAAATTCTTAAATTGGTTAGGGAAGTTTCCAATGTGCTTAATATAACCGTATACATAATTAATTTTATAATGATATAAAAAACAAAAAAAAAAAAAAAAAATTCAATCTTAATTTTGTACATTTGTAGTTATTATTCCCGATCCATATTCAAAGACATTAGCACTAAGTGTTTTACTGAAAAGTTTTTCTTTAAGTTTATGAGTATTATTTAATCGTTATTAAATCTGTTTTAATTATTTTTCACAAAAATATTAAAAGTTTGGCAATTGTTATTTTATAATTGTCGAAACAGTTACACTTCATTGTTTTCTTTTTCGCATAAATATGACTAAATATACATATACAAATGTTAAATACCCAATTTACCGTGCCTTCAAGACATCACCGAGAATATGTAAAAAATATATATATATATTTAATAAGAATTTATTTACATGTTGCTCAAAATATGTGAACATTTTTACGAATACCGCTTCAATGAAAATGCATAGGGAAATATATCGGGTAGAAATATACATTTTTTCACTAATTTTTTAAAATTTATTTTTGTGGAAAATTTATTTGTCTCAAATTGTATTTCAAAACAAACATTTCTGTGGGAATAATTTGAATATTTGGCCAATTGGACAAATATAACCCAGTCGTCGTAGTGTATGTTTATTTATGATAGACAATGTTTATGTGTGTATGTGTGTTTAATGAAGAAAGGGGTTCAAAAATGGTATTTCACTCGTTTATATGAATATTGTTGCTGTTGTTGTTTTTGGAAAAATGAAATTTTAATTTTCGCCAAAAGTTTACTAACTGTAAGATCCATTAAAAAATACATTTAATGAGTCACTTTTAAACTTACGACAATTTCATTTTAACGTTTTCCGTTGCCATTTCGTCGTGTCCGTTTATTTTTCGTAACAGTATAGTATATGTATGAGGAAGAACTTCTGTATATAATTGTCCATAAATTCTAAAGAAATGTGCTTCTTTTTTTTATTTTGTTTTTATTTTATTTTGTTTTTATTTTATTTTATTTTTGTTATTGTTGTTTTGTACTTTTATAAAATCTCAAAGAAATTTGTTCAACTCTGTAAATGTTTGCAATAAACAGACACACATACTAACACAATCGTTCATTCCCTACTCATGAGATTCTAAACGCCATCGCTTCTACTTACTGCCTTAGCCGCGGGCAAGGATGGGAGTTCTATTGATGCAGGTTCTTTTTGGGTTGAAAGTGTATTTGTGTCTTTGTATGCAACACGGTAAGTTAACCAAGTTTCAAAGTGAAATTATTTATTTTATGGTTTATTTGCCTTTTAAATAGTGCCTGTTATTTTTTTCAAAACTAAATGAATGTCTGTAAGTATTGACGTGGGTGGATGTATGCATACATAAACATGAATATGGATACTTATGAGAGCTAAGGATTAAAATAAATTTTTACTAAAATGTATACATAATTTAAACTTGTAGGTATACTTTAAAAATATTATATCAAAGTTTTCCAACATATTGATTCAAATGTAGTTTTGTATGGCTTTCATCCAAAGAATAAATGTTTTTGAATGGCTGAAAAATCCCTAAGAGATGTTAAATTTAAAAATTTCTGTTGATTTGACTAAAACGTTTGTAGACTTTAAAATTAACTAATATATTTCAGTTAAATTGAATAAAATTCTTCAATATGCAGATATATAGAATTGATGAAATTTCTCAGAAATTAAATAATTTGCTTAAGTCAAATTGAATAAAATTCGCCAATTCAAGTTGACTAAGGGCATGCAGAATTAAAGAAATTTCATCAATAAAAGTATTGTTCAATAAACAAAAGCTTTCATGCAGTAATATACCCAGGAAAAACTTCTTGGTTTTCTGCAATGGCAACTACTTACTTCAATAGTTTTTTGGTAATGAGGTGTCATTATTGAAGATTATAGGTTCAGTTTGATGCTGTTAGTTAAAAAAAATGTCTAAAAAGATATTTTTATACTAAAAGAGTTTTTATCGCTTAATAGATTAAGTGTGAGATGTCAGAGTAAGACAAAAATTTTTTATTGTTTTTATACCCTTCACCACAGGTATAAAGGCTATAAAAAAGGATTTGCTATTCCGTTTTTAATTTCCACAGTTTTCGTTGGAGAGCAAAAAGTCTATATTTTGTGGATCCTTTTAAGAAACGATATCGATAGAACAATATCCGCACGTGCGTTTGTCGATTTAAATGGCGTTTGTGAAGTTTAAGAAATTTAGCAAAGTCGGTTCAAAAATGGCGGAGATATCTTAAAAACCGGTTTTTTAGAGATTTTTTAGACTTTTTAAAGCTAGGAACTTCATTCTTTCACAGAAAATTTGGACTATTTTTCTGAATTTTCATGATAAAAACAATTAAAAAATCGGTATAAAAATATTCGAGATATCGCCTAAAATGAGTTTTTCTTTGAAGCCCCCATGTAAGCTACGGACTTCGTTTTGTATGGGACGGTCACAAACATTTTTCTAAAATTTCAGTTTTTTGAATCAAATAAATCGGACTATAAAAAACTGAAAAAAAAAATCTATTAAAAATAAACACACACATATATTTATATAAATTGAAGCATTGGAATGACTACCAGTTTGCTATTTTTTGTATATGCAAGCACTGATTTCTTGGTTTGTGTATACATACCAGTGTTGCCGTTGCATTTATATATATATATATATATATATATATATATATATATATATATAGAAAGAATAGAAACTTCATTCTTTGCAAACTGTTAAAAGTATACTCACAATTAAACATTTGTATAAGCTCAAGCGTTGCAATGACTATCCTAGCAGTTTTATCGGATAAAAACTTTTTTATAACTCATTGTAACCAATAAAATGATTGTGTGTGCGCAAAAGTGCCACTTCGTTGCCATGGAGGAGATTGTGTGTGCAAAAATTTGACGGCACGTAGTCGTGGCGGTGACAATTTTCGTAACTTTTTAACGTTCCACGTAACATGTGGAAAGAAAAAGACCGTATTTAAATTTAGCTTTCTTTAAAAGAGTGTTGTTCTGGGACCCAAAAATTTACTTCTACATATAATTCTTACACATATTACGTAATTTTTGCTGAACCAAAAGTTACGAAAATAAGCTTAAATTATATATAGTATAAATAAATATATATATATATATATATATATATATATTTGGGTCCTAGAACAACACTCTTTTAGAGAAAGCTAAATTTAAATACGGTCTTTTCTTTTACGTTACAATATTCTAATTTCCGTGACGGATGAAATTATTCATTATTTTATTTTATTTTTTCTGACAATACATTTTCAGTTTTAAAAACATAAAACAATATTACAAGTGGGAAAGAAAAATAGTACCAACGTATTTTTCATCATCAGACTCGAGAATAGTTTAATATATAAGTAATGAGCTCCTGAATTGGTTAAAAACTAAATTTATGACGGTAGAAAAAGCTTGGAGTTTTCGTCATATATGAAAAAAGATATCTAGATTGACTATCACACTAAAAAATATCGTCGGAGTTATATAAAAATAATTGCTTTATAGATTTAATGATTACATTTTTAACGATAATATTTTTATATCATAAAAGTATATACCAAAAATTTTGCGTTTGTCCACACTGTGTGTTGTTTGTGTAACGAGATAATATTAGTAAATTTATTAAATGCTATTCATTTTTGAAAAATTACCAAAAAAAAAAAATAAATTGGTTTGTAAAGCTTTTTAAATGATTTTGTGGGAATGAAAGACCAATATTTATTTTATAAATTACATGAAAAATAATAGCGAAAATATTATGTTAATATGCGTTTTTTGTGCATTATAGAGAAAATATTTTGCTAATATGCTTTTTTTGGAGTTTAAAAAGTTGTTTAAAAAATTTATTTTTTCACAATATATGCACCAATATATGGCCGGGCGGGAAGGATTATTGCGATTTATTGTCAAATCGATCTAAATCTCTTTTACGATTAAATATCGACAATTAATTAAAAAAAACTCGCGTGACAGTTATTTTTTATTAATCGATAAAAATAAAACCTAAATCAATTTAAAATTGTCATTCGAAATATGTAAAGTAAAAATATTTGTTGTTAAAAAAACTTTGAGACAAAAGTAATAGTACTATATTAAAAAAAAATATTAAAAAAATTATTTCATATTAATTTCAGAGTGCTGACTTTGAACATTTATCATGTTGAGATAATCAAAAATTTTTTGCAGCAGATTATTTCGAAATATATTAAAAATTGCTGAATTAAAAAAAAAAAATAATTTTTTCGCTCATATACCTCAGAACTTATTCTCAATAAACTGAATAAATTCGAGGAAAAAAAAACAAAAATTTAACGGTAAATATATTTTTAGCTGTAAGAAATGCATATTCGAGGTAGTCAACTGACACCGTGTAGCATATATATATATATATATATAGAAAGAATAGAAACTTCATTCTTTGCAAACTGTTAAAAGTATACTCACAATTAAACATTTGTATAAGCTGAAGCGTTGCAATGACTATCCTAACAGTTTTATCGGATAAAAACTTTTTTATAACTCATTGTAACCAATAAATTGATTGTGTGTGCGCAAAAGTGCCACTTCGTTGCCATGGAGGAGTTTGTGTGTGCAAAAATTTGACGGCACGTAGTCGTGGCGGTGACAATTAACTTCCTCCTAGGACAGTCCTATGTTAAAGTGACCTGTCACATAGTTAAGAAAGTAACTTGTTGTGGCCTAATGTAGTCAGTCAAGTAACTAGATCGGGACAGCCACCTGAAACTGCTGAGTGTTGTTTTTTATTTTATTTTAGTGTGCTGGGTGAGTAAACACGAATGAACTTTATAGTCTAAAATGGATCGATTGGCACAGAAAAAACTGCTAGGATATTGTAAGATTTGTCCAATCTAACTGGACAAAATTCGGGTTTTTCAGTTTCTATTCTAGTAAATATTTAATCGTTTCCATATTAGAAAGATTACTTTTTTCGGGAAATAACTAGAGAAAAATAAATTTAGATAGAGAAATAAATTTGTCTAGGGGTTCCTCTTCATGCTCCACGGATCCTTTTAGAAATTTTTGTTTTTTCGCCATATTTAGATTTTTAGCATAGTAAAAATGAAAAATTATAGAAACTCAAAAGTTATTTATTTTATTTATTTTTTGAATACAAAAAATAAAAACTTTTTAAAATTCATAAACAATTAAAAAATATTAAATGTAATAAAATGCCTTTGTTTTTACAAACTTTTTAATACTTCATTTTCCACATCCAAACGTGATCTAAATTTGGATTTTGTGAACTGTAGGGCAGACAAACTGTAACAAAAGTTTCAACGCTTCTTTCCCAACCAACGTGTAAACTTTGTAATATTTTAACCAGAAATATTCAACCAACATAGATTCAAAGTCAGCTTTGGAACACGAATTATTTTTTAGTTCTATTGCTTATTCATAAAATTATCGAGCATGTCATCAATAACAATGTTAAATTGATTACGTTTTAAGAACTGGATAATAAAGGGAAAATTCATTGTGAAGTGAATCTAAGTATATTATTATTTCATATGTTCTTATTGAATATTAGGGGATTAAAGATTTCTTTTTGCACATAAAAGCACTTACTGAATCAAATTTATTTTTTTCCCATCCATATGACAGGCACCTTTAGAATCCCACTTTGGCATAATTATATATGCCGTAAAATAAATAAAATACACGTAATTTACAATAACTCGATACACATTTTCGGTCTGGAATGCCCAGGAGTCCGCGAATGCCCATTTGGGAAACTTTACTCTAAGATATATCTTTTTTGATCCATCATGGTTCATTTCCAAATTGTATTTAAATTATAAGCTAAGGCGTCAGTTTTAATGTACAAATTAAATTTCTTGTCGAAATTTTTGTAAATATCTATAATGAATGACATAACCTCACAACATGAACTGGATCAAATTGATCAAGATTATCCGTACCTCTGGAAGATTTTTTGATCGTTTCACTTCAATCCAATATAAACAAATTTTTCTCAAGATGGGCATAGTTCCGTTTTTATGGTTTCGAATATACTTTTAATTGATCTAAGCCTATAAAAGTGGAATTTTTGCATTTGTATTTGTTCGAGAGGTGGGAGTGGAAATTGTCTAATTTTGATAATTTTTTTACCAAGTCCTCATATTAGTCTAGTAATATTTTATACCAAAATTCATAGGTATATCTCTAATACTTTCCAAGATATTTAACTAATTTAAAAATTATGTATAAAATTGTGGTCTAATTGAAAATACATCGGAACTGATAAAACACTTTTTTTGGAGTTATTTGTAGAATAATGTAGTGCCCTTTTTAAACTTTTCTTATTATTTATTTACGTTTTCTTGCACAGTTTTAATAACTAAACAAAATACATTTTTCTTATTTCCTGCAGCATCATATGGAGAAATCCAATGATTTGGTATTTCACCTAGTCCCCAAATAAATGTTGTCTTGCAGTAATATTTTGAGGATGAAATATCTTAAATACATATAACCGTATTTCTAAAGAATTCTGAACAAATAAAACATTTTTAATCCTAAAATATTCTATAAAAAAGTTGTATATACCTACACAAAATATGGCATTCAGTTTCAAAAGGTTCGCTTTAAAATTTATTGTAGCTTCTATATTAGGACTTCTCGCGAAAATCAGTTAAAAGTACTTAAATCCCACATAAATCTTAGTACGTTAATAAAATTTGGCTCAAGTAAGATTAACCATAGCACCCATATAATGCTCTCTTTCAAGAATATATTACTTTAAGGCACATACAAAATAGTGTAGGATATTACTCGTATATAGCCGGTCTTCACCGAATACACATTTCTTTTTTACAAGTATTTAAGCTGTTGGTTACAATTATCAGAACATCATCAGAACATTCCCACAAAAATCTCCTAATCCATTTCACTTTTTGGTTAAATATTACAAAATCTTTATATTTTCTATTAATTTGAATTGTTTTCTTCATTGTCAGTTAAAATTGGAATGAGAAGTTATAGGAACCTTTAGTTTTTAAATATATGATAAATTTTTAGCACACTATCTTTTTATTGTTGGTAAGATTAACAGAGTAAAAAGCATTTTTAAAACTAATAAAAATATAATTTTGATTTTACAAAAAAATAACCAAAATGGAAAAAAGTTATCATCTCCACATTGGAGAATAAAATAACCAATTTTTGATGTCAACAGATGTATGTAATATGAGCACATTTGAATAAATATAGTTCATAAGGAGAGTATTCTTCTGAACACGAAATAACATCTGAATGTAAAATAATTGAGTTTATTTTTTAATTTTCTCAAATTCTTTATTTATTATTATTGCTTTTTCAGCAATAGGGCCTTCTGTAACTTTCACTCAATAGCATCATAACTAACAAATAGTTTGAGTGCTTAAAAAATGGACATCCTCTAATTTAGTAATAGTGCTGTTAAATTCATTTTTTAATTCTTCAAGTTGAATATGTAGATTTATATGGATTGTTTTCATTTGTGTACGTCTTTAGGAACTTCAATAAAATCGGATTAAATAATTTTTTCAAAGAAAAAATACTTCGCATAAGGTTAACAATGATTTTGAAGTCTTCTGATTGCATTTAGATTCTAGTTTTTGGTATTTACAGCTTTTTATTTTTTCTTTTCATAATTTATTGACTTACTGCAACTTTACAACTTAATGTAGAATTCTTATTAAATTTCATTAGAAAAATATTTTAATATAAAAACTCTCACTAACTACAATTAAAACTGATAATAATTACTAACAATTTAGGAAATTTTAATAAATAAAATAACTTTTTAATGGTTTACTTTTTGAATCGCGTTTGATTAGCTGGTATAAAAGTAAAAAAAGAGTAAAAAAAACAAAAGTTAAAAATTTTAAAATATGACAATTATTATGCACTATTATGAAAACTATAACATATAACTATAAGCATTTTCCATTAAATATGCACTAACAAATCGATACTATTTTTCAGTAAAATGTGTGATTCGGATAGACGTAGATAAATAATTACATTAGATAGTTTTTACGATGGTTAAAGAAAAATGTATAAAATCGTATTTGGTAATTTTTTTCTAAATTATTTTGTATCAGTTCTTTTATTAAAAATGTGTTTTATCCTTATCATTAGTTATTTACGAGTAAATATAGCGACTTAATTTTTTCTTTACTTTGACATTGAAGGCTAATAATATTGGAAATTTTCTAATGAAAAAAACAATCAACTTTTAAATTTCGACAGTAACTTTTCCTAGGATTCTTCTTTGGGATATAAACACATGTTTTGTGAAAATATTAGAGTTATTGGATATCATTGATACGGATATTTGTAGGGTACGTTTATATGGAGATTATTTTGATTTCTCTAGTTTTTGTTCAACTTAGCCATTAATTACTGTTTTCTGTAACGATTTACATATCGTGATTTACATATAATGATTAATCGAACCAGATAAAAATATCGATGGTCCACTTGGATAAAATTAATTCCTTTATTATTTCAGAAAGTACCATGATTTTCAGAACTGACGCTCAGTATAGAAGACGGAGTTTTAGTATTGTGTGCCACAATTGACGACTTATCGTCATTTTGATAATTTTTGGTCCTAAAACTAGCCAATTGCCAGTTTGATGATTTTTGTCCCAAATTTGACGATTTTTTATCAAAGGAAATTCAGAACTATTTTCAGTATTTCTTATATATATTTTTCTTTAAAAGTAAATTAGTTGGTACATAAATATTAGCAATTAAAACAAAAATCTTCTCAATTTTGTCATTTATAGAAAATATTTATGAGAACCAATATAATATTTATTATATTCGATTTAATTATGAACGCTTTTATTATGAATTAGAAAATAAACACTTTACAAAAGGCCAAAAGTACTTTGCAATTTTTATAAAAACCTTTAATTTCATATTTAAGGCTTTAGAGGTCCTTAAATGGCAGTACTTAGTATCCAAAGGCATTTTTGATGATTAATTCAAAATTAAATTTCGTATATCGTGGAATATCGTCGTATATCTTTACAAAAAAGTTAGTTTTATAATTTTTTAAAAGATAAGGTAGATAACTTATTTTTTATTTGAAAATCATACAAAATTACTTATTAATAAAGTTTATGCTTATATTATCAGACTTAATAAATACTACTCAACTTTCATAATAGAATAACAAAATAAAATTAATGTAATTTTTATTAATTTGTTTTCAATTTAAAATTGAATCATAAAAAATAAAATTTTCTTAAAATTTTTGGTTGCCGTATAATAAGCTATGAAGCTAATATAGTGACTCTTCCCTACTTACACATTAGCTGAATAACCTATTATTTTAACACGGCGATGACATTGGAGGCAGCTAATTACCTCATATTATTACAAGTATGTATTTTCGAATATCACTACATAGATGTCTTTGCAAGAACTAATTACTTTGAAGCTGTTCAATAATTCATTGATTTTATAGTATTACTGAAGCCATTATTAGTAAAAACATTAGGAACTAATTACATTTTTGGTTATAAATAACGAATGATATGTCAGGATGTATAAAAATCATTTTTTTATTATTATGTCAATTATGTATTGCAGCAGCTTTGGTGTGGATTATTCTGGTTGGAGGGCTTCGTGTACGACTTTTTGTGCATGAGATTATTATAATGGATCCTCCTTCGTTTTGTGACGCCTTTCGATGCCTCTTGGATTCACGTTCATGTGTCACTCAATTTCCTTACTTTTGAATGAATCCAAGTGCTTTTAAATATTTAGAAATGGCTCAAATTGGTAACACTCTGGCAAAAAAAAAAAAAAAAAAATAATTTTCATTTCTTTTTTTAATTTTACAGCAATTAGAAATTTGTAGTTGCTTGTTTAACAAATTGAGTTGAGAGCTATCAGTTGCCATCGACCTTTTTATTTTTATTTGAAACGTAAAACGATTTTACAAATTTTAATTTCGAAAACTTAACAATAACCAGAAATGTAATATTACTTTAGATTAAAAATTAATTCATACGCAATTGTTAATATATTTAAATATGTGAATTGGTAAAGTGAATTAAAAAATTAATGAAAAGTAATATTTTCAAAAATCTGACTATAAATAATTAATTACATACCGGGTTCTAAATAAATAGTAACTAACTAATTCTATGTAATGCAGACTCTATGTTTTTGTCATTGAAAAGTAACTTTTACATGCCATTATAAAGTTTTTGCTGAGAATAAAGTAAGAATGTAGTTGTTCTTCTCTTTGTGGAAAAAGCAATATTTGGAGTTTCATTTGTACAAAAACGAAATTTTGTGTTTTTTCTTTTGAACTTTTACGTTCACACACAAAAAATTTTATTTTAACAATTCTTATTTAATTGCTAAAAATTAAATTGCATACAATGCTTTTTTATTATTATTTTAATTTTTAACCTTAATCACACGAAATTTTTTTGATTACGATTAAATGATGCGATTAATCGCGATTTCGAATATAATTGAATTGAAAGTTTTAATGCCTAACATCGAAATCCATAATCCGCACAGTGGAGCCTATTAAAAAAATTGGTATCAGATTTTTAAACGCATTTTGATTTCGCTATTAGCGAGAAATCTAAGGATTTTTGCACTGCAGATTTAGTTATTTTTTAAACCTGTTTTTGAAACGTGTATTTGAAAAATTTAACAAGTTTAAATTTTAATTAAATTTTTTATAATCCAGCTTCAATTCCATTATCATATATTAAGAAGGTTATGAGAGATGAACGGCAAACTAAATTTTCAAAAAGAAAAAAAAAAATTGTTCTCCTTTTTCAAAAACAATACCAGAGTTACCAGAAGATGAGAAACAAAAGGCTAAATTGAAGTTTAAAAAAGGTTAAACGCCCCAAAAAATAAGGCCATAAAATAGGCAACATTTTTCATTAAAAAAAAACTTAGAAACTTATTTTTTCTCGTTCTTATTAGTTTTTGGAATTTTTTTTATCGAAATTGATAAAGTTATAAATAACACCCAGTGTTACTTATCGTCAAAAAAATTCCCATACAAATTTGGATTACATTTCATATTAAGGATTACCATTGTTTTGAAGTGGTTTTTAAATTATAATTATTTTTTGATTAAGCATTTCCAAATTTTTGGGGGATTTTTCGTATTTGAAAGATCTTTTCTAAATTATTTTCATAAATAATTTCTATTTTTGATGAAATGTATTAAAAAAATAAGTATAATAATCGACTTATTAACTCTACAAAATTTATTGAGGTACTTTTAATTTGGAGAATGAAGTGATCAAAAATAAATAACTTTTAAACGGGTTAACATTTTTGTCTGCGATTTTTTAATTTTATTTTTGCACAAAATTTTCTATCGCTAATAATACGAAAATTATTCCATATTTCATACATTAAATAAATATTAAGACATTAAACAAGTTTGCAATCGTAAGTTGTCTTGTTGCGTCTGTTTGGCACTACCAAAGCATAGTTTGTGGACTATAATTAGACACCAGTAGAATGGAATACGTATTTTCCGTAGACACCAGTAGAATGGAATACGTATAATACGTATTACTGCTAAACACTTCACCAGCATTCGTGGTGTCTTATCCACTTTGGTTTTATTGAAACCTAAACATGCATATTACGGAAAAATTACTTAAATTTTTTTTAAATTTTAAAATATATGGATCAAGTATAGAGGCCAAAGATCTAATCTTCAGACGGATGTGACTAAAACATAATATGGTCATCAAATATCTTCATATATCTGTAAATCTTCATAATATTTTCATACTATTTTCCTAGATATAAAGAAAAGTTTTCTGGTTCATGCAATTTTCAAATTTTTATTCTAAATAAAGTTATTTAAATGAAAATTTTATTTATTTAAACGATAATTCTCTCTACTACATGAAGTTTTTCATGAGAATATCCACATTAGCCACAATTTAAAACACATAGACTAATTGGTGTTTTGGTTATTTTTTGATTCTATGTACTTTTTTATGGTATGTTAAAAGGTTCCTTTTGTTTTCCCTTAACAAATTTAAATTCTTATTGTTTCATAAAATTACAAAACAACACAATTTTTTTATTAAAAGCATTCTTGCACGTTCTTGCAGTTAAATTATATATGAAACAAATTAAGATAACTTGCACTTGGTTTTAGCAATATAGTTAAAAATGTGGATAAAAACAAAAATAAGACAACGTAAAAGTTTTTTGAAAAAAAAAGAATATGTTGAAATTTTCGGAAATTGAAAATAGAATGGTATGTTCATGTCTATTCTAGTGAAAATTCTATTTTCAATTTCCGAACTTGTTGGGCTAGCTAGCTAGAGTCAAGAGAGGAATCGGAACGTCGTGGCAGGGTCAAAGCGGGGGGATGTCTCGACTAGCTCAGAGTGTCATACGATGTTATGTGCCGAAAGATAAGATAGCTAAGTGAGGCTCTGCGCTACTTACAGGCAAGGATAAGTATCTTTTCAGAAAGCACAAGAGGAACGTTAAAAGATTCAAACGGATCTACGGACCTGCTTGCGACTCTCTGGGAATACCTGAAAGATTATGTGAGAATGCGGACAGTATACCAGTCAACATCCTCAACGATCTATGCCAGAGCTATAAATAAGGGTAGAGGCGAACCAGCCAAACCTGCAGCCCTTGTAGAACATCAGGTAAAGATTGGCAAGCCAAAAACTACCAGTAGCTGGGTTGATCATGAACCATCCACCAAATCTTGTATTTCGCAAAAGCTTATCAGGGTGCTAGACCTGGAGATGAGCCATCGAGGAGTCTGCAAGTCAGAGGTCGACTAGCTCTATTGGTGGAAACCACAAGAAAAACACTAGTGGAGTTACTAAAACCTCTGGCATTTGGTCATCTCCATCGAGTGCTGCTGGTCAAAACACACACAGCTCTTTTAAGGGTTCCAAAAAGGGGGTCGTTAAAAGGGCCAGGTCTGGGGATGACCAACAAACTTCTATAGCCAAGAAGTCCTTCCAGCTCTGCTAAGGGTCCTTACAATGATATTATTAAAAGAGCTGGATCAGGAAGCGAACAGCCCTCAGTATCGAAAAAGGCAAAGGAATCAGTGTTGCAGAACTCTATTCAAGCTGCTGTCATTGACAAAGCTGATTCAGATGGGAGGATCAGCGTTGAGCAATGGCGACATATTGAGCTCAAGCTCATTGAAGCGATCGCCGTCGTAAGAAGAAGGCCAGATGAAGTATCCTTCAGAGGCGCGGATTGGATGAAGGGTGTCAAAACTATGAACTTCGGTATTAGGAAATCTTCTGAATATCTCAAAAACACAGTAGCTAAGTGCGATACTCTTTATCCAGAGGTGAAACTTGTGGTGACCAATTTTGGGCTTGGGATTTAGATATTCTAAATCTGATAAACCCAAGAGGCTATTAGTGGTGCGAATTAATTTTTCGAATTATTCGAATAATTAAGAAAATAATATAGTAAAATGCCTATGATTTTTTAAATTTTTTAAATATTTTTTAGAAAAAAAAAAATAATAACAATAACATATAAAAAGTCTGCTGTTCACTGGAAGTATCTTTAAAAAAGCATTCTCAATACAAATTTATATATACTGTCCATTCTAGGAAAGATTTTTCAGTAGTGCTATTCTTTGACAGAGAGTGATCAGATTATCCTCATATTTGGTATACTATGTACTATTCAAGATTATAATTTTTCAGAAAATGTACAAAATATGCTACAGCCTATTTACGTTTTGGATTATTGCATCGTTTTTTATTTTTGTTTTGCAGCTGCTTCAAAAATTCTTCTACTGTAACACATTTAAATTTGTACTCGTATTGTGAAACTTTTAAAAAATGGTTAACAAAACAAACAAATTAGAAAAATAAAAAATCCCCCGAAACTTCTGCCTTTGTGACGATGAACAATTTTTTGTAGGGAAAATCTACTGTAGGGAAATTCTACTGGAAAATATTAAAAACAAATTTTAAGTTTAAATTAATTTTAAGTAAAAAATTGTAAAATAGCATAAAATAGTTAATTTTCTTTGAATTAAATATCTCAAAAGCAAACAATCTTAGAGTGGCATTCATTGATGTAAAGAGTCTATCTTCAAAGGTTACTTTTATGATTGAATAAAAACCTGCAACCTGTCAAAAGTCTTCACAAATTAACTTAAAAAAATAATATTTAAATGATTAGATTTAAGCTTTTGTAAAATTTATTTTTGAGAAAGGTCAAATTTTCGTTGACCATTAAGAAACATTTTGAGATATACATTTTTTTTAAATAATCAAATAAATTCACTTCAATTGCAACAAAAAAATATTATGCGGTTTATTTAAATTATTCGTTATTCGAAAAACACCATTTTTAAATTCTTCGAATAATTATTTGTACCTATTGTTCGAATAATTCCAACGAACGTTATTCAAATGAATTTTAGTAATTATAAGCACTTTGTCTGTATATATCCCAAGATATATAAAAATTTGTGTATATTCATTTTATGTAATTCTTACTCGGAGTCATTTTCTTGTGACATATTAATTAACTGCCTGTTTTTATAACACGAGCGCAGAAACGACTCGTCTAACTTACATTTAAAACAAAAACAAATTTTAAAATTTTGGTTTTGTTTTAAACGTAAGTTAGAGGAGTCGTTTTTGCGGTCGTGTTATAAAAACAGGCATTAAGTTATCTTCTCGATTTATGAAATACATAATTTTGTGTTGAAGTCATATATTTTTTTCATAAAACTTCCTATAATTTCGTCTTATTTTCTGCATTTAGAATAAATCGGCTTATTTTAAAAATGATAAGATCTTCATTAGGTGTTTATTAAGATCTAGATGGCTACGTTTCCAAGTAAGGTTTAAAAGAATTTTTCTATTTTCGATTCCATAGCTTCCTCCGATAACATTCCTACCAAATTTTAATATTTTTTTATGTATTCTGTACCATGTGTTAGTATTTCGTTAGCAATAATCATCATACAATACTAGAACTGCGGTAAAACTTTGCATATATTTGATTAAAAAAGCATAACCACTGTTTTATGCTTTTTTTTTTGACGAATACTGGAAAAAATAGATTATATTGTTATTTTGAAAAAAATATTTGCATAAATGATGTATTTGCAATACGTTCTTCTGCATTAAAAAATTAATAAGAGACGTAAATTTTATTATTATTATTTTTCAAACGCGTCTCTATTACTTTAGCATATTAAATTTTTTATTTAGTCAAGCTCTCTTTTAGATTTGCCTTCCAAAAAATTTCTTACTTACAAATACTTGTATTTGGGCTGTATTATAGTTTCTATGATTGAGCCAAATAAAAAAGTGTGTTAAATTTGCACCTGACTTTACACAGAAAATGTGATAAAATAATTGAAAATGCAGGACACCGCAATAGGGACCTATATTTTTGGAAATTTCAGGCTTGTGGTAATAACATATTAAAATATCAAAAATATAGAATTATGCAACATTTATTTTATTATTTCAGCAATAAGGCTTTCCGCAGATTCATTGCTCGCAATAGCACTATCAATTAAACTAATTTGAAAGATTAGAAATCGAAATCTTCTAACTTACCAAAAGTTTCACTAAGAAATCCACAGTCGTAAGAAACAAGCGATAATATTTTAATATTTTAAATTTCAATGCTCGTTTAACTTTTATTATTTCTTTAGAGTCGATATTATTCAAGATTTTTTGAAATTATAAAAATATTTTTAGTAACATATTACAGCATTAAGACATCTCTTAATAACCGGTTGAGGAGGAAGTCGCAAATTGGGGTAATTTTTCCATAATTTTGTTTCATTACTTCCTCAGCTACTCGGTATAATGCGTGAGCTAAGCAGCAAATTTGAATAAAAAATTTTAATGGTTTTTGCTAATTTTACTATATATTAATTTTATTGAAATATTTACCGACTCATGAAATTTTTTGTGGTTTACATTTTCAGGTCGGACAATATTAATCAAAAACTTTCCTTTGCTCGCATCAAAGTTGTGATCCAAAACTCTAACAATAAATGCTTATTTATATAAATTTGTTTTTAAAGTCGATTTTATTCCTTCAAGTTCAATAATGCACATTTTTTCCATAAAATTGTTTCTGAAAAAAAGAAATGAAAAAAAAAACAACTGCAAAAAAATTCTCAAAAAACCACACGTTTTTGTTTTCAATAAAATTTTTCATTTTTTAACACATCTTCTGTACTGTGTTGAAAGTTTCCAATAAAAATTTGTCTAAATTCAGTTTTAATACATTTTGTATAGCAGTCAATTTTTATTTCAAACTACAATTATTAAAAAAAATATTAACAAAGGTATTTCAAGTTGTTTGTTACAAATTGTTCGATTAATCATTTAAAATAACAGATACCACTTATCCAACTATGAGATGTAAACACGCTTGTTACAATTTCATTCACAATTTTACTTGTTAATTAACCCATGTGCTGGTCCAATCATTTCCGGCATTTACTTATAAAAATTCTACCTATAAAGTTAGAGTCAAATTAAAATATAGAGGAGAAAAATATAATAACGATTTATTGTACGTGCGAAATTGGAAAACTACCAAAACCTGTATAAATAAATTTATTTTATTATACCCACTAATAATTCCGGAATTTCAGAATAAGTGCCTAATTATTTTTTTTACATTACATTCAGAACGAATCATTACACAGAAAAAAAAGAAAGAAAAGCCAGAGTGAAGCACGTTATTTTTTTTACCTTAGTGCCACTGCGTTTTTCGTATTCCGAGCTTTCTAATTGATAATAGAATTACTACTGTTTTATTATGTTATTTTATGTATCTAATTGGGTACATAAATATTCCTAGAAATTTAATGAAAGTTCTGTGTGGAAATATATATATATTTGATGTTACCCAGATCCACCGAAACCACTCCGCTAGAAATTGCATCGGTGGAAAATTCAATTCTTTCTGGAGCAGGGGCATATTTTTCAACGCAATTTTTTCAAAGCCGTCACCACCTGAAAATAGTACAATAAAGTAGTCAAATAATTAAAAACGGTTAATAATTATAATAAATGAGTGATAGCAATTACTTACCGAAAGAATTTCACAAGTTTCGTTTTGATTTGTCAGTTTTCCGATTGCCGATCTTGCTCCAGTGCTGGTTGATTTATCCAAAGCTTGGAACAAATGCCGATGTTGATGTTCTTTTTACTTCATCTTGCGGTGTAGAGAATGGTGGATTCATTTCGCTGAAAAAATAAAATAACAATGCTTAAAATTAAATATAGCTTAAACCAAAGACCATAATCAACAGTTTTAAGAATTTTTTAGTTGGCACTCACCTTGGAAAATATTCAAAACCCCAGCACAGCACAACAAAAGATGCCACAAAATATATTAAATATATATTTTAAATGTGTGGAAATGTTTAAAAAAATTTTTTAATGTTAAATAGACAGGAATAAAGTAAACACACGATCTTTTCTTTCTATGGTCTTAAAACGAACTCATGTTTAATTACACAGTTAAACATAAAGTAACCTAAATTAAAATTATTTTATTACTAAACTCTGTCTACCTGCATTCCATATGGTACACATGCACTTCACATTGTGTAGTATATAATTAAACTATTAATGGTTTCTTAAATACGCTTATCTCTAATTGTAGGAAAATCCATGTGTGTTTTATACCTAACAACACACCAGACACAATCTTACAAAATTTTAGGAAAATCCATGTATGTTTCAAAAAATATTTTTTTAGTTTCTTTTCTATTATTAAGTTGTATTAAAAAAAATAAACTCCAAAACAAAACAATCATAGCAATTTCGCTGATTGTTTCATTTAAAGTGCCAAAAATGGTGATGTTTTTAAATCACATTTTTGGCACTTTAATAATAAAACTTTTGGCTATTTGGACCGGATTCTGATCCTGCGATTTCAAAATAAGATTTTTTTCTTTTTCAGAGTTATTAAGAGCCTTACCACGTCCCATTTTGAATAAAATCTATTTAAAAACTATAAAATTAAAAATTCTCTAGCCGTTTATATTGAAAGAAAATCAAATCATAACCTTCCTGATTAATATTAAAAGAATTCCTTATTCAAGTGGTACACGAAAAAGTACCACAGAAATATATGTCTTTAAATAAATGCATAATTTTAGTATAAACAAATATGTATATTTTTTATTTCTTCAGGAAACTATAGCCAACACTTTAAAATTTGGTTGCGCAAAAAATAATTTTTTTTTTTGAACTTTAGTTTAGGAGATATACTTAATTAAAGTTAAAAAAGCGTGATTCCTTATTCAAGTGCCAGGCAGTGTATATATATATATATATATATATATATGGATATATGGATGTTAAAAACTGTTGTCTTTAACAGTCCAATATAATATCATTTTCCAAGAAGAGCCTCCGTGCGGGAAGAAGTGTGCAGCAGTTCTAATACTTTTTTAATGAAATTTTTTAGTGCATTTCTTGGATGCCGAAATAATTACTATTATTTAGTGTAAAAAAAATACATCAGAAAGTATCGAAATATAATCGCTTTTGTATAAAAATCATATTTTTAATGCAGTTGGAATATTTCTCTTGAATATTTTTAATTATAATTGAGTTAAATGCTTACCTTATACTCAAACACACTATAATAAGTCACTATAATTTTAAATTCGATTTATAATTCACTATAACTAATTAAAAATCAACAATTTTTTTGTATTTATACATTTTTTATTTAACACTTAAACAACATTGATCACGTTATACATTACGGAGCGAAATAATGTCGTGTTTGTTCTTTTTCTTTGCTTTGGAATGTAAACAATCTTCCAAATCAAGTTTTTTAGATCAAGATTCGATACTTGTGCTTTGTTATTGCAAATTTGTGTATTTTCTACTTTTGAACATCCGGGAATGTCAAATAAAGACTCTTTTTAGTGAATGGATGATAGAACTCTGTTCCAAATGCTGGCAGGGTATATAAATATATATATATATATATATAAGAATAAGAAATTGAAACCTAAATTTTTCTATAATTCATCGACCGAGGAGAAGGCCTTTGATCCGAAGACGTGATGAGAGGAGCAATGCGTGAGTAAAACAAATAAATAAATAAGTTTTTTGTTTGTTATTCTTTATTTATATATTTTATGTATTTAATAACTTAGTTTGTTTTGATTACATATTTTTTTACAAATTATATTATTAGATAATTCTTTTCACATATTCTTAAATTTTAATTTTATATAAACCTTATTTTTGTTTTGATTTGTATTTAATTTACTATTTGAAAATTAAGTTGTTCTGACTAGTACAATGGGGCTTCGATGACAACTTAAAGCCTTGGTTTGGGTAGGATATAGCGCAGACTAAAAGCTGGTACTGCTGACTAAATTTTTTTTAACTTTAAGGTAGTGTGTACGATATTTTTTTTGTTATGGCTGGCTTATGGGAGCAGACTTAGCGTAATCCATAGGAACCCCCGACATACTGCAGCAGCTGGTAATCTTGGTACACACAATTACGTAAGGTTACTTAAACCATTTTTCCCATCACCTTAACAAAGACCATTTTCATAATACTTCTTTTAGTTTTTGCTATTTACGAACTGATGAATACGAAACTTCTTTTCATAATTTACTGATTTATTGCAAATTTCAATAACGTAAGTTTTTGTCTTTCTCACTTTCAGCATTTTTGTCTAGTTATTATTTGATAAATAAACTTTCTTTTTATATTTCACTAAGTAAAGACTTTCATAAAAAACTATAAATAATTTTTGTCAGTTTAGAAATTGTTAATTTAAAATGTTTATTTTTAAAACTTCTGTGACAAAATGTCTTTTTAATTTTTAAATCGACTTTGATCAGCTGGCATAGAGTACAAAACTGATATAATGCTTTCCTTTGTAAGAAGTAAAAAGTTGAAAAATATGTAAACAATTATGCATTATCCTAGCAAAATATGCATTTTCCATTAAATTACACTAAATTACACTAACAAATCGATGTCATTTTTCAGTACAATATATGATTCGGATAGATAACTACATAAGGTAGTTTTTAAATGTTATAGAAAAACATGTATTTGCATGAAAATTTGCATCCTACTCATTACATATTCTATAACCCGGATTTATTAAAATCTGGATTGAATGAAAAAAGTGATCTTTTATTTAAATTTTAGTATAGCTTGAAAAATTGAATGCCAATTATGCCGTAAGAGTTAATCATAATTGAATTTCTTCATTTTCAGTCAAGTATTGTGTGGGGGTTAAATAAATACCAAAGTTGTTTGTAGATTAAAAAAAAAAAAAAAATACTTTGAATATTTTTCATTACAATATACATTGAAAATTTTGTATTGGTCAATAAAATTTTCATTTAAATTTTTTTCATTGAAATATAAATTTTTTAAGACTAACAACCTACATAAATGTCGGTATAAGGTCTTAAATTAATAAAAACCTATCTAGTTTGTTACGAGGGTGGATCAATAAATCCGTAACTTTTCGAATTTCCCTCGTAGTTATATGAAATGCAACACTATTCCTATCAAGTACTACCTGTTAATAGACGGATCAATAAGACCGTGACTTTTTGAACTTCCCTCGTATTTATATGAAATGCAACACTATTCCTATCAAGTACCACCTGTTAATAGACTACTGTCAAATTTTGAACAAGTGTCGTCATTTATTTTGCGTTCAAATTTTTTGCTGTTCAAAACATACAACCTCGTGTATTTTTCTAAAAATGGAAAAAAGTGAATTTCGAGTGCTCATTAAACGTTATTTTTTGCGAAATAAAACCGTCAATCAAACCAAGGAAAAGCTCGATAAATACTATGGGGACTTTACACCATCGATTCCAATGGTAAAAAAGTGGTTTACTGACTTTCGTTGTGGTCGCACAAGTACAAATGACGCTGAACGTTCTGGACGGCCAAAAAAAAATCTCGAAAAATGTCATTTTTTACGCAAAGTAAATGACGACATTTGGTCAGAATTTGACAGTAGTCTATTAACAGGTGATACTTGATGGGTATAGTGTTGCGTTTCATATAACTACGAGGGAAGTTCGAAAAGTCACGGACTTATTGATCCGCCCTCGTAACAATTGGACTTTAAAAATCTTGAGATCGTAAAATCATAAGTATTATTGAGTTGACTTTATAATGCCGGAAATCTGTAGATTATTAAGGCTTGGGGAATGAGAAACCAATATTAAATTTAAAGCATCTATCCGGAGAATATTTTGCTCAACCGCTATTTTATATTTAAATTAAATTAAATTAAATTAAATTGGATAAAATTACAACACTACGATTATAATTATTTTAAATTACACATTTCTTAATCTACGTAATCATAAACCTAAAACAAACCAACTTAAATCTACTTAATCTAAATCTAATGATAAAATATCATCTCAGATTTATCATAACAAATCATAATCCTAAAATATCGAATTAAACCTACTTAATCTCCTAAAATAACCATTATTTTCAAACATGAATTAATCTAGCTAGTTCATCTAACCGTAACAAAGCAAACTAAGTAATAATCAATGTAAAATCTTACTTATCTATTTAAAATTTAACCTTTCTTAAAAATAATACATATAATATTAATTTATATATTAATTATATGTTATTTTAAACTTGTTAAAACTTAACTTAAATCTTAGTTTAAATCTCTACATTTTATTTTAATCTTACGTATCTTAAATCTAATCTTTCCTAACCCTCATCAAATTTTAATCTAATCTAATTTTTTAATCTAACTTAAATCTAATTTAAATTTTAACTTAATTTAATATAAATCAATCAATTTTTAATTAAATTTAATTATATTAATTACATTTAAATAAAAAAAAAATTAAAATAATTTAATGTAAATTTTATTTAAAAATTTGTAAAGTCACATATAAACATTTACACTTATTATACTTTACCATTTACATGCATATACACTACATCATTACACGATTTAAACTTTAATTCTGTCACTAACATAATAATGTAAATATAATTACTATCTTAGAAACATTTAGAAACAACCCCCATTTTAGCATTTCAATTTAAAATATTTAAAATTTAATATACATATTAGTACTACACTACATAACAAAAATAATATACACTCTAACAATAAAACATTGTTTAATTTTTAATACATTACATTAATTATGTTTAATTTGAATAAATACTATTTAATTTGAAATTTAAATAATGTTGAACTAAATTTCATTCCAATATTTCCGTGAAAGTAGTACGGCTATCTAAAATTATTAGGGATATGTTAACATGGTTGGGAAGGGTTAAGAATCCAAAGGAAGTGTTAACACCCTCTTCCCTGTTGGAAGTTTCATACTGATGTTTAGTTTCCTTTTCATTTTTTTTTTTTATCTTTTTAGTTTTTTTTTGTAGTTAATATTGGTCAGGTTGTAGCAACTTTTTTCAATTTAATTTTGAACGTTTCTTAATCAATTTCGAGGAAGACAAAAACACCATCCCATTGACCTGAGATAGTATCCGTCTTCTGAGAGAATGGACTAGTTTGAACTGTTACAATTGTTCCAAATTTTTGTAAGTGAAAAGAGTGCACATAAGTTTGATTTTATTTCGATAAATTCAAAACTGTTGAAAAACTTAAAATATGATAATGTTGTTATTTAATACAATAAATAGAATGAAATATATACTTTTTTAAATAGTATAGTAATTTTTTATAATTACAATAAAACAACATCATAATGATTCAATATTTAATAAAATTAGGAACATTATCATAACAACGTACAACAAGAATCAAAAATTTGTCTAACACATGATAAATTCCATATACGTGTGAAATATAAACTTAATATAGTATAAGTGCATTTTAAGTTTTTCATTTTGTGTTCATTTTTCCTCTTTAAAGGACTTCAAAATTTTGAATGATGAACGAGATTAATTTTCAATTTTACTACTTTCTGATTAATATCATATAGTGATGTAAATATAAAATGAAAGAGGAGAATTTTGGCACTATAAAGTGTGCCCTTTTGTTTAAATAGTTCAAATAAAAATTGCAAAAGAGAGTCCTTCAAATATTTCATCCTTTGATATCCTTGAAGGTTTTCTACAAATAATTTCCAATATATGTTAAAACTCCAATATCCAGTTTCAGGTACCAAAATTTTATTTTTAACCTTATTACTTTAATCCATACAACGTCTGAAAATTATTCCTAGGAACAAATATTGAGACTGCAAAACCAATACAGCAATTTCTGAAGCGTTAGTTATTAATTTACAGTAACTCTTACCTTATATATAACAAGACAACGTTATTTGGATGACTTTAAAATATGTATATTTGAAAGCTTAAATGAAAATAAGCTCAGTACTTATATTTATTTAACTTTGAATTCATTACTTATAACTTTAATCTGGGAAAAGATAGTAGGCTATGATTTTTATATTATATTTGATATAATTTTGTAAGTAAATAACAAGAAAAAACTGTATTCAGTCAAGCGTAACCATATAATACTCCAAATCATCATGGGCGTACGTTGAATTTATTTAATTTTATTTTGTGATAACACACAATATTCGAAGATCCACTTGTGAAATGATTACGACAGGGTCCATATTCACCCCATTTAAACCCAATCGAAATTATTTGGAGTAAACTTAAAAGTAACGTTATATAAAAACTCCATTCCAAATGGTGTCCTACTAGATGTTGTAGAGCAAAGCTTACAATTTTTGAAAATGTTTACGAAGCTGCCCAACATTCCAGTTCGTTTCATATTTTGGCGGTAAATTTGGAAGAAATTCCTGTTTCACGAATGTATGTAAGTATGAATGAATGTACGTACGTATGTATGTATGTATGTGTGTATGAATGTATGTATGTATGCATGTTTTTTTTTCTATTAGGCAGGTGGAAATCTGTCATAAGATACCCGAAGCCACTTAAGGATCAACGGGTTATGTCGGATTCCTACCGACTAAAACCATCTCCTTCGACATCCGTGTGCCATGCGGAACTGTCTTTTACGATATTGCATCGCAAGGCCGGATAGTCTTAGTTAGCCTCTATCTAGTTTGATAAAAAGAATTTTCTTCTTTCCTCTTCCATCCTTAATTCCTTGTGGATATCAGCTACTATGCTACCTATAGCTTCCCAGTGCTCTTTTTTGCTTATCATTATATTTATGATGTTCTCAGCTTTCAATTTGTGACTGACTTTTTCTTCTGTATATTCTCGTGCTTCATTAAAACGTAGTAGAACATGATGTGCTCGGGATCTTCAACTACATTGGGACGGTAGGGACATATCGGCGATTCGTCCAAACCAAACCTGTGTAGATAACTTCTATAGCCTCCGTGACCAGAAAGGAATTGCATGAGATAGTAATTTATTTCTCCGTGTTCTCTATTTAGCCAAACTTGAACGTCTGGTATGAGTCTGTAGGTCCACCTTCCATTTAAACTTCTTTCCCATCGTTACTGCCATAATACTATTGATGTATCTCTTTCTAGTTTACGTTTAATACTAGTAATATCTTCCTCTCTTTGCTTACGATCATACATACGTTAGGCTTTGTCAGCTATAATGTCTATTGCAATTATTCCTGCAATGACAAACGCTGCATCTTCCGATGCTGTCCGAAAAGAACTGCCTATACGCAACGCACATAGCACACTTATAGGAGTTTTTCTGCTACCGATTTTATTTTAAGGGCTCTTGATCATATAGGAGCCGCATAAAGAATCAGCGAGCTTACTACCGTGGTAACAATTTTTCTCTTAAATTGCCGGGGACCTCCTATATTTGGCATCATTCTTTCTATTGCAGCTCTTACGTTTGATGCTTCTGACCTACATATTCCATATGTGCTTTGAAGTTTAACCTTGAATCTATAATAACTCCTAGATACTTAAGATTGGGTTTGGATGTCACTTAATACTTCCCCACTTTGATCCTTATGTTTTCGAGTTTCTTACGGCTTATGACCAGAACGACTTCTGTTTTGTGCTCTGTTAATTCAGGTCCAGCACCTTTCATCCATTTTCCAATTATTTGGGTGACTTCGTTGGCAATCATCTCTACTTCATCAATATATCTAGCCGTGACCGTCACGGCGATATCATCCGCGAAACCTATTATATTCGTCTCTCCTGGTATTTTTAACATAAGGACATCATTGTACATGATATTCCATAGCAAAGGTCCAAGTACCGAGCCCTGTGGAACGCCTTCCGTTACATCGTATGTCTTGATTCCATCATCTGTATAGTAGGACAATTTTCTGTTCGTGAAGTAATTTCTTACGATTCTTGTCAGGTAATTCAGTATGCCGAGGCTAAGTAGCGTTTCGGTTATAAGTCCCCAATTAGCAGAGTTGAACGCATTCTTCACATCAAGGGTGATGATAGCGCAATACTTTTTCTTAGCTCCTTTGCCCTCTATTGCACCTTGAGCTATATCTTTGATCATGGTGATAGCGACTATGGTAGATTTCGCTTTACGGAATCCGTACTGTCGATCCGATAAACCTCTTTTAGTTTCAACTATGGGTAGCAGTCGATGGTACATTACTTTTTCGAGTATTTTCCCTATAGTGTCCATAAGGCAAATTGGTCTATACGACGAGGGATCACCAGGTGGTTTATTAGGCTTTGGAATTAATACTAGCATCTGTTTCTTCCACTGATCTGGAAAAATACCTTCCTTTAAACACTCATCAAATGTTTCAGCGAAGATTTTTGGTATTCTCGTAACTGCCAGTTTAAGAGCTTTGTTCGGTATATTGTCCGGATCCGGAACTTTTCTATCCCCTATTTTTTTAGCAATCTGGGTTATTTCCTCCTCCGTTATTAATGATATGTTCTTTGTATATTCTGTTATATTACCGAGTATCTATCTCTTTGATGTTCGGGAAACAGTGTCCTAACTATCTAATCCATTAGGAGAGAACATGTCGGTTGTGGGCATTTTTCCCTTTAAGTCTCGAAGTTACTACCCTATAAGCCTTTCCCCATGGGTCTGAGTCTGCTTCAGAACATATCTCTTCGAAGCTTTTTCTTTTGCTTCTTAGAATTGCGTGCTTAAATTCTCTTCTTTCTATTATATATTCTTGACTTACTTCATCAAACTTAGCTCTACCCCTGGAGCGCTGAGCTCTTCATTTAGCTTTAAAGCACGTCTTCCGTAGATTTTTTACTTCATTATTGCCGCTTTTCCGTCATTCTGCGCCTTCGCATTGCAGTGTCACATGCCCCTTTAAGTTTAGCTATCATCTGGTTGACTTTGTCCACTGTAGTACCAATTAGATCAGTACCCTGTGAGAACTGCAGCATAGAAACCTCTTTATCTAATTTTTTTGGAGCTCAGCCCATATATTTAGCGCTACATTTTTTTATACCATGTTGTGATCTGCTACACCTTTTTAGGGAGAATTGAATAGGTGGTCGCTGTGGGTATATTGATCATTTACTGACCATTCTACATTCCTTGACAGTGAGGCACTCATGAATGTGAGGTCTGCTATAGAGCTCAGTCACTTCCTAGTTGTTTACAGAACATATATTCCGGCTTATTAACGCAGATCTTCGCAATATGCCCAATAATTCCACATCTTCTACACATCTTTGACCTATCTTGTGTACACGTACAGTTTGTTGCAATATGACCGAATTCTAGGCATCTGTAGCACCTTTTTGGGACACCTGTTACCTAACCCGGCATATTACCCATCCGATACGTATTTTACCCATTTTTTTTGCCTTCTGCCCTATATCCATTGGTAGGCTTATAATAGCGTTTTGGGTGTCTGTCCATAACTTTTCTTTGGCTCCTTTTATTCTTCTATTCCTTCAACTCCAAGCTGATTCATGAATGCGTTACATATTTCTTCTTTTGTAGTCACCTCATCAATGTCCTTACACTCAATACGGATTTCCTCTTTACGAGTTCTGGTATCCGCTTGTAAAACAATGCTCTTTTCCACCTGTCCGTGGAATTTGTCCACCTCATTCTTGCTGGAAGTTTTTATTTCCAAAAGCAAGTCTCCTTTTTGGGTTCTTAGTATACGTGAAACATTTCTCCGAGATCCTTTAATGTTGGGTCTGCCTTAATTTTCCGCAGTATATCAGCATAGGTGGTTTCGCCCTTTGTAGAAATAATCATGGCATCTCTACGAGCTGCTTTTTTTCTGGCTTTTTTACGTATAATCTTCTTCCACTCATTTTTGTCATCCTTGTTTGCACCCCGCACATCCGCAAAATTTTGCTTTTCCTTGTTGAATTTTTGGTTCATCTTCTTGATTCTCTTAGGCGTTTGGGTCTTTGTAAGACTATCCGCTAGATACCTGCTCCTTTTCAGGTCTCTCGCCACAACCAACGAATTGGGAGTTATTTTTGTTGACTGCTCTTTACTTCCTAAAGTCTGTTTATTTTCTTCTGTTGCTACATCCTCCTTAGCTTTGTTATACGTAGCCTTGATAGCTCTTATCTGCTCCTTAATAGCGTGGTGCACATTGTTCCTATTTTTAACATACTCCAATAATTTATTTATTAAACAACCTAGTTCGGCAAACGATTTGTTCGGAGAACTTTGAGCTGGTGACTTGCTGGTTGATTTCATTGACGTCATTGGTGTGGTGTGTCTCACTATTAGTGGTGGTGATCTTTGTATTAAAGAGCTTCTTCTGAAAGGGTTCTGTACCACTACCTCCATATCAAAAATATTGCCTGTAGCATTGTGCTCTATCCCAGACAGGTTTTTGCGGTAGCTGGATATCGACGACTGAAAGCCCTCATTCGCACTTCCCAAAGCCGCACGTACTGGGTTTATTTCTCCCTGCACCGTAACATTTAATTCCTTATTTTCCATTTTTAAGAGTTAATCAGTATTTTGCATTTATTACCTATCCGCCAATGTTTTATTTCAGCCGCTCCTTACATGGAGAACAGACGCTGACCAGGAAGCCACGAAGTCGTCACTCTTCTTACTATGCCTCTCTTGAGGATACCCCTGTGGCTGGATACTTATTTTGGGGCGGCATCTACTCGCTCTTCACAGGACTTCACAAAGCATATGTGCCTTTTTGTAGCACGCTCTCCATACCTGAATACTAAGGTCCGCGGGATCGTAAATTCCCGTTATTCTCACCGGAGAATACCCTTGCGGTATGTATGTATGTGTCTGTGTAAGTATGTATGTATGTATGTATGTAAGTATCTGTGTATGTATGTATGTATGTATCTGTGTATGTATGTAAGTATGTATGTATTTTTAAATCCAAGAATAAAATTTTAATTAATAAAAATTATTCATCAGCATTTTCAAAATAATTGCTCTGGCTTTTTAACAGTAAAAAAACTTCAAGTGTTACATTTGACTTCTTAGTTTTTGGTGGTTTTCGTAAATTGAAAATTAATGGATCTGATGACATTAATAGTCTACGGGAAAAATCTGTATTGGAGTCTTCTTTAGATGTTTTTCTTGTGAAATGTTCGCGAAAGCTTTTACAATTTCTTGCCTCCTAACGACAACACCAAAAAAACTCCATGTATTTTTGTTTTGCATTGAAATCTCTTATGTCAACTTTAATTTTAGCATTTCACATGTTTGTTTACAAGAAACAAAAACACATTTGACATTTCACATAATCAAAAAAGTAAAAAGCAATAACACAAAAGTAAAGAAAAAATATAAACAAAATTGTAAACATAAACAACAACAAAAAATTTTATAATACAAGCCGCCATATTGCTGCCAAAAGGAAAAAAATTCTTAGCTCTTTAAATGTCGTTAAATGATTAATTTATTAACATTATCTGTTAACAGTGTAGTGCATTTACACTAACATCGAAAAGGGAAATTGAAGATATTAAGCTGAAAGCGCATTCACAAATAAAGTTAAATAAGAGCCTGCCTATTTCACAAAAAACTTTGCTTGGTTGGATTGTTACTAAGGTTTTTATCCCAAGAATTCCCGGCACGGATTTCATGCGAATTTTGTCAATTTTTCACTTACCGATTCCCGGAATTGAGAATCCCGGGAATTAAAAACTACCAAAAATGAGATTTTTTACCATTTTTAAAAATCAAAAATTATATAAAAAACGATGACTGACCATAATCAGGCAAAAAATATATGGTTAGATGATTAAATTGCTTTGTACCCAGTTCGTTTTAATTAACTCTATAGTTTATTAAAATACTAGAAAAAATAATTTCCGAACTAAGAAATACTGATGTGACAAAACTAAAAATACTAAGTATTTGAAAATTCTCTATGTTTGAAACTATTGCTATTAGAACACAAAACTTAGAAAACCTCGTCAATTTTAGATGAATACAGGACATAATTTTGTAAGATTTTTTATTTTGACCTTTCAAAAAAATAAAATAAAAATATAATTTTCATGTTTTGGAGAAATCGATCGAGGTCCAAGTGAGATTTCAAAAAAAAAAAAAAAAATATTCTCGAAGTTTCTTCTTATATAGTTTCTTCTGTGGCTGTGACGAACGATATCCAGAATACTTTCTTTAAGTTTTTATTGTAGTTGATGAATAACCAGATACTTAAATAACAAAATACTTTTAGTTTTTTTTTCTTTCTTTTTTTTAATAGATGTAGATATGAATATATTTTTTAATATAATAATGAATTACTAAATAAGCAGTTTCAAAATACTAACATCCATATTCGCAAACATCTCTAGATTTTAAAATGCCCTTTAAAATGAATTTTTCACACAAATTTTGTCCACAAAATGTATTTTAAATTTAAAATTTGTTTGTGAATAGGGTTATAAATGTATATTTTATTTGTTTCCCAACAGAAGCATTTATTAAAAACTATTTTTAATACCTATTACAATTTATATAACTATATTAAAAAAGTCATCTTCAAACATATATTTTCATTTCAAAGTACATAGATAGATTTGCGTGCAAATTAAATGCAAAGTACAGCTTTTTTGTTTAGTTTTCATGATTTTTAAATAATATTGTATTTTTCATGCATACTTCAATAGAAAACGAGAGCAATATAAATTCAACTGTTAAGAAATTCTGGGAATTAGAAGAACTTCAAAAAGAATCAACAAAAAAATATCTTTAGAAATTCTGTACGGCGTTTAACGTCAGGACCATTTGAAGTCTCTTTGCCTTTAAAATCTGATATAAAAATGTTAGGTTCATCTTTCGAAACCGCTAAAAAATGATTTCTTTCACTGGAAAGAAAAATTTACAAAGATAATGTTGGGAAAGAAATGTATGATGATTTCATGAAAGAGTATTTCGACTAAGGTCATATTACAATATTAGATAATATACTAGATTTTCCTCACTACTTTATTCCACACCTATGTGTTTTTCGACCCCAGAGTACATCGAAACATCGAGAAGTTTTTATGCTTCTTGTCGAATTTCTTCACAGATATTACTTAGCGATTTGTTAATGGTTAGTCCTACAACACAAGAAGAATTATATTCGACATTAATCTGTTTTTGATTACATAAATATGCAATCACTGCCGATATTGAAAAAATGTATCGTCATGTTTTAATTGTCGAAAATTACAGCAATTATCAATTGATCCTTTGGAGGCCGAAGCCATCTAAAAATTTAGGTGTTTTGAATAAACAGTGTAACATATGGCAGGGCATCTGTACCATTTTTAGCCATCAGGATGCTTGAATCATTTAAGCGAATGATTCAAAGAGACTTTACCTATCGGTTCAAAGTTGTTCGCAGTGATTTCTACGTGGATGATTTGTTAACTGGAGCTAAAAGCTACCAAGACCTAAATATAATTCGTAACCAGGACACTGAAATTTTAACTTCAGCTTGTTCTAAACTTACCAAATGGTTTTAAAATCATCTTACCTTTACAAGTTCATTAGATAATGAAATACTACCATATAGTGATTCTGATTTAGCTAAAGCTCTTGGCATACATTGGGTTCTGAAGAATGATTCATTTAAGTTTCATTTGGAAGACAATTTTCAAAATCTAAAAGAGGCTAAAAAAAATATTTTATCAGTTTCGTCGCGTTATAAGGCGTCATGTGCCAACTAAACAAAATCCAATAAATGGACATAAACCAGACTTTGAGAAAGTGAGAATACTTACAAGAGAGAACAATCATACGAAACGATATATACAAGAGATGCTTCATATCATAAAAATACCAACAAAAATGAGAATAAACTATAAAACATAAGAATAACAAAATAAGAAAAACATAAACAATCAAAAACAGTTAAATGTAATTATTATTGATTTTTTGTTTTGTTATGTTTAAGAATATTTATATTTATAATTGTTTTTAGTAGTTTCTTTTAGTAAAAATAAAAATTAATATAATAAATTTAAAAAAACATAAAAAGAGTTTTTTATTTTTATTTATTGAGACCTCAAGCCGAACAATAGGCAATTCGATAAAACAACATAAAGGTCTACAACACTCATAAACATTTAAATAATGTTTGAATTTTAAGAAATTTTAAAGCTCTTTTGAATCAGAAGTGTATTTTATTAAAAAATCTGTTTACAAGATATTTTGGGCAATTTCTGTAAAAGAGGAATTTGCCAGTAGCGAAAGATATATATTTTACAAACATTTACAACAATTATATGGAAGTTTGCAGGGATGGTATCCTATGCCTGGTGTTCTGACATCAACGAGATATACCTCAAACTATAGGAAGTCACTTGGTCCTTAAAATTCTGTTCTATAAATTTAATTTCACCTATGCGCGCAATTCTCTATCGCATTACTTTTCACCAGATAGTAAAAGGGCTACTTGTTATACAACATTTTAATTTTCAAAGTGTTGTCTCTCGATGGTTTATTAGTTTGATATTAGTTTGAATCTAAAAGACATAAATTGTTAGTGCAAAACTGAAATAAATAAAAAAATCCTCGATAGTTACAACTCAATATTTTATAGATTTTTAGATTTAAATGTATTACCTCTAGTACACGTGCTTACTTTATTAAACACAAACAAAAGAACTGATTAAATGTATTTTATTTAATTCAAAAATAGTATTTATTGGTTATATACATATCAGTCTTTAAAATAATGCACAGTTATCAACTACAAAACAAAAAGCAAATAGTTCATTAAAAACACACAAAAAATTCTGAATACGGCTTAGAAAGTAAATATCTATTCTTTTTAAAATGTACATATTTTGTAATTTTTAATAGCCTTTTCGCTTGAGAACCTCTAATAATCTTTTGGGTATAGACTGGACTAATTTTTTAGATTCTTCAGCTGTTATATTGTTCCATTCTTGCTGCGTAACCTCTTTAAGCATGGCTTTTGAAGTTATTTGATATTGCCACATTTTCTTTTCTAAAAAATCCCAAAAATGCTGAATGGGATTGAGATCTGGCGATTGAGGAGGCGTTCGTAACTGTTTAGGAACATTATATAGAAGCTATAGTTTTACTATGTCAGCAGTATGTTTAGGGTCATTATTCATGCTGAAAGATAAATTGACCCTGAAGTCCCGATGTTGTAGCACTTTGTGTTAAATTGCCTTTCAGGATATCTAAATACCCACTTTTATCCATCGTTGATTCAATAAATTGTAGCTGGCCAACTCCGTTTGCTGCCATTCACCCCCAAACCATTATACCGTCGCCACCATTTTTCACTGTACCAGACAAGTGTTCTTTATTGAGAGCTGTACCATTTTTCCTCCACACTATTTGACTTTCTTTTATGACAAAAATTGCTCTCATCTGAAAATATTACTTCTTCCCAGAATTCTGGAGGCTTGTTAATGTGTTCCTTGGCAAATGATATTCTTTTTGTCTGTTAGCAAGTGACATGTATGGTTTTCTTCGTGCTAGTCGACCGTGGTAATCACGTTTTTTTTAGTAATTTTCACAAATGCAAATGGTTTTTATAAAGTTGATTTCAACATCCTTTGCTAATTTTGAAGCGGTTATCTTGAGATTTTTTTTAACGGATTGGATAACATACTTCTTTTCTCGTTCAATAAGCTTGGAGTGACGACCAGATCGCGGCTTAGAAACAAAGTTTTTAGTTTCTTTGGAAGTGTCTATCACCCTTTGGATAGAATAATGAGATCTTTTTATCGTCTGACCAAGCTTTCTTAAGCCATTTCATTTTTCCATAGATTAACTACAATTTTTCGCTCTGCAGGTTTTTTCTTTTTTCCTTTGCGGTCCATTGCAATTAATGAATCTAAACTTCTTTCAAACTAATTAAAAACACGCTTTATCACTTATTTAAACAAAAAATATACATATCGATCATTCAACTACAAAAACGAATCACAGAATCCCGTTACATTTTTTATGTACGCAGTCTTTTTATTAGCCAGAGATGGAACATTTTTAATTCCACATCGATAAGACGAACATTATAGATCAAGTAAGTCTACTAAATAACTAAATAATGACTTAATTTCTTAAGAAGGTTTAGTATTTAAGAATAATTTTGGACACAAAACTATTTAAAAGACTTTTTCCACCTAGTGTATATATATTACATATATATATATATATATATATATATATATATATATATATAGTTCCGAAAAGGTTAAATTATCAAAAAGGTTAAATTTTTTCAAAAGAGTCACATGGAAGTATTTATTGTACTTAAATTTATGAATTTATCAAAAATTTAATAAGTTCTATTAAAACTTCTGCAATAATCACCATTTAACACGAATTTATAGATTTTATGATAAATGCATGCTTTTGGCGACATTTATTTTCTTAAGTATCTATTTAATTGACATAAAAATTAACTTAACCAATTATGCACCGGAAATCCCAAAATACTTGTATATGTATATATATATATATATATATATATATATATATATATATATATATATATATATATATATACTATATGAAAAAATCGTAGAAAGTTCAAATTTAGTCATGGTGTTTTAAATGATGTTCTTTTAATTTTGGGTACGTATAAATATGCGATAAAATTTGGTTTTCTTCATACAATGTTAAACACCCCTGATGTGCATGCATGCATGTGCACATACAAGGATATTGTGAATTTTTACCAATTTTGGCAGAGATATCTGGATTGAGGTCCAAACATCTTGCTTTATTCATTTTATTCATGCATGTTAATGTTTCTATTTTTATATTTTTTACATATTTAAGAAATGGAAAGTTTAAAAGATGTAAATTTTGTATATATACATTTTAAGAAAAATTAACCCGCTAAGGTTATAAAAATGGTTTTAGAAATACGAAAAGATCGTTATCTTGCTAATACACGAATTTTAATGTATTTTTAAAACTTAAAAAATATGATTCTAATAATTTTACTATTTCAATAAAATATGCTCTCCTTTTCGTATTTTTGAGCGGGCGGTAACCGGTTTAGTATTAAATCAATGTATATGCTATATATGTGGTTACTAAGGGTATTTTTTTAAATTAAAAAATCTCGCGTGACTATTTTTCTAGTCCGATGAACTTGTGAATTTTATTTTTTTTCGACCAATGCAACTCTCAATCAAATCACAATTTTTTTCTAAATTTATTCTATTGATATGAAAGAAATATTTGAAGCCTTGTGAAAACGAAAAAATTGTACATTTTTTGTTAATTAAATTATGAAAAAAAAAATTGAAAAGATTTAACACTTTTTTGTAAAAAATCAACCATTTTTCATTCTCATTTCAAAGTGTTGGACAGTTTCTCACTGCCAAACGGCTTGACAAACCTCGAAAAATTTTCAACACATGACTTTGGAATAATGTTTAAAAAATCCTATACTATGGAAACTAATGGCGAATAACAAAAAAAAAAAAAAAATGATGCAAAAAATCGAAAAATCAAAATTCGAGCGTAAATATCTTTTTAACTGTTATTAATAAATTATTTGTTTTTTTTATCATTTTATGAACATTGACACCCTGTTACTCATCTCGTGTTACAATATAATATTTCTGAAAGATTATAGTATTCTCTATAACTTATTCTTATATATCATTGCGAGCCAACTAGCAGTTTATGAGATACAGATTTATTACCATTTTTTTTTTTTTTTTTTTTTTTTTTTAAATTTGCACCATACGATATTTTTCTGCAATTATAACCAAATTGCAACCATTAGTATTTTGCGATATATTTACGTAAACAAATTATATGGAAAATTTTAGTCAAAGCGATGCAAGGACATGCCAACCTCCCTTATATTTTACATTTTCTCAGATGTTATTTTAACTACAATTATAAAGTTATCATTAAATTCTATTTTCTAACTGTGTGCAAATTTAATTACAATCTGTGCAAGTTTTCGTTATTCCTCAAACATAATTCTTCAAAAAATTTCAATAAAACAGAAGTATATAGGATCGGCAAGGAGCCATGACGCCAGTGTCAGTTTATGTTATACATCCAAAGCCTTCAAATTATCCAAAATTTATAAAATTACACAAAAATGCAAATTTTTAAAAAATTATTTTATTTGAATAAAAAAGTAAGTAAAATTAAAATTTATAATACTGATTATTATATTACTCTTAACTCTATATGTTAATATTGCTACCAGCGAAAGAAAATATTTCCTACCAAAATTTTGGATTGTATTTCCCACAGTCTTCAATATTCAATTCTACAGCAACAATTGCTAAATCGTTTTGCACTTCAATAAAATGTGTTAATGTACTTATATATTCAGCTTTTATATCAGGTGTTCTTTAATAAAAGATAAAAATTTCATTAAAGAAATCCAAATATTTGCACAGAACTTCATTTAGTTTTTAATAAACAGTAATTACATTAATTTATTTTTGGTAATAAATAAAGTCAAATAAGAAATAATTAAAAGAGGTAACTAATTTGGTTAGTCCTCCCCCTGTTCCGAGACCAGCTAGAAACTTGTGCGCCTCCAAAACAGTTGGACGATACCTTAGCAATAACTATGTGAAAACGAATGTGCAAGAATTTGGTATCATTATATTGCAAATAAAAATAACTTGCAAATACAAGACAAGTATTTCCTTATTTGACGTGCTGGATGGGAAAAATACGACTATTATAATTGAAAATTTTATGAACGTAAAAGGAAGTGGCAACGCCGTACGCTCTATTTGAAATTAGTTTCACTAATCACGATTAGCTTTCGTGAGTTACTGACTTGCAAATAAAATATCAACTCACCTTCAATAAATTTATCAAACAAAGTATTTTGTAAAAAAATAAAATATATAATAATAATATTTGAACTTAAATAAAATCTATATGAATAAAGTTATCATTATGAAACTTTAGTATAATACAAAAAATTGCCTTTAAATAAGAGCATAAATAGATTCCCACTTTTTTATTCCGAAATTCACAAAATACTATTTGGGGAAAAACTAGTTTTAAAAATTGACTTTTAAGTCAAATGGTCACCCTGTCGTTAACAGAAACTTGGTTTAATAAATATTTTTTGTGTGTTTAGCTAACATGTAGGTATGTAATCAAGCTGCGTTTTTTTTTTTTTTTATTTCAGCTTTGAAATTTTTGAACCCTAGAAATTAATAACAAAATTAAATTAACGAAATTCTGATAGGGCAAGCGAGGAGACTTTTACCCCAAATACTCTTGGATTTGCTTTACATACATTTACGTTAAGCATTCTTTTAGAAACATACAAAAAGTATGTTACCACTTTTTGAGAAAAATCAAAAAAATTCACAATTTTCTTCAATCATTTTCAAAATAAAATAAATTTTTATCGGAGCCACATAGGTATACGATTATTGCATGAAAATTATTTAGAGTTTTACAAAATCCAGAGAATATTTTAAAAAAAGTTTAGGACTCAAATTGAGCCTGCCAAATTAAAGAAACTAAGAAAAAAAAAACATGTACAAAAATGAATCAAAATTTTACTTCGGTCTAAATATTTCTTAAAGTAAAAGAGATATCTCACGCATTTACACGTATTTTTTGTAGAGACCATCTAAATGTAAAATTTTTTTACATTCAAATCATACATGAAATTTTGGCGATTTTTAAAAAATTTTTCATACCCGAGGAGACCATCTTTAGAGGTCCACTCCTCGTCCCCAGACCCACTAAGAATCTGTGCTTCTTCAAATCAATTGGAATTGGTCACGTGAAATTTGATTCAAATGCGTTCAGTAGTAAAGATACAAAATTATTTCCCAAAAAAAATAAAACCACAAAACAAATTTTTCAATCTACGCACAGTGTGCGAATCAAAAAATGAAATGGAAATAATTATGGAATTTCGGAACGGCTGTTGCGATTTCAATGAAATTTCACGTAATGATAGTAGAGGTGCAGGCGAGTTTAAGCTTTGAGCTTGGACCATATAGACCCACAGGGTCCCAAATTTACACACCTCGGGTATACAATTTTTTAAAAACGATCCTGATTCCTTATATCTGAACCGATTTGAAAGGTTTTTATATAGGAGAATTTTGCTTATTGAGATCTCCAAAAAACATCCACGTATGCGTACTTTATCTCTTTTGGTTTAAGAGATATTAGGCTTCAAAAATTATAAGTTTTACTTTTTAGCCTGTGTTAGTGTAGTTTTTTCCCTACAGTGGTACCAAAAGTCACCCAATTGGTTTTTTGATTTTTTCTATTTTATTAACAGCAAATAGAAAAATTGTGTAAAAGAAGAATTTTAAAATAGTGTTTACGGAGTCAAGAGTTATGGGCATTTAAATTTGAACTTTGAAAAAAGTCGAATTTTATTCATTCGCATTGTCTTTCTGTTATATAAAGATTTTCTTAAGTAACATATACATGGTATTTATACTTTTCTGAAAGATAACTAAGCACAAAATATTTTGAAAGAAAAAAAACGTTAAAAATTGATTTTCGTGAGAACCAGGGTTTCCAAAAATTGACGTATTTTTAAAGCAAGTTTTGAATTTTTGCCCTAATTTCTTAAATCGCAAATCTGGTATCAAGAGAAGATATACTTTTTATATACTCTAATGTGTTTTTAATTTTTTTGTAAAAGAAATTATTGCTACCCGATATCGGTGGGAAGATATAGCAAAGAAAGGAAAAAATCCTATTTTTGTAAAGTTTAAAGTTTTAAGCATTAAAATTTTTTTAAAAAATATCCATTAATAATATGCACAAAATCGTTGGGAAAAATCTTCAACGAATTTTCTTATTATAAATATTATTACACATTTTTGAAAATGAGACACTATTACTCATGCAATGTTGTATAATATGCCTACTTTTACCTGTCCATGTGTCAAAATTGGCGATCAAAATTAATAAAGATCGTAGAAAAAATTACTCAGATAGTTAGGTTCTTCACAATCAGGAGGTAACGTAATGGCTTAGGTAATGTTATACATTTATGTTAGTCCTGAGATTTTCATTAACAAATATTTTTCAACAGATACTTGTATTTGCAAATATTTGTTACTAAAAAATCTGTTTTAAAAAAATTAAAAATAACATTACCCAGGAAAATATGTATTAGTATTGTTGTACTAGTTCTAGAACGCATGAAAATAGCCTGCACTCGAAGTTATCACCCTTGGAACTAGCTCTGTGAAAGTGATACCTGGCAAGTGTCCATTCTATGGAACAATTCTATAACTAGTCCTTAATAAATGATTTTTGTTTGAAATTGTCACATTAAGTACTAGTTCGATAGAACTAGAAAAATATTATACTCCCATAAAATTGGCTTTAAGCACTAGTTCTCAAAAACATTCTTTAAGATCAATTTAGAACCACAATACGTTTTTACTACATCAATTCCAAAATTGGTTACCACACCACTATTTCTAACAATATTATTACCCAGCAAAACTTTTTTTTGTTTTAAAAGTAACAGTTTCCTGTTGCATTGCATTGTAGCCTTCGGCATTCCCAGCATTACCTACAATTACTTAGAATAGTCGTTTTTAGTAAATATCAAAGGATATTGGTTTTTACGTAGCTGAATTGAGCGTTTAACACAAAAAAACAACTCAATATTAAAAATCAAAGAGATTTCAAAATTCCAAGAATTTTGGTCCTCACATTAGAGCAATGGTTCCCAAATGGGAAACCGCCGACCCCTAGGATCCGTAGTATGTTTTAGTGTTGTAGTGTAAAATTTATTTTATTTATTTATTATTATTTTTTTTGTCGTGATAAGTGTCGTAATAAGAGATCGAAGTTGATCAAAGAACCATTTGCGGGTTTGAAATATTTAATAAAGTCTTGGGTGTATTGTCTAGTATTCATGAATGATTCCCGAGCAATATCACTTGGATTTATCCAAAAACAGGGAAATTGGGTGCAACACGAAGACAAAAGACGTCAATGTCTGAAATGCTGTTTCAGCGCGATAAAGCGAAATCGTTTTATATCGAATTATTACTCGCGATGAAAAGTGGGTTCACTATGATAATTCAAACACCAAAGCCGAATAACCATGGTACCCAAGTAAAGCTCTGTATTTAATGAGATCGTCTATTATGTGCTACTAAAAAAAACACATCCATTTGAAAATTCATTGAACGTAATTGGTCCAAAATATGTGACCAGACAGGAGTCCATGACTTTCCCTCCTGACCATTCTCGGTCTCATATTACGGCACCAGTTAAAGGCTATTTGGAAGAAAGTGGCTGGGAAGTATAGCCCAGAAATTGTTTCTTTCGGAATTTATTTTTTGGTTCGATTCAGAGTGTATATCAAAAAATACGCTTCACTACATACAGGATATCAAAACTTGGATTGATTGGTTTCTTGCTTTAAAAGTTAAGAAACGGATTTGGGGTACAATCCATAAATTGCGAGAATGATGGGAAAGGTCATAGATTCCGATACACAATACTTTGAATAAAATACATTATATTTTCAACTTAAAGTAAAGATTAATTTTTTATTAAAACGATTAATATACAAATATATATTCTTGGTGATCCTTCTCTGGGTGTCTGTGGGAAAGTTTAAAATTCACAAAAATGGTCCGCGATGTGAGATATTGTGGAACCGCTAGATTAGAGAATAGCACTTTTAAATTTTTAAAATCAATTTAAAACGCAAAAATAAAACTTTTATTCCCGATATTTTATTTTATTATATTTCCTATTTAACTATACATTTTCGGTTAATTCCAAATTATTGGATGTGAAATCGATGACATACAGTTAAATTTGGAAGAATATAGTCAATCAGTGCCTTTTAGTGCTTAAAACAAAGGCCTCACCCAAAAGGGTAAAGTTTATATTTAATTTTCATTTCAGGTTCCTTTTTAAGATAAAATATGAATTATTTCTATTGGAAAAAATAGATGCATTTAAGAAATAATTTAAACTTTTACCAAGGTAACACAAACATATATACGCACATATATATAAATACTACTACATAGAAAATATTTAATCCGGATTATGTTTGAATTCCTTCAAAATGTGGTGTTTCATGCAGAACAATTGCCAAAACAATAAAAAAGTTGTTTGGTAAAATGAAAATAAGAATGACGTTTGTTCTCTATAAGCAGTGTTACCAGTTTAGTTTTTATTTTGCGTTTAACCTCAAATTTTTTGTTTTAGCTTCTAGCTTTTTTCTAGCCTCTTTCGATTTTTGAAAATGCCTTAAAAAGATTAAAATCTAAGTACTTCAACAATAAAGAAAATAATTTCTTATTTGCTATTAGGTACTAATGTTATTTTTACAGAATTATACATTTAACAATTTCTAATGTATTTATTCGCTAAAAAATATAAATTATATATATTTAACAAAAATTTGGAAATGTTTAATCAAAAAGGAATTATTGTTCAAAAATTATGAAACACTGGTCAAAAATCCACTTTTTCTGGCATAAATACAAAAAGAATTATTAGTGCCTTTTTGTGGTTGTAACGAAGTCATTTTATCTAAAATTAATAATAATTTTTATTAAATAATTGATAATTTTATTTCAGCAGACATATTTTTTAAATATGATATTTACTTGCTTGCTTTTAGTTTTATTTTTTGTAAGTTTTTAGATTTGTATTGATAAGCGAAACTACCCAAAAAGTTATAATATAATATTTTCTCAAACTTATTTGTGAAAACCAAGAAAAGACTTAGCAAATTTTAGCTTAAAGAAAATTGACGTTTGCAAGAGTTTGTCGAAAAATGCTGACACTATCTAAATTGTTTTGTAAAATAGAGGCTTTACCGAACACTTTCTCGTTTTTACATTCGTGCAAGTTCATGCTCAAACATAATCCTTCAAATTTATAGGTTATATTGATGTCTACAAAACTCAAAAATAAAATAAAGGTCTTAAAATACATCTCCTAGGCTGCAACTTACATTATTTCACACATTATTATATATTTTTCTGGTACTGCTACACAGTTTTTATAATTCTAGTTCCATTTTAATAAATAATTTAAAAATAGTATTAAATTATCAACTTTAATGTCTTCTCAGGCTGTTATAGTTTATAAGATGAATTCACTTAAATTCTTAAATTATTATTTTGGAAATGTGCAATGTGCAATGGGCAATTTTTTTAACCCAAATTTGTATGGGATTCTTTTTTTTTTTTTTTGTAAATTTTCATTTGGTCATTTGCTGGGAGCCGTTCTATGTTTTATTTATAAATTTATGACTATAACTTTAAAAAAAATATATATCAGAAACTAATGAGAACGAGAATTAATTAATATTTAAATTAGCATTTTAGAGGCTATATTCGGCTGTGCCGAATCTTACATAGCATTCACTTGTTGAGCTGCTATATGAAAATATAAAATATTTAAATGTTTTTAGTATTTAAGAAATCATTTTTAGAATAAAAAAATATAAATCTTTTCGCTCTCCGACGAAAATTGTGGAAATTACAAACGGAATGACAAACTTATATATATCCCTTACACCTGTGGTATAGGGTACAAAAAGATTATAAAACTTTTTCATTCCTTATTTTTGGGGGGCCTTTTTTACATTTTTAAAAGTTCAATTTAGCCTTTTTTTCTCAGTTCCTGGCAACACTGTCCATAAGTTTAAGTTTAATAATTGTCGGTATTTTTTGTTGCTGCAAATAGGAAGGGTTGAAAAACTAAGTATTTAGAAATAATTTTTGATTGCTCTATAAAGTGGGGGTTACAAAAGAAATAGCAGTTTTAATGATGTTTTCTTCCAAAAAGCAAAAGTATCATATAAAATAATAATTACAAAAAATAGAAACAATGAAGGAAACAGAACCGTAATCGTAACAACAATAATCATTAAGTATTGAAAATTCTAATGTGTGTTTAAATAGTATTACTGAATGCTGTAAGTTGAATGAATGTTTGAGCAAGCAAGTAGTATTTGTAAGCAGTCTAATAAGAAAACAAAAGCAATTGACATTCTAATTTCAGACTTTATATTTTGATACAATTAAACATGCGCTCATACCGGGTAAAGCAAATAAAATATAAATTGTAGTGTAAAAATCTAAAATCCTTTGGATATGATTTTCTAATAATATTTATAAGTTTTTGCAAACCAAATACTTAATTTTATAGATATAGATTGAAAAGTATTCTAATAAATCTAAAAATTAATGAAAATTATTAAAAAACGTCAATTATTTATATCGAGATTTCCTTAGGGTACCATTTTTTTTAATGTCATAATATATAATACAAATAAAAACTATAAAGTGAAGAAAATTATATTTAATGAATTTTGTGGTCTTTAAATATTCTTTGCTTTTAAAGAATACTAAAATAAAATTAAAAATAAGCCAAACTTATAAATTAAAGTAATTAATATAATTTATCAAAGAAGACCAGATTTATTAGTAGCACCCTTTATGTATTACTCGTAATCAAAAGGATAAAATTTAAAATTTTTAAGTATTTATACCACACACCACTATGTATGGGGTTGGGGTATTATGTGTTTGTGCTTATTATTCCAACACACACCTTAAGTATACCAAATTGTCTCAGAATCTCATTCTGAGAATCACTTTCTAATTTGGATATTACGATAAAGCCAATCGAAATTGGTAATGATCGTCCATTCCTTCACCTAGTTCCCATAAAATATATTAACTCCAATAAATGTTGTAAATATGTGTATGAATAGTTTTATAAAATAAATATTTATTGTGATTGATCTTTTTTATTGTAATTGGATTAAATTATGGTCTATAACTTTTAAACTAAATGGGTGTCCACCTTGAAATATTACAAGAGTAGGGAAGAGAGCTAAAAATAAATAAATAAATAAATTAAAAATACACTTTATAAATATCATTGTAAATATTACCTCACAATATGAAACAAAATGCAAAGTTGTTAGCAATTAAACAAGTAAAACTTTTTTATCATTTTTTCAATTTTCAAAAGGTTATATTTTTGGACCAGAAAATGCCCAGACTATAAAAAAAAAAATAAAAAGAATGCAATAAAAAATCGAAAATTTCCACATAGTCGATCACGTCGGAGCAGCGATGATATGTTATTTGAAATAACACATCACTTAACATGTTTGAAAATTTATATGGAAATTTAAAAAACATTGAGAAAACTTACGTTTATGTATTCTGTTAAAAACTATGAAATAAAAACTTAGACAAATTTTTACCGATATCCAAATTTGCACCAAAACACAAATTTTCACAAAAATTCAAATTTTCACAAAAAATTCAAATTTTTACCAAATCTCCAAATTTTCATCAAATATACAAATTTTCACAAAAAAAAAACATACAATTTTTTAACTTAAATTGAAATTTTAAAAAGAAGTCGATTTTGTACTAAAAAATTAAATTTTTTATTGAAAATTCGATTTTTCGCTAAAAATTTGACTTCACAAAAAATTAAATTTTTGCCTAAAAATCCGACGTTTACTAAAAATCAGATTTTCTCCAGAAATGTGATTTTTCATGAAAAGAAATTTTGTTCTTATAAAATATTTTGAAATAATTGTTTTGTTTCTGTAATGCCTGAAGTGTGTCGAGTAGATTGTGGTAACTTCTGGAAGTTTTTTTTGCTAATCGCGCATATATATATATTTCTTAATAAGTTCGCGATTAGCCAAAAAGGATTACATTGTTCGTTACATAATGCAAATCTAAAATAAATTTACAAATTTACCTGGGCATTTACTTGGACAGCAAATTGTCTTGGAGGAAAAACGCTCAGGAAACGGCTAGGAAGGGGCTTAATGCCTACTATGCATGGATATCTATAGGGAAGAACTGGGGTCTAAAACCGGTAATTGTATATTGGATATACGTATTGGTTGTGAGACTTATACTTACTTATGGATGTTCGGTATGGTGGGAGGCGTTGATTAAAGGGACGTATAGGAACATTATTTCTAAAGTTCAGAGATGTGCTTCAATCGGCATTACGGGTGCCGCGAGAAACACACCTCATTCAGCACTGGGCATCACTCTCCACCTTCTTCCAATGGAGGAATTCGTTAGAGGAATAGTTGTGCGGGGCTTATTTATACTGAAGGACTTGGGATTAATAGGAAGCTTCACAACGGGACATGCTAAGATACTCAATGAAGTCAAGTTGGATAGTCAAACAATATCCTCGGCTGCCCAAACGGATTATGTCGGTACTATAATTGACTTTGAGGCTACTCCCGTTATTGAAATCCCTAGTAGGGACCTCTAGACTGGAGCGGGGAAGGATGGACACTGAGGTAACTACCTATGTGGACAGTCAGGCAGCACTGATGGCAATGAAAAGTCACTGTGTCAGGTCCAGGTTAATGCTGGAATGTAGGAAGGAATTTAGGATGCTAATGGATGCCTACAGAATAAGACTTTTTGGGTTCCTGGTCACTGCTATATTCTCAGCAATGAAAAAGCCGATGACCTAGCTCGTAAGGGCTCGGAGTTGGACAGGTCTTTTGTGGAGGAATTGGGTAGAATTCCAATTGGGTCATATTTCATGGCCATAAAGGAATTGGCTATAGCTAGAGCGTTATGGACTAGTCTTAAACCAGCAAATTCGAAACAGTATGATTACTGGTCACCTTGCAATAGGAAATATAATCAGTAAATGGGACACTGGCGCGTCATAGTTTTGCAGCAAGTGCGATGATGTGGGGGAGCTAGAGACAATGGATCACATACTCTGTCATTGTCTAGGGCTTCAGTGAAGTTGACTGAGGTGGTTTGGGAGCCATATTCTGCACGAACTGAAGGTGGTTGAGGATAGTGAACTCAGCAACCTTATAGGGTTCGTAATGGGTATAAAATGGCTTATAGGTAGTCAGGGTTGATTGATGGGTCTTAGGTTCCACTCTTTCCTTATATTTCCTATATTTAGCTATCTTTCTTTACAATCTTGAGCTTTATTCTAATAGGGGTTTCCCTCTTTCTTCGTCTATCAGCTTTCTCTGTTATTTATAAAAGGATCACAATGGACCGAATGGTCTCGGGGTGGAGGCGTGAAGATGCCGCACTTTTTAATCTAACCTAACCTAATATAGATGACACTGTGTTTTGTTCTTATACAACGATGGCACACAAATAAAAAGAGTTGCAATATGAAATTGAAACTTGGTATGCATATTACTTTTGACTTAAAATTAATAAAGATATGAAGTCTTTTTTATATCATGAAATTAAAAACTAAATTTCTTCTAAAATACTGGTCTGAACTTTACCAAAATTTGTAGTAGACAGTAAAAATATATTGTTTATAAGTCTGCCAATTTATTTTTTAAACGGAGCAAGGACACCCCTACCTCCTATATATCTTGAAATGAGAAAAACGCATTTGCTTCTAAAACACTGGTCAAAACAGTATCAAAATTTGCGACAGCCATTAGAAGTAGGTTTTTTATATGTCAGATAATATTTGATTTAATAGGAGCAAGGGCATATTTTCGTTTCTCAAGCCCTATCATGTTCAAATATTATTTTAACTTCTGCACCTACATTTTCTCTTCAGTAACTAATTAATTTGCTTACATTTGCCCGATATCAGATTCAAAATTTATATTTTTTTTAGCTTTCAATATTGTATTAAATTTTAAAGTAATATCGATTTAACTTCACGAAATATTTTAGCATAAAGAATTCTTAGACTTTTGTGTAAGAAAAAGAAATTTAAAAATGTTTTAAATTATATTATTTTTAGTTGAGGCAAAAAATAGGAAATAATTATTATTTTGTGGATATTAAAAAATAATACTAAATTACAGAATCAAGAAAAAATATTTATAATTTTTTATTTTTCGTATTAGAATTTTAAAATACTCTATAATTATTGCCATTTTAAGAATTTTTTACGTAATATATTGAGTCCAAAAATTATATTTTCCCTTCCTTAGTTGTTTTTTTAAATTTCGAAATAATTTTCATTAACTCAATTAGTTCGAAATAAAAATATACATGTAAATTTGAGTAATGAAATATATATTTATCAAAAAATTAATTTTTGACATTTTGTTTTTCGTGAAACAGTTTAAAACCATTTTTTTCCTTAATAATTATTCCTAAAAAATTATTTCAAAATTTTATGAGTTTTAAAAATGCATATTTCAAATCGAAAGTATTTCCCGTTGAATAGAAGTCTGATTGGAAATATTTACTTTTTATTATTTTTTTAAAGAATCTCGTTGCGGAAAGCCATCTTGTTTTTTGTTTCATTACTTTAGTTGAGATAAGTTGTCGTGAAAAATGCTTATATTATCATTGAAGGTAGATCAAGCACCCATTTTTAGCTTTTCAAAGCAATTGGATTTATTCAAAAGTAAGGAAAATGGGTGCCACGATAGTGCCCAGAAAAATGCTCAGTGTTCAGTGACTACAAACAGGTGGAAACGATCATGAGAGACAATGTGCAGAACACATTTGAAAAGAGCACCTAATATTCCAAGACCAAACTCTTGGAAAAAAAAACTATTTGGAAAAAAGTGATTTGAAAGCTTTGCTCCACACGACGTATATCCCAGATATTGCCCCCTCTGACTACTATCCGTTTCGAAATGTCATAAATAAAATACGCTTCATTTATATGTTTCTTGTCTCAAAAGTTAAGAAGAGGTTTTGGGATGGAATTTATAAATTGTTGAAGAGATGGAAAGAATTATTACTTCGGATGGACAATACTTTGAATAAAAAATATTGTTCATTTGGCTTGAAATAAACATTAATTTTTATTAAAAAACAATGGGCATTAATGCATCATCAAATTTTCTTGGCGAGCCTGCAAATATTTTTTTACTCATTTTGCATTTGGAGAACCCCTGCCTTCGATACACGATAAATGAGATTTACCTTGTATGGGGACTAATATTTCCCTTAGTGCTGCTTGCTTTATTTTTTACCTCAGTTATGAATCTTGAAAGGGAAATTATTACCACAAAATTTTAAGACTTTCGTTGTAATAGTTCTTTAGATATGCGATAATTATTATTTTGTTTGTATTAGGGAATCTTACCCCCGGCTCCGATTCCAAAAAAAAGGAGTCATATTTAAATTATATTGGTTTTCAAATTACTAAACGGTTTTAAAACTTTTAAAATAATATATTAAATGGCAATTAAACATTTTTAATGCAAAACTCTTAATGTAGTTATTTTATTTACATGCATTTAATATTTTAGAAATTCAAAACCCTCAAAAGGATTAAATTGTTATGAAATGCAAATTTAAAATAAATTTACAAAAAAATAGGGTTTCATATAAAATAAAAAAAAAATAAATAAAAATGAAAATCGCAAATATCTTTAACAATATTTCTGCAAAAGTTCGTGTAATGTGCAAAAAGTATATACATACATACATATATATATATATATATATATATATATATATATATATATATATATAATTTTTTGATAAATATATATTTCATTAGTCAAATTTACATATATATTTTTATTTCAAACTAATTGAGTTTGAATAGTGATACAAACAAATTATACAATTTTTTTACTGTATATATAACTTTTGAGTTATTTAAAAGACTAAAAAATAATTAGTTGCAACAACTGAAAAAAATTTAAATTGAAAAAGTGATTTTCTGTTTTTACTTCAACTTCAAAGAGTTCTTAATGTTACCGTAATTTATTTTGTTAAATTAAAACAAAAAATAATGAAAATTAGTTCGAAATTTAAAAAACAACTAAGGAAGGGAAAATATAATTTTTGGACTCAATATATTACGTAAAAAATCCTTAAAATGGCGCTAATTATAGAGCATTTTAAAATTCTAATGCGAAAAATACATGAGTTTGACGGAATATATAAAAAAAAATATAAAAAATTATAAATATTTTTTCTTGATTCTGTAATTTAGTATTATTTTTTAATATCCACAAAATAATAATTATTTCCTATTTTTTGTCTCAACTAAAAATAATATAATTTAAAACATTTTTAAATTTCTTTTTCTTACACAAAAGTCTAAGAATTCTTTATGCTAAAATATTTCGTGAAGTTAAATCGATATTACTTTAAAATTTAATACAATATTGAAAGTTTAAATATAAATTTTTAATCTGCAAATTAATAAGCAAATTAATTAGTTACTGAAGAGAAAATGTAGATGCAGAAATTAAAATAATATTTGAACATGATAGGTTTTGGGAAACGAAGATATGCCCTTGCTCCTATTAAATCAAATATTATCTGATACATAAAAAACCTACTTTCAATGGCTGCCGCAAATTTTGATACTGTTTTGACCAGTGTTTTAGAAGCAAATGCGTTTTTCTCATTTCAAGATATATAGGAGGTAGGGGTGTCCTTGCTCCGTTTAAAAAATAAATTGGCAGACTTATAAACAATAAATTTTTACTGTCTACAACAAATTTTGGTAAAGTTCATACCAGTAGTTTAGAAGAAATTTAGTTTTTAATTTCATGATATAAAAAGGACTTCATATTTTTATTAATTTTAAGTCTAAAGTAATATGCGTACCAAGTTTCAATTTCATATTCAAACTCTTTTTATTTGTGTGCCATCGTTCTATGAGAGCAAAGCACAGTGTCATCTATATTAGGTTAAGTTAAAAAGAAAATGGACCATTCGGTCCATTGTTATCCTTTTATAGAGAAAACTGATAGGCGAAGAAAGAGAGAAAACCCTATTAGAATAAAGCACAATATTGGAAAGAAAGATAGCTAAATATAAGAAATATAAGAAAAGAGTGGAACCTAAGACCCATCAATCAACCCTGACTACCTATAAACCACTTCATACCCATTACGTTTTAAAAAATTAGAAAGATTTCTCATTATTGCAGTTGATAGTTTTAACTGCATTCATCCGGACCGCGCCTTTGAAGGATACCTCGTCCGGTCTTTCTTTTACGAGGGCGATCTCTTCAATGAACTTGTTATCAATCTGTCGCCATTGCTCAACGCTGATCCTCCCATCTTTATTAACTTTGTCAATGACAGCAGCTTGAAACAGTTCTGTAGCACTGATTCCTTCACCTTTTGCGATGTTGAGGGCTGTTCGCTTCCTGGCCCAGCTCTTTTAATAACCTCCTTGTGGGGGCCCTTAGCTTAGCCATTGAGGTTTGCTGATCATCCCCATATTTGGCCTTTTGAGTGACATCCTTTTGGGGACCCTTAGAAGAGTCGTGCGTGATTTGACCAACAGCGCTCGAAGAAGAAGGTCGCATGCCAGAGATCTTAGCCACCCCATCAGTGGTGCGCTTATGATTTCCACTAGTTGAGCTGGTCGGCCTCTGAGCTACTACCCTCTTGCTTGTCTAACATCCCTGACAATCTTTTGCGAGTTGCCAGTTTCGCTAACCGGTGCATGAACAGCTACACCATCGGTAGTTTTTGGCTTGCCAGTCCTTACCTGCTGGTCCAGAATGATTGCAGGTTTTGCTGGTTCGCCACTACCTTTATCTTTCGCTCCGGCACGGATAGTTGAGGATGTTAACTTTCTTCCTGTGCTCTCATGAGACACCTCTGGAGTGCTGTCCACATTCTCACCCAATTCTTCTTTCTGACAAGGTACTTATCCTTGCCTGCAAGTGGCGTTGAGCCCCTCTTAGCTATTTTATGCAGATAGATAAGGGAAGCTTTTGTGCCACAAAGTTGCCGCTAGCTGCATAACATCCTGAGACAGACGAAATATCCCCTCGCTCAGACCCCGCCTCGACGCTCCGGTTCCTCTCTTGACTGTGAGCACGAGCTGAGATCACAGTGCCCATCTTCAGATCCAAGAGAAAGATCACCGAGCTTCTGTGTTACACTGGTCCCAGCAAAACAATCCCTCGAGATGCTCAGAACCTAATCCCAACAACTGACTTTCCTGTGCTAGAATGTCCCGTTGGACCCCTATTATTGTCCGTGTCTGTCTTGCGACCGTTCGTCATCTGTCCGAACTGAATTTAAATTTGAAGAATCTATTATGTTCCACGAGTATGCCAGTAAAAGGGGGACGTGCTCGGACTAGGCTAAATCTTGCAAAAAACCCGTGCCATAAGCGTGGAGGGGAGCGTTTAGCTGTTAGTATATTTAAGTATTAACTAACCATTCAGGTCCTCGGCACTGCTACCAATCATCTTGACCTTAAAGCGCACATCATTTATTTGGTCCGCGAGAGACTCTAAGGAACTTTAGGACTAGAGATAATATCTACGATCTGAACACTCAAGTTAGCGACCTTATAACCAAGCCCCCCCTATCCGCCACCTAGGGACACGTCCGATAGAAGTAAATGGAGCAAAAGACTCCAGACGGACACAGTGTCATCTCTTATTCCCACAAAATATAAAAAAATGAATTTATACACCATTAAGATCTCTTCGCGGACCCCCTAAAGCGTTCACCATTTGGGAACCCGTGATCTAATGAAATATTACAGTGAAAGTTCCACAATTGAGATGAAAATAGATAGGGTAGATTTATCATACAGAGTGAATATTTGTTATTGTATATCTAAAGAACTATTCAACAGATTTTAATTTTTTGACCAGATTTATATAAATTAGTCAGAAATGATATATTTTTTTTTTAATTACACAGAAATAAAGGGTATTAAATTCAATAATAATATTTATTGTGTTAATAAAATTAGAATAACTTGCAATTTTTGTCTGAAATTTATATCGCAGACGACGGTTACTTTAAAGAATATAAAAGCATCAACAACTAAATTTCATGAAAACCTAAGATGAAGGGTTTTAAATATACTACCTCAATATGTTTTAGTAACAAAAAATAAAAAAAAAAGAAAAAAAAAAATAAAACAATAATAAAATTGTATCCACTGAGTTAGCTCACCTACACATACAAAAACAGCTGTATTCATGACAAATTTTTGTCCTTGATACTTAAAATGAAATAAAGCTCCATTTTTATAAGGAACATCGCAATTTTGGGGCCACCCTATTATACATATATATGTATAAATGCATGTAAATATTACTTATTGTACATACATATCTACATCATTTATTATTGGTACAACAAATTTGATCATGGTATAAATGAATTCTTACCAAAATATATATAAAAAAATTAAAACAATTTAGCTAAAATTCGGTTGTAAACTAATTTAAGACACCGAAGTACAATAGATTTGTTTTGCGTGTGTGTGCGTACACATTATCTACTCGCAGACTACTTTGTCGCTAGGATATTTCCAAAAAATGTTGTACGCATTCTATAAGGATAGGTCTCCATGTGTATGTTCATACACTGTATACTATAAGTACAAGTAAATCTTCTTAAAACAGATAATGGCAATGGGGATGAAGGAAGACGTTCTTGCTGAAGATGATTATGCTGCCAATCTAGACAACGATGACTACGTCAAGGAGTAACAACAGCAATGAGTATACGTTACATAGATATGTATGAATAATAAGTGGAGGCAAAAGTTAATAAAGAAGCAAACAATAGCTGGAAGGATAATTCAATCGCATTAAATAATAAAGCTCAAAAAACACTTTCAGATTAACTGAAGTGATTGTATAGAATTAGTTAGAATCAGAAAGATTAGTGAACATTCAAAAGAAAAACAAAATCTGTACAAAGTAAACAAACAATCAAACCAACCCACCAAAGACTGACAAACAAATGAAAGAAGAAAAATATCTTTATTATTTCTTACACAAATACACATGCAAGAATCTAGCAGAAGAAAACGTCACCGATGGATATTATCGCTTATTCTATGTACTTTACAACAAATTTTATATTGTTTTCAATTGTATAACAAATAAGTTATAAATAAATACTAGTACTTATTTCTTGTCTGTATTAAATAATTGGGTTACAACATTTAATAGACATTTGTTTGTTATATTCAAGTATACGAGGACAATTTTTAAAGTCACGTAAAAATGTTCTACATACTGGTTCTCATCATACAACTTAAAATATACAAACATTAAGTGTAAAACTCAACTCAAATGTTTTAAAGGCTAAAAAAAATGTTATTTCAAATCGCAGAACAAATTTAACTAGTTACAACCGCACTTGGCAGTATAAATCTACATACGAAATTATAAACTCTATCTCTGACGTAATTTCTCCAGTATAGCGTCTAATTTTTTTTTTGTTTTTTTTTTGTTTTTGAATTTTTACAGCTTTTTTTATAGCTTAGAGGCCTTATTCATAATAAAAATTTTAAATTTATAAAGTTTTTATTAATTAAATTTGTATAGAGAATTTTTCTGTTAAGCTTTGACAAATTAAATTTTTTTTTTATGAATATGGTAGTAAATCCTTAACAATATTTAGTTAAGTTAATTTCAAAAACATAAAAAGATTCGCGGTTATTTACGAATATTTAAAAAAAAATCCTTTATTTCATATAGCAAAAGTAAAGACTAGATTTTTCCACATGTAAAAATATTAAGAAATTGTTAAGAAAACCATTTATCTATCTCAAAGGTAATAAATTCAAGATAAAATAATAGTGATCCTTTCACTTAAATCACATTTTGGTCATATTTATCATGTAAAAGATAATACGCTAATTTTTTTACGTCAAAAATAATGATAAATGACTATAAAATTATATAAAATATGGGGATCGAATTATGTAAGAATATATCTGAAGAAATGAATAAAAAATATTCATCATATACATTCATTATATGAAAATTTCGGTAAGATATGGAGCGAGAATAATAATAATTTGTAAAATAATTCTCCATTATCTGAAATTAATAGTATAATATATTAATTAATAGTATAGTATATATATATTTGGTAAGAGTTATCAAGCATATATCTGTATGCAAAGAGTCACTAAAAAATTCGGATCAGATGATGCAATATTTTGCGGCAGAAAATAGCTTAAAATGAAATAAGGGCTTATATTCATATATTTTTATAGAACAATAGTAGTAATGTATGTTTATGAATGCTTTATATTGTTCACGAAAATTATGACCAAGTGAACTTGCTTGTATATAAGCATTAATCAGTGTGTGGCTCCCATATAAGCCCCTGTTTCGAAAATCATTTTAAAATGAATAAGTCCCATATAAAATTAAAATAATAAGTCCCAAATTAATTTTATATGAGTAGAAAACTTAAGGCAAAGTAACATCACTGTCGGAACATAATTGACCATAGCATTATTAGTCATACATCCACCCACCAAAGTGTTTTCTATTACCCAACGTGTAATTGTTTTTTAATACACATTCGTGAACGTCAAAAGATATTGTCCCTTTTTTAACATAAAATTAATAAATGGCCTAGTAAAGAGTAAAAAAATTCAAAATTAAAATAAAAATTTGCGATTTGACTAAATAAAATGTTTTTCTTTTTTTTTTTTATTTCTTGAAAAGTACTCACCAAACGCACAGCGGTCCCAAAACACTTTTTTTTAATAACTCTGACACTTGTGAACCGTTGGAGATATATAAACATCAAAATGAGAGCTGAGGTATTTTTGAGTTGATTTAAAAAAGGCACAGGTCCCTAGCGGGTCACGGGGGAAGAGGGTAGACCTCTAAATTTGGTTACCTCAGGTATGAATGTATGTATGCATGTATGAATGTATGTATGTATATTTCAATGTATTTTTACAAATTCTCTATATAGATAGTCCTTATAAATCTCTATAAAAAATATGTGTACGTTTCTCTTTTAATTTAAGAGATATTTAAGTCCAGTCCTATAGATATTTTGGTCCAGTTTTTTTAGTTTTTAACTTGGGGCCTTAAATTGGACAATAAATTTTTTTGAAAATATCCACTAGATTTGTTACAAAATTCTAAATAATATTGCATATAAATATATCTATCCGATAAAAAGGATATATTAATCTGAAGATGAAACTTCCAAAGGCGTGGCTCAGAAAATACTTTTTGTGTGTTTAACTAACATATGGGGGTATACAGCCATTTGAAAGGTTTAGAAACAAAATTAAGAAACTTTTTCAAAATTTACAAAGTTTGGATAGGGCTTGGATGCTTTGCTTTACAAGCATTTGCGTTAAGATTTCTCTTGCAACTATTACGAAAATTCTATAGTCCGAAACAAAAAAATATTATAGGATTTGATAAATATTACCACCATTTTGAAAAATAACCGCAAAAATTGTGAAATTTTTTTAAAGTTTCAAATTCAGATTAATATATTTTTATTGTCGTATGGATATATTTATATAATTTTTACAGCAGTACTATTTAGAATTTTGCAAGAAATCTACTGAATATTTTCAAAAAATTTTAGATCCCAAATTACGGCCGCCAAATTAAAAATCTTTAAAAACTAGGTAAAAAATGAGGGTAGAATTTGCTTCGACCTAAATATTTCTTAAACTGAAAGTTATAATATATACATATAAGCATGTTTTTCACAGAGATTTATATGGACTACCTATATGTAATTTTTTTACATTAAAGTCATACAGTGCTCCTTCAAATCAATTGCAATGGTTAGCAAGTTACATAAATATTTCCAAAAAAAAAAAAAAAAAATTGTTCTGGAACCACTGTGTAGGATATATATATATATATATAGGCATCAAATAATAGAATAGGACTTAGAAATTGTAGTAAAATTATTTATTTTAACTTCTCAAGGTCTTATAATGTCAAAAATATCCTTCTAGTATCATATCCTTAAATAGCCATGAGATTTTCCAATAAATAATTCTAAAATTATAATAATTATAAACACATCACAATATGTTTTCTATTTTGTCCTTTTAGATGCAACAGTTCAAATTTTATAAAATTTTAATAAAGTCCTGTTAGTGTTTATTTAAATTTTGTTTTCATTATATATATTGCAATTTCAAATATTATATAATAATTGGCACAGTTGTTTTAGACCTAATTACGAAGCTTGTAGAAAATGTTTTAAATCTGTTCATTATTTTACCTTGCTCCCATACAACTGTTTCCCAGAAAATTGCTTAAGTGATCATAGTTATCTTAAATATGACCACATTTTTAAAAAAAGCGAAAAGGAATTTTTTCTTTCGGAATTATTCGTACATTAAAATTTCTAGTGGTTGGGTGCATATTTGACCATAGTTTTAAATATGAGACCCTCTCCCTAGAAATACTTTAACGTATATAAATGCCATAAAAACGTTAGTATCGAAATAAAATTTAGCATGATTGTTTGTATTTAAATATAAATCATGTTATTATATATCGCAAAGATCGGTCATTTATTGACCATATCTCCCATACAGCACCAATTTAACATTTTCACTTTTAGACGCATAAATGACATATAAATAACTTATTTTGTAATTTTATTTGCAACAATTAAAATCTGTATATAACTATAAATGACATTAACAAATTTGAAGAGGATCGGGCCCAAAAAAGTGTGTAAACGGCAGTATAAATTTTAACATGGATCGGTACATATATGATCATAGTTTCCATATAAGGATCTCTCCCGAAAATAACTTTAACGATTTAGAGTATTATATAGTTGCTGAATACAGATTTTGTTAATTACTTACAAAACTCTATTTAATATAATATAAAAATTACAGCCTATTATCTTTTCGCAGATTAAAATTAAATGTAATGAATCTAAAGCTAAATAAATATAAATACTGAACTTACCTTCATTTAAGCTTTCAAATATATTTTAAGGTCATCCAAATAACGTTGCCATGTTGCATACAAGGTAAGAGTTACTTCAAATTAAAAACTAATTCTTCAAAAATGACTATAGTGGTTTTGTATATTCGATGTCTTATTAAACTGAAAATTAAATTTGTACATTTGTTCTTAGTAATAATTGTTAAATCGTTGTATGAATTAAAGGAATAATGTTAAAACCATAAAATTTTGGTACTTGAAACTGAATATTGGCATCTGTAATATATATTATTTTGCAAATTATATTTTTGGAAACTTTCATGTATTATAAGGGATGAAATAATTGAATGACTTTTTTTGCAACTTTTATTTAGACTATTTTAACAAAAGGTTATACGTTATAATGCCAAAATTCTCCTCTTTCATTCGATATCTATGCCACTACATAACATTAATTATAAAGTAGTACAATTAAAAATTAACCTAGTTCATCCTTCAAAACTTTAAAGACCTTTAAAAAGGAAAAACGAACACGAAATGAAAAATTGAAATCACAATTATGGTATAACTGTGATTTCATTGCATATATTGTCACATAAATATGGAATTTGTCATGAGTGAGACAAATTTTTGACGGTGTTGTATCATTAAAATAATGGATATATGTATGCCCTTTTACTTGTTCCTAGTTTGATGCAGTAAAATTCACAAGATAATAACATTTTTTGAAATATGAGTAAACATGACATAAATTTGAAATATCTTCTTCCTATTCCGAAGCTTATGTTTCGTTTTAATAATGGATGGTACTCTATTTATTCAAAGACATCTAAAAATATAAATTTAAATTAATAAGAAAAAATTAAAGTTCTATAAAATCATGTCTTAAAGTCTTTTTTCGGTAATATGGACTGATACTAAAGCAATATTACACAAATAAAACGCATTTTCAAAAACCAGGTTTATGCACCCTTATAACGTATTTAATGAAATGTAAAATGAGCGATATCTCTAGAGATTTACCATTAAACCTTTTTATTTCCACAGAAGTTTGCAAGATTTTTGATTCATTGTGCTCTTTGTATTTAATAAGCATGAAGATAATAGTCGATCAAACCATGCCATATGATATATTTCAGAGAGGTTATTGTATGGGACCGATTCTTGTTGTAAATTTAATTTTTATTTCTAAAGAATATACGTTTGCATCATATTATTTTGGTACTAACGTTTATGTGGGATTTATGCATTTTAAGGTGACCGATCTTCATAAGATTTGATATCATGCTTTCTACAAATGTAAAAATTTTTTTGTGTCAAATATAATATTAACACTCACATTTATACGAAATTATAAAGTGATTCTGAGCCGAACGGTGCGTTACAAACGTCAGCACAAACCCACAATACTCCAACATCTATGCAAAGTTGTCCCAAAGCGTTTTTTTTTTTTAGTAATTCTGTAATATCTCAATAAAATTTCATCTGGCCAGAATTTTTTTTCAAAAATCGCCAAAAATTCATGTATGATTTGACAAAAAAAAAAAAAAGGAAAAAATGCATATAGATAGTTCCTGTATCTCTTTTATTCTAAAAGGTATTTAGACCGAAATAAATTTTTTACTTATTGAATATCTATACTCGTCTAAATTTTATTTAGGTCCAAATATTAATATTTCTAAAAAATATATAAATTTAAACTGTAAGTTAAACGAGTGGAGATATCACCGTGTAACAATTTCCGAAAAAAAAATCGCACATGAAAAAATCGATATATTCATCAAACTAAATCGGATTTACTTTACACGCATCTTTAAAAAATTATATGGGTCAGAATAAAAAACAAATTTTATAAATAAAAAAGTATTGCCACCTTTTTTTGAAAAAAATACCAAAAAACAAAAGATTTTATTGAGATATTTCCAACGGTTCACAAGTTAAACAACTTTTCCACTAAAAAGCCACTGTGCTATGGTGGAGTATAGTGTAAAATCGTTAGTGGTAACTTAGTAACTTCATAAAATAAAAAAAAAAATCAATTATAACCGTAATTTCCATAAATTTCATGAAAAAATAATGCTGATGAATAGGTTGTATTAATATGAACTTTACATACTGTAATTCATGATCCTTGTAATAGATTTTTTTCACGTCACAGTTTTGCGAATTAACAAATTTTAGTTTTAGCTTTTTCAACATTTATTACGCATAAATTTACCTACATATATTATGCTTAAAAACTATTATTTAATTTGCCCAGATATCGTCTCTCAAAAACTGCTATGCATTAGAAGAATCGCTCTCTAATTTATGGTTTCTTTAAAAGTTTTATATATTTTTTTTGTGCAACATTTAATGTTGAAATGTATGATGTTCTTTATTCTTTATTAACTGATATTTAGTTAGTTTCGCTAAGAGTAGAAAATATTAAGTTTATAACGTTACAATCTAGACCATATATGGTTAGAACTTTAACAATGATTTTGACGATCATACATTTTCTGCTAAAGCGATTTCATAATTTTTATGACTTTTACAATTTGCTAAAATATGAGAGTTGTTAAAAAAAAAAAAAAAAATAAACTTGTCACCTATCATTTATAATTTTTATGATTTTTTTATGTATAAATTTTTTCTGAAAATTTTTCCGTCCACAAATTTTTTGTCACTGCAATTTTGATTCTTTTTTAAAATTCGTGATGTCCCTCATTTTTATAATAACTTGTTTGAATACCCTCGTAAATGCATATATGCGTAGGTGATTTGATGTTTAATTCAAGATTATGTATTATTTTTAATTCCTATTAATACCACTTTTCTTCTATTCTGTTTTATTCCTAAAAAGTTATTCTTGAAGATTTTTATGTATTTTTTATTTTTTTTGTTGCGAGTAAATTAAGCTCATCATATTCGGTTCATATAATTTAAAACACTTGGAATTTATGTGTTCCTGTACCCTCAACAGTATTAATACAAATGGCAGACATATGAAGGATTTTACACTAATGACATAAAATACATATACTTTATACAAACATACGTATCATGTATGAATGTGTTTAACTTATATAACTTATTTAATAGGGATTATTTTTCTTATGAAGACAACACTTGATGTAAATAAGTACTATGTATCCGATACTATATCTAAGAATATGGAAGCGACATAAAAAGTTCTTTTTATATCATTTTTTATCATTGTTTGAAGACACTAAAACTTGCAGTTGTCAAAATTCACCAAAATTCCGACAATCGCTTCCTAAATTGTTTTAATGTTTTTGAAGATAACTTTTTCTAAAATTGATTTACCTGCCCAAAAAATACTTTAGTTACATAGTAAGCCAAAAAAGTACATTTTAAAGTTTAGTAACTACTTAAAATTAGAGTGAAAAACTCATTACAATTGTGTGGAATTAATGGGTCCCATTACCATGACACTTATTATAAACAGTTAAGTAAGTAGTTAATCGAATAATACAAAACTACAAATTCTACAAAAAATGCAAAATTTAAAAAAACTACATACAGATAAACTATAGTAGTTATTACTATTTTTCCATTCATTATACTCATTACAAGCATGTGATTCTTACACTCTTCTAAATAATAATATCAAATACTATTTATTTAGATAACTATCAGCAATTAATTATTTTGTACTACAAAATAATAGGATAATAGGATAAGTAGCACTCATTACTTTGTATCATATGAAATAACTATTACCTATTACAAAAATTTTGTTGGGTGGTTATATGTTACATTGTGCTACAAAGCTTGGACAATATCATATAAATCTGAAACTAGGCATTAAATAAATATGGGAAATTAATTTTTTTATTTTTATGGCTCAAAAAAAAAATCTAATATTTTTCTTAACGACATATGAACTCTATTTTGTACCAATAGTAGTTTTATGAATTTATGCACTTTAATGTGATTCCAGAAAGTGGGCTTATATGAGAGCGATCCTTATAAAATTTGTAACTATGATTTCTACTTCTATAAAACTTATTTATGTCGAATATAAACCAGATACTGACATGTGTATGTGATTTATGCACGTTAAAGTGATTTTCGGAAGTGGGTTTTATATGGGAGCTATGGTCAATTACGGACCGATATTCATGAAATTTGGCACAAAGATTGATAGTTACACAAAATTTCTTTACACTGAATTTCATTGAATTTCATTGCTATATTTAAGGCATTTATGATCGTTAAACCCCTATTCTTGGAAGACATTCATAACCTTCCTCCTTGTGTCATGAAACTCCTACGAGGCAAATTTCATTGCATTATTTTCTAAATTGCGATCTGTACTTTGTGCACAAGCTTTACATGGACAGCCAGACAGTCTGACGGACGGACGGAGATCGTTGAATCGACTCAAAAAGTTATTCTGAGTCGATTGGTATACTTTAAAGTGGATGTATCCAACATCCACTTTTAAAGATTTTTTCTGTGTGTTACTATGGTGGTGTGGGGTATAACTACTAATATTACTGTTTATTATATTTTGTTTTTTCTTTATTTCTTCTATTTATTATACAAATTCTATTCATTAATAATTTCTAAAATGTTGTTTAGAATACTTAAAAACAGAACAATAAACCAAATTAGTTCTAAATAAAAAATTATACAGAAATATGTATGCCAACAAAAACCAAATAGAGAGAAAACCAGGTAATAATTTGGTTTTTTAAATTTAGTTTTAACAAAAACCAAATGAATAGTTTTCATTTGGTCTAAATGGTATATTACAATAATTCAAAAAATTCAGAAAATTTAAAATTTTAAGTAATGAACAAAGTAAGCAAAATATTTTTATTTCCTTATTTTTATAAAATTTGTTCTCATATATTTTAAACATCTAACAATAGACAAATTTCTCAATTTACGTTAATGGATGAGAAATTTTTCAAAGTAGAAATCTGAAGGGAAAAAAACGAAAAATCTTTAGAAATTAAAATAGTGTAACAGTAGCGTCACACAGTGGTTTCAAAACGTTTTTTTTTTTTTTTTTTTTTTTTTGTTGGAAATAATTCTGCAACTTTATAACTACTCGATGTATTTGAATTAAATTTCACATGGTGAATCCTGGGATATATTCCAATTGATTTTTATCGAGCACAGGCTCTTAACTGAAATGGGGGACAGGAGGTGCACCGCCAAAGTTTGTTAACTCGGGTATGAAATTTTTTGAAAAAATCGCCAAAATTTCATTTACGATTTGATTGAAAAAATTTACACATAGATAGTCCTTCTCTCCACAAAAATACTCTATTAAAGAGATATTTAGACCGAAGTAAAATTTTGACCCATTTTTTTATATGTTTTTTTCAACTAACTAAATAATTTCCGTGCAAGAACCATATACCTATATGGTTCCGATAAAAAGTTTATTATTTCGAAGGCAAAAATTAAAAAAAAAATTGATTTTTTGTTATTTTTCTCAAAAAGGTGGTGGTTTGGATCATATATGTTTTTTATGTTTCTTAAAGAATGGTTAATGTAAATGCATCTAAACCAAATCCGAGGACATATGGAGTAACAGTCTCCCTGCTAGCGCTATCAACATTTTCTTTAATTTTATTATTACCTTTTTTATTTATGGAGCTCAAAAATGTCAAAGCTGAAAGCTAAAAAAAAATAAAACACTTAAACACACAAAAGATATTTAATAAGCCATGCCTCTGTTAAAGACATGGTGAACATTTTACTGAAAGAAGTCAAAATTTAAAAAAAGTTTTCACTGAGCAGGGATTTTGGGTATTTCATTTTAAAAAAGTGGGAATCTCTTTATGTTCTTGCTTTAAGGACAACTTTTTTTATATTATACTAACATTTCAAAATGATAGCTTTAATTATATAGATTTTATTTAAGTTCAAATATTAATTTTTTTACAAAACACCACTAAACATTAAAATTTTACGTTTTTTGATAAATTTTATGAAGAAATTTAGTTCTAATATTTATATATTACTATTTTTCAAGTTAAAACTTTTCTAGTGATACCAAATCCTTGCATGACTCCCTTCAGCAAAATTTGCACATTTTCCTTCATTTTTATGGTAAATGTGAATTGCTGCTTCAACATATTTTTTTTTTAATTTTGTGTAACTTTTGGATCGTTCAACATATTTTAATGAAATTTCACGAAGTTATTGCTGAGGTATTTTCCAACTGTTTTATTAGCTTTAGTTTTATATTGCTTAAAATAACAATTCTTATTAAAAAATATAAAAAGTATATTTTATTTATTTTAGTATATTTAATTTCATTTATGTTTGGTCACCCCACACTTTGGTAATATCTCTTAAACTAAAAGAGATAAAGTACGCATTCGTTAATGTTTTTTGGAGATATCAATCAGCAAAATTCTCCTATATAAAAACCTTTCAAATCGGTTCAGATATAAGGAATCAGGATCGTTTTTAAAATATTTTATACCCGAGGTGTCTAAATTTGGGACCCTGTGGGTCTATATGGTCCAAGCTCAAAACTTAAGAGAGTGGACCTCCAAAGATGGTCACCTCGGGTATGAAAATTTTTTTAAAAATCGCCAAAATTTCATGTATGATTTGAATGTAAAAAATTTTTACATTTAGATGGTCTCTACAAAAAAATACGTGTAAATGCAAGAGATATCTCTTTTACTTTAAGAGATATTTAGACCTAAGGAAGTAAAATTTTGTGTCATTTTTGGACATGTCTTTTTCTTAGTTTTATAAACTTGGCGGGCTCAATTTGCGTTCTAAACTTTTTCTAAAATATTCTCTGGATTTTGTAAAACTCTAAATAATGAAATAATGTGAAAACGGTGAGTTAATATTTTATTTGCAAGTTAGTAATTCACGAAAGCTAATCGTGATTATTGAAACTAATTGCCACTTTCTTTTACGTTCATAAAATTTTCGATGATAATAGTCATATTTTTCCCATCCAGCACGTCAAATAAGGAAATACTTTTCTTATGCGATATGTGTATAAACAGTGAATTATGTATTTGCAAGTTATTTTATTTGTAACAATCGTGCAAATATATATATATATATATATATATATATATATATATATATATACATATATATATATATATATAATGATACCAAATTATATATATATATATAATATATATATAATATATATATAATGATACCAAATTCTTGCATAAATAGTTTACACATTCGATTTCAGATAGTTGCTCGTATTGCTAAGGTGTCGTTCAACTAGTCTCGGAGCAGGGGGAGGATCAACCAAATTGGTTACCTCTTTTAATTATTTGACTTTATTTATTGCCAAAAATAATTTAACTTAATTACTGTTTTCTAAAAACTGAATGAACTTCTGTGAAAATATTTGGATTTCCTTAATGAAATTTTTATCCGTTTTTAAAAGAACACCCGAGTTATTTTATTATTATTTTTAGTAATTTTTTTTTATAAAATTTAATATATTCAAGTCATTATATTCAGCATATTAAAGAATGAAACAACCAGGTATATCCTAAAATTTTTGGTAATATAATACAACCATCAGCTATATTCAGCCATTTGATATTCCTTAGAACATTTAAATTAAGTACGGCAGTTAATTATAAAAATATTTCGTAGTTTTATAATATATAGAAACGTTCTTTAGTATATAAAAAACTGTTTTGTTTTATTTACATTATTAACATTTTTACCACAATGACGTTAACATTGACGTATAAAGCTTTGTGCTGCGTTTTTGGGAAACGCCTAAAAGGGATAGAGCTGAATATGTAACTACATCAACACATTTTATTGAAGCGCAAACGGATTCAATAATTGTTACTGAAGTATTGGATATAGTTGAAAGTTTTGTCAATTTATTCGTGACAAAAATGAGAACAGTAAATAACTGCGTACGGAAGTTTCAATTTAAGTATAACAATTGGTTGAAAAGCATCATGGAAATTAAAAGCACTAATGCAGTACCACCACCTGAGCAGTATGATTATGTGGAGCAGAAATAAAAAAGTAGACCGTAGAAAATACTGACCACGCAATCCGAGTCTGAACTTAAACATTAATTTATGGCTGTGTTACGAGGAAATATAAAACCAGCTGAAGTAGAAAAAAGTGGCGGATATTTCTACTAATGTGTATCCAAGATGAGGCGATAGAGCTTATGCTAGTATTAGGACTAAGCAAAATTAATTTAAATTAAATTATTATTAAATTAAATTAAGGCTTTACTCGATAAAGGGCACCCAATTCTACAGAGATATACTGGAAAAAAGTAAAATATTGTCCCAACATCTAGTGAAATAGACAATGAAAGAACTTTTATTGAGTTGTCGCAGTTACTTGAAAATACCGTTTCAAGGCTTCTCTCAAAATTTTCGAAGAACGAGATATTGGAACTTGATAAATCCGATCTGACCTTAATACGCAAATGCGGATGCTTCATCAGAGGAAAATTGTTCATACTACAAAAGTGTTCTTATGGCATCGTTGGTTCCACTACGCTTGAGAAAGGATTCGAATGGACCATCTACGTCAACTAATACCACTAAATATGTTTGGAAAAACCTAACTCCAGGATCAAAGGTATATTGCAAACCAATAAGGTTTTGAAATATAAAAGAAAATAAACAATACACACAAAAATAATCAGTTGAAAATTTAAGTCCAGTTAGCATTAAATTATATTGCTATTATATCAACGTACACTTTGAACTTCAATTAATAATAATTAATGAAAAGCTATGCAATGCCATTACGAATGCTGATTCAGCATTGACATGCCTTTTATGTGGATTGAAAAAATCACAATTTTCACAAACTCCTGCAGACAGCTCTACAAATATTAATAAAAATGCCTTAAACTTTAATATATCTCCCCTACATGCTTCATGGAAATGAGAGCATATAAAAAAAGCGAATTCAAATTGAATTTAAATAGATGACTGGTCTTAATATAGACAAGCCACTCTATGGCTATGGGAGTATAAGTGGTAGCAACACATCAAGGAAATTCTTTGAAAACTATGAAATTACATCTCAAATTACTGGAATTCATATGGAAATTCTTCGAAGATTCACGTGACTTCTTCAGAGCAGTTAATAGCGAACATCATATAAATGCAAAAAAAATTCAGTTATTCCCCACAGGCACTTTAAAGCTTTTGGAAGGAAGGAATGAACACACACTGTTCACAAAATACTTCAACATGGTCCTCACATTTTGGATTCAAAAATGCTACCACTAGCTGAATTAACAGAAGAGGCACATGAGGCCAAAAACTCTGATTTCATTGAACTATTTAACAAAAAAAAGTTCGAGAATATATCAAAACCAGGACCTTTGAATTACCTTCTTTTGTTTTCCGATCCTGCTCTAACATCGATAAGAAATAACAATAATGTAATTTACGAAAACGATGGTATTCAGGAGGTTTTTGATACATTCGATGTAAGTGAATATTTTGTTGAAATTAAATGAAATGTACTGAATAAATATAATATACTTTTTATATTTTTTCTTAAGAATAGTTATTTTAAGCAATATTAACCTATAGTTAATAAATTACTAATATCCGAGGTGACCAATTTCGGAGGTCCGCCTCCTGCCCCGAGACCAGCAAGAAAATTATTATAACTTAATTTCTTCATTAAATTAATCAAAAAAACGTAAAATTTTGATGTTTATTGTTAATTTCTAAAAAAGAAGAAAATAAAATAATATTTGAACTTAAATAAAGTCTATATAAATAAAGCTATCACTATGAAATTTTTAGTACGATATAAAAAGTTTGTCCTTAAAACAAGAACATAAACAGATTTCCACTTTTTTAATAAGAAATACCCAAAATCACTGTTCGGGGAAAACTTTTTTTAAAAATTGACTTTCTTTTTAGTAATTATTATTAATTATTAAATATTTTTTTATGTTCAGGAAACATATGTAGGTATGTAATCAAAGTGTTTTTTTTTTGTAGTTTCAGCTTTTAATTTTTGAGCTCCACAAATAAATAAATAAGAAAATTAAAATGAACGAAATTCTGATAGGGCTAGTGGAGAGACTGTTACCCCAAATTCCCACTGAAATATAAAAAATGTATAGTCCAGAGGAAAATAATGGATTTTAAAGTGAAAAAATGTCACTACCTTTTTGAGAAAAATCGCAAAAATATCACAATTTTTTTTTTTTAATTTTCATCTTCAAAATAATATAACTTTAATCGCAACCACAAAGGTAGATGATTCTTGGACGTAAATTATTTATAATTTTATACAGAATCCATGGAATATTTTAGAAAAATTTTAGAACTCAAATTGAGCAGGTCAAGTTAAAAAAATTAAAAAGGACATGTCTAAAAATGGGTCAAAATTTAACTTCGATCTAAATATCTCTTAAAGTAAAAGAGATATCCCACACGTGTAGGCACAGAAAATTGAAAGGACTATCTCTGTTCAAATTTTTTTCAATCAAATCATATTGAAATTTCGGCAATTTTTAAAAAAATTTTCATACCAGAGGTGATCAACTTTGGACCTAAAATCCTAAGAACCTGTGCTCTTCCAAATCAATTGGAGATTGGTCATGTGAAATTTCGTTCAAATACATCTAGTAGTTCCTAGGTTCCAGAGTTATTTCCAAAAAAAAAAATTCGTTTTGGGAACTCTGTGTGACAAATGAATTTATTAAAAGTTTATCGCTAACATATAGAAATTAATACACATAATGTTGCTGGGGTGAATTTCATAAATATAAAATGGTTTTGAACATTCTAAGAGTTTTCTTTAGCACAATTAAGAAAAAATATATTAATGTACTGTATACTTTATAATTTCTAATTTATTGTAGTTTTTTATGCTTTTAAATTTAACACATTTTAATATGATGACGATTCTTATAATTTCTTTTGTAAAAATAAATCTGTAATATGCTTACTTATTTAAGAATTTGTATTGGTATAAAATCCTCTTAAAATCCCTTAAAATTAAATATATGCACCTAAAATATTAACTTCCAAAAATATGTCATTTAAATTGCTAAAATATGGTATAAAATAAGGATTTTCTAAAATATGCAAAAATTTGCAGTAACAAATCGAGTTTAAATATGTACGAAAAGAGTGAAAACATGTGCTTGAAAAAATATGAAATAATGGGATAATATGTTCACTAATATGCTAAAAAGTGAACCAATATTCATAAAAAAGAGAAATGAATTTTTTGATATGCAAATATGCATAAATATGCATTTTCTAACTTCACATACTAATAGTTTTTGACTTTTTATAAAAAGAATGTAAAACTACATATTCTCTATAATTATGTATGAGGTATTCAAAAAACTTACAAAACAATTTATACAAATCTGTTCAAAAGTACAAAAAAATCAGCAAACAGTAATTTATTTTGTAATTACAAGTATTTAGGTTGTTTGTTACATCATTAGAACTTTTTCACAAAACTCTCCCAATCTATTTAAGATAGTTGGAAGCAGTGCTGTGAACCTGAATAGCTAGTCAGTGGTTAAAGAAGACTAGTTGTTAACAGCTCCCATCCGGCACCAGGAAACGGGGCGGTTGCAATTTCTTTGTCTAGACCATGTACGCCGTCCCTGCATAGATTCTCCATCCCTTTATATGCCTACTCGTGAGATCTCCATGTAATTATACTTAAATAAAAACAACAACAAAAAACTAATGGAGATTGGTATCTCCTCTGAAGAAGAGGTAATGGTAACATCCCCTGGATAGGACGTTAAGTTTGATGACTAGTCGAAGGAGATACGAAGAAAGAAGAAATACTCTCAAACATCCTCATCCCAGGCAGCGCAGGAAAGAGCCAAGCGAAATCGCTCTTAAGCTGAGAGTGATAAATCGGCGAAAAAGAGAAAGGTCTACGACAAAGTGATCGCTCCAGCTACTGCCATGACAATTGCATGTGTAAGAAGGCATGCAGCTTAAAGAACCTACATACAACTTTACAGCTGATGATGAAAATTGTGAAAATTAATCTGCATCACCCCATATATGCTACAGACAACCTGAGAGTCTAGCTGTGGGGGAAATTGACATTGCCATAGACCAGGAACCCTGAGTCTCGAACACCCGACTTCAACATATAAAGCGCTATAAGCAAAAGATAAAGGTAAGCTAAGATCTATTCTTGTAGGGAAAAACACATAAATAACTTTCGATGCTCACAGTATAATTCGGCAGACCTAACAGTCGCAAGGGTCGAATCAGAGCGAAACAGGAGTTTCTTGATGGCACACGACAAACCAGCCCCGTCAGACGAAATAAGGCATCTGTAGAGACCAATATTATATTATCTTTGGCTGTGATACAAACTCAAGGTATACAATATGGGGTAGAACTGAAATCAATGACAGTGATAAGTGTCAATTTTATTTCATTAATACAAAGCATTTGACTATATGTAATGATCCTACATTCGTTTTTCTGAACTCGGTGAACTTTACTGATTGGGAGGAGATGCTGGATTATAAGTATTACAAAAGACAGGTCTAATTTATCAGTTGATAGGTGGAGAGTATCCAAAGAAAAGTCCTATTCGGATCATTGTTGAATACTATTCTATATTGGATTTGTCTGCAAAGAAACAGCTTCAACCTTTAGAAACCCAAGACTGAGGCTCTTGAAGAAATTGAGAGCATATTAAGAAAGGAAATCGTTAAAACTTATCCTACCCAATAATGAAGTCTAAAAATAATTTCCTTCCCTTGTGGAACAAGAAACTCCTGAATCTACTCAAGGAAGCACGCAATGCTTTTAATATCAGCTACAAGAGTAAATAGTGGCAATTCTACAATAATAAGCGTGGAGCGTACAAGAAAGCAATAAAGATCACCAAATGAAATTCATGGAAAGTTTATTGCGAATCGATTAAAAATACAAAGGAATCGGAAAGACTTAGTAAGGTTCCTGTAAATGGTCATAATAATCCCTCATATATCAAGAGGATGGATGGTTCATGGTCAGAATCTTCGGCAGGATCTTTGGATATTCTATTCAATACTTGTTTGTGTGGCTGTGCAGATGTTACCGACTTGGAAACGAGGCATATTAACTCCTCGCGGATCGCGGATAACATAACATCTATGGAGAAAATTTCAGTTTCTCTCCATATAAATCTGAAGTTCCTGATGGCATTTCACCAAAGTGCAAAAGTATATATCATCCCCAGGCTATGTAAAATCTTCAAACTCTGACTCCCCCTTAACTATGTTTCGCGGAACTGAAGAAGATAAAAGTAGTGTTCATCCCCAAAATCGGAAAATCGGCTCTCCACGAAGTCATAAAGATTATTGAGCGATCCACTGAATTCAAACAATATATTTTGGCAGCCTTTCTGGATGTTTCTTTATCTTTATTTTACAATAATTAATTCAATGTCTGAGCGCCAAATTTGCATTTTAGAGTCTTATTGGCAAAAATAAAATATATTTACAAAATTTAAAAAATTTTACAACATATTTAAATATAAAAAATTTATATTTCATATAATAAATTTCCATATTTTGTCTATAAGATTATTTTATTATTATACCAGAAGCTCATGAACATGTTATAAAAAATAGCCTTTTGAATTTTATTTAAACTGAAAAAATCTCTCAGCATTTTTTATACTTGGTGGTAAGTTAATTAAGTAAGTTAATTGCTTCAGATTGATAGAAGTCGAATCTCAAGTTACATCTATTTCGAGTATTAAATGCATTTTGATTCTGCACCAAATTTATGGTATGGTGTTCAATATTGTGGAGGCATTTATAAAAATAAGCTAATAAATGTAGTTTATAAATAATGTAAATTGGCAAAATATTAGAAAAACATTTTTGTATAAAATTTCAGATAAAAACGGAGTGGGCCGCAATCTTTACTGCTTTATTTTAAAGTCTTCGAAGTGAGTTAAACTCTGTAATCTTTTTGAACCCATAAATTGAGTTGAATTGTTATAATGGCTTTGAACTACAACTTAATAAATCAAAAATTTAGTTTTTCTATCAAATTCGTTATTAAATTAATACATTAAATCCAAAGCTGGTGAAATTTTAGATTTAAGATATTTAATATGTAGATCCCACATGAGATTTTCTTGTAAATAAATACTCAAATATTTAACAGATGTAACTTCTTTAATTTCCTTTCCTAATAAGTAATATTTTACTAAGATTTAAAAAAAGCTTGTTAATATGAATATATTCTGAAATTAAAGCAGAATCTCTTTCTAAATATGGCTGTAGAGCAGTTTTGTGCCTACAAGTACAAAATATGCTAATATCATCAGCATATATGAACACTTTCCCTGATAAGATAAGGTTTTTCGAGCCATTAATATATATATTGAAAACAAAAAGGGACCTAAAATATTTCCCTGGGACAATCCATTTGTACAAGATTATGTTTAAACCACATTTCCTGGACGACAATTACTGCAAGGAGCTTAAGAAAATTTAAAGTTAATGTTTTAAACTTATTAAATTTTAGAATTGATGACATTCGTCTGATATTGATGGACATAATATGGAAAGAATTATCAACTGAACTTTTTAAATTCTTCAAAACTATGAAAATAATTGTTTCTAATCATAAAAAAATATTAAACAAATATTTCAAAAAATAAAAAGGAAATAGTTAAATTTTATAATTATAATTAAGACGGAGATACAAAAGAATTTTTTGAATAATTATTATAACTTGCGGTACGCTCCTCGGATTTCCTCTTAGAGCAATAGGTTGTTGCTTCCAGCAATAGTTTATCAACTTCGTCTACACTTCATATAAGTTTTGGGCTAGATAATTCACTTCTTTTTGTAAAAACTCGACCATCTTTTACACAAACAGCACGATGTCCAACAATCTTCAAAGATTTTGATAGTTAAAAAAATTCATTCATATAGAAGGTGCCTTTAACATTGACACGAATATGGCGATACAAATAGCTCTAAATGAACTAAGAGTTGAGGGTTATATCACCAACTGGCTAGTCTCATTGCTGGAGACAAGAATCGTCATCGCTAATCTAGGCAACAGTGTTAAGACCAAATAAGTTATGCGTGGAACTCCACGTATTTCAAACAGAAATAGTAGCGATAGAAATGTTCAGAGGAATATTGGTCTATTTGTCGATAGTCAAGCGGCAATCCTATCGCTCAAATCTCACAAAACTTCCTCTATTGTAGTCAGACAGTGTAAAGAGGAACTGTTCGGATTAACTCAACTGTATGACAGTACTGTAGTTTAGATCCCTGGGTGCAGGGACCACTATAGCAATGAACAGGCAGATGAATTAGTCTGGGCAGGCTCTGATTTAAATTCATTATTAGCGACTTCTGTCGCAATCTCGCTAGGATCAGTCAAAAGCAGAATCAAGAAACACTAAAAATATATGGCGAACTGGACAAATGTACAGTCGCAAAGGAAACTAGGCCGACCTGCAGCGAAAAATGCTTAACCAAACTCATAAATTACAAATGCAAAGACATCTTGAGACTAATAGCATGTTTATAGATTACTGGATGATAGGGAAACATGTAGGTAGACTTGATCTATCTTATAACGAACAATGTCGTAGTTGTTGCAATTACGAGAAGGAGGAGACAGAATATCATCTTATATGCGAATGCCCAGCCTTAAAGGCAATCAGACATAAATTTCTGGAAAGACACCAATTAGACAACCTCTGTAAGATAGCGGACGCAGGACTCACTGACCTCATTAAATTTCTCAACTTTACAGGCTGGATCTAATTAATTTATGTTCTCATTTTTCTTCCTTTCACTTTCATCCCATTACAGACTCAAACCAACTCATTCACCTGGCGAGTAGTGTGGTTTCTTCAAAACTGAATCTAACTAATCTAATTGATTTCTCGTAATTTTACGAGCTACCACGTTAACCAAACAACTACGAGCGGAGCTATGGGGTCTTAAATGCAATTTAAATTTAATTTATTTTTTTAAGTTTTTATGGAATATGAAACATGGAACTTTTACTTTTTAAACCTTATTCGCCAAAATAATCATTATAACAAGACAAACATTTCATTGGAACCAAGTTTATAAAGCTATTCTGTTGTGGACTTTAAAAAATAATAAGTAAATTAGCAATTCGTCGTTTTCCAAGGAATTATTTCGAAATAGAAAATGTATAAGACTAGGCATAGCTGTAAACCCTTAATCGCTCACTTTGACCCTAAATGTGTGATGCAATTCTAGCAAACAATACGTGCACAAAAAACATTGCCACATTTGTTATTTTTTATAAAATAATTTTTGTTCACTTCTTAGTTTTTGAGCTCCTGTTCAAGTTTTTAAGATAATAATTATTATCGTTATTCTATTCAAAATTATTTCTCTATTTTACAATATAACATTGCTCTTATCTTTTCTATATTTTATTATTTTTAACACGTGTCGATCATACTCATTACCACTCACATGTATTTGTGTCCCCATAAATTATTATTGGTAATCCAATTTAAACATCTGCCCAATCCAATATCATAAATATATTAATAATAATTCGATCAGCATTAATCTTTCAATCAGTAAATAACTACAAACTACAAACACTTCAGAAACAAAAATTTCGTATTTTCTTTATTTCTGGTTTAAATTCTACTTCATTTTAGTTCTGCTTATACATTACTAAAACTACTAAATATGCACTCGCACATTTTTTAACATATTTCACATGCATATATTCAAATTCTCAGCTTTGCAAGTGTTCGTTTATTCCAACAGATTTACTTCATAGTAAAGAAATTCTTAAGCTGCCATATTTTCGTAGTTCGTACTGGTTAAAATATATTTTGAGAAGAAAAATATTCAAACAAAATATTTTAAAGGGATACAAAATTGATCATATTTAACTACTAAATACAAAATCTAATGTATAATATGTTGATGTGTGATTTGTTCTTAGTAAAACTGCAAAAAATATTTGCATGGCCACTAGCGAGCATATGTACATGGATGGCGCTTGTTGATGGTGATATATTTTTAGTATGTATTCTCTCAAAAAGCTTTTAGATGGCATATTTTCAAAATATCCTGCCCAAGAAATAAAAAAGCTATTTACTAATTTTTAAACTCTGAATATGACATCCAAAATATCTAATTTGGAGAAGAACTGCAGAAACTTTTCACAACATAATAGTATGCTTTGAATATTTTATCTAGTAACATACGAGTATATAGCCACAATTCGATAGGTCAAATACTTATTTCTTTCAAAATCACTCTTCAAAAATCATAAGTAATGTTAATTAAAAAAACAAAATAAATTGGTAAACATTTAACGATGATTCCTAAATTTAAATATTTTCTTTTGTTGTATTTTTCAGTTTCATCATATACACAAAAAAGTCTATTATTTATAATAAATAAAATCTTTAAAATTTACTAAGAAAAAATAATAAAATAAAATATTAAAAAATTTAACTGTAACTATATTCTTTCGGATTAGAATTTTATTACATACTCCACATTCATTTCATGTACCTTTTATTATTTCTGGATTATATTCTTTCATACATGCAACAGCAATTTATTAACAAGAGTACAAAAACAATTATTTTTTATTATTTTGTTTTTCACATTTTTGCTTTCTTTATACTTAAATTTATTAACATTGCCATAAAGTAATATAATTCACATTCCTCTAACTTTATCTTAAAAGATGAATATTAAAGAAATTTATGTTTAATAATTGCCAAACAATTTTTTCCACAAATTTTTTCCAGTGCATTTTGAAAAAAAGCTTTGAATCCTGCAGGATAATATAATCACCTTTTCATTGTTTATTAAAAAACGTTGATTTTTCAAGACAATACCACAGAAAGTAAAAACTAAAAAAATTAGGTCGATATCTTAGATTTGAATTTTTCGGATTTCGAAGGCATTTTTTGGTGATTTTTGTGTTGTGGATTAATTTTTTTTTTTTTCGGATTTGTATACAGATTATTGAAAATTATAACATGGCAAGATAATGGAGATTGTATGAAATACATTCCGAAATTTTTAATACATCTCAATAATGTCAACCTCAAAAACAGGAAGGTAAAAGTAAAATTTTGGAATATTTGAAATTTTTAAAGAAAATATAACTCAAAACTATTTATTTTAGCTAGATTTCAACGTAATCTTACAAAAATGTAACTAAAATACAATAGATGATATTAACATCCAAAAACTTGAGGTCAACATTTTTGGAAACGCCCTCCTTTCTTGAATATGTGCAAAGGAAATTTTATTAACTGATATCACGGACAAAGAAAATTATAGGGACAAAACAAAAATTTTCGAACACGCACCGTACCTCACCATTTCCGATTTCGATGAAATTCGGTAGACATATTCACTACGTCAGTACAAAATTTTAAGTACTCTAAAATTTAAAAAATTCGTCACCATTTAGATTTTATCGGGGCTCAAAGTTCGATTTATTCCAAAAAAATTTTAAACTTTAATTTCATATAACTTTCTAACCAGTTATCCGATTTCAAAAAACTTAGGCTCAAATAAATACCCATTAACTGTAGTCTTTCACTGTTATTGTCTAATATTTTAATTTGTAATAAAAGGATAATGGTGTCAAAATTCGTCCTTAATTCAAGAATATCTAAAAAACATATCTTCCATTTTCATAAGTTTTTCTCCATGGTGGACAATAGTGTCAGTAACAACGTATAAAAAAATTTATAATGGGACCATGAGGGATGGTGAAAAAAAAAATACTTTTAGTAAAACAAAGTCGGTTTTTTTGAGTAACGATTTCAAATTTCATGTTTTTATTTTCTTTTCAAATTTGATTATGTACAAAATTACTTAAAAAAACTTGAGTTGTTTTAGTTATATACATATAAAAACGTATAGAAATTACGAAAGTTACAATTTGAAAATATCTTCCGCGTTCTAAACTTTACAATTTTAAAACAACGATTTTCATTTAAAAAATCAAAATTTTAAATTTTGTTATAATTTTATAATTGTCGCAAAAATTATATTTTGGGTGTATGTCGAAACTTTCGCTTTATGATAGTGCAACTTTTGTCTTTGGCTTAGTTTTCATTAATTTGAAATTGTTCTCGATTATTTTTAAATTGACGTAATATATCATTAATTATACATATTTATGAAACATTCATAAATACATATTTATTTATTATGTTAACAAAAAGATCAACAATATGGGTAAAATCCTATTAAACTAATGCTGTAATCCTTTGAACATCAATAATCATAAGATTTCTAAACCATATTACTTAAGAGTTGTCTCTAAATGGATAACAAAATCATATGTGCTCCAAGCTAATTTAAAAATTTGTTCTACCTTTAGAAGAAAACTAAGCAAAATTAGAGCAAATGTGGAAGAAATTGTAGTTGAAGAAAATGAAGATAGAGAATATATTGACAAAAAAGAAGCACTAAGAATTCTGCATGAATGCCTCAAAATAATTAATGAACCCCCAGTCAATCTCCGAAAAATAAAAAAATATATTAGATTAAAAGTTAAAAGTCTACAACAATGTTTACTAATAAAAGTTTTTGAGTTAAACGAAAAGCCCAAAATAAGCACCCTAAAATCTGAAATTTTGTCCTCATCGAAAATTCAGATCGAAAAGTAATTAAAGCTAATTTGCTTAAAGTTTATCCTGACATGTGGACCATTAAACAAATTAGAAAAGAAATACCAACCATATCAAAATATGCCATAAGAAATAGTAAAAATCTTATAGTGGAAAATTGGAAAATGTTTCAACAGAAAATCCAAAAATAAATGATAAACGAAACTTTCTTTATAATGATGAATACACTCTTAGCAGAGTAATGGCCAAAAAAAAGATTTTAAATCCATAAAGGTAACATATTTTCTATAATTAAAAATATGTAGTAAAACTTTTTCTTATTAAATGCTTATCACAAAAGGTGGAAAATAAAAGAATTCAAATTCAAAAGAGACTATTGTTGTGTAATTTAAAAGAATTCAAAGATAAGTTTCCTGAATATAAGATAGGATTTACTAAATATTTTCCGGCTTCCAAAATTACTTAAAATATTCGTTTGTCTCTAAGCAACAGAGCACGTATTTTAATAACATAAAAGAAAATTTAGGTGAAAATGAATTCTTAGTAGTAGTCTTTTCGAAAATTATTCATTTAAAATTCAAGATGAAATCCAATCATACCATTGATCAAATGAAGAAGCAACAATTCATCCCTTTGGAATTTACTATAAAGAAAATAATGAACTAAAATTTACAAATTTTGTTATTATAAGCGATATCAGCAAACACAATTCCTTTACAGTGGACATTTTTATACAGGAATTCGTCGGTTTTATTTCCAGATCTATCAAAGTCCCAAAAAAGATATATTATTTTTCAAATGGCTCCGCTGCCCAATATAAAAATAAGACACACTTTTGTAATATTACGCGTCATGAGAGCAAGTTCCAAATTAAAGCTGAATGGATCTTTTTCGCAACTGCTCATGGTAAAAATGTGTGTGATGGTCTTGGAGGTACATTATAAAAAGATTAGTAACTAGAGCAAGTCTTCAAAGCAAATGAACCGCGACAACGGATAACGGACGTAGTGAATACATGCACCAAATTTCATCAAAATCGGAGATGGTGAGGTTCAAAATTCCATTTTTTTTGTTCGAAAATTTTTGTTTTTTTCCTATATTTAACTCGTTCCGCCATGTAAAGTTATTCTAACAAAATCAAAATTATTATAGAAATAATTGCTTTGAAAATTAAATAATTTTGAGTTCACATAGTGATAGTAGAGGTGTAGGCGAGCTAAAGTTTCAAGCGTGGACCATATGAACATACAGGGGCGAGTTCACAGGGTCCAAAATTTAGACATCTCGGGTATACAATATTTTAAAAAGGGTCTTGATTCCTTATATCTGAACCGATTTGAAAGATAACAGTATGTATATCTTATCTCTTTTAGTTTAAGAGACATTAGGCTTCAAAGATTAAAATTTTAGTCTGCTTGGTGAAGTTATTTTATCTACAGTGGGTCTATATTTCACTCGATTTTTTGATTTTTTTTTTCATTAACAACAAATAGCAAAATTGTGCAAAAAAATTATTTACAGAGTCAAAAGTTATAGGCATTTAAATTTGAACTTTGAAAAAGTCGATTTTTTCCCGTTTTTTGTCACATTTGTTTCTGTTATATAAAGGTTTACTTAAGTAACATATATAATATTTATATTTTTCAGAAAGATATCTAAAAACAAAATATTTTAAAGGAAAAAATTTAAAAAATTGATTTTCGTAAAAAGCAGGGTTTCCCAAAATTGACCTATTTTTTCAATAAATTTCGAATTTTTGCCCTAATTTCTCAAATCGCAAAGCTGGAATAAAAAAAATATATTTTTTTTATATATTCTAATGTGTTTTTAATTTAATTAATTTTTGTAATAAAAATATTTCCTCCCCGATATCGGCTGGAATATACATATAGCAAAAAAAGTAAAAAATCCTATTTTTGGAAATTTGTTTAACGTTTTTGGTAATTACGGGGTTTTTGTTGATAAATCTAAAAGTGTGAATAACGCTTGAAATTAAGCATCAAAACATCTACTCAGATTATAATGCGACATTACCAATCCACTTATATAAAAACCATATTTAAGAAAAAAAATAAAAAAAAATTATTTAGATATCTATAATAAAAACATAATTTACAAAATACGTATGATAACAAATATTAGAACTAACTTAACCACACTAATATACAATGCTTCTCTTTTCCTGGCCCCTCTAATGTGCAGCATAGTTGGTTTCATTCTACTTTGTTGTATTATTCTCTTTAACCAACTTGCTTGATGGTATGCATTGTTATTCCCATTTAGAATATTTTATTTTTACTTTTATAGTCAGACATGCATTATAATTTATTTTTCTTTTGAGTCCGAAGTAGTTACTTTCATATTTTGCATTAATAGTTTGCCGAACTCAAAGCCCCCGAATTCTTTTGAGTCCGAAGTAGTTACTGTCGTATTTTACTTTAGTATTTTGCATTCATAGTTTGCCGAACTCAAAATACTATCGTATTTTGCATGGGTATTTAGCCGAACTCAAAGCTCTCGAATTCTTTTAAGTCAGAACAAACACCTGATTTTTAATCAGAAAAACCGTTTTCTTTTAAATTTTACCAGTTACAAGTTCTCCATTTTTTCCGTCGCTTCACCAACAAGCCGTTCCAGTGTTTTCTATCTTCCACCGCACTGGCGATTAATCGTAGCAACGCTTCATCGTACTGTCGTTTCAACGTTTCATCGCATCAACGCTTCATATTACCATTGTTTTAACGTACCATCGTATAACACCGCTGAATTATCGGAACAACTTCGTAGTATTAAGTAGTTTAAGGTTTCATAAATAAAAGTTTTGTTTTGAATTTCTATTACGATCTAAGAAAATACTTGTACTTGACGAATCTGGTCAGTGTCATACATACCTCGGTTGGAAAACTAAACTTCATTACAAGGTGTAAAATTTTATTTAAAAAATATCCATTAACAAAAAAAAATCCATAAAAAAAATTTCTCTTCCGCATCTTTTAGCGAAAAGTCTTCAACGAATTTTCTTATTATAAATATTATTATATATTTTTGAAAATAAGACACTGTTAGTCTACCTTTCCACGTGTCAAAATTAGCGATCAAAATCAAAAGAAATCGTAGAAAAATTTACTAATACAGTTAAAGTTAATCATTTATGTTAGACCTTAGACTTTCATTAACAAATATTTTGGAACAGATACTATATTTTTAGTAAAGATACATCACAGATAAATATTCAGCGACTTTTAGAACAGATAAGGCTTTACTATCTACTATCGTTGAACTTTTATAGAAATCGGAACAATCGTTCCGAAATTCCATAATTATTTCAATTTCATTTTTGAATCGCATACTGTGCATTGTTGAAATGCGTTAAAAATTTTAAAATATATTTTTTATTTCATATATTATATTGATATGTTATAATTTTTAATAATCAAAATGCATTTTTGCCGAAATCCAGAAAGTTCAAGTCTAAGGTACGTCGACCTAATTCATTTTCATTTTCACACTCTGTGGTGTTGTTTATGAAATAGCATAGTTTTTTTCCTAATTTTGAGTTAATAATAAACCATGAAAAGGGAATTATACTATCCTGCAGGATTCAAAACTCTTTTCAATAATTTGCTTCAAATTTGACTTAAAATAACATTTTATTTCAACATTTCTAAAAAAATTAAAAATTTGTCTGTACGTTGCTTACACAAGTGTAAAAAAACATGTTATTGGTGCTAGGAATTTCTAATAACTTCAATATTTCCCAACCGATTTTAACTTTTTTAAAGTTTATTGATAGATAATTATGTCTAGATGACGGTTCCTTTACATTAAATTGCAAGTAGGAGTTGATAGTTGCAAATTTCATCAAAAAACTATGAAAAAGTTAAAATTTTCCCATATAAATGAACAATCATAGGGAAAGTTAGAGGGGAAATTCGAAAGTCGGTTTTTTTGAGCAAAATGTAGCTTTTTTGAACTTACTAGAAAATGTCGATTGAGTAATTTTCGACTAAAGTAGTACTTTACAGGATAGTAAAAAATAATACAGGATAATAAAAAAGCTTAACAAGGACCTAAAGAATGAGATGAGACTTGGTTCAGAAAAAGAAAACGTCACAGGAATGAATTCCAAGCCCAAAAATTAGAGAAGCTCCTAAGAATTATGCCAAACATATTCGACCGCGTAATGGCAAGTTGTGTTAAAGCTAATATGAGTCATGTTGAAGCTAGTTCTAAGCTATAGTCAGTCAAAACTAAGAAAATTTTTAATAACAATGCTGAGCAGCACTCTGAGGCAAAGCACCTCAGTAATAAAAAAAATAAAAAATTGTTCAATATTTTGTATTAGGCTGGAAAACATACGTTGCTGACTTTTCTCATGATCTAAGTTACAAGTACAAGTTTTTTTATACCGTATAATCGAGAAAATGGTCCTGAATAGTATTAAACTAAAAACAATAAAAATTTACAAAACAATTTGCCGTTTGCAAGTTTATTCAAAATGTGGCAAAATATGTGATTGTTATATTTCTTTATTCTAAATAAACTCGTATAATCATAACAAGTGGTGTCATAAAAAGACATTGATAACACCTGCATGTCATAGCAACAGTGTTTTTAACATTTTCTGGTCAAATTTAGAATTTTGTCGTTACAGTAGAATCTCCCAAAAATAGTAATGTTAATTTTGACAATTACAAAGGAATTAGATCTAAATTAAAAGTGAATATAAGAAGGTCACAGTACTATTCCCACATTGGAAAGTCGGTTACTATGACATGTTTACCATTATTGCGCTACATTTCTAAATTAAATTTCTTTCATGAAACATCTGATATTATTATTCTTTAATAGGAAGCAAATAAAATATATTAAAAATGTTTTTTTTTAGGTGCTGATGTTTCTGAGGAAGATATCCAAATCAATCGCATTTTTAAATCAGTGAATACAATATTAAATACTTTATTTTACACATATTTAAATTGCAAGTAGCTTTTATCCCAAAGAAATAACGCTTTTTAAATCTCTAGTTGACAAAAAATTATAGAATTGGAGTAATGTGGTAAAAATATATTGGGGTAAGGTGGGATGTATAATTTTACATATCTTACACCAATTTTTTGCAAGTTTGCTGAAGTTTATAATATACACACTGCCTGCCACTTGAATAAGGAATTATATTTTTTTAACTTTAATTAAGTATATCTCCTAAACTAAAGTTCAGAAAAAATATTTTTTTGCGTAACCAAATTTCAAAGTGTTGGTTTTAGTTTCCTGAAGAAATAAAAAATATACATATTTTGTTATACTTTAAAGACATGTATTTCTGTGGTACATTTTCGTGTGTCACTTGAATAAGGAATATTTTAAAACTAAGCAAACTGTAATTTATTTTTAAATTTTGGGTTATAAAAATGAAAGTTATTATCTTCTAGCATTCAATTAGTAATGAGTACTGCCACCATTTTTAGAAATAACCTCAAAAATGACTAAGTAATTCAGCGAAATTGAACTCCATGCTTCCGGTACTGCATCCTTTAAGGATTCTATCAAATTGTTTTCCTCCTTCATAAACTTTTCCTGCAAGCCAACCCCAGACATTTTCCATTGGATTCAGGTATGGTGAATATGGCGGCCAATCCAAAAATTGAACACCTTGTTTTACTGCACTCTAGCGGTATGAATCTGAGCGTTGTCGTGTTGGTACGTCCAAGATATTGGTCCAAAGAAATCATTAAATTTTGGAAATGCATCCTCCAAAATGTTTTTGTAAGTCGTTGCAGTCATTTTATTGGATACAAAAACCAATTCTATGGTACCATAATACGAAATGGCACCCCATACTATTATTCTGCCTTCTCGGCTATGTCTGCGGCTCAAAAATAGATCATGGAAGTATTAGTTATACTCGTCAGGACCATCAATATTAAACTTTTTTCATCGGAAAATACAACTTTAAACTATTTTTCGGACCATGTCATTGTATTTTTGGGAAACTGTAGACGTTGTGATTTGCGTTTATAATTAAGTGGTGTTTTTTTTTGCAGTTTTCGTCGGACTATGTATGTGCACGACTTTAAATTACGTTGAACTGTTCTTAGACTGGTACTGACTCCACTTTTTTCACATATTTTTGATACCGACATGACAGAATTTGATGCAATTCTAAGAATTTTTCGTCTTTCTTTTGGAGTTGTTGCCATTTTCTTTCGCCCTTTCATGTTTTTTTCATATCTTTTGACGTTATTTAATTAATTGTACACAACTGTATTTCCTCTATCAATGTTTTTGGCCATTTGTACCGGATTCTGACCCTGAGACTACAAAATCAGAATTTTTTCTTTTTCAGTGTTATTAAGAACCTTATTGCGTCCCATTTTGAATAAAAACTATTTAAAAACTATCAAATTAAAAATTCTCTAACCGTTTATATTGAAAGAAATTCAAATCATAGCCTTCCTGATTAATATTAAAAGAATTCCTTATTTAAGTGACACACGAAATAGTACCACAGAAATACATGTCTTTAAATAAATGTATAAAAAAATATGTATATTTTTAATTTCTTCAGAAAACTAAAGCCAACATTTTGAATTTTGGTTACGAAAAAAATTAATTTTAGGAGATATACTTAATTAAAATTAAAAAAATGTGATTCATTATTCAAGTTTTTTTCAATGATTTAAACATATTAAGAAAATCTAATAAAACAGATCAAAAGTGTGATGTCTTAGTAAAACTAATAGAACATATGAAAATTGGAAATAACTCAGCAATCTCCATATATAGAAGGTAGGTAGGTAGGTAAAGAAGGGTTGCACAGTACTCAGAAGAGTACCTATGCATCCACTTGGAGACCTAGAGGTCTGTGAGTCCCTCCGTAGAGTATATAGAGACAGTTTGTAGAGGAAATTATAGAAAAGACCAGGAAAGGAAAATAGTAGAAAAAGCTGAGACCACGAAAAGTGTAGAAAAGAATAGAAAAGTGCTACCGCATATACCGTTCGCTCTAAGCCAACGACAACTTTTAGCCAGCCTGTTCCCATGACAAATCCTACCAATCTATCGAGATCAGTCCTCGATATACTATCCAATTCGTCAACGAATCGACTGCCTAACCATTTCTGCCTACTTAACTGTAGACATGAACAGTGACGTATAATATGTTCTACCGTCTCTAGCTCCTCTTTATCTTCGCACATCCTGCAAAGACAGGAGGAACCTCTATCCCAGTTCCCTGTCGTTCCCCCTATGGGATAATGACCTGTCTTCAGGTTTTCCCTTTTCATGCATAACATTTTAATATGCAGTCCATTCTATGATTCCATGCATGATTGGTTCTATCCCGAATCCACTCTCTAATTAACCTGAAGTAAAAGCCTAGAGGTGGTCTCACACCACTTTCACCTACAGCCCTATTCAAAGTTTAGCCATTCTTAGCTAATTCATCAGCTACCTCATTGCCAGTTATCTCGCAATGACTAATATGATAATTTCTCATCAATCTCCTCAGAGCCTTCTTACAGTCGCTAACTAGCCTAGACTTGACAAAATGTCCTTTCAAGGCCTTCAGCGCCGCTTGGCTATCTACATACAGAGTTACCTCTGTATTCTCTTCATTGTTCTCTGCTATCAATTCCGTGGCCCTAAGAATATCCAGAATTTTCTCCTGGAACACACTGCAACTATCCGAGAGTCTATACGTTTACCTGATGTTCTCCTCAACCAGATACACACCTGCATCCATTTTCGATCCATCAGTGAATACCGATACTCCACTGAATAGTTCTTCCCTACCTGATCATTCGTTCCTACTCGGGATAATCAGTATAGAATTTTCCCCGAAATCTACCTCCGTGCACATATAGTCCATGGATCCAGAGGAATCCAGGGCATGTCCACCGAGATTGACCTCGTTTAGGAGTTTGGAATGTCCTATTCTGATTGATCCTGTAAGTCCTAGTTCACTAAGTCTAAGCAGGCTCCTTGCAGCCATTCCCATCACCACCTCGTCAATGGGTAGGAGATGCAGAATTAGGTCAAGTGCCGCCTGAGGTGTGCTTCTTATGGCACCTGTGATGCCAATCGAAGCACATCTCTGGGCTTTAGACAAAGGACTCCTACAACTTCCTATTCTCAATGCCTCCCACCAGACCAGACATCCATACGTCGGAATTGGTCTCATCACCAAAGTGTAAATCCAATTTACTACCATCGGTTTGAGGTCCCAATAATTTCCTATGGAGTTCCTGCATGTGTAGTAGGCGTTGAGACCTTTTTTAAGACTTTCCTGAGTTTTCCTCTTCCAATATAGTTTACTATCAAGAAACACCTCAAGATATTTTGCTTCCTTTGCCAGTCTTAGTTCAGTTCCCCCTAGTACCGGTAGCATAAACTGCTCAATCTTGTACCTTCTGGTGAAAAGAACTAGCTCCGTTTTCCCCGGGTTGACCCCTGTGATCAATATAACAACGTCATCAGCATAAGCAAAGATTTTTCGCCCTCTTGCGTCAAATTGTCTTAGAATGACATTGACGGCTAAGAGCCGCAGCAAGGGCGAGAGAACTCTTCCTTGCGGAGTCCCTCTAGTCACTATCTTTCTTATGCATGCATCTCCCAATTTCGAATTAATTATTCGGTTATTCAGCGTCAAAATAATCCATTTGATTATGAAGGTTTGATCGCACAGTGATTCTAGTGATTCTCTAATACATAGAAAAAAGTCACCAATCATCAAATATATTAGTAAATCAGCAGATAATGCTTTTACTGGATAATTTTATAAGCTATGTTTGATACTAATTACGCGCACCCTTATACACAGACAGTACCAGTGGTGGAGGTGGTTATAGGCCATATTAGATCTCGACTGGATGTCAACCACATTTCACGTCTACTTAAAAAAAAAAACTTTTTTCAATTTTGCACGTTACCAGTGAAACTATTTATACGAAATTTGATACGCAGATAGTGCTTACACTGGAGAACTTCGCCCACATTTTATGATCACTTTTTTAAAACTTTCAAACGGCTCAACCGATTTGCTTAAAAAAAATTTGTTTGTCCTTTAATTTAAATATAGTATTTTATTTTTCGATTGAAGCAGAGGAGCAGTAGCCCTCACACAAATATTCATTATGGTATTTCTAAGGAACTTTAAGAACTTTAATTCAAAAAAATTTCAACCAAAAATTACAATTTCAAAATTTTATATCTTCGATTTTTTTTTAAATTTTGGGTGTTCATTAAACTAATCATCGTGCATTTTCTTCCATATCGTTCATGTTTTATGGATCTCTAAAGTAGGATATGTCGCGCATTTTTGCCAAAAATGAACAAAGTTTAAGATTCAATTACTTTTATGTGAGTTATCCGATTTTGACAAAATTGGTGTCAATGGAAAGGACTGATATTCCTCTTTATCTTTATTTATCTTAGACTTTCTTCCTGGCGCAAGAACTTCTAAAATGAAAAAAAATTTCCTTTATCCTAAGATATCCTAAAAAAGGATCTTTTAATCTTCATCACATTTTGATAGTATACAAATTTCAAAATTGGATCTCAATGGGATCAGAAGTTATAAAAGTTTTTCTGAAGCAGTTAATATCAAATAGGAAAGGATAAAAGCAAACAGTGTTGGTCAAGATCGACCATATAATACCCTCCGTGCTTATGTATAGGCACTAAAATGATTATCGGGAGAGGGCTTTATATGGGACTTATGATCAATTGTGAAACAATACTTATAAAATTTATTACAATAATTTATGTATATATGAAAATTATTTATGTAAAATTTTATTTCTATATTGGCATTTATGTGAGATTTATGCACGTTAAGTATTTTTCGGGAATGTGAATTATATGGGAGGCATGGTCAATTATGGACCGATCATTATGAAATTAAGTGGAGCGATCTATACTTGAATAAAGCTGTTTTGTTAAATTTTATTGCGATATTCATATTTAAGTGAGATTTATGCAAGTTTAATTGATTTTCGGGACTGGGGATTATATTAACCATGTACAATTATGGACCTATTATTGCGAAATTGAGTATGATGGCTTTTACTTATATGTACAACTCAAATACGCCGGTAATTTACGCCCACTTTTTTAAAACTCCCAAACAGCCGAACCAGTTTGCATAAAATTTTCACAACGTCATCCGGTGTGTCTCTAAATTCAAATATAATATTTGATTTTTCGATAGGAGCAGTAGGAGCGGTACCCCCATACAAAGCAAATATTCATTATGGCATATCTAAGCATCAATTATAGTGAGAATACTATCTTAGCATGTTGCATTGATGACATAAAAATAGGATAGATAGGTCCAAGTGGACCTACATACAAAGCAAATAGTAATTTGCTCATATCTAAAAGAATATTTCTGTAATATTAAAAAGTCTTTGGTATTTTATTTTTTATAATTTGGGATAGCCGCTAAAGCGACTGTCACTCTTAAGTATTTCTTTGTTAATCCAATTAATTTCAAACTTAAAGCTAGTCTTAACCTAGCTTATAGTTATACACAATTATACACTAATACACATATAATATGTGTATCATGGGATAGTACTGAGACAGCATAATACATACTGTTCAGCAATTGTGCATTGTGGACAAAATACTTCAACAATGTAGAAGTATTAAGTTACATGCAGAAGGCATGAAATTTCTGTTAGTGAAACACACTACATTACAGTGAAAGTCTTAAAAAGTTGTAGAAATAATTTTCATATCAAATTTAAGTGAATATTAGTTATCGCATCATACGCGATAGCGAAGAGTACAGGAAAAAGCTAGTTGTGATTATAAAATTTTAATTTTTATTTCGTAAATATACTTAAAATTTTTTTCAGAAAAATAATCTAGTTAGCAATTAATTTTTATACAAAATGATACATCAGAAAAATCTGAAGAACAAATGCTATAAGTTGCTGATTTTTTTTTAATTCTAGCTTATTCTGCTAATATTTTATTTGAAAAAATCATGTTATATTTTTTTTTAACGCACCATTTTCCAATCAATTTGTCTTCTGTGTATGTTTGTGAATAAATTTCTATAGAGCTTGAAGACCACCACATTGAGACTACAGTACAGTTCGAAAATGCATACGCCGACTATAGTAATAATGGGAAAACGAAGGAAGACACCCAGTCAGAGTATATACCTGAATACAGGTTTGCGGCACAAATCAGAGCCAATAAGATTCTACAAATTCTTTGAATTTGGTCCTACTCTGACGAATGTCTACAATGCATTGTAATTTTAATTTAAAATTGCCAAATTTTATTAAACCCCAATGTGGAGAAACGGGATATAAAATTTTAAGATATAGGAGCAAACCATCATATTTGCTGTGTGTTTACGTCAAAACAACTCCTATCGATTTTCCTATATTTTTCTTACAAAATACATTTGTTGAGGTAACCGAATTTTTCGCCAGTCGAATTTCGTCGCTTCCACCTCAGATCTCCCAAAACGTTTGCAATAGCCGAATGTAATTTCTGCAATTACCGAATATTTTATTTCCTAACGCCATATTATTAGTACAAAGAAATAAGATTCATTATGACAACCCAATGTGCTTTTACCAATTCAGTCTTACTTATATACAAAACCATTGCAATTGCCCAATTTTTCATTTCCATTAATACATATACACTGAACCAAATCTCGTAGCTAATATTGACGAAAAATTTCGTAGAATTTTAACAAAAAAAAAAAAAATAATAATAAATAAATAAATTAACATATATATATATATATATATATATAAACATTTTTAGTTAATCAATTACTAGTATTATTACAAGAACGAGCAGTTTTAGATTATGGAAAACTGTATGACAAATATTTCAATGTCATTAGAAAACTGAAACAAAACATTGTTTTACAAAAAAAGGTCATATATGAACAAACCTACTACGAGTGACCACACACAATTTTTAAATTATATATATATATATATACAAATTATTCTTCCACATTTTTTATAAGTTACTATAGATCAGCCGAAAATAAACGTTGAAAGTAATATTAAGTAATAACTATGCATGGGAAGAAATTTAAAGCGATTGGTTAGCAACCAAAAATTACAATGGTCTGTAAAAAAAATTGTCCTCCTTCAAAAAAATATCTGGAGTAGATGGAATTTGACCTGCCAAACTCGAATATTCTTTCATGCATGTCTAATATCTTCCCCTTAATAGGGCGCATATAGAGTATATTTTACCATAACACCAAAGATTGCAGAAAAAAATTATCATCAAGTCACTTTAACATTATTTTTTTTTATATCTCCAACAGTTTCGGAGTTATTTATTCATGCGCAAATCTTGATTTTATTTTTAATTGAGTGCAAATACAAAGGAGATCGATTATTCGACTATTTGGAGAAACCGGTTTGTTTTCGAAATGCCGAAAGATCCGGTTAATCCGTTTTTTCTATAGAAGTAAATATTTGCAATAAAATACTATATTTCTCTAAAAAAAAAATCAACAAATCTTACAACATTCAAATAAATAAATTTTAAAGGTCTATACTCATTAAAAAAAAAACTTAATTGACTCTAATTACAAATATTGAATTAATAAAAACCCTAAAATATTTAAATTGTTTGTAAGAATGTTAGAGGTATTACAAGTGGTAAAAATCCATGCGCATTTCATTCAATATATTTGTTTAAACTTATAGACACTATTGTCAGATTTGATGATTTATCGTCATTTTGACGATTTTGGTTCTAAAAAAGTGAATTAAGATTTTTGTCCCAAATTTGAAGACTTTTTCTCAAAGAAAATTTAGAATTATTGTCAGCAGTTTTTATATATTTTTCTTTAAAAGTAAATTAGTTGGTACATAAGTATTAACGCTTAAAATAAAAATCTTCTTAAATTTGTTAATTTAAGCGCTTACTTTATAAAAGAAATTTCAGGGAACCAATATAATATTATATTTTATTCAATTATGTACACTTTTTTATGCAATGCGAAGTGTTTGTGAAGTATTTAACAAAAGGCCAAAAATCTTTTGTAATTTTTATACAAAATTTTAATTTTACAAGCAGGGTATTATAAATCCTTAAATAGCAGCCTTAATTCACTAGTGCATATTCCTATAAACGCACATCAATTTTTTTAATCACCTTACCAAAAACGGTTTAAAAAAAAATAATTAAAATGCTACAAATTAATTTTTAAATTATTTATTGACTTCAATAAAAAAAAAAAATTAATAATAAGAAACTTAAAATATACATTAAATTTTCTTTCACCGTAGTTTTATTAGTTTAATGTCATTTTTATAGAATTTTCCTATATACGCATAAATAAATGAGAGAAAAGCATCTTCTAACAGTTCATTATAAATTGCACTGTTCATTTTAGTTAGAAAAAACATATTTTTGATTTTCCCGCAGCAGAAAAGGCTGTCCAAACCACAACACTACCTTCACCAAAATTGCGTTTCGACAATAGTAAGAATATGAATCGGGATCGTCCAAATTGAATTTCTTTCCAATCATGATGCTGTTTTAACATTAGCTTACATTTTGGTTTCTTCCATTTCATGTTACCAACTGTTCGTAAAATATGTGCAACATGTTTGAAAGCAACAGGAAGATCAAGTTTATTTTTTATTTGTGTATCATTTAATTTATTGCGGGTGGCTTCTTGTTTTATTTTATTAATTTTCCTTTTTGTTAATTTTTCGCACTCCGTATTTCTGCCCTGTCTTAAGAAAATCTCGAATAACTCCTTCCGAACGGTTAATTTCCAATTTCTCTGCTAGAGTAGCATTGATCACGGAAAAATTTAATTTGAATTTTTTCTTGGTCTGTAAGAAAAGTTCTTTTGGGCATCCTTTACACTGATGAAATTTCCCCATTAAAACAAAAATGTTTCCAATAAATAGAGATGTTGTCATCAGAAGTTTACCTTAAGTGAAACAAATAACTAAAACTGTTAAAATTTTTTAATATATACACTGCCTGCCACTTGAATAAGGAATCACATTTTTTTAAATTTAATTAAGTATATCTCCTAAACTAAAGTTCAGAAAAAAATAATTTTTTGCGCAACCAAATTTCAAAGTGTTGGCTTTAGTTTCCTGAAGAAATAAAAAATATACATATTTGTTTATACTAAAATTATACATTTATTTAAAGACATGTATTTCTGTGGTACTATTTCGTGTGTCACTTGAATAAGGAATTCTTTTAATATTAATTAGGAAGGCTATGATTTCAATTTCTTTCAATATAAACGGCTTAGAATTGCATCAATTTCTGCCATGTCGGTATCCAAAATATGTGAAAAAAGTGGAGTCAGTGCCAGTTCACCGTATTTTAAAGTCGTGCCCATACCACTTAATGAAAAACGCAAATCACAACGTCTACAGTTTGCCAAAAATACAATTACATGGTCCGACAAAACGGTTTAGAGTTGTATTTTCCGATGAAAAAAAAGTTTAATATTGATGTTCCCGACGGATATAACTTTCACTTCTATGACCTAAATAAGGACGAATTATTTTTGAGCCGCAGACACAGCCGAGAGGGCGGAATAATGGTATGTGATGCCATTTCGTATTATGGTACCATAGAATTGAGAGAGAAGTCCAAATTAAGTGATGGTGGAGACGAAGACGGCTTTTTACATATTTCTTGCTTTCGTTTATTCAACAAAAAACACATAACAACAAAACTACATGTATAATAAATTATTTTCTCCCTCTCTTAAACTCCATACATAAAAAATATAAAGCAAAGCTTTTTTTCTCTTTTCATCTTATATAAATTTAATTAATTTATTATGCAAAAATGGCAACACCAACAGAGAGATTAAAAATGAGAGATTTTGAGAAACCATTGTGAAAATAAAATATATTTTTATTTGGGCGGAATCGGTGTTCTGTTTTGATGATACTAAATATTCTTTAATATATTAATGTATCATTCACTAAAGCAATTTATACAACAATATTTATATCCATATAACAACAAATTATATATTGTATTCGTTGAATAAAAAAATGCAATAATACATAAACGGGATTTAAAATGTATTTTAAAATTGAAAAAAAAATTTAAAAATTTAATAAAATTCGATAAAAAAAAATTAATCAACATTCATCAATTTGAAGAATATTAGTTAATTTGAATAATATTATATTCAAGTATTTGTCAAATTAAATACCTTTTTATTAATTAATTTAATTAGTCATACTGACGATTTTTTGTCAATTTAAGTAATTTACGAAAAATTAAATAAAATTTTTGTCGAATTGACTAATGATTCTGTTGGTTGCTACTTAAAATACTTTTCTTCAATGCTACACCCCTTTTTACCGTATTTACTGCTCTTAATTGGTTGAGTGTATACATACATTCATACATACATACATACTGCGTAAGATGATTTCAAAATCAAATCCATTTGCTTTTTAAGTGTGTTTTTCATAGCCAACATGTACAATATCAACAATAAATACTGTTTGTACTATTCGTTGACCGAAGCAAATCAAATGCATCGAATGTACGAGTGATTCAAGTCATTTGTCGCAAACAAGTGGTGCAATTGGTGTCAAAAAAAAAGCAAATCATACAAGACATTGTGTAATGAGCCAAACGAGGACAACTTCTAAAAATGTTCACCTCCTATTGGTGCTTGTGCTCTAATGTAGAAAGGGAAACGAACGGGATCCAATGCTAGCTGTCAGTCGGGTGGGAGGATTCTTGTTCCCTTCCATCTCCCTTACCAAATAGGAACCATTTTATTATATAAATATTACTATAGACTCCCTCAAAACTATAATAGGTGGACCGGATGTTGATCTATTTTAAAAATTGATGTAAACTAAATCCCATTTATGATCAAAAAAAAAAACTGAACTAAAAAAACAAAGTCAACCATAAAAAAAAAATCTGAAAAAATTCTACATTCTCTCCTCAGTGTTATTTGAGAGAATAACGACTCTTAACCCTCCCTACCCTTGTTCTTGATGGCGCCAAAATCTAAGGCCAAGATCCCATTTTAAAACTATCTCATTTTTTTCACATCAGTAAGAAAACTTTGAAGATTTAGCTTTCCATTTTAAATCACAACACTATTTATTCTGAACTGGATATTAAGTATAATTTTAACATAATGATAAGTAAAGAGAATAATACAAAATTGTAACAAAATTCTTAAAACAACTTAATAATTGAAAAAAATAAGTTACGACAAAATTAATTACCCAAAAGACACTATCTATGGAATATTTTAATACTAAATAAAAAAAAAATATACATATAAAAGAAAAAAATCATAATAAAATATATATGTAAACGTGTTACATTTAAAGTGGCATAACACCTAAATTATAATTGTAGGGCACCAAGAAACAAAAACGTGAATATTACAAAAACACATAATGTCGCTAATCATGTTGCTAAAGCTACCGTTGTTGTTTCTTAGTACATTGTAATTAAGAGTAATTAATAAACATAATTACTATTAAAGAGTAGTTCATTAGGCAGCAGAAATTAAAGAGATCGAATATTTCAAAAATATGTATAATAAAAAAAAAATTATAACAAAAAAAAAAAAACATGTTGATAACAGCAGCAGTTGAAAAGGCCTCTCCAAATGCTGGTCAAAATGTTGGTGCTGATCAAATTAATTACTCTTACTTGTTTATACTACTATCTACAGTGATCTGGTATTAGGGAAGTTTCCAAATAACTTAAAATTAACATATCTAAATTTAAAAATTTTTATACATGAATTAAAATTGCTAAAATTAAACTTTATAGTGCATCTAATGAATTTACATTCATATAATCAAATGCTTTTTTCTTGTATGTTGAAGGTTTGATGATGAGGATTTTGTTCTGTAAGGATTCCTTCTGGACCTTGTTTAATAAAAATATCTTTTTGCACTTTGTAATCTAATTATGTGATGTTAAATGTGGTTTTATTTAATTTCATTTTCTGTGTATTCTGCTTGTTCTGTTTTTTTGCTTGTAATGATTTCTCTTTTTTGGATGATATTTATTCTCAATGATTAATTAAATTAATAAATAATGTTTCAATTACAGAAGGAGTCCACGAGGAGTCTAGCCAAAGGTAAGCCAGACTAGAAATGTTGCCTTCTATTCTGTTTCTCAAATGTTTTTGGTTAGTGGATTTTCTACTTCATATATATATATTAAATAATGTAAAGAAAAGCATGTATGATAATGTATTTCAAAAACTAATTTGAAAGGCTTTTAAATCTGTTTACTAATAAAATCTGTTTACTAATAAAAAATTATGGCATTTCCTTTCAATGTTACATTTATTTTCTCATTTTTCTTCAAAATATATATAATTAGTAACTTTATTCATATTTATTAATTATTTTGATCATAAATCACAATAATATTATAAATAATTCTTTTACACAGAAACAATTTCTCTTATTTTGTCTTCGTAATCTTCCATTAAATCCTATTTTAATTTATCATCATACAAGTATGAAAGTCGATTACATTTTATTGATCTTCCTGCTCTTGAAAGTAGGAGAAAATATATGAATATTTCATTTGTTATTAATTTAGTACACGGTTCAATTAATTCCGTGTTTCTGATTCGTAAGATCGAATTCGTATTCTCAAATCGTCCCACTAAAAATTATACTCTCTTAAAAATCAAATATTTTGGAATCAATTAGGCCAACTTTGAGCCCGTGATGGAATCAATTCAGCAATTATCCGTATATTGATTTCTCAGTAAATACAATCCACATTAAGAGGAGTATTTTTAACTTAATTAAATAATAAGACTATTATTGGATGATATAAATAGCTTTAAGAATAATATTTATGTTAACCTGTAAAATATTGTAATTTCTTCATTGGCTATTAAATAAATAAATAAACTACTGTTTTGCTTATGTTAATACTATCATTTATACAGTTATGAACGCACACACACATACATACGTTATTCATATGGAAACATATGTTATTCGTGAAGCAAACAAGTGGTCAAATGTCTTATATTATGTCAGCGATCGCACTCTCATGTCTTATTGAGTCGCTATCAGAATCGACTGTTTTCTTCACTGTAAGTTTAAATGTATGATGAATTTTTATCATATTCTATTTTTATTGTTGGCAAGATGAACAGAATAAATAGTATTTTTAAAACTAATAAAAATAATATATATTTATTTAACGAAAAAACAACCAAAATAAAAAAAGTCATCATCTCCACATTGGAAAATTAAATAATCAAAACGGGAACAACGATCACAATAGACACAGCATTTGCTCATAAACTTGAACAACACAAACGGTATTTATATGGTTTTAAGTACCTGCAGAACATTATTTATTTCTCCGCTGACACACTGATTTAAAGCATTTGAAGAATTACAAGTGGTTTCCAATATCTTATAAGGCATACTTACATACATACAGGCATACATACATACATACGTATGTGCATATATATGTTATATAGATATAAATAAAAACATAAAAGATTTTTTTAAATTGTTTTCAAAAACACAAAATTTATTTACAAAATTGGTACTTGACGCATTATGGTATCAACACCACTATGATTTGTCTTTAGAAAATCCATATGTACCTAAACCTCATAAACTGAGAGTGAGGCATATTTTTTTTTGGTGGCGTAATTGCGTGATCAATTAATGAGTCATATAAATGGGAACATTTCTGCAGTGGTACCTTTAACATTAGAAAAAAATCTTCTTAATATCTTACACAGTTTTGCTATTAATAAAGAAGGGAAAAATCTTTTCTTTCTAATGCCGTTTAAAAAACTTATATTGAATAACTGTCACTCGGTATAAAAAATGTTAAAGCTGCGAAGTCTGAAAAATCTTTTTTTTTTTCTTTTTTCTGAAAATAACCCAATTGAAAATTCTAAAAATATTATAATGATCTACTCACCCATACCCAAAAACTGCAGCATGTTACATTCCAAGTGTACTAAATTTTTTTACTTTGTAGCACCGTGTTATTCTATATATATATATTTATAATACGGATATAACTAATGTTGTTACGTCCTTTTCATTAAATGTCGCATACCTTTTCTGCCCACTTTTGTACGTAAAGTTTTGAGATTTATTTTCCACAACGCATATTTCTGACAACATCAAGTGAAAACTACTGCACCGATGCACATACTTGGCAGAAAGATATTACGTTTTTCAAAAGGAACTTTAATCTCTACCAAATGCGGTTTGTATTAGCCTACTTTTATTAAAGAAATATTTTACTTAATTTTGCACGCAATCTCTGCATTAATTCTATGTGAATTAATGATTTTGTCTTATTTGTATGTATATACTTTATAAGAAATAAAAATTCTTCTGTTTCTTTTTAAGCATCAAAAAAAAGTTTTCTTGTGGCTAACTTCAGATGTTTATTGTGTATTGGAAATTCTAAAACACTATACTAGGTCATTTAAAAAGTACATTTTCACTGTTACATCGAATCTATTCGCAAAAAATCGATAAAAAAAATGCACTGATAGAATTAACTTAATAGATTTTCACCAAGACTTCAGGATAGGCAGAAAACATTCTATTCATATTCGAGAAAAATATAAGAATATAGATCTTTACTCCATTTTCGTCACATTTCAGTCGCACATTTTTCGAATGCAAAATTTTTATTGAACTTTTGAATATATATATATATATATATATATATATATAAACCGTATGACGAATTCTATTTGTGCCAAATTTTGTATGCACCTATTCAATAATTTGTTACAAAAAGTGAGCATGAAAATGGGGCGTGGCATTTAATAAATAGAGCTTATGGCCCTTAGATTCTTTCGAACTATACGTGTTCCGAATTTCATGTAAATTCATTCAAGGGATGGGTCAAAAAAAGATAAAAATTAAGTCAAATGGTTTGTTAAAGGTGTGGTATCCAATAAATTAATTGTATAAGCTATAGTTCGTTCGGAACTATACGTATAGCAATTATCATGTGAATCGATTCAATAGTTGAGTCAAAAAATGAGCACAATTAGATTAATTAATTTGTTACAAAAAATAGGTGTAAGAGTGAGAGTGGCACTAAAAAAATAGGTCTATGTTATTTCTGCATTATGTGCGTACCAAATTTAATGTAATCAATTCAAGAGATGTCAAATATTTATATATATATATATATATATATATATATATATATATATATATATTTCGGAAGTGAGAATTATATGCTGCTATTACATTATATTATATTCATTTTTGAATTAATTCGCGAATCATTCATGCACTGAATTAGCAAATTTTGAATTAATTCTTTTCACACAAAAAAATGAATTGAATTAAATTTGAATCCATCCACATGAATTTGGTAAAAGTGAAAAATTCATTTCCAATTCAAATGAATTTTTCAAATGAATTGCAATTCGTTTCTAATTTAAATGAATTTGTCAAAGTGAATTGCAATTCATTTCCAACTCATTTCAATTCAAATTTCAGTCAAATTTGAATTGATTTTGTAAGTAAATCTACAGCAAGCATTACTGTCATTTTCATATTCACCTAATTTTTCATGTAAAAGAGTTTGCCATTGGGGGTGGTCGCGGGTCACAACATTTTAAAAATTATTGTTTCTTGAATATTAAATGTGTTTTGTCGCTCAGCGTATTTCAAAATAAAAATCAGTTCTTCTTGAAGAAACAAACTCAAAACTCCAAGTTTTCTTTGATCAGGCGCGGACTCAAGACAAGGTTTTTCAATTTTTGTACTAAATATTTTCATTTTGGTAGGAGAAATTTCCATTTTTAATTTCATCTAGATCTACTCTTGAATTTGATTGATAGCAACTCATTTTTGATTTCATTCATTTGAATTGCAATTCATTGTTCTAATTCATTTTAATGAATTCAAAATCAATTCAATTCAAACGAATTGGAAATGAATAACAATTCGCTTTAACAAATTCATTTGAATTGGAAACGAATTGCGAATCATTTTACAAATTCATTTGAATTGGAAACGAATTGAAATTCCTTTTGCCTAATTCCTTTAAATGGACTCAAATTTCATTCAACTCTTTTTTGTTGTGAAAATAATTAATTCAAAATTTAGCTAATTCGTAACGAATTAAAATCAAAAAAGGATGACTAATTTACAGCTCTGCCTTATATATACCTATATATGCCAAATTGTACTAAAATTGTAATATATTTAAGGCATTTGAAACCCCATTCCGGAAGGACATTAGTATGGGGGCTAGATAAAATAATGCGCCGATCATAACCAATTTCAGTAGGCGTGGTACTTGTATAAAAATAATCATATATGATAAATTTTATAAAATTATATTTAAAATTTCATCAAAGTAGCAGGAAATAGGTTTTTGTGCACAAAGCTTACATTTGAATTGGGTGTGTCTTTACACCAATTTACCTAAAATTTGGCACATATATATATTAATTTTCTCAATATATATATATATATATATATATATATATATATATATATATATATATATATATATATATATATATATATATTGCAATTATAATCAGATTGAGAATATATATATATATATATATATATATATATATATGAAAGTTTTGTGTGCATGGGAGGTGAGCGTGTCCTTGGACAGATTTGGATTTTGCTATAAGACATGTACTAAGTTTTATATTTCTACGATAATTCCTCAATTTTTCCCGATTCGTTGTATGGTTACAAAGCACTGTGCGGTATAAAAACTATCAAAACGTTACTCAATCTTTTGTAATCATTTGTCATAATTTATCGTAAAATCAAGGGCGCCTTAGCAGACTAACAGATTTGTGGATTTTATGGAAAAAATGCATTTTCGTAATTTTAAAAATGATGACATTATAAAATCTTCCTTACATTACATTAATGTCGTAAAAATATCTCAGAGTAAAAATTCTAACAGGAGGTGTATAGTTAGAAATGTTATCTCTCAAATTTAGGATGTCAAAAAAAAAATATATATTAAATTTGCATCAATAGCTTTTTTTAATTTCTAATTTTATTTATTATATAAAAATTTGTGCAAAAATTATTAAAAAGAAGTAAAGTTTGATAATATTGTAAGTCTTTTTACATGTGGTTTTAGTTCTTCACGAGATTTATAAATTTGTGTTTTTATAATATAAATAAGTAAAAATTGACATTTTGAAGATTTTTTTTTTAATTTTTTATTTTAAACTGCGATAACTTTTGGGCCCTCTCGCTAAATTTATTTACGCCAAAGGATTTTAAACACTAAAGTAAAACGCTGTCAATGTGCCAAGGCAAAAATTTTATTCGAATTTTAAAATTTTTGTATATTTTGTAGTGCCATCATAACCGATTCAAACATACTGCTGAAAACATCCATTCTTAAGAGATTCTGGGTTGAAAAGCTGAAACCTTTCATAGAGTGGTATGTAAGGATGCTATTCAAGGTATTTTACTGCAAGGTACATCTGAAATTATAGCAGATCAGCTGATAAAATATATTTCAATAGCGTAAGATGTTTCCATGTTATAAGAAAAAATAACAGGGATATTGGTGGAATGTGAAGATAACTTAATTTGTGTGCATGCTACGAGATTGTACAGCAGAACAAGAGGTAGGTCGAACAACGGGTTATATTGTGTTCAGTTTAAAGAAAATAGGAAAGCTTTTAAAGTGGATACTCATTAAAATAAACGATGATGTATATTTAATACATATATATATGTATGTGTATATGTAAATCTTAAAGAATTTTAGTTCATCATATAAATTGGATGTCAACTTCTAAACACTAAACTTCTGTATTTGGCTGGGTGTGTTAACAAAAACAAATTTCAATAAATTCTAATAGAAAACTTCATTCAATAAATTGGACCACAGAAAGAAAATTTATGAAATCCTTTTAAATGTTTTCGTTTTTTTATATTTTTATTTTCTTCACTAAGAAATAAAACTTTTAGTCCCCATAAAATTAAATTATGTTTTTATTTGTGTACATTTATTACTTTTTCTATACTTCTTGTTTTTTGTAGTTAAATTGAATCTTTGTAACAACCAGCTGAACTTTTTTTTATTCATACAAGTATGAATATTAAGGAAAAAAAAACAAACTTCTTTGCGTTAGTTTGGCGTAGAGATTTAAGTGAAATAGAGGTTGTTGGATTGTATGCTTTCATTATGGCGCACTTTTATGTCAGAAAGATGGAAAAAAGACAAGAATAACAGAAATACTTTATGATTAGTATCATTTTGTTTCTTGTCTTGTTTCTTCACTTTTTTTTACTTTTTGAAACACTGAATTAAAAACTTTAGCTACAACTTGCAAACAAAATAAAATAATAATGCATGAGAAATAAAAATAAAGCAACGTTGAATTGAAAAGAAAAGCCACAAAAGTGAACCCATATGGGTAATTAGGAGTATACTTATGTGTATATACATGTGTGTTTACTACTTAGTTGGTCAGTTTCTGGCCGACTATTGGACTGACGAATTTATAGGGTTTTGTAAATAATACTCATACACAAACGTATTAAGTAAGTGTTACTAGTGTACAACTGACTACATTCAAAACATAATCATAATTTAGTGTCACGTATTTTGTTAACATAACATCTAATTTACACGGTTTATTTTATTTCCCCTGCAACACATAATACATGTCATACATTTAAACTTACACATTCAAACGTAACCATATGAATATTTCGTTACCAAAAACGCAAACCGCCCAATAATTTTATAGAAAAAAAAAAAGGTTTGTGGAATAAATGAAACAAAAACTCGATTAAATATTCTTAACCATCTTTTTGTCACAGTGGTTGATGAAATGTAATTAAGAACTTAATTATTGATAATTAAAACTCTTGAGACTCGCGGGTAATGCAAATTTTACACTACCCACATGAACTAAACTAAAAACTAGTTGTGTTGAATTAAAAAAAATTATTTATAAATTAGTGTAATTAAAAACAAATTTAATTCGGCTGGGCCGAATCTTGTATACCCTTCATTAAATCTATATTGAATAAATATGCAAATTCATTAAAACTTTAATTTTGTTGAATCATTATACTACGTACTTTTATAAAAGACATTTTTAAAAATACACGCATTTAAAGAAATCTTAAAGAATGGATAAATTTTAAAGAATGGATATGCATCCCATCAAAATGTTTGGTTTAGTGGGGAAGTATAATTTATATTTTTATAAGACGTTAACCTTGTCATTGGAAACTTGTAACTAAAGAGTCTTCGAATACGCTTTTTAGATATATAGGCACTTAGGAAGATAGCTCAGTACATCTGTGTTGAATAGCGGAATTAAGAAGAAATATAAAAAAATTGTAAATTTCTTTTTCAGTTTTCTACCAACATTTCTTTCGAAACAGATACCTAGGTGTTAGTTATTCTGAATTTGAATTAGTTATTTTAAAATTCTCCGAATTTTTAACTTTGGATCCTGATTAAATTTATATTTCTCCTCCCTAAAAAGGCTCCAGAATGGCCTGGCTCTAAGATACATATCCACCACACATGCCGCATCTACATAATGAAATGATGTACCTTATTACCTATATTTTAAAAACATAAAACACACTTAAAGTTGTGAAAACATTTTTTAAGAAAACACTTCTCACATACTCAGATTTACTTGCCAAAAAGTATTCTCATTTTTAAAAATAAAAATAATAGTAATTATAATAATAATAATTTTTATTTAATAATAATAATAATAATAATAATAGTAATAATAATAATAATAATAATAACAATAACGCGATTTCGCGAAGTTACGAACCATGTCTTGAAAATCTGTATTCTAGAACACTTCCACTAGACTATCTATACCCACAGAAATTTTGTTAAAAAACAATTATATATGAACGGCATAAAAATCAATTTACAATACTATATGTTGAATATATTTTAAATTCATCAATGTTGAAAACTTGTTTTTTTAATAAAATAAAACAAAAGTATTTTATATGAATATAAAAAATGAAATTTTGAGTGCATCTATTTGTTCGAAGCCTGGCGAACACAAAAGGAATTTTTATTTAATAAATTTCCATGAGAAACTGTTTAAGTATATGTAATAAAAATACTTTTGACAATTCCTGATCTGACTTTATTTTATTTTATTTTTTTAAGCTAAACTATAAAATAATTTTTTGAAGTCTTAGCCAGAGATCAAACTCAGAACCTATAGTCCTTCAAGCACAAACCCAAGTGGCGTACCACATCGATGTTTTGAATTTTATTATCTTTATTGCTTTTTATAGAGTACACACCAACATGCCTTAAAATTTCCATCAAATTAAGTTTCTTTTTATAATAATGAAGATTTTTATATTAAAAAAAGAAAAAAAAACAGATAATTTTATAAAGTCCTCGGGATACGAAATTAGGTTTAAAGGTTTGTAGTCTTGTTCACTTCCCCTATATTATTCAATCTCACAACTTTTCGATAAACTAATATATATATATATATATATATATATATATATATAGCGCTTTAAGCTTTTATGATGAAACCAAATGCAGTTAAATGGCAAATTACTCGCTTTTTTAAAGTAAAAAAAAACAATTGCGCTAGTAATATATTCATCGTATCACACCAAGCAACAAAGTTAAATTTTTGAACTTTAAGTCAGGTTTTTGAAATTTTGCTTTATGTTTACATACGATCTGAATTTGAAACAAAATCTTTAATTAAAAAAGAAAATCCCAAAATATTTCATTTAACTATCGTCAAACAGCTAAAGAAAAGTGAAATTTTTTACTTCCATACCCAGAGTGTGCGAAACTGATTGTCCCACTACAATTTGGGGAAAAAGTTTTTGTATATTTTTTTTTCTCAATCTCCTTGCTCACACGACGAAAATATATATTAGGATTATAATTTTGAACATTAAAATACCATAGCATCGCCTTGTAGTCAATATTGTCCTGATAATAAAAACACAACTTTTCGGTCGATTTGGATAAAAAACTTCACGCGATTTTTAAAATGCTTTAGTACATTTGTTTTGTTTTTTATTTGAGAAATTGTTAAATATGTTTATAAAGATTTAGATGTTATATCTGTGGTATTACATGTGGATCAAAATCACTTTACTTTATATTATTTTTCCACCTAAATAAGAAAAATGTTGTGAAATCGTAAAGTATTTAGAAGAAAATCACTTAGAATTCATCGGTTATCGAATAAAATATAAAATCAAAATTAGCTCATCATGAAATATCGAGAAATTTAGCAATTCAAGAAAGTATAATAGAATTCAAGAATTATATAAAATAAAAAATATATTAATTCTTTCGTTTATACGTTTTATATTAACATCACGATATCACAGATTTTTCATATAAAAAATTTCTAAAGAAGACATTAAAACTTAACTAATTTGGGGGAAAATGTCAATTTTTTGATGCCAAAATAACATTTATTATCTATAACAACTTTCACTGCGATTGGTGCGTAAACTTTTTGAACGATCACAAAAAACGTATTTTACGTTTCTTTATCCTTTTTCATGCTTTACAACACTTTTCTATAGTATTTAAGATATTTGTAAAAATTGCAAAAAGTTATCACCCTAATGTATTTATATGTATTATAAATATGAATCATTAAATTACTGTTAACAGCTGAGAATACCTTAAGGTGTACTTGTTATAATTACCACATATATTACTCTTTTATTTTTTCTTCATCAAAAGAATTTAATTGAACGAAAAAGGGATATTCTATATTAAACCAAGTAAAAAAAAGACAATATTCCGATTTGTCGCTTCCGATTTCAATTAAATTTAAATTTATGTATGCAAAAATTAAAATTTATGCATACATAATAATAATAATAATAATAATAATGTTTAAAATTCGAATGCATTTTTTCGCGGTTCCAAATTGAGAAGTTTTTGCAGTGACTTTTATTAAAGCAGTGATTCCTTTCAAGATAAATAACAATTGAAAAGTTTCCATTTTTAAATGTGTTTTTTTTTTTTTTTTTGTTTAGAAATTTATGCTTCTTTCAATCACTCTGTCAAAATTTTGCACAATTTTTTCGTTTCATTTCATTTTAGAGGAGTTGCTGCATAATTTTCCGTAGCTTCTTGAAGTCAGTAGCGATATAATAAGTTCCTTTTCAATATATAAAAAGGCCATATCTCGAGTATTTACTTTGACACCAACAATATTGTAGGCTATTGATTCTTTTCCATATAAAAGTAGGCAAAAATAGAAGTAATTAAACTAGACTTATAAAATTTTAATTCTTATACAGAAAAAAGTACAGAAGTTATTAAGTAATTAAAAGGTTTTTGTTGGAATACTACTGAAAGTGTTAATAATATTTTTATTTAACATGTTTGTAAATTATCATATCTACAATTTGTACTAGTTGATTTATTTTATTTCACTTGATAAAATTTTAACTGATATTTCATAATTAAATGTTAAAGTTCTTACAAATTATTTGAAAATAAAATAAAATAAAACAAAGATATAACAAGAGCTAATGAATTGAAGGAAAATATTAGTAGCAAATGCCGTGGTATTATATCCAACTTTCAGAAATGGAAAGTTGTTAAAATATTGATTGTCGCAGAAATGTTAACATAACATTTATTGTTATATTTTTTACAGTTTTTTTTTATTATTTTTTATTTATTTATTTTATTTATTATTTTTTTATTGAAGAAATTAATTAAAACTCAGGTAACTATAAAATTTCTTCAATTCAATTAAAAACACTAATATATAACTAACTACAGAAACGTTCCAGGAAAATGAAGGTAAACGTTCCATAACCATTTACAGGTGCCGTTACTGTAGGATATCATTTGGAAGAAAAACCATTGGTCGCAATAACACACCTGCAATTCATCGCGATATAGAAAGTTTATTGCTTTAATTTGTTTAATTTTTAACATAATATAAAATACAACTTTTATAAAATGTATATTCCAATAGTTAAATGGTCTAAATTTCTTTATTTTATAATAATTATAATTTTTTTTACATATATGACAAATATGAATAAATAATAACAACGTAATTGTTTAATAGGACAAACTCATTGTTAAACTATAAATAATTGACATTTTGTAAATATATATTATTATTTAATCTTATAATTAAACATTGAAAATAATTGTTAAGTGTTAATAATTTTAAGCAACAAAAATTGTTTTTATATTTTTTTTAAATGGTTGTTGTGTCTTTTATTAAAAAAAATTATAGTATTGACGAATTTGGTAATTAATTTCATAATTGACTTGCTGTAATTGTTTTCTGTGTAATTAAATATTTATTTAAAAAGAAGGAAAAAGCTAAAAAAAAAAAAAAAAATAATGCAAGAATACATATACTTCTTATATATTGTGAAAGTAAACAAATTCCGGAAAAATAATGTAGCGTCTTCTGAGATTTTTTGCATTTTTTAACGTTGGTGTGATATACAAGTTAGGCGAGCGCAAAAGGCAAAACACTTTTATAAAAGAGATTTTAAATGGCATTAAAGAGTGCATTGCCTACTAAATTTGTTAGAAGAATATTATAAATGTGATCAGGCTATCTTATGGATAACAATCAAAATTTTCTGTACTTTTCCCAGTTTGAAACTTCTTAAAGGCATTTTGTATAAACATACCAGAGGTACTCCTTTTGACAAATTTCTGCAAGACATAATCATCAGTTTGTCAATTCTACTGAAAATATGCGACATATATTAAAGATGTTTACAAAATCGTCTTAATCAGTTATGCATTTTCACTTCCTGGTCCCTAGAGCTGATATTTACATATAAATTTAAGAATTTTATATCGATATCGTTACATCTTCTGTCGTTCATTGGAATATTAGAAGACTGACTTATTCTTGTCATAGGTAATTTTCGAAGATATGGGAAAAATTCTCAACAAAAGAGTGCTTCAGTCACCAAAATTCATCTGAAAAATCAAGTAAAAATTCGCAAAATAATAATTTCCTGTATTCACAAGCATGGTTTTCGAATCAAAACTCAATTGGAAATATCTGCATTCTATCTAAAAGGATTAGTAATTAATACGAAGAGTTCCGTCAACGAATAATTGAGAATAAAATTGGTGGAGAGAATGCAGGAGAAATTTGTTTAATTAATTTAAATTAAGACTGGTCATAGCCATTATTAATTAGTATAATTTTTATATTTTGTTCATTCAGTTTTATAAATTTTGTAGATTTTAGTTAAACGCTTTTATAGTTATGAATGTCGCAATCAAAAATATGCAAAATCATATTTTTTCCGGGTTAGTTATTTATCCGTTTCAGAAAATTTTAAGAATTTTGGCATCGATTTGTTAAAGCATATTTTTCATATTTTAGTCTTATCAGCATATTTTTGCATATTTTGTGATTAGCAGCATATTTTGTCATATTTTCAGAGAAAATCCTTATTTAAAGCATATTTTAGCAATTTAAAAGTAATATTTTACCTTAAAAAGCATAATATTGAATATTTTATACTTATAAGAACAATTTTGCATCCAAGCGATTTTTTACATAAATTACGGTTAGTCAAAGTTTATTTTTACTGTCACATTATTTCAAATCCGATTCCCTAATAATTTTCTGCCTATAAGTTGGTGTAATTTCCTGATACAATTAGCTTTGAATGCTATAAAGTGCAAAAAATATTTTTCAGCAATTGCTAATAAAAATCAAGTTATTTTTAGTGTTAAGGATAGTTTTACATTTAGAAAGAAAAAATAAAATTTTAAGAACTTATATATATTTTCTTTTTGATTTGAAGAGCATATTTTCCGATTTTAAGAACATTTTCTATGTGCATATAACCATTATTTTAGAGCATATTTTTGATTGCCCTGGTTATGAAACACTGCAAAATTATATTTTCTTTCAAAATAGGTAGTAAAATCAAAAAACAAAAAATCTTTTTAATCGGAATATATTTTACTCTCACTGATTTAACATATATCCAAATTTCTTTATTCTACGACTTTTACATCTTCTGAAATTTGCGAAAATAGTTTGTGTTTATAGTTGTGACATATAGTGTATCTTCCATTATTAAAATAAGGGAAAAATAAAATGTATCTGTCAACTGTGTCAAAAGCCTTATTTTTAATTAACTTAATTAATCTTGTATTCACTTTGCCATCTAATTATTTCAGATATAATCAAAAATATTCATATGTAAATTTATATACATAGCTTTCACTAAATATAAATTGTTTTTGCAATATTAACTATGCAATTCGGGAAAGTTGAAAGGCATATTTAAATAATGCCTTCAATAAAGATCACGTAATCTGTTTCTAAAACTTTATGATTTGTTACTACAAATAAAGCTCCTAAGAGATTTTTAACTAACTTAAAATTAAAATTAATTTCAAATACTTACAGCCGTATTTAAAATGAAAAATGTATTCTTACTAAAGAGTGGCCACTCATTAGTAAGCACACAATTTTAATTTTCAATACGACTGTAAATATTTTTAGATCTCTTATTTTTCAATATATTTTTTGAATTCAAGGAAACTATTTCATGGGTAAACTATGAAATATAATAAAAAAACTCGATACGGCTCTTTTAAATTTTGGCAGCGATACGAATTTTTCTGGGTATGGGTGTCGTCCATACAAGATTTTGTGTATCTCGTAAGTGTTTAGGTATCATTTTTTCGTACCTTTTTTTATTTCGTTATTGTTGTTGTCGTTTGCTTTCATTTTTCCAAACAATAAATACCATTTTCTGCTTTATTCATTCCATCATCATCATCTTCATCACCATGAAGAACATCATACGAGTAAAGTCAAGAAGGCATGAGGGTTAAGTGCCTCTATCTACGAGTACTTGAGGCTATAAAAGTATTTATATTCAAGAGTGTTACAGTTTATAAGTATTGGTGTGTGCTATTGTTCATTGTGTTATATTTAATATGAACTCATGTCCTTCTGCCCTACAAACATTTTCTATTGCGGAAGTCACTAAGAAGAGTCTTCCAGAATTTAAAATTCATCACCAAAACTACTGCCAAAGTATCATAAAAATCATATTTTTTTTTTATTCATATGTATAAAAAGGATACAATTTACATAAAAATAATTTTCTATTTAGGAAACTCCTAAAAAAATCTTCATGAGAAACTTCTCTTGAATTCCGGTACCTTTAAAATACAATTAATAACAATTTTTATTTATAATTAAATTATATTAAGATTACCTTTTGTTCGAATAGTGCAACAATATATTTTTCAAAGCTAAGTTGAGAAAACTCTGATATTACTAAGTAAAAGTTGAACAAGATTTACTCACATTTTTAAAATATCTTTTGTTGTTTATTTATAAAATATGACCTTAAAACTATAGAAAAACAATTATCAGGAATATTTTACTTCTCTTATTTAATATTACAGCCAAACGACACCTAAGTCAAATTGTTACAGAAGTTCATGATTTTACTTTCTTCTCTGTTGTGCTGTTTTCTTATCATAAAAAAACTAACATACGCCAAGAAGCTTAATGCGAAATAGTAATGAATTTTGTTTTTGTTAAATTTTAATTATCGTCATATTATCTATTGGAAGTGACTATAAGGTATACTTTTGGAAGATGAAAGGATGATAGTAATGTTTTTTGTTTTTGTAAATTTCGTACAAACTGCTAACAATCACCTAGAAAACGCTAAGAAGTGACGTCTGGACGATTAATGCGCAAGGCAATGTATTTTGTTTTTGTCACTAAAAAGTGGTGTCTGTACGATTGGCAACAAATTTATCCTCCAAATAATTGTGCGTTTGTTTGTTTTCTGCCAGCATTTAGAAACAAATTTTTCATCCATCCACTAAAAAGTGTCTTTTTTGGCACCCTTAGATGTCCAAACGTGGGGAGTACACAAATTGCAATAATAAAACACATTAGTGTCGAATTTTGATCTAAAAATCTTGAATTGGACTACCGTTTATATTCCAGAACAAAGAAAATAGAATAAGCCCGGCATAATTTCGATCAGTAAATTAATAACTTTTAAAGTGATCAATGTTGCTGTTTAAAGTGTTGCATAAAATATGTATTACTTTAAAAATTTATATTAACAGGTAATTTTTGTAATATATCTTATTTAACTTAAAATGACAGTAAATTTAATAAAAATAATTAATATGTATATTAATATAAGGTAAGCATTTGGTTCAATTATAAATCAGAATATGTACCAAAAATATTTCAAATTCATTTAATAGTAAAGCGAATATATTTCAAAACTTTTAAAATCAAATATAAGTAGTTGTCTCGCGTCAGAATGGCTTTTTGAGACGAGCTGGCAAAAATACTTTACTAATCTTTAAGAATAATATACATGTATAAAAAAATAAAATAAAAATTATGCAAGAAGCATTTCAACATTATCCAATAAAAATCTTTTATTCTTTTATTAAAAATTGATAAACAACTGCAGTTTCTCAAATGTCTTGGAATATTATTAAACAATAAACTGCCTGCATATTCTATTCTTTGCTTAGTAGTCTCCAACCTACACCTTGCAGTTCTTAGATTTTCTGCATTTCTTGTATTAAAATGTTTTAAATGTATTTGTAATTTGATTCTTCGGTTTTCTACTCTATTAATTGTTTTAAATACATAGTATAACAGTTACTTTTGGTATATTGCGATAGTTTTGCAGTAATCTCTAAATAATGACACAGTGCTGTGTCTTATATTAAGGTTAAATACACTTTTCAGTGGTTGCAGAGATTTAAGTTCAATACTATTTTTATATGCATATATAATTACAAGATATTCTAAACACCTATAAATAGTGGCTTTGTATAATAATAATTTTGTTTTTGTGTTTAACTTTCTTCTCAACTTAAACAAAATTCTAGAGGCAGATGAAATTTTTGTTTTTAAATATTTGATGTGACCATCCCACGACAAATTACTTTTAAGCACTACACCTAAGTAGTTCATTTCATATTCTTCAACTACTAATTTTCCATTAACAAGTATGCTAAATTCATTATTCAATGTAGAAGCATGTGATCTAAAACGTATTAATCTGTTTTTATTTGCATTTAAAACAAGCAAATTCAAAAAGTAAAGCAGCATCTTCTTCCATGTTGGTTTTTAAAATTAACTCACATTTATAAGGATAAAATATGGTAACATTGTCCACAAACATCACTATTTTTCCAAAAAGTTCAATGTTATTTATATCATTAATATATATCAAAAATAAAAGAGGACAAAACACACTTCCATATGGTACTCAGCAATTAATTTTAGCTAATGTACTTTTCTCACCTCCAACTTCGACATACTGTATTCTGTCTTTTAAAAAATAATACCATAATATTTTAGTTTATCTTCTAAAACCTTATGATCAACAAGATCAAAGTCATTTAGTGAAATCATAAATGCCGTAGAAACCATCATCTAGTCCTTTACAAATTGTATTAAAAACATCAATAATCGCTTCATCTGTTACAGTGCTTCTCATGTAAGCAAACTGATTTTTGCTCAACAATGATTCATTTTGAAAGTATTCTAGAAGTTGAGAATGAATTACTTTTTCAAATACCTTATCTATTGTAGATAATAAAGCGATGTGCCTATACGCTTCTACTTTATTAGAACATGGAGATTTTGTTATTGGAATTACTTTGTTCAATTTAAGAACTTGAGGATATATGGAAGAATATACAATAGAGTTGAAAATATATGCTAAATAAGCAGATATGGTCTGAGAGCAATAAATGAGTATATTAGAAGAAATATTATCAACACCTTGACAACATGAGTTTTTTAAACTTTTAATAATGTTTTCTATTTCCATTGGGGTTAAATTGTTTAAGGAAAAGCGATTATTGTATTGAATCATTGATCTTAAAGAGTTAGAATTATCATATCAATATCATTTCTTAGTGTATCAATAATGTTAATATAATAATCATTAAAAAGTATTGCCTTCTTTTTATTATCAGTTTCCGATTCTCCGTCTGAATTTACTAACTCAACTGTTTTCTTTTTTGAATTACCACTTACATCATTAAGAAATCTCCAGCACTTTTTCTAATCTCATCCAAAGCTGATAATGTTATTTTCATAGTAAAAGTTCATACATTCTCTTGTCGCTCTTCTAATTATTCTGCTAAGTCTCTTAAATTTTTCAGTAATGTTAATATGATGTTTGTTTTTCCTCCTTCAGAGATTTTTCTTTTCCTCTACAAGAGCCCACAAATTATTATTAATCCATGGCACAATATTATATTTTGCATTCTGTTTATTATTTATTTTCGTGGTACTAATTGAAATAGCCTCACTAAATGTATTAATGAAATCAGTTGTTATTTCTGAAGGGTCATTACCACAACGATTAGTTTAAAGAAAATTATTTACGTAATATTTAGTTGATTCAAAATTACATTTGTATTTAAATTTATCAACAGTAACATTCTCATTAACTGTTTAATATATTTTCAGAAATGTTACTGAAAACGTGATCTATGCAAGTACTAATTTTCGGTTTTGTTTTTAGCATATGGCAGTTTTTTAAATTATAGCTTTGATATAAATTAATCAAATTCTTCGCACGTGTATTATCAAATAAATCAATATTAGCATCTCCAACAATAATAGATGGTTTAGAATCAATCAAACTAATTTTACTCTCAAGTCTTTCCAAAAAATATTCAGTACTGCATTTTTGCGAACGATAGAATGACATAAATTATAATGGATATCCATTATATTTCAAATTTAAAATTCTTAACTGTATTAGATTTACAAAATTTATGTTTTCACAATAGTTTAATTTATAATTATATTTTTCACTGACATAAATGGATGTGCCCCCATACCCATCAGATCTACAACAATGTACACTATTGTAATGAAGAATTTCATATATTTCACAGGAATTTTCCTCAAACCAAGTCTGTTATAATGTCAGGCAATTTTGGTAGTGTGGCAATAAATGTTTTAAATCTATTAAATTTCTTCAGTGATGAAATTTAATTTTTTAAATAGGCTTCAAAAGAAATTATATTTTGAAAATAATTATTTTGATTCATCGTTAAAAATTATAAGTAAATTGAAAAAAAAATCCTATTTCGACACCCCAAGAAAGCAATAGAAGGTGTCATCTAAAAAGTATTTGAACTGAGGCAAATTTTTTCCCGAACGGTCAAACTTCTCCGATAAGAAAATGATATTATATTCGACTGTTTTTGACTACATGAAGTTACGTTTAGTTTAAATTTTGATATAAAATGTTGGCAGGGTTTATTTAAGTAAGTAAATGAGTGTGTTTGTATATATTACCACTAATAGCATAATACAATAGTCATCTTAATGAACGAAAACAATTGAAACAACAATATATTCGTTGTGATATTTTTGTATATACATATAATAGGAATGTGTATATATTTTCACGGTTATATATGTATGTATGAATAAATATATATATATATATACACTGTACTGATATGTCTTTAAACATACACATATAAAAAGCAAAGTTAAACAAAATATTATTTTTCAAGGGAGTAGCATAAACGCTCTTTTAATGTTTTGGTCAAAATAATTATTTTTTTATGTGAAAGAGTGTAAGGATTTAAATAAAATGCATAATTAGCGTAAAAAATCAGATTGATTATATAATGCTAAATTATCTTTATCTATATAAATTATTTTATTTAATTATTATTAAAAGCTATTAGCTTGAACTTTATATAACATTGGATGCAATGACACTTTGTCTATGGAGAATTCAGTGGCTTTCTTGTTGTGGGAATTATTTTAAGTTTAATGTCAGAAAAGAGCTGTCAGATGAATTTCATAACGTTAATTTTGCTTTTGAAATAACCTAAGTAAGAATTATCTGCTTCATTCACAAAGATACTGCTATTATGGAAAGTGGTAATGAATTGGATTTTCATGTATTAAAGTATTCATTTAATTAAACGTTAAAAGTTAATTTCACTAAAAATCGTTTAGTTGTAATTATACTTCAAATACAGACATATGAATTATTATTATTATAATTATACTTTCTTCAATAAATAAATACTTTAGACAATTGAGATGAATTGATAAATAGTTGTAGGCATTTGGCGTGTATGAATATGTAACCGGACTAATGTTAATGGAGCCATAACCAAATTATTTCATTACTACTCAAGTGCTACTAATACCTCCTATAATAGAATTCATGCTTTTCAATGTTATGTTCTTTATTAATTTTATTTCTTCAAAAGGTACCCTTTACTCAACTCTCTTTCAATGATTTTAATAAATTTCTCGATATTGTAAGAGAGTTTTCCTGGCGTGAACGTCAAAATTAATACCAAATTATTTCTACTAACGCAGAAAAATTATACGAAAAATGACAGAACTTCTGAATTTGATGAAGGGAAGTAAATTTTGGTATATACATAGTTTCGTGTTGGCGTCTTAATTTTTTTCTTAACTTTTAAAAATTATTATGTGATGCCTTTTACCCACTTTATGTAATTTTTCGAGAGAAATTTCTTGCAACATTTCCAGTATATCTTAAAATTTTATTATTCTGAACTTTTTTTTTTGAGGAATATTGTCAAGAATTGAATTGTGCAACAATTTTCGAAACATTTTTTCATTCATGAAAAAATCAATAAGTGCTTAAAACTAGAAACCACAAATTGTGGAACAATTATATTTTTTGGCCAAAATTTTGGATTAACAAGACTATCAAATATACCTTCTGGGACAATTACCTTAAATGAAGCTCTATAATTATAATCTTCAATGCCAAGGTTCGTTTTAATATAGAATTCAACATCATTTATTGTTGTAGCTATTGAAAAAAGGCTAGCAAGTATGGTTTTCCTTGGAGCTATAATTTTTAAAGGAGTTACTGTTGTAAATAGATTTATAAGTGGGTTGTTGACGACATCTAAATTAGTTGAGATATTCGAGATGAGGGAGTTAGTAAAATAAGTTCTGGAGGCTTACTAGTTCAGGATTTGAAATCATGGGCAGGTTTGTCGAACTACATTTTAAGTGGTAATTTCCCAAACACAACCAACAGGAAACCATACGGACACACACCAATACAAATGAAATCTAGGATTAAAACCTGTAATATGTAATTGAATGGCAACACTGCGGATAATTAGCAAAGATACTAATTATAATATTGATCTTAATAATGGAAAACGGATCTTAATAATGGAATTATACCAAATGTATGTCCATGAACATACAAAGCCAATTTCATACAAAAATAAATCTTGAAGTATATATTTTATTATTGTTGTTGTTCAAAACAATAAATAAAACAAATTTTATTAAGACTTAATTGTAAATACAATTCAATGGACTTCAATCTTAACTAATTAAGATATATATGTGGAATATTTATCTTAAATAAAATAACCAAAAATTATTGATGCTTTTTAAGTTAAAAAAAAGTTTTATAAAATCTCAAAACAGGAATTTTCACAGCCGAACTTTACAAGGTTACGCGCAATAATGTTCAGTTTTAAAAACCTGCTTTTTATTTAAATTTGCAAAAAAAAAAAATCACGCACCGACTGCGATTTCTAAAATGAGTTTATTTTATATTAAAAATTGTTAAATTTTTTTATTTTAACTTATATTTAATAAAATGCTAATAATGCTATTTTTTATTTTATTTCATATTAGCGAAAATTTACACTTATATGGATGACAAATTAAATTAAGGCCCGGTTTTGTATTGCTCATTTAGTGGTAAAATCGTACTGGTGGTGTATGAAAAATTTGTATAATTGTGTGTGCAAGTGAAATACAGTGCAAAAATGCTTAATAATTTCAAAATTTAGTGGTCAAATTTTGGTGTTATATTCTTTGTATTAGTTCTCTCACAAATCACACGGCACCCATATATGTGAGAGAGAAATTTTACCAAAAGAGAGATGGACTACTTTATATACTTTGTTTTAAACTGTAAAATGAAACACTACTTAAGTGCAGAGCTTCGAAAGAATTAATTGTATGTAGAATTAATTCACGTATGAATTTAGCATTCTTTAAAATCATTCCTCAGAAAATAATTCTTAGACTTAATTCTTGAGGCTTAATTTTGTGTTGAATTAATTATCTAAAGAATTAATTCCTTAGATAATGAAAATTCAATTCGAATGATTAAATTTTTCTTTAATTACATTCTATTATAAAATTAGTGAAAAATTTTTAGAATTAATTCCCTATAAAACTAAATTGAATTGAATGATATATTTTTTTCTTTCATTCCCTTCTAATATAAATTGAATGATAAAATTTGTCTTAACCTTTATTTATATATATTTTTGGAAATAAGCATTAAAAGGGTAGTAAATCAGTGATATTTATCTAAAATACATACAAAATCAACATGTTCCTGCCTAGTTAAACTCTACAAAAAATCAAAATAATTACGTCCAAGTAAACTTTTAAAAAAACTACACTTATACTTATACACTTATAATACTCGGAATACGATCTTTGTGACATCTGGTATAAATTCTATAGATTCAAAATTATATAAGCACATATAACAGATTAAATTTAGTACTCGTTTCATACAAATTAATGTTTTATGAAACTAGAAATATCATATTAAATGTAGCACACGCCACGAAATATATATGCATGGAAGAGCATTTCCAACTAATACGTCTCCTTCTTCGTTCATGTAATTTACTTCTCACAGTTTCTCTTCCGAATAATATTAAAAATATCTCATTTCCAAACTCTTTAGTTTCTGTTTTAGAGCTATACCTTAAATAGTTGGAGCTGGTTGGGTATGTTCCAAAATTTAAATATAATATAAGAATATTTAAAACTTTCAATAGTCTTTCATGAGCACAATGTTTAAAATGTATGATTAATTCTTTAGAAAAAGAATTGTTTAAGTTATATATCACTATCCGAGAGTGTGGGCAATTTGTAACCAGATAGTACATGATTGACGCATTTATAAATTTTCACCATGTAATAGTCTTTCTTGATACAAAGCATAAGACTGCATTGTTTTCTGTTTATCATTAGATTTATTGAAAATGTTTCAAAAGCTACTTACTCGGTCAATAACATCACTTATAGAATTATAGTGATGTCGATGTCGATGTCGATTCCAAAATCATTAATTTTTTTTTTTTGACTAAATAACAAATATTAAAAGGAGGTCTTTTATTTTTAATACTTCAATTCGAAATAAAAATGTTTAAATGATTTGTTTTTAGAATTATAGCTTCTTGCTGTAACGTTTATGTTACATCAAACTTATATATACGCTTTACACCTGTGGGTATCTACTGTTATTGAATAGCACTTTTATTTTGAATAATTTGGCGGATATCCGAAATAATAGGTTTTATTTTTATTTTCAGAATAAAAATTGTCAATAAAATTCCATATTTCATTTGTATAAGGGAGAAAAAAAATTTCGAACAAGACAAACAAATTTTTTTTGACTTCACCATCTCCGATTTTGAGAAAATCTTATTACGTAACTACAAAATTTGAAGTTCTTTAAATTTTTCAAATTCCTTATGGTTTGAAGTTCACTGTATTCAGAAATTTTTAAAATTTCAACAAACTGCCTCAAACTGATGCTTAGTGATGAACAGATGTACTCAAGATTTACGTGGGTACCATCCTTGTCAGCCCGACCCCACGGTGGTGTTAGCACCAGGTGAAGTACATGTGCCATGTGCCTGTTAGGAACACACAGGTAGCAATTAGAGTGACTCATTGTCTGGATAAGTTACTTCCTCTTGCTTGGGAGTTGAAGTTATCTAATCTTCTGCCGCGCATTGGCGGCGATGTATTAGCACGCACCACCATATCGGGAGAATAATCCCCTTCCCACGATTTGGGTTTAAACCGCAGCCACCACGAAACTCCCCGAAGGTCCTCTCCAACAGCCAGTCCAGTACAATAAAGCCTGCAAGCAGGTATTGCTACAGGCTCCCTTGGTACCAGATTGTGATAGGTCTCTGTTACTTTTCTACCAGTATAGACCCCAGACAAGTCCGGCAATGGTAAACCCATATATACCTGCCAAACTCATACAACTTTTAGACAGGCTTTTTACTCTACCACATATGAGCTACACATCATAGAAGAGATTTTTTTCAAGAAGACAAGCCGGCGGGCAGGCTTAATGATGTACAGTGGGGCCAAGTGCAAAATATTTGATATTTGTATCTCCTAAACTACTGGTCGCATCGAATTGAAATGTATTCAAGAGTCGCACAGGAGGACCTAAGTTTTCAGAAAAATCTTCTTGTAGTCACACGAGATAAGCTATAGGGCGCCAAATTGACTACCTTAAGTATGTAAAAGTTTAAAAAATGTTAACTTCTACAAATCAAGCCCGATTTTAAAGATTTTTATACTTCTGTATAGTGCTCAGCAAGATGAAGAAAAAATAAGCTTACTTACGTAAATTATCTCTTATAGTAAAAGCGATACTTACTCTTGAATTTTTAATTTTTAATTTTTTGTCTCGACTTTATTTAATTTTTCGGGAATTAGTCATGAGGTATATGAGGGAAAAATTTTTCAAAAGTATTCTATAATTTGTAATGCGTTCTGAAATAATATGCTGCAAAAAATTTTGATTATCTAGACGTGAAAAATGTTCAGAGTCAACTCTAAATATATATTCTGTAAGAACACGAAGGCTATGAAAAATTAGTCCTGAAATAGGCAAAGAAGATTCTGAAGCTAAAGAAGTTAAAAATTTACTAACATTATAATATATTAATATTACATGTAAGTATAATAAATGTAAAGATAATATTATTATATTTATATTCTTAATAAAACATATCACGAATACACTGGTGCATATTTCTATAAACGCACATTAATTTTTTTAATCAACTAAACAGAAATGGGGCTAAAAAATAATTAAGGTACTACAAATTGATTTTTTTTAATTATCAATTGACTTCACTTAAAAAATTAATAACAAATACCTTAAAATGTACATTAAATTTTTTTCCTTGTAATTTTAGTAGTTTAATTCCATTTTTTATGGCATTTTCCTACATACGAACTTAACTTAATGAACCAATTTAGGATTATTAATAATGTGTTGATGAATCTTTGTTTTGGATAACTTCAAAAGATCGGTCTGGCATTGATACGACTATTTTTTTTTTTTAAGAAAATTTGTTTTGACTTCCAACAGTTCATTATAAATTGCACTGTTCATTTCAGTTATATATAAATATTTTTGATTTCCTTGCAGCAGAAAAGGCTGCCTAAACCATAACACTGCCTCCACCGAAATTGCGTTTCGACATACAGATTTTGTTCGAACTCAAATCATGCCAGTAGCAAGAATATGAATCGGGACCGTCCAAATTTAATTTCTTTTCATCAGAAAAGATTACTTTATTCCACTCATCCGTCCATATCATGTATTTGCGGAAAATTTTATAGATTTTTCTTGTGATGCTGTTTTAACATTTGCTTACATTTCGGTTTCTTCCATTTTATGTTACCATCTGTTTGCAAAATGTGTGCAACATGTTTGGAAGTTACAGGAAGCTAAAGTTTATGTTTTATTTGTGTAGCATTTAATTTATTGCAGGTGGCTTCTTCTTTTATTTTATTAATTTGCTTTTTTTTATTTTTGATTGCCTTTTGTTGGTTTTCGCACTCCGTATTTCTGCCTTTTCTTAAGAAAGCCTCGAATAACTCTTTCCTAACGGCCTTGATCACGAAAACATTGAATTTGAATTTTTTCCTGGTCTGTAAGAAAAGTTCCTTTGGGCAACCTTTAAGCTGATGAAAATTCCCAAATAAAAGAAACATATTTCCAGTAATCAGAGATGTTGTCATCGGAAATTTTCCTTTTTAATATTTTTTTGCAATAACTTTTTATACACATTTTTCTCGACTGCGCTTATAAGAATATTCCATTGAAATGATCACCAATATGTTCTGATTGCTAAATTAAAGAACACAACAATAACATTTATATGAATACATTACATTAGAAAACTAAAATATTGCGTATACACACATATGGAAATATATAATAAAATAGTGAATTTTGCAATTTTTGACACGCGTTTTTAGTTTGTAGCATACAACTCAGGGTCAAATTCTTGTTATTATACACTTGAAGTTCTAACATGCAAATCTGGCTCTGGCTCGTCGGCTATTGGGGTGGAATATGAACTGAGTGTAGACAGAAATAAAAACATATATATATATATTAAAATGTATGTGCAAATTAGATATTCAGAAAAATAGTACCCTTTAATTTTTTCCTTTTTTTTAGCACTTTTTTTTTAAATATTTAACACTCCAATATTAGCATAGGATGGAAGTATTGTTTAGATGTTTTAGAAGATTTTGTAAAATTAAAGATTCATTATTAAGGATATTCACTGAATATTGAAATTTTAATTTTAAATACGAATTTTAGATTATTTTAAAAAATAGATTTGCTTGTTTATGGTGCAGGAGTGGTATATGTTGATCCCTTAGTGTTTAGGTTAGGTTTAATAATTATTATATTTCTGTTTTATACAAATATCTGGGTCCAAAAGCTTTCCTAAAATTAGATTATAAATTAGGTGCCAAATATATATAGACCGGCGCGAAATTACGAATGAAATCTAGAGTTTTCATACTGGCTAGATGACATTTGATGTAATTTCGTAAACAGCTGATACTTATTGTTTACATTTTAAATTGTTATAGGGGTATATAAAGTATTTTGAAATGGAAACAAATTAAATTATTAATTTGCAACAATTAAAAATGTAAAAAGGATAAGTTTCATTTTGGAAAATCACTTTAATAATTAATTTTAAGATTTGTGTTTAAATTTAAGATCAGCTGTCAATTGTTTTTTTTTTTTCTTCTCACGGTTGAAACATGCAGTACATAGTTGAAAAGAAGTATTTTTTCCAACTATGTACAGAGTTACACGGAAATGGGCATCGTAATTTCAATGTAATTTCGTCGAAATTACACAAAATTATGTAATTTCGCAAGTGTCAAAATGTATGGGAAATTACGTAATTTCAACTTGATTTCGGCCGAAATCATGAAAGTACGTAATTTCGCGTCGGTCTGAATGCCCTATAAGATAAGTTATGTAAGAATAATAAAATATATATTAAATGTGTAAAAAAATTTACCCTCATGGAAATGGCTTCAAGAATTATGTAAAATATGAACTTCTAGGTAGTAGGCAAGTATAATAATTATTTTATGGCACACGTTCTTCTTTCGTTGAATTGATTAAATCAATTAATTGATTAATGATTAAGTTTATTTTATAGTTTTGTTATTTTATTTTGAAAATTTAATGTGCTGTACTTTGCAAAAAAACCCCATGTGTTCCAATGAAATATCTTTTTATATGTCCAGATATTGTACATCATCAATTGCTTAATAAAATAATAGCGTGGTTTACACACACTACGATAGAAAAATAATAAAAATAAACTGTAGATGATGAAAATACTTTACCGGATGAATAACGTAACGAAATCTGTTCTCATAGTATTTTAATAACTTTTACCTACATCTAACCGTTGACTTTAGTAATCAAATTTAAATTTACATTAAAATATGAATAAAGAAAAATTTTAATAATAGATAAAAGTTAAAAAAAAGTTAAAAAGAACTTGGAAAGGAAGTAGAATTTTCATTGGACAATACAAAAAAAAAATCATTTATTATTATTTATTTAGCGAAAAGTATATTTAGCGTTTGTAAAGCCAGTACTTTTACAAGTTTTGATGCCATTATGTTATGTTTGTTAGAACGACCTTTTAATATTCTATAATTTGAACACACTCTAGTACAACTCAATCGTACTAGAGAAATTTCATTTTAAATTAAAAAAAATTTGATCATTGGTTACCGATTTAGATAAAATTTGGTGCATGGAGGATACAGAGGTATATAAAATGAATTTTTCTCATTTTTATTTTGAGAACCATGGCACTCCATTATCTTTGAAAGTGATTAACATGTTTATTTAAATGGCTATAACTTTTGTTATATAAAAGATATCAAAATATTTTTTTTTGCAGTGGATTTGCCAAAGATTGTATTTTAAGAATTTTGAAAATATTTTTATAAACATATTTTTTGTAAGAATTTCATTTGGTGACGTGTATATAAAAAATCCATCTTTAATTTTTTTATATTTTTTTTGTAAGAAGCCTTTTCGTTATAGTTGCTACAGAGAAAATTTCAGAGAGGTCAGAAATTTTAAATTTATAGTGGAATTACTCACTAAAAAGAAATCATATTTTTTTTGTTTTTGGTTTTTAACTTTTTAAATTAATTATTTTTGAAAAATTGTCAAAAATTGATTGTTGAAGCCATTTGAACGATTTTATGAGGAACGAAAGATTGGTATTTATTTTACATATTACATAAAAACAATAGTGAAAATATTATGCTGAAATGTTTTTTTGAAATAAATAAAAAAAAAATCGTTTAAAAAATTTACTTTTTCCATAAAATCTGCACTTTAGCATTCGTATTTGGCCGGACGGGAAGCAATTTAGTTCCTAATCGATCTAAATCTATTTTATGATTAAATATTGTTAATAAATTAAAAAAACTCGCATGACATTTTTTATAAATCGATAACTATGAAACGTTTTTCTAAAATATTCTATACTCGACCAAAGCTGGATGTAGAGTACAGACCTAAAGAAATTTTAAATTTATTTATTACCCATTTATGTAAAAAAAATTATTAACAGAACTTTGAGAAAAAACCAAACGAATTACTTTGAATATTTTTTACGTCTAGATGAATTGAGTTAATTTAAAAATTTTTTCAACATGTTATTTTTGAACATATTATAAATTACAGGATAATTCCCTTATATATGCCTCAGAACTTATTCCCGAAAAACGAAATAAAATGGAGACAAAAAATCAAAAATTCAAAATTCAACTGTAAATATCTTTTTATCTTTATCTTGCTGAACACTATACAGAGATAAAAAAATCTTTAAAATCGGGCTTGATTTGTAGAAGTTATGATTTTTATTTCGTATGACTACAAGAAGATTTTTCTGAAAGCTTATGTCCTTCTCTATAACCCTTTCACACATTTCAATTCGATTCGACCAGTAGTTTAGGAAATACAGATTTATAACTAAAAATTTTGCGTTTGGCCTCACTGCACGGTGGTAAATTTCAGCCAAAAATCAAAAATCCGTTATTTCTCTGTGTAAACAATTAAAATTTGGCAAACCAAATTTTTTAAGGGATGATAAATTCATATTTCATAACTCTCAAAATAATTTAACTAGCTTTGGCGTAAAATATAAATCGGTTAAGTAGAAGAAGAGATAATTTGTACCCTTGAGAAAATTTCGAAAATATAATAATATTTAATACATTTATCGAAATAAATCACAAAAATTGAAGGATACATATAATTAATTTCGTGGCAAAGTAAAAGTTTTGTGTTGTCCACTGTTATCGTTTTTAATGCGGCCAACACCTATATGATTGTTTAAACCGCACTATTGTTACATAAGTTACATACGTATACTTAAAATTATTGTGATAAATTAATAAATTATATAATTTTGTTTCAATATTTGAAGAATCTCCAAGAATCCACTTTAGATTAATTTTATAAATATGCTGAACTTTAAATATATTAAAAAATTCCTCATTTAAAATACGAACATTTCTAATAAATGTTGTGTTAAAAAGGGTAGCAGGTAATAGCAGTTGAACTTTATTGATACTAACTAATGACACTAAAGAATATACTATGCTGTTTAGACTCAACCTCTGAAACTTATTGAAAAAAAATGAAAATAGTCCATTGAAGTTTGGGTTCAAAATGATGATAAAAGCAACCAACTTTTCTACAGTCCATAAATATTCCAAAAAGATAACTATGACTAGTATTTTAGACCAGAAGATTTACATTAAATCAATATTCTCAAAAAAAGGTGTAAATTTTTATATAAAAATTGAAACAGTATTTTTTAAAACAATGATTAGTGAAAATTCTTCCAGTTTGCGATATTATTACTTCCAAACTAAATGTCTAAGCAGCGAAAAAAATATTATGTGAAGTGTTGGCTTTATAGTGCAATCAGAATTTTATAAAAAATCAGACATTCGTTTTCGGTATTTTTGGACATCTCACAGTGACTCCAAAACGCTTTTTTGGAAATAATTAAATTTGATATGGCCAAAGCTGAGGAATTTTAGAGTTGATTTAGAAAAGAACAGTATCTTGGCGAGTCAGGGGGTAGTGAGTGGATCTCCAAAATTGGTAATCTCTGGCATGTCCTTTTTAAATCGTCAAAATTTCATTATAAATCTCTATAAAAAATAGCCTTACATGTGCAGATTATCTCTCTTCATTTAAGAGATATTTAGGTCGAAATAAATTTTCCTTCATTTTTGGCCTCGTTATTTTATTATTTTAAGCTTGTCCTATTTTTTTTAATATACTCTAGGTTCCTTATAATATTCTAAATAATATTGCTGCAAGATCATATAAATATATGGAATCGATAAAAAGTTATATTTATCTGAAATTTAAACTTAAAAAAATCCACATTTTTTGATTTTTTTTCTAAATAGAAGGTAATATTTCATCACTTATAAAGTTTGGTTTTTTTCTGTCTTATATATTTTTTTTAACGCTTTCACTGGAATTTTTTACGAAAATGAATTTTCCACAATTTTTTTAAATTTGTTTGTAAAATTCTTAAATCGCAAAGCTGAGATCAAAAAAATATGTTAAGGACTTTTATAACGACACAGTGACGATTTCAATGAAAGAAGTCAATTTTTAAAAGCTATATTTTGGGAGTTTTTTTTTTTTTTTTGATAAGTTCAACATTATGTCAAAAATTCAACAGGATATCTTTGTTAGTTTAAATTTTATTTCAATTTAAATATTAACATTATTTTTTTCACAAAAAGTGCTTCAAACCTTAATTTTACGGATTTCGGGGCATGGTATGACAAAATTTGACAGAATTTAATTTCTTTTTATTTATCATAATTCTTCATATTCTTATGAATTCAAAGTCACAAAATTATTATATATAAAGCCTACATCTAAACATAAAAATAACAACAAACCTTCCATCGTTTGGCAATATTTCATATTTTTGTGTGAAAAATACAGACATATTATATGTATCCTTGTAATGTAAAGATAACAGCAGAAGTTAACATTACATTGCTGCTCGTGATGTGTTTACATTTTTCAAAAATACATGGGAAAAGTGATAAAAAAATTACATAAGAAGGTACATTTTTTGTTAGTTTTCAAGCAGAAATATAAACATTTTATGAAAGTATGAAAGGAGAATTATAATTAGTAGAAGTGTATTAAATTCAGTCAAATTTCTTAAGACCATGAACCGAAAACCGATAAATTAAGATTAAGAATTTAAACGCACAAAGATATTCTATTAAAATTTGGCATAATATGGATAAACTTGTCCTAAAATTTAAGAATTAAAAACTCCCAATTTTTTTTACCAAAATGCCGAAAATATCAATCCGGGAAAAACATCTTTTAACAATTGACTTTTTTCATTGAAATCATCAACGTGACTATCTAAAAGCCCAAGTTTAAAATAATATAAAAAACGAGGCCAAAAATGAGGGAAAATTTATTTGGAGCTAAATATCTTTTAAATTAAAAGAGATAACCTGCACATTTAAGCATATTTTTTTTAGAGATTTTTTATTAAAAATTTTTTGTTTAAGGTTTGCGAAATTTAAAAATTTCGCTATTTTTCTTTACCTCACAGACCACTTAACATATTAAAACAATTCAAATTGCGTTTAAATTTTACTGTTGACTTCAACTTAAAGATTTAGAAAATTTGTCAAATTAAAAAAAAATGCATTTTAATGCAACTGCATTTTTTAAATGCAATTTTCGTTGAATATATCACCTTAGATTTATATATTTTTTTTACATTTTTAGAAAATATGAAATTTTTTCATCACAATGGAAATAAAAACTTTTTGGGGCACACTCATTTATAAAGTACAATATTTATTTCAGAAAAATCTATTCACATATTTTCATACACAAAACAAAAATACATTGAAAAATTTCAAATTATTACTAAAAGAAATGAGGTTTTTTAATAAAAATTCAATTTCTGAGCATTCCCTCCTAGTCCCACTCTAAATTTTCTATATGTTATTCGCTTCACTTTAAGTAACCTTTTAAAGAAAAATTATAAAAATGGAAGATATTATTTTTTAAATATTCTTGATTTTTATAAAATTATTTTTATAAAAATATTAAGAAACTAGATTTATTAAGCATTAATTTTTTAAAATTTAGGTCTGAAGATATATTCGTTTAAAATTACTGTATTTTAAAAACTTTCTGCAAAAAGTGAACTTTGAACTGTGATAAAAACTAAACTACAAAGAATTTGAAAATTTTGAAGAACATAAAATTTTGTATTGAAATAGTGTATTTGTATACCAAATTTCATCGAAATCGAAAATCGTGAGGTTTGTCGGATGTTCGAAAATTTTTGTTTTCTTCCAAAATATTTGAATTAAAAAATTAAAAATAAAATAGTTGAAAAATATTATATATTTACACAAATAGCTAAAAATAATAAAAAAGAAGTATATTACTAAAAAAGAAAATTATTCATTTTGTTTCAATATTTGACAACAAAGTATTGGAATTATTCGTTATACGAAAATTGGACTTTTAAATTCTTCGAACAATAATTCATATCAAATGTTCGAACGAACATTATTCGAATGGATACCCTAGTATACACTAAGGGAACAGTATAAAACCGGGCTTAAAGAGTTTTCTTAATCAAAAAACAAATAGCATTTATATTTGTTGTAAAAGTATATTTTACTTAAGTATTTTCATTTATAATTATCATGATCAATTTTCAATAAAAAGCTTTTTTGCAAAATTTTGCATTTACATAAAGTCTCTAGCTATTGTCGTGTCATTTTAAATGATAAATAAATTATCACAAGGTGATTTTTTTCTACATCTATGATCAAATATTTTAGAAAGCACTTTAACACATTGTGAAGTCCTGATTACATGAAATTTCTATTTTATAATGAAAAGCATTAGATGATTATCAATACTAAAATAGAAAAATTAGCAAACTATAAGAAACAACAATTAAAAAAAAAAATATAAAATATAAACTTTTTAAAACATGTTTATATACAAAAATTTTCATCGGGATCGGTGCGTGCTTCTTAGATGCAGTAAGCGGGAAAATATAAGCAATAATTTTAATCAAAAACAAATGCTTACAAACCAGCTTACGGCATATTTTTATTTATTTAGTTATTTAGTTATTTATTTATTTATTTATTCGCTTTCATTATAGAGTAAAAAAGCGCTTTTTGTAAAAAAATATAATGCTTCCAAGCGGAACTCTCTATATACAAATTATGTTCTCCGTATGCGAGAGGGTAAGCGCTCGGCATTTTAGAAAAATGTATTAACATAGTAAGCAAATATAGGCTTTAGTTTCAAAAGTGTTTCAAAAAAAGCTTGATTTTTTACTGGGTTTTTCAGGGCTGCCAGATTTAAGGTTTTGAGAACAAATTTGGCAAATTTTTGTTGGCGATAGGGATGAAAATTTTGCCTTGGGGATTGAAGAATTTGTTGTGGATGTTAAAAACATTTTGAGAATTTTTACGGGGTATTTTACTATTATTATAATTGTGTCTTTCGTTTAGTTAATAAAATAGGAATTTTTGGACAAAAGAAAATAGTTTAAAATTTAACTTACATGTCATTGTAAAGAACTTGTACAATCAGTATTTAATAATCTAACAATCCCTACAGGCATCGCACAAAAAGATAGCATGTAATATGAACTTTAGGAGGCATCTTAACTCATTAATATCCACTATTCCTGATTGAGAGCAGCTGAATTATCGGCTGTTATTTTGCAAGTTTAAAGAGTTGCAGTTTTTTCTTTCTTATTTAAACAAGTGTAATTTAAAAGTAATAATCAATTTGGGAGATATATAACAGACAATATCAGAAAGTATATTGTGAATTTTTACTCTTTTGGATAAAAAGAGAAATTATGTCATTTTGCAATTTTTTAAGTTATTGTATTTCCCAATTTTCTTTTCGAATTTGACCTTTTTGATAATATTATGCTTTATTTCTAAAATGTATGATGTATATAAGTGTTTCATTACTTATTTTTGAAAAAAAATCGTCCTGGAAATGCTTAAATAAAGAGTGGCTTATATATTTCTTAGAACTTCTAATTTGTATACATCAAGTATAAACAATAGTGAAACAAATATTTTACACAAGTATATATTGAATTACAACAACCATTTATTGCAATTGAATGTTAATGTAATTGAAGTGTATTTAAACTGTCATAATTTAGTACAGAATAAAAAATAATAATAATAATCATCTGTTTTTGTAAACATTGACATTTATAATAAAAACCGTGGTTGAAACATCGAACAATAATTTTTGTGTACACATTTATTTTTTTTTTTTTTATTTTTTTACTGTAATCTCATTAATTAAATAACGAAAATGATTTGCTCCCATTCCCTCTGTACAAATTCTGAAAACAACGATAATATGATAGCTTGGTGGATATGCATTCAGATATACCATACTAAATGTATTTGTATTCCTTCTCATGTTACTGATGATGTTAATAGAAATTTGGGTTTACGTTGGTGCTGTAGTAACTGTACGAAAATTGATATCGATTTTTATAAATTTGTAAAATCTCATCGAGATAAGTTTTTTGATCTTAAAAAAGGAATTTTTTGTACTTTCCACTTTGATTCAAAATACGAAGATATATTCGACAGCTTTAATTCGTTAGACAAACTTTGTATTTCATCGAATACTAATTCCCCAAAATGCAAAAGAACATCCAAACGTCTTTCTCTGAAATCTACTGATACTCCTTTAATTAATACTGAAATTAACACTCCTGTTCCAATATTATCAGTAACAAATGTAAATGAAAATAATACTTTTGAATCGCCAATTATATCCTATATTCCGCCAAATACAACAATGGTTAACAAAAAGCTGAAAATGTTAATTCCGTTCCATCAGTAAGTTTCAATACTGCTCTGCCTCAAGCTTCAATAAAATAAACTAATTCTAAAAGGAACATTTTTTTGCTCGATTATCATCCGAAACTACCGTCGAAGATGTCTCCAATTATATCATATCAAAATTGGGTTACGAATGACAATTACAAATTTTTAAATTTAATTATGCTGAACCTCGCATCAAAGCATCTTTTCAAATTTTCATTCCAGAAGAACTATTTAACACTGTCTGATCCACATTTTTGACCTTCCAACTCTATAACACGTGAATAATGATATTGCTTACCTACCTAAAATCGCCATTCCCACTCCAAAAAACGAATATGTCTACCTATAAATTCAATATCAATTGTTTATCAAAATATTAGAGGCTTAAATACTAAATTATCATCGCTGTATATAGACAGGTTTGGCTTTAATAAAAATATCATTATATTTACTGAAACCTGGCTCCATAAAAATGTAAATTATTCCGAAATTTTGAGTCCTAATTACCAAGTTTTTGGACAAGATAGAAATAGTGGTAAAAGTAAAAGTGGAGGAGTTTCTATTGCTGTGCAGAATGATATTTTTGCTGGTCATTTAATATTTCAACTGTATCTTGGTTGGATGCTCAAGATTCAAATGTTTTATTGCCATAATTTTCCTCTGAACCATTTGCTGACTTTGTTAATGGATTGTCCACTAATTGTCTATTCCAAATAAACAGTGTTGCTAACACTTAAGATAAATTTCTAGATCTTGTTTTTGTCGGAGAACCAACGGATTACTTTGTAAAAAGAACAAATCCAATAACCACTCCGGAAGATCGATATCACTCAGCTTTGGAAATTTTACATTTCTGTTCAATTTCAATAAATAACAATTACCAAGAAAATAACAAACGAATAAATTTCAACCGACTCAATGCTGCTTTATCAACAATTAATTGGATTGATGTATTTTATTCACACAATGATAATTTCGATATTATGATGAAATCATTTTATCAATTATTATTCAACTGCTTTTCTCAAACTGTTCCTAAATCTATTCATTTTAAAAACAATGGCCCTCCATGGAATTCCAAACAACTTACTCGACATAAAAATAAGAAAAACAAAATGTTCAAGAATTATAAAAAACATGGAACAGCTGTTAATTACATGAATTATACTTTAGTGAGATCTGAATATATCAAGTTGAATCGAAAGTCATATCAAACGTACTTGTGTAAAATAAAGAATAATTTTAAAAATTATCCTAAATCATTTTATACGTTTGTCAATTCAAAAAGGCGATCCGTTGACTTTCCTAACAAAATTACATTTGATAACATCGAACTATCCGACTTTGCATCGATAAGTAATTTGTTTGCAGATTTTTTCTCTTCAACATACTCATCATCAGTTTTCAACAACAACATACATTATCCTTATCATATTTCTGAAGCAAACGTTAATATCCCATATATTAAGAAGGAAATATTTTTGGTCAATTTATTGAAACCTAAAATTTCTGATGTGGGTGGCCCGGATGGTATTCCGAATTGTATTTTAAGATGTTGTGCAAATTTCTTATATATATATCTAACATGTTTATTTAATACATACTTAAAGCATTCCTATTTTCTTGATATTTGGAAAGATTCCTTTATAATACCATTATTTAAATCTGGCAATAAATCATCGATTTCAAAGTATAGAGGCATTGCAAAATTAAGTTCAATTCCAAAATTATTTGAGAAAATCATCACTGAGACGTTATCGTGTCAAGCTTCTTCAATTCTTTTATTACAAATTTACTTGAACTTACAACTTTTATTAATGAAAGCTTCACTTATAAGAAACAAACTGACGTAATATACACAGATTTCAGCAAGGCGTTTGATAGAGTGAATCGCGATCTGCTACTGTTCAAATTAAATGGTATGGGTTTTGGTTTGTAGCTCATACAATGGATTGATTGCATGGTTGTAAGCAACGCGTAATATTTCATAATCATCTATCCAATATTATTAATTTTACATCTGATGTTCCTCAAGGCAGCCATCAGGGACCTCTTTTATTTACGCTCTTCATTAACGATCTTTCTTCTTCTCTTCACTTCTCGAAGTGCTTAATGTATGCAGATATTGTTAAAATATTACTATCATTTAACAACAAATTTGATCAAAAACTGCTCCAAATGGATATTGATAGCTTTACTATATGATGCAGGATGAATTTAATGGACCTAAATATCAAGAAATGCCAATATATGGTATTTACTAGGATGTTGGTATTGAATGGCAATTACATAATGAATGATAAGCGATTAGAATTGGTTTAAACATTTAACGATCTTGGTGTGCTACTGGACAGAAAATTAGATATCTGGATCACATATCCAGAACTAAAGAAACTGATATGCTGAGATTCATCAAGTGCTGGGCAAAGGAGTTTTCCGATCTATATACAACTAAACAGCTATATACTTCTCTAGTTAGATTTATTCTTGAATATGGTTCTGTTATATGGGATCCTTTCTATAGTGTCCACTCCGATACTATGGAATCGGTTCAAAAACAATTTTTATTATTTTGTCTACGTGGTCTTGGATTTGATCCTAACCTTCATTTACCACCTTATAAGAGTCGTCCGGCTTCCAACGCTTCAAAGTCGTAGAAAAATGCTGAACGTAACATTTCTTTTCAATCTTATAAAAAATCAATGTAAATATTCCTCATCGCATTTCGCGTTACTATATATTCCTCATTGTTAAATACTTCCGCTCAAATTAAGAAAATTCTGATCCATTTCGCCATATTTGTGTTGAATTCAATCAACTATACCACATTATCGACTTTAATAAAAGTTTAGTTGCTATTAATAAAGACCTAATTTATTATCTAAATAATTAAGTTATCTTTATTATTTATTTAATATTATAATTATTTTTGTTAATGCTTATATTGTAATAGTCTGTAAGGATTATATTTCCATAGACTGAAAATAAATAAATATAAAAAAAAAAAAAATAAATAAATTAACAAGATGTAGAATCTGAAGCTTAATATATAATGCAGTTTTTCTAGTACTTACGTAGTTATGTATAAATATTCATCCAAAAATAATCTCTATAAGAGGAAAATAGTAGTGAAAAACAAAAAAGGTAATCATTTTGAATGATAAAATGCCTTTTTTATTGGGTGGGGATTTTTTGGGCAAATATTTTTAAAATTTTGGGGTCGGCTAAAGAAAGTATCTGGCACCTTTGGGTTAATTAACCCCAATAACATTGGTAAAGGCTTTTTGTCTGTCTATTTAACTAAATTATTATAAAAAAATTTTTTTAAATGATTGTAATATTTTACAATTTAAAATTAAGTTGGTCGTGCCTATAATACTTGTGAACTTTTTTGTACTAAATGTTTATATCGTTAATCAATCTAATTTTATACTTTTGAGATTAGTAATTTTTCATTTGCAATATACGAGAATATTCAGACAAAGTCATAAAGATTTATAGCCATCAGTCTAAAAATAAGATTAGAAAAATAAAGTAAAAATGAAACAAAAGTTTGTGTGTATGTATATGTATATGTATATTAACTATGTCTATTTTATATTGCCATTTATAGTTAACGAGTTGAAAGTCTTTAATCCAAACAGTTGTTATTTCGTAATCCAAACTTAATTGGTTTCCACATCTTGCCTTTTTCTACTGCTAACGAAGGAACAAAACGAAAAGTAGAAGAAGAAGAAAAATCTATTGAAACCACTAAAAGACAATACTTATATGGAGGAAGATGGAGCAAGTACAAGTACATATTCCCGCAAATATCTGTTCTATTAATTGAAATGTATTCGTACGCGATACGACATGCTGATGGGGTTTAGCTGCAGATTTATGTGTGTGTGTTATAAACTGAATTGCTCTTAATTTATTAAACTATTTTACAGGAACCACAATTTCGAATTCTAATGGCACGAAACTTTCGCTTTTAAATCTCTGTTGAAATAAACAGACAGGGGAAAATAAAAATACATATTTTATAGTTTTAGCTCAAAAAATGAAGTAATTATATTTTTTTAAAAGATTTTAATTAGGAAAAATTATATATTTTTTGAATAAAAATCCTTATATGGGCCATTATCAAAAAATTTTGATTTTAGGTCTTCAAAAAAAAAAAAAATAAAATAAAATAAAATAAAAAAAATTTCTTTTGATGGCACATTAAAATCCATTTGTATAAATATAAAGTGTTGAAGTGTATGTATAATCAGTTCGCGTTAATCATTTAGTGCAAAAGGCGCGACATATAAACATTTTTACAAACTAGAAGTTTATGTAAACTTCTGGCAAAAATTATACGTAATATCAAAACCTACTAGGATATTCAAATAAAATTTATTATATTTTCAATCGTTGATGATATTAGTGTAGCGTATTTTAGGGTTTCTAGTAAAATTTAAAAAAAAAAATAAAATTCTTTATACTAAAAATCTATATTTTTTAAAAAATTTTGTGGAAAATATCGTTCGCATCTATATTATTTCTACATATATTATACGAAAATATATTTTATTCTATTTTAATTAAAAGAAGTACTACTTAATACTGTCATGTTTTCTAACTGAAGTAAATTTTATTTGGTCTATAAAAATTTTATTTTTCGAAACTTTTTGATGCGCCTCTACATTTCATTAGTAGTATTACAAAAAAATTTCGTGCCGTCCATGCGATGCGCCCTAGTAAAATCTGTTTTGAGAAAAGTGTCCCGTTTTCATCTATCAACGACATTTGAGTTATATTTGTGGTCTCAATTAATTATATTTATCGCCGTTATTATATCTACGTATATTTCCAAGATTTGTACAAATTGCACTTTGCTATATAAAAAAAAAAATAAAAAAAATTGAATTTTTGCGTAATTTTCAAAAATTCCATAAAATTGTTTTATTAAATTTATTTCTAATGCTCCTTTGATTTTATTGTGTAGAATAATAAACAGCTAAGTTCACGCAGTAACCCATGATATTCCACACGAAACTGTTAATGTGCCTCGCGAAAAACTGACTTTTTCAAAAAATTTCGCTCTCGTTTTGCATACTTTGAGACTAGCTACTGCATGGCTATTTAGGGCACATCAACAAGATATATTGCAAAATACGTATAATTACAACAAGTATCAGTGCCTTTTTTTACAATTTGTATTCCGTTGAAGGGCGCACAGATCCTACCTAAAAACCCAAAAAAATTTAAAAAATTTTGTTATCAATATTGGACTACCCTGTACGTAACTGTTGAAAGAAAGGTGCGAAAATTACCCTCAAAGTCCGATTAGTTTATGTAAGATTGAATGAGATTAGAAAGTATAAATGAGCGGACAAAAAGTTAAGAGAAATGAAATTTCCCTCCCATATCACAATTATAATAAATAAAAAATGTTAGGAAACAGTGAAGAAAATCAATATATTTTCCTCCCCCAAATGCTTGAGCTGGATCCGCGCCTATCCATATATGTATATTGAAGTGCATAGATTTTTATGAAGACAAAAAATGTTGCAAATGTACCCCTCTAAAATTAAAGATTGATATGTTATAAACTAATACCAAAAATATTTCGGTTCAATTATTTCGTTCACGTGATCTGGACCATTTTTAAAATACCTCCAAAAATATGGTTTTCGATAAACGCTGTACACAATTTTTAACTTTTTGTCAAAAAAAAAAAAAAAAATAATAATAATAATAAAAATAAAAACAATATGCAATAGTCACATGTCAACTAATACGTTATCAACAAAAAGTTTTTTAAAATTAGTTTTCATTTTCGTGACATGAAGATTTTAAGAAAATTTTTTACGAACTTTCTTAAATACTATTTTATTAAAATTTAAATTTGCAGCCATTTTTCATCGCAATTTGGATTTTAGACCATCATTGGTCTTATTCAGTACTATTGTATCCATTTAACCATTTAGTCACAAAAGTAATATTTTGAGATCACCGGCGCTTAATAGGTTAAGTTAAATTTTATGGCAAATAAATGCTTATTCAAGAAAATGAATGTCACATAAATTTGTCACAAAACTGTAAATTCGTGAAAAATATTGATTAAACTTCAAAGACTTTCTTTTAATCGAATATGACCGCAGTTTTAAAAGAATTTATTATATTTTTCATAAAAAATTAAATAAGTATAATAAATACTCCTATAGCAAAAATTGCTAATTTAACCTTTTGGGAACCTAATAAAATTTACTGTATTGCTTTCATAGTGTCAATTATCTGTAATCTCCAATAGTTTCAGAATAGACAATAAAATTCAATATATGTTGAAAAATTTCTGAAATATATACAATTACATGTTTAAATAATCAAAATATGTTATAAAATCTTTATATTTCGCGAAAAGAAGAAGATGTGGAAACTTTTTAAATGCTGAAATGAATTTTTAGAGATGGTCCAGCTCACGTAAATTGAAAATTTCAGACGTAATAATTTTAGAATCATATAAGAACATACTAATCTTCATTGCTAAATGGATACATTTTCAATTTTTTTTCTCAAGGCACTTTAATGTATATTATAAAAATGAATTGTAAGTTTGTTTGTTTGAGAATCAATCTAAACGGCTAAATTGAACATCTAGCTTATCATCTAGCTTTGATCAAATAAAAATAGGACGGATAAGTTATGGGGGAGAAGTAGCCCCTATACAAAGAAATTAATTAATATTAGTTTTCGCATTAAATGAAGAAGCGAAGCTGGTAAAGTACTAATTCACCGCAATAAATTTCCTCCACTCAAAATTGATTTTTAAGCTAAAAAAAAAACTAAAAACGAAGAAAAATTTACAAAACGAAAGGGAAAATTTTATACACCATAGTGCAGGTACAGATTTCGAGTAGATCGCAATATAACCAGTTTATATACAGTTTTGCAGATTTTGTTTGACAACTGGAATTTGGGGGAAAAAAATACACAATCAGTTAACGACGTCAAACTAAATATTGTCACGTTTCAAATGCCATTTTTATGTAGCACATTGTTATATTCAACTACCACACTGAAAGAAAAATAATGTTGAATAACGATATTTTTCAAAGTCTAGTTAAATTTTATGAGATTTTGATAAAATGTCATTATAAGCTAGATTTTGATTTATATTTAAAATCTAATAAAATTATATAGATTTTGTTTTAAAAATTGCTTAAGTTTTTAAGCGTTTTTTTTTATAATTTTTTAACCAATTTTCCCTAATAGGAAAAAATTTCGCCTTCTTTTTATAGCTTTTAAAAATGTTATTAAAATTAATCTTAAATTTAAATTAAAAAGTTTTTTGTAAGTGCTAGTTTTGTTAACTGCCTACAAATTATTTTAAAACCTACTGTAAAACTATTAGTTCTAGAACTGTTGTAATCATAGTTCTGATTACAGATCAGTTTCTTTAACAACATCTTTGAATGTAGCGATGTCCCCACAAATTAGGTTTTCAAGTAATAGAATCAATTTGGAATCTAAATTTGTTTAAAGAATGTTTTTAGAACATGTAATTGAAACTAGTTCTATATTACTTCTACATAACTTTTCTTAATAAAATAGTTTACAAAATGAATAGGTTGCCTAATTCCTTCCTATTACTGTATAAAAAATTTATCAGAATAAAAAATAATATCAAACAAAACTATTAATTAAAAAACTATTTCTAGTACCATTTCCTAAAGCTTCTATTGAAATTGTTTTGAGCGTGACAATTTTAAACAAAAATCATTGAGTAAAGAACTAGTTCTAGAAGCGTTCCAAAGAATGGATATTGACTAGGTAATACTCCATAAAACTAGTTCTAGAATCTCGAACACAAATCAGCAGTCATAACGCCAAACTAGACCGAGTACAACCTATTTGCTTGCATTCTGAAACTAGTTGTGGGAATAATAAATTTTTTCGACTATATTAAAATTATTTCATATTTTAATATTGCTTAAAACTTGAGCTCAATGAAAATAAATTTATTTATTTATCTTAAACAAATTTCTGCTACTTAGAAATTTGTGGATTATTAGTTATTAAGTCGTTAACTTGAAAAACATCGGTTAAACGAATACACTTCTCCAGGAATTAATAATTTTAGGCCATTGAATTCTTAAAGTGGAATATATAGGGCCTTTTCGTATCCAAAATCAATAACTATTTTTGTTTGAAAAAATGAATAAAAAATTTAAAGCTTATCGACAATTGGCCATAGCTCCCATATAAACCCCTCTTCCGAAAATCACTTTAACGTGCATAAATTTTATATAAGTTTTATATAAGTAGAACATTGCCAAATTTTATGAGAATTGGACCGTATTTTACCATAGCTCCCATATAAACCCACTTCCAGGAATCACCCTAACGTGCATAAAATCATCTAGATGTTAATACTAAAGCATTTTTCTTTATTTCTATAATTATACCCTACACCATCATATGTGGTTCGGGTATTATGCATTTGTGCTGATGCTTGTAACGCACAAAAAAGAAATCATCCAACACCTACCTTAAAGTATACCAATCGGCTCAGGATTGCTTTTTGAGTCGATATAAAGATGTACGTCCGTCTGTCTAGCTGGACGGCTGGCTGGCTGTCTGCAAATCTTATGCACAAAAAACAGGTCGCAATTGTGAAGATGATGCAATGAAATTTCATAAGGACGAAGCTTATTGAAATGGATTATAATCGGTTCGCTATTTCACCTAGCTCCCACACATGTGTCCTCCTGGAATCGGGTTTGAACGCTTATAAATGCCCTAAATAAGTTCCTATTTTGATGAAATTTGGTATATATAAGTTCTATATAAGCATAAATAAGAATATGTGAAATATCGTATTTACTCTCCTTCGGAATAAGCCGTGACGTGGCGAGAGGGCTTTAATAATTCTTGAAGTTTTAAAAGAAAAGCCAAGAAAGAAACTAATTATTCCCTAAAAATACTCTGTGGTGTAGGGTATATTATGGTCGGTCTTGACCTACTATAACTTTTTTCTCGTTTGACATGTTGTTTAGATTTTCTTTTTTAACTAAACACCCAATTAGGGGTTGAGTGGTTAGCATGCAAGTCTATAAAACATGAGACAAGTTAGACGGACGAGGGTTCGATTCGGGGTGCAGTTATAAAAATTTAAGTAAAAAACATATACAAATTCAAGGAATTTTACTTTCAGATAATAATAATAATATTATATGAATTTTGGGAAATTTTTTAAAAGCCTCTGGTTCTGAGACTGTTATAATTGATATTATTGTGGCCAGTATTGATCAGGTATATTTAGACTAGTTATGAGACCGGTCAAATAGTACCAAAAATGAGTTAATTATTAATGTGTTACTCACCTCCAACAACAACCCCATGTAAAAATGACAAATTTCCGGAACTAGAACCAGTTACAAACCTGAAGAACGTGAATAGTTTCAGAACTGTTCTCTTTCCTCTAGGGTCATAACTAATGGTGGTATCGTAAATATAAAAATTTTTAATAAACTAAATATGAACTTTCAATTTTTACTATATTCCTCTTTATTCCAATATTTCCCATTTTACACCAAACTGAGTTGATTTGAAAAAAAGGTGAAAATGTCACTAAAAGATAAAGGAATCTTATTACTTTTATGTGGAAAGTTACACAATAATTCATTCTATATAACAGCCCTATTAAAATGTTTAAAAGTTTATTAGTTTGCATTTTATTGAAGTTGAAATTATGTTCCACTTTACTCCATTCTCCCGTATTTTTTGTTTGTTTTTATTTTTTTTTTTTTGGTACAATGACTCATTTGGTACTTTTTGTACGAAAATGTTCATAAATTTAGCAAACTTTTAATAAACATAATTCGTGTCATTTTTCACAGTTTGGCAGAAAAGTTTAACAAAAAATCTAATCATGATTAAAAAAGCCAATATTTTCTTACTATAAAAGTGAGAATATGAAGAAATGTTTCCAGGATAATGAATTTTGGTACCATTAGGGTAAGTCTATACACATTTAAGAGCTCAATGGTAAAATTTTAAAACTTTAATTTAACATCCTTACTACTACCTAATTCTTCTTCTTCTTAAGTGTATGAAGTATTCATAGAAACATCCATAAGCAAAAGAAATTTTTAGTAAAATATTTACTTTACCATTATTACAAGCAAAATAACTAAGATACCTCTTTGCGGAGAGCTGTAAAAATGTAACAGTTGATGAATGGTATTTTGTTATTTAAATTATTTTTCGTCATACTCTTTTTACCGTTATATTTAAGTATAAAATGTACAATTGCATATAACGGGTTGTAGCTTACTTTTTGCTGTTTCAAAGAAGAAGAAGAAACATACATAAGTATGTATGTAAGGTGTATTTATGATACATAAAATTACTCCTTCCTTAATAACACTACATAATATGTAAGATAGAGTGTCTCGAGAAACCGATTTTTTGGGAAACGGGTTTAGGAAAATCACTTAAAGGATACATGTTTATGAGTTCAGTAAAAAAAAAAAAATTGAAAAATATTTTAAAATTGGTCTTCAGTTCCCTACCAGCGATTGAAGATCACAGGATAGTACACAAAAAGTTTCGGATATTTTTTTTCGAAATATGTCTCAAAAATTCGCAAATTTTTAACTTGTTATGAGAAAACTTTACCTCGAAAATTCCAGGAAAAACCTCAAAATAGGATATTTTTCTACCTGATGGCTTTTAATTTCCATAAAAAAATTTTTTGAAACATTAATTGATTTTAGTTTTTAATTTCGAGAAAATGTATTGTAATTTTAAACAGCAATATTTTTGGGAAAGCTTTGTAGATTTTAATAATTTACATGTTTTTTTATTGTAATATGGGTAGTAGATGTGTGTATGTGTTCCAAGAGTTTTGAAATTGTATTTTAATGTAAATATTCCATATAATCTTGAAATATCGAAAAATTAAAAATTTTAAATAGCGTATTCAACTAAAAATACAATTGCATTAAAGTTAGTTTTTTTTTTTACCAAAAATACGTGAAAGAAGGTATTTTTTTTACCTGTTGTCTTTCAATTTCCTTAAAAATTTATATACACAAACTCTGTTAACCCATTTACTGATTTCACTTTTCAGCTTCGCGAAATTACAAAAGCCCGCTATTTTATTTCAAAAAGCAAAAAAAATAATAACGTCAAAAATAATGTAATGAAATTCTTTTGGGAACGCTTTGTGTATTGTAATGATTTAAATGGCATTGAATTTCGCTTATATGAATATTTCAACAATCAGAATGATTTTTAAAAAATTAATTTTAATGCAATTGCATTTTTTAAATGCATTTTTCGTTAAATATGCTATTTAAAATTTTTGATTTTTCTAACATATTTGGAAAGTATGGAATCTTTACAGTAAAATAAAAATCTAAAATTTACATCTACTACCCATAATACACTTTAAGAAAAACATGTTCAAATTTTTCATGTAAAAATAATATTTTTCTAATTTTTTTAAAAAAAAAAAATATTAAAATTTGTACAAAAATTAATAAAATATAGAAAGTGTACAAATTTAAATATTGATATTTCTTGACATTATTGAAGGATTTGTATAATTTAAAAAGCGCATAAAATGCTATTGTCTTATTTTTGAGTAATCATCTACAAAATATACTTTCGTTCAAAAATATTTGCAAGATGCAAATGCAATTTATTAATGCATTTTTGCTTATTGTTAATTCATTAAATTTAAATTTTTCTTTAGGTGTATTTTAGATTATTTTGTTTACTATAAATTGTAATATTAATTGGCAAGGGTTTACTATTATAAAGCAATTTTTAAAAAGTAACCTATTACGTTATTTAAATAAAAAAAAATGAAACCAACTAATGTTTTGAAAATAGTAACAGAAAAATAATATTTTTATATGAAAAAATGTGAATAGGTTTTAGAAAAAGTGAAATTGTGCATAGCAGATGTATGTGTTCCAAAAAAATTGAAACTTATTTTAGTGTCAAATCTGAATGTGCTATTCAACGGAAATTGCATTAAAAAATGCATTTGCATTAAAGTGTATTCTTTAAAAATCTTTTTTATTTATGAAATATTCGTATTAAAGATCACTGAATTCCAAAAAGTTATATACTTTTGAGCTAGTTTTCGGAATTTCGCGAAATTAAAATCGATATAGATATCCGTAGACTATTTGCGTGCATTTTTATGAAAATCAAAAAACACTCGGTCAATTTGTTGGGCGTTCTTTCATGGAATTGTCGATATATCGACCGTTATCAAAAGTTTTTGATTTTAGACCTTAGGAAAAAAATTATTATTATAATTTTACTTTTTTGATGACACATTAAAATGCATTTGCATAAATATAAAGTGACTCAAATACATGTAGAATCAGTTCGCGTTAAACATTTCGTTTTAAGTTCAATGTATACAAATTTTTACAATCTAGAAGTTTATTTATAATTCTGTTAAAATTACGCATAATATCAAAAGCTACTGAGTTACTTAAAAAAATTGTATGATATTTTCTATGTTTGATAGTGTTGGTGTGGGATATTTTAAGGTTTCCTAGTAAAATTTAAAAAATTTTCATTATATTAAAAATTGTGATCTTTAAAAACTTTACGAAAAATGCGGATCGAATCTGAGTTATTTTTCCATATATTATACGAAGATATATTTTGTTGCAGTATCTTACAAAAAAATGCTATTTAATATTGTTTGCCTTTTTTAACCCAAATACATTTTTTTTTTGTCCAAAAAATTTTTATCTTTCGAAATTTTCTTTCATTAATACATCACCTAATTACGCCAATTATGGTCAATTTCGTGTTGTCCATGCGATGTGTCTTAGCTAAATTGGTTTTGACAAAAGTGTTCCGTTTTTCACTATCAACGATATTTGACTTAAATTTATTTTCTTGATCAATTATATTTACCACCGTTACAAATTGCAATAAGCTACATAAAAATACAAAAACAAAAAGTGATATTTTTATATGATTCAATAAATTTTTTTTATTAAATTTATTTTTAATGCTCCTTCGATTTTATTGTGTAAAATAACAAAAAACTAAGTTCACGTAGTAATTCATGCCATTCTATATGAAACTGTGAATATGCCTGGCGAAAAACTGATTTTTTAAACGCTTTTGTTTTAGAAACTTTGATACTGTCTACGTCATTGACTATTTAGGGCACATCAACGAAATATAACGCAAAATACGCATAATTACAACAAATTTAAAAATTAGTATTTTGTTGAGGAATGCTGCCCAAAACACGACAAAATTTTAAAAATTAAAAAATTCATCAAAATTTTACTACCCTGTACCTAACTGTTGAAAGTCTGCACGACAACAAAGAAGGTGTAGTATTTATTCAAAAAGTCCGATTAATTTATTATTTAATTAAGATCTAATGAGATCAAAAAGTAGAAGCGTGCCTAAAAATTTCTTTATTTGATAAAAACAAAAATATTGTATTTTAGAAAAACTACTAAATTCGATTTTATTAATAACAAAATAATTTATAATAATTTTTATTATTGCAAGAATAAAAATTTATTCATAAAATTATTTAACATAAAATTCTCTTTTTATTATTTAAAAAACATCTATACTTTCGTACGAGGTCTTTACCCAAACTCTTGTCTAACAAATCCACGCTTAACAAATTTATGTCTGAGAGCATGGATTCACAAGTGTTGACTTTAAGATGTTCCGTCGAGGCACTGTTATGAACCAACGTAAAAAAATAAATTAGGATATAAGTATTCATCAAATATATTTTTTAGTTATCGCAATTCGGTCCAAAAAGATTTTGCATTTGATATTTTAAGTAGTTGTTCATACATTTTATCATAGTTTTTGTTTTTAATAGTTTCAGTTCATTTATAAATTCCTCGTAGTCTTTTCTTACGTTACTATACTGTGAAACAATCTCAAAATAATTAATTACTTCATTGGAATTAATATATAAGGGGTCGAAATATTTTGAACAACGTAGTTTTTCTTCATTTAGCACACAGTCTTAAAAAGTCGAAATTTAATTCCATTTTAAAAAAGGGACAAAAAAATGGTCAGGCGGTTGAAAAAGGGGAAATTGGCGATTAAAGTTTATTTTCAATATTGATTTTTTTTAAACCTAAAAAATTACAATAAAATAATTTAGATACATTTATTATTACATAACAAAAAGTCATATCAATATCCGTAGTATTTACTGAGATTTTGGCATTTAAATTTAACATAATTCTTCACAAAACTTTTAAATAAAATTAAAATATTTTTAAAAATTGCAACTTTAAAAAAACATATTCCACGCTATAGACACTTTCCAATATTCTAAGTATTTTTTCCATAATACTTGATATGTTTACTAGTAAATGCGAAAAAAATTACTTCAATTAATAAGTTTTTATTTTTGTATTTTTATTTAAAAATTTTTAAATATTCCTACACAATTTTTATCAACGGGACACTTTAATGTATTGTATTTAAAAAAATAGATTTGTATGAACAATTTTTCTATTAAGCTTTGATAAATTTTTATTTTTTCTTAATGAATAAAGCAATAAGAATTTAGTTTACAAAGAATAGAAAACAATTTATTTATTTTTTAAATATGTAGCGTGATTAAATGTACTACCATAATTAGAAAGTGTTGTCCCCTCTACTTTTAATATTTAGTAAACAGCTAATAACAGGAATAAAGTTGGCGAAATGTGAAAATTTTGAAAATATAGGAATAACAAAAAAGCAACAAAAGAAATGAATTAGTTTCTTCAAATTTCATATTTATTTTATAGACTTTATAATTAAAGGAATTGGTATATAAATTGAGATTTTATGTAAAACAAGTATGAACGATAAATTCAGTCTAGCCCGACCATATACCATTGTGATCAATTGTATTTGGATATTTCTAACATAATTTTTATGTTGAGGAAATTTATACACTTTCTAAAGTACTTATATATGACTTATTTATTAAAATATTAACTTCATAGTAACATTTATGTAGGATTAATTCACGTTAAAGTGATTTTCGGGAAAGTGATTTTTATGGGAGTTATGATAAATTAAGGATGGAACTAAGAACTCATTTGTGCCGAATTTTATTAAAATATTGCATTATTTATGATCGTTAAATCGCTATTGCGAAAGAACATTTGTATGTGGGCTTGGAAGTGTTGGCAAAACCTTGTGTTTTAAAAAACAGTGACAAAATATACAATTACAAGTATATTGCGCATAACTACAAATAAAATATGTATACATATATACTTGCGCAATGTTTTTTATTTAATCGTTAAAAAGATATTAATAAATTAGTTTTGTAAAAAGATTTTTTATTAAGTTCAAATCACTCAGCGTTTTCATTAAGATCCAAATTAGTTAAAGATATTGGTTTAGACCATTTTAATTCGTCCAGTCTATGACATTTTTAATCCCATTTCACCTTAATAAGGAATATTCTCTTTTCAAGAAATCTTGTTATTGATTCAAGGATTGCTTAAAACACTAAAAACCCTTCACATATTTTCCAAGAGGCAGCAAACAAGAAACAATTCACCAGATAATTTGAGTGATTCTTTCTTAACATAAGCTCTATGCTAATATTTGACGATTTTTGTAAATATTTGCTTTATGTAATGTGAACATGAAATATTTTTACGATTCAGATAAGATAACAGCTTAATTTAGACAAACAAAATTATTTGCTGTTAACTAAAAATGCCGGTAATGTCAGCATTGTGCGACCACAAGTTGTAAAATATTCGCTACTATTTCGAATGAATTATTGTTTGATCTTACAAGATAAATGTAGGATAAAACAGCTGCAAACAGTAGTTAATGCGATGGACGGCTTGAGTTGAAAAAAAAAAATATATTTTACATATTAAAATATAGTTTTTCAAATAAAACTTTCAATATATTAATATTTTTTATTACTTAACCATTATAACACTTGCTCTATGGCGTGCAAAGAAACAGGGTTGTTCTTATAAAAAATGAAATATACATTTTTTAAAGTAATTTTTATTAATATGCATATTAAATCTTGAAATCAATCTGTTGATATCAGTTTCGTGTTTCAATCATTGTCTAAATAAATTACTTTATAAATTTTATAAATATTTGCATTTAAAATAAATAGCATTTTCGATTTACATTAAATAAAAGTGCTACAAACATTACCTTAAGATCCACATATTCCGAAATTCTCTTAGAAAATTATTCTAAATTGATTAAAACCAAATAAAAAATAAGATTTTTCTATAAATTGATGTTAAATAAATTTATGGTAGTTTTCTGTTTAATCAAATAATTTTGATCAAATAATTTGCATCTAATCTGAACAGGCTTAAAATATTTTTTCCTTTTCGTATTTTAAGATATTTGATAGCTGTTTCATCAAACAAAAAACGTGTATTTAATCGAAAAAATTGCTTGAAAACACGATGAAATATTTCGTGTCAAATATTAGTGTAATCTGAACTTAGCTTTATACATGTAATTTCTATTATTGTATAGTATTACTTTTCAATAATTAATTACTCTCATTATGTAACTATAAACTTAATATGTTGTTTATATTATAACCATGTTTATTCTATGAAAAGTTAATAATCGATTTTCGGTTTTTCGATCAACAATTTTAATTTCGATTTTTATGGTAGATTAATCGAACCCCATAATCGATTTTTTAATCGATTGTTATTTGTAAAATTAATAAAAAATTAATTAAGATTAAATTATGTTTTAAAGGACCATTAGAAGTTTATATATGTATATCTGTTGATATGCTAGACAACAAAACCAGAGAATAAAATAGTCGTGCTGTTCGAAGAAGATCAAAAGATAAATTGCGTTCGTTCATTCAAAAATTTTTTACTGTCCAGTAAAAACTTTTACTGGATTTGCGTTCACGTACCCAAGATCAAGTAAAGTGAAAAAAAATTGGGAGGGAAAAATCACAGTAAATAAACTGAGTATTTACAAATTTTACTGGTTTTATTTTTGCTTGAAAATCCAGTAAATTATATGGTTGCAAAAAGTAAACAAATGTAAACAATGAAAGGAAAACATTCGAAAAATTAAAAAAATATATTTTTGTATTCAAATTTTACGATTTTTTACAATAAAGGCAATAAATACATTTATAACAAAATGAAAACTTAAGTTTTGTTCACTTAAGGGCATAAATTTCGATAAAAACTCTACTGTTTTTTGTTGGTGTGTTATGTTTATTTGTTTGTATTGGTTATTTTACTGGATTTTACAAAATTTCCGTTCGCCTACTTTTTTGTTTATAAGTTTTTTGAGAATAAAATTTTTAATTTACTATAAAAGTAAAAGAACAGACCTATAATAAAAAAATGATCTATTTATTTTTAACCTACTTCCGCAGATCACTCTAATAAAGTCAACAAATGTCTTAAATGTAGCACCATAAAATTCGAATACATGTGTTTTGCAGAGCTGTAAATGAATCATTACGAATTAGCTAAATTTTAAATTAATTCTTTTTACAACAAAAAAGAATTTAATGAAATTGGAATCAATTCAAACGAATTAGGCAGAAGTGAATTTCAGTTCGTTTTCAATTCAAATGAATTTGTAAAATGAATTGCAATTCATTTCCAATTCAAATGAATTTGTTAAAGTGAATTGCAATTCATTTCCAATTCGTTTGAATTATATTGATTTTGAATTCATTCAAATGAATTAGAACAATGAATTGCAATTCAAATGAATATGAATGAATAGCAGATCTAGGGGGAATGAAAAATGGAATTTTTCCTACCAAAATGAAAATATTCAATACAAAAATCGAAAAGCCTTGTCCTGGATCCGCACCTGATCAAAAAAAAAACATGGTGTTTGGAGTAAAAAACTCTAAACAATATTATATTTTGAACAATATAGAAATATGAGATTATTTAAACAAAAAATTATTGTTAAACATACCTTTAACAACATTTTCACACTATTTGATAAAAATAAATATTTAAGTTTCTTTTAGCAAATAAACAAAATTTTCCCATTTTGATAGGATTTTCGCTGATACCTAATAATTCACTTCCTATTTTGCCGCTACCTGACAATTCCAGTATATCATGGGAATTTCAAATCTAAGACTTTTTTTGTTTTTGGACTATACTAGGTGATATACAAAACGATAGTAATGCTTGCTCTCTTTTACATAAAAATTGGTTGAATAACAAAACGACAGTGATGCTTACTGTAGATTTACGTACAAAATCAATTCAAATTTCAATCAATTCAATTCAAATGAGTTGAGAATGAATTGCTAATTCTTTCTTCTTTCAAATGAATTAATTCAATATCAATTCAAGTCAAATGAATTGGAAATGAATTGCAATTCACTTTTACAATTTCATTTGAATTAGAAACGAATCGCAATTCATTCTAAAAATTCATTTAAAATGGAATTGAATTACAATTCATTTGAATTAGAAATGAATTACAATTCATTTTTACCAAATTCATTGGAATTGACTCAAATTTCATTCCGTTAATTTTTTTTGTTGTGAAAAGAATTTATTTTGTAAAAATATGATTTTTCGATTAGTTGAAGCCTAAAATCAATTTCAGTATAAAATTAACTCGTATGAATCGACCACAAAATAATTGCTTTTTGACAAAGAGAATCGCTTTTCGATCATAATCGAAATCGATTTACCAGTCACTAGTTTATTCCAAATACTACATTTTACATTACATTGTATGTATGAAATTTATTTTGTTCAACAAATTGTGCCTAGATTTAAACATTTTCTGTAAGTTCACATAAAAACTTTCTTATATTATTGTAGTAATTTTACATGCATTTTTTATTGTATATGAGGCTGAGTGTTTAATATGTACATAGACATATAGAGCATTTGCAGGTAAAATCAGTTATGAAATTCTTTAAAAATTTGGGTACCAGTTGCCCAGTGCACGGTGGTAAATTCCTGACAAAAATACCAAAAATTGAAATCGTTTTTTTTTTTTTTAATCAAATTTTTATACATTATTTATATATTTTTACTTTATTTAAATAATTTGTATAAAAACATATAGTATAAGAATTTTAAAAATTTGTTTTGTCAATTGCTTTAAAAATTTTTCATTCAAGAATTTAATTTCAAATAAAACACAACTCTTTGTTTTTGTAAAATATTGCGTTTTCTTAAAACATTTTATTGGCGACGAGGATTATTTTTCTTTCGTTTGTCGATGATAAGAATTTTCACTTAATTCAAAAATTGATTCGTAGAATTTAAATCAGCGCAAATTTTTCGATTAGAGGAAAATTTTAAAATTGAGACTATTTGTAATAAATTTAGAGATTTATTTTCTGAGGAATTAGGTCGTTGTAATGTAATGCAAACTCATATTTATATGAAACCGAATGCAAGACCTAAGTTTTTCAAATCAAGACCAATTTCTTACGCCATATCTGATACTTTCAGAGACGAAACTGACAGATTAACTATATTAGCTATTTGGAAACCAATTAAGTTTAGCCAGTGTTCTTCACCTCTTGTTATAGTTCCTAAACCAAATAACAAAATACGTCTTTGCGCAGATTTCAAAGTTACGATAAACCCTCAAATTTTGATGAAAACTTACCCTTAGTTTTGGCAACAGGCGCCCCTTCTTATGACATTAGAGTTGTAATATCTCATATCTATCCAGACGGGTCAGAACGTGCCATAGTTTTCACATCGAAAACGTTCAACGATAGCCAGAAAAACTATAGTCAGATAGAGAATGAAGCACTATCAATGAAGAAATTTCATGACTTATATGGTTCATTTTGTTTACAGATTACAAATCTCTGATTTCAATTTACAACCCTGCAATGGAAACAACCATATTCTAAACGATGTTATTAGTAATCCGAATTATCCTAGAGTATCTCCGACTGAACCACCATTGGAATTATTAGAACCGGAATAAGTAGCTATGGAACTTAGATGAACTATTTATAATCTTCCGACTTCTCAGTTCAGAAAAGTATCCGATCAATACAGATTACTTATTACTTGCAAGAATAATAATTTTTTTATAATATTTCGTTGATTAATCATTAGAAACTAAAAAATTAAATATATATACGTATATTGTCAAAACTTTACATAATCAGAAATTGTTTTAGCTTTTTCTAATATAGTTTACAAAGCGTTTAATATTTGCAATTGAAAATGTAAACATTTTTTCGTGACCATGCTTTATATAATATTAGTGATGATATAATTAAAGAATCAGTCAAAAAATATATTTTAAGTGTTTAATACACAGAATAGTAATTTTAGAGTGGATTCTTGGAAATTTGGAGTAAGTTTTAATATTAAGTTCATAAAATAAATTTTTAATACGTGCAATTAAATTTTCCTAATTTTTGTCCGTCCCAATTAAGATGGATAACACATTTATCTAGTTTGCGCAATTTTGGATGCAATATTATATAGCTTATTAATTTATCTCAATAATTTTAAATAAAACCCATATATATATATATATATATAGGGGTTGGCCACTTTAAAAAGGATAACACAGGACAACACAAACCTGTCAATTAAACACGAATTTAACTAAATACTTCAACTTTTAAGTATTTTTTGATAAATGTATTAAATAACTATTATATTTTTGAAAATTTCTCAACATTATAAATTAATTCGATTGGATACTATATTTTAGCGAAACGTATATTTATTAATTTAAGTCAATGGAGTTTATCCTTACAGACTTTTATAAAATTATATTAAATATTTATTACAAATACTAAAATACTACGAATTGAGAAAATTAATTATTGTCTTTGCTTATTGAATAATCAGTCATATTATAGAGATTATTATAATCGCAGCATAGTCTTCTTAAATGGGTCAGCTTTAGCAAACTTGGTTTTAGCAGTGTTTATATGCAATGGCTTGAAGTGGCGTAATTGACCATTAATAAGGTATATTATAAAGATCACATTAAGCATAGTTCTTCTGTTAATTTAAATTTAATTTAAATTTCTATTAATTTAAGTTAATCAGTATAAGATGGAAGATTTATTGCAGGGTTCCATTGTAACATACCTAAGCAAAATAGCAGAAATTGTTTTTTGAGCAGACTCAATTCGTTGAACATCAAAGTGGTAGTAGCGATTCCAGATAATAGAACGATTAACAAGTCTTACTAAAAACATACATAACTGTTTTCTAATGTACGGATCATAAATTCCTTTGCCCATCGTTTTAAAGATGCTAATGCAACTCGATCTTTATTTATAGTAAAATTCAATTTACAATCAAGTAGAATTCCCAGATCTAAAAAGTTATTAACAAATTCGAGCTGATAGGTAGAAAGGATATGGTTAATTTTTGCATATGCATTTACATTTTTTAAGTTTAATTCCATCAAGTTTTGGCACCACAAAAAGAAATGGTTCAGATCAGATTGTATAGTTTAAAAAGATTTTTACGTCATCTTCATACACCAAAATGTTGCAAAAATTTAGAGTTTTTGGAAGATTATTGATAAATAGAGAGAATAAAATTGGGCCTAGATGAGAAAGTCTAGAAGTGACCAGAATATCTTTAGAAATTTCGTTGTTAAATTGCATTCGGCGAAAAAGATAGGATTTTATCCAATTCAAGCTGGGAGGTGTAAAACCAAGTAACACCAACTTAGTAAGAAAAATTCGATAATTCACTTTATCAAAAGCTTTACTAAAATCAGTATAAATGGCAGCAGTATGGTTTCCTCTGAAAAAGCATGGATTTATATAAATTGTGAAATGAAGAAGATTAGTTATTGTATACTATCATTATATGATATACTTTGTAATTTATCAATTTTTTTATGCTTTTATTTATTTTGTTAATAAATTTACTTTTCAATATTTTCATACAGGTGTAAAAACTTTAATTTTAAAAAATAAATTGTGAAGAGTAATTTATAATTAAAAAAAATGATATATAATTATTAAACATACAAATTGGTGATCCTGTAACATTAACCTGAAGAAATAACAATAACAATTCGTGGGACTAATAAAGATTTTCAACGGAACAATAAATACAGTCAGCTACAATTTCTACTAAGTCTTTTCTGTAAAAGAAGCTAAATTAAAGAACAAATCACTTCAAGAAGGAAACTCATTTGATATTAATCTCAAAACTCATATACTTTTGAAAAACGATTATTTTTTAACAATTGATATATAAGCAATTCACCTGGAATTTCAATTCAGCTTAAGTTCAAATCATCGGTACAACTTCAAGCATTTGAAAGCAAACATAAATTTTTTTTCTGTGTGATTCGTTCTTCAAATAAAAAAAAAAAAAATTAGAAGAAAAGAAGTCAGTATAAAAATTTTTTTTATGATCAATATTTACGTTGTTCTTATTACTTATTTGTATTCATAAACAAATTAATTTCAATCTATATAGTTTTCACTTTAATTTCGATTTTTATTTTTGTGTTTAAACTTCCCCTTTTAAAAGGACTTCACGATCTTCTACGCGTACGAATACACACTTAGAAGATTCAACAAATCTACAGTCTAAAACTAAAACAATACTTTAAACGCAAATTTATTAGGGAATCATTCGATTGATAGCTTCTTCTGTTAAGCTCCCTCAATCCTGGACTAACTGTCCAGAAGCGTGATGTGTACAATTTGCAACAAAAGGAATTACGACGGATCAAATAAAATATGAATACATTATATGTAATTATAATAAAAGTGCTGGACATTATTAGAAATTCAACTAGTTCTAATCGTTATATTAATTTAAAAAATGTTTTAATTGAACGTTATTCTCTAAGCGAAAATTCTAAATTAAATAAAATTCTCTCCGACAACAATATAGGAGATAGAAAACGATCGGAATATTATAGATCGGTAGCCCTTCTTGCTGATTCTAACTTTAGCAAATATTTTTTTAACAAAACTTTGGCTAAACGTTGCTTTAACGGGGTCAAATATTAACGCCCATAACGAATTAATTCACTTAGCTGATAGGTTGTGGAAAGTTATTTACAATAGAGAAGACCTTTAACATCCAATATTGAACAAGTTGTAAAAATCTTAATAGTTTCTTTATGTGAAAATATAAGTAAATTAACACTTGAAGTCAGTTCTCGGAAAAAGGAATTGGAAAATCGGAATTCTCAGCCTTACTATAGGAGTTTTAGTAGAAATAGAAATAGTTCGCGCTCCCGTGGAGCACTTGGTTTTGTCATTTTTATTACAAGTTTGGTACTAAAGCCAGGGAATGTGTACAACCTTGTTTATTTTCTAATGATAATACAACGTACAGTAGAAATATTGATTATTTTTTAAGTCGCTTTTTTCTTTTTGACAAAAATTATAAGATTAAATTTTTAATTGTCGGTAGAGCAGAATTTTCAGTTTTAATATCATCGGAATTCAGAAATTGCAATAAACGATCAGATATAATTTTATGTACAGAAAACGGCTCGAATATTGCAACTTGCTAAATTGCTTACTTTAGATTTAGGTCTTCGACAAGTATGGTCTATTAATTGACATTGAAAATAAGTGCCTTAAAGACCTTACTATATTGTCAGTTAATACGTGTTCACGTTACTGCAAAGTGACACCTCCCAAATTATTTTCTGTAGATAACCAATATACACTACTTCTGAAGAAATACTCTTCTCTGATATTGAAACAGGATTATATAAAACCAATAAATCATACCACTGTTCACAGATTAGTGACAAAAGGCCCCTTACCTTTTAGAAAACCCAGACGTTTATGCGTTTAGATCAGCAAAAAATATGTGGAGTATCAAATTGTAGTGTAGCTTGAACTTTACACTTAGTCCCGAAGAAAGTCGCAAACGAGTGGCGTCCATGCGGGGATTTTTGACGTTTAAACGTTGTAACGGTACCAGATAGACATCCCTTGCCACATATTCACGATATAAATATCAATACAAGAAATAAAAATACATTTTTTCAGATAGATTTATTTATGACAGATATTACAACACCTTTCGGTATGTTTAAATTTCAACAAATGACATTTGGTCTAAGAAATTAGGCACAAACGTCTCAAAGATGTATTATCGAAGTTTTTACTAGTTTCGATTTCATTTTTGTATATAATGATGATATATTTATACATGGCGAAAAAATGAAAAATTGAACGATTAGTCGAATATGGGTTGAATATTAAACCAGAAAAAATGTACATTTGGTGTTTAAAATATAGACTTTCTTGGCCACAATATTTCAAAGGTTGGTATCATGCCTTCTGAAGAAAAATCTTTAGCGGTTCGAAACTTTCAACAACCAAAAACCGTTAAACAAATTTAGAAGTTTATTGGAATGGTAAATTATTACTAGAGGTATATTATATATATATATATATATATATATATATATATATATAGGTATAATTACAAATGCCTTAAAGGAAAGGAATAAGAATATTGAATGGATTAATGAAGTACTTAATGCGTTCGATCGTATCAAGGACTCTTTTTTATCTCGTGTTTTATTGAACCATTTTAATAATGAAGCAAAATTGAACTTAATAGTTATTGCTTCAAATGTGGCCATAGGTAGCATTTTACAACACTTCTATAATGGAATTTCGGTAAATTAGCCTTCTTTTTATAAAATTAAGATATTTTGAAGCTAAATATAATACATTCGTTTGTGACTTTCTGGTTAAACATTTTAGGTATTTGTTAGAAGGCAGGTTGTTCCTATTTATACAGATCATAAATCAAAGACTGAAAGAAGTTAAATACAAAGGCGATATTTAGAATATATTTTTCAATTTACAAGTGATATCCGACATATAAGTGGTGCCGCTAATATTGCACAGTGGGGCAGAATCGAATTTTTTTGGAAACAAATCTGTAACTTCTGATCGGCTGGTTGGATTTTCATGAAATTTGGTATAGGCGTAGCAGAGGAGTGTACAACGTTAAGTTTGGAAGGGGGGCACAAGAAAACCCTCATGGACGGATACTTTATCTAGAACGTTCGAAGTAGAAGCGTACAAGTACACAAATCTTAATCTCAGAAGTCTATTTGAAAAACAAAAGAGAGACAAAGACCTTTTAGAACCACTTTTTGATAAAGAATCTAAAATTTGTTAAAATTCCAGTGTTAAACATAGATATTTGGTGTAAATTGTGAGGATCAAAATTCTTGGAATTTTGACCCACATAATCTTTAAAGAATAACTGTTGAAATGTAAACACAAGAAAAAAATAAAGGATACATTGGCGCCCAAGCAAGGACACTTTTTTGGATATAAGTAAGTGCAAAGTGACTAGTAAAATATGGTGCGAACATCGTGGGCTTATACCCTCCGAAAATATGAATTGATATTTAGAAGAGTTCAACCTAGATGTCAGTGGTGCAGTAGAAGAGATGAGAAGAAGATTTGCAACATTTATATCTTCTGAATACAAGGAGAAAGTTCTAATCAAGCTGGAGGAGCTGGAAAGCAAACATGGACGTTATCCCACACCCACAATGCCAGGTATACAGGTTCAACTGGAAGTACCAAGTGTTTCAAACGCTTCGTCTAGAACGGGGAAACAGGCAGTCACAGGCCACCTGTTGTACCCTTCAACAAGAAAATGTGGCGCAAAACCAGTCATAACTACCATATTGGACGGTCATTGACATAGTCTGAATGTGGTCATTTCGCTATGACGGCGGAAAGGACCCTATTACATTTATAGAACGTGTGGAGGAGTTAGTTGAAGTCTATGGTCTCGACAAAAATATGCTACTACGGACGATAGCAGAGCTATTAAAGGAAACGGCTTTATTGTGGTACAGAAACAACAACCGGCAGTGGCAAACTTGGAAAGGTTTCCGTGATGATTTTTCCTTCCTCCTCGCTATTTTAAAGGCCTTGACGACGAAATTCGCAGACGACAGCAAAAGCCACGAGAGAGCTTTAAGGAATTCGTCATCGTGCTTTAAAACATGATGAGACAGGCAGGGTATAGTTCAAAGCAACAAGTGGACAGAATATTTAGAAATTGCCTGGTAGATTATCAAATATATATCCGTAGAAAGGATTTTAACTCCCTGGAAGAACTCATTCAAATGGCGGAATACTTCGAGGTTATCCGCACAAACCACCCTAAAGTAAGTTATGATCACCAGAACACGTGGCATACAGAGCAACGAAATGACAGGATGCATCGGGTAGTTCCAGTAGAATACGAGGTGCCCATTAATCACGTCACGGCTATCGATTCTGCCAGAACGAAAGTGTGCTGTTTTGTTGGCAGTGTGGTAGGAGAGGTATGAAAGCGAGGGAGTGTTGCCCAAGAAATGTGGGAAACTCCAGAGGACCGCGTCAACAGCAAGGGGAGAATTCATCAGTGAGCGCGTTCCGACAGACTGAGACGAGATTACTAGCTAATATTATAATAGGGAACCAACAAAAAGAGGCGACTATAGACACAGGGGTTTCAAGAAGTTACGTGAGTGAGAGTGTGGCAGAACAGCTAAGAGAATGCAGAGATTCCGGTGGAGAACGGAATTAGTTTAGCAAATGGTGCAACAGTGGACGTGAGGGAGGTTCTTGGAGTAGGCAGAAAAAGCTGCAATCTGGAGGTAGGGGTTATGCCTAGTATGCTAGACGATGTTCTACTGGGGTTAGATTTTCTGAGAGCGGCGCAGGTTGAAATGCAGTGTGGTGACCAGAAGGTGAAAGGTAGTTGAAACGACGCAAGCCCAGCGAAGAAGAAGTTATAAGGAAGTTTCTGGAAGAAGAGTTAGAAAAATACACACATGTCAAAAGTCCAACAAACCTAGCCGAACACAAAAATATTCTCAAGGATAACAGACTGGTCCGACAAAGTCATACGCCCCAGGAAAACTCTACAGAGCGGGTAAATTGCATAGTAAAAACAATGATCGCACAATATGCTATAGCAAATCAGAAAACCCGGGATGAAGTTTTACCGGAGATCCAATTGGCACTTAATAGCGCGAAATCAGATACCACACAGTACAGCGCAGCATTCCTGGTACAAGAAAGAGAACCTAGACTTCCCAACGTCTTATATGACGAGGTAATACCTGGCATTGGAATACAAATACGTAACCCGCAGGAAAAAGCAGAAGCTTTAAAACAAAATTTTAGTCTCGTAAAAAAGAATCTCGTGAAAACTACCAAGGATCAAGGGCGTTATTCTAATTTACGCCATAGAAATTGGAAACCGAGACCTGGAGAACTCGTTTGGGTGAGAGAGCACCATTTGTCCATAGCGGCAGATAACTTCGCAGCTAAACTGGCTCCGAAATTTGAAGGTCCCTATGTACTGCATCGTTTAATATCGCCAGTCATAGTGGAATTAAGAAGAGAAGGCGAGAAGAAATCTCGTACCGCTCACATCAACTAAACTGTTATAGCAGCGAACATAAAGGAGATAGAGGAAAAGAAAGTTCGACGCAACAACCGCTATCGGTTCGAACAAAGTGCAGGAAAACTGCAATAACATTAGTTTTAAGAAACATATATAAACCAGCAAAAAGTTAAAATGGTTCTTTTTTTTCTCTGGGGTGCTGGACAGTGAACAAGGCAGGCGTGGTGAGTAGGCGGTTAATAAAAAATTAAAGAACTAACAGAGCAGTGTTAGGGGAAAAAAATAAATTTGGTTGAATTGATTACAACTATTCAACGTAGGGTATACTGATTTACAATCAGTAAGATTAAAAGCTTCAACAAGGTTTACAATCTGGTTGAAGTGGTAGGAGATAAGCACTGCTCAGGGATAAGTGGTAGAATATTTTCTTGAAAGTTTTCACTCGGAAAATATGAAAACTAAAGAAAAAATCTCGGATTACATCCAAGATTTAATATTAAATAGGAGGTGTAGAACCGGCAAGGCGACACGGAGGTTTCACGAAACAGCACTGTCTCCACAGAAAAGAAGTTTATAAAAAAATATAAGAAATAAAGAATCAAAGACAAAAAATAAATTAAAACAAATCAGTGTTGTTATTTTATGTAAGAACTTGGGACACGACTGAGTTTATCCCAGCTGCAAAAACGGGTAACCGGAGGTTCCTTACAAAATGTACATTAGGTAACCCAGACCTTCCGTCCCACTGAGTTTTCGAAAAATTATTTTTGAAAATTCACATAATACATCCAGGTATTAAAGCTATGCGCAAGTTAATAACAGAAAGTTATTTTTGTTCAAATATAAGTAAAGAATTAAATATTTACTCAAAAGAATGTATTAACAGTCAAAAGTCTAAAGTTATTAAACATACTAATTCGCCTAATGTAAAAATTGTTATACCTAAAGGGAACTTCGTACATATATATGTAGATATTGTCGGACCTTTACCTACATATATCTCGGGAACATCGATTCATATTAACAATAATCGGCCGTTGTATGCGTTAGCCAGAAGCATATCCTCCGAAAAACCTCATAAAATCTAATATAGTAGACGTATTTATAAGAAATTATATTTCTCGTTTTGGTGTTCCTTTAAACATGACAACTGATCAAGATGGACAATTTACCTCCAAAATGTTTACAGAAGTAACAAAGATATTAAGATGTTTTAAAATTACGACTTCTACATATCATCCCCAATCTAACGGTTGAACGATTTCATAGGAAGCTTAAAACGACTTCGAGAGCTAATGGAATAACGGTAACTTGGTACGACGAACTTCCCATTGCTTTACTAGGTATTCGCTGTATGTTTATACAAGACTTACAAACTATTGCTGCAGAAAGGGTTTACAGTCAAAATTTACGTTTACCTAGAGAAATACTTAAAATTTTGATGCACCTGATATTTTATTTAAATTAAGATTTAATTTAAATCACCACAACAAATCAGATGCCGGTGTTCGTGTACCATAAGGTCTAAAAGATTGCAGAATATGTATTCATACCTATTATTCATAAAAGAGCTTTACAACGTCCATGCGAAGGACCTCATAAAGTTATCGAATAAAAAAATATTTTAAAGTCCATATAAATAATAAAATAGCAGTTAATAAAAAATCAGCTCTAGCAGAACACAATATTAATTCAGATTTAAATAACAGTAACACAAAACAAGTAACAAAGACAGTTATCTTTAACTTAATGGAAGTAGCATTTTTGGAGGGGGAATAGTTGTAGGTACACTATCGCTATATGAAATACTTTATAGTTTTCAATTTTTATTGAATTTATTAATCAATTTATTTTTCAAAAAAATTTTCAATATTTATATTATTAGAACTGGAAATTTCGTTTTATGTATATTTCAAAACACTTAAATGGTTGTCGTGGCGGAAGCACAACCACCTAATTTTTCTTCGGTTAATATTTAAATTCATACTCACAAACTAAATTGTTTTTAGGCCAAAAATTTGCTCATACAGTTCGAGAGAAACAGTGATCAGCTTCAAAATTGAGTCAGGGCGATACCTTGCACAGCGACTTCGGTTGACTGTTTCGGACACAACTGAGCTACCTCAGCCGACGACAAAACCACGTTACAAATGGCTGACTGTTTCGGCACAACGGCTTCGGCTGACTGTTTTGGCACAGCGGCTTCGGTTGTCGGGTTCGGCACAGCAACTTCGGTTCATTGTTTCGGCACGGCAACCTAGGCTGACTGTTTTGGCACAGCGGCTTCGGCTGACTGTTTTGGCACAGGGGCTTCGGCTGACTATTTTGGCACAGCGGCTTCGGCTGACTATTTTGGCACAGCGGCTTCGGCTGACTGTTTTGGCACAGCGGCTTCGGCTGACTGTTTTGGCACAGCGGCTTCGGCTGACTGTTTGGCACAGCGGCTTCGGCTGACTGTTTTGGCACAGAGGCTTCGGCTGACTGTTTTGGCACAGCGGCTTTGGCTGACTGTTTTGGCACAGCGGCTTCGGCTGACTGTTTTGGCACAGCGGCTTCGGCTGACTGTTTTGGCACAGCGGCTTCGGCTGACTGTTTTGGCACAGCGGCTTCGGCTGACTGTTTTGGCACAGCGGCTTCGGCTGACTGTTTCTCTTAGACTAAGGTTAAATTTTGTAACCTAGATTTAAGGAATTGTATTATTTAAATTAGTATTCGTAAGATATCTTTAAGTATCGTAAACGATCCGGTGTGCTGCATAATACCCGAGGGAACCGAATCTTCGATCCAGCCTCTACCAGTAACAGAGCCCGATTCACCTGCGAAGTACCCGACTAAATCCCTGCGTATCATCGTACTGCCGAATCTTCGATCGAGCATCTACCAGTAATAGAGCCCGATTTACCTGCGAAGTACCCGACTAAATCCCTGCGTATCATCGTACTGCCGAATCTTCGATCCAGCATCTACCAGTAATAGAGCCCGATTCTCCTGCGAAGTACCCGGCGTGCTGCATAATACTCGAGGGAGCCGAATCTTCGATCCAGCATCTACCAGTAATAGAGCCCGATTTACCTGCGAAGTATCCGACTAAATCCCTGCGTATCATCGTACTGCCGAATCTTCGATCCAGCATCTACCAGTAATAGAGCCCGATTCTCCTGCGAAGTACCCGGCGTGCTGCATAATACTCGAGGGAGCCGAATCTTCGATCCAGCATCTACCAGTAATAGAGCCCGATTTACCTGCGAAGTACCCGACTAATCCCTGCGTATCATCATGCTGCTAGTAATTTATCTAACACAAAAAATATTTATAAACACTATCGATAACTAATTTTGACATTGAATTATTAAATAAAGATATACTGTATATTTGAACCCCGGAAAGGGTAAATAAATTGTGTTCTCACTTAAGGTTCGTGGATCCCGTAAGTCGACCCTGGACACAACTGAGCTACCTCAGCCGACGACAAAACCACGTTACAAATGGCTCCCGAGCAGGGACCCGATTCTAAATCGCAACGCGAGAAAAAGGAAACCGTCGCCAACGAAGAAGGATCGGCCCAAAATTACGAAAGCAGCAAACACGATCATCCGACAACAAGTCAAAATCTAAATAAGAATTCAGTCGGATGGATATACCTATTACGCAAGGAGCAACTGATCGAACAGTGTAATAACGCAGGAATACCAACCGCTGGCTTCACAGTCGAGCACCTTCGCAAACAACTAGCAGAGAATCTTCGTGCAAAACGATTAAGGGCTTCGGCTGAAAACCTATTATTGGAATTAGAGAAAGAGTTAACGACAGCCGAGAAGAGTATAATATGCGAAGGAGAAATATCATTACCTGTTCCCCGATTAGTTACAGCCCAAAAGTTTTCGGATTTTGACATTATGAACATCGTACAACGGTGGGACCTTAAGTTTTCGGGAGAAACTGACGTAATAGAAATTCTAGAGCGCTTAGAAGAGCTAGCCGATTGTCACCAGATATGTCCCGATCAACTCCTCCCATGTATGATAAGTATGCTCAGTGGAAATGCACTCAAATGGTTTAGGGTTAAAAGGGAAACTATCAACACCTGGCAGTCTTTTCGACAAGAGCTTGAGAGATTTTTCCTTCCGACTCGTTACCTCGCAAATTTAGAGCGGAACTTTTACAACCGTAAACAAAACAACAGAGAACGGGCGAAGGATTATATTTTGTCTATGCTTATCCTATGCAGACGACACCCTACTCTGCGGAAAATCTAGATCGAATTTTCGATGGTCTCCGTACAGAATACCGGTACTATGTTCGTCGTAATGACTTCACTGATTTAGATGAACTTATAGCTATGACCGATGAACACGAAGCGTTAAAACAAGAAGAACGCTCGCAAACCTCGCACATGAATGGCCGAATATTACCGCAACCCGCCGTCATAAGAGCAGATACACACCCTCCGCTTCATACGATAACCAGCCGAGATTTTCTATCTGAAGATGAAAAAGATGAGTTGAACAACCCCCTGCGAGAACACGAGGGAAAATTCAAATTGGTAAAAGAACTAGGTACAGTCGTCAGGCGTGAAATAATTCTTCGCCATCAAACCCCGATCAAGCAAAAATATATGCCAACAGACCCGTCCATGATGCAAATAATTAACGAAGAGTTTGATAAACTCTTAGATGTTGACCGTATAGAAACCCCACGTAGTGCATACAGTGCCCCGATAGAGCTAGCCCGAAAGAAACATAGTGGATGGGAAACGTGTATCGACTATCGGCAATTAAATACCGCCAGTGAACCCGACGCGTACCCCCTTCTACAGATTAATGCGATCAGGGATCAGCTTCGCGAGGCGAAATTAATCACTTCTCTGGACTTAAAACATGGGTATTGGCAACCACCTCTCAAGGAACCTCCCAAGCCTTATACAGCGCTCACTGTTCCAGGTAGGGGTTTATTCCAATGGAGAGTTACGCCCTTCGTTTTACATTCTGCACCAGCTACTTTTCGTTCCCCAAAGAAGGGGGAAAATGTAACAAAGTTAATAGTAACAGCTAATTAAACTTTGTTACATACCTATAATATTTATATTTATTATTATGTTCTTTTATATATCTGTACTCCACTAACATTTCACTCCTTTGCACGTCTATAACTACATTTGTTTACACCAATACATGAACGTATTTACTTTAGCTACTAACCGTCATATGTTAGAGAGAATTAAAAATTCTCATTTAGTTTGTTTGATTTTTCACATAAGTATTCTAAGGTTGGTTGAAGTAGTTGCGATTCGAGCGCTCTAGAATTTGCCAAAAACTAAGACAGCTGATCTTACGATATAATCTGCCTTGTTCCCAAGACACCTGGTATTGTGAAATCAGTCACTGTTTCTCTGGTACTCGGAACAATTCCGGGCGTCAGGGCGATACCTTGCACAGCGACTTCGGTTGACTGTTTCGGACACAGCGGCTTCGGCTGACTGTTTTCGCACAGCGGCTTCGGTTGTCGGGTTCGGCACGGCAACCTAGGCTGACTGTTTTGGCACAGCGGCTTCGGCTGCCTGTTTTGGCACAGCGGCTTCGGCTGACTGTTTTGGCACAGCGGCTTCGGCTGACTGTTTTGGCACAGCGGCTTTGGCTGACTGTTTTCGCACAGCGGCTTCGGCTGACTGTTTTGGCACAGCGGCTTCGGCTGACTGTTTTGGCACAGCGGCTTCGGCTGACTGTTTTGGTACAGCGGCTTCGGCTGACTGTTTTGGCACAGAGGCTTCGGCTGACTGTTTTGGCACAGCGTCTTCGGCTGACTGTTTTGACACAGCGGCTTCGGCTGACTGTTTTGGCACAGCGGCTTCGGCTGACTGTTTTGGCACAGCGGCTTCGGCTGACTGTTTTGGCACAGCGGCTTCGGCTGACTGTTTTGGCATAGCGGCTTCGGCTGTCTGTTTGGCACAGCGGCTTCGGCTGACTGTTTTGGCACAGCGGCTTCGGCTGACTGTTTTGGCACAGCGGCTTCGGCTGACTGTTTCTCTTAGACTAAGGCTAAATTTTGTAACCTAGATTTAAGGAATTGTATTATTTAAATTAGTATTCGTAAGATATCTTTAAGTATCGTAAACGATCCGGCGTGCTGCATAATACCCGAGGGAACCGAATCTTCGATTCAGCCTCTACCAGTAACAGAGCCCGATTCACCTGCGAAGTACCCGACTAAATCCCTGCGTATCATCGTACTGCCGAATCTTCGATCCAGCATCTACCAGTAATAGAGCCCGATTCTCCTGCGAAGTACCCGGCGTGCTGCATAATACTCGAGGGAGCCGAATCTTCGATCCAGCATCTACCAGTAATAGAGCCCGATTTACCTGCGAAGTACCCGACTAAATCCCTGCGTATCATCGTACTGCCGAATCTTCGATCGAGCATCTACCAGTAATAGAGCCCGATTTACCTGCGAAGTACCCGACTAAATCCCTGCGTATCATCGTACTGCCGAATCTTCGATCCAGCATCTACCAGTAATAGAGCCCGATTCTCCTGCGAAGTACCCGGCGTGCTGCATAATACTCGAGGGAGCCGAATCTTCGATCCAGCATCTACCAGTAATAGAGCCCGATTTACCTGCGAAGTACCCGACTAAATCCCTGCGTATCATCGTACTGCCGAATCTTCGATCCAGCATCTACCAGTAATAGAGCCCGATTCACCTGCGAAGTACCCGGCGTGCTGCATAATACTCGAGGGAGCCGAATCTTCGATCCAGCATCTACCAGTAATAGAGCCCGATTTACCTGCGAAGTACCCGACTAAATCCCTGCGTATCATCATGCTGCTAGTAATTTATGTAACACCAAAAATATTTATAAATACTATCGATAACTAAAACATTGAATTATTAAATAAAGATATACTGTATATTTGAACCCCGGAAAGGGTAAATAAATTGTGTTCTCACTTAAGGTTCGTGGATCCCGTAAGTCGACCCTGGACACAACTGAGCTACCTCAGCCGACGACAAAACCACGTTACAAGTTTTGATAAATAAAAATGGACTTTAATTATGAAATTGTTTATATTAATTAAATTTTCAATTGTTTTTGCTCCAATCACCAAAATGATAATATTAATTGACTGAGAATAATTGACTTTGGTTTAAATATTAATATTTTTTTAGTAAAATTAATTAGAATTTTGATTAAATGTTTGCCCAAAATCAACTAAAATCTTATTAATACAATTCCACAGTTAATTAGATACATCCATCAAAAAAAGCACATGAATTTTAATATAGTAATTTATTAAATTATTAAAAATATTTAAATAATGCAAGTAAAATTAAACAAAAGAAATAATAAAACTACAAATTCGATTGGGATATCAAACCTGGTACAGTCGCCGAAATAAAGATAGGTTCACCAACTTCAGTGTTATGTAATAGAAAATTATAAAGTCTTTTACAAAGTTTCTTTGAGTTTTGAGCTAAATACACAATTTTACAGTTTTTTTTCATTTATGAGAGCGAAATAATAACAGGTTCATCCTGATCGTAATCAGTGTTGCCGTTTTGGTTACTTTTAACCAAAACTAGTTATTTTATTTTTGAATGTGGAGATTGTAACAAACCATCAGTAAGGGTACCAACTTCCTCAAAATCACGCTACCTAAGGATCCAGCCGTGCTCTGGAAAAATGGAGTGATTCTTGTTTCCATAAAGATAGTCTCCAGTTCACCACATACACTTCAAAATATAGGTAGCAACTATATAACGTTAAAGCTTAAAATAAACCAAACTAACATGAATGAAGTAATAAAATTAGAATGTTAAAAAAATATAATGGAGAAGAATAGATGTTACTGTTTTGTCAATTTCGATACCCTCCCTTCCTGGCTATCGTTAAACCTAGGATCTCTGGTAGCCCTAAAATCTAAAACTTTTAGATTTTTGGAATAAAAGAAACTTATTTAATGGGACATAATGTACGAATATAATTTGTTTAGATAATTTAAACTGAAGTTTTGAGTCATTTTTCATTATCAAACTAATAAAACCAAAAGACACTTAAACTATAGAACTATATCAATTGTTATTTGAATAGAAAAATTTATGGTAAAAAATTTAATTGTCTTGTCTTGATTTTTATAGGTGCATTTTAAAGTTTTTATGTGTTTTAATTATAAAAATATTTTAATTCTTCATTATGAAAAATGTTAATTCTATATAAACGAATTAACATTAACATAATTATATATATATATATATATATATATATATATATATATATATATATATATATATATATATATATATATATATATATAATAATTTGTTAGGTGTTAATTTGATAAAAAAAAAGATATAATTTTAATGAAAGATTGATTTGAAAAATTTAAGTCTGCATCAAACTATTAAAATTCGATAATTAAATAAATTTTAGTAATATTTTGTGCAACGTAAAAGCTTTATCCCTCGTAATTTCATGTTAAGATTAAATATATCACTTATGAACACAAGGGGAAAATATCGATAATTCACTATTTGATCCCAATAATTTACATTAAATTTTCACAATATACTTGAAAACAAAGGATTCTTGATCTTCGTAATAAAATCTAGATCTCGTGTTTATATTTGTTTGTTGTTAGGTTTCCAAATTTTATCTGCCTATAAAATATCTTTATGTTAATGAATAAAAAAAAAAAATCCCAAATAAAGGAAAATATTCAAAAGAAAAATTGAATTCTCACCTTTTTATTAATAATAAATCTAAATTCATTTTGTAATGCAGAAAAATATTCTTTTGTTGCTTCATTTAATTAGTTTCTGTTACATTCCGAGAACTAAACTATTAAAGCTATTCTAAATATCAAAGATTTCTCTTATGACTGCTATGGGATGAGCTAGGTCGATGGGACCCTTTAATGAGGCTAGATTTCAGCTGTTGGGGAAGTTCTTGACCTATCACATCCCTTAACTCAGAAAAATTAAATTTACACTGAGGTATGCTTAAATCCCTTAAATAATAAATATCGGATAGATGTTTTTACCGAGTGCTCTTTACTTTCCCATCTTGTTCCAACTAGCACGATTTTTAACGGAACCCAAGACTGTCATTATCCTATCATAGCTCTAAGGAAAAGCCCAAATATGTTTACCAGATCATAATGAAAACTAGATTATTTTTGTATATCAATCCCAAATTCACATTATTGATTTATTAACAAAAATTTTGTATTGTAATAAATGTTTATGACATAAATTCTAACAAAATATAATAAAAACTTAATTTAGACACAATAATTTGAAAACTATAAAATGTTATTAACAAAATTTATGTTTAAATAATTTCATTCCAAAGTGGCTATATTCGATTGTATATAATCTAATATTATAATTATTAATTTGTTTCAATTTTTACTCTTTTATATAAATGTTACTAAATTTGCTGGATCATGAAAAAATATTTTTAGAAAAATTTTGTTAAATTTGTAGATTTTATATAATTACATTGGTTTTTTAAAAAATTTAAGAATTTTAAATCTTAAATATTTTTTTTTTCTTTTTCAATTAAATATTTATTGAGATTTATTCCAAAAATATTTATTTTTAAATTAGAAAAAAACATTTAAAAAATTATTGAATTAAAAAAATTTAAAGATTATTTATTTAGAAAAAAAATTTAATTTATGTAGAAATATTATTTATTAAAATATCCAAAAAAAAAAAAATATTTATTTAGAAAAATTTAGAAAAATTTAGAAAAATTATTTATTTAGAAAAATTAAAAAAAATTTTTTTCTGAGAAATTGTTATTGAGATTTATGTTTTAATTTTCTATCAGTAGTTAACAAAAACATACAAAACAAAAATATTCGATTAAAATGCAAAAATCATAAATGATGTAAAATAAGAAAATAAATCGAAATAGAATAAAATTGAAACTTACGTTTACACTGCGAGTTGAAAGGCCTTCCAGCATTGCGGGTGGAGACGGGGAATGTAAATTATCAATAATTCAAAGAATTCCTCTCTCAAAAATATTGCCGTTGATTATTAATATAAATTATATATTTTTTTGTTGTTGCAATTTTTTTTTTTTCAGTTAATCTCAATAGAATTTCTTTGTTTTAACATGCAAATTCCTTTATTTACAGCACCGTGTAATAAAAGAACTTTTGTTGTTGTCAAAAATATAAGTTTTGATATATTTATATTTTTTTTATTTTTTTTTTTTTTTATAGTGACATTTAAATTGTAATTTTTGTTATTTTTAAATTTTTTTCACATGCAAATTTTTATAATTATTTCTTTTAGCCATATTTTAATATATTTTTCTGGATTTTACCTATACAATTTCTTTTCTTTAGTTTTATTTCTTTTTACACTTAATATATGTTTCATTTCTCCTTTTGTTTATCACGCTATCTTCTTCCTTCGTTATCAATCACGTTCACTATACTAATGAGACCTCTTTCCTTTCGTCAAAATAATATAAGTATGAGGGCGGATCAATAAATCCGTGACTTTTTGAATGAAACACAGTTTTTTTTTGCAAAACAAAAATTTACTTTTCAACATAATCTCCTTTTAACTCAATACACTTAGTCCAATGTTTCTCCAGTTATTGTATCTCTCTCAAAAAAATGTGCACCCGTGCATTATGTTGATGAAAAAAACTATTTTCTTGGCCATATGGAGTCGTTTTCTTTTTAAATCCTCATTAAATCGGTCTAATAAGTTGGCATAATATTCGCCAATTATTGTTTTCCCTTTTGAAGGTAATCGATGTGGATTATCCCGCGTGCATCCCAAAAAACTGTTGCCATCACCTTATTGGCCGAGAAACTTACCTTGGCCTTCTTCGGAGTAAGTTCACCCGGAGAAACCCATTATTTAGACTGCTGCTTGGTCTCCGGAGTACAGTAATGGATCCATGTTTCATCGAAAGTTGCAAAACGCCGCAAAAACTCATTCGGATTGCGGTTAAACAACTCCAAACAATCCTTTGAAGTTGTCACACGTTTACGTTTATGGTCAATTGAAATCAAACGCGGCACCCATCTTGCAGACAACTTTCTTAAACCCAGCTGATCATTTAAAATCGAAAACACACTGCCATATGAAATGCCTATGGCATCAACAATCTCACATACTTTTACTCTTCGGTCTGCCAACACCATATCGTGGATTTGTTCGACATTTCGGGTGTACTGACCTCAATTGGCCGTCCAAAACGTTCAGCGTCATTTGTACTTGTGCGACCACAACGAAAGTCAGTAAACCACTTTTTTACCATTGAAATCGATGGTGCGGAGTCCCCATAGTATTTATGGAGGTTTTCCTTGGTTTAATTGATGGTTTTTTTCGCAAAATATAATGTTTAATGAGCACTCGAAATTAACTTTTTTCCATTTTTAGAAAAATACACGAGGTTGTATGTTTTAAACAGCTTAAACGCAAAGTATATGACGGCACTTGCTCAAAATTTGACGGTAGTCTATTAACAGGTGGTAGTTGATGGGAATAGTGTTGCATTTCATATAACTACGAGGGAAGTTCGAAAAGTCACGGAAATATTGATCCACCCTCTTAGATTGCTGCTAAAATAGCTCTTTTACAAAATTCCTTAAATTTTCTAGTGGAAAAAAGATAACACCTGGACTTCTGATTGATGCTAGACGGTTTTACTCCCACAGAAATTTTAGGGAAATTTGTATACTTTCTTTTTTTCAAGGGATTTTATTTTTTTTCCAATATGAAAGATTTGGAACAGATATTTAGAATTTAATACGGATTACATCAAGGACAATTCTTTCTCTTTATTTTCATCAATTTGTAAAATTTTGTTTTTATAAATTATGTAATAATTGATAAAAATACCAAAAATTAACTTCCAAATAGGCAAAGGATAAATACTCAAAAAGATTATCAGTATATATGGATGATTTAAATATATTAAAAAAAAATATATATTTTTTCGCCACACCTTCTACTTTTAAAGTTAAAAACGGAAAGAAGGAGTTATTTCCTTTTTAGGGGTAACTCAATTTCAATTTTTAAAAAATGCTATGACAATGTTGCGGCACAAAAAGCACACATTCCATTGCCTAATTACACTCCACAAACTCAGTTTTTTTCCGACAAACAGACAATTATTAGGTTAATTTCGATCAATTAATTACAAGTTTAAAAAATGCAACAACCGATGCTTTTTAAATCAATCTTTGGTTTCATTAACATAAAACAAACCTAAAAGTATCAATTCATTTTCATAGAACAAAAAATACCAAAAAATTGAGACCATATTCAAATTAGAGACAAATTATATAATGAAATTAAATTACTTTTAAAATTATTATTCATGAACAATGTAATTAAGAATTTTGGATTTAAAACGATTATTATTTTTTTGTTTTTGTTTTTAATAAAAACAAATGTGTGGAAGAAATTCTTTCGCTTTCTATTGATGGTGGCAATACATAGTATTAAAAGCAAATCTAGTTTTTCTGTTCTTAGATTTTTCTAAATAAAGTAAATGATCATAATTTTTTTTTTATTATTTTTAATATTTTTTAATGATTGATTGAGTTCACTTAACGAACCATCTTTCTATATTTCCGAATCTTTGGTTAATAATAACTTATTCGTCTCCCGTTTATTCTAACTTTAAGACGTTCTGTTCGAATGACAACCCTTATATCTGTAGACGATAATCTTTTCACAAAAAATCCCAATTAAGTATCTTTAACTTTAAATCTCTTTAACAAAAAGAGAAAGTGCTTCTAAAAAGACCTTACCACTTCAAAAGTAGAACTAAGTGCATATTTTGTACTTAGAAAAAAGTGAAACAAATCACTTATTTACTTCATGAACGTCATAACTCAAAAAAAAAAAAAAAAAACTAGTTAATGATGTAGAAATATGCGTTATATCAAGCTTCATCTTCTGTAAAAATACCATGCACTCGTACATATCTGTTATGGTTACCGAGGTAATTGGCATTTTAAAACTTTTAATGCGATTTCTACAAAACCAGTTTTAATGAGTTATGACGTTCTTGAATTAAATTTATTTTTAGCAGGAAAAAAGAAAATTAAAATTTCACAAATTTAAAAGTGTTTCTTATCTTTTAAACGAGCTAGAACAATATTTTTATTAAAGAATTTTATAAACATTGTTTTCAGAGAAGAATTTCAAAAGCAGTAATCATGAATCATAAAAACGAAACATTCTACAAGCATGGCAACCATGGGTTAAACAAAAAATGTTCTTTTTTGTTTAACCCATGGTTGCAGCTCTTTTTCAGCACTAAGTGCTTACTTTCACTTACGACACAATATTAAAATTATGACTTTACATTCCTTTTTTCGCTGGGAACTCTTGATCTAAGCAGTTAAATTTTAAACACTTTTCCCTTTTGAGCATTTTCGACATATTTTAAAGAAAGTTAAGATTAATTTCACATTATAACCGATATTAAAAATATTTTAAAACTAAATATAAACAAATTAAATTTTACATAAATAACTTCAATATTTTTAATTTTGGTTATTCTATTTCTAATTTGGTTACTTTTTTTCAAAATTTTGGTTAGAAAATATGTTTTTTCGTGTCAACACAGATTTCACGTAAAACTGAAAGAAGAAAGTAAACAAAATTGTCATTTTAATTATTTGATAACATATTTCAATTATTTTTGCTAGCAATTGATCATTTTTTTTATTTTATTTATTTATTTATTATTTTTTTTTTTTTTTTTTGTGGAAACTGTGAGTAAATTTTTGGAATTATTCGAGGAAAACCCCCTTTTAAGAGAAAAAACTTTTCCGTTTCTGATATTTAATATTTTTAAATAGTAGTGTTTTGTATAAAAGTGATAGATATTTGTGTATCACCAAAAAAAAAAAAAATTCAAATTATGATCATTATGATTTTAATCTTGAACGGATACCAAAAATTACCTCAAAGGTGAATTTGAACCAAAAACTCAACATTAGTTTTGCCTAAGTACCAAATGGGTTCATGAAGTTAGCTAAGCGCAAATGGGTTTTACTTAACTCAGAAAAAATGATTTTCAAAGAAAAAATGCTGTGTCCTATTTTATTAAAAAAACATAAAGAGAAATTTAAGAATCTGTGAATAATCGTAGGTATTAGAAGTCGGTCAATGTTGATGTTAGTGTTGCGTTTAACCTTATCAAAAAAAGTATTTTTTATAATTCGCTATGATTTTCCTTTTATACTTATTCTGACACTTTTTGAAAACAATTAAATTAAAACAATTAAATTTTGATGGAAAAAGATTGGTTTTTTTGGTCAATATATCATTTTTTTCGGTGACTGTACATTGTTCCATCTTAGATGTATAAGACATCTTCTTCAAATCAGCCTTTGAACTCGTTCCAATAAAGATTTTCGTATAATCCTATCAGAGCGCCTTTACAATCTATGATGAGATACCAATAAAAACATTAAAGGATATGATAGTTGTCTGAATAAATCGTGTAATACAATTAATATGAATTCACCTTTTACATACAAATATTCTACAAAATCATTGAAACGATTCAAAATCTCATCACAAATATATTTAAAATTCATACTTACAAAAAATTATTATATATTAAACGCGAATCTATCTATATTTCGTATTATAATTTTAGAGTAAGCCAAAATAGTTTAAAATGATTGAAAATTTATTTTAAGTTATTTTATTTTTATATTTTTGATTGATAAATTTTTCTTCTTCCTGTATATTTTTTTAAAAGCTGTCGATGTTTGTCAAAAACTTTACATCAATTAGAAAAGTAATTACATTAATTAATAATATAATTAAATTTTAATATAAAATAAATTAATACTTTTATTAAAAATTATTTGGAATAATTTTTTCTGTGTATGTAAAAGTTTATTTCATCAGCAGTACTATCATAAGCAAATTGTGATATAAAAATAGATTTTTTTTCGGTGGAATAATTTTTAATACGGTTTGTTTTGAAGAGTAATTTAATCTAGAACTAGAACTATCAAGAGTAGAAACATCACATAAATGATAGGCATATATTTATTTATGTTTTAATGGTGGAACAGGAGGATCATCATTTAATTGAAGAGAATTTATTTGTTCAATTAAGTTGTTTAAATTCGTCGAATGTACTACATTAGAAACTGAAGATAATTTGTTTTGGATGTTTATAAACATATTTTTATGCTCTGGAAAAAACTGTGGTATTGAACACCAATTTTTTTGACATACATTTCACCACCAATATAAGCATTTGTTTTAAAGACAGCTATAGAAACCAAACAGACATTCCGCTACACTGAAAATGACACATGCCATGACCGAGCTAACAAACCACCATTCTCTCATCATCAGATGATGAGGAACACGTTTTATTGAGACATTTCATTTTATAGGTCATAATAATTTCTTTAAGTGTATGCCAATAATGCCGTCTGTCAACAAAAAATGCAGCACTGATCTGTAAAGGGATTTGGTAACATTGTTTAGAATGACAGAATATATGAAGCTTATAGAACAAACAAATGATCAATTGTTTCTTTTGGCTTTTTTATTGAAGATAATTGAAAATATAGTTTTTTATTCTTGTTTATAACTGTATCTAATGCTAAAACTAGTTAAATTATTTTAATATATATCAAGTATGAATCTATATTAGGGATTGCAATTTCCCGGGATTCCGGATTATCACTACTCTTATTAGTTGAACAAGTGAGATCAAATAGGATATGAATCTTTGCAATTAGCAGATTTAAAACTGAATTGTAAATGTACTGAAGAAAAGCAATTTGATCAATTTCTTAATCTACTGATTAATCAACTCGAATGAATACTAACATAACTCGCGAAAGAGTTTTGTGGAGATCAACCCAATATTAATATAGTTATTCTTATTTAAAAGATTTTTACCATAAAACAGAAAAAGAGAGATATCAGAAATTAAATTACAAAGGCATTTATATTATTCAAACATTCTTTCAAAATTCATTTGTATTGGGATTATCAACATAAATACATTAGGGTACCACTAGTTATTTTATTAACTATGTAACTAGTCAATTTAATATGGGCATGTCCTAGGAGGAAGTCACATTTTTGCACACATAATCACCTCCATGGCTACGAAATGGTACTTTTGTGCACACTCAATCATTTTTGCTGGTTACAATGAGTTAGTAAAAATCTTTTGTTGTCTTCCCTCTTTCAAAATTTTAGTTTGCTTAATGATCGTTCACAAAATGAACGAAATTAAAAAATAATGACAGAAAAAATTATTTATTATATAGTTTTTATTATATAGTTTTTAATATATTTTTTTTTTAAGATATTGTAGTTTTTTTTAATAAAACATAGAACGGCTGCCAGTAAAATGACCCGATGAAAAATCCGTATTTCATATGAAAAATTACCCAATGTTTTGAAGTGATTTTGGAGTCATTTCTAAACTATAATTCGTTTTTGATGAAATATTTCCCAATTTTTGGTGATTTTTCATTTTATAAGATTTTTTTTTTTTAAATAATGTTCACAAATAGTTTCTATGGTTGCTGTAGTTTATTAAAAAAAATTAGAGTAATTGATTTGGCAAGTCCATAAAATTAGTTGTCATTTTTGGTTTAGAAAATGAAGCACCGCAGGTGAAAATTTTTGTTAAAAATATATAATCTAGATCTTTTTGTTAATAAATATACCAAAATGCTTTAATGGATGATTTAGTCAAAATAAAAGTAGTGTGTAATAGAAAACTTTATTTCCTATTACACACTACTTTATTTTCTTCATTGTTGAAGTTCTAATATTTTAGCCTTTTTCAGTAAATTTTAAGAATTAAAAAAGTTTAAAAATAGGCTGGAAGCTAAAGCGAAAATTTTCGTTTCTCATAAGGTATTGATATCGTTTCTTATAAGGATCCAGAAAATATAAACTTTTTTGCTCTTCGACGAAAATTGTGGAAACTACAAACGGAATGGAAAACTTATATATACACTCAACCAAAGAAGAGAAGTAAATACGGTAAAACCCGATTTGGAGAAAAGTGGGTTAAATATCAACCAACTAAATTACTCGTATTAGCAATTCTACATAATTTTTTTTTTATTAATTTTTCGTAAATTAGTTAAATTGACTAAAAATCGTCAATGTGACTAAATGAATTAGTTAATTAAAAGGTAGTTGATTTGACAAATTTTTTTGTCAAATTGAATGAAATATTACTGAAATGAACTACATTTTTTTCATATTAAAGAATTTTACTCAATTTAACTACTTTTTCTGTGTAGTTAAATTGAGTAAAAATTTGTGCATAAATATAAGAATTTACTTTCATTGATTTTAGTTCATAATATTTAACAATAATTATATATTAATACTTTTTTACATTTTTTGAAATGAATCAAAAGTCAAGAATACTTAAACAAATTGTTTAAATTTTCATTTATATTTTCAATTTGTAAATGTATGTTTGAAATTTTCTGCGGAAAAATTTAGGTTTTTAATGATTTTTAGGTACATATTGGGGGCAGAAGAATACAGAAGATATGCTTTTTATTACAATGATGCATTTGCTATAGAATGGCAGCAAATTTAAGCAAATTTCTAATCCGTACTTTCTAAAAGTTTTTTATTTGAAAATTGCCATTTAAAGAGATTTATTGTTAATATTTTCATGCATAAGTATTTTTATATAAAATTTTAATCAAATCTAATAAAACTAAATTAAAATTTTAGCAGCATTTTTGCAAAATTCGCAAAATTATCATTGAGTACAATTTAATAATACGAGTATCTATGAACAAAATATTATTTTTTTATGAAAAAACTTTGGAAAAAAAGTCATGTTCGATTCATAATATTTATGAAAAAAATTTTCAATTATATGAATTTTTTCTCTGTGTACTCTGTTTTATTTAATTCCACTAAATTTTAGTTGAATTGAATACAAAATTTATTCAAATTATTTTTTTTTTCTATAAATTCAAGAATGTTTATTCATTTTAACTATTGACTTTTATTCAATATAAACAAATTTTTTAAATTTTAAAATACTTTTTAACTCCCGGCTGGAAAAATAACGTTTATATGTATATTATTTCATTATTTTATTCAACTAATATAAAATATAGCTTGCGGTTCTATGTATATATTGTTGAATTAATTGTTTTAGTGAATAATAAATACATTCATATATAAACGACTCTTTATTATCATCAAAAATAAAACAAATAAAAAATATTAAACACTTCAGTAATATTTATTGCATAAAAAATATATTTCATATTAGAAATAAGTATATGATTTAAGCGATTCTTTTTATAAATGAAATAAGTGTATTTAAATGAATATAAACGAGAAAGAAAGATATAGTTGGTCAAGACCGACTATATGATATCCTACACCACTTAATGTAAAATAAAATATACAAATACAGAATAATGCGTTGATACTAACATTTAGATAATTTTATGCACTTTAGGGCGATTCCTGGAAATGGGTTTATATGGGACCTATAGTAAATTATGGACCGATTCTCAGAAATTTTGGCACTATTATTTCTACTTACATAAAACTTATTTGCGTCGAATATTAACTTGATTCTAACATTCATATGAGATTTATGCGCGTTAAAGTGATTTTCGAAAGAGGGGTTTATATGGAAGCTATGGTCAATTGTGGACCGATCTTCATAAAATTTGGTATAAAGATTTATACTTGCACAGAACTTCTTTGCACTGAATTTCATTAAAATTTTCTTATTCTTAAGGCATTTTTGATTGTTTAAACTCTATTCCGGGGGAAAAATTGGATGGAGGCTATGTGAAAAAAAAAATAATGGACCGATCACAATCAATTTCAAGAGACTTAGTCCTTGTATCATAAAAGTCCCACTTGCGAAATTTCATTGAATTATCTTTAAAATTACGACTTTGTGCACAAGGTTCACATTGACAGCCAGCCAGACGGACCGGCAGACATCGTTAAATCGATTTGAAAAGTGATTCTGAGTTTATTGTTGTACTTTAAGGTGGGTATTGGATGGTTGTATCTGTACGTTATAAACACCAGCACAAACGCATAATACCCCAACCACTTATGGTGGTGTAGGGTATAAAAACGTTAATTCTTATAAAAAGTAAAAATAAATAAAATATATCTAAATAAATAGTATAAAATACTAACTTTGTTTAAACATTTAGTAAACTTACGTATCGGAGGTTTTGTGTGACGATCTGATGAAGGGACTAATATGCTGTGAATTAGGTAAAATAAACCAAATAAACGACTATCTGAAATATTTGAGAAAAAGTATTTGTCATTTCATAATTAGAAATATATTAAACACTTAAAGATACATTTCACATTTGTTTCATATCTTTTAGTAAAAGCTTAGCTGTTGGATTTTCGGTGCGATCATCAAATACGGAGATGATTTTTTATGAACATTTTTCGTTATTCGTATGGAAATAACGCCAATTTGATTAAAAGCGTTTACAATCGATATCGATCTGAAAAATGAAAAGCATACATAATTTAAAAATTTCATTTAACTAAATAAACTATTTCAGTAACAATTTATATCCTAACTGCTTTCGTACTTTAACTACTTATTGAGATGTCCATTTCATTTCAACGATAAATTTTGAATTATCACTCAATATTGCCTTTATAATATTTTCAACGTTTATTTCTGGATAACCCATAGCAACATATAAAAAATGTGGAAAATCATAATGCATATGTACTCTCACGTATGTGGACTCTCATAGTAGGTTTGTCCATATATGGACTTTTTTGTAGAACACTCTTTTTAAGTTTTCCGAGAACATTGATGTTTTCGTCATTAAATTTTCAAATTAAATAACTGCTCCTTAAGATAACGATTGTGGTCTAGCAGTTGATTATTTAATTATTTTTATATTTGATATGGAAATGATTTATAAAGTAGGTAAATTTACTTACATATACATTATAAATTTTTAACATTACTGCCAGTGCAGTTTGTACTATCTATATTGAACCAAATCTTGTATGTAAGATTTACGAAAAATTTTCGTAGAATTTTAACGAAAAAATAATATTTAAATTAACAAATGTTTTCTTTAAGCCAACAAAAAATGTATATATATATATATATATATATATATGCATATATATTAGTATATATATATATATATATATATATATATATATATATATATATATATATATATATATACAAATATGTATATATATACTTTTTTAATATGTTGATTTCAATAAAATTTCGTTAAACGAAAAATCTATTAAATTAACTAAAATTAGTTAAACTAATATATTTTAGTCAATTTGAGTAAAATTCTTCTATCTGACTAAAATTACTTAATATATATGCATAAATATATATATATATATATATATATATACTAATATATATGCATATATATATATATATATATATATATACATATAAATAAATATATACATTTTTAGTTGACTTAAAGAAAACATTTGTTAATTTAAATATTATTTTTTCGTTAAAATTACGAAACGAAATTACTTTAACTAAAATTTAGTAAAATTAAATAAAATAGAGTATGATACGAATAAAACATTTAGCTAATTTGACTAAAGATAAGTAAGATTAAAGAGGGGTAATTTTATTTTTGTCAAATTGAATAAAATTCTTCAAATTTACTAAAGGCACGTAGAATTGAAGACATTTCGCTAAAATTATTTTAGTTAAATTGAATAAACTTCTTAAATTTCACTAAATAACTTCAAATTGACTACAGACAAGCAGAATTGAAGAAATGTCGGTAAAATTAGCTAATTTATTTTCGTCAAATTGAATAAAAATTTTTCATTTTGACTAAATCGTCTAAAATCATATAGAATTCAAGAAATTTCGTTGTAATCAACTAATTTATTTTAGAAAATTGAAGAATAACAAATAGAATTGAAGAAATTTCTTCAATATATAAAACGCATATTGGTACAGAAATATGTAGTTTATTTAGTAAAATGGAATTTTTTAATTATACCAATTTTAAACACTTGTGCACAAATGAAGGTTTTTTTTCCATTCGAATTATGAACCGTTTTTTCAAAAAATCACCTTCTTATTTGATGTTCACATCAAGGATCCAGCAAGCAAACTTTTAAATCAAAATATAAAACAAATATTAAATTTATCTAAAGGTAATATATTACTAATTATGAAATAACAAATTACTTATTTTTTAATATTTCAATTATTTGGTTCATGTAATGGCATACCAGTCCGTAATATGTATACTACTTACTTAAAATTCAACAATTCAAAAGAATAAATATTCATAAATTAAAAAAAAATAGTTTATTTCAATAACTTTTTTATTCAATTCAACTAAAATTTAGTAAAATTAATTAAAATAGTAAAATTGATTAGATAGATAGATAGATAGATAGATAGAGAAGGTTGACATGATACCCTTGTAACACATTTCCACCCAGAGACCGATCTCGGTCCATTGTGAGTCCCTTCATTTGAAAAACACTACAGAATAGAAAGAATGGGAAGAAGAAAAGAGCCAAGAATAAAATGAATCATAAGAAGAGTAAAATTGATTAAAATTCTTCAATATGAAGAAAAATATTTTTAGATAGTTTTTTCAATTTGACAAAAAACTTATCAAATTAACTACCTTTTAATTAACTAAATCAGTTGGTCATATTGACGATTTTTCGTTAACTTAAATAATTTACGAAAAATTAACAAAAATTTCTGCTGAATTGCCTAATGATTTTGTTGGTTGATATTTAACTTACTTTCCTTCAATTCTACACATCTTTTTCCCGTAATTACTACTCTTTGTTGGTATTGTTATTGTTCACTAGAATTTATACGAATATTTATGTATGTATACCAATTTTTTTTAACACTTAATAAAAATATTGACACAACTGATATTCTTCAATATGCGTTTTCTATATTGAAGAAATTTCTTCAGTTCTATATGACTTTAGTAAATTTGAAAAATTTTATTCATTTTGACTACAATAAAATAGTTAATTTAGAAAAAAGTTCTTCAATTATACATGCATTTAGTGGAATTAACTAAATTTTTTATTCATATTGAAGATTTTCGCTAAATTTAACGACTCCATTTTATTTAATTTTACTAAATTTTTTTTAATTTTACTAAATTTTAGTTAAAGTATATCCGTTTATGTACTAATAAATTTTTTCAAAGATTTTTAAATAACGTTTAGTGTGGCAGAATCGAAATTTTTTGAAAATAAATTTTTAACTTCTAATCAGCTGGTTGGATTTACGTATAATTTTACACATGCTTAGCACAGTACTGTACAATTTTAATTTGGAATGGAGACTGCAAATGCCCTTTTAGTAGTGGAGATATTGCGGCTCAAAAGAGGGTACTTCTGATATAGAAAACTTTTCATCGCTAACCAAATTTTTGTTTCTCATGCGATTTCAAATACTTTTACTTAAAATTTTCGAAAAGGCCTTTGAAAAACATGCTTTCACGTGCTATTTATATTTTTTTGTAATTTTTTGTAATTTGCATTTGTAATTTCAACTATTTTATAATGCAGTTTTTATTTCCTTGGAGTATAGTCAGTCTGTCCAGTTTCTTCAAAGGTCGGTTTCCCTTGTTACCACAGAGCTTCCTTGTTCCTACGAGAAACGAACAACTACGAAACGATACCTATCTACGAGAGAAAAGAGCAGTGGCAAAGTTAATTCTAAGATAGAATGTTTTAGTTAACAAAAATAAATCCGACGAGACAAATTTTTCTGCTCTCGACCGGCTGTATATGATTATATGGCTAACTGGATTTACAAATGCTTTTGCTAAAACTAACTATTGAGATGCAATCCACTAAGATAAATTCTTCGGAGTTAGTACTTCAAATCTCAATCTGCTAACTAGGATCGTATGGGCTATGTTAGTAATAACTACTATTCGGCGAGATAAAGGCATCGGCTCTCGTTCGGTTAACTACAGATTTTTGTCTCAAAATGCAATTCGATGAGATAAATTCTTCGGCTCTCGGTCGTATAATTACAGGTTGGCTACGGTTCGGAAGAAAGAACTTCGGTCGTGCCTGGTGATACTTTGATCCCTAACCGGTACTTCGATTCTTGCTCCTCTTTGTCTTCCCAATCTTGTTTATTTATATTTAAATTTATACAAACTAAATGAGAAATATAAATTCTCTTATTGTATTGTAACTTCTAAAGTAGTATTATTGTAATATGTTGATGGTGTAATATTTGTAACTACACGTTACAATCTTAATTTTACAAAATCTTTGTCCACTTGTTTCAGTATATATGCCAATATTTTTTACCAATATTGTAAATTTTTATCAGGCTGGTTAAAGGACAAAATTATCTATAGTAGAAAAAAGACTAGAAATCCGTATCTCTTCTAAGTCCAAAAATAAATAATTTTGAAATTGGAATTTGCAAGAATTATGATATTTTGTATTTCTTGGTCGAAAAGTGTCTACGCTCTTTACTCTTTGAAATAAAATTTTATTTAAAAACAGATAATGATTTAACACTTTTCTCAAAGGTATCTTCACAGAGATAACTTCAGAATTAAAATAAAACCAAACACCCAACAGCACTATATACAGATTCTTCCGAATTTTACCAATTTTAAATAAAAAGTTTTAATTTTTTTGGGAATTTTGGGATTGATTTTATTAAAATCTTAAAATTTTCTACAATTTACCATTTCAAATGATGAAATCAACAATTGCCGAAATTTTCGTTAGGATATCTTAAAATTTTAATTCTGCCCCATTGTGCATTGTCTATTAAAAATTAAATAATAAATAAAATTGTAAGATATATACTAAAGTCCTGCAAATTATATCTTATAAGACATTGCAAGCCACTTGTTACTTTTTAAGTGCTTTAATTCAGTGTGTGAGTGGAGAAATAAATACTGTTTTGCAAATACTTAAAATCATATAAATACTCGTACTACTTTTGCTCAGGGTTGTGAGATTTTTTGAGTCTCTGTCGCAAGTTGTTAATCAGAAATCGCCAAAAACCGCCAACTTAAAACTTTGCTTGGGTTTTTAAAGAAATACTAAAAAAAAAGTATCTAAAATCTTGTGTCGTACAATTTTAGTACTTAAAATTCCGTATAATCTATAAATATAAATTCAGCTTTAACAGAGCCAACGATAATTGCAATAGCTAATAATAAGACTGTGCTAGTTGCAAATTTTTGCAAACTGGACAACTCACTGTTAAAACTAATTCGAGTACGCTGAATTAAGTGATGACAGCCGTTTTTCGAAGTTAGTTTTCATATTCGCGATATTTCGGTTTAAATTTAATTATTTAAGACGCAAATTAATTGTAAACTAGGAAAATTATGTATATATTTTTTTTATAAATTAAATCAGTTTTAGCCAGATTTTAAATGTTTTTATATTTTTGTTTGAAAAGTTGCTCATTGGTAACATTAGTTAGCTTGCTTACAGAATTATAGTAATATTTTTTTCCAGCTTAAAGTTGTGTTTATTAGATTTTAAAATACGAGGGCGAATCAATAAGTCCGTGACTTTGCCGAACTTCCCTCGTAGTTATATCAAATATAACACTATTCCCATCAAGTACCACCTGTTAATAGACTACTGTCAAATTTTGAGTAAGTGTCGTCATTTACTTTGCGTTTAACAGCTGTTCAAAACATACAACCTCGTGTATTTTTCTAAAAATGGAAAAAAATGAATTTCGAGTGCTCATTAAAGATTATTTTTTGCGAAAAAAACCGTCAATCAAACCAAGGAAAAGCTCTATAAATGTCTTGAAGGATTTGCTTTTTTTGTCACACCACTTGTTTGCGACAAATGTCTTGAACGCCTGCATCTGCAATTGCTCTTATATATGACGAATTTGCTTTGCTTCGGTCAACGAATAGTATAAATAGTATTTATTGTTGTTATTGTACATGTTTACTATTAACAACACACTTAAAAAGTAAATAGATTTGCTTTTCAAATCATCTTACGCAGGGCATTATTATGCATGTACATATATTTCTTTAATGTTATCAAAAACTCTAATTGTATTTACTAAATAATCTCGATATATTTTTAGGGATTTTCTTCACTTAGAAGATATTTATTAAAATTCAACAATTTTATTCAATTTGAATAAAATAAAGTAAATTTCATCAAAATTTCTTCAAATTTATACGTCTCTCGTAGATTTAAATATTCTTAGTCAAGTTGAAGAATTATGTTCAAATTGACTAAAATTAATATATTTAATTTTAAAATTGACGAAAAAAATAGTTAAATTAACAAATATTTATTCAAGTTAACTTCTTTTATGGATGTTAAATTGAATAAAATTATATGTTATTTTACTTACGAAGAGTTACTACCAATTTAACTAATTTTCGTCGATCTAATAGATATTTCGTTAATTTTTCAACGAAATTTTATTTAAATCAACAAATTTTCCAAAAAAAATATATTCTTCACAAAAATTTTTTAATTGATTTGAAGAAAAATTATTTTGATTTGAAGAAAAAATTTATTAATTTAAGTATTTTTTTTTTTCGTTAAAATTCGAATTTTCGTCAATATTACCTACGAAATTTGGTTCAATGAAGTGACATCCTTAGATATTTTAATACCTCAATTGGTTCTTTGATCGGTTTCGATCTCATATTTCATACAATTTAAAAACTATTTTAGACCTCTCGCGGATCCCCTAAAAAGTTACTACGGACTCCATTTGGGAAACCGTGCTCTAATCTATACATATATATAAAAAGGTAACGTTACTGAATGATTGACTGATTCACCATCTTACAGCCCAAACACCTAAATCTAGAAAGATGGCCTACCGCCATATGTATCCACTAAAGCAGGATTTTGGAAAACACGTTAAAATTGGTATCATTATATCTCATAAACTTACCCTTACTTACATGTATCTGGTACTATTTTAAAATTCAGCCCCTTTAGGAGGAAAAGAGGTAAAAACTGTATTTTGTAACTCTTTTGGAACCCTTTTTATCTTTTGTACCATTAAACATAAAATTAATGTTTAAATCATATTCGTAACTAATCGAGAAAAATGTAAATTTGGTACTTTTTAGAAACTCGAATGTTTAAGGGGTAAAAATCGTACCTATCTTTGTACTTTTGAACGTAGAAACTTGAAATTAAAGATACATGTTCCTATGTGGGTAAAAATTTACTAGAGAGAATATGTGATACTTTTTCGTTCTCTTTATGATAGTTTTTGAATTAACTATAATATTAAGCATAGAAATATGAAATTAAATTGAAACGGTCCTGATGCTTTTTGAATTTTCCATAATAGTGAACCTAGGAACAAGAAATTAAAAGTACATGCTTTTACGCCAACAAACGCAGGGACAAAATTAGTCACATTAATCTCTACTAAAAGGTAATAATAGAAATAAATTATTTCGTACTCTTCGAAATTTCGAACGTTTAGGACGTAAAAAAACTGTATTTTGATACTTTATTGATATCCTACGATTCTTCTAAACTGAAAAACATCAAAAAACATAAAATTTAAAACGTATTATTTTCTTATCACAAATATATCAGAGCTCATCCTTCTAGCCGATTATATTTTTATAAAAACTATGTTATACTAGAACTGTCAAACTTCGTACATAAAAAATTAAATGTTATGCATCTCACTACGAGACTGCTATACGTTATGAATGTGCCTTCCAATTTTTTTGATTTCTGGAATTGGAAAAAAATTGCAAAGGTCAAAATTTCGATATAAAATAGATCAAATTCAGTAGGGTCTGGAAGCAGTCCTATTGGTGTTTGTTCTTGTTTTTTAATCCTGAAATCATTTCTGTGAAAATACTTTTCACAAAAGTGTAAAATTATTATATATTCTTAAAGCAAAGTTTATTTTAGAGAAAAAAGAGTGTAGACAGTTTTTCGGCAAAAAAACACAAAATGAAAATTTAAATGCAAACAACTTGAAAACTATAAAATATAAATAGCACACGCAAACATATTTTTCATAAGTTTTATATAGAGCTTTAAGAAAATGTAAAAATATTTTATATTGTATAAGGAACAAAAATTTGGCAAACGGGAAATATTTTCTATGTCAATGTTTTCTATGCAAAGATTTGTATATACGCTGATGCAAAATAATTATTATTCAATTGGTTCAATTGGTTTCTTTAAAACAAAAGTATAGAATTACTTATGTTGACATGATTACAATTATGAAAAAGCATCAAAGTGGTTTTTAAATGATTATTGTTTATTAATCATACATAAAAAGTGTTAAAATCATTATGTGAAAAAGTAAAAAAATAGCTTCGTGAAAATTAACTAAAAACGGTTCTCTGAAAAAGAACAATAACATGCTGTTACAGTGAAAAATCACTCGAGAAATGACATAACGTAAGTTATAAGCCCTCTTGAGGATATTATAAATCAGTTTATAAAATTTGCTATACACCCTCAGAATTTCGAGTTATTCGCAAAAAGTTTTCTTGTATAAATGTATTTCTAATTCCGTTATTCTTTGGTTTATTTTTTTCTATTTAAACTTTTCTGGAAAGTAGAAGAAACAGGCTTTTCAACGGTATGCATTTGCTTTGTTTTGTTCAAATATTAAAAGTAAATTTTCAAACAACTTCTAGAAAAATTAACATTTTTACCCCATTTTTCGAGCTTGACTGAGATTTTTTTAAATATTTTCTATAAAAGTTATTGCAATGAAGCAATAATTTTTAAGGCCATTTTTGTAGAACTTATTTGATTTTATCGGTAATAATTTACTAAAACTTTCCATACATTTTTAATTTTATCCTCAAAAAATTAAAACCGAGTAAAAAATATATGAAGAATTTTTCAATAAACTTTAGAAAATGCTTAATAATTTTCACGCGATATATCATTTTATTCTATACAAAATAACATTTCAAACTTTATAAACAAATATGTGTAGTCTTTTAGAGAAAAAATCAGAAAATTTTCAATAAAGTCAAAATTTCAAAAAAGAAAAGAAAATGAATTTTAAAATGGTGAATAATTCAGCATTTAGTTTGAGGGTGTATAAAGGATAGTAATATAGTTAAAAATCTAGGTCCTTTTGCTTTCAAATCAATTTAAAATCTTAAATTTACTTAATATTTATGTAACCACGAGATCTATGTTGTACTAACTACCCTAAAAACGGTTTTTCTCAATATATCGAAATTTCGGGGGTGTTGCGAAATTTATTAAAATTGTTTTGTGATGTCCTCCAAAAGGTCTACAACCAACATTATTATATTGTTTTCCGAGTGAAAATAAAAAGTGATATTTTGTAGCAGCGTGTAACTAATGGTCGTAATTTCAAGAAATATTTAACTACGGGTGTAATTGTCTATTAGATATCTGTACTTAACTGGTAAAATTAAATCGTTATTCTAAAACCGTTTTTACCTGGGTGTTTATACGGAATGGATTAAAGAAAAAATAAGGTAACAATAGTAGATTGTTCTCTTGATGGAGTAAATTGTATATAAAGCTGTTCGTGTAGTTATAACCATCCTCTCAAGGTATTGTCGCTGTTTTATTTTTCGTAATGCAAAAAAGTGTTGGACCCAGTTAAGTGTTCCAGTTCACAGTCTCTCTCTCTCTCTCTGATTTTATATAACCATGCCCATCTGCCTGTCTGTAGGTTCTTGGAACAAAGTCGACGCCTTTTGAAATTGTTTATTATCTGTCTTTTATTACATTTGATTCGCATTCAAATATCTTCTAGGTCGGTTAATAAAAATCTCAATTACGTCAATATGTATTTAAAATTTTGAGGAAATATATTTAGATCTTTCTATAATTTACCATAGTACATAAGATTTATGGCATGATAATTCACGATTTCACAAGAATCCATAATTAGCCACAGAGACCCTTTCACTAAATATTTAACATGTACTTTTTTCATTTTTCTTCCAAAAATGGTATAAGAAACACTACTGTTGTCTATTTGGTTTGTCATACCAACGAGTTGAAATTATCAAATTTTATTTACACGGGCATAAATAAGTCTGTTCTGTGAAAAAGACAAAAATTAAATAAGTATTAAACATTTTTAATGATATTTTATTATGAAAATTAATGTTTCATTGATAATAAAAACAAAAATAAAAGAAAAATATGAATTATGCTTTTGACATTTTGTTATTTATTTAAAAATTCTATTTTAGAAATCTAATTTTTGGATATTGTTTAAATTCTATCTACCATTAATTTTAGCCTTAAAACCAAACAATTAATTTTTACTTGCAAGTAAAATATTCAGTAATCAGAAAAGTTTTTTTTTTTTTTTTTTTTTGAGATAGTATGTGTAACTGACCGAATTCGATTGCCTAAAGATTCTGTTACCACAACGAAACTGTATTGTCTGTGAAGCTAAATGGTGGGCCTTGATTTATAAAAAAGTATATATATATATTTATATATTATATATGTATATTATATATGTATATGTATAAATCAATACTTATGTAGTAAATGTTTGATAAATTTGTTTTCCATCATCTTTAAAATATATTAAGAATATTAATAATTTCGGTCACAATTAAATAAAAACATTCATGAATAAATTAATTCTTTGAAACATAATATTATAATTATTCTTTGTTAAAACTGAATATACATTTATAAATTATACGAGTTTTTTTTTTTTTTTTTGTATTTAAAGAAATAACCAAATAACATTCAAATTTGGCGATTCGTGACGATTTCTGATTAACAATTTAGCCACAGAGGCTCAAAAAGATCTGACAACCCTGCTTACCAATGACAACACCCTTCCTGGATGCGATGATTTTGTACTATCCCTCCTCAAATTGTCATATATGTGAAAAAAGTTAAGGAAGTGGCAAAATACGGTACCATTGTCATTTAACTGGTAAATTTAGAGAAGCATCCCATAACTCTTGGAATATTAATTATAAAGCAGCCAAATTCGTACCAATATTCTTTCATAATTCTTCTTCCTATGATTGCACAGTGGGGAAGAATCGAAATTTTTTGGAAATAAATCAGTAACTTCTGATCGGCTGGTTGGATTTTCATGAAATTTGGTATATTCGGAGCAGAGGAGTGTGCAATGTTAAGCTTGAAAGGGGGGCACAACAAACCCCTCAGTGGCGGAGCTAAAGAGGCTCAAAGTTAGATACCTCTGACATAAAAAATTTTTAATCACTTGCCAAATTTTTGTTTCTCGTCCGATTTCAAATATTTGTTGTAGGCCCTGACAAGACCTATTTATCTCTTACAGTTTTCGAGTTATTTGCGTTTGAATTTTTAAGCACCATAATATTGCATGTTCTTCGTCCAGTTTTTTCATTTATATCCTAGTATTTCCGACAGATTTTATTAGTTTTTTTTCTCAGCTAGTTAAAGAACAAAATTATCTACTGAATAAAAAAAATTTGAAGTCGATATCTTTACCGAGACCAAAAATAAACGATTTTGAATTTGAAAATTGGAAAAAAGATGACTTTTTGTTTTTTTTTTTAGCCGAAAAAGTATCTACACTCTTTTTTATCTAAAATAAAATTTTCTTTAGCAATATATAATAATTTTGCACTTTTATGAAAGGTAACTTCACAGAGATGACTTTAAGACTTTAAGAATTTTATATGAATGTTTTGATTTTCTCAAATTGCAAAGCACGAATCAATAAGCGGAATATATTTTAAGAATCTTCAATATGTTGTTAAAAGTTTTAAATCAAATTCTTCGGAAAAATGTGGATTCTATAGTCAAAAATGTAAAAAATCCCATTTATGGGAATTTTCATTAGTTTTTTTGGGAATTCAGTAAAACCCTACCCCTGATTGAAATTTGGTTAACGCGCTTTTATTTATATTAATAAGGTTCACATTTTCTGCAAATTTAATTAAGATATCTTTATAAACAAATATGTTATTACAATTAAAAAAAATTGTATTTTCTCCAAAAACCCCAAATTGGGCCTTTTGTTTGGTTTATCTTTAAGTAGCGAAAAAAAATTTAAAAATATGTATTCCAAATTAAGTTTATCCTTTAGCACATATAATTTCCAATTTTTTTCAAAAAGATTCAGGTCAATATCGTGCCTCATTTCAGAAATATGCGAGTTAGAACTTTTATATTTCCAATTTATTGTATATATGACTGTATTTTTACAAACTTGAAACTTTTGCCTTTAGCTTTGCGTGAATAATTACTTAGAAAATTATGAATATTTCTGTATACTTTTACTAATATCTATACACAAAATATTTTTATAAAAATAATCAAAAAATATTTTTTTATTTTTAATAGGGTTGCCATATTTCCCAAATTTAAGTAAATCCTTATCCTTTTCTAAGCATTCATATATTTCTATTAACGAATTTAAAATAACAAAACAAACAAAAAATGTCTATTTTAACCAAATCAACAAGTATTTTATTAGTTTACATTTATGGTGTTTACCTAAATTTAACAAATGTATTTATATTTATGATATAGTGGCAATGTACAGGTATCCTTTCCGGTGATACTTATCTGCAGCATTTATGTATTACTGATGGTTCAAAATCTACATTTTTATGAGCTAGTGACAATGCACAGGTAATATCCTTTCCGGTGATACCTAACAGCAACATATAATATCAATGAATTCGGTATAGGTACTCTTCCAAATTGACTCTTTCAAATATTTTACCTAATGAAAATTCACAGAATAACTGTAAATATATATACCTGTGCGATATATCTAATATATATATACGAATGCGAAGTTGATTACCATGGTGATTACATTGAAACATGAACAAGTGTGTTGCGTTCTGTGGAGTTTATCTAGAAATGATCTTAATCGTTTAGAAGCTATAGTGGAATTCATAAAAACTACATATCATGCAAAAGTCGACGTCATTGGTAAATCTCAGATAGAGAGCTTTTTAAAGTTGTATGACGTAAAAATGAAGTCCTTGAATCAGCGTACTAACAGATAAAAATTATACATTCCGATTGAATGGATACTGATATAGAAATATCGGCGTGCAAAATATCAACTGGAGCACCCTGCAAGACATATGATGATTTAAGTACAAGAACTGGACCTCAGTCGAAACAATTATCAAGTTTTAAGAAAAGCTCTGCTTGAAAATGGACACTCAATTCTACCATCATACAAGGATATTCAAGAAAAAAAGCAAACTATTTTACCATCTATTTCTGTTACCGAAAAGGAAGCATGTGTAGAACTATCTTTTTTGCTTGAGAACACAGCTACCAGTATAGTTGCAGATTTTTCTGCAGATCAGTTGGAAAAAGTAAATAACAGCGACGTTGCTAGTGGAAGTAAGAAAATGGCACTAAGAAAATGACCCTATTAAAAATAAAAAATATTTATTAATTATTTTTTTAAAAATATTTTGTGTATAGATATTATTAAAAGTATACAGAAATATTCATAATTTTCTAAGTAATTATTCACGCAAAGCTAAAGACAAAAGTTGCAAGTTTGTAAAAATATAGTCATACCCAGCAAAAACCTTTTGGTTTTCGGTAATAACAACTACTTATTAAAGTAGTTTCTTGGTAATGAGGCGTCATTATTATTTGCCTACTCTGTATTACATTAATAAGTACTTAATAGTATAGTAGCACAGTAATACTGCAATCACGTGGATGAGTTGGCTTGAGCGCCGGATTAACAACCAGAAGGTTGTTGGTTCAACCCCATTCTGAAGCTGTTAGTTTTTTATAACAAGATATCTAAAAAGATATTTTAAACTAAATAGAGTGTACTGAGTAAGACGTTAGTAAGTAAAAACGTATGGTCAGTTTGTGTCCGAGTTTTTGTGTTTTTTTTATTTTTGTTTTCGTTTGGGTACATATTTTTTAGTACCCCTAGATTCAAAAAATAACTACATGAATTTGTGGACAACTCGAACAAAAATAACTAGTTATTCAGGCAAAAAATAAGTAGTTTGCTTTTGTTTCCAATTATACCTGCTAGCTTACCAGGAAAGCAAAGTTTTTGCTGGGTATATACAATAAATTGGAAATATAAAAGTTTAAACGCGCATATTTCTGAAATGAGGCATGACATTGACTTGAATCTTTTTGCAAAAAATCGGAAATTATACATTCTAAAGGATAAGCTTAATTTGGAATACATATTTTTAAAATTTCTTTCGCTACTTAAAGATAAACCAAAGAAAAGGCCCAATTTGGGGTTTTTGGAGAAAATACAATTCTTTTTAATTGTAATAACATATTTGTTTATAAAGATATCTTAATTAAATTTGCAGAAAATGTGAACCTTATTAATATAAATAAAAGCGCGTTAACCAAATTTCAATCAGGGGTAGGGTTTTACTGAATTCCCAAAAAAACTAATGAAAATTCCCATAAATGGGATTTTTTACATTTTTGACTATAGAATCCACATTTTTCCGAAGAATTTGATTTAAAACTTTTAACAATATATTGAAGATTCTTAAAATATATTCCGCTTGTCTATTCGTGTTTTGGGATTTCAGAAAATATGGTCTAAAATCAAAACTTTCATATAAAATGGGTCGAATTCGGGAGGTTGTGTACCATGTGTGTACCAATTGAGTTATTGGGCTTGTTTTTATCTTAAAGTCAAGTTACCTTTCAGAAAAGTGCAAAATTATTATATACTGCTAAAGATAATTTTATTTTAGATAAAAAATAGTGTAGATACTACTAGGTTTGTTGTGCCCCACTTCCAAACTTAACATTGTACACTCCTCTGCTACGCCTATACCAAATATGAAAATTCAACCAGCCGATCAGAAGTTACAGATTTATTTCCAAAAAATTTCGATTCTGCCCCACTGTGGATTGTTAGTGATTGTGATTTAAAGTAAATCCCCTGAATAAAGTATATATATATATATATGTATGTATCTATATGTATTATATATTTATATATTTATATATATATATATATATATATATATATATATAATTGGAAGAAATGGAATGTTCGCATTGCACTGATGTAGATTACGAGCACTGAATTTGTCTGGACTTTCAATTGCAATAACTTGTTAGATTACACTAAGTTATATTGAAAAATAGATGTTATCCTCTTAACAAATATTTTCCAAAATTGTAGAAATATTTGTAAAATTATATGTAGTATCGACCCATATTAATATTACACTGCTCCCGTTTTATCATGGAATGCGATGTTAAGAACAACTAATATAGAGTTAGAACTTTTAAGTGACTTCAATATGCATAGTTTTATACAAGACGGTATTAAAAGAGGTTTAGAGCAATTTTCATAGCGGTATTCTAGAGCAAAAATTAAATATTTTGAAAACTTTTATAGTAGTAATCCTTCAGAATATTTAATGGATCCTGATGCCAATAATTTATATTGTTCGGCCATGTCGGAATATTTTCTGTATTGAAAATTCGAGTGGGCTTATGATGATGCTGCTTTAGAGATAATTGATGTGACTACTATGTCAGATACATCTGATATTGGTAATTTTTTGAAGGTAGATATAGAATATTCACAATGTGTACATATATGAATTTCATAATGATTTAACATTTTATCCAGAAAATAATTTTTTTTTGAATCTAAATATAAGACATTAACACCAAAAGTAAAATATCTGATCAATTATAGTGTTCTTAAATAAAGAATGGATTGATATTAAAAAGATACACCGATCATTAGAATTTCGACAATTTCCATGATTTAAAACATATATAGATTTGAATACATACCACAGAGCAAACATAAGATATTCTTTTGAAAAATATATTTTTTTAATCTTTTTTTAATCAATTCTCTATAGGAAAAACTATGGAAAAGATTCTCAAACGCAAAAACATAAACATTTTTACAGATTGTAAAATAACAGAGCATAATCAATTAGGAGTTATAGCATAAATTTCTAAGCCAAATTTTTCGAGTATAACTCAATTTTCTGTTCAGTTAAAGGTTATTAAAATAATTTACAACAAACCAATTTAATTAGGCTCTGTTGTGCTGGAACTCTATAAATGGAAAATGTATGATTTTCATTATCAATACATGAAACCTAAATTTTATTCCAATTTAACATTGAATTATATAGATACAGACTCATTCATATATAAAAACGGATGATTTTTATAGTGATATTATTGAGGATATTGATTGAGGTTTGATACATTAGAGTATCATCCAAATAACATCTTTAAACCTCTATAGATGAAAACCATAAGGACTCAAGTAGGGTTGCTAAAACCTCTGGCATGCGGTCTCCGCAATCGAGCGCTGCTGGTCAAAACGCACACGGTTCTTTTAAGGATCCCTTAAAGGAGGTCATTAAAAGGGCTAGATATGGGGATAACCAGCAAACTTCGTTAGCCAAGAAGGCTATTCGCATACCTTTCAGGTCTGTTAAGGGCTCCCACAAGGTGATTATTAAAAGAACTAGGTCAGGAAGCGAATTGCCCTCTATTTCGAAAAATGCAGAACTGTATTCAAGCTGCTGTCATTGATAAAGTTGATCCAGATGGGAGGATCAGCGTTGAGTAATGTTGACAGATTGAGCGTAAGCTCATTGAAGAGAATCCTTCTTAAAAGGAAGGCCGGACGATGTATCCTTCAAAGGCGCGGACTGGATGAAGGGTGTCAAAACTATCAAAAAAATCTTTTGAATTTCTCAAAAACGCAGTTACTAAGTGCTATGCTTTTTATCCGGAAGCGAAACTTGAGGTGATACTGGCGTCTGAGTTGCCCCTACGCCCAATAGTGACAGCATGATTTCCTCCGCCCATTCCAGAGGTTGGAACCATTCTGATAGTATTGGAAAATCAGAATGTATTTCTTGTTACAGGTCAACGGAAGATTGTGAACTCTATGACCTGTAAAGAGAACCATGTCAGAGACTTTAGTTTCTCAAGAAGCTGGAGTCATTGGGGTAGTTGTCAATTTTGGGTTTGGGGTGATTTGGTTAAGATATTTTAACCGAATTGACAAAGCTCTTCATTGACTCCGAAGTGGACGTGTCCCTTATTCAGGAACCCTGGATTAACAACACCAGGGTATGTGGTTTAAGACTCACGGGGTATAACTTGTTAATACCATTTACATTGGAGAAGTTACGAACATGTATATTTACTAGGAATGATTTGAAAATTAAACTTCTTCATTCTTTTAGTAGTCAGCTGACCAATAGGAAGCCACTGTAGGCAGTAAACTTATAACATGTACATACCATTCGAGGCGGCTAATCTACTGGACATCGCTCTACAGCATTTGGCGGAGCACAGCAGGAGGAGAGGAGCGTACACAGTTTTGGGATGTGATGCGAAGGCTTACCACCACCCTTGGGGAAACAGGGACATCAACAAGAGGGGTGAGTTAGTATTTGAATTTGTAACTAGTTATAATCTTTATAGCTGCAATAGTGGTAATGATCCAACATTTAGAACGAAAGATAGGGAAACGGTTATAGATATGATGCTGGCGAACCAAGGGCGTGAAATTGTCAACGACTGGAGGGTAGCTACGGATTATTCCTTTTCGGATAATAGTGTGATATCCTTCAGTCTTGACTTTGTTCATAGCAACTCCAGAAGGACAGATTGGGAGTCCTTCGGTGAGTTAATTGATAGGGATTTAAGGGATACTGAGGGCTGCAGAAATTCAGCTGAGGGTATCGAGGAAGTCGTGAATAATTTCACGAATGCAATTAGAAATATCTGTGAGCTCAGTTGCCTGGTCATTTATCCTTGCAAACGGAGGCAGCCAAAATGGTGGACCAGGGAACTTAGGGACCAACGGTCTAAAGTTAGGAGGTTGTTTAACAGAGGGAAAGCTTCATTAAGTATAAGACGGATATCATGGGTGAATTTCTGTGAATCCGAGGACTCTGCTAAAGACTTGTATAGATGTAGATGGGCATTATCCAAGGACCCTGTGGCATCTGGATATATACAATGTGCGTACAAGTCGTGGACAGAGTCTGGCACGGAGTCCTTCAGCTTACTGATGGAGACTCATTTCCCTGGCTGTAAGGATATAAGATCTGATGGAAGGGCAGATAGTGTCAGTGATAACCTACAGACTGGATCAGAAAAGGTTGATATCGATGCGATAGAGAAGATGATCTCTGGACACAAGGTAAGATGGGCAATAAGCTCATTGGACCATACAAGTCGCCACTCCCGGATGGCATTTTTCCGCCTTTTTACAGAAAGTTAATGATAGGTCACCTCACTACTCGTGCAGGTATTTATGTCTAAAATGATATATATTCTCAGGGGGTGGAAATAGGTAAGAGTCATTTTCATACCCAGAGCGGGTAAGGCGATTCTCTTGAAACCCAAGGACTATAGAACGATCAACCTATCGTCTTTTCTGCTTGAGACAATAGAAAGATTGATAGATCTGTATCTAAGGAGGAGTATGAGAACTCGGGTCTTTAGCGACGCTCAACGCGCCTATTTTAAAGGTAAGTCTGTTGAACGTGCCCTGCGTGATGTGGTGGGTTTTATTGAATCTTGTCAGATTTTCTCGATATAGAAGGAGCCTTTAAAAACGTTAGGGCAGTGAACTTATTTTATTAGATATTAATGATTTCCTAATTGAGTGAATTACCCTGATGTTAAGCGAAAGTGTTATCAACTCGAACATGGCAGACACTTGCATAAGGAAGAACGTGAGAAGTGGCATACAGCAAGGGGCGGTTCTCTCTCCATTATTGTGGCTCTTGCCACGGGAAGGAAAATCGTGGCCTACTTTGACGACGTGGTAATGTTGATATCGGGTAATTTTTTACCCACGATCAGCGAGGTCATGCAATCAGGGCTGCGAGAATTGTGCCATTGGGCCAGCAGTAATACGTTGGTGGCCAACCCTAAAAACTGAACTAGTTCTGTTTACCATTATATATAAGGTTGAGGTCTACCAGTATTGAATTAGATAGAACTGATATTGTCAAAGGAGGTCAAGAACATAGGTGTTTACTTGGACACAAATTGAAGAATAATACTCGGGAAAGGGCCTGGAGGGGGATTAGTGCGTAATACGCATGCAAGAACTCTATAAGAAAGAACTGGGGTCTAAATATTTAGTTATAATAATTAATAATAGTTAGTTATATTATATAGTTGTATATTGGATATACACGTCGGTTGTGAAGCCTATCCTCACTTGCGGATATTCGGTCTGGTGGGAGGCATTAAGGAAAGGAATTTATAGGAACTTTTTCTCTAAAGTTCAGAGATGTGCTTCAATTATCATTACAAATACCATAAGAAGTAAACCTGAGGCAGAACTGGAGGCCATTCTCTTCCTTCTTCCAACTGAGGAGTTCGTGAGAGAAATGTCTGTACAGAGCTTATTTAGACTGAAGGAATTATGATTAATAGGGAACATCATAACGGGGCATGTTAGCATACTTGACGAAGTCGAACTGTAATTGACTTCGGGGCTATTCCCGTTATTGAAATCCCTAGTAGAGGCCTCTGCGCTGGAGCAAGTAGCTCCATGGAGATTGTGCTATCTTCACAGGTGGCTCGAAAATGGCAGTCTACTTTATGGGAACGGATATCAGACGGTCTTTCAGATTGTCTGATAGTTGCAGCCCTAGGATTACTAAAGGAGAACGATGGAAGGGATTCTGATTTAACTATCTATGTGTATAGTCAGGCAGCACTACTGGCAATGACAAGTCATTTAGTGCTTGAGTTGTGTTTCTGGTCACTACGATACTCTCATCAAGAAAATAGCCAATGAGCTAGCTCGTAAAGGCTCAGAGCTGGACAGGTATTTTATGGAGGAATTGAAAAAGCAAATGGATACCTACAGAATAAGACTCTGTCGGATTCCTGGTCATTGTTACATTCTCGGCAATGAATAGCCAATGAGCTTGCTCGAAAATACTTAGAGCTGGACATGTCTTTTTTTGGAGGTACGATTCCAAGGACGTACGATTTGAAGGACGTGCGATGATGTGGACGAGCAAGAGATAGTAGAGCATATACTCTGTCATTGCGTAGTAGTGTAGTAGACTGAAGTGGTTTGGCAGCTACATGCTACACGATCTAGAGAAGGTTAAGATCTCAGTAACCTTATAGGGTTCGTCATGAGGATAAATTGACTTAGGAGTAGTCGTTTCGATTGATAGGTTATAAGTTCCACATTTTTCTTTTTATTCTATTGCCTTATCTTACTAAGATTTATGTTTTTTCCTTTTAGCCTATTTTTGGTCTTTATAAAGAGATCACAATGGACCGAATGTTCTCTGGGTACAGGCGTGAAAACGCTGCCCATTTTAAGCTCACCTAACTTTGTGGGGCGTCGATCGAAAATGCATTCTCTCAAAACAGTTTGTGTGGAAGAAGTAAAGAAATCTAAAGGCGTTAAGAAATAATGCGTACAAATAATAGACTACAAAATATCATTCTTTAAAAAATAATTATATTTGATAAAATGCACACATTTAGATCGAATTTTCGTCATTAATTATTTTAATAATTAATTTACGACTTATGAAAAATGTACATATAGTTAATACTTATAAATCCCTACAAAAAACATGCACACATATTTGGGTCCTTTAAAAATATCCACAAGATTTCTTACAAAAATATAAATATATCAATTCGATAAAAAGTTATATTAATCTGAATTTCTTCAGGCTATTGACCGAAAAATTAAACATTTAGATTTTAACTATATTTTTGGAAACAGTATTAATATTTAGACACAAATAAAATTTAAACGAGTGGAGGTATTCCAATGAAATTTTGGCAGAACATAGATAAACTTATTCTAAAACCAGGGAGTTATGAAAACTCCCACTTTTTTGTATCAAGATATCCAAAATCAAAGAGGAAAACTTGTTTCAAAAATTTACTTTTTCCATTTAAATAATCACCCATCCGATATAAAAGACGTGGGTAGAAAAAAATTTTTGTATGTTTAACTAAAAATATTCCTTAGCTAATTTCAGCTTTGACATTAGCTATAGAATATTTTTAACTAAATTTTTAACTAAAAATATTCCTTTGCTAATTTCAGCTTTGACATTTGAGAGTTTTTCCAAAAAAAAAATTTAAAAACTTTTTCAAAATTAAAAAAAATTCGGATAGGGCTTGGAGGGAAACCGTTAAGCAAAGCGACTCCGATTTTACTTTGCACGCATTTACTTTAAAATTTCTTTTGAGACTGTTACAAAAATTCTATAGTCCGAAACAAAATAAATATTTTAAAAATTGAAGAATATTACCACCTTTTTGTAAAATAACCCCAAAAGTATGAAATTTTTTTAAAGCTTTAACTTCAAATTAATATAGCATTTTATCTTATATTTACATGATTTTTGCAGCAATTTTATTTAGAATTTTGCAAAATATCTTACCTACATTTTCAGAAAATTTTAGGGTCCAAACTAAGACCCCCAAGTTAAAAAAAGACTTTAAACTACTCCAAAAGGTACGGTAAAATTTGACCTAAGTATCTTTTAAAATAAAAACATAAACTACTTATGTAAGTAAGTTGTTTATAAAGACTATATAAGACTATATATATATATATATATATATATATATAGATATATATATATGGTCCTTGGTGTCTGCCCTCTACCCGCTTTTAGATACAAGGTAGAGAGTTATTTCCTAAAAAGTGTTTTGGGACCACTGTGTTGTATATTTGCAAATTTAAAGACTATCGTATGATCTAAATTTATTTAAATTTTATATTAGTCAAATTTTAAATCTGTATATTTCTATTTAACTATATAACTCTTTTATATATTATTAAATGTATATATTAATGAAATTGATATTGATATTTATGTTATCATAATTAAACAATAATAAATATATATCTTTTTATTATAAATAAATATGTTTTATTTTTTAAATATTTTTCTATTGTACATTTTCTATTTCAAAATATAACTTTTTACGATTTCTTGGTATTTGAGGGCAATATTGGTATGATAATCAGATCACTTCAAATTTGTATATTTTTCTTCCTTTGGCATTTTTCATTATATGAAAAATGTTTAAATCGTTCAATTACTGAAGATTCAGAAGTATTAAGTTTCTGTTTTTAAGTTGAAGTTTTTTATTCTATATCAATTTCATCACAATTAGCGTTAGTATAAATATCCTCAGGTAAATATATATTAAATTTAAATTAAATTTATATTGTTTTCCTGCACTACTTGACTCTGCACAGTGGAAAATAGCAAAGTCTAGTGTTAATTTTTGTATTGAATTTTTTAAAGAACTAATTTTTACACAACTTGTGCTTTGCTAGAGCTTGATCGAATCCCACAATTTTCGCTAAATTGTTTAAAACAGTTATTTTTCAAGTAACTAATAACGCCAATTACATAAAATTCGACTCACGTATAACATGTGAATTATATTCTATAATTAAAATAGTTTCTTTACTGAAAACAATGCACTTATTACGCCCATTTTGACACAACTGTTGCTATATTTGTGACAATGTTATCTCGTAAATATGGAATTTTGATTATTCCAGTTCTTTTGGGTGCCACTCCCAAATTTCACATCCCTTTTGACATACATGAATCATAGTATTATTTTGATACTTTAGGGTGATTTACGAAAGTGGGTCTTATATGAGAGCTGTAGTTAATTGTGGACCGATACTCATAAAATACATACTTGTATGAAAGTTGTTTGTGTCAAATATAATCATATATTATGTTTATATGGGATTTATACACATTAAAGTGATTTTCGGTTGAGGGATTTATATGGGAACTATGATTAATTATGAACCGAGCTTCATTAAATTTGGCATATTCAAATACTTGAATATTATAGGCATTTATGCACGTTAAACCCCTATTCCGTGAGGATATTTGTATGGGGGTTAGGCTTTGTCCTTGTACCTAAGTAAATATTCTTGACAAATTTCATTAAGATAACTCTAAAATAGCGACATGTATTTTGTTCACAAATAGTGCGTTTGGGAATATTTACTGTGTATGAAAAGTGCACTAACAAATAAACGAGCAAGAAGTGGCAGATAATTTTGGACATTACACAACAACCAAGATAATAAACGAAACAAGAATTGTACCGAATCCGATCGAATCCCAAAAATTGCAGTTCTCAAAACTATAGATTATTACTCTTTAAATGTGCTATCGCAAATTTTACTTTCTGCAAAAACATTTTTAATAAACTATATAAACATGGGTCACAAACATTCATTACTTAATTTACGCATACTTTTATTTTTCGAAGAAAAAACTATACCTTTTAAAATTACCAAAAAATCACACTGAATAAATAATTTGAATGCACTTGCTGCAACATATGCCATTTATGAACGCAAGTGTTTTAAAAAATAGTCAGATTATTTACTAAAAATTCGCTTTCTTCATAAATTTTTTTTACCAAAATTCAAATTTTTTTACGAATATTTTTACTAAAAATCAAATCTTTTACTAAAAATGGATTTTTTTCTTACAAAAAATCAAAAATTTTACTAAAAGACAGATTTTTTACTAAATATCAATTTTTTTTACTCGAAGTCGAATTTTTTACTAAAAATCAAATTTTTTACTAAAAATAAAATTTTTCCACTGAAAAAAAATTCTAAAATTCAAATTTTTTACTAAAATTCAAATTTTTTATTAAAAACCAAATTTTTTACTAAAATTCAGATTTTTTACTAAATATCAAATTTTCTTACTAGATTTGATTTTTAGTAAATAAATTAAATTTTTTGTAAAAAAAAATCTTTTATTAAAAAAAAAAAAAAAAAACTTGTTGATTTTTGAAGAAAAAGAAAAATTTTATTTATGTTGATTTGTAGTAAAAAATGATTTTTAAACTAAATTGGTAAATAATCTGACTTATTTTGTAATACACTACCATTTAGGGAATGGATTTAATTTATGATAAAAGCTTTTTTATTTACTAATAATTGTGTAATAGTTCCATTTCTCAAAATATCTTGTGAGTAAAAAAAAATCAAAAATAATCATTATAAGTTGAGCGAAAAAATTGAGCTCAAGTATAATCATTAAAATAGATTTTTCTTTTTATAAAATTCATTCCGGATAGAAACTGTTCTGAGAATTACATTTCTGTATTTAACACTCTTATGCGGTCGTTCCTTGTATCCGATTCCAGAATAATGTCCTTAATATTTATCGATTTAATACTTTCAAAATTTGAATTAAATGTCGCTAGATCAGTGACTTCCACCTTCAATATGTTCTTATATATTTTTATTCTTTGTGTTTCATTATCACGTAGGTTATTCAATTTAGTGTGTGTGAACCATATATTGATAGCAATTTTCGATGTAGAAAATCAGAATCATAAAATTTGATTTTAAATTTGTTGCAAGTTGATAAATTAAGAATTATTAATTTGATTAAATTATTTGAATTAGATGTTTGCTCTTTTGTTTCATAGAGGGTTCTGGTGAACAGATTTTTCTATTTGTAATTTTATATGATTTTATTTTGCCAAGACTTGATTTATTGATGTTATAGTTCTCATTAATTATGTTGAAAAGTATTTCATATATTGTTTTAATAACATCACCAACATGCTTAAATATTGCATTGAGTGGGTTAGGATCTGCTTTCTTAAGAACAAAAATAATATGTTTATTCTCCTTCAACAGTTTTAGGTTTGAGATAATTGATTATTTTTGAAAATATTAAATAGTGATTTTTATTGTAAATATCCGTTTTAAATCTTAATGCGTTGTGTATTTGTTCAGTACGATCAATAAGTAAATAACCATGTACTTGCTGCGTACAGTTATTATCAATGTTGCAAATAAAAATAAAATATGAAATATATCATAAGCCTAGTTTTGTGCAATATTGACCTGTTATTGGATCACTGTTTTCATCTCTGTTATAATACCTGAAACCACTCTTGAGGGTGGGACTAAATTATTAAAAAAAAAGTCATTAGATAGTGGAAAGGAAATTTTGAAGAAAATCGAAATAAAACGAAAGATATTCTATTTAATCAAGGGAGAAAAATTATGAATAATATTAATGAAGCTACAATTAAAAAATAAAAATAATATTAAAAGGTAAAGGGAAGCATATAAAACTTAAACGTTCAAAACAACAACCGCATAATAAAATGTTGTTCAAAGATATTTTTGGAAATTTAAAATATCGGGATTTATAGAATGTATGAAAAGTGAATTGGATTTTTTGAATCTCCCTCCAATTCAAACTAGTGTAATTAAAACAGAAGGAATGTGTTATAATCTAATTGATTTATTGGATAAATCCAGTACTATTGAATTTGTATCATTAAGAAATAATGAAACATATATACTCAGACTAGTGGTTGAATTTAAAGAAATTGGAGGCTTTGTTATTAATATGTTACATTCCATATTCAGAAATTGTACAGTTCATCTTAGTAATAAAAATATATCTCAGCTGACAAAAATGATCAGTATAGACTATATATGGAAACATTATTAACTATGAAATGATTTGTTGTATACAAATTATTACACATCTAGAATCGTGGTGTGAATAAAATGAATTCATTAATCGAGAAAGAAAATCCTGGATTACATGAAAATGGGAAAAAGGTTGAGCTTTTTGGAAACTTCATATAGACGTGTTTAATCAATAAAAGTACTTTCTTAATAATGTTGATCTTATGGCTAAATTAAATTTGGAACATATTGATAGCGGATATTTTTTATTATCTTTCGATTTAACACCAGATCATAATAATAAATCTAATTTCGGAAATTAAAAAAATCAAGGAACTATTCGAGCAATTACCTGCTCAGTATATTGTAAATTTGACAGAATAATAGAAATTGATAAATCTCGCAGTATAATTCAAATGCTATGAACTCAATAAATGTTATAAATACATACATAAATACAAAATTAAAATAATTACATAAAATATAAATTTAAATTAGCCAAAACATCTGTTTCAAAATCTTCATGTTACATAGCCTTACATCTATATATATATTATATATATATATATATATATATATGTCTATAGACAAGTATTAAGATTTCTTGTATTTCGATTTGACCCTTGTTTGATAATTTGGTCCAATTTTAGCATTATTCAATGTATCCGTTATCCTGATTACGTTGCTGTTGATAGTCATTTAATTACTAAAATTATTTCCCAAATTCAAAATTCACAAGCACCTATAAAAAACAACAATTTGTAAATATGTTGTAAATCGTTATATTGATTTTTTTATTTTTTATATATTTTGCTTAAAAGTTGAGATTGTTTAAATTTAAAACGTTTAAATAATAAATAATATCTTTTTATAAAATCGATTATTTTGCTTTTGAGTTGTTTATGCTTTCTGTAAATGCAAATTTGACTAGGGTCGATCATTAAACGTTTTTGAGAAACCGGTTTTCGAGTAGATCGACAGCTTGGAATTTTGAAAAAAACATTTAATGTTTTCGAAATTACGAAAAAACCGGTTAACCGGATTTTTCGCAGAAGTAAATATATGCACTAAAAGTTTACATTTCTCTAAAAAAAAGTCAACAAATCTTATAATATTTAAGTTAAAGTTTATGAAATATAATTGTTTTGTGAAACAAATTTTAATTAGGGTAAGAAGACAACCATCAAGAATGAAACAAAATTTTAAAAAATATGTTCAAAAACTATGATTTAATATGGAAAAAGCGTGTATCAATTTTTCGAAATAAATTATTACAAATACTGTAATAATAAAAACCCTAAAATATTTAAATTGTTTGTAAGAATGTTTAAGGTTTTGATTAATTATATTGCATTTTCCAATATAATTATATTTAATTAAACTTATAGACTCTGTTGTCAGATTTAAAGATTTTTCGTCATTTTGATTACTTTTTGTTCTAAAAATGGCCTGTTAACGTTTCGACGATGTGTGGGGAAGGGTGGGCGTGATTTTACCCTGTTTGATTTATTTTACGCCCTAAATGTTAAAATTTATAGCCTTCAGTTCCTTCAAGACTTCAAACTGCTATCGGATAATTAATTAAGAGGATATGGGTAGAGAGAGCTTTTACCCATTTTGCCCTATTTTGTATATCTCTAAGTTCCTTTCATATATTACAGTGACTGCATGTCAAATTTTAAGAAAACCAGTTGATTAGTTAAGAAGATATAGGGAGAGGGAGCTTTTACCCCTCTTTCCATATTTCCCGTCCTAAATAATAAAATATTATAGGCTATAGTTCCTTCCAGATTTTTTAGTATTTGCCTAGCAAATTTCAAGAAAATCGGTTGATTAGTTAAGAAGATATAGGGAGAGGAGATTTTACGCCCTAAATAAAAATTATAGGCTATAGTTCCTTCCAGATGTTACACTATTTGCCTGGCAAATTTCAGAAAATCGGTTTATTAGCTAAGAAGAAGGAGAGCTTTTACCCCTTGTGGCCTATTTTACTATTTTTACGTTTTGGAGCAGTTTAATTACAAACACCGTGACACGAGAATTATATATATATATATATATATATATTAAAATAAACTAGTTGGTACATAAATAATAACAATTAAAAGACCAAAATGCTTTTTTTAGTTTTTATAAAAAACTTTGAATTTCATAATCAGGTCATTAGAAATCCTTAAATATAATAGGCTGACAATTTAAAATTAATTTAATTTTTTATTAGTTTCTTTTTAATTTAAAATTTTATCATAAATAAAATAAATTTTTATCAAGAAGTTATATAAAATATTCATTATCATACGGAAAACCTAAACCTTGGTGTTGACGATTTTTTAAATATTTCAAATAGTTGATTTAACTATTTTTTTTTTCTCAAAATTTTAAGATTTTCTATCAAATTTATCTGCCAACTATGCTTATAGAGTTAACTTTAATTTAACTTTAAAATTCATTTATAAAACATAACACGAAATTAACTTTGTGAATATTAATAAAATTTTATTTTTATTATTATATAAAATTTTATATAATTCGAAAAATGAACATTTTGAAATAACCGATGGCACTTAAACCGAAAAAAGCGATTTTAAAACCGTTTCGAAAACCAAGTCGATCACCCTAATTAGGACCAACGTTTGCTTTATCATCCGACTATGAGAAATTTTTGAAGCGTATCCGTATTTATTTTATAATTCCCAGTTTAATAAGAAGTGCCACATACTCTTCCAGTGTTTTTTGATGTTCAACAAAAATGAAATCTTTAAAGTCTTCAAGAAATTTTTTAATTTTTTGCATATGACATCTTTATTATAAAGCTTTCCTTTTACAATTAATTAGTTTTTCAAAACAATTATACTTATATAATAATTAACTAATTGTCTTTATTAAGAATTTCTTGGTACTTTATTATTTTCCCAACTGAAAATTTGTTGAGAATGAATGTGTAATATTTCGTTACAAATTTAAATTCATATATCTCCCATTATAAAGGGTCATTTCCAGTGCTTTTTTAAGAAATAACATAAAAAATGATTGAAATTTGGGTCTAATGGGTTAAAATGTTCCACAGATAATTATTTGGTTCGTCGAATTTTACTAGAGGCCTCCAATGGTAAAAAATTCACTCGACCTTTTTCTCACATTTCTTATACAAACGCCTTAAAGTTGGCAATGAAATATAACATAAAATCCAAAGTTTTGTCGAAATCGTTAAGAAATAACTAATATTTTTTTCGTTTCATTTCTCTTCGGACGAACTTTAGAACTTCGGTGAACCAATTAAACCCAAGTTTTAATCGTCTTTTATGGCTTTTCTTAAAAATGGACTAGAAATGACTTCTTATAATGACAGATAGATGAATTGAAAGTTCCAAAATTATTACACGTTAAATAATTTAACTATTTAAGTGAAAGCAATTGAGCTTCGAACAATATTTAAATTATTTTTTCAATTTATTTGAGAGTACTTTGGTGTAAAAAGAAAAAAGGTCATAAAACAAAAAATTTGCCTTCCAGCCAGAGAATAATGCTTTGGAGCGTTTATTGCACTCATCAAATCCTATCAATTGCAAATGGAATAAATCGGGCCCCCCGCGATGATCTTCAGTTTGTCCCATAGTGTAATCCAATTTATATTTTAACGAATATAATAAAAAAAAAAAAAAAAATAATAATTATTTGTTTTACTCCAAAGGAAGAGCAATTTAATTCTTAATTTAGGTTGCATATATAAATATTAAGGAAAACAATTCTCAAGTTTCACTTTACAAAAACAAAAATAATCATATAAATATTGATAAATAAACTAAAAATAATAAAACGCTGTATATTTAAGTCATCAGTTTTAAATTCCATCACAATTAAAAGTGCAAAAAAATAAAAATAAAAAAATTATTTCCTCCCTATTAAGATGATTCCATGTATTTTAACATAACTAAATACATATTCTTATACAAAAATAAATTCATTGTTTTTCAGTTGCATAAATTCAAAAATATTTTTTCTTCTTTTTAAAGCATATAAAAGAAACAAATTCATTGGTTTTCAATTACTTAAAAAACAAATTCCTGTTCAAAATTCATCTTCATCTTGAAAACAAAAAACCACGTTTGCCTTCCAATTTCCATGCTACTTTTTACAACAAACTCAAAATTAAGAATTTTTTGAAATCTATATACAATAAAATATCAAAAAATTTATTGAGCGAAATGTTCTAAGCCTGTAACTTTTAGTCGCTGATAGCGTACTGAATATAAATTGTCACTTTTTTTTAACCCTAGAAAACGATACCGATATTTTTTTTTTTTTGTATGTTAATACTAACGATCTGCGTTACCGTTGAGAATTTTTAAAAAGTGTCCAAAAAGGGGACTTCGTTAAACAAAGACGCCAAAAAGTGATTTTTTTTGCAAAAATAGATTCCAACTGCTTCAATAGCTAAAAAAAACTACTTAAAATTTATTTGCTAAAATCAACAAATATTTTATTTTAGAAAAACTACTAACTAAATTTTATTAATAACAAAATATTATATATATAATAATAAAAACTACAATATAAAAAAATGATTTATTCATAGAAATAGTTAACAAAAAAATTCTCTTTTTATTAATTAAACTTCCGTACTTTTGTACGAGGTCTTCACTCGTATTCCAGTCTTAAAAATCCCCATCTAAAAAATTCAGGACTAAAAGCATGGATTCACAGGTGTTACCCTAAAGTCTGTTGGACAATTTATTTTTTATTAGTAATAATTTAGAAAAACAACGTTCCGCCGAAGAACTGTTATGAGCCAAAATAAAAATATAAATTAGAATATAATCATTCATCAAATCTATTTTTTAATTTTTACAATCCAGTCCAAAAAGATTCGAAATTTAGTTTTAACAGTTTCAATTCATTTGTAAATTTTTTGGGGTCTTTTTTTACATCATTATATTGTGAAACGATCTCAAAATAATTAATTTCTCCAATGGAATTAATATATAATTGGTCGAGATATTTCAAACAGCTTAGTTTTTCTTCATTTATCACATAGTCTTAAAAAGTCACCATTTAGTTACATTTTAAAAAAAGGACCAAAAAGTGGCCAGGTGGTTGAAAAAGGGACACTTGGAAACTAAAGTCGCCAAACAGTAACGCTGCTAACGATAAGTAAATTTTAGGTACACATGGAAGTTCCTCTAAAACTCAATGTTTGTTGTTGTTTTATTAACTAAGTGTATTTTTGTTATGTATTTGTTTTTAAGATGATTTAAAGTGAAAATACAAATTCAATAAATTAGAATAAACCATTATATCAAGATTTTATTTATGAAAATTCATAACAAATTATCATCTGGTGTTCACCAGAGACTTTAGATGTTTATAAAATATAAAAATATGTTAAAACCTTTCGTTTTCCTTTCTGTAGAAAGTTCATACTATAACGGTATCCTAGGCAGCTCAAAATTTTTTTATAAATTATTATTCATTGACTATTGCATCCACCGCACAGTGGGGTCAAACGCAAATTTTTTGGTAATAAATCTGAATCTCCTAAACTACTGGTCGGATCAAATTGAAATGTATGGAAGAGTTGTAGAGGAGGACCTAAGCTTTCAGAAAAATCATCTTGTAGGTACCCTGTGATAACACGAGATAAGCTACAGGGTGTCAAAGTTGACTACCTCGAGTATGTAAAAGTTAAAAAAAATCGTAACTTGTACAAATGAAGTCCGATTTTAAAGATTTTTATATTTCTGGAAAGTACTTGGCAAGATAAAGAAAAAATAAGCTTACTCATCTAAGTTATCTCTTACAGTTAAAAAGATATTTACGCTTGAATTTTGAATTTTTGATTTTTTGGCTTGACTTTCTTTCGTTTTTCGGGAATAAGTCCGGAGATATATGAGGCAAAAATTTTTTAAAAATATTCTGTAATTTGCTACCTATTTCAAAATAATATGCTGAAAGAATTTTTGGATTATCTCAATTTGTCTAGACGTGAAAAATATTCAAATTCAGCACTCTGAAATTGGCATGAAAAATGGCTATTTTTTTTACAAAAATATAGTATAATTCATTCACTTTTTTCTCAAAGTTCCGTTAATAAAAAAATTTTTTCCTTATTAATTTCAATAGATAAGGCTTCATAAATGGTTAATAAGAAAATTTTGAATTGATTTAAGTTTGCACCCTACATCCAGCATTGGTCGAAAATTGTCAATTTTAAAAAATAGTTTCATTTTTATCGATTAATAAAAAAAATGTCACGCGAGCTTTTTTAAATTTGGTACCCATATTTTTTATAGAAATAGATTTAGAATAATGTAACACTAAACTGCTTCCCGGCCGGCCAAAAACGAATGCAGGAGTGGAGATTTTATGTTAAAAGTCAGTTTTTTTAACGACTATTTTTAAAAGCATACTAAAAGCATATTAGAATAATAGTTTTAATTTTATTTCTTATGTGATGTATAAAACACAAATCAAGCTTTCATTCCTAAAAAAATCAATAAAATAGCTCCAATAACCTATTTTTGGTAATTTTTCAAAAATAAATTTTTTTTTTTTAAAATAGCTGAAAATCCAAAAAAATTTAATTTTTTTAATACAACTCCACTAATTCTGCAAATACTTTAAAAATGTTAAAAGAATATAAAAATAGACTTATTTACCAATTCAACGATATATAAAATGTTGATATAGGTCATTTAATAATAGTAATATAATGTCGTCAAAACTACCAAGTCACGTCAAAAGTTGCAAATTTCACTATTTTGTTCCGTATTTCCATATATGTGTATACGTAACATTTTAGTTTTCTAATGTATTTGTAGGTATATATTTGTTATTATAAAGTAGTAAATTCTTTATTTGAGTAATTTTTATTTAATTTGTTCTACATATTTACATACTTATTATACATATATCCCGTATATTTATTTTATTAAGAATATATTATCGAAGATATTATTAGAGATTTTCTTAAAAATAATCAGAAACATCAAACGTTAGCAAATTTTTAACTTCCTTAGCTTCGGAATCCTCTTTTTCTATTTCAAGAGTGATTTTTGGTAGCCATCGTGTTCTTATAGAATATATAACTGGATCTGATGATATTAATAAATATTCCATTAAGTCCATATTTTGCGCTATTTTCGAACATTTTCGGGTATTGAAGAGTCGGAAATGTTTAACATTTTTATTTTGGGCTTCCTGTGCTTCCTCTGTTAGCTCTCCCAATGGCAAAATACTATTTTATTTTATTTCTTTACCATGAGCCAATACTTTGTGAATTGTTGGAGTCATTGATTTCCAGGGGTATGTAATGTTAAGTAGTTATTTAGTTTCGTAAGCAAAAATTTTAAATTTGTCCGCATTAATTTGTTTTTTGCTATTAATGGCTGCCAATATAATCTTAAAACGCTTCAAAATAGTTAAGTGATTGAAGATGTGAGTTCCGGATTTTCAAAGAAACGTCTTGCTGCATTTCCATCATTTGAGCTTCCATAGCCATGTAGAGGTTTATCAATTATTAATCCGAGTTGTTTTTTGAATTCTAATTGAATTCTTTTCTTCTCCTCTTTTCGTAATTCGTGAAGTTCAAAATTGTTTTTTACTGTAGCATTTTCCTGCCCGGGAATATTTCTGTACTTCATATCATATGCAAGATGTAAGCAGAACTCCAAAAATCTTATCCTTGCGTGGAATGGTGATATTCCAAATTTTAAAGAATTTTTATTAACAAAGACTTCAGAATTATCCTGAAATTGTGAAATCTCGTATTGGTTTCTTGATAATCCTAAATTTAATATTAGAGCTAAAGCATCTTCAGAGGTAAAGGACGATGTTGATTTCGGTGTCACTATGCTTTGGATTATCCGATGTAATCGATTGGGAGAAGCTGTTGGTAACACATCTATAACTTTTTCTACTTCCTTTGGTTGCGTACGTGTTACTTAAGCTTTAAATGTATCTTTTATTTCGGCATTCGTATGTGAATTTAGAATAGATTCCTGTTTGGTCCTCTTTGTTCTTAGCTGAACTTCATCGTAACTTTTTTTTGGTCGACCCTTTTTCTGCTTTCCGATGAAAATTGATATTTCTCCCTCCAACCACTCTTCATTTTTTTTCTTGAACTTTGGTATTGACCAATCTGAAGCTTGCATCCTTTTTTCGTATGATTTATAAAAATTTTCGAGCTTTAAACTGTCTTTTGCAGTAAGAGTTAAACCAAAAGATACTACTGTATCAATGAGTTTTCTTATTTTTTTCTGGACGATTTATAATATCAGATAGATTATCCCAGATTACTTTGCAAATAGAAAAGTGTTTTAATGTAATCTCCATAATGGCAAATTCACTAATAAATCTGCATATTTATAAGGATACTTACATATAGAAAAAGAATATTTATATCAGGTAAATGGTGACAGGCAAAAATGAATTAAAAAATTTAAATTTTTGCTCAAAACCCCCAATTTCATTCAGTTTATTTTTATGACTTGTAGTGTTAAACAGGTACGTCAAAAAATGTACCTATGCGATTGTAAAAAAATCATTTTTGTTATAATACATTAATTAAGTAGCTAGGTAGATTATTTAAAAACTTAAAAAAATTTAATAAAAAACGAAGGAAAACATACTTATTTATGTACTTAGGTAATTTTAAAAACCTTTTCAGTAGAAAAAAATTATGAACACTTTAAATAAATTCATTAATAAATATTATTATCTCGTAACAAAAATAAGCATGCAGTTGAGTGTTACGTATACACATATATGGAAATACGGAACAAAATAGTGAAATTTGCAACTTTTGACGTGACTTGGTAGTTTTGACGACATTATATTACTATTATTAAATGACCTATATCAACATTTTATATATCGTTGAATTGGTAAATAAGTCTATTTTTATATTCTTTTAACATTTTTAAAGTATTTGCAAAATTAGTGGAGTTGTATTAAAAAAATTAAATTTTTTTGGATTTTCAGCTATTTTTGGAAAAAAAAAATTATTTTTGAAAAATTACCAAAAATAGGTTATTGGAGCTATTTTATTGATTTTTTTAGGAATGAAAGCTTGATTTGTGTTTTATACACTACATAAGAAATAATATTAAAAATATTATGTTAATATGCTTTTAATATGCATTTAAAAATAGTCGTTAAAAAAACTGACTTTTAACATAAAATCTCCACTCCTGCATTCGTTTTTGGCCGGGCGGGAACCGGTTTAGTGCTAAATCATTCTAAATCTATTTCTATAAAAAATATGGGTACCAAATTTAAAAAAGCTCGCGTGACATTTTGTTTATTAATCGATAAAAATGAAACTATTTTTTAAAATTGACAATTTTCGGCCAATGCTGGATGTAGGGTGCAAACTTAAATCAATTCAAAATTTCTTTATTAACCATTTATGAAGCCTTATCTTTTGAAATTAATAAGGAAAAAATTTTTTTATTAACGGAATTTTGAGAAAAAAGTGAATGAATTGTACTATATTTTTGTAAAAAAATAGCCATTTTTCATGCCAATTTCAGAGTGCTGAATTTGAATATTTTTCACGTCTAGACGAATTGAGATAATCCAAAAATTCTTTCAGCATATTATTTTGAAATATGTAGCAAATTACAGAATATTTTTAAAAAATTTTTACCTCATATATCTCCGGACTTATTCCCGAAAAACGAAAGAAAGTCGAGCCAAAAAATCAAAAATTCAAAATTCAAGCGTAAATATCTTTTTAACTGTAAGAGATAACTTAGATGAGTAAGCTTATTTTTTCTTTATCTTGCCAAGCACTTTCCAGAAATATAAAAATCTTTAAAATCGGACTTCATTTGTACAAGTTACGATTTTTTTTAACTTTTACATACTCGAGGTAGTCAACTTTGACACCCTGTAGCTTATCTCGTGTTATCACAGGGTGACTACAAGATGATTTTTCTGAAAGCTTAGGTCCTCCTCTACAACTCTTCCATACATTTCAATTTGATCCGACCAGTAGTTTAGGAGATTCAGATTTATTACCAAAAAATTTGCGTTTGACCCCACTGTGCACCGTATTATGATTATTCACTCAATACTTCGACTTTTTTAACACTAGCGATACATAAACTTTACGTATTAATTTTATACTCTTACTATCGATACGTACATTTTACGTAGTAACTTTTTTTGTACTTTAACTTCTAAAAACGAAAGAACTTGTGGAATTTCATATTTAAAAAAAAAAAACTTATACGTAAAATGTACATTGGTATTCTAGGGTTAATATTCTTTCTACAATCAGCTGATCGATACGAATAGTTTTATGAAATCTTTTTAAACAAAGAAACAGACAATAAATAGACTCTTAGCAACAATTTTCCATAAATAATTCATTTAATACTCTTGTTATTAAAAATAATTTAATATTTTTTATTTCTTCAAGTAAATTATTTTTATAATGTAATTATTAAAATTAAAAGTAATTTAATTGTTTTTATATCCTCAAGTAATCGCAAATCGAAAAGGTAAATTTTTTTTGAAGTATAAATGTCTTTTTGAAATATATTTTTCTGTAAATAATTTAAGGAATCGATGCTACAGTCAAACAAAGGAGAATTATATTTACGAAATTTGTATATAGATTTGTGTAATTTTCTTAAAACAAAAAATGTTTCTTCTTCGTTATCCTATTAAACTCCAAAAAAACATATTTTAAAATCGTTATATTAAATATTATTGATGTGATTTTATCTTTAACGTGATATAGTAGCAGAATTTATTTTTGTCATTAGTAATATTTGAAAACGTAAAGCGATGAACGTATAACTAAAATAATGACTACTAAGTTACACAAATAGCATATAATGGAGGATGAAGTTATAGATTATGAAACATGTTAATGTCGGCAAATAGTTTTTTATGAACATAAACACTAAATTTTAATATATATTTTTTTTCTTATATTTTTTTCAATTCATATACCAATTGATTGAAAAATATAATTCGTTTAACATTTAATTAAAATGAAAAGTAAAAAAATCGTATTTTTAGTTCGTTCCGTTTTAATTACTACATATATATTTTACTGAATTTTGTGGAACATTGAAATTCATTTATGATATTCTGGTTACGGAAAATGCCTGGGAATTTAATTAATTATCTAATATTTATCGTAGAAGTGAACAAAATGGGTATTAAATTAATTTCCAACTATTCGCACCATTTTTTTTAAACAAGTGAATTAAATATTCCCTCTGCAAGCATATCTACTGGCAAATGTTTGGTATAAAAAAATCAATAACATTTTTTATTTTTATGGGAATAAAACAGGTAAGATCGTATATTTGTAGATCACAGAATTCCATATATGGGGATCCAAATTATTTTTTTCTTACAAAAAAATGCGTTTTATTTTTGATATATTTTTTTATAAATAAACATATTTAACATTATTTCTTTTAACTTTTAAACGAAGAACAGTCTAAAATATTTTTAGCGGTTTCACGAAATTTTCCGCTGAGCGACAAATCAATATGAACAATTTTTAAATATTTTCCATTCCAAAAACTATCTATAAATTGTATAAAAATATAAATTTTTGTAAATCCTTTTTTGTTCGGCTTGTTTTGAAGTATATGCAGTATAGTATATAATTTTCGTTAACAAAATGATCATGAAACTTACATATATATATATATATATATATATATATATATATATATATATATATATATATATATATATATATATATATATATATATTTAATTTAGTTGTGCATTATAGTAGCATCTATTAACAACTAAAGAGCATCATTGATTAGTTGGGCTATTACACTTAACATTTTTATATGCCACTAAAAAAAATACAAATTCCAATGACATGCGCATTAAGTCAGTCTTTTTAAAATACACCAATACCAAAAAAGGGGAAATGTGGATTGCTTCAACAACGTTCTTCAAGTGCAATCATTTAACTACTAATTCTATAGGGAAAATATTCTACAACCAGAGAGAGTAACGTGAAATACAAAGAGAGCATATGTGTGTATAAATTCCTTATTGTAGGTCAAACTAGCACCACGTGGTGGATGATAAATTACGACTCATGCTTCAAACACTAATGTGATGCCAAACGTAATGACTCCTAATGGGGAGACATACTCAACCCACCAATGGGTGAATTGCATTTCGCTTTAAAATCTAGACTTCGTGCTGGTAAACGAACAAAATGTTAGCCTGTCGGAAAATAACGTTAGACGAAGACAGTGGCACGAATTGTTAGTCAGCTAACGAAGCTATGGGGAACAAGAACACATACAAGGATGTGCGTTCTTTTTTGCAATTGTTTCAGTAACAATAGGGCTCTTATGAGCTACAGTTAAAACGTCAAACAAATAACGGATAATAAAATAAAAATAAACAAAAACACAAATAAATAAATATGGTGAAGTAAAGCGGATGAAAATAATAAAAAGAAAAAAATAAAAATAAAATATATAAAATAAACCATCCAAAACAGAAAATAATGACAATAATAAAATTTAATTAGTAATAACATTAGCTCTTTCAAAAGTTTATGTTGTTTGAAAAAAAAATTAATAAATAGTAGTTATATTTTTTATATATAAAACATGTATTTATAAAAATAAATAAATAATTAAGTAAATAAAGAAATAATTATAAATTTAAATGTGAAAACGTATATATGTATGTGTACCAATAAGTGCAATTAAATTTAATGGAAACTTGATTTTTTTTTTGCGAAGAGTGTAGAAAGATGCGAAAAGAAATAGAAAACCCAATTTCTTTAACTCTTTTTGGCATTTATTTTATTTTATTTCGTATATATTTTTTCATCTTTCTAATTTTTTTTTTTTTATTGAAATTGATGCTGTTGCTTTTACGCTGCTGCCAAAGTCATCTCTTTGATGGTTGTCTAATATACATTCATGTTTGCAGTTTAAACGTTTGAAAAATTACCGGTTGTATGAATAATGAAAAACAATTAATTTTCAGTAACAAAACGAAAATAAATAAATTTGTATTAAAAAAAGAACATCTACATTCATTCACTCACTAACTCAAACGCACTTGAAATATGTACATATATAAACATTAAAGGATTATAACATATTTTTAAAAGCGCGCTTTTTGTTTTAACATCAAATACTAATATTATTTATGAATGAGTGTGAGCGTGAAGGCCTCTACATATACACACACATCTACAGATTAAATATGTTTTTGTGTAAAGGGATACGGAAACGCATAACTGATGTTAGCTTGACTGTAACTTTCTGGTAACCCTTTCGCATCAATTTTGGTCACCCAGCATCCATTTTACTAATATGTACTCGTACCTCTAAATACAAATTTACATGAGTGTGTATCAATCTATTTATGAATGTGTGCATTCATGCATTCACAAAATTTGATATATACTACATATGTATATACATATGTATGTATATTGATGTACTAACATTTGTATGTATGCATATTTTTTCAAAGACAATCGCTAAACAAAAGAATACAAGAAAACAAATGTTGCTGCAAAATTGTCAAATACTTTTTGGCCAAAACCATTAAAGTGAATGTATTTCATGGTGATTTTCCACTTTTAATTTCAGCGAATGTTGAATGTCTGTAAATGTAAATGTGCATTTTCAAAAATTTTTTCTGTGACTGTTACTTTTAGTTGGTTTTTGTGTGGTGTTGGATAGTTGGTTGTTTGTTTGATGATGGCGCTGGTGAATTGTAGCATGTGTTGCTTTTGTAATCGCTTGCTGCTGGCATCATGAGTTGGTGCAATGGTACTTTTTCATTATGCCATTCGCCGCTTATAATTGAATATTATTCTGTGTGGCATCTACAGATTGCCAGTTGCTTTTCTCTGTATATCAGTATGTTTAAATATGACTGTATGAACGTGATATTATATATGTGCATTTGTTTGATTGTCTGCTAATAGCACAAAAACAGCAACAAAAAAAAAGAAGATGAAAAAGCACATGAACAGATAGTTTGTGCAGTGTCCTTCAATTATTTTGCTATTTGTTCAACGAAAACAAAAAAGCTATAAAAACAAAACTAAAATATTAAAATAGAAAATAATTTTACCCAAAAGAAGTCACCAAGTTCTGTTTTTAACATTTTTACTAGAGTTTTGTATGTGTGTGTGTTTTTTTTAATATTTTCATTATATATATATATTTTTTTTTTGTTATAAACGAGATATCAGCAACGCTACGCATTACAGTCAACGTAGAAAGATAAATAAGTGAAAAGTAAAATAAAACAAACCTAACAACCGGAAACGGAAAGAAAAATTGCAAAAGTCGTTGTCGTTAACAGCAGTGGCAAAAATAAAAATATTAAACATATATATATACATATATAATATGCACATTTAGGTATGTGCAACAAACATACCCAAACCAACTGTGTGGTAAAGTTATGAATTCTTCATTCTATGATTTCAAGTACAACTATATTACTTTAGGATGTCTCGAAAAGAGGTTTTTAGTATAATAGCTTCCCAATTTTTAATCTACTATGCTTATGATTTCATTGATTTACTAAATAAATTCAAAATGGTAAATGATAAATTATTGGTTTTAAGTTATTATTTTTTATATATATTTTTTTATTATTATAAAAATATAATTTCTTGAATAAATGATTAGTAAATCGTAAATTATTAAGTATATGCTATATATTTTCTTAAATCAATAATGCTTATAACATAATTTTGATAATATTTAAATTTAAAAGACAGTGATTTTTTATGTTCTGAAATTTTTGTCAAAATGTGTAATTTAATGAAAAATTTAGCCGTTAGTAAAAGTAATTTTTTCACACAAAAATGGGCACTAAAATAAAAAATGTTTAATATAGATTTTAGCAAATAGTTTATAAGAAAATTATTACCGACGCTAAATTACAAAATAAATATAGTAATTTAGCATCATAATGACAACGCAGTCAAGCAAAATAAAAATTTTATAAATTTATGTATATCTAATTCGAACAAAATGTTCTTCAAATTTTGTAGTATTGTTTTTTGCAGCAAACTGCAAAATAATATTTTAATATGCAGTACTTAAAAGAGAAAGAAATTATACAATTTTAAAGCAATCTGCTCTGCATTATAAAAGTTTAATGCTAACTTAATAATTCGATGTTTTCAATATCGTATATATTAAATGACTAAAAATATTTTTAATATTACTTGCTTTTTTCATAACAAAATTTTTGTTTATAATAAGTTTATAAAAGACAATTTGCATACAAATTAATAAATTTTTTATAAATGAAACATTTTTATAATGAATAAAACCTTTAGTTTATAAACTTTCTGGTTACTCTAATATACAATGTAAATATTTTTTCTGATTTTTTTCCTTAATTTTTGTGTACTCTTAAGTTCTTATCTGTATATTTGTGTATGTTAAATATGCCATCATTAATTAGTACAACACCATGTCTTCAGAATAAATATATAGTTTGTATAAATAAGAGATAAAAAAAATACAAAAAATAATAAACAGCAGCAACAACTGAATAAAAGAAGTAAAAACAACTTAAATAAGCGTTAAAAGATTAAAAACAACATAAAAAAAACGTACAAAATAATTGCAACAGAAAGAAATGCAAATATTAATCTAAATGTTGGTACAAGTAGCGTATGAATAATTTTTACTATGTCATGTCATACATATTATTTACCACGGCATATCCTTACTTACCTACTTATACACACTTGTACAGTTGAATGTATTTAATGAAAATACCTCAAATATCACTCCGGTATTTGCTTCTCTTTATAAAATAGTGATCACTGTTAAAAACTGCATTAAAAAAAACTTCCACTATTACTTGTACTTTCAAGTACTGCTACAACTACTTACTACGTTAAATACTTCATCAGCGGCAACAAAAACTACAACTACACCATATCAAAAAAATATACATTTATGTATATTTAAAGAATAATACTTTTCGTTGGGTAATTAAGAGTAAGTACATACATTTTTGTATATTAAAATTTCAGTTAACAAACAAAAAATTATGATAATAATAATAATAATAATAATAATAATAATAATAATAATAATTAAGAAGATACATATAAACCATTCCAATGTTACAGCAGAGTAGTTTTGTCAAAAGTAAGGGAAAATCCCAACATGTAGGTAAATGGCTACATAGGGAAAATTACCTTCGAAATGTAGGTACTTTTTCTTAAGTTCCACTTTTTAGGAAAAAACTTAAAAAATATAAATATACAAATATTTTTTTGATTAAAAAATATATATCGACAATTCCATAAAATAACTCCCGATAAAGGGTACTTTACCAAGTGTCTTTCAATTTCCATAAAACTTTTTATACACAAAATCCATTAAATCTTTTATCAATGTCAGTTTTCAGGTTTGCGAAATTCGCTCTTTTACTTTCTCAAAAATCAAAAAAAAAAAAAAAAAAAATCAAAATCAAAAGTATGTAACTTTAATATCTCTGGGAAGGCTTTGAGAATTTTAATGACTTAAACGACCTTAAATTTTGCATATATCGGCTTTGACACGAATATTTCCAAATTAAGATTTTTTTTTGAAAATGCACTTTAATGCAATTACATTTTTAAATGCATTTTACGTTAAATATGATATTTAAAGTTTTTGAATTTTTAAAATATAGAATCTTCACATAAAAAGAAAAAATCTAATATTTTTGGAGCGCAAACATCTAATATGAATAGTACAATTAATAAAACCATTTTCCAAAATTTTCGTTTAAAAAACAATAATTTTTCTTATTTTTTGAAAAAATGATTCTAATTTGTATACAAATTTAACAAGAAACTAATTATTCATATCTCTTGGTTATAAACGGATTTGTGTAATTAAAAAAGCATATAAAAGGAATTTTGTCTTCTTTTGGAGTAATTCAGTCATCATCAAAATATCCTCTTCGTTAAAAATTATTTGCAAAATACAAATGCGATTTATAGATGCATTTTGGGCAATTGTGAATTTATTAAATTATAATTACTATAAATCGCAATACTAATTAGTTTTGTACATAATAGTTTACTATTTAAAACAATTCCAGAAAAATTGAATTTTTTATAAAAAAAATGTAAATAGATTTAAGAAAAAGCGAAATTGTGCATAATAGATGTACACGTCCCAAAAATTTTATATTTTTATTTTAATATAAAGATTCCGTACTTTTGAAATATGCTAGAAAATGAAAAAAAATAAGTAGCATATTTAACGAAAAATGAATTTAATATGCAATTCCATTAAAATTTTTTAAAAACAATTTTTATTTCTAAAGTATTCGTATTGAAGCTGATGAAATCAAATGCAAACGGCGTTTGAATCAATGAATTCCACAAAATCTTTCCAGAAATATTGTTATTTCAAGCTGTATACTTTAAAGATTTTTTATTTTTTTAAGTGAAAAAGCGAAATATAATCGCGAGTTTTTGGAATTTCGCGTATCTGAAAACTGAAATGATTTATAGATATCCGTAAACTATTTGCATGCAAAACTGTATGAAAATCGAAAGACACTCGATTATATAACAAACAAAAATTCTGAAAAGAAATATAAAACTTTTTATTGACAGTTAAGGACGTACCCGATAAGGTTACGAATGTATCGAATTAAAAATGTTTATCAAATTACTTTGAACCTAAAGTAAATATATAGAAATTTTTGGAAAAATCGGTAGCAGAGCACACCTGCCTTTTATATATCTGGGAATTTGCGATAGCTATTGGAAATAAATCTTTTATGAATTGGTCAATTTTTAATTTAATAGGTCAATATCTCCCACAAATTTGTAATTAAATAATGCATTTGCTGCTCAAATTGTAGTTAGGATTTTTCGAAAATGTGTGACTTTTTTTAAAAATATTTTAAATGTGTTAAATGACTGCCAATTTTCAATCGAGGCAACCTACATCCAATATAGCATAAAAATTTAAATGATAAATCCATCTAGGATTATCTGAAAAATAACATAATTATAAATTAATAATTTTAAATCTTTTCTGTTTTAACGTCAACAAATGAATATAACCTTATGTATACATTGAAAAGTTATAAATTCTACTATTATGTTTTGGAGCTTCGGTTCACCAATTAATTCCAAATTTGTATTTTTATTTTTTTATTCCTGTTTTAAATTTTAAAGTAATAGATATCAATTTGATACTACATACTATCTTAATGTAAGGATTCCTTATAAATTTGAGTAAGAAAAGTTCGAAATTTTTGGGATAAAAATAAAAAATAGAAAATGTTTTGGTACATCTTTTTCATATATGTATGTATGTATTTATGTATGTATCTATGTATGTATCTATGTATGTATGTATGTATGTATCTATATATGTATGTATGTATCTATGTATGTATGTATGTATATAAATATATATGTATCTATGTATGTACGTATGCATGTATGTATGTATGTTTGTATGTATATCATGTAAAATAGTATGATCGCAAGAAGTGAAAAATGTTTAACACTCTAACAAGCATCAATGTAAAGGAAACCAAAAAATTAAGTACTATTCCCGATTCTCAAGAAAAAGATAACATATACTTTTGGGATGATATCAGCAGTCTGTTTAATTTGATGTATAATCCATCGAATGTGATTTCTGACGAAAAACATGTCTCCTTTTCACGACTTGCGAAACTCACTGAATATATTTGACCCACTTCATTACTAGAGAAGACAAAAATATGCAATATAAATAGTATTTATAGGAAAAAATATATCAGGAAAAAAGAAGCATATTGAAGCAAAAAATTAAAAAACACATTGTTTTAAAGATTTTCTTTTGAGAAACTTCATCGAATACGAATATTGATAGAATAGATTTAAATATACATTTCGAATAAGTTAATCATCGAAATTTACTCCACGAAAAAAAATTATATTTATGTTTAAAAAAATTGTATCTACATTTAAATTCGTTAACTTGCTTTTTATAAAAAATCGAATAATATAACCAAAAGCTTTGGACCAAATACTAGAAAAACTTGGGTTGCAAAAAAGAATTTTTGTCTTCTTCGTTCATCACATAGAGCTTTACCTAATTAAGAACTTTTTCAAAGCGCTTAATAGTGAAGGACAAAAATTAAGGAAGAAATATTTGTCAAACGTGACATTCCAAAAATTAATGACCGAAGGAATCTTTAAAAAAGTTTAACGTCCAATAAACTAACAACGTGTTATAATTTTATTCGCAACATTCTCAGTAATGGCAGTTCCCCTGATTTGAACTTAATTACGTAGAGTTCGATGCAAATAGACCACAACAACTCAAATACTACTTAATTTTCTTTATTCACTTATAATATAAAAAAAATCTTTGTCGTTGCCGGATATGGCTGAAAATGTAATATTCAGCCATTAATTTGTTCATGCTGATTCCAAAAATAAACTAATAAATAAAAAACTCAAAATGGTGGAACCAAAATGTCTGATCCAGCTAAAATTTAGTTCAAAAGCAGTTCTAGAAATATTTAGTCTGAAACTGCTAAAATTTAATTTTGTGTTTGTTTTAGCTTTCTGAATTTGTTAAACCCCCAAAACAAAAATGTAGGACTCAATATTTTACATAATAATTATTTTATAATGTCGTTTTAATTATTTTACTCATTTTTTCTGAAGATTTTTGAGGTCATGATTTCTAAGATTTTTTTAAATTAAAAATCATTTGTATAAGTATTTATACAAGTATGTGTATATATACAAATATATATATATAAGTATGCGTTTTTATAAGATAAGTAAGGAAAAGCATAAAAAATTTAATTTCATCTTCTGTACCATCTAGTATTTGCGGTCCGGGAATTTGCCCGGGAAAAGGGAAAGTTAAATATTAACATAGTTTTAAAATTCTATATCAAAAATGTTGCTATTTCTAACATCTAATATCAGTGAAAGATTGGCATTACTTGCAAGAGCTTAATGCATAGAATATAACCAGAAAGTTATCTGAGAGAAACTTTAACGTTGCATGAATTAGGTTTTTTTCTCTTAGGTATCTATCTTCTTCTTAATCTAAGGTTTAACGAATATACTTTCAAGTTATTTCTCATGAAATTTTAAATCAACTTTACTTTTTTCATTTATTAATTTTAGATTTTTAAGTTGTATTATAAATTTGTGGAAATGACCATTAAATAAATAACGAGAATATTCACTTTTACTAAAAAAAAATACTTAGCTGGGAGATTTTTTATTGAAACACGACATTTCTTTTGGGGCAACATGCCCTATCCAAACCATGAATCTGTGAATGTTACATGTAAATGTAATAACTTAAAATAAAATATTTCTTGCATCATTGGCAATTTCCATATTTTTAACTTTTTAAAGTATCCATTATTGTATAATTACATTTCACTATGGTTTTACCGACCACCTATCTTGGCCAAAATTCAATTTTTTCCCGTTTTCATTTTCTCCTTCAAACACTTTTCATTGAGTTGAGGTTGCTAAGCAAATCTAGTATATATATATACTCTTATAATTTAATATTAAGAACTAGCTGACGTTTGTTTCTTGCAACCCAGGAAAAAAATAGTTTCGTAAGAAATTTAAATTTTTAATGCACCTGCAAATTTGTGTAGAAAATCGGTAATCTAAAAATCAATTGAGACAAATAGACTAATATCTGGACTACATTCTCCATTTTCTCTGGTTTTTTTTTTCAAATAAGTTACCATTGCCAATTCTCATCTTTTACAAAGGTCAAACCAAAGAATTAAAACGTAAATATAGAAATTTGACTGTCAAAGACAAATATAGGCCTTTGAGTGATGTTGAAATAGAGATATGTACAAAATTCCTTTATAATAACTTTTTAACAAAAAAATCAAACATTAAAATCAATCATATTATTGCTTTTATTTCCATTCAAATCATATTTTAAAGGAGATTTTTTTTTACTTTGATAATATTGCCCAAGAAAAGTGGTCAATGAAACCATAGTGCAATGAATATATAATTATTGAATAAAAGAATAGTTTTGCTGAAATTGTTATTTTAGTTTCAAATATAGGAACACTATTATGCATAGCTGTTATTTAACCATTTGCTCCAATTAGTTTAGTTAGCGAGTTTAAGTAATATTTTTTCAAAAGATAACATTCTATTAGATAAGAAAAAATTGTTTCAATCGGTCGGAGGATTTATGAGAATTTTTTTGGTAGGAGAAAAAATAAAATAAATAAATAATTTATGTTGCTAAAATGTGAACTTATTTAAATTTGAGTTATGTTTGTTATAATTGTCAAATCAAAGGTTAAACCATGCGAAAATATTTTCAATTATTAAGAAGTTTTTGATTAAATTTATTTTAAGATGAAATAAAATGGAAATAAATCTGCAGTTTCGGAATGGACAGTGCGATTTCAGTAAAAATTCGCATACTGATAGAAGAGGTGCAGTGGATTTTAAGTTTTGAACTTGGGCAGTACAGACGTAACGGGGCAGGTCCACAGGGTCTAAAAGTTAGACACAAATATTTAAAAAGTTCTGATTGCTTATATCTAAACCGATTTGAAAGATTTTTATATAAGTGGATTCTGCTAGTCAATATCTACAAACACATCGACGTATGTATAGGCTATCTCTTGTAGTTTACGAGAGATTGTGCTTCAAAGATTAAAATTTTTACTTTTGGACGTAGCTTGGTGAAGTTCCCTATAGTAAGTCCTAATTTCGCCCAAAATTTTTTAAATATTTTTTATTTTATTAACAACAAATAACAAAATCTTGTAATTGTGAAAAAAGTCTTTACGAAATCAAAAGTTATATTCATTTAAATTTGAACTTTGAAATAATATAGATTTTTCTTCTTTTTTTCAAAAAGGCAGTCACATTCTTTTTCACTTATATGCAATATTTTTTAAGTAACATACATACACAGTATTTATTTATTTATTTTTTCTGGAAAATATTTTAATATAAAAAAGTGTGTAAACCAAGAATAATTTGATGGTACTATTAGCTAGAATACTTATTACTGAAATGTACCGTTTTGTACCATTTATTTGACATTTGCTTTTTTTATAGATAAAAACGCTCAAAATGTGTAATGAGTCAGTTCACCTTTTTCCATTAAAATCAAATTTTTATCGGTTTAGTTCTTGAGCATTTTTAATTATTGATTTATAGAAGTGATTAGTATGTGAATTATTCTAATTTCGGTAGTGTTCCTAGGAATTCATTCCACCCACTTTTAAAAATATCCGCTTTTTCCTATCTCTCTGAATTGTACGGTTGTTTTCCAAGATAAAAGTGTATAATAATCCTAAGATAATCTAAATATTAATTTAAATATAAATTTAAATTAACATTGAGAATTGAAAAGTTTTCAGATTTCTGCACAACAGACATACCAGGTTCATCAAACTATATTTAAGTACAAAAAAAAAAAAAAAATGGTAAAAACCATTGGTAGTAGATACACTTAGACCTGTTCCAAGCATTGGGAAATTTTTGTTGGAATCTGACTTGAATTTAAATAAAAATTTATATATGCAATATTATAAGAAAATCAAGTGAAATAAATTTTGCCTTGAACTTCAATTTCCTTTTTACTGAAGAACGCTATTGAATTAAAGTGCAATACAAGTTTAATTCAATGCTTGAATTCAAAGATTCAAGGCTTTTAAGAATTCAAGGCTGAAAATGCCTACTTTAGTTACAGCAAAATTTTTTATTGAGTAAGAAAAAAATATTTAGGTTATTTTTGATTTCAAATTTTGATTCCGAAGTATAAAGTAAGGATTCATAGTTAATTATAATATATTTAATAACCGACAAAAATAATTTATTACAAAGCATTTTTGTTAGTTTTAGTTATATTTTTAGTTAGATTTTTAGTTAGATTTTTGTTAGTTTCAAAACAGTATCAACATATAAATGTAGAATTTCAGTTCAATTTGAAATAATTTGCGATTTTGACTCTTAATCTACCTTCCTAATTTGGACACATATTTGACTATGTGTTATATAGAGGTTTTAAGTTGAATTCAAAAGGTTCTTACAATATTTATAAGTATAAGATGTCTACAAAACTCTGAATTTCTTGCAACAAAGAATGTTTTCAAATAGTCATAGGCACTAAAAGAGATTAATATCTTTTGGATCAAAATTAAATTAATTGTAAATTAATGAAATAATAATTATTTCTCTATTTCAATACCAGGGATTTTGATTTTTCCAAGCAATATATAACAGGACAAATTTGGTGGCAATATCTCTACACACCATAATTTTTAAGTTATACTTCTCGAGTCTTCCGTATTTATGGCCAATATATAAACGTGGGTCATAATGTTCATCATAATTTCCTTGCTTAAAATTCTATAGTTCATCATAATTTATTATTAAAATTTGTTATTAGTATTTGTGGTATTAGGGTTCATTTTTATTCATTTTTTTGATCTTGAGATCATGTTTGAGTAAAAATTTATGTATTTATATCCATATATCACCAACTTCTAATTTCTAAGAAATAACGATGAATAAATATGAGAACTTCTATTTAAATTCCATGAATTTGTTGTAGCCAATTAAGTGATTCATCAATTAGATAAAATTTTCAAATATTTCATAAATTTGAAACATATATTTCTATGTTCAATATAAATAAATAAGACTGGTTTCTGAGTTATAACCATTCAAAAATGACAGAAACCATTTCAGATTATGCTTTAAAACGTTTTATACTTGTAATATTGTATGTAAATTAGAAATGAAATTGCAATTACCAGTAATTATAGTTGAAAGACTTCAGTTATACATTTCATGTAAAAGTAATTGAAAAAAAAAAACAATTACTTATTACATGTAATTGTATACCTAATAAATTACTGAATATAATCATTACCCTTCAAGCCTAACTTATGAGCAATAAGGTTATATGTTTGATGCAAATTTTTTATTATATTTCAAAAATGCCTTCTGTGTTAAATATTTTCGACTGAATTTATCCCAATGTGTTTTTGTTATACACAATTTATATTATTTTTTATTTTATATAATATTATTATTTTTGGGGAAGGGATTTTTACATTTCTTGTAGCTACTTATATTTACGTATGCGTGAAGTAATCTTCGATACTTCACGCCAATGTAAATTAGGTCAGATCTCATTTTATCTTGTACATTTGTATCTGTAGATGTATATGATTTGTAATAAGCTAAAAAATGTTTCAAAATTAAGGATTGATATGTTTTAAATTAATCCACAAACAAATTTTCTATAATTTTTTTAATACTATTTTACTAAAATTTCAATATTTTTGTCATTTTCTATCGTAATTTATATTTTAGAATATAATTGGAACCATTTAATACTATTGATATATATATTAATTTAACCCTTTAGTTGCATAAATAATATTTTAGTATTTCCAGTCCATAATTGGTTAAGTTAATTCTTATGTCAAATAAATGGTTAGTTAAGAAAATGTTCCCAAAAGCATATATTTAACATAAAAATTATAAATTCATGTAAAATAGTAATAAAAGAACTTATTATATTTTTGATAAACTAATCTATATTTGAGTATAATAAATATTTCAATGTAACTTATTTGCAAAACTTACTAATTTAACCTTTTGGGAACAAAATGCATAAAATTTACCCACTTACTCTTAAAGGGTTAATTCCGTGTAATCTTCAATAATATCAGGACGGACCATTCCAATGATATATTAAAAACAATATATGATGAAAAATATCCGAAATATATTAAATTATTTGTTTGAACAAAGAAAATATGACAAAAAACGTTAGTAAAATCTTAATATTTCGCGATTGAAAAGAGACATAACAATTATTGAAATGAATATTCCTGGCCTTAGTATGCCTCTATTGCAATTTGAAGTTAATTTTTCTTTCAAGAAATACGCATATATATATATATATATATATGTATATATATATATATATGTATATATATATATATATATATATATGTATATATATATATATATATATATATATATATATATATATATATATTCAATGCATTTGTTTTTCTGTTGTCTTTTCTTTCTTCACCACCATTAGTTTTATAATTTCTATTCCCCACTACTCTCCAATTTTCAAAACATTGTTTATGTGTGTGTGTGTGTGTGTGTAAGTTTTGTTTTTTACCAGACCAATAATAGTTTTAAATTGGTTTAAATGTTTAAAAGTTTTTTATACTCGTACTTGTATTTACTATTTTATATTTATATGTTTAAATGCATTAATAATGCAAAAGGAAAACTTCTGTCGTTTCTGTTTATTTTTATTTTTTACTGTTTGTTTTCTTCTTTACGTTTTTGCTTTAGCTTTTCATTTAGTTTTTATTTTGGGTTTTTGTTCAAGAATATTAAGTTAGTTTTTACTGTTAGTACTGATATTTTTTGTTCTTCAAAAAATGTATAATGAATTAACCCTAAATAGGTTTCCAAGACAATACTTAATTAAATGTAGCTATTTTTCTTAATTTTCCAGAATAAAATGTGAAGTTAGGATTTATTTAAACGAAAAATTTGAAATATACAATGGAAGATATTATCCACATGTTAATGAACACTTTAGTTGATCCTTTAATTCTAAGATTAATTTTATTATATATAAAAACAAATGATATTTTAAATTTGATAAAATATTTTTTTTGATTTTGTTTACTAATCGATTTTGCCGATTTTTAGGACAATATAAAGTGAAGTTAAGTTTTGTTTGAAAAAAAATATGTAATTATAATTATTACTTAATTATGTATATACTTTTAGCTAGAATTACACACACGCATACGAGTTATTTGATTTTAATAATTTTATAAATATTTAATTTCACTCACCACGACTATTAGACGTGTTTTTAAGCAACAAATAATATATTTTGGAATTCAATGCTTTTAGCTTTGAAGTGTTTTTCCAATATGGTTTTATCGGTTTTAAAAAGAGACTAATTAGATGGGATAGTTGCTCTACTTTCAATGTTGTTTATTTTTTTTTCTTTTGCACATTTTGAACAAAATTACGCAGTCACACACATGTATGTATTTCGCTAAAAACTAAATCAAAAAAAAAAAAAAATAAGTTTGAATTTATTTGTTGTCAGACCCTTAAAATAGTTTAAATATTGATGATTATATAACATTTAAATCACTTGAAAAATGGCATTGTACATATGAGTACATCATAAATTAGTTTCAAAAATTTCTAATACACAATCAAAACTTTCGGTTATGCTCAAAAAACTATTTTTGGGTAGGTTCCGGTATAAATATTTGTCTAATTTTATTAGTTTTTTTTTTTTAGTTTAAGACTCTTTTGTGAAGTAGATAAATCAGGCTTTTCAACCGCATATATTTTTTTTATATATATATTTTGGTCAAGTATAAACAGCATATCTTTAAACACTAAAACATATTCTTTTTTCACAATTTTTCAAGTTCAAGTTAACTGCAATTTAGATAAATTTTTGTATAAAAACTTGTACAATGATGCAATTTTTAAAGATACTTTTGTTATTAATATTTTGAGTTTTTAAAATTGGACAAAACAGTGGAACTAATTAGACTTCATATGGATAACTCACTTAAACTTTCCATACATTTTTAGTTTTTGTTCCAAAAAGTACTCAACAAATGATTCTATGTTTCATTTGTTGAGTACTTTGTCTTAAAATACATGACGAATTTTTTTAATAAACTTTTTTAAACAAATTTGAAGAGAAAGTGTCATTTTGTAGCAGTTTTTAATTCGTGGTAAAAGTGTTACTCATAAGCGTAATTTTACCAACACATTTTTGAAGGTGGGTTTTTTGATATTTACAGCAGATTTAGGTTTTTTTTTTTTTTTTTTTTTTTTGATAGTCTTTCTATCTCATTCATTTTTGGTTCAAAATGTATCTAAGTATTACTGAAGTTATCAAAAAGGTATGACAAATCAATTTATCCCTAATTTTAATATAAAACGTCAATAATTTAAAATGAATTTACTAAAAACTCTGGATAAATCGTCATTCATTTCAAGTTTTTTTTTTCCTGTTTTTACAAGCAAATTTAATACAATTTTTATGAAAAAAATGTTAAAAAAATAAATAAAAAAAATAAAACAAATTTTTCAGTTAAAACTTTGCAACAAAAAGAGTAAAAAAATGAAAACAACATACTCTGCAAGTTAAGAAAAGAATTTTACTCAAGTTCGACAAGAACATAAATGTATGGAAAATTTATAAAAGGATAACACGTAGCAATTCTTTATTCAGTTACGACGAATCAAATATACTCATCACCAAAGATTTTGTGGAAAATCACAATTCTAATTCTAATATACAAATATGATTTTTTATAGAATATTGATTCTCAAATTCCTCTCTAATCTTTCACTGAACATTTTTCATGTCATTCTTTAGGAAAATTCTTTAAAGATATATTTACAAATTTTGAGTAGAATAAACTAGTATCTGTCCTCTATTATGATGCAGAAATATAAATTAAACATTCTTATGCCCTAATTTCCAAATAAAGAGAAAAAGAAACAAATAATTCGTTACAAACGTTATGATAAAACAATTGCATAGTGTTCTTAAGGTGATGGCAAAATAAATGAAAAAGAGAAAAATCTAGACAAAGTTTACACTTTGGTATTTCAGTGAAACAGCATAAAATGCATTTCATTTTGGGCATTTTTTTATAGTTTGCTTTTGTTTCTTAAATTTAATCCTGAAAAAATGAACCAAAAATTAAAAATAAAAGTAAATAAACAAATTCATTCTCTATTAAAGTGAATATCATTCATTCCATGAAAGAACTCGAAAAATGTTCTTTAGGTCTTTGAATTTTGTTAATATTCGGCATACACATAACCTATGCTGTACTTTTAATATCTCCATTTTTATTATTTTTAATTTTTAAAAACTAAAGAATTTATTAACGAATTTCGTTTTTTCGAAAGTAAAAAAAAAAAAAAATTTGAAAACGTATATAACTTTAAACACTAATATCCGTTTAAGCTGTAAATAGATTTTAATATCTTAAGTTGCATATAGAAGATAAATATGTCCTCATTAAATAAAATAATTTAAAAACAACATTATCACTTAAAAATGCAACCATATTGAATATGAAATTTTTTGTCTTCTTCTGATATTATAAAAGTTCTAATATTTAAAAATTGCAATATTAATTGTAGTGAGACCAAATGGTCCATTATTAAAAAAAAAAAAATAATATTCCTACAGATTTTTTCATACAAAAATATTATTTATTTATTTTTTTCTTGTGTGAGTTTGTTTTATAATTAACTAACTATTTCTAACCTGCTTTGCCCGAGTTGTCCGACATATATTAAAAAACATGAAAATGAAACCAAATTTAAGTTTTGGTTTTGGACCGTAATTGTATTAAAATAGTAACAACTCCTTCTGTAGAAAACTTTAACATATATTTTGATCTAAATACAATATTTCAAAATCGATAAGAGTGTTAAATGAAGACAACAACCGAATTAATTCTTGTATCGTGTTCTTAAAAAATACCTAACCCAAAGCAAATAATAATATTTAGATTTATATGAGTTCGATTTAAAATATAGTTCTAAAAGGTTGATCAAAAATTGCAAAGTAAAGATCCAGTAAGAAGTGAAGCTTCAAACGAAGCACATAAAGTATAAAGAAAGAAAAGTAAAATATCGTTCCAAGATTCCCTTACGAATGACATGAATTTTATATGGCGATTTTTCAGTTGGAAGCAAATTTTTGAGACGAAAAGCGCTTTTTTCATTGATGAAAAAGAAGCAAATTTTTCAGTTATAGTAAACACGTAGATGCATACTATTTTCTCCTTTATAATTTCAAAGTTATTCGTTTATTCTAGTGCATCGTAGTAAGGATTATTTCGATGCGGGTGCTTTTTTCGCTAAATGTCACGTTAGTGCATCGAAAAATTTTACATTTTTTTATACAAGCTTGTATGCAAATTAAAATTTTTCATATTCAGTACTGGAAAGCGAAACGTACGACTTCGTACAGGAATCTGAAAAGGTTAAACATTGTCTGATCTACTTTCCTATCATTTTTCGTAGTTGAGATGGAAAAATGGAGAATACGTGAGGAGGAATTAGTATCTACAGAGTATCTTACAATAAAAGTCTTAACACTTGGTGAATATATATATTTTCTTTTTATCAATCTAATTAGCGGTCATGAATATGATATTAGATTTATCAATTTCCAGTTCTGATTTGCGTTTTTCATTAAGTGGTGGTTTTTTTGCAGTTTTCGTCGCACTATGTACGGGCACGACTTTAAAATACAGTGCACTGTTCTTAGGCTGGCACTGACTCCAATTTTTTCATAGCGACTTTTTTGATACCGACATGGCAGAACTTGATGCAATTCTAAGAATTTTTCGTCTTTCTTTTGGAGTTGTTGCCATTTTCTTCCTGCCTTTCATGTTTTTTCCATGTTATTTAAATAATTTTACACAACTGTCTTTCCGCTATTAATGTTTTTGACTATTTGGACCGGATTCTGACCATAAGATTTCAAAATCAGAATTTTTTCTTTTTCAGAGTTATTAAGAGGCTTACCACGTCCCATTTTGAATAAAAACTATTTAAAAACTATCAAGTTAAAAATTCTCTAGCAGTTTATATTGAAAGAAATTCAAATCATAGCCTTCCTGATTAATCTTAAAAGAATTCCTTATTCAAGTGACACACGAAATAGTACCACAGAAATACATGTCTTTATGTAAATGCTTAATTTTAGTATGACAAAATATGTATATTTTGTATTTCGTCTGGAAACTAAAGCCAACACCTTGAAATTTCGTTGTGCAAAAAATTATTTTTTTTTTGTGAACTTTAGTTTAGGAGATATACTTAATTAAAGTTAAAAAAATGTGATTCCTTATTTAAGTGGCAGGCAGTGCATATGAACCAATTCAGTGGTTTAAAAAAAAAAATTAAAGTTAATCGTTAATCCATGCACGTAAATGTTGAAACAAGTAAAGTTCGGAATGAACTATGGCTGATATGGCCTGTTTTATATATATATATATATAACAAACTTTTTCAGCTTGGGAAGATGATGTATTAAAATAACTGCTTATGGGCCAAAATTTTAGCGAAAAAAATTTAATATTTTTTTCATAACAAGCTAAATATGATAAACTTTTCTACACATTGCGAGACAAAACTCGAAACATTTTTAGAGAAAATGTACTATAACAGATATTTTCTATCGATAGTAGGGTACTAAAAAGAACTATTTTTATATATTTTTTAATTTTTTCTGTATTCTGTTTATCAATACTTGACTGGTCCTCCTACAAATGTTTTTTTCAACGGGACACTCTAGTTTTTATACATATTATTGGATTAAGATAGAAAAGGCGAATAATGATTTTTTTTAAGAAATTTCATATAAACTGATACACCACTCTTAAAAAAACGTCTCTCAAAAAATATAGTGAATTATGATTGCAAATAACGGATTTGTAGTCATTTAAAAAAAGTTTTTAGGTTTTATTATGTTTATTTTTACTCCCGTGAAGTAACGAAAAGTCAAGATACTCCTTTTCTATATTGAGCCAACGATATGTATATCTTTTATTCCACAATAGATTTATAAACAAATTTTTGGAGGAGGGTCATTAGATTTTGTTAATATTTTGTGCGCATATGACTTATGGAACCGTTTGGTATTTCTCATTATTATTTTTTCCAATTTCAAAAAAAAAAAAAAAAACAATGCGAATTTACCCAACAATTTAATTTTTATAAAAGTTAAATATCCGACAAAGTACGTAACTTTAAATTTGAATATCTCTTTACAATGTAAAAGGATTTTAATAATTCAAGATCTAAATCCTCTTTAAAGGCTATAATTCAAAGGAAAATTGTTTCTACTCCATCGATTTTAATTTTCTTTTAATCTGTTTAAAAGCAATATCTTTACTACAAAATGTTCTGGGATAAAGAGATATACTATTTTAATTATTTTTTTTTTCATAAAATATTTAAATTTTTTTGTAATATTTTCGTTTTTTTATTTATTTATTTATTATTATTATTATTATTATTATTATTATTATTATTATTATTATTTTTCTTTATTCTCATTCAGTAGTATGTAAATTTAAGTATTCATAATTCTTTAACTACACGTCGGATCTTATTGATTAAAAAAAAAAAATTCAAAAATTATCACAATAAATATTTTGAGTATAGACGATATTGTAAAATCAAAAATAATGTTTTTATCAAAATTGCACTCACAGTTAGAATGAAATTTTCAGATACATTCTCAAGAAATGTCTAAAATTTTGGTTTGAAATACTTTTGCCTAATATTGAAGAAAAAGATGTTATACCACAAACAACAAATTAAGTTATGTTTTGACTATAATCCTATTCCTATATATTGAAGAGACTGTTTGTTTATTTGTTTGTTATTCTCTCCAGGCAAAAATACGGAACAGATTTATATGAAATTTGGTGTTGCCCAGAAGGAACTATAGGCTATACCAGATCATGATCGGACGCCACGCCACTTTTTATGCCCATTTTTTGCGAAGATTATATTTTACTTAATTTTAATTTATTTTTCAATCATCTGCTGAATCGATTCACATTAAATTTGGCACACATACAGCTCAGAAGCAACATAGACTAGTAGATCTGTAGACCTATTTTTTGATGCCTAGCCCATTTTTACGCCCACTTTTTGTAATAAATTACTTTTATTAAATTTTATTTTATATTAATTTTCGCTTCACATGAAATTTGGTTTATTCAAAACTATTGGTTTTAATGAACTATAGCTTATAGAATTTATTTATAGGATATGAAGCCCATTTTTACGCCTAATTTTTCTAATAAATATTTGATTTAATTTTTAAATACTAGTAAAATCTGAGCAAAATATAATGTAAAGAAGTGGTCCCATTACTGATCTTTGAGGAATTCGATTGAAAAGCATTATTTAAACTAACACAAAAATAACGATTTTTTAAAAAACTGTTTATAATTTTAACTAGATTTAAAGGAATTACAAAATTTACCAGTTTGTATATAAGACCAGCATGACAAACTGAGTCAAACGATTTTTCCACATCTAAAAGAAGAAGTGCAGTGGATTCTTTACGAACAAAGCTATCTTTTACAAACTTACAGATTCATTTAACTTGGTGGAATGTACTGTGTAGGCTTCTAAAACTAAATATTATTCCATTAGGATAATATTACTGTCGTTGATAAAGTTTAAAAGTTTATACTGAATTACTTTTTCAAAGATTTTGCTCGTGCAACTTAGGATACTAATTGATCTGTTGATGTCAATATTTTTAGGAGGCTTATTATTTTTTAGGTGAATGCTTAACAAGAATCATCTTTATTCTGTAAATATCATATGATTTATTGTTGGAGCATTCCTTAACAATTTGCGTTATACATATATGTAGCGCTTGCAAAATCTTCTCGAAGATTGCTACTATCTATTGAATTAAAACGTTCTGTAAATGATGCAAGCATACGATTATATGCAGGTGTTCCGAGATGCGTAGATACATTGTGAATCACACTAAACACATCAGCGAGCGCATTCATTTTTTCGCTGTTAGAAACAAAAATATTTTTCTGCATAACGAGTGGTGGAATAATGGGATTCTTTTTCCGAAGAGCTTTACAAATATTCCAAAATGGTTTATCGCCTTTTTTTAATAAAGAAATTCGTTTATTCCACGTTATGTTAGGCACTGATAGAATTTTATTTCGAATAATATTAATAAAACCGTCAACAATATTTTTATCAGCTTGTTAACTATATTTGGACCACTGTCTTCTGTAGTAGTTTTTCACTCTAATTTAATTTAGAATGTAATTAGGCAGTTTAATATAATTGCCAAAAGTATGTTTGCTTTTTAGTACTCAATATGAAAAATATTAATTTGTCTATAAGATTATAGAAAAAATTTAAAAATTTTTCGATGCCTTAACGTAACTCTTAGCAAAGAAAGTACACGCTTCGAAGTAAGCCTTACTACGGCTCACTGTAGTAAACGAATAACTTTGCCATTGTAAGCAGTCTAAATTGGACTTAAAAAAATTCAGAAAAGGCTAACTGACCCAAATAATAAGGCCAGAAAAAAGCTAATATGTCTTTATTAAAAAACTTTTTTATTTTTATTTTATTTATTTATTTATTATTATTATTATTATTATTATTATTATTATTATTATTATTTTATTTTATTTTATTTTTTTTTTTTTTTTTGTTAGTTTTTGATATTTTTTAGATACTGTAAATTTAAAAATAAAACATGTAACGGCTGTCAGCAAAATGATACAATGAAAAATCACCCATATATGAATATTTCATACCCAATGTTTTGAAGTGATTTTTCGTCATTTTTAAATTATACTTAATATTCTTTTGGTTAATCATTTCGAAATTTTCAGCCGATTTTTTCGCTTTTATAAGATTTTTTTTTTAAACATATGTATTCATAAATAGTTTCTATGGTTAATGGAGTTTATTAAAAAATTATTATAATAATTAATAAAGTAATTCTATAAATTGAGTCAAGTTACATCTAATTTAGAGAAGGATACACAGAAATGCTTAAATAGATGATTATGTAAAAATAAAATTAGTAAAATCATATAAGAAGTTATGTTTTTCCTTGTTGAAATGCTAAAACTTTAGCCTTTTTAAGGCAATTTAAAGAATTGAAAAAAGAGGCCTGAAAAAATATAGAAGCCAAAAAGAAAATTTTGAGACTAAAAGCAAAATAAAAAGGCTAGATTTAGACTAGTAACACTAATTGTAAGGAATAAAATATGAATCTACGTGTTTCGTATAACTAAAACATTTGTTTTATTGCATTGAAAAGAGCGCTTTTCGTGTCAAAAATTTGCTTCCGACCGGAAACTCGCCATACAAAATTCATGCCATTCGTAAGGGAATCTTAAAGCGATATTTCGCTTTTCTTTATTTACTTTACCTGCTTCTTCGGAAGTTTCATTTTCTACTGGCTTTTTACTTTACAATTTTTGGTGAACCTTTTTTTAAATCGAACTCATATAAATCTGAATATTATTATTTGCTTTAGATAAGGTACTTTTTAAGAATCCGATACAAGTATTCTCTCTGTTGCTTAGTCTTTATTTGACACTCTTATAGATTTTGAAGATTTTGAAATCTTTTCGTGTCCAGCTTGAACGATATTTATTAATTTGAAATTTTGTTTAATAACTCAAGAAAAATTTCCGAAAATTATTGTATTTAGATCAAAACATATTTTAAATTTTTGTAAGGAAGAAGTTATTACTATTTTAGTACAATTACGTCCGGTAACGATTTCTGCTGCGCACTTCAAAACTTTAAGGGACGGTGCTACCTAGGAAACCGGCTGTGCTCGTCGTTGGGGTGTGTTCTTGTCCCTGAGAAGTTAAGAATTATAAATCAATTACAGTGAACTTTACTTTAGGTAGCTAAACTCATATTAATGATGAACTTTCCTTTAATTTTTAAGAAGAGAATATTGTTGATAATATACGGGAATGGTATAAGGTGTTACACCCATTCCCTATTTAACCCACCCTCCATACTGGTTATTATAAATTCCAGCCCTATTAGATCTACTAAAACTACTCACATGACTTCACCTTTCGTAATAATTTGCAAATTAAAGTTTAATATTTCATTTTTGCAAACATTTAATTTAACAAATTTTATTAAATATTATTAAAGAAATAATATGACAATTTAATAATGAATATAAATTTGTAAACATTAATAAAACAAAAATAATGATATGGTCACTCTAATTCATCAACACATTCTCAATATGAAAACCAACATAAATAAGTAAACAACTTCCCAGTATAAATAAGCATGAATATCCCTTTTAAATATTAATATAAAATCAGGTGGTAACTCTTAAACAACCAAATATTTTTTTTTTTTTTTATCAATGAAAAATATTCAAAAATAGTATTTTTCTTTTAGACGATATTCATGCAGTATAATTGTAATGATATAAATGTATAAGTAAAAATGATTATACGTACTTACATAATTTATCCCACGAAGTCTGCAAGCGCTCGTAGACGGCTGTGGATTAGCTTTTTTTTTTAAATATTCAATGTAAATTATAAGTATGAATGTTTAATTAATTGTTTTGTTTTGAGAGAAAGAATACAATATGGAGTTAAGTGTTTATGAATGGATAATGTTAGTGTATTTTGAAATTCTTAATTTCTGAATGAAGGTATTTTAAAAGTTGAATATGATTTTACGTTATGGTTTTAACAAAAAAAAAATATTTTCGTAATTTCAAATTAAGGTGGCCATATTCGAATTTTACATTTAATATGTTCTTATAAGAAAATTAAATAGTCATTAAGTGAAAGTGGGTTTTATAACAAAAATGAAAATTATTGAATTAAATTATTCTGTTATTAAGTTATATGAAACAAACGATAATTATGACATCTTTTAACACTTTATCGTAATTTCAAGTAACATGAGCAACGTTAATGTAAAGTAACGTAAAAATTCTTGCAATATAGAGAGTTGCACAGAAGCAAACTAATAATAGTGGCAATTTAATTGAAAACGCTCGATCAGGAAAATCTGAGAAATGACACTTAACACTTTAAACCAGCACAATTATTAAATTTTAATGAGTCTTTAAAAAATTACTAATTTGGAGCAAGTTTTGAGTTTAGGTGATAAGATGAATAATGAACAGTGAACCGTTTGGTGTTGGTTGACTTCCTTGAATAATAAAATTGCCTATTTTCCTATTTGCAAAGCAGGAAAATAGGCTGGTCACCTCAGAATACAAATATGACTTGAACAATTCTATTTATTTCTTAAATGTTCGCAGTATATTGGCTTCAAAAACAATATCGCAATTCAAGTATGTAGATTCCAGAAAATTTCTCAACAATAGGCTTCAAATTATACAAAAAAAAAATATCGCAATTTGAAAAACCAAAGTAAATTTTAATGAATTTGAATTTCCGTTTTTGTACAAAAAAATTTTTTCTTTATTTTAAATACTTGAAACGCAGCCAACAAATTTTACACACAGAATGAAAAAAATTTAAAGTTTGAAAATTTTCCTTAAAACAAAATTCAAAGCTATCTATATTCGATATTAAAATTTTAAAACTACACCCAAAGAATTTTGTTAATACATATGGCTTAACATCGACATCACAAAGCAGATTAAGTTGTAAGACCACAATATAACTTAATCTGAAAAAGTCGATAAAAAAATATTATGTATGTGTATCCTACGTCCAAATATCTTTAATATGGTAAACACCTATACGACTACCAACAGCATCTTCAAGCTCGTAATTAACTTTTCCAATTCTCTTCTTGACTATTGCCTTTACTCCAATAGGAGCAAGTTTTGCATTAAAATTCTTCGTCAGAGAACTTTGAACAAAATTCCTTCGTATAACTTCTTGTCCTATAGTAAATTCACGCTGACGTGATCTCAAATTATAAGTTTTTGTATTTTTATCATATGCTTTTTGAATTCTAGATTTTATTGAATCGCGTAGTAGTGCAAATTCATTTTGCTTTTCTAATTTGGTATCTGTTTCAGACAAAAGTTTTAAATTTCTTAAAATTTTATAATCATCCCCGTGATTAATCATACATTGTCCAAAAACTAACTCGTATGGTGTCCGGCCTGTTGTTTGATGTACGCTATTTCTAATAGCACAATTTATGCTACTCAAATAACTATCCCACTGCCTTTGGTCATCTCTAATATATGATCTTAGAGCCTCATTTATTGATCTATTCACCCTCTCGCTTGCGTTGGACTGAGGACTATAAACAGCGGTGCATTGATGTGTGATGCCAAATTTTGAAAGAAAAGCCTCAAACTCTTTACTTTTAAATTGGCTACCATTATCGGTTATTATCATCTCTGGTACACCATAACAATTAAATATGTAATTTCTTAAATGATTTATAATTGGTTTAGACACAAATTTCTTTAAAGAAATTAAAAAGGTAAATTTTGTAAAGTGATCCAGAACAATAAAAATACCAATATATCCATTTTTAGATCTAGGAAAAGGGCCTATAAGATCTAGATATAATCTTTGAAACGGTCTTTCGCTTTCCACCATTTCCCCCATAGGAGGTCTAAGTATGGACGTTGGAGTTTTTGAAGTCTTACACATTTCACAATTGTTAATGTAATTTTTCACATCGATAATTAATTTTGGCCAATAGAAAAATTTACGAATACGTTGAGCAGTTTTTGCAATACCTCCATGGGCAGCATTAGGTATATTGTGAGCTGTGTACAAAACTTGATGTCTTAATTCGCTTGGAACTAATAACTTCCACGAAGATGTTTGGTCTATTGACCGATTAGAAAATTCAGCTCTTCTATATATAAATTTATCTAAAATTTTGTAATCTGGAAATTCGGATCGAGCAAATTTTTCCCTCCACTTCGCGTATTCCGGTTCGTCAAAGGCTTGAGAATTTAAATCGATTGACGGCAATACTTCTAGTTCAATTTCTTCTATGGTTAATTCGTTTTCAAATGCACGTGATAAGGCATCAGGGATAACATTATCTTTCCCTCTACGGTGCTCTATCGTAAACACAAATCCCTGTAATTTAAGTGCCCATCTTGCAAGCCGACCCGTCAAATCTTTCTGCCTCATCAACCACTTTAAGCTTGCGTGGTCCGTAATTATCTTAAATTCCTGACCTTCAACGTAATACCTAAATTTTTTAATAGCTAGTACTACAGCCAAACATTCCAACTCTGTAATGGAATAATTTCTTTGTGCCTTATTAAGTTTTTGCGACATATAGGATATAGGGCGCTCATTACCATCATTGTCCAATTGAGCCAAAACAGCTCCTACACCAAATGTACTCGCATCACATTGTATAATAAAAGGTTTAGAAAAGTCGGCGTGTACCAAAACAGGTGCCGTTGTAAGTTTGTGTTTTACTATCTCGAATGATTGTTGAGCTTCCTCAGTCCACTTAAATTTCTTATATTTACTTAATAGTTCAGTCAACGGGTATGTAATCGTTGCGTAGTCGTCAATGAATCGGCGATACCACCCTGCCATCCCTAAGAATTGACGTAACTGTTTTACCGATTTTGGTGTGGGAAATTCTGAAATCGCCTTAAATTTACCAGGATCTACCCCTAGTGAACCTTCTCCGACAATATACCCTAAGTATTGTACATTTTTGATTGCAAAATTACTCTTGTTAATATTGATAGTTAAATTTGCCTTACGAAGTTGTGTAGCCACTTCTTGTAGATGTCGTAAATGTTCGTTAAAGTTTTCGGATATTATCAGTAAATCGTCAAGGTAAACAAACACATTTAATTTCAAATAATACGGAACGACTATGTCCATAAGTCTGCACATTGTCTGAGGTGCGTTACACAATCCAAACGGCATTCTTGTAAATTGATACAATGGCCGATTAGGGATTGTAAAAGCAGTCTTAGGTTTAGAAGATTCGTCCAGTTTTATTTGCCAAAAGGCATCTTTCAAATCTACTTTAGATATGAAATAAATAGGAGGAAGTCTTGAAATTAGTTCGTTGATATTTGGTATCGGGTAAGAGTCCTTTACAGTCACGGAGTTCAGTTTTCTGCTATCTACACAAAATCGTACTTTTCCAGGCTTAACTATTAACACACCAGGTGAAGACCAAGGTGAGCCAGGACATTCTTCTATAACACCTAAACAAATCATTCGGTCTATCTCGGCACACAATAATTTTTCTCTGGCTGGAGATATGGGGTAGTATCTTTGCTTAATTGGTGCTGCGTCACCAGTATCTATTTTATGTTGAAGCAAATTCGTACACCCTAAACCATCCCTTTCAGATTTCGGGAATGAATCTACAATAGCTTCCAATTGACGTTCTTGTGTGGGATTAAGAGGAATTTTTCCCGTGTCTGATTCCAAAACAACTTCATTTATCATGTTTCCCATAGATATTTTAATACCAAATCTTGTCCAAAAATCGATTCCACATATAATATTTTGCCCGATTGTTGGAATAACTAAAAATTCGAACTGTTCTTTACTACCATTATAACCTATTTCTAAGTTTATTGAACCTACAACATTCTGTTTAGTACCATCCGCAGTACGAACTTTACCGGGGCAACGTTTGTAATTTCCTGACTGAATAATATTTTTGCTTAAATTCCCACCTATAACACTAGTGTTAGCTGCGCTATCTAATAGTGCGAAGTGAGATTCGTTGTTTATGTCCAGTAATATGTATGGCCGATTATCATTATTCATATTCACTAACGATGAAATTATATATTTTTTATATAACTTGCGCTTTCCATAATATTCTTTAATTCTTCTAGCAGATCTAGATGGCATTCGTTTTCGTTTTCTTTCTGTCATACTTTTCATCAGATTATAATTCCTAATTTGAATATGAATTGGTTTTTGTAAAGTGTTAGGGTTAGATACAAAATCATGTTTTAAATTAGAAGTTTCATCTACAGGGTTGTTTAATTTTTCGGATGTCCATTCTTCAATGATCGGACATCCTTTGTGAAGTTTCCCCATTTCACAGAACAGTTAGTGCATTGTGGTCTATACGTGTCCTTAAGACCACAGCCATAACAAAATATGGTCTTTTGTTCTAGGCAGTAAATATAATTGTGACCGAACTTCTCACAATTCCAACATTTGCCTGTTTTCTTTACAACGCAGATTTCTAAATCATTGTCTTCCGACTGTACTGTTTCAGATTTACTTTCAACCTCGAAATCGAGTTCTAAGACTTGAGGTCTTTGACCTATTCTTTTAAAATTATTTGAAGATGACATATCATTTACAAATTGTTCATGTCTTCTAACTGCTTTCCTCAATTGTGAAACCTGTGTGATCTCTAAATGTAATAGTTCGTGTCTTTTCTCAGGAGCTAAATTACGTAAAACTGTTTCGCATAATTCTTGGTCTGAAAGTGGAGTTTTTAACTTTTCACATAATAAATATATTGCGTCGAAATATTCATCAAAAGTTTCAGATTTTTTCTGTTTTCTTCGACGAATTTCATCTATCACGTCATAATCGGTATAAAAATCTTTATATTGCTTCTTTAATGCATCTGTTAATCGAAACCAATTGAGGTTGTGACAATTACGATGAAAACGCCAATACCATTGTAAGGCTTTACCATCAAATAAAAGATGTGCATGTTTACACAAAATTTCAAAATTTCCTTTGAGGTTTGTAGTCGTTAGAGTGTTCACTCTATAAATAAATTCATCTACAGAGATATCTGCCGAATTTCCAGTAAATCGTAACCTCCAATTTTTAATAACATTTAAAATTTTATCTGAATTTATATCAATTTCAAATGGAATGTCTGGAGAAACAGGTTGTGCCTCTTCATTATATTCATTTGAAGAGGATCCACTATTATGGGAAATTACAAAATTTCTAATTTCAGATGACAGCATACTAGAAATTTCATTTCTGAATTCACTCAACGAGTCTGAACCTATTTGTCGTATTCTTCCGTCATCTACATTTGACCTAACATTGGTAGTGGTTTCAAGATTAAGTTCTCTACGAGTCTGTTGTCTTGTCACAGGCCGCGTGGTCGTCCCTCGAGTTTCTTCTACTGTCACATTTAAATCGTTCTCATCTAAAGTCAAATTTTCTCTACTACGTACTAAAGGCATTTCGAAATTAACTCAATACAAATCAAAACAAAAGAACCAATTAAATAATTTTAAATCTATAATTACCTAAAAAAAATTATAACCAATAAAATTAACCGGGGCTAATAATTAAGTTTCGTTTATTATTTTAATAACATACTATTCAGTGGGGTCTAGCAAAGTAGTCCAACATACCATCAACAATATTTTTATAGAAGAGTATTTCCCAAATTCAACGTGAAATTAAACTGATAGTATACAGAAATAAAATAGTCAAACATTGAGTTTGAGAAAGGGTTAGAAAAATAAGAATTTGGATATAAAATAGTGGAAAGAACTCGATATATCACCAAGTTGCAATAAATCCAATTCAAAATTACATACCAAACTTGAAAGAAAATTTAACTAGAGAGAGAGAGAGAGAAAAAAAATAGAGAATAGAAAAGAAGAGTAAAGGTTGAGTAAGAGTCGTACGAGTTTATAATCGAATCAATTACCAATTATAAAATTCTCTAGTATGAACCCAAACCCTGATTATAGAAACAGCTGTGAACATTAATGGATAATTAAGTAATAACTTCCCAAAAATTCGAAATATTATTATATCCAAATAAATACTAATGTCGCAGAAGTTGGATAAATAAGGAAAGTAAATAATAGCCAATATTATTAAAATTTAGGAAAATACATCATATACACCAAAGGATTCAAATGGCCATCAGTCACAAGATGTAAAAACAAAGTAAATTTTAATGTTACGCTAACTGTGGCCCCACGTTGGACGCCAAAAATTCCCTGTAACGATTTCTGCTGCGCACTTCAAAACTTTAAGGGACGGTGCTACCTAGGAAACCGGCTGTGCTCGTCGTTGGGGTGTGTTCTTGTCCCTGAGAAGTTAAGAATTATAAATCAATTACAGTGAACTTTACTTTAGGTAGCTAAACTCATATTAATGATGAACTTTCCTTTAATTTTTAAGGAATTGTTGAAAATTATTGAATTAAATTATTCTGTTATTAAGTTATATGAAACAAACGATAATTATGACATCTTTTAACACTTTATCGTAATTTCAAGTAACATGAACAACGTTAATGTAAAGTAACGTAAAAATTCTTGCAATATAGAGAGTTGCACAGGGGCAAACTAATAATAGTGGCAATTTAATTGAAAACGCTCGATCAGGAAAATCTGAGAAATGACACTTAACACTTTAAACCAGCACAATTATTAAATTTTAATGAGTCATTACAAAATTACTAATTTGGAGCAAGTTTTGAGTTTAGGTTGTAAGATGAATAATGAACAGTGAACCGTTTGGTGTTGGTTGACTTCTTTGAATAATAAAATTGCCTATTTTCCTATTTGCAAAGCAGGAAAATAGGCTGGTCACCTCAGAATACTAATATGACTTGAATTTATTTTCTATTTATTTCTTAAATGTTCGCAGTATATTGGCTTCAAAAACAATATCGCAATTCAAGTATGTAGATTCCAGAAAATTTCTCAACAATAGGCTTCAAATTATACAAAAAAAAAAAAAATATCGCAATTTGAAAAACCAAAGTAAATTTTAATGAATTTGAATTTCCGTTTTTGTACAAAAAAAAATTTTCTTTATTTTAAATACTTGAAACGCAGCCAACAAATTTTACACACAGAATGAAAAAAATTTAAAGTTTGAAAATTTTCCTTAAAACAAAATTCAAAGCTATCTATATTCGATATTAAAATTTTAAAACTACACCCAAAGAATTTTGTTAATACATATGGCTCAACATCGACATCACAGTCCGAAAAATATTAAATTTAGTACAACAATGAAAATCGTATTAAAGCGATAACCAATGATCGGCAATATAAGTATGATAAATAAATGTCGTAACATGAACTTAAATTAGGTTTTATTTTCATGTCTTTAATATATGTCGGACAATATAAATATACTTATATATTTAGAGCATGTTTTAATTATAGTTTTTTCCGCGATTTTTTTAAATGCAGATTTTTTGTGCTGATGATGTATTGCTTGCACACCTATCGTATCTAAATCACTTTCTGATTCGACTTAACGATGTCCATCTGTCTGGATGATTCATTGGTCGGCTGTATAGGAAACAGTTATAATTTTCTTTCATTGGAAATTGGTTAAATATTAAAACAAACAGAAAGTACTTATGAAAATATTTTCGAAATTTAATATCAACAAATAAAATTAATAATTGAATTGAATGATTTCTTACAGTACCATAGTAGTTTCATAGATTTATTTTTAAAGAAATATTACACTGATCTGCAAAAAATACTCCTTTAAACTAAAAAAGGTGAATAAGAAGAACTAAATATGTTTAATAACAATCGTCTTTCAGACTTCAATTAAATTTTTAAAATTTTCTTCGTCACTAATTTCTGAAAAACTTCAAAACTATTGAGAAGATTAAAAAAGAAAATATGAAATGATGTTAGGAACGTGATAGAAATAAACTGAAACACATTAAACTCCTCATAATATGTCTTACTTTTTTTAAAGAAGGAAAACATTTTTTTTTCGAAGAGTGCACCCAATTTTTAAACATAAATAAATTCGTAACATAAAAATATAATTTTTGGTATTTCAGACACTGGTGATAACGAATCTGAAATAATGGTATCTATTCTTGAAAACGCGACGAAGAAGTGAAAATTTACATTAAAACAAAAACAAAGTTTGAAAAATTGTTTTCTAAAATAGAATTTACCATTCTTAAAAGAGAGAGAAACGCGTTAAAGCTCTCACGTTTATTACATTTTAAAAATATATGGTAAACAAAAACATTTTTTTAAACTTTGTTTTTGTTTTAATAGAAATTTTCACTTCTTCGACGCGTTTTCAAGAATAGACACCAATAATTTAAGAATTCAAAATGGCGGGTCCAATATGTTCAATTGATTAGCTTCCAAATATGGAAACGAAATTTAAAAATTCAAAATGATTAATTAAATATGGCGTAAAATTATATATATATTCAAATATTAAATAAGTTATATTTAAATATTAAATAATTTATTTATATTTAAATATAAAATAATTTCTAAGGTATTTCATTTTTTCTATTTTAATAATCTTTTCTATTTTAATAATGATATAATAACGTAAAAATGGGAGACTTACAATCATTTTCTGAATCGATTTAACAATATCCGTCAGTTTACCACACTGTCTGGACGACTGGCTGGTCGTCTCTTTGAAGATATGTTAATAAAATTTGCCATGAGTTATTGTTTTGGTACAAAGACGAAGCCTACTGAACCCATACAAATGTCTTCCCAGAATAGAACTTTAAATAAGTCATTATTTTTCTAAAACTCTCATCTTTCACATCACCATATATCAGTGTACCGAATTTCACGAATATTGGTTAAAAATTTAACCCATATTCATCATACACATAAAAAAGAAGCTCTTTATATCAAAATGTTAAGCATATCTAAAATTTTATTTGTATTACATAAAACACTAGTATTGTATGAGTTTAGCCATTAAAGCAGCATTAGTTCAAAATTTTATCACAAGGGGAAAAATGTGAAAACTTCTGCCCTTAAAAACTTTCCTAATTTCACATTTATGCTAAATTTATCAAAATATCGAATGAAACTTCTTAGATATCTGTATTGAAAGAAATCAGATTTCAAAAAAATAAAATAAAATAAACTGAAAACTGTATTTTAAAATTGTTTGTCGATGTTCACAATCAATTCATTTTAAAATATAAAAACCATAAAATTTATAGTTTTCGAATTTGAGTTTCCATGAAAGAAATAATATAGAACGTAATAATAAAATCCTTAAAATACAGATTGTTTTCCTTTTTACCTTAATTGCTCTGTTGGGCAAAATTCAGATATATTTTTAGTTTAATGTTATAAAGGGTGTTTACTAAAAAAAAAAAATAAAAAATTCATTATCCATATTAAACCTCTTTATTAAATTTTTATTTTAAATTTATTGGCATTCTTTTATTGAATTAATTTGTTAATTGCTACTTGAAATCTATATAATCTGTATACATTTAACCAATCTCGTAATAAGACAGATATGTATATATTCCCATAAATTCCATGAAAATTCGGACATTTTTCATTTGAATCTGCCTGTATGCATGTGCTTATGTGTTGGAGTGTTCATTTTGTAGGAATTAAAATAATTTCACCATAAAAACCATTGTTGATTGGTTTTTCTTAACGATGGATTTCAATCAATATTAACTTGACCGAATAAAAATAAATAAATAAATAAATAAAACCGGAAAATATACTTATGAACGCATTATGATTAATTGGTTTTTAATTTTTTTTTTATTTATGGTAATTTTCTATCAGCCTGAATTTTTATTTTAAAATGTTGGTTTTTACGGCCGGCCAGTGTCATTGATTTTGCAGCAGCAAAAAAGTAAAATAACAAATGCTGCCTCTTGTTTGTACTTAATGCTTATTGGCGGCTGTTTGGATTATTACAATGAAAACGCATTCATCATTTTTTAAATGGGGATCTTTAATATTAAATATAAGTCTGTATATATGCGATATACGTACATATAAATATGAAGAATGCGGTCAATATACGAATATTAACTTAAAAAAAAATGACTTTTTAATTGAAAGTAAATCCCTACTATGCATATAATATTTGACCAACCTCTTCCTTCTACCAGATGAAAAGTACCAGATGTAAAATAAATATATATGTGTACGTGTGTGTTATACATACGTAAGTACAAACATCATAAAACTAAATGTATGTTCAAATATCCGAAAGGTAAATTATACAATGTACAAATTTGAATGTAGCTTTAAAAAGATATTGCAATGTTTGTTAATGTATTTGCATTGTTTTTTTTTTTATATATAAATATTTATTTGATGTATTTGTCATATTAATTCATTTACTCATTTACTTACTCAGTCGTACATCCTACATGTTAAATAAATTTGTAAATGACTGCATAAAATATTATTGTATATATATATATATATATATATATATATATATATATATATATATATATATATATATATATATATATATATATATATATATATATATATATTGATATTATGTATTTATATAAACATGTTTTTTTTTACATACATGTACAATGTACATGTATGTGTACATTGTACACAAGTTTATCATACGCGCTCACAAATTAACTTAAGTACATATACATATGCGTGTGTGTGTTTTTATGTGTGTCGATACAAATGTAGAAAATATTTTGTGTTTAACATGAATATTTTCACAGTAAATGTCATACTTGGATGCTCCATTAACTCGTGTCAAATGTGCTTAGATTTCAAAACCAATATTATGGTTCTCAATATGAGTCTTAAAAGCTGTCAACTATTCAATAGATATGTAAACAGTAATATTTTATTGTATATTAAGTACCTACATACTTGTATGTGTATCTCCACATATGCATGTACTAATAAAACATTTATAGTGCCTACATAATGGCATGTATATACCAATAAGCAGTAGAACAGATAGTGTATCGGATAACTCAAATATTATAAAAATATTGTACATACATATTATGAGACATATAGGAGGCTCAAATTAGCTTTTTCTAATTTGCTTTTGCCTCAAAGTTTTCGTTGTAGCCTCTAGCTTTTCTTCTAGCCTTTTTCGACTCTAAAAACTGGCTTCAAAATTCTAAAATTTTATTATTTTAACAAAGAATAAAATAATTACTAATATATATATATATATATATTCGCACAAAATATCGAGATTAGTTATACTCAATAAAAAATTTCCGCTGCTGCACTGTATTATAAAAGTGCCTTAACAAATTTTGTAAGGTTACTAAGTCGATTATTAGAATTATTTTTTTAATATACTTCATCAACAATAAAAACTTTTTATAAAAATAATTCCAAAAAATTTTATTAATGCGAAAAAATATCCAAAAATTTAGAAATGCTTCATCAAAATGGAATTATAGTTCAAAACTCACTTCAAAACATTGCATAATTTTTCATATGAAATGTAATTCAAATTTGTATGGGAATTTTTGGGCCAATTTTCGTTGAGTCATTTTGCTGGGTGTTATTTATACATTTATTACAATTTCTTTAGAAATATCAAAAACTAATGAGAACGAGAGAAAATAAGTTTCTAAATAAAAAAAATTAACTTTTTTCTGGCCTTATTTTTTGGGGCATTTAGCGTTTTGTAGACTTTTTTTAAAGTTCAGTTAGGCCTCTTTTTCTTTATCTCCTAGTAACATCGACACATACTCATGTTTATATATATATATATATATATATATATATATATACATATATATATATATATATACATATATATATATATATATATATATATATATTACCGGGCAACGCCGGGTAAAAATAACAAATATGTTTATGGTACGACTTCTATCTATCATATTTATATTTCCGATCACTGGTTATCGTTTAAATACGATTTTCTTTGTTGTACTAAATTTAATAAAAATTTAATATTTTTGGACAGTAGTTGTACTAAAATAATAGTAATAATTTCTTCTGTAGAAAAATTTAAAATATGTTTTGATCTAAATACAATATCTTTCGGAAATTTCCCTTGAGTTCTGAAACAAAATTTCAAATTAGTATATTTCGGCCAAGATGGGTATAAAAAGTTTTAAAAAGGTCAGTTTTAGCCCTACCGCAATTTTCAAAATCGATAAGAGTGTTAAATGAAGACTTAACAACAGAAAGAACACTTGTATCGGGTTCTTAAAAAATACCTAATTCAAAGCAAATAATAATACCTAGATTTGTATGAGTTCGATTTAAAAGAAAGTTTTAAATGTTTCATCAAAAGATTTGAACTACAAACAAAGTAAGAAATAAGGCTTCGAAAGAAGCAGGTAAAGTAGAAAGAAAAGTAAAATATCGCTTCAACATTCCTTTACGTATTGCAAGAATTCTGTATGGTGAATTCTGTAGCAAATTTTTGATACGAAAAGCGCTATTTTCAATGTTTTAGCTATAGGAAACACATAGATGCACATTATTTCTCAGATTAAAAATAAAATTAGTGTAAAATTTTTGGTGGATTTAATGTCAAGATATTAAGTTTATTGTGTCAATTAATTAATAATATAATTAATAATTAATTAATAATATTAATAATAAATATAATGTCAATTAAATAATATAAAAAGGTGTTAAAATATAAATTATGAAAAAAATAAGAATCCAATACTTATTACCAGGCAAATATGCTTTTGCATATATAGCAAATATTTTACAAAAAAAAATGCTTATTTTCCAAATCTTTGCATAAATTTGCATATAATGAATAGTTTTTTAGTGATTTTTTGGAGTTTAATCAACTGATTTCTTTAATCTTTTTGTGAGTTTTTTAATACTTCGTACAAATTAAAAAATAAATAAAAATTTGAGGTATCAAATATGACTATCAAAATCTATTTACGTATATATTTATTTTATTTTTTTATAAAAAAAATCAGAGTTTTAAAGTTAAAAAAATACATATTTTTACATATTTATATTAAAAAAAACATAAATTTGTATATTTTTCTATGCATATATTAATAATGCATATTTAAGCTTGCCCTGCTTATTAGTCATTGTGAATATAAGTTTTTGCAATTTTCGAGAATATCAATATTTACATAGCATAGCCGTGTAGACCATACAAAATATTAAGAAATGCGATATTACATTTTAGCCGTTGTTAAAAATATTTCGTTCCAAATGCAATGAAGTTTTTAAATTACGCATTTTTTGAAATCTGGCTCAAATAATTAAAAATATTTTCATTATTACACATATTTTTTGCGAAGCAGGAAGACCTCAAAAACGTTGTGTATACGGAAAAAATGTCAAACAATTTTATAAAATTCATATTCATTTCCATACTAGCGATTGAAAATCTCAAGTCTGGTACATTTTAGAAAAAAAAAAGAAGTTTCGAGGTTTTATATTTATACATATATATATATATATATATATATATATATATATATATATAGTATAATTTTCATATTAAATTTTTAATAGGTCAGATAGGAGCTGTAGCCCAATGGGCTAGCGAAGTGCACCTGGAAAAGCTAATTTATTTAATAAAGTCGGTATTTTTGATAATATAAGTCTAAAACTTTGTGTTGTTATGTATTTTAAGGAATTTTTTGAATTTTTCGGTTGTTCTTTTACAATACAGGTAACGAAATATTATTTTTATATGCAAAATTTTGAACTATTTTGTAAAAATAAAATTATGCGTTGATTTATGCGTCCCAAAAATTTTGGAATTTTGTTTCAAAATAAATTTTTTTACATTTTTGGAAATATTTGAATTAAAGTACAATTTTAATGCCGTTTAAATAGTTAAAATCTGCAAAGCCTTCTTAGAGGTCAGACTCGGATTCACGATGGAATTTCCTTCCCCAAAATAGGTGCATAAACAGAAAAATTATGGGTCCAAAGCCAAAAAACGTCGGTGTCCATCGTAACTTCAGTTTATATCTTCCGCTGATATCTCGTACAAGTAGTTAGAGGACCGATATAAAATCGAAAACCAAAAACAAAAATGGTGAGTATAACACATTTGGTTAAGCCAAATATAACATTCTTACTTTTTAATAAATAATCTGGTAACCTTGTAAAGTTTCGGCTGTGAAAATTTTTGTGTTGCGATTTTATAAACTTTTTCAATTAAAAACACCATCTATAATTGCCTTTTCTGGTTATTTTATTTAATATAAGTATTCCACATATATATCTTAATTAGAGAATATTGAAGTTCATTGAATTGGATTTGCAATTAAGTCTTAATTAAATTTGTTTTATTTATTCTTTTGAACAACAACAATAATAAAATATATACCTTAAGGCTTATTTTTGCATGAATTTGTTTTTGTATATTCATTGACATACATTAGGTATAGTTCTATTTGTCAAATGAATCAACTGTCAGATAAAACATCTCCGTTTTATATTTTCCTTAATATTACCACTCCGTTTTCCATTATTAAGATCAATATTATAATTAGTGTCCTTTCTAATTATCTGCTGTGTTGCCATTTAATTACATATTACTGGTTTTAATCCTAGATAATATTTGTATTGGTGTGTGTCCTTAATAAATTTTGAGATTTGTATTGGTGAGATGAGCAAAAACTGCAGTATTTCCGGAGAAGAACGTATGGCTTCCTGTTGGTTGTGTTTGGGAAATTACCACTTAAAATGTAGTGGCCTCAAAGCTCGTGATGCTGATGCACTATCTGACTATGCCAAAAACTTACAGTGGACTTATCTAAATTGCAGAGTAATTGGCATTGAATTTTACAATTTTTTCAAATGCTATAAAGCAGAGTTCAATGGAATTAAAAAAGACTTTTCTTCTCTACAAGGAAAACTAACTAAATATGGTGAACTTTTTCTGAATTCACAAATTTAGATAGTTTTGCTGCTTCCCCGAGACCAAAACGTAAAAGAACTGCTAAGTCAGCATCAACAGCTCCTTGTATTCCTAAAAATACAGGGGTTATTACTACTAATAATGATTCTATCCCGTTACCAACCGCAAATACAAGTAGTTGTCCTGCTGCTGTTATAACTCCTAATTCAAAAAATTTCATTCCGCTTCATCATGCTTCAAATGCTTCCAATTATAATATAATTCCGTCAGAGTCGACTTTAGTTGCTCCTACTGTGTCTAATTCATCGAACTTGCCCATGATTCCAAATCTTGCTACCAGTAAGCCTACAGAACTTATTTTATTAACTTCCTCATCGTCATACATCCCAACTAATTTAAATGTCGTCAACAACCCTATTGTAAATCCGTTTACAACTGTAACTCCAAAGCCTTTAAAAATTATTGCTCCAAGGAAAACCATATTTGCTAGCCGTTTTTCGGTAGATACAACAATAAATGATGTTGAATTCTATATTAGAACGAACCTTGGCATCGAAGATTATAATAATGTCCAAATTTACAAGATAAATGCGTTTAGAGCTTCATTTAAAATAATTATCCCAAAAAGTATTTTTGATCGTCTTGTTAATCCACAATTTTGGCCAAAAAATATAATTGTTCGACAATTTATTTATCGTGATGATAATAACGTAATTCTTGCAAGGGCTTCTGATCCAAATCCAAAAAACTAATTGAATTAAATAATCCGTTAAATATTAATATTTGTCCAAAAAATTATTACAACTTCTCAGCTATCTCCATCGCATACCAAAATGATGATCCAACATTTCCAATTATAGAGGTATTGCTAAATTAAGTGTTATTCCAAAACTTTTCGAAAAGATAGTTACTGAAATCCTTTCGCATGAAGTTGTAAGTTATCTTTTGGAGTTCGCAACCTCAGTTATAACCGCATTTGATTCCGGTTTACAGACAGACGCAATATACACAGATTTCAGTAAAGCTTTCGATAAAGTAAATCACGATCTCCTATTGTTCAAATTGGGTAAACTCGAATTTTCTCCTGTTTTCCTTAAATAGATTTCCACATATCTTAAAAATAGATGCCAATGTGTATTATTCAGAGAATGTACATCAAAAACATTCCTGTTTTATCTGGTGTTCAAAAAGGTAGTCATCTGGGCCCCTTATTATTCCTAATATTTATAAATGATTTACCAGCTTGCATTAAGAATTCTAGAATAGTAATGTATGCTGATCATGTAAAGCTGTTCCATAGCTTTAACTATTCCTATCAATGTTCCTTACTTCAATCAGATCTTGACAATCTTTATGATTGGTGTATGATGAATCTAATGGATCTGAATTTAAGAAAGTGTAAACGCATGATGTTCTACAGAAGAAGTCCAGTATTCTATAGATACACAATAAATGAATATCAACTTGATCTAGTCGAAGAATTTCTTGATCTGGGTGTGTGGCTTGATTGCAAACAATTCTTTAATTCCCACGTTTTGCAAATCGTTAATAAGGCAAAAGGAGTTCTAGGTTTCCTCAAGCGCTGGGGAAGAGAGTTTAGTGATCCTTACGTTTCCAAGTAATTATTCATATCTCTTGTAAGACCAATCTTGGAATATGCTTCCGTGGTCTGGGATCCTCAATACGAAGTTCATATAAAGAAAATTGAATCGGTCCAGAAACAATTTCTCTTATTTTGTCTTCGTAATCTTCCATGGAATCCTAAAATTAATTTACCATCTTATGAAAGTCTATTACAGCTTATTGATCTCCCTACTCTTGAAAGTAGGAGAAAATATATGAATATTTCATTTGTCATTAATTTAGTAATCGGTTCAATTAATTCTGAGTTCCTGCTTCGTAAGATCGAATTCGTAATCCCAAATCGTCCAACTAGAAATTATACTCCTTTAAAAATAAAATATTTTCGAACCAATTATGCCAACTTTGTTCCTATGAGACGTATATGCAATCAATTCAACAGTTTCTATCCATATATTGATTTCTCATTAAATCCAATCCGCATTAAGAGGAGTATTTTTAATTTAGTTAAATGATAAGTTTTGTTATTGAATGATTATAAAAATATTTTATTGTAAATAGCTTTAAGAATAATATATATGCTAGCCTGTAAGAAATTGTAATTTCATTGGCTATTAAATAAATAAATTAAAATTGTCATTTTCTTTTTCAAAATTTCGACTTTGATATACATTTTTTAGATTATTATTTTTTTTTTTTTTTTTTTTTTTTTTTTGAGACTAAAGATAATTGCGTACCAAGTTTTAAATGCCATTTTGTTTGGAATAAGACGAGATATTATTCTTCTTTAAAAATTTTCTAAACCTTCAAAAATTCTTCACATATCTCAAGACAAAATATTTTATTTATATATAAGATTTTATATAAAAAATTATAACAAATTGCACAAACTCGAAAATTGTGCAAAAATTGTGTATTCTTAGACGCTGTTTACAAAAATGCATTTAATATTTGACCACACATAATCAAATAATAATAAATTAAAAAAAAATAATAACAAGGAATAAGAGAATATGGGATACATTTATATAGAAACCTTCACCAAAAAAAAAAAAAAAAAAACATAAAAAAGTGCTCAAAATTTTAAGTGTATATTAAACATTTTTAAAACTGGTTTATAATGTCCTCAAGAAGGCCTAAGTATCACGTAGGATATCTAATTTTTTAAGTGATTAAGCGAAACTGAAATTTGGTTTAATCGAATTTGCTTTGGAAATTGATAGAGATTAGTTAAAAAAATTTCCTTTTTCGGGCGTTATTTAATGGAATTGTCGATATATATTTAAAAACCTGGATGTAATCCTAATAAGAGCACGCTGAATCCAGTAGCGCTAACAATTTTGCTAGGTCCTCTAATTGTATATCTCAATATCAAATAATATCTTTATCTTAAAACTTTTCACACAAATGTGCCTACATCCATGAAAAATTTTGAATAATCTCAGAACCAAATTGTTCAAATAGTGTTTTTTAATTTAGAAACTTATACATTTCTATAATTTCCAATATTTCGTTATTGTAAACAACAAATTTTTTTAATTAATATTGTCTCCCACGCATGTGTGCGTGATTGAGGTATTATGCGCCTGTACTGATATTTGTAACGCACAGAAAAATTCATCCCACCCTAAGTATACCAATCGACTCAGAATCACTTCTGAAGCCAATTGAAATTGATTATGATCGGTCCATTATTTCACTTAGCCCCCACACAAATGTCGTCCCGGAATAGGGGTTTAATGATCACAAATGCTTTAAATATAGTAATATTTTAATAAATTCGGTATGAGGAAGTTTTATATAAGTATCAATCTTTGTGGCAAATTTCATGAAGATCGGACCATAATTGACCATAGCTCCCATACAAAATCTTCTTCCGAAAATCACTTTAACGTGCATAAATCTCACTCATGTTAGTATCAAGTTTATATTCGACACAGATAAGTTTTATATAAGTAGAAATAACAGTGACAAATAGCTCCTATATAAGCCCACTTTCAGGAATCACCCTAAAGTGCATAAATTCATATAAATGTTAGTATTAACGTAATATTCTGTATTCGTATATTTTATTTTACATTTAATAAAAGTATCGGCCCACTATTGTCCGCATGTCTAATATAACACCCCTCCACAAATTTTGATGAACATACACAATGGTGTGGGGTATCATATGGTCGGACTTGTTTTAAAACTATAATTGTTTCAAGTTCTACCTTTCCAAGAAATAATGCAAATGCAGATGATTTTAGGATTTTAGTTTTAGATTTTAAATAAAAATTATTAAACAAATTGTGTCAAGATAGTCCCATAACCTCTTGTTTTTATTTATTTATTTATTTATTTTATTAGTTGAATTTTACAGAAAAAAATATAAGTTAATAATATTAACAAAATTAATCGATAGCGGTCTCACGTGATCTGATCACAGAGTTCTATCAGCTGTATTAAAAAAAATATATATATTTTTTATTTAGAGCACTAACTAGCTAATACACCATTTAGTCCTTAAAGTCTTCATTAAGAAAATCGTATTGTAAATACAGGTATCCGAATAACGATTATTCTGTGATAAAATCAACAACACTATTTCATATTTGGTTTTGTTTACATTTGTTTTATTGAAATTTTGTTAAAATTTAACTATTTTAATAATTTTTTTCTGTTAAAATGCGTAACTTTTAACCCAGAGTTGATACATTAGATTAATGGCACCTTAATCTTATCCTTAATGTACTATTTGGAATTACATGGAAACAGCAAGCAACGAAAAAGTCGATCATATGTGATTGTGGCGAACATTTGATTGACATGCGGTCAGCCGGATTGTTGGCATTTTAATCCAAAAGCACCCAAAATAGACTTTTGCTGTTTATGTTTATGATTTCATTACAAAATAGCTTAAATTGAACATATGTGCAGGAAATATTATCCTGTCCTGGAATTCAGTTTATACGTTCTTAAATAGATATATTGGTACATTTTTTAATTTTGGAACGAATCTTAACATCCGGAAGTTAAAAAATGTAACCTTTTGGTCTAAAATTTACTGAGGAAAAAAAACAAACTATTTCTTAAGATATGTATGTAAATGAAATAATCTTAATGTAGCTTTGAATTAGGGTCGAACGTACTTTAAAATATTTGAAGTAAACTATAATATACTAAAGGTACATTAAGGAATTTTGCTTAACAATGACTAGTAAATCTATATTAAGTTAAAAAAAAAAAAACAAGAGCTTTACGTTAAAAGAGAAAAAATTGGATTTTCGGTAGTTTAAGATTGTTTATAAAACAAAAATTTTAAAATCGAGCAATTTAAAAAATGATGTGCACAGAATTTCTTGGTATTATACTACACCACATCAAACAAATCATTCTCATCGTAATGATCTCGAAAACTATAGTCAACTCAAAAAGTGATTTATAGACTTTGAACCCCAAGTTTTATGGATTAAGGAATCCCGTGCCGGAGAATCATTTCGCTCAGGTTATTGAAAAAATTTTAATCTGCACTAGCAGAATGGAGCATTCATTGTGTCTTATCTAATTAGGTTTCGTTGAAACCTAAACATCTTATTATGTTTTATGTTTAAAAAAATGACTCCTTGACCCCTAAAAGGTTTGTACATACCTTGTGGGTCGCTGACCTCCATTTGAGAACCGGTAGTTTCATATCTTCCCGAACGAGTGAGTAAGATACCCGTTAAATAATTGAAACTGTGTAAGCTTGAAGTGTTTGTTAATTTCAATTCGATGTGAATTCTAGGAACACTATAATTATACATAAAGATTAAATGAAATATTTTTTTATTTAAGAATAAATTTTTCAAATATGAATTGGTAAATTTAAAACAAAGTCTAAAATCGTCTAAAATGAGTCATAAAGAGTTAGTAGAGTAGAGTGTGGTTAGGGGCATTGGTATGGGAAGAAAAATTGCGCATAAACTCTATAAAATCAAATAGTTCTCTCTTTTAATAGATACTATAATGCCATATATAACATTTCAGTATATATTTTTGGAAAAATGAGCCTATAAAAATGTTCATGTATTGTAGTGCTCCACCTAAGGAAAACGAACCCGCCACCTGGCTAGTAGCTTAATGGCTTACATAATCCTTTTTAAGTGGATCATAAATATCTTCGAATTTTTGTACAATTATCACTTAGTTGGTAATTTGTTCTGTTTTCTTCGAAAGTTAGTTTTTCTCAGCTACATTCCAATTCATTATAAACTAAACACATTAGCTAAGAATTTTTATCTAAAAAACATAACTTGGGCGACTGTTTACATCCCAGAACAAAGAGAAAAGAAGAAGGATGAGATAATTTTGCTCAGTAAATAAAAAAACTATTAAAGTTTTGAATGTTTTTGTTAAAAGTATTGTGATTATATATATACGTGAAATATTTCAACTTCATTTAATGCATTTCGTCGGTGAGCTGACAAAGAGTACTATGAGCAACCTTATCAAGTAATTTTTTTATCATCGCATATTGTGTCACACGTTGAAGTTACAAAAAGTTCTATGTGTATATTTCCTTAAGGAAACACAAAAAGAGTTTTTTACTTCCAAAGGACTCTTTTAAGAAAAAAATAATATATATATATATATATATATATATATATATATATATATGTGTAGATATCTTTTAATTTGTTTTACCTCTCGTGAACTCCAAAAATAATTTTCTTTTCAAAGCATACAATTTTCAGATATCTTAACGAAATACAAAAATCAAGAATGTAAAAAAGGTTTCGAATTGGCAAAATAAAACGGTTTGTTTGTCCTGAAAAGTTAATTTGTATTTCACGAAAAAAGTTGCAAATATACCTCTCTAGAAATGAAGATTAGTCTATTCTTGTATAATTCCCAAAATATTACATCTAAAAGTACTCATTTCTTTCAATATTATTATCAACATTTTCGTTAAAAAAAACTAACTTCAAATTGCAATACAGGAATACTAGGGCCTGGAACATTATTTTAAATATCTGTTATGTTTCTTTTCAGTCGCAGAATATTATGACTTTACTAACGTTTTTTTTTTGTCATATTTTCAGACATTTTTCAATATATATATATATATATATATATATATATATATATATATATATATATATATATAAGGTTTAATGTTCCATTGGAATTTTTTATCCTGATACTATTGAAGATTTCACGTAATTAACATAGGGCTTTAATAGCAAGAGGGTAAATTTTATGTATTTTTTCCCCCAAAAGGTTAAATTTTGCAAGTATTTATTATACTTAAATGTAGATGAATTTATAAAAAATATGATGTTTCTTTAAAACCGCGATAATTATCGAATTAAAAAGATTTTTGAAATTTAGTCACAATTTTATACGAGTTTATAATTTTTATGATAAATATATGCTTTTGGTGACTTTTATTTTCTTAACTAACCACTTATTTGACAAAAACATTAACTTAACCAATTGTGGACCGGAAGTCCCAAAATATTACTTGTGTAAATAAATAAATGAATACATATAACCATAGTATTGAATGAGACCTTTCCAATGATGTCCTAAAATATAAATTACGATGGAAAAAGTCGAAACTTTAATAAACTTTAATAAACTTTAATAAAAGAGTTTCTAAAACAAAATGATAGAAAATTTTACTAAAATTTTAATTTCGCAAGAATGAAAACTAATTTAAAATTTTTCACTCATTATGTATTAAACGTTATTTGTCTATTATATGTTGTAATTTTTTTTTTTTACAAAAAGTTAAAAATTATGTACACTGTTGATCAAATCCAAAAATCAAATTTTTGGAGGTGTTTTAAAAATGGTCACGCGAACGAAATAATTAAACCGAAATATTTTGGGGATTAGTATAAAACATATTAATATTTAACTTTAGGGAGGTACATTTGCAACATTTCTTGTCTCCATACAAATCAATGCACTTCAACATACATACTAATAAAATACTATAGTAATATACTATTGCTTCTTATTTAAACAGAAAAAAACGTAACTAGTGCCGGAGACCCAGAGAAATAGTCTACAAAAAATAAAATAGACAAAAAAATTATATTAGAAAAGTTATACGAATATTGCAGTAGTAGTATTAGTAGTAGAATAAGAGAGCAACTATTTAAATGTTGTGTTAAATATTTGTCTCAATGAGTGTTTGTGCAAATATGTATGTATATACTGTTATCTAAAGAAGCTTTTATGAATACACAGTCCATAGACATTGTTGTGTACATGTGTAGTTATCGTACGCGTATAGCTTTTGACAGCAGACTCCCTCTTGTTCTAGGAAAAAATAATATATATATATATATATATATATATATATATATATATATATATATATATATACAATTAATTCAACATAATCGAATTGAAATGCCCTATAAATATTTTTAAAATATGTTTGTGTACTTAAAAAAGTAATGAGTAATTTCATTTTAAATTTAAAAAATGTTTACTCTTGGTTTTCGATTTTGATAAAAATTGGAGGTGAATATAAAGGTGCATAAGCATGTAAAGTGCATTTAGTTCAATTTAAATTACTATATAGCAAATAAAATTAGAATATATTTAAATATTGGAAACATATAATATAAATAGAAATGACATTAGGTACAATTTATAGGTTTTTATTTACCCACCTTAACAGAAGTTTCGTGCAAATATAGTACGTGAGGATGTTGGGAACATCTCATAATAACATGATTTTAGGATAATTATTTACTTTTAATGCATTTGTTTTTCATTTATACACATATTTAATAGGAAAGTACACTAAGATTTTTTGTGGATTCAGGGTGGGTCAGTGTTGCCATATTATCATATTTTCTGCTGCATATAGCAGAATTATTAAAAAAGCTGATAAATGCTTTTTGGCAAAGTCAGTTTTGGAATATTTTTAATTGCTTATTCTTTTTTTCATCTATTTAGATTTCAATAGTTTTTACTACCGAGGGTAAAAATAAATTACAGTTTCAAAATATAAGACGATTTAGCTATGTCCGTCCATCTGTGAAGGACAGAATAAAGGAAGACCACCTATAGAGACGAAATTTAGCTAAAATATTTCTTTCTCTCTATTCATAATTTTGCATGTTCTTGGTCCAGTTTTTTTCATATCTATCCTAGTATTTCCGCCCGATTTTATTAGTTTTTTCTTAACTAGTTAAAGAACAAAATTATTTATTGAATAAAAAAACTTTGAAGCCGATATCTTTACCGAGTCCAAAAATAAACGATTTTGAATTTGAAAATTGTGAAAAAGTCAACTTTTTGTGCTTTTTTAGCCGAAAAAGTATCTACACTCTTTTCTATCTAAAATAAAATTTTCTTTAGCAATATATAATAATTTTACACTTTTCTGAAAGGTAGCTTCACAGAGATGACTTTAAGATAAAAAACAAGCCCAATAACTCAAATGGTCATGGTACACACCCTCCCGAATTCGACCCATTTTATATGAAAGTTTTGACTTTAGACCATTTTTTCTCAAATCCCACAGCACGAATCGACAAGCGGAATATATAGTTTAAGAATCATCAATATGTTGTTAAACGTTTTAAATCAAAATCTTTGGGACTTCGGAAAAATGTGGATTCTACAGCCAAAAATTTAAAAAATCCCATTCTTGGAAATTTTCATTAGTTTTTTTGGGAATTCAGGAAAACCCTAGACCTGATCGAAATTTGGTTAACGCGCTTTTATTTACATTAATAAGATCCACATTATCTACTAATTTCATTAAAATATCTTTATAAACAAAAATGTTATTACAATTAAAAAATTTGTATTTTCTCCAAAAACCCCAAATTGGGCAGTTTGTTTATCTTATTTCTAAATAGTGAAAAAAATTTTAAAAATATGTATTCCAAATTAAGCTTATCCTTTTCCGATCTTTTGCAAAAAGATTCAAGTCAATGTCATGCCTCATTTCAGAAATATGCGCATTTAAACTTTTATATTTCCAATTTATTGCATATATGACTATATTTTTACAAACTTGCAACTTTTGCCTTTAGCTTTGCGTGAATAATTACTTAGAAAGTTATGAATATTTCTGTATGCTTTTACTAATATCTATACACAAAATATTTTTATAAAAATAATTAATAAATGTTTTTTATTTTTAATAGGGTCATTTTCTTAGCGCCATTTTCTTACTTCCACTAGCAACGTCGCTGTTATTTACTTTTTCCAACTGATCTGCAGAAAAATCTGCAACTATACTGGTAGCTGTGTTCTCAATCAAAAAAGATAGTTCTACACATGCTTCCTTTTCGGTAACCGAAATAGATGGTAAAATAGTTTGCTTTTTTTCTTGAATATCCTTGTATGATGGTATAATTGAGTGTCCATTTTCAAGCAGAGCTTTTCTTAAAATTTGATAATTGTTTCGACTGAGGTCCAGTTCAAGCATTAAAGCAATTGCTTCTTCCTCTGTAAAATTGGATAGTGATGTTGGAGTAGGTACACTTTCGGCAATCCGTTTAAGACGTTTTGGTGATGCAGTTGACAGTATTTCAGCAATATCAATTGCACTCTTAGGTTGTTTCTCCTTTTTTAACATTTCTTTGAATGTATCAGAAACTTCTTCATTCGAAATTATAGAAAGCTTACGGGCCAGTCTTTTCTTCCTAAATCTTGTACTTAAATCACCATATGTCTTGCAGGGTGCTCCAGTTGATATTTTGCACGCCGATATTTCTATATCAGTATCCATTCAATCGGAATGTATAATTTTTATCTGTTAGTACGCTGATTCAAGGACTTCATTTTTACGTCATACAACTTTAAAAAGCTCTCTATCTGAGATTTACCAATGACGTCGACTTTTGCATGATATGTAGTTTTTATGAATTCCACTATAGCTTCTAAACGATTAAGATCATTTCTAGATAAACTCCACAGAACGCAACACACTTGTTCATGTTTCAATGTAATCACCATGGTAATCAACTTCGCATTCGTATATATATATTAGATATATCGCACAGGTATATATATTTACAGTTATTCTGTGAATTTTCATTAGGTAAAATATTTGAAAGAGTCAATTTGGAAGAGTACCTATACCGAATTCATTGATATTATATGTTGCTGTTAGGTATCACCGGAAAGGATATTACCTGTGCATTGTCACTAGCTCATAAAAATGTAGATTTTGAACCATCAGTAATACATAAATGCTGCAGATAAGTATCACCGGAAAGGATACCTGTACATTGCCACTATATCATAAATATATAAATTTTTAACCATCAACAATAGATAAATACATTTGTTAAATTTAGGTAAACACCATAAATGTAAACTAATAAAATACTTGTTGATTTGGTTAAAATAGACATTTTTTGTTTGTTTTGTTTTTTTAAATTCGTTAATAGAAATATATGAATGCTTAGAAAAGGATAAGAATTTACTTAAATTTGGGAAATATGGCAACCCTATTAAAAATAAAAAAATATTTTTTGATTATTTTTATAAAAATATTTTGTGTATAGATATTAGTAAAAGTATACAGAAATATTCATAATTTTATAAGCCTTTGTAAAGATATGTCTAAAATTTATTGAGTTTAAAAGTTGGACGCATAAAAATCAAACATGTATTTTCTTTTTATAATTTTGAAGATTTTAGATTTTTGGAGAAATTAAGCATAGAACATTAAAAATTTTAATGGCAACACTGGAGCGAAAGATAAATTTCATTTTCTAGCTAATGACATGCATTTTTTTAAATTTTAATAAAACCTTCCTGCGGTCTAATCGTGATTATTTATAATTAAATAATATTTCTATTATAAATCACTTAATACTTATTTTATTTTGTCGTTTTATTAAAAAAAAAATGTTTACATTATCAGTTTGATAAATTCTTAAAGTGTTATTGTGATAGGGAGTTGATACTTGACAATTTTTTTTCACCAATTTATATATAGGATATTATATTAATAAAAAAATCAACATTTTCGGTAACTTTTATTTGATAAAACAAACTGTAATAACATTTTGATTTTATTAAGATTATCTGAATGTTAAAAATTATGCTTCCATGAAAAAGAAGTCTTTTAAATTGATGTAGGAGTTGCTAAAGCAAGATTTCTAAAAAAGATTTATGTTGTACATTTAACGAAAAACTTAATATTTCATCTATTTTTGTTGGTGTATAGTATCAAAAAAATGTACACATATCTAAAAAAATATATTAATAAAAAACATGATACTAACACCAAAAATGCATTCAAAAAACTTTTGAAAATAGCAACAATTTAAAACTAACACTAAGTTAAAATTTTTTTAGAACTGACAAGCGAACAAAGTGGAGAATTTAACACACATGCAAACACAAACGGGGTTTCCCTGAAGATAATTTTTTAAACAAGTATTTATACTGCACTAAACATACTAGTAATAATCAATTATTATCAAATTTTAAAAACTATTTTTAATCTAAAAGTTATTTAAAAATAAGAAAAAAAAAATAAATAAACGTATTTTACATAGAGTTTTATTTCAAGGGCCTCCCTTAAACACATAAACATAGTTTGTACATGTCTACATGTACACTCGTGCTTGATGTTTCCTTTTGGTATATTTTTGTACATTTACTAGTGTATGGAATTTCATGAACATTTTGCTTTTGTTTTCTTTCTAAAAGATTTTTTACACAAATCAATGTGAACAGAGACATAAAATATAACTGACTGAAAGACCATATGAAACTATTGCATTCATTTGCTGTTGCTAAATAATTGCACAATTAAATCAGTCACTTAAAATTCTAAATAATAAATAAAAATATTTTTTTAATTCAATGCAATGGGTTGAAACATTAACAGGTTTTTAAGCAAATACCAACCAATTTTAATTAAAGAGATTTTCATAAGTTTTTGATTCTTGTAGATATGTACATATGTATGAATGTATGTATGAATGTATGTATGTATGGATGTATGTATGGATGTATGTATGGATGTATGTATGTATGTACGTATGTATGGATGTATATATGTATGGATGTATGTATGTATGTATGTATGTATGTATTTTTGTATGTATGTATGTATGTATGTCATTTATTTACAACTCATAAAATAAATATGTATATTTAAAAAAATTCTGTGGTCGAAATTATTCCAAGGGGTTTTTGTCTCGTCAATTGCACAACATCGGATGACCAAAGGTGAAAAAATTTAAGTTTTTCATAAATATTTGATGGAAATTATAAACAATATTTAATCATGATTGAATAAAATTTCATGGTCTTCAATTGAAATGTGTAAAGTATTTAAGAAACTTCATATAACAAGATGCTTTTGAGCACTCGGCTTAGTTAATCAACCATTAACCTTGGAACTAACATTTTGTATACAACTTAGGGAGATTGAACCGGTTTTATTCGAAAGATTTCAACGGGTTTTTTTTTTAATTTTTAATTTGGTTTTTTTTAAATGTTAACTTTTTGAATATCGAATTAACCGTTTTTTTTTTTTTCATTGAATACTCGGTTTTTAGTAAATATTGTTTTAACTTAAAAAATATTTAATTTTGTAGTTTGTTTTAAGTTCATAAATTAACTTCTTAATTTTGTAAATTTGGCAAACCTACTTTATCATTAAGAATATGAAATCCAGGGTGAATTTTTTACAATTCTCTCGACAACCGACTATATGACTGTGTGGTCTGTGATGTCAAACTACATATATAAAAATATTGCCGTTAAAAACTCCATATATAAAAAAAAGTTGAGCATTTGCTTCAATTTGCATTAAAAAAATCAAAACAAAGTAATAATAACGACTAAAAGAAGAAGAAAATAATATAAAAAAAACTGCGTAAAATTGTAAATTTGTAAATTTCAATATATTTAATGTACTTTTGTATAAAGTAATGTGTGTAGATGTCATCCGTATCCAGGAAGGAAGGAAAACACAAGCCATTTAATAAAATTGTTAAGTTGCTAAGGTTCTTCAACCTCGTCTCTTAATTTATTAATTTTTTAGTAATTACTTTAAAAAGACATGGATTCTATTCCTAGTGGTTCTAAGTCAATTGGTACTAATAGTATCATAAAATACACTTGTATTGCTGAGGACGGAATGTCCGTAAAATCATTGCGAAGGTCTAAAGTTGTGCTAACATATTTGCATTCAAAAAACTACAATGTGCCCGTTGAACCAACAGTTTGGAGCAAAATTAATCAGTTTTTTTTATTGAAACAAGAAGAACTAAAACATAAAATAAAGTTCTCAATTGTGGTTGATGAATGAACTGACATTTCTTATGAAATATGAAAAACATGTTAACATAACTATTCGGTTTTATAATTGTGAAATAAAATCTTTTGAAATATACAATCTGGGATTTGAAGAAATTAAAACAAAACCAAACGCAAACAATTTCGAACTTATTATAAAAAAAAAACAAAACAAAACTAAGTGAATTTTCCTTAAATTTCAAAAATTATATTGTTGCACTAACCCATGATGGTGCTGCGGTGATGCAAATCCCAACTTTGTTGTTGCAGAATCCCAACTTTGCATAAACCACGCATTCATATTTGTGTTGTAGACACAATTTATAAGAGTAAAGTAAATCATATTACGGACCAAAATTCAAGTTCTGATGAATCGGAATGCGGAGAACACGATGGTGATAATTTTTTTAGTTTCTTGAAGAAAACATGAACTTGAACAACAACTTAGCAGACATTATTGGCTGCATAAGCAAATGCGTAAAAATGTTTAAAAAATCCAACGAAAAGCTCCAATTGTACGTAAAGGAGAAGAAAATAAAAAACTGAAGCTAGTACATGATGTTAAATACAGATGGAATTCGATGATAAAGATGATTTATCTATTTCTAAAAATTTACAAATGTGTTAAGAATGCTCTTTTGTAACTAGGGCTAGATCCATGTATTGAAGGGAAAATAATTGCGTTGACTGAGCTAAATAATAAATATATTAAAGCTTTTAGAAATTGGCATCAACAAATTATCTAAGAATACAACAACACTCGTAGAAGCTGAAGGTATTTTTCAACTTTTGTTTTCAAAAATTTCAAAAATTCATAATACTTTAACCTATAATTTATTGGAATCCCTAAAATTACCTATAGCTGAACATCGTAATAAAGTATTAAATACGTTTATATTATATTTGAAGACCAGAAATTTTCATAGAAATAACATATTTCTCTATGCTACTAAATCTGAAACAAAAGTATTCGTTTTTTGAAAATGTGGGTGGTATTATGTCAGATTTAAATGAAGAACTAGATAGTGTCGATTCTGATGAAAGTTTGGAACATGAGTTAAATACTGCAATTAAAAAACTTCAGACGCCAAAATACGCTTTAATAAAATCAAAAAAAATTTTTTTTTGGAACACTTTTTTATTTAGACAAATGTGACAATAGAATGCTTTGTATACCATATTTCCAACAAGAAACACTAAGTAAAAGATCCTTTTTAATGTCAGGTTTTATTGAAACAAAGGAAAGAAATAGGTATACCCAAAACATTTAAATTGTATACTATTTTTAAAAGATCATTTTAAAAGACTTAATTAAAAATCGAATTCATATTTTTCCATATCTTATGAATTATTTATAGTTCCTTTCTTAGCTTTGAATTTTGACACTATGTTTTACTTCTTTAATTAATTAGGGAAAAGTAATAAATATACCTCATAATCATTATATTTTTATTTAGAGTTGTGAATTTGTTTTTTTTTTTATATTAAAAAATGTTTTTTTTTTTATTTTGTTGAAAATTGTTAATTAAATCTAAAAAACTAAATAAATTGTTATTATTTTCAAGCAAGCAACTAAAACCGGTTAAACGGGTTTATTAAATGTATGCATTTGTAACGGGTTTTTTCAAGTATAAACTATTCGAGTAAGCCAAAACCTGGTTTTTGAAAAAATTCGAATAATCGATCTCCCTAATACATATGTAAACATATCGTCGGTTCAGTGACGAAAATTCCTATGTATTTTTTTAGAAACATTTGGCAGAATGAAAAACCGGGTGTGTGTCCAATGTAGTAATGCCCAAAATATAAATGATATAATGCCCATCGGAAGCATTTAGTCGTCCTATTCAGAAAAAGTTAATGTTCATTGAAATTATAATATGATTCCAAAAAAACAATACATTTTCATATGAAAGCCTTACGAAATTCTATGAAACTGCTTTCGATAGCTTCAGAACTAATACAGATATTTGCACATAGATCAGCGATTAAAATAAAACGATCGATAAAACTTTGCAAAGAAGATCCAATAAAAAATGTTTGAAAGGAACTTTTCGATGGCGCACCAAAGATTTGTTTGAAAGTGTATTAGTAAAATTTTAATTGCTCTTTCTTTCATTCTTCTTTTACATACTACAACAATTCTATGTCAGACAAATATCTACTCACATTGACATATTTTTAAAGCTGTTTTTTTCTTATGTGTATACATTTATATTTTCCCCCTTAAAATGTTGATATTTTTCTAAAGGCAACAATAAAAAGAGAATGACATCTTTTAGATTTGTTTTAGCAAAAAAACATCAAATGTACAAATTTATTTCTTTATTAATATAGCAAAACATTCGAAAGCTTATATTTTTGAAATTCATTTCAAGCACAAGAAGCAAAATATAAAACACAACAGTGTCATACAATTTCTTTAATAGGATTTAAAACTATATAGTAGACATATCCTCCTTACTAAAATTAAATAAATTTAAATGTTTATTCCTTTTTAAACTTTCAGCAATAAAGTTGTTCATCAAATATTGAAAAACTACTTTTGTACTCGGTTTGATTTTAATCTTTTGTAAATACTTTTAAAATAAACTTTTATGAACTGTACAATACTAAATGGTTTAAATCATAGAAAACAACTAGAAGTTTATATGAGAGGCAGTTCAAACTAAATTTTCAAAAAATGTACCCATTTTTTTTTTTTTTAACACAAAAACAAAATATATGTGGTTACATATATTTTGTTGTTGCATGAATTAGATTTTTGACAACTGAATTAGGTTTTAGTTTCTCAGATAAACTTCTAGCTGTATGGTTTAAGTATTGGAACCGGTGTTTCCAGGAACTTTACAAAAAGGTCAGAAAGGCTAAATTTCCCAAAAAATAAGGCCAGGAAAGAGTTAATTTTTTTTAATTCAAAAACTTATTTTTTTCTCGTTCTCATAAATGCTTGATATTTTTTCAAAGATATTATAAAAAATTTCAAATAAAACACAGACGACCCATTGAAAAATCGTTAAAAAAATTTTCCATAAAAATTTGGGTTATATTTCATATGAAAAAATGGCCCAATACTATGCAGTGATTTTTCGTCAATTTTCAACTATAATTCATTTTTGATTAAGCATTTCCAATTTATCTCTTATAAGAATTTTGTAATATTATACTCGTAATCAGTTTCTAATGAATTATATTAAGAGATAATTACAATAATCGATTTATGCACGTAATTTCAATAAATATACAATGTATCTTTATTTAATAATTGAATGTTATAGTTATAGGGAAATATGATAAATACTTTTATTTTATATAAATTACTAGCAGTACGATGATACGTAGGGGTTCAGTAGGTTACTTCTCAGGCAATTCGGATTCTAATACTGGTAAATGCGGGGCTGAAGATTCGGTTCCCTTGGGTATTATGCAAGCAGGATCGCTTATGATACTTAGAGATATCTTAAGAATAGTGATTTAAATAATACAATTTCTTAAAAACTAGATTACAAAATTTAAACTTAATCTAAAGAGAGTAACAGACGATAAAATTCGCTGTTTCAAGACCGACGAGCGCAGTCGCAGTGCCAAAACTAACAACCGTAGTTGCAGTACCGAAACTAACCACCGAAGCTGTAGTGCCGAGAAAGACGATTAAAGTTGCAATGCACAAAACTAACAACCGAAGTTGCAGTTGCAGTTGTGGTTTCAGAACTGATGACCAAAGTTGTAACGCTGAAACAGACGGAGCAAAGCTGTTGTGTCCCCCTGACGCTCGGATTTGATCCGAGTACCAGAGAAACAGTGACTGATTTTACATTATCAGATGTCTTGGTTTTTGGTAAATTCTACGATATCTTGAATCGCAACTACTTCATCCAACCTTAGAATAGTTATGTGAAAAATTTAATAAACTGAATGAGAATTATTAATTCTCTATAATTGTAATGTAAATATGGTTTGTAACTAAGGTGAATACATTGATGTAGTAATGCAAAATAATATAGTTACAAACGAGTAAAGAAGTGAAATGCTAATGAAATACAGACGTGTAAAAGTATGTAATGAATTTACATAAATATTATACTTAAATACTAAAAAATATCCGGTATTAAATATTTAACGATGGAGTTTTTACGGCCAATAAAAAACCGATTTTTGCGAAATTTGAGTTATTGATTTATGTTTCTATGAAATTTACGCTTGCGAAATATATTATATTAACTAACATTAATATGGGGTTTACGTGGGTCTTATACTTATGTAAGGTATGGTCAATTATGGACTGTTCCTTATAAGATACTGTGCTTTCTGCCAAATATAAAAGTTTTACTATTATTTATAAGAATCTACACGTTAAAGTGATTTTTGTGGTCAATTATTGACTGATCTGAATGTACTTATTCCAAATTTTATAAGAAATACTGATATAATTGATATATTTATTGGCGTCATATCCTTCTCCGGCCAGACATTTTTATGTGAGCTATAAGATATAATGAGCCGATCACAACCAACGTAAATAGGCTCTCTCACAAAACGTTATTAAAATGAACCAGAGTGTGATTCTGGATACTGCGATGTACTTAAAATCTAAAATCTAACTGAAACTAACTAAAATCTTTTTTGTGCATCACAAGTATCCAAATATGGTACTCTTGGATGAAAAACTTTCTGCAATTCCCAAAAATGGATGTCCGTATATGCCAAGAGCGAAAAATCTAAAATCTCATTGATTTATGAATAACAGCAATGTTAGCAACAACATTTTGCTCCGACAGCTTAAAATATGATATTTTGTACTACCTGAAATATAACTTGTCGCATCAGGAAAACATTTTATTATTGAAATGCATTTAGAAATGAAAATTTTTAATAAATAAAATTTTAAAAATAATTTATAACATTTGAATCACGAATGGTTCCATAGTTTTTATTTAATCTGTTCAGTAGAAACCTGTAGGTAAAAAAGCCTTGAAATTACCAATTAAGATATCTACGAGGAAGTTACAACAATAGTTATCTACTTGTTGAAATTACTGGAATTAGTAAGTCCATAATGTTAGTTATTTTTAATTTGGACGAGAAAGCGCCGCCGACAAAAATTTCTCTTATACATATATTGTAAAATTAATCTAGATTTTTGTGTAAATAAATACACAAAAATGCTTAAATGGATGATTCTTAAAAAATAAAATTAGTAAAGGCGAGCAAGAAATTGTTTTCTTTGTTGTTGAAATACTAAGATTTTAGCCTTTATATGATAATTTTAAGTATAAAAAAAGTCTAAGAAAAAAGCTAGAAGGAAAGACGAAAATTTTGATTTTAAAAGTAAAATGAAAACGCTTGATTGATCCTTAAAAAGGTTAAACTGGCAACACAGATTAGAAGTGTAGAAAATGAGATTAATTTTTCTTAGAAAATGATTTGTATGACTGTCGAATTAAAGACATCGAAGTAATTGGTTTTTAGTTAGAAATGTTAAATATTACCAATTTTAAATTACCTAGCAAAAACTTAGTAATGACATGTAGTCACGGATATAGCTACTTTTCAATGACAACAATATACCATCTGCATTGCATAGAAATAGTTTATTAACTACTTTATAGCCCAGTATATAATTACTTATTTATGATTTTCTAAAGTGCTATTTTTTATTGAATATTTACCAATTCATATTTTGAAAGAAGAGAAAAATATATAAAAATGCATAATTTAAGTATGCATGTAGATATTATAACTTAAAAATAATAGTTTGTATATCAAAAAATCTATTGTTTTTGAAATCTGTAATTAAAATTTAAAAAAATCTTTTTACGTTAAAAATAAAACCAAATAAAAAATAGTAATAAAAACAATAAAGAACAACTTTAACATTTTGACATTTTATTAGTTATTTGAAACCTTAAAAGTAACTAATACTTTTTATTGTTTTCACTAATAATATCTTCTGAAATATTTTAAAATCAATGAGTTATTGAATAGCTTGGAAGTAGTTAGATCTTGCAATAACATCTCAGTAAATGCCTACCACTAATGTTGCTCCTAATGTCCTCACCGTGTTTTAATAATGGGTTATTCAGTTAATGTGTAATTAGTGAAGAGACATGATATTAGCTTCTTAACTCATCACATGGCAACCAAAGATTTTGCTGGGTATCTTGAAACAACTAGTTTTCTTTTCAACTCAAGAGTATTACATCTGAAAGAATTTGACAAAATGTTTAGCATATTTCAAAGGAAATATAAACACGAATCCAACTTCTATGTAAAAGAATAACAAAGATTATAAATTAAAAATGAAAAAAGATGAAAATAAATATTATTGCCAACTCAGAGCTTCAACCAAATTGTTAGTACCTGATACTATTTTTAGAAAGAGACCATACTCAGGGCTTTTGAACCTTAGATATATAAATTCGTTCACAAAATAAAAATATAAAATGTTAACAAGTATAATGTTGAAATATTACCATAAAAGAAGTTTTATGTATTTCTAATACATATAGTATTTTTTTTTATTTCTCTTTTATTGTCAATTTTAGTTACTTTTTGTTACTAGTGCTATATTAAATACTACGCGTTTTTCTCGACTTTTGTGTTTTGTGAATTTAATAGTGACCAACACTGATTTTAATTGATATAGTTGAACATAAAACTTTTATCGAAATGTATTTAAATATATCTTATTTGTTTGTATTCAACACATTTAATTAGTCCTTTGGCAACATTTTTGCAAAATAAAAACATTTAATTTCAATCAACAATTTATTTATTTATTTAAAATGTGCGTCAGATTAAAACACAAAAAAACTGCAGAAAATAAGAGAAAATAAAACCTGCAACAAAAACAGTAACGTCTATAAAAAGCATGTAAAATTACTGAACAACAAACCGCAATTTGTGTGATTTATTTTCAATCAAAATATTGTTAAAATGGAATAAAATTATTGAAAGCACAACACGATCGGTAACCGTCTGTTAGTGGCGGAATAATTCAATCAACGCACACACTCACACAATGTCAAAGTAATAAACACGAATACAAACAGTGTGTATTTAAATCATTAAAAAACAAGAATGCCTTAAGGGTTTGCAGAGACCAGAAATTTAAAACATATAATACAGAATCCTATTATTGTATTCCTATATTGTATTCCGTATTCTACATAAATAAAATCAAAAAACTTATAGTTCAGAGTTCATTTCTGGGTATATATGTATAAGATCTAATATTTTTTAAAAAGAGAAAGCGTTCAATATTACACTAGTAGGTAATAAGAAAAAAATATACATATATATATATATATATATATATATATATATATATATATGTATATGTATATGCGGAATGAATGGACTTTGACTTCCAAAATACGAATCTGGTTTCAGTTTTTTACATTAGGTCATGATTTTTTGTTTATGGGGATATCTAATAAGACGAATACACGAATATGTTTTACCATAACTCGAGAACGGGTTGTCCGATTTAGACAACTGGAACAGTAAAAGATGCAGACGAAAGTTATATTAAAATCGTCAGAACATTATTTTTTATCTGATCACCAGTTATTCAGAAATTAGTGCCGAAAAAAAACAATTTTTCATAAAAATTTTAAGATTTTTTTTGTAATTTTTTTTTAAGAAACGAAACTGGTAAAAAATATGCAGTTTTTAATCCATTACCATAAAGTTGGTATTACTATTAATAAAATAAATCATGTATCATCAAAATTGATACACAAATATTGCTTTTATTCACAACTCAGTAAAAATACCCATGTAAACCCACTGGAGTTGTTAATTATTCGAAATTGAAGTTGTTCGAATAAAATTTCATAATTTTTTTAATTATTCATATAATCGAATAAAATTTTGATTTTCTTCGCTTAATCAAATGAATAAAGAAAAAAATATATTATTAGAATAATTAATTATAAGTTAAAAAAAATGTAAAATTTTTTAAATAATTTTTTGGTTTTATTAACATAAAACAAACCTAACAATAACAACTCATTAACATAAAAAAAATATCCAAAAATTCAGACCATATTCGTACTACAGACAAATTACATAATGAAATTAAATTTCTTTTAAAATTATCATTCAAAAAGAACATAATTAAGTATTTTGGCTTTAAAACAATTATTGTTTTTTCCTTTTGTAGAAAAAAAAAACGTTTTACTTGCTATTAATGGTGGCTATACATAGCATTAAAAGTAAATCTAGTTTTTCTGTTCTTTTTAGATTCTTCTGAATAAAGCCAATGATCATTAATTTTGCTAAATTCTATTTTTTAATTTTTGATATTATTTATTGAGTTCAGTTAACAAACTTTAACCCAAAATCTATTAAAACTTGGTTTACAGATTAATATATCACAACGAAATTTTCAATTTTCCATCTAAATAAAACTTCTTGCACTTATGATTTCAAAGAGGCATAATAATTTAATAAAAACTCGTTTTGAGAAATTATTCGATTAATCGTTAAAAATTTATCGAATAATTTTTATTCTAAATTTAAAAAAGAATAAAAAATTTATTCCTCGAATAATCGAATAAATTCTGTTCAAATGACTACCCTAATACCTATAATTAATTTTTTATGGGCATGTCTAATATTTCCCCATTAATAAAGAAATTACAGGAATATATGTTAATATAATTCGAGAACGGGTAGTCCGATTTAGACAACTGAAACGCCTAAAGATGCAGACGAAAATTTTATTCCAGTCATCTTATCTATCTAAATTTGACAAACCGTTCTTGAGTTATGCAATTGTGACCGCTGAATAAGTAGGTCATAATAGTCATGCCAATAAAAAAGATTCAGTACGTTATAGAAAAAAAGTAAAAGCAGATTATTGAAAACTATAAGAGATAAATAGGACATGTAAGCATGTTTTTTATAGGTCTTATCAGAGCCTACAACAATATATAAAAATATTTAAAATCGGACGAGAAACAAAAATTTGGCAAGCGATTAAAAATTTTTTATGTCAGAGGTACCTAACTTTGAGCCCCCTTAGCTCCGCCCCTGAGGGGTTTGATGCGCCCCCCCCCCTCTTCCAAACTTAACATTGTACACTCCTCCGCTACGCCTATACCAAATTTCATGAAAATCCAACCAGCCGATCAGAAGTTACAGATTTATTTCCAAAAAATTTCGATTCTGCCCCACTGTGCAACGTGCTATTCTCAGTTTTGTGCTGCCCGTTAATAGAAGCTTGGAATAATATTTTTTTTAACATAGTAAAAGAAAAAAGCACAGAAAATTCAAATTTAATGGGGAATTAGTTTTAGAAATTTTTTTCTTTTTTTAATTAAAATTTTTTGTCTTTTTTTTCTTTTCGGATAAAATTTGTCATTTATATTTGAAAATCTTAAAGAAAAATTTAGATTTTTTTGCTCTTTAAGTCAAATAATAAAAAAGAAGGAAAAAAGGAGAAAAGAAAAAGATTAAAAAAAAGAATATAAAAATTATCATATAAACTGGACTTTTGGATAAAATTCATTCTTTTGAAGGATAGAAATGAATTTAAATTTATTATTAATAGAAAGGTGAGACTTCGATTTTTGTTTTGAGTATTTTCGTTAATTTGGGATTACATTTTTTTTTTATTGTATTGAAAGAAAAATCTGGAATCCCAACAACAATCAAAGGCAAAAACGAGGGTAAGATTTTAATATTAAATGTAAAATATTTTAATCAAATAGTGAATTATCGAAATTTTGCATCTTGTGTGTCATAAGTGATATGTTTAATCTTAACCTGAAAGAATAATCTAAAATTTTAAATTTTTTTTTACAAAACTTTTACGTTGCACAAAATATTGCTAAAATTTATTTAAGTATCTAACTTTAATAATTTGATACAGACTTAAATTTTGCTAATTAAACTTTCCTTAAAATTATCTTTTAAACTAATTAAATATTGTTGATTCAAATTTAACTGTTCAAATTGTAAAAATGTAATTGTTAACACTCATTCTCCTTATAAATACTCTTTAAACACAAATACACAAATTAACATCTAAAAAATTATTATTTTAGTGAAATTAATCTTAATTTTTAAGAAAAAAAGGAGATTCGTGAAATCAGACCTGAATACAAAGGAGATATATAACGTCACTGGTATATATTTAAAATTTTCATAGTGAAGAATTAAAAAGTTTTGTAATTAAAACAGACAAAAATTTTAAAATGCACCTCGTATAATATTATTTTTTATTTGTTTTTAGTTTATTTTTTTTTTCAAATTTGGTTGTTATACGATTTTATAAAAGTCAGATTTTTCATGTCAAATTTTTCTATTCAAATAACAATTGATATAGATCTATAGTTTAAATGTCTTTTAATTTTATTAATTTAATAATGAAAAATAATTGAATTATAACTTCAGTTTAAATTGCCAAAATAAATTATATTCATACAATATGTGCCATTATATAAGTTTCTTTAATTTCATAAAATATAAAGGTAAAGTAAGAATTAGATTTTATGGCTATAGGAGATTCTAGGTCTAATAATAATATAATAAATAAGGAAGGGAGGGTATGTAACATGGAGAAAACAATAACATCTGCTCTTCTCCATTAGATTTTTTTACATTATATTTTTATTTATTTATTTCATTTATATTATTTTAAGGTTCGACGCTATATAGTAGCTACCTATATTTTAAAATGTATGTGAAGAATGGAGTCTAGTCTTCTGAGAACAGGGAACTACACCATTTTCCCTGAGCACGGCTAGATCATTACGTAGCGCGGTTTTCAAGAAGTTAGTACCCTAAGTGGTGATTCGTCACAGTTTTTTAACACATCGTTCTCATTTTTAAGAGTTGTTCTAATTCCATAAAACCACAATATAAAATTATAACGTTAAAAAAAAAAATAATATCATTTACTTATGCTTTAAATATTTTATTACTAAATAGTAAATAACAGAGACCTTAAGTATTAAGTAGGTAGTTGGGACTCAGTACTTAATACTACGTTTTTTTTTTCAAAAACTATATACAAACTTTATGCAGTAAAGACCTTATTCATAATAAAATTTTTTAATTTAAAAATTTCCTTTAAATAAATTCATATAGAACTTTTTTCTAGAGTTCTGAAAAAATTTATAAATTTTATTAACTGCTTTAATCTTTATCTATAAAAGGTAGTTTTTGAAGAAATTTTTAAACTAAAAATGCTTTGAGTAGTCAAATGTATTTATAGTTTAGTCATCGCTTGAATTACGATAATGTGAACAATTGTTCTTAAAATATTGCCTACGGTTTTGATTTGATACTAAAACTTTACAATTATGGAACATCTATTTTCTTTCTTGCTGATCAGACTATCAGACTATGCTATTTAAATTCATAAAAATGTGGGTTTAGAATAAAATATTTTAAATTAGGAAACTAAATCCAGAAAAAAAATATTAAAAAAAGAATCGTTTTCATTTCTCTACTAGGGTCTGGTACATTTTACTCAAAAAAGTTTCAAGTTACATAATTTAATATAAGAGGTTAGAGGTTAGGATGTATGTGTACTATAATGTGATACTACATTCATCTGCCCTAGTTTGAAACTTATCTAAATATTTCAAATTAAAATTGCACACAAATTCAATATTCACTTTTACTTATTCATAATTTGTGTGTAAAAAATTTAATGAAAATATAATGAAATTGTCGAAAGGGCATGTTATTAAAAACGATGTAAACGTATGCTAAAGCAAAAATTGGCTTCTGAAGAAGATAAAAGCGTTTGTAATATTAATTTCGAAAGCATTAATCATAACCCTTTTATGTTCTGGAGAAAATGCTTCAAAGCCGAGAAAGTTCTATAATTTTATAAGAGTTCAATATGTTTGAAAATATTATAGAGTACCCAATATTACTGATATTTCAAATATATTCTTCAAACACATTATTGTCAAGCATTTATTTAACACCCTGTTAATCATAAAAAAAATAGAAAATATGCCTCGTTTGTAGAGATTCATGTAAAAGGATTAAAATTTTTAAGTAATATATATATATATATATATATATATATATATATTATTCTGCTCGTCAATACGCATCATTTTAGTGGTCTTCCACAATTTTTCCCAAAAGATTTTGTTTACATCCTCTATAGCTTTTTGGAATTAGAGCAAGCACACTTGTATCTGTTATAAATCTGCTAAAACTAAAAAAACTAAAAACTAAAAAACTAAAGAACTTCTAAATTAAAACTAAAAAAAAAATCTTCAAAGATCAGTTCCTTAAAAGTGAGCACTTAATATTCAGTTTTATTGAAGTAAAATACATTATCTTTTGTCTTTGAAATTTTTAACACTTTTACTTTCTCTGGAATTCAATTTACAGAACCAACAAACTTGTAATTTCTAGCAGAGACTACATACTTTTACATTTTGTATAAATTCAATAGTCGGCCTACAGAAAAAATGTCTTAATTACATATGTAACTGGGAACTCAAACCCTAGCATTTAGTTAAAATATAGTGTTCATTATAATTTCATAATTACTTCAGAACAACAAGTGTAAATCTGAATTGAAGGTCTTAAAAATATATATATATTATTATAGGTTTCTATTCGAAAATTAATATTATATATCTCCAAAATATATTTATATTTAAAATGTTTATTTTTGAATCGCATTGTTAGAGTATCAAATGAGGGAGTACTTCGGTACTTTTGAATGTTTAATATTATCAGAAAAGTAAGATGGTATCAACTTTTCCACTCATGAAAAAATTTTATATTTTGATGTGCTTAAACATCAAAATATATTTTTTTTTTTTTTTTGTAATACATTTTCATTTTTGGTTATATATTAATATACTACTACAATAATTAAAATTGTAAAGCAAAATCAAGTGTTAATATATAACAAGTTTTCTTTTTGTTATTCACTAAAAGTTGGCTTATTTGAAGCAATTAACATAAAAAAACTTTAATCCTTCTAAGGCATAAGGGGCTTTTTTTTATTTTTTGATTTTGAATAAGTCACTACTAAAATTTTTATAAAAAAAAAATATTTATAAAAATTTCTTTCCTTTTCTAAGCCTAAGTTTTGTTCATTTTGAAAATTAATGAAAAACCACAATTCCTTAAGCAACAAGTGCCTTATTTATTATTTTAGAAGTAACTGGCAGCTTATCCTTAATTCTAAAAAAATAAAAAATATTTAACATATTTTTCACTATTTTTTTAACTCAAAGTTTGTCTTTTTTGGAAAATTACCATAGAATACCTTGATTTGCTAATAAAAATCAATTTATTTTTTATAGTTAAAATTTAAGTAAAACAAGAAGTATATAGTCGGTCAAGGTCGACCATATAATACTCTACATCATGGAATTATGTGTAGTGTATATTTCTATAAAACATACATACGTATGTTGACATTATATTGATATATCTATATGGGATTTATGCATACGGTCAATTATGGACCAATCCTAATAAAATTTAGCATTGTACTTTCTGCTTATATAAACTTAATTATGTCAAATATCTACTTGACGTTTGTTTTTGTGTTGAATTTCATTAAGATATTGTAATATATGTACTTTATAAGATTTATAAGATATTTGAATGGGCGCTAGGTAAAATAATGGATCGATCATAACAAATTTCTATATGCTTCATTTCAGTGCCAAATCAATTATTTTTGACAAGTTTAATTAAAATATATTTTAAATCGCGGCCTGTATTTTGCGCAAAGATTCACGTGTACAGCAAGCCGAACAGCCAGACGAACGGACGTACATCATTAAATTGACTCAGAAAATGACAATGAGTCGAACGGTATACTTTAAGGTGGGAGTTTGATAATTTTTTTTTTGTGCGTTAAAAACATCAGCATAACCACATAACAAAACCACAACCACCCATAGTAGGTTATAAATAGCATTTTATATAAATATTTCTCAAAAAATTAATAATTTATCTGTACTACTGGTCTAAAGTTGTGGGAAGTCGTAAAAAATATAATATTATCAACGTATTTTTAATTATTTTGTCTTGTTTGATGGATTTTTATATGTAGATTACATTTACTTTAATTAAACTCCAAGAAAAGAGAAAAAAAAAACAAAAATTCTTATAAAACTGTAAGAAAGCTAAGTTTTTCCTATGTAAGCAAATGCAAACTGCAAGTACGGTAATAGTAAGGTTTCTGCAATTATACAAATTATTCTAATGAATATAATGAATATAATACTATAATACATGATATTTTTGCATTAAAAACGTTCAAATGTGTTTTAAATATATATAAATATTATGTTAATCACCAAACGTCCTCAGAAATAACCATATAAATAATAATAACTTTTATATTAAAAAATAGCTTCATTGCAAAAAAGTTAAATTATTTGTTTTACTCGAAAAATCGACACAAAGGTATTCGAATTATTCATTATTTAAAAGAGACCATTTTTAAATTCTTCGAATAATTGTTCGTATAAATTTATCGAATATTCAAATGAACATTGTTTAAATTAATACCCTATTAAATACGTAAATCTATAAAATATAAGAAAATAAACTATGATTGATATGTTTTCAATATCCTGAGAATATTATTTGGTTTATATGAATATTTGTAATCGTTGCTTTTCGTGATGTTTTTTTTTTTTGTTTTTTTTTTTTTAATTCACAATAGTAAATTCTACTTCTGTTCCATTTCATAGGAAGTTAATTTTTATTGGAGGCTTGTTACGAAGAAAAAAATGTTATATGTAACCAGTTCTATTTTTCAAATACGAGATTGAAGTTTCAGTTGCCCACTTGTTAAATTAGAAAATTAATTTTCGGGCTAAAAGATAAATAAATACCGTGTTCCAAGAGTGAAAGGTGTACATGATGTTGATGGATGCACTAGTTGATTGGCAAAAAGTACGTGACGTTGCGTAAAAAATCAAGAAATTAAAAAAAATCCTGCTCACACATTCAACTACATATAAAAAATATACACATGCACATATGTATGTGTAGAAGCTTTCATGTGCATACATGATTAAATATACATTTATTTATGTTTCTGAATCCATATAAAACATGATCCACTAATGTTGGTATGTGTGGTAAAACAATTGCAATTATTGCTGCCACTTTTGCTGGCATTTGCATAAAAAACTTCACTCAGAGGCTACGTCCTCGTACAAACAAACATACAAAAAAGCAAAAAACAAATAGAGAAAATACAAAAAAAAAAAGAAGTTTTACCTAAATGTAGATAAAATATACATTAATATCCATGGAATTGAAAAAGGATGAATATTTGTTTGGTTGTTCGTTTAGATGGTAGCTACTACCAGCGAGCAAACCAAACAACCAGCCATCTAACCAGCCAGCCAGCCATCGAGCCAGTCAGACAAAATGTATGACTCGTTGGTGGCTAGTTTTGTTGAATATTTAACTCCCAACCCGTATTTAAATATGAAATTATATTCCTATGAGCCGATCCAAGCTGAGCTGAGCTCAATTGTTACACCAGCACGTACATAGTCCATATTCATAGATGGGTGGATTTAATACATACTATAACCAAAAAAAAAAAAAAAAAAAAAAAAAACTATCGTATATATACATGTATGTGTGTATTGCGAATATTAGTATATTTTGTGTGTGGGTACTTATATTCATACATGTGTACACGTTTTCAATTCATTTATCCATTCATTTAATACTGTATGTTTGTGGTGAGAAAAAACTCCCGGGGTCATGCCCATGGAATTTTGCAATTGTTTGTAGAATAATACCACACAATACGAACTGATGTTGAAATAAATTCAACAAACATACAAACATTAAATGTACTAATGTATGAACAAACAAACGAATGTAGATTTATTTGTAATCATCATCATCGTCATCATCATCAACATTTTCCTCAATAGTGCCGTCGTCATTATCAGAATATACATGCATTAAAAAGAAAAAAATAAAAAATAAAATAAAAAATCAGCAACAAGAAAAGAGCAAATATCTATGAATTGTGAATTCATTTGCAGTAAGCATCCTTACTTTCACTACCTTAAATACTTATGTATCTACACAAACAAAGAACGAAACAAACAACCAGTCAGCAGATAGACAGACAGCTATAGTTACGTTTGTACATGTTTGTTGGACTGTAATGTGCAACAACATATAAAAGTGGTACTTTTCGCGGCTAAAGAATTAAATCATTCATACATTCCACCAAATGAAAACAGTAAAAAATGAAGAAGAAATTTAAAAAAGCAGCTAAAAACATGTAAATTTTTGCCCCTTATCTGCTCTTTAATTTTACACTTCTGCTGCCGTTTGTTTATTGTTGTTGCAGAGGATTATAAGAAAAGTACGCAAATAGTATGAAGAAACAAGCGAACGAACATGTTGAATTCTACCACCAGTATGTTTGTGGTCCCTTCAACAATTGAGGTTTAAAATTCGTGCATGTTTATGTTCATGTTTTCCTTTTTTGTTGTTTTTTTATATTTTATTACGAGTATTTTCAACTTTAACAAATTGCAAATTCTGTTATTAAAAATGCAATAAAGAAACGAACGAAAATAACAATAAAGCGGAAATGCCAATTGATGGGCAATTAAAGTGATTTAAATATTATAATGATTTTAAAAATTAACTTTGCTTTTATAAATACGATTACTATTTTTTGAAATTACACTTAAAACATTTCATCGAAGTCAATTTCATAAATCTCCTTCAACTGGATCAAGAAGATTTGATAATATTGCACACTTTGACAATATTACGATTTGTTAATATTAACTACATTCATTTCGAAAACTAGAAATAAAATTTCAAAATTATTTTAAAACTAAAACCTAAAATTAAAAACAGTATGATAGGCAAAAACTGTTTACGCTGATCAAATTTGAATGATCGAATTTCTTGTTTTGTTCACTTGGTGACAACTTTTCTATGATATTCATCTACCCTCAATAATAGCTGTTTTTGTTTTTTACCTAACATCAACATCAATATTTTGTTAGTATAAACATTTCTCTAGTGTAGACAGATGTTATTAGTATTATTGAAGCTTCAAGACAAGCTCAGGATTTTCATTCTAAATCTAAGTTTTTACCCACCAAACGTATTATTTCCTTTTTATTTTTCATATTTTTTTATCATATTGGGTAATTCCAAAAAATTTCGGACCAGTTCGAATTTTCAACATCACCGATTTTAATGAAATTCAGAATATATATAATGTGCTCCTCTATACGCTGCACACGGCGTATCAACTTGCACCATATCGCCATGAACCTCTTTTGTTAAAGAGGACCAAAATTTAAGTTTAAATATGCATTATCAGATTCCAACAAAATTGGTGTTATTGGAAAGGACTGAGATTCTTCTTTATCATAAAGTTATAACAATTAAACATCTTCCTGGCGCAAGGACACCTAAAATGAAAAATTATTTTTTTATCCTTCGATATCCTGAAAAAGGGTTCTTTAATTTTCATTATTTTTTTACACGATGTTTACAATCAATTTGTCGTTATATTGTAAAAATTTAAAAATGGGATCTCAATAGGATCAGAAATTACAACAATTTTTCTTTACTAACTAACACACTTTCTATTAGATATAATGTGGTTTTTAAGCATTTTAAGATTATTATTTATTAAAATGAGTTTCATATGAAGCACAATCCTGATCCCTGACTAAAACACTCTTTTTAGGATATCTTAGGATAAATGATATTTTTTCATTTTAGAGGTCCTTGCGCTAGGAAGATGTTTAATTTTTATGATTTTATGTTAACGAGGATTATCATTCTTTTCCATTGATACCAATTTTGTTAAAATCGAATAATGCCCACAAAAATTATTTAACCTTAAACTTTGTTAACTTTTTACTAAAATGAGGAACTGCTTCATGCGCGATAATGTTTCCGAGAGATATCAAAGGTGCCTTTAGTAACTTTTTTGTCTTTGACATCTGGCTATGTTCTCAGAAGATGTAGCATATACAAATTAGTCTTTTGAAATGATAAAAATATATGAGACTGAACAACCGTTTCATGCCATTTCACGTACATATATGCTTAGACCTTCATTATAACGTGTATCTAAATTGACTGATAAATACTTCGGCGAAGAATGCGTACTGCCCTGTATCATCATTAATTTCAATAAGAGTTAAAAAAAGGTGTATATGTAGTCTATTAATTTTTAATGAATATTTTAGGATTCTTAGTGCATGTTTATGGCACCTAAAATGCACTTTATAAGTGCATCAATTAAGTAGGTAATATGTTACACATTACGGATATGGTAAATATTATACACATACATACTCATACGCCACGTTATTCTACGTTCATATCGTAAATGCTGCTTAAACTCTCATTACAATCATTAAAAACGCAAAAAAATAAAATAAAAAAATAAAAAATAAAAAATTTGCAGTGAATTTTTTTTATATATTTATAAATTCGGAGTCTTCTTTTGCCTGATATAAAAATTAAATCTCTAGTTTTATTTTCACTTCCTTGGAATTATTTATTATTTGACAAAAAAGTATATCATTAGTTTGTTTATATAGAAAATTATTATGAACTATCCTGATAGAATGGATTTAAAATAAAAAAATTAAAAAAATGAGGAGTAGTTTTTTTTAAAGCTGCACAAATTTAAATATTAATTCTTTTATTATCTCTAGTACATACAAAAATATTTGAAGAGATACAGAAATGTAAAATATATATAAAATATATGTTATCTAAGAGGACAAAAACATTCAAGAAATTTGTTTAGCTTTTAGCAAAAAAAAAAAAAAAGTGTCTTGTTTTAAGTTCTTTAAAACGTATAAATTTATATGCATTCATTTATTGACTTCATGCATAGGCGCATTTTGGAAGCGGTAGTATAAAAGTTCTAGTTATTTGTATGGAAGTTGATAATTTATTAATCTACCGTGAATAATTTAAATAAGACAAACAATTAACATTCATTTATAAAAAATATTTATAATTTTCTAGTAATGTGCCAGCACTTTTTAAATGTTTGTAAATAAAATAAACACTAAATTGCAATTACCCTGTTTATGATTTGTTTTTATATTATGGTCATTAATACCGTTGGGCGACTTTAGTTGCAAAATAACCTTTCTTCAACTTCATTGCCAATTTTTATGCCCTCCACCTCCATAGCGGGGGACGGTATAATGCTTTTGTTATAATGTTCGTAACACCCAAAAATATTTTTCCCAGATCCACCTTAACGTATTACAATACGCCTAGAATCACTAGCTGAGTTGATTTTTTAACATAGCCCAAGGACGAGCCGCATTAACAATAACAAATAAAATTTACAATAACAACAATACTACAAGCTTCAATAGCAATACAATAATTACAATAACCACACTAAGGGTGTAGGGATTAACAAGTAAAAAAAAAAACAAGTGGATTAACAGAAAAAAAAGTTACGATACTTATTAAAGGTGATGGGACGGTGACTAAAAGTGTTCTTCTCCAATATTTTCCACCCGTTGAAAGGTATGCGTTTCAATAACCATTTTCGGACGGTATAGGAGCAAACTTTTGTATAGGTATTCGACAAGATTACGTCCATCAGATCGAAGTATTGGTGTTGTAACTCTATCAAAGAGGCAAGTATGTGGAGCGATGATTAAGCCAAGTTATTATTTAAAATAAAATTTATATCTATGATAAAAGTTGTGTTTTGTATATGAGCTACGATTTTCCAAAATGTGTGTTCGCGATCTTGTGTTGGAAGATGAACACTTTCGATGTAAAATGTATTAAATGTATTAATTTTCCATTTATTACGAATTCAAAAAAATGTAATGAAGTAATCGAAGAATTTTATAAATTGACGAATGACGTTCAATAAATTCTTCGATTATCGACTCGACGATTTTTGGTTTAATCTTAAACCAAATTTTATTAACTAATACGGTAGCACATAGTTCGAGACGATGCAAGGGCTGGACATTCAATTCCATTTTGCGAGCTGAAAACCATGGGAACCGAGAATTTTAATGATTTCAGTTTTCTTGACTACTAACGTTTCGAGACTATCGGATCCAGTGAGGACAAAAATTAGAACTATATTGATCGGCGATAGAAAACAAACTTCGAATAGCCAAAAATGGTGCTGCCGAGAGCCTATACGTAACGGTGTTTAGTTGAAACATACTGATTTCGTCTTTTTTACTGGATCTCCAAAGAACCACTTGAAATTTATGATCATTTTCATGAATCTATTCAAATAAATTCAAATCCTGTTGAATTGTTGGGGCAACCATGATTATATTATTCAGGGAATGATTCGAGGTTGTGCGAGCTGACCTATCGAAAACGACACGAAGTTTTGCGTTTGTGTTACGTGGTTTAAGTACACAATGATAAGGTATGATTTAGTGAGGATGACAAAGTGGGCGATTGTAGAGCGACATAAGACCGAGTGCCATATATTCGTTCATAAAATTCACAGCCATAGACTTTAAAGTAGTATTAAGATCGCGTGAAAAAAAATAGTTTTTTAATATATTTGAAAGAGTCACATAAACAAGCAGGATCTTGTTTAAATGGCAGACGAACTTAAATACGTCCATTTGAATCAACCTTTGTATGTTGGATGAAATGTTTTTCATATACCAGCTCTTCCTCAGTGAATTTCTGAGGACCACTTACATATTCTTTAACTTCGCAGAATTTTCTTAATATATTATCAAGATTTTCTGTTGCAGAATCTAGTGTTAAATTGCATGCAAGGGGCAAAGAATTTTGCTAAGAGTTAAATTTACCACCAAAAATTCATCTAAAAGCGGTATTAACGAGGCAAGGCATACAATGTCCTATTGAAATGCGTACATCGAGCAACAAATTGAGAAACATTTCGTTACTAATCGGTAAATCTATCCGCTGTGAATTGCAGAACTGTTAGTTGTATTGATTCTGGAATTTTCCACTTCGAAGTACCTATATATTTCCTTGGCTGTTGGGCAGATATGGACTGGATATGATATGGATGAGCCAATACGAGATTTTATTGTTTCTGAAACACAAAATTTAATTTTGGTATGGATTTCACCAATTCCAGAAACATCTTGACAATTTGATAGAAAACGAAGTTTGAGTCATTTTGCAGTTTCTTCTGTAATAAAATTAATTTCAGAACAAGAATAGAGAAGGACTCTTACCGGTTCATAAGAACCAAAGTTATCTTTGATGGGAACCACAACACTTGGTATTATGGCTCTTTTAAATGAACGAGCTGTCAAAGAAATGGCATTATTTGTTGATAGCTCTTGAATACGCGCAGAATTTCCTGAAGGTGATTTAAATCGAACGAAAATGTGTAGAATACTACTATGTGCAGACTGACAAACTTAACAGCAAATTTTAGAGGGATATTTTGAGATGAAATGACCCTTTCGAAGGCAGTTTACGCAGTGCCCATTACGTTTTACGAAATTAAACGTTTCGAAACTACTACTAGTGACAAAAACGAAGAACAGATAGCAAGATGATGCTCAGAGCTATTGCAGTACGCATAAGTTGAATTAACGTTCAATTTTTCTTATGTATTTGCGTGACGAACAAAGTTAGTTTTTGGTTTACGTTTGTAATTTGCGTATTTTTTAATAGAAATCAAAATAAATGATAAAAGATATTGAATTAATAATATGTACAAATGGAATTTGAAAACTAACGTAATTGGGACAGCAACATGAACGGAACATCATTTTGGACACAAGTTTATAATTTCAGAAATTCAGTGCATGAAGGTCTGTTCGAACAATTGAAGCATGCACGCGTATAAGGGTGTATAAACAATAGAGAAAATTTTACAAGAGGCGATAAGAACTTCATAAAATCATAAAACTTAACCGTTTTCTTGCCTTTTTTTCAATATTTGGTACGATTTATTAAACACCTATCGGTATACAAAGTGTCGCTAAATAATTCGGGTTAGAAGTTTTATGTAAGTAAAAAAGTTAGTGAAAAATTTTATAATAGTCGGTCCATAATTGACCATAGCTTCTATAAAAACATACTTTCGGGAATCAGGCGGACTATAAGTGTAATTTAAATGGTAATATTACATATACATATGTTTTACAAAAATATAATTTACACCATCAAATCTTATAATAACCGGTCGACAATTGATCATAGGTCCTATAAGAGACCCCTTCTACAAATATTAAAAACACATGTTATAGAGTACCTAATGATCGGATTTTACCGATAACATGTTGTCATCTTATTATATTATTTAAATTTTGAATATACGCCCTTTTACCTGATCTTACTTTGATGCAATAAAACTCACAAGAAAAAAAATTTGTTTGCAATGTGAGTAAATATGATATCTTCATATTCTGAAGTTTATGAATCAGTCTATTACCGGATTGTACTCTATTTATTCAAAAACACCTAAAAATTCAAGAAAAAAATTTAAATGAAAAATTAATATTACATTAAATCGTGTATTCAAAGAATTTTTTTCCGTGAAGTTGAAAGATTTTTAAAATTATATTTGCATCAATAGATGCAAATTAGTTACTAAAGCAATATTATGCAAAAAACGCATTTTGAAAAAAATAGGTTCATACTCCATGTTTCAATTGCCTAAATTTCTAATATCTTAATTAGTTTTACCCTTCTCTAATGTTGAAGTGCAGCTTTTATTTAGATTTATGGGTTTTGTTAAAAATAAACAAGCGAAACAAGTTGATAACGGAATTTTTAAGTAGAATTTTATACATTAAAGAATGGGTAAATTTAGAAGGTTCATGTTGATGTTCCTTCGATATTCCATATAATTTTGCGCGAAAGTAAAATCATCATAAAAATAAGAGAAGATCGTCACGTGAGAAAAATGAGGAAGCAGAAAATATTTTAAACTTTTTCGGCGAATTTTAAATGTATTATGTTTATATTATTAATATTGTATATCGTTACCTAAAATGCAAAAAGACGTAACCACTAAAAATCAAATGTTGGTTTTTTACTTAATTATAATCAATAGTAAGAAAAGTCAAAAGGACATAACACCAACTTCATAAAATTGGTTTAAAGAGTGTTTTATACTTAATCTATTTTTGCTTTAAGTGAGCAATAAACAAATTTACTTAATTGCTGAATTTTAAAACAAAAAAATAAAAATTTTGGTTACAGCCTTTTGCATTTTCATAGTGTTTTTTTTGCTTCTGCTAAAAAAAAAAAAAAAAAATTAAAAAGTGCTGTTGCGGAATTTTCCATTTTAGGTGACGATCCGTAATATCATAATAAGTAAATTTCAATAATAATCAAATATTTTTGAAAAATAATTTTGAATTGTTGAAAATTTTCTGTTTCAGCATTTAGATACAAAACTCAAGTTAAATAGATTAAGTGTTAAATAATTTTATCTCTCTATCGATTACTAGTATTGAACTTAAGTTTTACGACTGATAGTGATAGATGGTGAAGAACTAAATTTGCCCTATTCTTGCTAAATATATTTCTTAAAGCCTGATCATATATATATATAAATATATTTTTACAAGTTTACAAGTTATATATATATATAACTTGTAAACTGCTTAAAATGAAATTCGTCACAAAAAGTTCAAAAAATTTAAATTTTGAAAAAAGGGTATTGACAAAAAAATATTTATTGTAAATCTTGTAAAATGAAAAATATTTTTATATTGTTTTATATTGTTCCCTTAGTGTATACTTAGGTGCAAACTTATTTAATATTTCGTTTTACAGTTTAAAACTTAAGTTGGTAAGAAAATAAACCAACGATGAAAAAAAAGAAGTTAAATAACTTAATATTTGTAGAGATATCTTAATCTTATGGGCTGAAAAATTAAAAAAAAATATCGGTGGAAAATACACAACCACAAAGAAAATATAAATTTAGAACATATTTAATTTTTTTTAATTTGAAATAATTTTGTTAGATTTTTTATTTTTATTTATTTTAGTATATCAGTAAATATTTTTTAAGACGTCAAACAATTTGAATACTATAGGAGTGTGTGCCTAACGGTAGCTAAGTATGTAGGAAAGTCAATTTTTGACAGTTAGGACTACATAAATTATTGACAAATGAATAGAAACTTTTGACAATTATAAAATAAACTAGCTGAATGCATCTACATTGCATGGAATCTAAAGGTATCTTGTAATACTTCTTCTATTTAAACTTCCAGTTTTATCGAAAAATTAAGAAATGTACAATTAATTTATATATTATAATTTCTTCCAACTTAAAATTCATCTATGTTTAAAATTTCATTAAAATCGGTTCAGCCGTTTAGACATGATTGCGTCATAAACAAACAAAGAAATAAATAAGCACATTTGATTTATATCAAATATAAAGTTTGTGAAGTTTTATTAAAAAAATATGTCAAAAAAGTTTTCATTTGGCACAGAAAAAGTGTAAAATTTTTTCATCATAGGAAAATTGAAAATTTCCACAGAACTTTGCTATCGTTTTGTACACGCTCTTAGGGAAAACTTAAGGAATGGGAAAAGAATACTTAAGTTTTCAATCATAAAACAAATACATAAATAAAAAAAAGAAACGATAATGTAAAATATTGTTCGTAATATATGGTTACTTTTATAAGACTATTAAAATACACCCAGAGAAAAATCGAACATATACGTGTTGATAACGATACCATTCAGTGTCAATAGTGAATCTGCCCTGTATGTGTTTAAATTTAACACTTTGTCAATGCGACCACAACCGTGGTGGATTTTGAATCACATTTTTCCCTTAGAGTATATATTTTTATTTTCTGAAATTTCTTACCTTTTAAAAACTATATGTATTTTACATTAATATTACTATATTACAACATCACAGTATTACTATTACATACATGCTATATATATTATTGTAAATTTGAATAAATTCGAAATTCAATTTTAGCAAAGCAAAAAGAGTGAAAAGTGGCTAAAACTTTATATTTAGCAGATTTTAGCATATTATTTAGCAGATAACATCGAAAATTTTCTGGCAACACAGGAAATAACACGGAGGTAAAATAAAACACGTCTACTTCGGTTGAAATAAGAGAGTAACATGAGTTGTTGATAAGAAATTTAATACATTTTAATCAGTTTATATTTTTCTCCAGCAAATTTTGTGCAATTTTTTTCGCATGCGATTTTTTTCTTTTTGCAATATTTATTTATAATTTAAGTTATGAATACATTTAGGTTTTTTTGAGTATTGATACTTATTATTTTACAGTTGTAACGTTTGAAGATGGTTCTGCTAACCACCAAACTTTGCTTTTTTATTTCTTAATTTGTAAGATATCATTAATTTAATATATTGTCGAATTTTTACCAAAAATGTTGAAAAATAAGTGAAAGAAACAGATTTTTTGCTTTCCTGAACAATTGGAGTGTGCCTTCGATGTACTCTTTTTTAAATATCTATAATAAAATTTTTCTATGAAACTCTTTTAGTATACATGAAAGCACCTTTATGATGCATATCATCCGTATAGGATCTAGACGGGCTTGACCGACTATAACTTTCTTAATTTGGTTGTTGGCATCTATTAAAAAAAAAAAAAAAATGTCACTTTGATGGTCTTTATATGAAAAGTGCCTATCATTGTTGCAAATTAAACATAAAGAACATCATTTTTAAAAAAGTTATTATACGTATTATTCTAATGGACTGTGTAATGAGTTGATAAAACCTTGAAAATATAAACTATATTTAGAATATCTTTAATCATAAACTGCCGTATAATCGACATTCTATATCACCCAAACCTCCCATTTTCATTCAGTCTATAAGACTGAGTTAAGACAATAAATGCTTTTAATATACTGAAAATGTACTAAAACTTGTGGTATTTTGACTTTGAATTAGCAGAATATCAAAATTCCTACGAAAATTTCAAGTTTACTATAAAAGCAGAAGCTACAACAACAGCAGTAGTTACCAATGTCTGCACCAAATATTTTCATTTAAATGAACCAAAATATTTGTATGCCTGAGTGTGTCTTTATGCGAATGTACAACTATGCCTTAATACATGTATGTATACATGTTTGTGTATTTGCATTTTATAAGAATACATAATAGTCACTACCACTTGTACAAACTGCAACGAAAATTGTAAGAGTTTATGCTTCATTTAATATCACGTACATAAATACAAATACTTGCTTATATATGATTATTTATATATAAATATGTATATTACACAGTAGATCGATCGCATTAAAAAACAAGTACTTAACTGAAGATCATGATATTATTTTTCAGTTTTACCGAAAATATATAAATCTTAACCTTTGCAAAATGGCTTCCATAAAAACGAAATGACACCTAAAAGTCGGTTTAATGGAGGTTGCAGGTCTTCTTGTAGACATAATCTAAAACAGAGGGTGTTTTTTGAGATATTCTGAAAAAAAAAATAGATTTTAAAGTTGATATGGAAATCAAGAGAAGTTAGTAAAGAGTTGTTCAAAGTTGTTAAATTTCTTTTCGTTTCTTTTCCAAAATTTCGATTATGATGCATTTTTTTAAAATTTTCTTCTTTAATAGTTTTAAATGAAATTTTGTTTAGAACTTAACAAGATATCAATATTTAAAATTGCTTAAGAACACAAAAAGTTATTAAACATGTTATATTTTTTATTTATAGCTAAATTCTTGATATATTTTAAGACAAAGTATTTTAATAAATGAAAAATGTATGGAAGAGATAAAATCGAATAAGTTCTAAAAATTTTTCAAATTTGAAAGAAATAAATCTTATTATATTTACAAGAAAAATTCCCTTAAAAATTATCAGATCGTTTTACAATGTAATAAATTGCAGCTTAACTCGTACATTTAAGAAAAAATTGTTATGATTTCTACAATATTTAAAAATCTTTTTTTATAACATATGAGCGAGATAAAATTAAATATCGCGATTGAAAAACCTTATTCTTCTACTGCTAAAAATAAGTTTAAAAATAATTCAAACAAGAAAACAATAACTGAGTTAGGGATATTCTATTACTGGAACCTAAACGAAAATTGTTTTTGAGTATAAATCAAAACTTTAATCCTAAAAATGATCTACAACTATACATTATATCATTCAGTGTAACATTTTCAAAATGTATAAGTATAAAAATATTTTATAGTTTTGGGTGCAATGTCGGTTAATCCAGTCATCTTTTACATCCATATGGGATAATACATGAGACATGAGAAACATGTAATGTTAACGATAAAAAAATATAAATGTAACAAAGCAACGTGTTTTCAATTACCTTTTCAGAAATCGAAGAAAAATAATCTATCAGTTTATAAAAGAATAAAATTCAAATTTTAACACCAAGATTTTTGGATTTGTAAAAAAATAAAGAAATAAAAATAAAAATGGACTCAAATTACGAAATTGTTTATGTGTATTAATTAAAATTTTAATTGATTTTGCTCCAATCACCAAAATGATAGTATTAATTGACTGAGAATAATTGATTTTTGTATAAATTTCAGTTAATTTTTTTATTAAAATTAATTAGACTTATGATTGAATGTTTACCTAAATTGAACTAAAAATTTTATTAATTCAATTCCGCAGTTAATTAAATACTTCCATCAATAAAAACACATGAATTTTATTATAATCATTTACTAAATTATTCGATTGGGAAAATGAAACTTGATACATAGTTTCATCGTGGATGTATAAGACATTTGTTGGAATCACATATAAAACCTTTGAACTCGTCCCAATAAAGATTTTCATACAATTCTATCGTCAAAAATAATAAAAATGAACTGGCCTTTTACATACTTACATACATACATACATCCATACATACAAAAAAAATCGAAACGATTAAAAATCTAATCACAAATAAATAAAATCAATAAACGATTATATAATAAACGCGTTTCCGAAAACTGAGGAAATCTTCACAACATGTTTATATTTCGCATTACAGTTTTTTAAATGATAAAATGAGCCAAAATAGTTGAAAATAGTTGAACATTTATCTTAAGTTTTCTTATTTTATATATATATATATATATATATATATATATATATATATTTTATTTTAACTTGTCGATTGTCAAAAATCGTTAAACCAGTTAGAAAGTTAATTATATTATTAAAGAGTTAATTAAAGTAATTAATTAAATTTCAGTACAAAGAGAAGTAATACTTTTTTTAAAAAATTATTTTTAATAATTTTTTCTGTGATAAATATAACAAATATAAACAACTTATTTTTTAATCGATTCCACAGTGTTGTTAAGTTATACGTATTTGTTCTTCTTAGTGTTAATATGCGTGATTGTAAAAACAATGTGCACACAAGGATGTGCAACAATTATAATGAAAAATAAAAAATAATAAAAAAGAAAGAAATAATAATAAAAACAATGTTCGGTTCAATTAAATTTCGCTTTTTCATAATGTGGAAACAATTTCGAAAATTCTCATTAAGAATTTTATGCAGAAATAATAAACATTCACTTTCATTCCCCCTCTCACCGTCATTTTTCATTTATTTGTAAAAGCATTTGTATGAAGTGCAACAAACCTCATTACTATTATACATACGAACACATACACATAGTAAAATTTAAAACAATGTTGCAATTATTATACAAATGCATATATATATATATATATATATATATATATATATATATATATATATATATATATGTGTGTGTGTATTTGTATAATAATTTCAACTTACGTAGATATTTCCCTGCAAACAAATCGAATATATCTTCTTGGATGTTAATATGACAATATGCCAAATTTATCACCTAAATGAAATTGATCAAAGTATTGTTTTGTACTTTCATCCTAATGTTATATCCGAGAATTTTCCGCAATTTTAAATAAAAATAATAATTTTTATTATTTTGTCATATTTTATTTGTTTATTTTAAAAAAATGTGTTTAAAATTTATACTTTAAATAATTTTTACAATTACATTAATCGACTTTCATAAGATGAATTCATAAAGGTAAATTAATTTATGATTTTGGAACAGTTGCAAATTTTATAAACATAATTCGTTCTTCTTTTAATAAAGAGTACATGGAGAAAAAAAAAATAAATGGTGTTATTAGTTCCTCACAAAGAGTCATTCATGCAATACTTATATTAAGAATCTCTAAAATTGTGCAAGTAACCCGTGAAAACCTATACTAAGGATTTTTTTCTGTTTCTGTTTTATGTAAAAAAAAACCAAAATAATAAGAATATTTTTTTTCTCAATAAGAAGGCATTTTTTTCTTCTGGACAAAATCTTCCTTTTAACCTCCCAATAGCATTTTAACAATATGTTCCAATTTTCTTCCATTCCTTCTGGCGATATTATCATTCCTAAAAATCGCTTTCGTATTGCTTAGGAGTATTGCTGTCGTGATACTTTTTCTATTTGCCGTCGGGAATTTTTTTCAGTAATACGAACTCTTTTATTGCCGCAATAATATTTTTCATTCAGGCAATACATTCAGAGAAACATTTTCCGTATTGCCGTGTTTGCTGGGGTACTATAAAAAGTCCTATACATATTCATGTATATTGTACAATGTACATATATACATGAAATTATATAAACAAAAAGTGTAAAAGTATTATTTATTTGTGCAGTATTTACTCATTGTACATACATATACTCGTACATAAGTAGGTACATTAGGAGTATAACTTTTTTCTACAAAATATTTACTGTTTACCAAGTTATGGTATTAAAATTTTTTTTGAAGTTAACAATTTCTAAACGTTTTTGAAATTTTTTTTTTTTTTTTCTGAAATTCTGTTACTTTTAAAAATATTGAAATAAAATGCTTGTCTTATGATTATGATAAAAAATTGTATTGTTTTTAATATTTTATTTAATACTAATAATATTTTTTAGTTAAATATTTGGTTAATATTAATTGTAAAATTAAAAAATGGAGTCAGATTTACAATAAAGTATTGCAAGATATCAGAAAAGAGTAGTTTGAAAACTTCAATGCATTTGGTGCGGAAAGTTTTTAAAGATCGCGAAAAAATTCTATTTTGATATTTTTCATGGAGTTTACGGCTATGCTATGTAAATTTTAATATTCTCAAAAAATTTAAAAATGTTATACTCCTAATTTACATTTGTATGTGTATATGAGTAGAAATTAAAGAATAATATAACGGAAGTTGTTATTACACATTGTATAAGTATGTATATCTGAACGTGTGTGTATCTATTTTTAAAAGTATTTTTTAGTTTTCTTCTTTTTTTTTTGTATTCTCTTCGTATGTTTTAAAATATGCAGCATGTTATTTAATTTTATTTCATTTGGAATAATTTTTTGTTCTTTCAACTGATTCATTATTATGTGAGAGTCTTCACGGTTGCAACAAACGTTTACCCATTCAAACATTCAAGCTCATACTTTCGCACACTTTTACACATTTGTATATAATACACTTAGTAAAGTGCTACTAAAAAAAAATAACTAAAAAACACAAACATATGTAAATTGTGTATATATACATAAGCATATAGATACATCAAAAACCACTTTTTATCGTTGATATGAAAATGTTCGGCAAGTATTTAGTATTTTAAAAAAATACACTAAAGAATTCTTATTCACCAATATTGTAAATGTGGAGAAAACCTAATATATGCACAACAGCTCACTTGTCTGGTGCCTAGAACTAAATATTTTTGTTCGCGGTGTCCAAAAATTCACTAATTTTTATTTTAGCACCGAAACAGTATTATTGGATTCTGATTGTTGGACGCAATGTTGCCAGAAGATTAGAAAAAATAGGCTATATTGAACCTTAAAAATGGTAAAAAAATGGCATTGAGCCTACAAAAAAAAAAGTCAGTAAAATGTTAAATAAAAAAATTAGAGACTTATTTTTCTCGTTCTCATTAGTTTTTGATATTTTTCTAAAGAAATTTTGAAAAATTTATAAATAACATCTTACTGGATGACTCAATGAAAAATCGCCCAAAAAATTCTCATACAAATTTGTGTTGTATTTCACATAAATTGTTTTGAATTTATTTTTCGTAATTTTTGAACTATAATTCCATTTTGATTAAGCATTTCCAAATTTTTGGTTGATCTTTCGCATTAATAAGATTTTTTTTTAATTTTGTTCATAAATAGTTTTATCGTTATAATAATCGACTTATTAGCTTTACAAAATTTGTTAAAGTACTTTTAATTTGGAGAAGTGCTGTAAGCGAATTTTTTTTTATTAAGTATAACTAATCTCGTTTTTTTGTGCGAATAAATACACAAAAATGCATTAAATGATGATTGTATAAAATAAAATTAGTAATAGCAAATAAGAAATTATTTTCTTCTTTTTTGAAACAATAACATTTTAGCCTTTTTAAAGCAGTTTTGAGAAACAAAAAAGGCTTGAAATAAGCTAAAAGAAAAATAATAGAGCTAGATTTAACGTTAAATAGGCTAAACTGGCAACACTGGCTGTGCGTTTAAGAAAATATAAAAGCCGTGTATCTCTTACTGTTTATGACTTATTAAAAACATAACTGCCCATATCTGAACATTTTCACACTAAAATATTAAGCAACTAACAATGCAAACCTATACATCGATTCTAATTTCCTAAATCCTTACGCCTTACTTTACTCTGCGTTTATTAATTTGGTATTTTATAAATCACTTTATTACGATAAGTGATTATTAGCATCACATCTGATTCTTAAGTTTGTTTAAAAAAATAAATCTATGAAAAAGTAAATTTTGTAAAATAATGGAAAATTTATCACTTGAAATGTCAAATTAAACGGTAAATTTTCCAAGCCACAATGGTCAAAAATCCATTTTTTTTTTTGAAGAAATTCCAAAATAATAATTTTAGAAATGGTAAAAAGTGAACTTATTTTATAAATGATAACAGGCCAAGTAACCAAGAACATATATTAAAAAATATAATATGGCAACTTTGATAGTCTGACAAGGCATCAAAGTTGTTTTAATATTATTTTTAACATTTTTATTAAAATGGAACTAGAATTATAAAAGCTGTATCACAATAACAGAAAAAATTTAAAGCAATGTTGAATGAGATAAGTACCATTTTTTAAATTTTATATAAGTAGTGTATTTGTCGTCATTTTTGAGTTTTGGGGTCACATGGGTTGTTCATCAAGGTAACCTATAAATTTTAATAATACGTTTTGTTTAGGCATGAACTTGCACGAATTTAAAAACGGGAGAGCATTCGCCAAAGTGACTATTTTATGTAACAATTTAAATAGCGCCAGCATTATTCGGCAAACTATTAGTTAGATAACCTGACCGAAAATTTCATAGTTTTCACAAACAAGTAGGAGAAAATATTATGTTCTTATTTAGTATTTTTAATAATTAATAAAAACATAAAAACTTACAAAATAATTAAAATAAAACCAAAAGTGCATATGAAAATATCATATTTAAAAAATATATCTACCGTAGTAAAATTATATGTTTTATGTATGTGGTTTTTAACAAAAACACTTTTACTTGGTTTTAATAAATATTATTGTTAATTTTAGATAAAATGACTTTGATACAACCTCAAAAAGGCAATATCAATGCTTTTTGAATTTATGTCAGAAAAAGTGGATTTTTGACCAGTGTGCAAACGTTTTGTTTATAATTTCTTAAATTTATAAAAAAGGAAACATTAATTAATTAGTTAATTAAGTAATGTTTGTAATTAAATCATATTATAAGTTTATTTGTTAAACATTTTTTACACGTATATTTTAAATATTATAATCTATTAAAATTTCTATGTAAATGTTTGTAATTAAAATATATTGACAAAATTGGTACCATTATCTTCGATAAAGTACATTTATTTACATTATTTTTATGGTTGGTACAAAATAAAATAAGTCATTTCCATCCCTGCAAAGAAGTAGCTGGTTGTTATTATAAGACGTATTTTTAATGTTAATCTCGCTGCATAATTACTTTGTATTTCAAAAAAAATCTTTTTCAATTAATAAATTAAAATATCTTATTATTTATTATATTTAATAAAATTGTTTTTTAATTTCGTAAGTTAAAGTGTAAAAAAATTATTTGAATATAACATTTGATTTTCGAGTTAATTATTTTGCACAGCTGACAGGGTTATTAAAGCTAAAAGTCGGGTTGTTGTAAGAAAAATGCTCAAACAAATGCAGGATTTCTATTATAACCATCAAAATAATATCTATTGACAAATTAATTGAGAAACATAGCAACCCAACGCAATGTCTTAGTGATTTACATAGTTTATTTTTTTTATACCCACCATCAAAAAATGATGGGGGGTATATATGGTTTGTCAGTCTGTATGAAATATATCGAAGTAATCATCAAAGACCCCATTCTATCCGTCTGTCTATCAGTTGAAAGAAGGATGGGACCCAGGTACATGTCCTAGGGGGACGAAATATTTGTGTTATACAAGGTTTGTTTGGTATTGAAAATGGATAAAATCGGTTCATATACAAAAAGTTATGGACCAAATATTTACTAGAAAACAGGATGTCCATCGTAACGCCAGTTTGTACTTTTCGGCCGATATATTTTACAAAAAAGCATGTATATCAATGAAATTTTGCAAAAATATTTCAAGGATCAACTCAGAAATCAGAAATGGGCATGGTCCGCCCATTTTACTGCTCATCTCCCATAAATGTTAACTCGGAAACAAAAAATGGACGTGGTCCGCACACTTTACCGCCCACTACCCACATAGGGTGAAATAAGGTTGCATATGGTGGGTAGATTCGGCCAAGCCGAATATAACATTCAAACTTGTTTATTTTGAGTTCACCTCTGCAAGTCATACACTCTCGAAATAAATATCAAACGTATACGTGATATACCCTAGTAGTTTTTAGGTATATTTCCGAACTGATGTCTAAACTTATAATTTGGATTGTCTATTTTCGTTTGGATTAAGTTTCGTTATTTAAAAATTGTATGTTCTGAAAATAACAATGAACCGAAATATATATTTATTAAATTTTTATACTTATACTGAGAAAGTCAAAAAGCAGAATAACATCACAGTTAAAATGTAATACACTACCATAAGCAAAATTGCTGGGACTCATGTATTTATAGTTGTGTGTAAATATATGAATGTTAGTAAACTTTAGTGAATTTGATAGCATTATGGACAAATGTACAATATGTTTCATATTTTAAATACTGAAACAGATGTTAACACACGTATGTACATGCATTATGCTTTGATTTTTACAAAACAAAAATTCAATGGAGCAACTGTAAGAGTACGAAGGACAAAATACCAGGATTTTTTGCAAGAATACAACCTGATAAAAAAAAGCATATTACCAATTGGTAATAAAAACAAGATACCTTCATTATTCAAAAAAGGTTCTTACATGAGTATTTAACTTATTTGTTTAACAATTTATAAAAATAAACAATGAAGTAAATAACGTTACCAGTTTTAGTTTTGCAAAAGTTCAAAAATGCAAGTTTCATTAAATATAAAAACAACCACATCGAAAATTATTTCGGACTAATTTTCGTACTTCGCACTACCTATAACCAAGTGCGTAATTTCTGTGCAAACTTTTGCACAAACATCAGTTTATAGCGTTGTCATTCTTTAAGAAAAATTTATAACAAGTAAAGCAATATTTTTTTGCAGATATTTTTTTTTCTACAAGGAACAGTTAAAAAAATAATTACACAATTTTTTTTAATTAAAATGAATGCGGTAAAAGAAAATATGAAAATCATAATGAAAAAAGAAATAAAAAGTATGCATTTTTGCACTTTCGCAAGACTAAAATTGGTAACGAGAATTACTCTAATATGAATACCAAGGTGTCTACAAAATTTGTGGTCTTATTGAGTCTAATTACCAACATATTTACAAATACATATCTATTAGTTAGAAAGTTTTTTAATTTTAATTTTATTTGAATTTCAAGCAGCAAATAATTTGTTTCTTTTTTATCCTTAAACGTTTTTAGAAATTGAATCGCTGTCTGAAATATCAAGAGTTTAGATGTCAATTTCACAAACTTTTGAATAAAATATTAAAAAGAATTAAAAATTGATCACAATTTAAGTAATACCTTAATTTCCGCAACCTATAGATCGCCGACACGTTTACAATAATCATAACGTTATTAGTTGATTGATTATAAGACTATCACAGGGAAATGGACATCGAGTCGAAAGGTATGCACGTTTATAAAAAGTTAAGTTTAGAAGGAATTTTAGATTTAAGAATTTCTTTGTTTTTTTTTTTTTTTTTTTTTTTTGTTGCAAATTGCATTGTAAGTAGTACATCAATCTGAAGACAATAGTTATTTTGTAAATTAAAGAATCGAAGTATTATGAACTGTTTGATACTAAAAAATTAATAAAATATTATATATCTAACGCACATGTTTGTAATGCAGTATAAATATGTTCGTATATTTGACTTACTCTTCTTTTAAAAAGAGCTGAAAACCTAATGATTATATGATTGTATTGTCATTGGATGGAAGTACATTGCGCTGAAAAAGCGTCAGAAGTAGTGTTTTTAACCCATGTTCTTTTTTATGAATATTATCCATTACTTTTTCAGCTCCTTTCTTAAAATTATGTTTAAATAATTTTTTAATAAAAATATTATTTTGGCTATATTAATATTCTTAACAAAGCGAAAAAAATTACATGAGAATAAAAATACTTTTAAATTGGTGTAGTTTTCTTAAAAATTACTTAGCTTTTATTCTACTAAAAAAATATTCACTTAGTTCTACATTTAAAACAGTGAAAATATTAATCTTTTGGAAGCACTTACTCGTTTTTCTTATTTTGCTAGGTTATTTTATTATTTTTATCACCGTGTGACCAAAGACTGTATAATTACAAAATATTGCACTGCCATACATTGAACTGTCGGTGCTAAAGTTCACAGTGGATTTAGGAAAAATCCAGTGAGAGCAAAGAAAATCTTTCGTGAGAGAGTTAAAAAATATTATACATTTATGTATATCTGTATGTATGTATGTGTGTGAACCTATTTTGAAAATAGGGGCCAAGTGCTTCAATACATAAAAAACTCCTTATAATATATATATATATATATATATTTGTGTATTTTTTATAAGAAATACAACAATCTTCATTTTGGGAACTTGAATGCATTCCTGAGTTATCAAATCAAATTTGAAAGCTCATATATATATATATATATATATATATATATATATATATTAAGGAGTTTTTTATGTATTGAAGCACTTGGCCCCTATTTTCAAAAAATCTGTTCTTTTGGCGACTTTATTCTTTGAAATCTCCTTTTTGGGACACTTTTTAAAAATTCTCAACGGTGACATTGGTATTTACGTATTAATATTGCTAAGAAAAATTGCACTTTACGCACTAGTATATGTTCATTTCAACAAGTTTCTTTTGGTGTTCTCAAAAGTTTTCACATAATAGATAGGATCGGTTACATTTTTGGTGACGATTTGCTGTTAAAGAAACATCCTGATGCATTTAACACAATTTCTAAAACTACGTTGAACATCCCAAAAACATCCCAATGGTCTGCAATAAAATCCACATGTAATGATTTGGTGTCATAATTTAATCCTTCATTTTAGATATCCAAATTACATTCTTTGAGTTTTTCACTAATTAAATAATATATAACTATCAAAAATTTTAAATTTAGTACTCTGAGTGTGAAAAAGTACTGCTTGAAATTTATTTTGATACCGAAAATTATTTTAATTTTCCACCCCTGGTTTCTTTACACATAAGCAATACACACTTGCATTGCTTTTAAACTCTCTCTGTCTCTGTTTTGGAGGTGGATTTTGTTTTCCTTGTTACTTATTCGATATATGAGCCATTATTAAAAAATTTTGATTTTATGTCTTAAAGAAATGAAGATATTTTAATTTTTTTTTTATTTTTTTATGTTTTATTTATTTATTTATTTATTTATTTTTTTATTTATTTTTTTTTTTTTTTTTTTTTTTTGATGGCACATTAAAATTCATTTGTAGAAATATAAAGTAACTCGAATGCATGTAGAATAAGTTCTCGTTAATCATTTCATGAAGGGGGCGTGAAAGTTATAGCCGTTTTAAATTGAACATATAAATAACTCATAAAGGTATAAATAAACAAATAATAAAATTTACTTTTTATACTTACAAAAATAATCTAAATTTTTTCCAAACTACAAAAATGTAAACACAAAATTAAATTATCATAGCAAGCGTTACTTCCTTAAAAAAAAGAACAACAAGATTGATAGCTTCTGATGACTACCAAATTTATATATATTTGCAATTTTTGTATGTAGACCAGTGTGGGGCAATTTGCAATTTTCTATCTCGCAATGTTGTGTCACTCGTACACTGTAAACAACTTCGTATGACTTTGTTCGACTGCTGCTCTCTCTCTCAATTTTGTCAAAGCAAATCAAGTCATTTGTATTTCAGCACTTATTGAAGCAAGACCTCGCTTCGCAACTGAAGAAAAAGTACGCTAAGCTTGATGAAAAATTGGAAACTGATTTATTTTTTAAAAAATATATTTTGAGTCATATGTGTTTGTCTATTAAACAAAGCATTACCGCTGTTGCCTTCTGTTTCTCATTGTTTCATAATTTTTTTTTTACTAATTTTTTTATGTTCAAATTTCAATTTAATATATATTTATTTTCGTATTTTCAATCATCAGTATAAATATTTGTTATAGCCAGGAAAATAAATGATTTCTAGTATGAAATAATGTCCTCAATTACAAAAATTAACTTTAATATATGTTTTGCAGCGTTCATTTTTTGCTGCTCTGCACACAGGTGAAAATGTAAAGTAGTGTATGTTGCCCCACACTGATGTAGATACATACTTATACAAAAAACAGCAGCACGGAGTCATTACAATGCTTCTATTTAGAACTAAAAAAAACCTTTGTATAAAAAGAAATTCCGTAGCTTATAAAAAGAAATTTAAACTTTGCTATGTTTTATTGCTACTTTTTTACTATCGCTATCAAGTTTTTTAGTTTAAAGGTATTAATAATATCGATCAAGTAAACTTCTAGAATATCTCCAAATTTGAATAAAAAGAAAAAAATTTATAATAAGTAATTAGCGATGCTATGTATTGATCTAATTCGAAAGTCCGGAACTAGTTCCATAAACTGCAGGGTATATTTGTTGTAAATATTTATTCTTTAATGTGTTCGTAGAACACTGTAACACTTTGGTATTTACAACATATATACATATATACATACATACATACATCTGCTTTAATATATACATGTGTAGCAACATTTAAGCACTTTGAATGTTAATAATGTCATTGTAGCGAGGAAATTCACAACATTCTTAGCACTGATAATGGGTTCTTTTTATGAAGTCAGGCAGTGAATATAAAATTTTACCTTTATTATGTGGTTAATGTTGATTCGTGATCATAGTTAAACTGTTTCGAAAATTTGCAGAAAATATGAAAATAATGTTAACGATAGTTTTATTCGCAAATTTGTATTATTAAAAGCTGATAGCAATATATTACAACTAATGAAAAACTGTACTATTCATTTTAGTGGTAATTAACCACTTAATATGAGAAAACAGGATTTAAAACAATTGAATTTTTACATAGAAAAATAAAGGATTTGTTGGCATAACCGAATTTGTTTTCAATAAAATTTTGTCAATTCAATGTATATGTACACTATCACTGATACATATACATATTAAAATTCTTATTGAATATTACTCTTTTAAAAAGCATTTCGACAGAAATAGGTAAAGTATATATGAAAATATACTACTTGTGGAAAAAGCTTATATCTACATTAAATATATAAAATTTTATGATTTTGTTATTCCTATTTAAATAAAATATATTTTAACAAAAAAATCTCACAATAATTTTCATCGCTTATTACTCTATTAAATTGATGGCCATCGGCCCAATAATCTACACAATCTTTTGCAATAAAATACTCAATTAAGTTACGCTGATGAATCAAGTCACTGTTCTATACATCGGACATAAATGCCTTTTAATAAGCGCACTATAAAGATGATCTCTTCGTACCTTATTATTAAATGTTTAATAACACAACCATTTTTATTGTTTGCTCTGTACATAGCCTTTTTTATTATAAAATTTTGCAACGTCATCAAAACTGCTAACATCAACCATAAATAAAATAAGACGGTTGATTTATTTTTATATTTCAAATAATAAAAATGGCAATTACAAATCTTAGCATAATCTACTATACATATTGTAACATATCCGTGTCCTGCTTACAGGCTAAATATAGATGTTAATTAATCAAACGCATTAGTTAACATTTTTCATAATAATTCATGTGGGTCTTGATCTAACGAAAGAATCATCATTCCCGTAAAATATTGTTCCCAACAACTTCGACTGGTCTAACTTTTAGTATGAGATATACCTATATTCTAAAAGAGTTGTAAAAGTATTTGTATGTTTATATTTTTTAAGCGATTTTTTTTTTCATTTTGGAAATTATCATAAAATTATTCACAAAAGATTTATGTTGTCTATGAACATAAATACCATCTTCTAAGGTAAAAACATAAAACAAAAGCCACAAAATCTGCTTAAAGTACATTTTCAAAATGCACAATTACCAACAACAATATAGCCAAAGAAATTATGAATAAAATCTTATGAAATATTTTATTTGAAAACTCATTTACATTTCTACTTACAACAAGTAGCAGCCAGTATTCTTCCAACCCTTAGGATATGAAAAAGGAACACAAAAGCAAAATACAAAAATTAAACAATAAGAGACAAGTTAGTAAAAGAGTTAAGAAACAAAAGAATTCTTAAAAAATGTTTTGTATTCATAAGTAGTAAGTACACATATAATCCTAGCGGGAAAAGTGAGAAAACTGCATTATATGGCCCATTTTTTTTTCCTTCTTTATTAAGAATAAAATTTATTACCTTTTTGCGGTAGCCATTTGTAGGGCTGTAAGATCGTAGGCTTTTATCTATTAATAATTGATATTATAACAAAAATATTTCAAAACTTAAAGAGTTTTTAAGCATTTATTTAGTCTTAAACTTCGATGCAATTATTTTAGTAGTTACTAAAATGCTTTAACTAATCATATATTTTTGAATTTTCAACAAAATTAAAAACAAATAAAGTTTTAAAAAGAAAACGATTTAAATTAATTGAATTTTATTTAAAAAACATTTTTTAATGATAAAACTTCGTAATTCTTCATCAGATTATATAAAGCTTTGGAACTGTTTAACTCTTAAATGAAAATCTTTTTATATTACACCATGGAAAATAATTTAGGTCATCAATAATGTACAGACATTCTCTGAAACAATTTTTTAACATCTAATCTACGAGTATTACAAGAGTTTGTTCGAAACAAAATAATATTTCAATATACGTTGATATTGTTGTGTTTGCAAAATAAGGCATTTTGAAAATATTCTTTATTACTTATTTTTCCCTCTAGAATGTAGTCGTCAGTAAGTAGTAAACAAATAGAAAAGTTTATTCCTTCTAAGTGGAGCCTCTTGTGTAAATAAAATGGTTGTTAATATTGTGATTACCTGTAAAGTATTTGCAAAATACTAATAATAGAAAAATAAATAACTTGAGAAAACGTTAAAATTTTATATTTTGTTATGTTTAAAAATATTCATCAAACATATTTATTTACTTATGCGTTGTTACTGCTATTGCACAATGCTACTCAAAAATTATGTTTTTTATGCAATAACATATTCAAATAAAATAGGGAGTTGGATCTTTATGGACTTGTATAATTTACTTTTTCATAGTGCTCGTATTTGTTGATTTTTTATACAGTTTTTTTTTTTTTTTTTTTTGAATTGAATTGTTTTGTCAAAAATTCACATATATGTACCTATGTAATTATTTAAATTTAGTTATAATTTTAAAACTAGGAGGATATTTATTTTAGGGGACTATATTATTAAAAGAAAAATAAATTTTGACATTCACATTCGGTAAAAGATATGAAACTTTTCGTAAATATTTTCCATTAACATAATCCATTTAAAAAGTGATTCCATATCAAAACAGACAAAAAACAGCCATTTTCAGATTTGATGTCTCCGATTTAAATGAAATTCTCTACAGATATTACCTAATGCAAATGTTACTCAAATCACAAGCTTTTAGACTGGAAAATCTTCCTGGTGTATATACATTATTGCTCATAACTTCTATATTATACATTGTAAAGTCCTAATTTTTATTTCACTTAGTAGAAAAAGATATTGACTTTAAAATGATATATATAAAATTTATTTATTTCGAAAGTTTAAAGTATTTTAAAAGTTTAAAGTATTTTTAATGAGTGTCCAAATTTGTTTTAGGAGTTATGAAGCAAAATAAAAAGATAATTTTTTATATGTAAAATTTAAAATATTTAAAAAATTTTATTTCAAAATATCTTTTTATGAGTTCATATTAAAAAAAATAAACTTTATATAAAAAATTTCACTTTAGTTTATATTTTGATACACAATTTCTAAATTAAAGGAGTGTTCAACATAAAATTTTGCACGTGTGTGTAATTTTTTAAGAATATCGTTTTTAAAGATATAATGGTTTAATTTTTATAAGCTTAATTTTGATCTTTGAATCTTCGAATTAAAATAACTTACTACATATCATTTTGAAGGCAATATCTTTATCTTTAAAATGATGCTAAAATTAAAATTTTATTGTGTATAGTTCAGAAGACATTTTTATTTTGGTCCATAACTTTTAAACAAAATGAGTGTCTGCCTTGAAATTTTACATGCTTGGGAGAAGAGTTATGTCAACATTATATAGTTTTTTAAAAATTTTAAAAACACAGTTTTTTGAGATATAATGGATTAATTATTATATGTCTAACTTTGACCTTTGAACTTTTAATGTAAAAAAACTTTATGCATATTTTCGTAAAGATAACAGCTTTGCCTTTAATATGAAACTAAAACTACAGATCTACCATATATAGTTTAGAAGTTATTATCAATTAAACGTTTTTAGCTTTTTCGTTTTTTAAACCGTCAGGGGACATGAGTCTAAAATGTTATGATTTGATAAACACTTCCAGTAGCCAATGTTTGTAGTGAATTTTATTAACATCAAATGCGACTGCTGTCTACGAAATACGAAAAAAAATCCCACATTTGAAAATTTTGCTAGAATTCACCTTAAATTTAGACAAAAATAAATTCACGAGTTTAAAATCTTCAAGTCCCGGAAAATGCGAATACTCACGAATAACAGAGAACGAACGTTTTTGTCTTTTTGTTTGTGCATTCATTGCCAGTAGCCAATTTCAAATCTTTTTGCTGAAAAGTAATTAAGATGACAAACATTAGCAAACTGATTTTAAGATATATTTTTAAAAACCGCAGATTGTAGGTCTTCCCAAATTAATGGGCTTGTTTACCATTTTTCCATTAGTGTTGTAAATTTATTGCAATTTTTCCCAATATTTCCACGACCGTTCAAAATTTAATATTCTACAATCAATTGAATAAGTAAATATTACAAAAATTCAATTCTAATATTTTGCATATATCTTTAATTTCTAAAACAAAAAATGGATTATTTCAAGAACATTTAAAAGACGAATTACATTTTTAACTATAAATTCATTCTAGTTATAATAAAAAAAATTATAAAAAAAAAAAAAAAATAGTACAAGAGAAGAAAATAAGTGAAACATAAATGTTCAATTTAATGCATTTTAGAAGTAATATCAATATACAATTGTACGTTTCATATGAGTTTATAATGTCGCATAAAAACTGCCACTAAACTTTTTTCTTTTTGCTACGTTTTTGTTCTTTCACTCTCATATGACACATTTTCTTACTTTATACGACGAGTTTATAGTTGAAAATAACATTAAATCGAATCAGCACTTGTTCTTACGAAGGAAAATCGTCCAAAATGAAATTTTATTTATGGATGTATGAGTTAGTCAATATGTGATTGTATAAAATAACTCTTTGTATGTGTATTCTTATGTACATATATCAGGATCAATTGTAAGACGAAAAAAAACTAATAAAGAACAAAAAAAAATAACAAAAAAGAAGCGATTTTAAAAAGATTTAGTACTTCATTCACAAGTACTAGTATTGAACAAGTTCATAACTAAACACCCAACCCCCACAAACAATCCTTACTGCACTTTCACACATACACAGATATTTATTATCCGTAATATATGCAACTAATTGTATGTGTGTCAGCACTTTACCGCATACTTAATGGAAACCTTGACTCTAGAGGGGACCTTCTTTATGCCGTGTCTGGAATATGAAACGATTTTGTTTTTTTTTTTATTTCGACGATTTTTTGTTCAATATAAACGGTTTTAGTTTTGCGGCTTCCGCAAGTAGGTTTGTTTTATTTCACTTTTTTGCGACTTTTGCGACAAATCAATTTATTGGCAACGTGCCAAAACCCTTTGCTCTAGTGTGAAGAATGGCCAATACGCATGAGCTGCTTGCCGCTGCTAAAAGCAACGATAAAACATACGGTTCATAAATATGCTGGAATAAAAGGGAATACAAGGCATCGCACTTGTGTAGTACGCTCCACAACAAGATCTATTTTACAGAATTGCACACATTCAGCGAAAACAAAAGCTAGACACAAAGTTTAAATAGAAAAAAAGAAACAGAAGCTGAAGAAGAAATATATTTTGTATACATACATACATAAATATATACATACATACATGTCTGTCTGCATGTATGTATGAGTACATGTAGTAGCCGCTTAGATTCCCACTCACCTCTATGTTGTCTTCCGGTTCGGAAATCGCATTGTCAGCAGTAAAAAAAAATGTTGCAAACAGCAGTAGCATAAATGTATCTGTGTTTGTATATATGAGTGTAATAAATAGTATATGTATAAGTATCTTTGTTCATAAAAATTGAGGCAATAATCACCACATGGGTTCCTTTCCATATGGTAATATCGTGCTTTTCTGAAAATTTCATATCATCATCGACAACATTGGCCAAAAAATAATAATGCATTTTGTTAACTTTCCATACATTCCCTCTCATTGTACTTCCACCCTTTATTTTGTTCTATATACATATTTACATATACACATGTAAGTATGTTTATATTTATTTGTATGTAAACAGATACGTCGACTATATATAATATTTTTGAATATTTTGTAGAGCGAAGGCATTTGATAAATCCAAAAATTGTACACTGAACAAGAAAGCATGAAGAGTTACAGTTAAAAATAGAAAATAGTCATATCTATTGTTGACTCTAAAAACTCTAAAATAAAAATATATATTTTTAATATACCATTGAATCAAAGTTCTAGTGTGTACTAGAGTGTTAAATTATTCGGGTTTTCGTATTAATCGATTAATTCGACAAATAATTATTCGGGGTTAAAAGTTGATCGGTTTGATGGAAAATTATTCGGTAAACCAAATAGTAATACATGTAAAGCATATAACACTGATTATATTACACTTTTTAACAACAAACTTTAGTCAACAAAATATGCGTAGATTTTATTGTTTTTTAATTTTCTAAAATTTTTGATATATTTTTAATATATGACAATAAAAAAAGTAAAGTTTTAAATGATATTAATGGACGTGAAATGACCGTTTATGTTATGGTAGCTAAGAATCAGAAATTAAAAAAAAAAAGTAAAAATTCCATTTTAAGCCCGACCTATAAAACAAATGCTCATATGTTACCTACACAAAGGCATACAAAATACAAACTAAAGGAGGTTCGATAAGTTTTATATTATTTAATGTAATAGTGATCATAAATCTGTTTAAACCTCTCTTTATAACATAGAGCAAAAAAACAAAGCTCACATAGCTTTTTCATATATTTTTTTATTGCATTTAATTCGCAGATGTATTTTGCATATCTAACTACAAAGAAATCTTTAAATGATGTTAATAAATAAAATGTTGCATAAACTAATTATATAACTACAAAATAAATCTTTCAATGATAAAAATACACACTAAAAGTTTTTAAAGTTACATTAAATTAAAACGCGTAATTATTTTTTTGTGTCATTTGATTCGGATATAAGCTATCGTATTACCTATAGATTTGTGTACATTTTTATCGATTCCAATTAGCGCCTTAGGTGTATCTCGACGATTCATGAAATACTAAATACACGTCGATCTCAGATCATGAATATTTTTATGGATTTTTTTTTAAACCTACTTTTCGCTTAGCTAAACAGAATAGACGTACTTATTATAAATATAATTTCACATAAAATGTAAAAAAATACTAATAAAAAGTACGTAAAATTTTTGATTGGTTTTAATGTGTTGTAACATTTTCACAATATAATATTTTATCGCGCCAAAACGATTTAAACATTTACTTTGGAAACCTTTTCTGATCACGCGATACTTTAGCTTCATTGAAATTATTCGAAAAAGGCACCTCTTAGAGTCATTCACATATTAACGAGATATATCTCAAACGATTCGTAATTACAAGAGTAATAAGCCCCCATTTTTTATTGTACAATATTCGAAACGGCGCAAAATTTTTAGTCGGAAAATTGCAAAAAACTAAAATTAAATAAAATAAGCGTTAAATATGGGAAATGCAACTATGTTGCTTTAGGATGACAGTAGACGGACGAATATGACATTATGGAATACGACAAGGAAAAGGACAATGAAAATACAGACAGTTTAGTTTTAAAAGAGGAGTTGTACTTGTAACGTCGAAGAGAAAAGACAAAATGTTCGCGATCGCCTATTAATTATTTGAGTTAATTTTAGTTTAAGTTTCTGTTTAATTTAATGAATAAATATGATTTATTTTTAAACAAGTGCGTTTTATTTTGATTAATAAATGGTGGATGTTAAATGTGAGTAATTGAGCCAATTAAATATAGTGAAATCCCACAAACACACACACACACACACACATATATATATATATATATATATATATATATATATATATATATATATATAATTTACAACAAACATATAAAAGGGTTTTGGCGGATATCGATTAAAATTTTTTGAAGTTAGATGACCGCAATTCGAATCTGGCAACCCTACTCAAACTAGAGTCCACACATAATAAAACTAGGTACTCAGTTTTTCTTTTCAAAAAGATACTTTCATATACCGTGGATGATTTCTAGTTTTATTCATATAAAGATTTTTTTCACTTGTGAGAATGAGTATTTTAAGCTGATATATAAAGCGTGATCCATTTCGAGGTTCCCTACTTTCTTAAAGAAAAAAACACAAAAAATTCAAATTTAATGGGGAATGTTTATTATCATTTGAAAGAACATTCTTTGGCATTTATTTTTTAAAGATTATGTCTATCAAATGTTGGCCGTTGCTACGTCGCAGATGGTCCATCCGTTGAGCCCAATTTTCGATGACTCATTCGAGCATTTCGACTAGTAACTGGCGAATGACACGCGTGATGTTTTCCTCCAAGGTCTGAATCGAAGCGGGTTTGTCCGCATAAACTTTAGAGTTTGCATATCCCCACACGAAAAAGTCTAACGGTGTGATATAACACGATCTTGGTGACCAATCGACCGAAGTGTTATCTCAATAAATCCATTGATTGATACGATTTGTGGGAAGTGGCGCCGTCTTGCTGAAACCAAATGTCTCCGAGATCACGATCTTCAATTTCAGGCAACAAATAGTCGGTTATCATGGCACGATAATGGTCGCCATTAACGGTTACGTTCGCACCGGCATCATTTTTAAAGAAATATGGACCGATGATTCCACCGGCTCACAAACTACACCAAATCGTTGTTTTTTCTGGATGAAGTGGCAATTCTTGAATCTCTTCAGGTTGCTCTTCGTCCCAAATACGGCAATTTTGTTTGTTTACATACCCATTGAGCCAGGAATGGGCCTCATCGCTGAACAAAATTTGCCTCGAAAACGTCGGATCTTCTTGGAACTTTTCAAGAGCCCATAGAGCGAAGCGCTGTCGCTTGGGAAGGTCGAGCGGCTTCAGTTGTTGCACAAGCTTTATTTTGTACGCTTTCAATTTAAGATCTAGACGTAAAATGACCCAAGTCGTTCCATAAGTAAGTCCGAGTTGCTGCGAATAGCGCCGAATCGACTCTCCATGGTCTTCGTGTACAATCTCAGCTACGGCCACTATATTTTCTTCACAGCGTGCTGGACGTGGTCTATTCGGTCGAATATTATTTATAAACGTTGTTCAGGCGTAAGTCTTTCCATTATGAAATGCCAAACAATACTTAACAAAAATAAAATGACAGCATGACATGATCTGTCAAAAAAGGCTATTGAAAAAAGTATCTCTACTTGAATCACCCATTATTTAAAATACATAGAAAAATTTTGCACTTTCAAAAGGACAAGTTTCTTAAGTTTTTGTGCTGCAACATTTAAGTAAAAAAATATTATTATATTGCAAGTATTCTTAGCTTTCATTTGACACCCATACTGGGTTGAAATATTTTATACATTTAAGCGGAAATTTGGCGTTCTAGAGAAAACCTGAGTCCATAGTTTTACTTTGTATGGTCTTTAGTTTCATGCATGTATCGATTTTGTCATGTATGAAAATGATTGTTAAATAGTGGGGCCAAACGTAAAATTTGTGGTAATAAATCTGCATCTCCTAAACTACTGGCGGGATCGAATTGAAATGTGTGTACGACTAAGCTTTCAGAAAAGGCTTCCTCTACTCACACTGTAATGACACGATATAATCTACAAGGTGTCAAAGATGACTACGTCGAGTATATAAAAGTTTAAAAAGTCGCAACTTATACAAATCAAATCCGATTTGAAAGATTTTTATATTTCTGTAAAGTTCTTGACAAGATAAAGAAAAAATAAGCTTACTCACCTCAGTTATCTCTTACAATAAAAAAAATGTTTATGCTTGAATTTTGAATTTTTGATTTTTGTCTCGACTTTTTCATTTGCAATATATTTTAAAATAATATGCTGAAAAAATTATGGATTCTCTCTATTCGCCTAGACGTGAAAAATTTTCAAAATCAGCACTGTGGATTTAGTATGAAAAATAGCTATTTTTCTACAATTCACTTTTACTTTTTCTCAATTAATCTTAATAATTATCTGTTAATAATTTTTATCTTTACATATTTCAAAGACAAGACTTAATAAATGATCAATAAAGAAATTTTAAATTGATTTAGGTTTTTACCCGATATCCAGCATTGGTCGAAAATGGTGAATTTTAGAAAAACGTTTCATTATTATCGATTAATAAAAATGTAACGCGAGTTTTTTTTAATTTATTTATATTTAATCATAAAATAGATTTAGATCGATTAGACACTAAATTACTTCTCGCCCGGCCAAAAATGAATACACTTTTATAAATTTCACAAAAAAGCATATTAGCATAATACTTTTATTATTATTTCTTATGTAGTGTATAAAATAAATATCTGTCTTTCATTCGTCAAAAAATTTTTCAAATAACTTCAACGACCAATTCTTTATAATTTTTCAAAAATAATTAATTAAAAAAAGTTAAAAATCGTAAAAAAATATTAATTTTTTTTTAGCAAAACTTCGCCTGTTTTTCAAAAATTTATAATATATATATATATATATATATATATATATATATAGGATATATATAGGATTGTCATTCGAATAGAAGTTCTTTTCGAATGAAAATTTTTTTTTTTTAAATTTAGCACAAAAAATTATTCGATCAATTTTTAACGATTAATTGTAAGAAGTTTGGAAAATTCTGTTGAAGATGATTGAAAATTTCGTTAGGATATATAAATGGATTTTAATGGATTTCGGGTATAAACCTATTGTCTTTATTGCATTGTTGTTGAATAAATAAATCAAATCAACTAAAAATTCATATTCGGTGGAATATTGTTTTTTAATTTTTCTTAATTAAGAAAAAATTACAAAAATAAAATAAAAATTCCAGCAATTTTTTTTTTAAATCCCTTAATCCCTAAACCGTAGTCCCCATTTCCTAAAAGAAATCCCCAGTTTTGGGATAAATCCCCTATTCTGACACTGTCTGTTATCGCCATACCAATGTAACACAAAAAATATTCATTCCTCTTAAAGACAACAACAACTACGCATTTTTAAATATACATGTATAAATCGAGACATAATTTCTTAATCAATTAAGTGGTTGTTTTAAAAAAACCCAAATAAAACAGTTTGTTTCTGAGGAAGAGTTTATCTTTTTCTGTGTATTGTGGCATATTTTCTGTATGTATCAATAATACTAGATACAATTTAGGAAAATCCCTCCGTTTTGTAAAAAATTTCTCTTTCTTTCCTAAAAAATTTAAAAATTTATTTCTCTCCAAATTTCCCTCCTCTTTAAAGTCTCAATTTTTAATAAAAAAAATTAATAACAAGTTATTTTTTGTTTGTAAATAAATAAAAATCAACATAAAAATAATTTTGTTTAATTTTAAGGAACACAAATAAATATTTTTAAACATAAAAAATACGAACTTTCGTTCCATTCACAATATTGTATTTTTACTGTTTTATTCCTTTTTTTTTTTTTTGTTTGAGAAAAATTTAGACAATTTAAAAATTTACTTGCAATTTTCTTGAAATTTACCTCAAAAATGGAAAATTGAATCCATCTGGCATCACTGGTATGGATGTACATACCGTGATCAGCTAGAGTTCCAAGGAACAATTTACTTGTATTCCCGGTAAAATGGGAAAATAAAAATATGATTTTTTAAATATTTTATTGCATTTTAGTTTACAATTTTATTTTGTTATCATTAAAACTATTTCATTGAAAATATTGATGAAGCCTAATTTTTGCGCAAGACCAAAATAACACTTAAACACACTTAATTATATCCTACACCACCATAGGTGGTTGGGGTATTATTGTACTCATGTTTGTAACGGATAGAAAAAGTTATCCAACATCCATCCTAAAGTATACCAATCGACTCAAAATCACTTTTTAAATCGATCTAACAATGTTCGTCCGTCTGGCTGGCTGGCTGAAAGGTGGCTGGCTGACTGTCCATGTAAACCTTGTGCACAAAGTAGAGGTCGCAATTTTAAAGATAATTCAATGAAATTCGGAACGTGGGACTTTTATGATACATCGACGAATCCTATTGAAATAGGTTGTGATCGGTCCATTATTTCACCTAGCCCCCATACAAATGTCCCCCCAGGATAGAGTTGAAACACTCAAAAATGTCTTAAGGATAAGAATATTTTAATAAAATTCGGTATAAAGAAGTTCTGTCAATTTTTGTACCAAATTTTATGAAGATCGGTCCACAATTGACCATAGCTCCCATATAAACCCGTCTTCAGAAAATCACTTTAACGTGCATAAATCCCATATGAATGTTAGTACGAAGTTAATATTTGACACAAATAAGTTTTATGTAAGTAGAAGCAACGTTGCCAAATTTTATAATAATTTAAAATAGCTCCCATATAAATTCACTTTCGGGAATCGCCCTAGAGTGCATAAAATCATCAAGATGTTAGTATCAACGCATTATTCGATATTTGTATATTTTATTTTACATTTAGTCAAATTGACCACAGGTGTAATATAAGTCCCCTTCCCAAATTTTTATGCTCATATACAATGGTGTAGGGTATCATAGAGTCGGTCTTGACCGACTATATCATTCTTTCTTATTATCAGAAATTCTGTAAAATTTAATAGTATTTGATGGAATTTCCACTGGAAAATTACATGAATATCAAAATGAGGATTTCTTAACAACCAAATAATAATTATTTCTAGATATTTATAAATATTCTGTTCATTTATAATTATCTAGAAATATTTATTATTTTGTTGTTAAGAAATCCTCATTTTGATATTCATGTAATTTTCCAGTGGAAATTCCATCAAATACTATTAAATTTTACAGATTTTTTTTTTTTTTTTTGCCAAAAATGGTAAAAGTGTAAAAAAACTCATTCCGACAGCTCGTCTTGAAAAGTTTATAACTTATATTTTAAGTCATCAAGAATTAAACTTAATAGCAAATTCTATTATCGAAACTCTTGGAGTATAAAATAGAAACTTTTGAAAGCGATAGTCATGGTCATAGAAAATAAAATAAATAACAATTTTAAAAAATGAAAACACTTTTGTTGAGCTTGAGGAAGTGAAGCGTTGGAAAAAATAGAATAGTTTTTCTAAAGATTAAATCAAACGTCTTAAAGGAGACCTGTAAGTTATCATATGCAGCGCATATTAATTTTTTTAAATATTCAACAAAAAGTGAAACAAAAGTATGTGCTCTATTTTTCATTTATTATTTCAAAAATTATTTCAAGTGATGTGGATATAACCGAAGATTCTGAAATATCCCAGCAAAAACTTTCCTTTCTTGATAAAACAGCAGGTATAATTGGAAACAAAAATAAACTACTTATTTTTTGCCTGAATAACTAGTTTCTTTTATTCACAAATTCATGTAGTTATTTCTGAACTCTAAGGGTACTCAAAAATATGTACGTAAACGAAAATATAAATAAAAACTTGTGCCGTCATTGAGATTTGAACTTGAATACAAATTAACCATTCGTTTTTAGTAACTAACGTCTTACTCAGTACCATTTCGCACTTAATTTTCTAAGTAACAAAAACTTTTTTTAGTATGAAATATCGTTTTAGGCATTTTGTTATAAAAAACTAACAGCATCAGAATGGGGTTGAACCACCAACCTTCTAATGAGTACTTATTTATGTAATACAGTGTAGGCAAATATTAATGACGACTCATTACCGAGAAACTACTTTAATAAGTATTTGCCGAAAACCAAAAGGTTTTTATTGGGGTATAACAATGGTTTGTTAACTGAACAGAAAAACTAGATATGCTTTCAATGCTATATATTGCCACCATCAATACTATGTGAAAGGATTTTTTCCACACACCTGTTAAAAAAAAAAACAATAATAGTTTTAAAGCCAAAATGTTTAATTATGTTCTTTACGAGTTTATTAAATTTAAATTTAATTTCATTATATAATTTGCCTGTAAGACTTGAATATGGTCTCAATTTTTGGACATTTTTTTGTTTTATGTTAATGAGTTGTTATTTTTAGGTTTATTTTATATTAATAAAACCAAAAATTGATTTAAAAAGTACTAGTTTTCGTTTTTTTTAATTGTAGTTAATTATTCACACAATATATTTTATCGTTTATTCATTCGATTAATCAAAGAAATTTCAAATTTTATTCGATCACACGAATATTAAAAATTATGAAATTTAATTATAATCAACTTCAATGTCGAATAATTAATAACCCTAGTACTTATGTATGTATGTATGTATATATGTATGTATGTATGTAGGTATGTATATATGTATTTATATATATGTATGTGTGTATGTATGTATGTATGTATGGACGTAATTTTTGTTAGCCATTGCGTTCTTATAGAATATATAGCTGGATTTGATGATATTAATAAATATTCCATTAAGTCCATATTTTGCTCAATTTTTAAAGATTTTCGAGTATTGAAGAGCCTGGAATGTTTAACATCTTTATTTCTGGCTTCCTCTGTTAGCTCTATTTTCTATTATTTCTTTACCATGAGTCAATACTCTGTGTATCGTTTGAGTCATTGATTTCCAGGGGTACGTAATATTAAGCAGTTCTTTAGTTTTGAATTTGTACACATTGATTTGTTTTTTGCTGCTAATGGCTGCCAATATATTCGTAAAACGCTTTAAGTTATTTGCTAATGCTTTAAATTTGTGTCAATGTCTCGTTGAATTTCTATCATTTGAACTTCAATAATCATGAAGAGGTTTATCACTTATTAATAAGAATTTTTCTTTGAATTCTAATTGAGTTCTTTTCTTCTCCTCTTTTCGTAATTCATAAAGTTCCATATTGCTTTTAACTGTAGATCTTCCTGGCCAGGAATATTTCTGTACTTCAGAACTCCTAAAATCTTATTCATGCATGGAGTGGTGATATTTAAAATTTTTAAGCATTTTCATTAACAAGTGTTTCAGAATTCTCATAAAACTGTGAACTTATTTTTTCACATATATTACATTTCTATGTAGATGTTTAACTGTTGTAGCATTTGCAACATTTACATCAATCATAGCTAATTATTGCTGCAATATAACCCTAATAGTACTATTTGATATTTTAATATATATTTCACAGTGGGTCAGAATCGAAATTTTTTGGAAATAAATCTGTAACTTCTGATCGGCTGGTTTGATTTTCATGAAATTTGGTAAAAGCGTAGAGGGAGCGTACAATGTTAAGGTTGGAAGGGGGGCACAACAAACCCCTCAGGGGCGGATCTAAGGGGGCTCAAAGTTAGGTACCTCTGACATAAAAAATTTTTAATCGCTTGCCAAATTTTTGTTTCTCGTCCGATTTAAAATATTTTTATATTTTTATATTGTTGTAGGCCCTGATAAGACCTATAAAAAACATGCTTACATGTCCTATTTATCTCTTATAGTTTTCAAGTTATTTGCGTTTGAACCTTTAAGCACCATAATTTTGTATGTTCTTGGTCCAGTTTTTTCATATATATCCTAGTATTTCCGACCGATTTTATTAGTTTTTTTCGTATCTAGTTAAAGAACAAAATTATCTATTGAATAAAAAAATTGAAGTCGATATCTTTACTGAGTCCAAAAATAAACGATTTTGAATTTGAAAATTGCAAAAAAAGACGACTTTTTGTGTTTTTTTAGCCGAAAAAGTATCTACACTCTTTTTTATCTAAAATAAAATTTTATTTAGCAACATATTATAATTTGACACTTTTCTGAAAGGCAACTTCACAGAGATAACTTTAAGATAAAAAAACAAGCCCAATAAATTTTTTATGTCAGAGGTACCTAACTTTGAGCCCCCTTAGCTCCGCTCCGAAGCGGTTTGTTGAGCCCTCCTTCCAAACTTAACATTGTACACTCCTCCGCTACACCTTACCAAATTTTATGAAAATCCAACCAGGCGATCAGAAGTTACAGATTTATTTCCAAAAAATTTCGATTCTGCCCCACTGTGTATTGGAGGCAATGCTTTAATTTCCTCTTCCAATGCTGCTTTTTGTGATAGTGTTTTCTTTTTTTCGACCCTTTTTTGCTTTCCGATAAAAATAGGTATTTCTCCCTCCAACCATTCTTAATTTTTCTTCTTGAACTATACTATTGACCAATATGAGGCTTGAATCCTTTTCTGGTAGGATTTATACAAATTTTCAAGTTTTAAACTCTCTTCGGGAGTACGACTTGCACCAAAAGATACTACGGTCTCAATAAGCTTTATTATTTTTAAATTCACTTATTCACTAATTTATGTATATATACACCTCACTAATAAATAAATCATATTAGGAAATTTTGAAAACCCTTTCAGTAGAAAACAATTATGGGCCTTTTACATTAATTTGCTAATAACTATTCCGACATTGGAAATAAATTTATTCTATTCTTACGAATATTATCTCGATACACTAAAAGTATGCACCAGTGCAATTGCGTGTTATGTATACGCACATGTGGTAATACAGAATAAAATAGTGGATTTTGCAACTTTTGACACGAGTTGTCCTATTTATATCAGTGAATATGCAAATAAGTCTATTTTAATATTTTATAAATTTTTGGAAAATATTGTTGCGCTAAAAAAATGAATATTTTTTATGATTTCAAATTCTTTTTTTTAATTAATTGTTTTTGAAAAACTAAACAAAAAATTGATTATTGATGGTATTTGAATGATTTTTTGAGCAATGCAAGGCTGATATTCATTTTATACACCACATAAGAAATAATAGTGGAAATATTATGCTAATATGCTTTTTTGTGCAATTTAAAAAAAAAAGTCGTTTAAAAAATTTACTTTTTTCATAAAATCTGCACTCCTGCATTCGATGTTCGCCTAGCGGGAAGCAATTTAATGTCTGATTTAAATGTCTGATTTAAATCTACTTTATGATAAAATTTCGTCAATAAATTAAAAAAAAACTTGTGTGACATTTCTTTATTAATCGATAAAAATGAAACGTTTTTCTAAAATTTGCCATTCTCGCTCAATGAATGCTGGATATAGCGTAAAAACTTAAATCAATTTATAATTTCTTTATTGATCATTTATAAAGCCTTGTCTTTTGAAATATGTATTTTTTATGAACAGAACTTTGAGAAAATTTTACAATATTTTTTATTTATATTTTGTTATATTTTTGTAGAAAAATAGCTATTTTTCTTACTAATTCCACAGAATATTTTTCTAGACAAATGTCTAGAAAAATCTATAATTTTTTTCAGCATATTATTTCAAGCATAAATATTTTTTTTTAACTATAAAAGAATAAGCTTGTTTTTCTTTGTCTTGCCAATAACTTTACAGAAATATAAAATTTAATAATACATTAGCTATATATATATATATATCACCATTCGTGGTGTCTTATCCATTTTGGTTTCGTTGAAACCTATATATATATATATATATATATATATATATATATATCAGAAGTATTAAAGAGAGTTACATTAAATGGACTGAAGTATCAAATAAAAACCGCGTGACACACAAGTTGGCCAAATAACATTGGAGGCAACTACGTAATATTATTACCCGTGGCCATTTTAAAATGCCATTGCAAGAACTAATTACTTCCAAACTGTTCAAATTGATTTTTAAGTACTGCTAAAGTCATTATTAGAAAATATAGGAACTAGGTACAAATAAATAATGAAATGGCGGATAAACCAATTTGCAGTCGTAAATTGCCTTGTTGTCTCTGTTTGGCAGTACCAAAGCAGAGTTTGTGGTCTATAATTAAACACCAGCAGAATGGAATACATATTTTCTGTGCCACTACACACTTCATCAGCATTCGTGGTGTTTTATCCATTTTGGTTTCGTTGAAACCTAAACATGACGCCCGCCTTGCACTGGGTGCAATTTTGAGTGACTCTATTAGCAGCTTCACGCGTTTGGGGCAAGTAAAGAGAGATAGAACCTAGCGTCGTAAACGCTGTTATAGATGTGGTTACAGAAGTTACATCCGGTTCGAAGGACCATAAACAAATTTGCAATCGTAAATTTGCTTATTGTCTCTGTTAAGCAGTACCAAAGCAGAGTTTGTTTTCTATAATTAGACACCAGCAGAATGGAATACGTATTTTCTGTGCGGCTACGCACTTCACTTCATCAGCATTCGTGGTGTCTTATCCATTTTGGTTTCGTTGAAACCTAAACAGCGGATATAAAATGCAGTTTTTCTTTTTATTTATTTTTTAAGGTAAAAGGATTTTATAAATTTTAGTTTCAAAAACTTAACGATATCCATAAATTTTATTTAAATTGGTAAACTGAGTTAGCTGTTCAAAAAAGAATAAATACTACAGGAAAGTCATTTTCCGTAAACTATGTTTCCAAAGCTTTCGACAGTGGCTCATTTCATCATTTTTCGTTACAAAAATCATAACTTTTGAACCAATACATATATTTTAAAAAAATTTGAAAAGCTTTTTGAAGAAGTTGTCTTAGGCAACTTCCAGTTGAGTGCCTATAACTGGTTCTGGTCCCACAGGGGGCTTTATACTTTTATCTCAAAGTTCAATATTTTTTTGAGTATAAGTTTTATAAGTTTTATTTGCATTAAATTCTATATTTGTATATCAAATAGACATTTTCAATATACTATATTTTACGCTAATATAGAAGTATCCTACCGAAATAGGGTTTTAAGTATAATTATGAATAAATTTTAATGAAATTTGGCACAAAGAAATTTTAGTAATATGTCTACCAAATTTCACAAAGATCGGTTCACATTTGACTATAGCTCCCATATCAGAAACAAGTTTTAAATAAGTGAAAACATAGTGAAGACAAAAATTTTGTGAACATCGATCCATTAGTGACATACAGAAATCACTCAGATGTGCGTAAACATAATAAAATTGCTAGTATCAAGATAATAGTTTACACAAATAAGTTTTATATAAGTAAAAAACACGATACCGGGGTTTATGACGAGCGGTCCATAATTAATCATAGGTCTCTTATATCGGTATCAAAAAAGATACGGATTCTCGTTATTATGTGTTTGCAGTTTAACTGCTTTAGAATGTGCTCGAGCAGGATAAGGCAATTCATTTTAATTAATATTAATATATTAAGGAACAGTGTACAGTTTCTGTGTAAAATCTGTTAAGAAACAAATTTTTAAATATAATTAGGTTTTTTTACTGACAATATTATTTACAATATTGAATATTGAGGAAAAACTTTAAGCGCCCTAAGTCTCATTTTAAAACTACAAATTCGGTAGTCAGTTTTTTTAGTTTTGCACTCAGGGTGGTAGCTATGGGTAGCAAATTTTATTAAATTGGGTAGAATATTCTGTAGTTGAAGTCCCACAAGTAGTATTTTCCGTAACAAACTGTAAGTTTTTTAGTTCTATTGTTGAATTTGGAAAAATTACCCAAATATAGTCTTTTTTAAAAAAGAGCTTAAAAGCTGAAGTCCTACCATAGGACTTTTATTTTTCATTTTCATTTTAAAGCCTAAGGATTTGCCCTTCAAATATTTTTTAAATTTTGAAAATATCGTCATTACTTATATATTATGATCTTTTTAACGAATAATAACATGAAGTACTTTTTAATAAATATCCCAAATTTTATTGTGAGTTGTCACAGTTTTTTTTTTTTTTTTTTTTTTTGTTTAATTCTATTGAGTTAGATGGAGTATTTTCCTTAAAAAAAAATTTAACTTTTTTAGTTCTGTTCCATTAGGTTTGAAAAAATTACCTAAATATAGTGACTGCTTAATAAATAAAATGTCAAATGTGAATTTTTTCCATTTTATTAAAAATTAACTTATATTTTAAACTAGCTGACCCGAGCCGCGTTGCTGGCCCTAAGCAAACATTAGTGTTGTATTACTGAACGATTTAAATTGATATTTTAACGAAATTTACGACCTTTAAATAAAAATCTAAGGAATACCTATTATAAAGTGTTTTTTACAGAAGAATTTAAATATGATGTAGAAGCTGACCCGAGCCGCGTTGCTGGCCCTAAGCAAACATTAGTGTTGTATTACTGAACGATGACCCGAGCCGCGTTGCTGGCCCTAAGCAAACATTAGTGTTGTATTACTGAACGATTTAAATTGATATTTTAACGAAATTTACGACCTTTAAATAAAAATCTAAGGAATACCTATTATAAAGTGTTTTTTACAGAAGAATTTAAATATGATGTAGATGTGGGCTCAATCAAAAAATATACGCATGTATTTAAGGCAAATTTGAATTTATATTTATTTATTACTTCATCTTAAGGTTAGCGGATAGACAATGTCTTTTTTTTTGAACGGAATGATGAGAGCTGTAGTCGAAATTGCAGTTGTAATGGAACGCTGCTTGATTCAAATCAGAACTTGAAGCAATTGTTCTTATGCGTTGATTAAAAATTTTAAAGTTGTTGAATTGCTACATTTGCTCGACGATTTCTCATTGCTAACCGAGCCGTTTCATTTCTCGCCTGCCTTTCTTCCTGCGTTTGTGATGTACGAAGTCGGGCCAAACTAATACGAGGTTGTTCTCGTGCGATTTCTCGTTCATATATATTCAATTGATTGACGATATTACGATAAGTACTTGCATTACGTGTTCGACGCGAAATATTAGATCTCCGGGGTCGCGGCATTGTGAATAACACTTAATAACGAATGCCAAAAATACAACAAATGGTTTTAAATATCACAACCTCACTAAATGATGAGCTTTACTTGGAACTTACCGTTTGGAAATAGAATTCTACACCACCACCAGAAAACAAATTGCACAAAAAAGTAAGCGTTTCGATAGAAACAGAAACAGTAATTGTTATAATTTGTATTAAAAAAAATATTTTTAATGATTATTAAGGCAAAGAAATTATGACAAAAAAGAGTTTTTTTTATCGCGAATTTTTTTTCGTATTATCCTTTTCTGGCCGGTGACCGGTCCGAATTGGTGAGAATCATCAAAATCGGTCTAGTCGTTCTTGAGTTATAACAATAGTAACTAACATCACTTTCTTTTATATATATAGATGATACAAAAAAAGGTTGATCACATGGATACAATTCGTGTCCAAAAATGGTAATTTTCCCAAAAATTTGTTTTTTTGCAAATTAAAAAATGACAACTTTGAGCGGCTGTAACGGCAACAATATTAAACTGATTCAAACACTTTTTAATTTCTGAATCTCTGACGAGTCCTCTATCAGATCAAATCATTACTTTAAAAAAATGCTTCTGGCAAACTTTTTATTATCGCCAAGGTTTTCAGCAAAATGAGCAACTGTGAGACTGTTATGAATGATAAGGTTAAATATATTGACAAAAGCCATTACAAATAAAGGTTTCTTAATAAAATGTAAATAAGTGAATTTAGTGTTGTGGTTCCACTAAATTTTTAAAAAAATTTCACTTTGAAAATACCTTTTGTTGGTCATTGACGTTGGCGAAATTGTCAAATATGCATTTATTTAAATTTAACATAAAAAATATTTTAAGTGTATTTTTGTGAATAAACTAACAATATTAGCTTTATTTCTAAAAAAAAAATAATTACTTATTTTATTCGAATATTTAACATAAAATTATTGGTTATTAAAAAAAACACCATTTTTTAATTTTTCAATTAATTATTCGTAATAAATTATTCTAATATTCGAAGGAATATTATTCGAATGAATAGTGTATTTTTAAATTGATTATGGATTTACAAACAATATTTTTAAGCAATAATAACGTCAACACAAAAGAAAAACTAATTATTTTTCTTGGTGTACGAGTGATTAGATGAAATGATAATACTTTTCTAAATACCTGTAGTTGACAATTTCATTGTTTAAAGCACTTTAAAATTACTTTAATTTTACATATATTTTTTTTTCGCTACACTGAAGCTCCAAAAACTTTTGAGCAAAATTTTTAAAATATAGTTCAAAAATATTAATTTTCTATCAATCGCACCTTTTTATCATTTCACCCCAATGTGAGCTATACAAAGCTTCTGATATTTCTTTCTATATATAAAACCAATTTCTCTATATAAAACCAATAAAGGAATTTTGTTGTCGATTTGTTGTCGAAAATTTTTGCATATTTTAACCAAAATGCCATATTTTCGCATATTTCGGTCTTACCAATATTTGAGTGAAAATGGAATGTATGTATTAGAGTTCTCATTCGAACAGAAATTATTCGATTATTCTAGCAGCAAATTTGTTTCTCTTTTCGAAAGAACAAAATATTTCAATTTAACAAGAGATTATTCGATCAATTTTAATTAAATAAAATTTTGAATAAAACATTAAAACATTTCGATATAAATACTAAAGAATTAAGGAAAGATAGTGCGTATCTAATTGGATTGAAAAATACTTTATTTTTTTATTTATTTATTATTTTTTAATTTAACATTTGGAAATGATAATAGCATTTTTAATATTTTAATCAAAAGTTTTAAAGTTAAAATAAACTGTGGAGGTATGAAAACATTAAAAACTTTTTTCGTTATTTTTAAATTTTGGAAATTGTCCAAAAATTAAAACAAAGGAATATGAGTGCTTTATTTTTGAGATTATTTTATATAAAAAATTATTTTAATAAATATGGAAATAGCCGAAGATTCTAAAATGTCTGACTATATTTTACTCACTGAACTCAATCAATCAATAAATAATATTAAAAATTTTAAAAATAGAGACGATTTTAGCAATATTGATGATGATTTTTAGGTTCATTTTATGTTAATAAAACCAAAAATGTTTACAAAATACTACCTTTTGCATTTTTTTAAATTTATTTTATCGATAATCCTAATGTTACAAGATATAAAATCTTATAGATACGATACTAGTCATTATAAATGAAGAAAGATTTGATAAACATGATATAAATAGCAATAACATTCTATACATTTAAATTATAAAAACAATAAATAATACAATTATGTTTGAAAGTAATTAAAAAGTTTATTCTAAAACAATGTTGCATTTGATATAAAGTAATAATAATATGGTCTTGTTGCGTTAATAAAGAAATATCCACAAGATTGTAGTTTAGTATAGGACATAAACACAATTAAGTTGTTATGCGCTGATCTTGTAAAAGTTATCTTTTAATATATGTAGTCTGGTTCTTTGGTAAATATAATTTTATGTATCATTAATAACATTCTAAATTTTAGTCTTCAAAAGAGATTCAATAGATTTGTTTAGTATACATAGATATGTCACGATATTTTCTTAGCCCAAATACATATCTTACGATTACGTTGAAAGCTCTCAATAATTTACCTTTAGTCACACTATCACAGTTACTAAACATTTGAGACCCATAAAGTAGTATGGACAATATATACAAGATTTGGCAAGCAAGAGTCGAATATGTTGTGGTGTATAATAATAATATGAACGCCAAAGGCTACGTACGATTCCAAACACTTTACCACATGCTATTTTTAAATGTTCATTCCATGATAAAGTTTCATTGAACATTATGTTAGTATCATTAATATGATTTGGTAAAAGAAATCTTGCATCAAAAGTCTTATAATTTACTACTAAACATTGAGATTTTTTAGAGTTAAGAATTAAATCATTCCACGATGCCCAATCATAAAAATGTTTTTAAATCTAAATTTATATCTAAAATACAATTGTTAATATCTACTTTTTTTACAAAAAGTATATAGTTAAACGCCATCAGCATATCTATGAATTTGGCAAGTTTTTATTACAAAAGTTAGATCATTAATATATAACGAGAATAGCAACGGGCATAAAATAGACACCTGTGGAACGCCACGACTTACTCCGGCGGACGTTGATGAATTACCATTTGAAATGACTTTTTGTATTCTAGAATGGTTATATGACAAAATTAATTTAGATGAATATGTGGAAAATAAAATTGTTTGACAAGTTTTGTGATCAATGTGGAGTGATTTACGGAATCAAATGCTTGAGAATGATCCAACAGCGTTAAAAGTAAATTTCCTCTGAGACGTCAATTAAATAGATGAGGTCGTGTTGAGAAAAATTAAGTACAAATATTTGATCACAATATTTGAAGTATTATTAACACAGAAAACATCTATAATGGTACTATTTGTTAAGATGAAATGAGTGGGAATCATCGTGTTTACCATATATATCCCAAAGGTTTGAAAGGTGAGTACAATTGCAGTATCTTCTAACAAAATACAATTCGAATCTCCATTAAGATGATGTCATTAGGTTTAACATAATGTGCTCTTCTAGCCATGTTGTTATTACTGAAAGATTTATATTCATATGTGATCTATAATTACCCCAATTAAATATTTAGTACTAACACCGAAAGTTTCTAAAAATATAAAATCTCAATTTTTACTTCTTGCAGGCCCATTCTGATTTATGGACTTGCAACGAATATGACTTCTTCTCTGTCTACACGAAATGGATTATCGTCAACGAGTTTAATTTGGGGATTGCTTATACATGAGTTTAGCCAGATTTCCTATATACATATGATTTTGTTGCACCAACTTTATGCATTTATATGATATATATATATTTAAGCCTCTCCTCTGCTTACCACAAATCCAAACCATTGTATGTGACCGAATTTTGGAACTCATACGATTATCATAGGATAGAGAAAAATTTATTTTCATTTATTGGAACAATACATTTTATTCTTTATTTGTTCGAATAATCGAAGAAAATTAAAATTTTATTTGATCACACGAATAATAAAAAAAAAAAAAAAAAAATTATGAAATTTAATTCGATCAATATCGAATAATTGTCAACACTAGTATGTATATAAATACATTGTTAGACCTTGGCTTTTGGCAAGAAAAATTTCTTATATATATATATATATATATATATATATATATATATTCTTATATTATTTATATATATTATTTATATATTTCTTTTTTTTTTTTTTTTGTTGTTTTGAGTTACTATTGTTCGACATTCCACGAAAGTAAATATTTGAAAAATTGGCTTTGAAAATTTTATACTTCTTTGTGTCATTTTTGAAATTTAAATAATTTAAGTCTTTGATTCCTTAATACGAACTTTCGACTCCGATACTACATCTTTCTCTTAAAAGACTAAATCCAATACTAATTATTTTAAATACTTCTTTGTCTAAACATCTGAATATGCTGAATGCTTTGGAAATTACGTTTAAGTTTTACATTACTGACTCAAGATGCGACTACAGTCAAACCTAACAAATATTCAAGATTGCTTGTAATTTAATCAATAACTGCTCGTAAGATTTATTCATAAATTGCTTTTGGAAATTTGACTATTTGCAATGTGGTTTTCAATTGACAAAATCTAAGACAGAAATATGCATGGATGTATGTATATAAATTATGTGTACATATGTAGATATTTGTGAACAAATGCACAAATACATACAGACATAGTTTTTGGTGTTGAGGCACACATATGCTACTCTTATCAATACGACAAATGGAGCAGTCAGTGCGACTGACTACCACTATCAGTTTATCGTCAACATTTTTGTTTTTCTCGATTCAGCCAAACGACAAAACAAGAGGAAAAAGTGAGTGAAATACGTCCAGTATTGCTTTTATTTTGTTTGGTTCCGTTCATTTCAGTTTCGTTTTTGTCTTTTAATTTCTATATGCTGTATTTTGAATGGGTCTGATAGAAACGTTTTTGTTGCAACAATGAAACTATATAATTTTGTTTTTCATATATAAATGCGATTATTTGTCGCAAAGCATCTGCCATATCGTATCCGCAGCACTCGACAACTTGTATGTCAATCATATTATACGTTCTTTATATTTTTGTACACACATATGTACATACTTTTATCTCATTCATACAGTCAGTCAAAGAACCATTCATTCGATCATACATACAACTATTCATTCAGTTATTCTTTCAATTTTCATAGTTGCGCAGCATTTACATAGAACATCGTAGATATCTACATACATATATTAGGGTGGGTCAAATTGTTCGGGTGAAAAAAAAAAAAATGCAAGAGGAATAGAGCAAAAATTAAATCTATAAAAAACTCTGAATTTAAAACCTAGCTCCCACCAAGAGACACAAAATTTCAGTTTGAGGTATTTAAAAAAATGTACAGTAGTGTACGGAAAAACTGCTTTTTGGAATTCTGATGTAGGAAAATCTCTCAAATGATGCGAATTGATGAGCAGAATATAGAAAAAATTCTAAAAAAAATTAAAATTAGTCTTCAGGGATTGAAAAATCATAGATACTATGTATTTAGGTATTTTTCATGAAATGGGTCTCAAAAAATTCGCAATTTTGAGATTGTTATAAAAAATACTTAAAATTTTTCACCATGGAATTTCGGTCCTCCAGAGAACTAATTAGTGCATTTTTGTGCAATAGGAGCTAGATTTTGATTTTAGGCCCATAGATTTTGTGGAAGTTTTTTGGTTTTACGCCTTTTGACAAAAACAATTGACCTATCCTAATGTATGTGTACACATACAAAATGTTGAGTTATAAATATGTATATGGGCTATTATAAAAATTTTTACCTTTAGGCTTTTTTGCTCCTTAATGGCATATTAAAATTCACTTCTACAAATATAAAGTGGCTCGAATGCATGTAGAATCAGTTCGTGCACATCAATTCGTGCAGGGGTCGCGAAAGTTATAGCGGCTTAAAGTTATATAAAAACGTTTACAAACTAGAAGCTTATGTATAATTCTGATAAAAATTAAGCGTAATATCAAAACCTACTGATTATATTTAGGAGTTTCTAGTAAAATTTAAAAAAAAAAATTTATACTAAAAATTATTTGACCATATTTTATAAGAAGATACATTTTATTACAGTTTATTACATAGAAATGCTATTTAATATTGTGATAAAGCATTACAAACACCTACTTATTAAACCAATTGTTTTTAATTTCGTGCTGTCCATGCGGTGTGTCTTAGCAAAATGTTCCAGCAAATAATTACATTGTCAAATATCGAGTTAAAGTAACACTAGAATTCTTACACTTTAGCAACTTAACTCAATATTTTTTCACACTGATGTCATTAAAGGCAACTAGTTACCATATATGCTTCCAAATAGGGCCTTAAATAATTAACTACTCAAATATAAATTCATATTAATCTGCTCAATAGTTACACAACTAGTTACATGTAATGCAGAAATTTAACCGTTGACATAAAGAAACTCCTAGGTAATGCATACGAAACGATGTTGTTGGCTTCGCATTAAAAAGCATATCGTTCGATAACTATATGTTCTTACCAAGTTTTTGCTGGGGTATTTTGAAAAAAGCATTCTGCATTCAACTATCAACAACATCTGACTTAAATATATGGTCCCGATAAATTATATTATCGCCGTCCTTATATCTATATATCCAAAATTTGTACAAATTGTAACTTGTTATATAAAAATCCAAAAACAAAAAGTGCAATTTTTATGTAATTTTCAAAAAGTCCATAACTTTTTTTTTGTAAAATAACAGAAAACTAAGTTCACGCAGTAATCCATGCTTGATTTTTTAGGGCACATCAGTGAGATATATTACGTTGAAGGGAACATAATTATTACGTTGAAGGGAACGCAGACCCAGCCCAAAAAAACAAAGTTTAAATAATTTTGTCATCACAATTCGATTACCATATACGTAACTGTTGAAAGTCTGCAGAATAACAAAGAAGGTGCTGAATTTACCCACAAGGTCCGATTAATTTATATAAGATGGAATAAGAAAGCATAAACGAGCGAACAAAAAGTGTTGAAGAATGGGAAAAGGTTATGTAATTTTTAGCCTTTTTAGCCTTTTTCTAATTTTTTGGCCTTTGAACAACAATCATGATTATAAAATGAAACCTATGTGCTACAATAATGTCTTGTGAGTTCGGATCTGTAACCCGTTTGTTTAAAATAGTTTTACCACAAGACTTGTTAAGAATTAAGGTCAGTTTCACGTGGTATCCAACATCATTCTGTTGAACTTGACTAGATTATTTCCTCTGGGCGTATAAGAAATCATTAGTTTTCGTTGATATTCATATAAGGTCTCTGATGCTTTTAAACGTGATCGAAAATTGGATTTTATCCAGAAATCGTATTCAAATACGTTCGTTAAGAATGTTAGCACAAAAAGCCCAATTTGGTATCTCATCTTTTTCAATTTCTATGAATTTCTATAATATGTACATGAAATTCAGTTCCATATATCTTCGGACAGATTTAAATAAACCATGAGGAATGTAGAGAAAAAGAATTTTTATTTCAGTAATATAATATAAATATATATTCATATATATTAAACGTAGAACGTAGAAACGTAGTAGCACAGTCAATAACTTACGCCATATGGCAACTATATGCAATTAAGTAAGCAATCTATTGCTTCCATCAGTTATTATTGCTTCCAAATATTGAAATTTTTTGCTTTGCCAAAAATTATTATCAACAAATATGATAAAAATGTGACCCAATTTCGTCACATTGGTACACGTATTTAACATAAAACATTCTCACTTAAATCACTCTTACAGTGATATATGAACATTTCTTTTCTATTTTTCTTGTTTTTAAGAAACCGACCAAATTATTTATTTTAGCTCTAATCTTTTCAATTACCAATTAATTGATGGATCAATTGTCGTGAAACCAATTTTTAAATTTTTCACATTTTTTCGGTTTTAGGAATATGGAGGAAAGGCAAACGCGAATATTGTAAAATTAAAAATGAAGTTTAATAGCACTTTTTATTATGCATCATTTGAGATATACCTATTTGATGGTATCTTCAACGTAAAAGCTACGAGAAGTATATAAACTTGGGAAGAAAGAACGTGAATGTTTCTAAAATTTTACATTCTTAAGAAGCACACATACAAAGTTATTTCAATTAAACCAAAGTATCGCGTATCCGAATACTTTTTAAAATAACATCTTGAAATCATTATGCCATAATAAAATATTATTTTTTTAAACTTTAACATTTCCGAGACACATCTAAGGCGCTAATTGAAATCGGTAATGAGATATACAAATCTTTAGCCGTAACATAATATGCCTAATGTCAAAATCCGTATTTCGTTCAAAAATAATAAAAAAATGCATTAAATGTAACAATAAAAAATTTTTATTGCGTACTTTTAAAACAAAATATTTTATAGTACTATGATTAACATGGTTTTATGAGGGTTAATTAAAAAATTCTTGACTTTTATAACTTCAAAGACCTTTGATACTTCAAGGACTTTTAGAGGATATGTGTGTCAAGTTTGAAACTTGTATTTTAAGATATTTTTGTAGCTTTGGTCGTTTATGGGTTGAAAGTGTGACCATTTTTTTTTTTGTTATGAAATCTTTATTTGGCAGAAACTAACAAGATGATTCAAAAATGCCAACTTTATCTAAATTCGTATTTATTGATATTATAGACAATATTTTTTAATAATACTAACAATATTTTACCAAATTCTTACATTTCCCTTTAAGATTTTTTGAATAAGATATGACTCACAATTTTTTCTTTTAATATCCTACTTTCTGAGTTGAGTAAAACCCATTTGAGCTTAGTTAACTTATTATTATATCAGCATTGCTTTTATTATGATGAAAAAAAAAAAATACGTCTCTAAGGGTTGCAGTTAAAAAATTCGGTCTTTTTTTTTATTCAAATTCACATTTGAGGTTAAAAATTAAAATTTGTTCTTAGTTTAAAAGGCTTTTGGGTGCTGCACAAATATCTATCCATTTTAAACACTATACCACTATTTAAAAAAATTAACTATAAAACAGAATAGTTTCTTTCGCCTTCTAATAATAATAAATACTACATATCTAAAGAACTTTTGCAGAGCATTTCCTAAGATTTGGTTGTTGGACAGGTAGGTCAATAGTTGATATGAAAAGTGGGGCGGGTAGGTCTAAGAGAAGTGGTAGCCACTATACAAAATAAATCTAAGTTAATAACCTAAAGCACTGTTGTAGAAAAATTTTAGGTTTTTAGTGGAAATAATTTTCTTACTGTTGAGTTAGGAATAAGGCAGTTAGACCCAAGGCAAATAGTGTTCCACAAACAATATTATTTTTCGATTCTATAGGTGTAGCGAAGCACACCAGGTTAAGCTAGTGTATTGTAGAACAGATTAAAAGTGCATACTTAGTTTTTTTTATTTTCCAATCCTACCTCTAGTTAAAGGGACATCTAATTTTCAAGGGAAATACTCATTTCTAAAGTTTTATGGTACGCTACTAAGAAAACCTTAACAAAAATTGTATGGAAAATATAAAGCTGATATTATTATTTGTATGTAATTTTAGCACCTTTAAGAGATTTTCGGAATTGAGATTTATATGGGAGATATGATCAAATCTGGAAAGATTTAATTTGGCTTACATGAAAGCTATATATGTTAAACACCATTTTTTTTTTAATTTTTATTTATTTATTGAATCTGCCTTCTAAAGGCATCACAACAGATATTTAAATCTTATAGCTAAAACCAAACATAGTTTCTTCCTAACGAGAGCCTAAATGGTTAAATGAGCCTCATATCAGCGGAGTGGTAGATCGGCCCTACGAAGCCTTGTAGTTCAGAAAGAAGTGGGTTAGGATGACGCTGTAGATTAAGAATGTGTTTTTCTCTGAATTTCCTGAGCTCCTTTTTAATTAACGACACCTCTAAGTCTTCAATTTAATACTTTTTTTGGATTTATACATGAAAAATTTCGAAAGCACGCTTAGTAATGACTAATTCTGGGATCTTCGTAAAATTACGAATTGTTTATACAATTATTTTATAGGCAAAAACACAAAACTTTTAAACTTTGACTAAAGTGGTTTTGGAATTTTTATATCTTGACACATTGGAGGCGCTTTGAACAAACAAAATGCAATACTTCAGCGTTTAGAAACCGTTGGCTTGAATCCCTTTCGCGTAGTGATTGCGATTTAAAGTTGAAAATTTAAAAGATTTTCAACATTTTAAATTTCACTTATTTGCATTATAATTGCACATATTAATAAATCTAGTGAAAAACTCTCACCACATGCAAAAAGACTGACTGATAATTATTATTATTTTTTTATAAATTTTTCTCAATTTTTAAGCACCAAAATATTTTGCTAATTTCAAAATTCTTTATTTATTATCGAAAAAAACTAAATTAAAATTTACAGCAGTTTGAATCATGCAAACCCTTACTTTTTACCGAACATTTTTTAAAATATTTTTTAATAACCTAAATGCCAATATTTTTTTTTTTTTTTTTTTTTTTGCTTAATTACGACAGGCTTTTAATCTCTTCCAGCATTTGGACCTAAATTCGATGGAGACCCAATTTGCCAACCAAAAACCTCCTGTTAGAATTTTTACTCTATAATATCTTTAGGATATTTTTGAAGAACATTCAGCATCCTTTTTAAGTTCTGCACGATATACGTGGATTTTTTTTTATGTTTATAACTATTTTCCGATTCGATTTTAGAAAAATAAACAGGAACTTTTTACATCACTCAGAAATCCGTTTTAAAGAAGATTTTATAACGTCATAATTTTTGAAATTACTGAAATGCGTTTTTGTCCATACATTTTACAAACTTCGTAAATTTTTATTGAGTAACATATTGATAATTTTTACGCCGGGAATCCAAGTAAAAAAAACAACTGCAAGTCACCCAATTTGCTTTATAAAATTCTAAAACATTAAATGCTGAAGTATAATCTGAAAATTTTGCTAAGTTATCAAAAAGGCTTTAAAAATTTCGTAATTAAATATTTTAATTGCGAAAAGAACCAGTTCTGAGGGTGACAATTTCGAACAAAAGTCATTGATTAAAGAACTAGTTCTAGAATCGTTCCACAGAACAAAACTCCGCTTTTTCTGACATAAATTCAAAAAACATTGTTAGTGCCTTTTTGTGGTTTTATCGAAGTCATTTTATCTGAAATTAATAAAAATAATAATAATAATAATAATAATAATAATAATAATAATAATAAGAATAATAATAAAAATAATATTTATTAAAACCGATTTTAAGTATTTTTGCTTAACCTCTATAATTGATAATTTTATTTCGGTAGACATATTTTTTAAATATAATATTTGCTCGATTGCTTTTGGTTTTATTTTAATTATTTTGTTTAAGTTATAACATAATATTTTCTCTAACTTGTCTGTGAAAACCAAAAAATTTCCGTTCAGATTTAGAAAATTTTAACTGAAAAAAATTGACGTTTGCAAGAGTTTGCCGAAAAATACTGACATTGTTATATAAAACAGAGACTTTGGCTTTTTTACATTCGTGTAACGTTTTTTTTTTAACGTTTTTACATTCGTGTAAGTTTATGTCCTAACATAATTTTGCGTCCTTCAGAATTATAGGTTGTCCTGATGAACAACATACATAACTATAAAACTCAAAAATAATTATATATGTAGATTTCAATTATATAAAATTTAGAATAAAGGTCTTAAAATACATCTCCTAGGCTGCAATTTACATTATAGCACACATTGTTACATATTTTTCTGGTATTTCTACACAGTTTTTATAATTCTAGATAAATTTTAATAAAAAAATTTCCAACTTTAAAATTATTATTTTGGAATTTTTGCAGAAAAATCGGATTTTTGACGAGTGTATATTGTGGAACAACTTGTAGAACTAATACATTTTTTTTTCTGGGTTTGCAATAAATATCAGAAATAATTTTTTTATTTTTTATTTCGATTAAAATGAAAAAAAAAAAAAAAATAATAAAACCATTGAAGAAAATAAAAAAAAATTTGATGAATTTCTATTATTTTTTGAAAAAGTTGATTTTTTTAGTATTAAAATCCGGTCTCCGCTATATTTATATATTTAATTTATTTATAAAATTAATAAAAATTTATTTATTTAAGAAAATTGTTAATGTTAAAATTTTTAATAATTTATTTAATGCAGCTATGAAAACAAAATTTAAGTGTGCTGTAGAATTAATATCATTATTTTAAATATATTTTTTCACAAACATTTGTTGCAACCTTTACAAGGATACGAAATGAAAAAATTTAAAGGCAATTTTTTAAAATTGTTTATCCTAACGAATTGAATTAATTATTGAAATTTTTATATCCTTAAAATTTTGAAATCCTTTAAAAAGAAATAAAGAAAACTGAGTAGGTATATGGTTTCGTTCAAGTGCAAAAAATGCTACCGCGCGGTGTTTTTACTCGATATTTTAATATACATATATTGATAGAATTTTGTAAATTTCTTTCCTAATTTCTAATTTTTAACCGTCATTACTTGATGGTAAATTCTCATCCATTAACATAACTTAAAACATTTTTTTTTTGTTAAGTATTTAACCCTAGAATACTAACCATATTTGTTATACCTTAATAATATCGATAAGTAAATTTTACATACACTTGATTATTGTTCTAAAATATTTTATTTGTTGTTGTTTTATCAGCTAAGCGCATTTTTATTATTTGTTTGTCTATAAAAAGGCTTAAAATGGAAAAAAAAATAAATTCAACAAATAGGCATAAAATATTAAAAATCCTTAAAAACATATCAGAGACTTGAGATGTATATCAAACAAGACAGTAGGTACTAGCCTTTCGTTGTTCTGAATAATGGCTAAATTTTCAACACAATTTGCTCTCTTTTCTGTAGAAAGTTCTTAGTATAACGGCAGTCCATAATTTTCTTTCAATTATTACATTCATTTTATTGAAAACTTAGAATAAACTACTACATCCACCAAATTAATATAATCCGCTTAATATTTTAATTTATACTGTTAATAATAACGACACTTAAAATTTACATATAAACTTTATTCTCTTAATACTAACGATACGTAAATTTTACTTAGTATTTTTTTTTTTTTATAATCGCATTCAGAACATGTAAATGTCAAAATATGTGTGATTTTATTTTTTTTATATATATTGAAAACACTTTACGAAAGAACTTTTGGAATTTCATACCCTTGGTTTCCACACACGAGAGTAATAATGAATTGAAAAAAAATGTACGTAAAATTTACGTACATTAGTATTCTAGGGTTAAATATGTTAAAAAAAATTGGAAATATAAAAAGTAAGAAAATATAAGTTTACTTTGAAGATTTCTAACAGTTTTTGAGAAATCCATAAACGCTATTATCTTTAGTGACAAAGACTATATATACAGACAGAGCGGGGCCAATCGCAAAAAAAATGGTTATAAATCTTTATCTCCTAAACTACTAATTGGTTTGAATTGAAATGTATAGGAAAGTTACAGAAGGGGACCTATGTTTTCAGAAAAATAATTTCGTTTTGGAAATGACAAGATATTAAAAAAATTTTTGACTTCTATATTTCAGAAATTATTTGCGAAAAAAAGTCAAGATAAAAAATATAAAATTAAAGTGTATATATATTTTTAAAGTAATAGATAATTTAGATGTTTTTTTTACTTTATCTCGTCAAATTATATCTAAAAATTCGTAATCGGCCTTAACTTGTAGAAGTTACGAGATCTTAAAGTTTTTTCTTGCTCGAGGTGGTCAACTTTGACAACCCATATTATAACAGGATGACTTCTAGATAATTTTTTTTTAAAACTTTGGTCCTCTTTTAGAATTCGATCCTGGCAGTAGTTTAAGAGCTATACAGTTATTACCAATTTTATAAGTTATTTTCAATTTGTAGGACTTAAAATATACTTTAAGTCAATTATTTCAACTAGTAAATATTCAATGTTAAAACTTGATCGGATAATAATCGATGTTCGATTTACCGAATAAGTGTAATATGGTATGTTATGAATATAAATATTATCAATTTTACTACATTTAGTACAATGAATGAATTGAATATTAGCTAATTCTCTTAAATCTCAATTATGAATTAAGAAATACTACTTTTTTCATTCCATAACACCATTTCCAAAACAACTGTTTTGTTAAATTATTCGAATAGTTAATCGTTCAAAATTATTTGGATAACCGGTTGACGATTAATCATTTGAATACCCTATTAAACATGCAATTTAAAATTTCATTAACTGGGAACTACACTTTTTGTTGTCTGATTCATTAAATTCAAAAATTCATCAATGGTTCCATTATAAGGATTCTATTAAGAAGTAACTTGAATGTGGTGTTTAAAGTTATCGCGATTCTGATAATTTCAAATCAATTTAATTAATTTTAAGTTTTATTAAATTACCTAAAATGTTTACAATCGGCTGTAAAGTAAGTACATATCGTTCATTTACTTCAAAAACGTCATTTTCGACTTAATGATGTAGAAATGCCCTATCTCAAGCCATATCTTTTGTACTGTGTTCATATCTCTTATGGTCACCGATTGAGAAGAGAATATGTCATTCATTTTTTTATTAAGGTATTAGTAATATGAAAACTGAATACTTTTTCTGCAAAATCTTTTTTTTTTTTTTTTTTTTTGGTTATGGCGTTCTTAAAGTAAATGAGCGATATAGTCTTAGTAATTGAATTGACCTTTTCTATATAATATCTTAGAGTACTAACGGAATTATTTAACGGACACTGTGGCCTACAATATTATCAATTTCTTTCGGGAAATGTTCAAACGAAAATCTTCAGGTTTTGCGAAATACGTGGTGAGACCTATGAACATGTTCCCTGCTATTTCTCAACGTTGAGGTTTTATATAAGGAGATATCTCAAGACAATCTTGTTAGCAACAAATGATGTCTCTGGCCTCTCGCCAACTAAGATAATTAGATTAATTTTGTTTGAATCTCGTATGGTGAATACCTTTTAGACTGCACAAAAAATCCAGTGTGGTCGCGGTGGTTACAGTCTATTGTATCTATTCTCTATTTCAAACATTAGCAAAAGCGTATCCTATACTACTAGGGTTGCCAGATCCGAATTAAAATCTAACTTGATATTCCTAAAAATGTCCTTGATTTCCAAAAAAAATGACAATCACTTTCGCCAAAAATCTTTTACTATTTATATGAAACCTGTATGAAAGTACGTATATTAATATATCGATACAATTGGTATAAAGATTTTAAAATGTTTTCGAAAGTAAATGTTTACATAGCGTATCAGTTCAGATGTTTGCAATTATTATTTGAAAAAATAAATAAACATATGGAAGAGCTTCTTTATATTGAATACTAAATCATGTAAACAAATGTGTTTTGAAAGTTTTTAAATAACTCTCGATGAAATAGTGGCCGATGTATTACATATTGTAATTAGTTTAATCTGAAAAATATTTATTTAAATTTAAAACAGTCCTCTTTTGTAAAACGATTATTTAAAATTCAGTCATTATGCTGTGTAGTTCTGAACAAGTTTCACTTTCAGGGTATAACAAACAGAAGGCATTGTATTCTGAAAAAAATATAAAAGTAGACATCTCTACTCTCTATCTGTGTATACATATGTATATCAAATAAAGTTAAAATTGTGATAAATTAGGTCATAAATAGTTACTGCATTTAAACATTACAGCAATTTATGTTAACAAATAAAAAAAAAAAAAATACTTTTGATTTTTTTACAGGTTTTATTTTGTCTTTTGGTTTTATTCAACTAAAGAGAGTTATTATGATGACGTTCAAACTCGTTCATATATTCCGTAGTGGCATTTAATATTCTATATGGATGGAGGAAGTTACGTTGCTAACATTAAAATATACCAAACTACAACTGACGCTACCGGAAGCCACATTTAGCATTAATTTCAATGTCTTGAAATACTCACACTTACTACTCATCTACTACGTGTATATAGGACAACAAACAAATCAACTTGTGCAACTTTTAAGCTGAGACTGAAACTGACATAGAAGTAGATACTCATTAGAGGCGCATAAGAAGCAACTAATTTACGGTACGCTCTAGTGGATTCAACTAACGCGTGCGTTTCCTACAGACTGCAATGGAACAAGTTAAATGCTACGTAAGCGTATTACTGGGCTTCATACTTTTACTGATGGGTTTTGGAGATGGCGGTAGCAGGAGAAACGATATGCAGGTGTTTGCTCAAGGTATGTCTATATTTCTGATTAGCTAAATATTTTTGTACTGTTTTACGATTGTTTTAAAATCATAAATTGCTTTGCCGAAAGAATTTTTACAATTATTTCAATGTGGAGTAATAATCTATATATTTTGACGACATGATGCTCATCTAGACTTTGACATTATTGATAAAAATAGATATATAATACACGTTAATGCAGAAAAGTTATACTTCATATCTCAAGATACTACTTGAGCGCTTTATGTAATTGTTATAACTTTCTATAAAGTTAACCGCTTTTAGTTATTGTTGATCTTAAAGCTATCTAAAACTTATACATAACTTATCTTTAGAGAATTGGTTTCAACGAGTCCTAAGGATTTTTCAATTTAAAGTAAAATGAATGATTATGGCCATTTCTAATCATAATACAAAATTAACTGGTTTGTTGCCCTTACAAACATAATTTTTATAACCTAATGGACTGAATTTCCTAATTGTTTATTTACCGTATTTTTAAACGAAATATCCAGAGGGAAAACCATTTACGACTTTATTTATTTTGAATCAGTGGTTCACAACAGGGTTGGGTAATTTGATATTATGAACAGTAAGCCAAAACAAATAGACGATTTTTAAGAACTTTAAAGAATATTAAGGAATCCAGTTCTACCAGACGAGAATGGTGCAGGGGTAGCCTTTTGGAACACCATCAAAGTTTATGTTTTAAGCAAACATAAAAAAATTTATAAAATGGAAAATGTTCCAATTTGCTGTCTTGTACAAGTATGTGATCAGATCCGTGCGAAAAATGAGGATTTGAATAAATATTTCGAACAAAGGTAAATTTAAGTTTAAGGTAAATTTATGTAATCCAAGTTCTTTTTGTATTGCAAAAACTTAGTTAACAACATAATTATAAAAAATATGACAAAATTTCTTTTGATTCATTTGATTTTTAAATATGTATGAATATGTCCTTATATTCGCCCTATATAAAGTATGAAAATTAAGGTGTTTTAGATTAAGTAGCTCTAAATTATAAGTATGTATATTAGTATTTTTTTTAATGTAAATGCGTACATTGTAAGTTCTGTAAATTTTTTGTAAAGAGCACATATGCTACATTAATTGCACTGAAAATTAACAAATTTTGATATCTCTCTTGCAGGCCATAATCAACCCGATGAACACGAACCAGAATTTTTATCGCTACTTCCTAATATAACAGTACCTCAAGGACGAGACGTTTCATTCACATGCGTTGTGAACAATTTAGGACAATACAAAGTATGTAATAAATACTGCTTAGGCAGAAAATGTTGAATTTTATAAAATATTACTACATATTATCATTAGCATTTTTTTATTAACAAATACTAAACATAACTGAAACTATTGTTGGTTCACATTATGATAATCGAAACGCTTAGACACATTCATTTATCATATTTATTAAGCCTTTTACATCTGTATATCATTAATTATAGGAAGAACCAAAATATAATTAATTCATTGACAGAATTTCTTTGGAGCAGTTAATTAAAAATTAGTAGCTACGTTTTTTACAATCTGTGTTCACATGTGTATGTGACTAAATGAACCCCGAATTAGTGGTGTCACATTTTTAAACACACAATGACCTCAACGGCTACGAAGTGACACTTTTGTTCACACAATATCATTTTATTGGTTACATTGAATTAGTAAAGATTTTTTGTTATCTTCTTTTCCACTTCTTCTCACTTACCATAAGGTCAAGGGTCGTTAAAGTTTTAGTTTGTTTAATGATCGTTCACAAAATGTACGAAAGAGGGTAGTGAAAAAACTGTGCGCAATTAAATGTGCTGAGTAGACACTAATGAACTTTACTGTCTAAAAGGGGGTCAATAGGCATCGAAAAAACTGATGGGAAATAAAATTTAATCATACATAATTATGTACTAACAGAGTATAAAGGCTCCAGTACTCTACCGTAAATGTATCATATTCGTCTGTGATATCAATTAAACATATATCCAGTAAATGTTGTAGTTTAAAAATCGCTAGATTAAGTTAAGCGTTATTACAAAAAATGTTATATATTCATAACAACAATTTTTAGGTTAGGTAAGGTCGAAATTAGGAGAAATTGATGATACATACCCTTACGGGTATACACTTAAGCTTTTTTTGGCATGATCTGCATTCTAAATTATGTTCAATGCCTTAAAAAATTATTTCCATTAAGTTAAGAACTTTATTTCTCCTATGTAATCCTTCAGAAATTTCTATAGGAATATAACTGCGGAATTCCATATTGGGTATATTATCCCTTTGAAAATTCTCGCTTCTGATGCGATCAAATGCTGGGCAATGACATAGGAAGTGTTCCAGTAATTCGTCCTCTTCCTCGCATGATCTACACATTATATCTTCCGATATGCCCATGTGAGCTAAGTGATCTTTTAACTCTGTATGGTCCGTTACTACTTTTGATAGTCTCCTAAGTGTTTGCCTACTTAGTTTCAGAATTCCATTTGTTCTCTCTTGATTTGGGCAATTCTTGTAATTATTTTTTAATCCTTTGAAAAGGTTTAGCATTCTCCAGTGTAATGGTTGTCAAGGAAAATTTCATTTTGGATAGCTTATCCGCTTCTTCGTTATCAATGACGCCATGGTGTCCCGGAACCCATATTGTCTCAAGGCTTTCACAATTATAAGAGTTTATCTATACTTTACATTGTAAAATCTTTCGAGATTTTACATTATCATTATTAAGGCTCTTGATAACTGCTTGACTATCCGTAAAATTACGTGTTTTTATCCATTTCCTTCAGCACTATTTTTGTATATTTTGAAGAGTTTTTGTGTTCACCATACTACGAGTATATAATGAATGGTGTTAATATGCTCGTATATACCCAGTGAGTCATCTTTGGCCTATACGTCATTTTAAGCTTATTGTTCTTTGTTTTTTCTTAATAGTTTTAAAGAAAACTAAATTAATTAAATTATAATTTAAAAAAATGGATACGTTGAAAGAACGCAAATAAAAACACGACCGAAAGGTTGATTGTATACTTTGCAAGTATTTTCTTTATTTATTTTTATGTTTTATAAAAGCCTACTTTTTATACACATATTGTTTTCAGCAAACCCCATTAATTTAACATTATAAACAACAGAGTTTCCTACTATAACTTAAATCTAAACTATGGTACGTATTGTAAGGTAAGTATTATTAATTCGATTGTTTGTATTATTATTACTAAGAAAAAAAAGAAAATAAAATTAAAATCCAAAATTTTAAATAAAAAGTGGCAAACATTCCGGCCTCAGTGAAGGACTGAAGTCTTCACTCATAAGGTAGTGGAGTAAGTTTGTGGTTTGGATATCTAACTACGCCTCTTGTGGTCTTGATCTCCGCCACCTTGTCTTCGTGGATTATTACCATTTGTCCGACTCTGAGGTTGGGCTTGGCCTCATGCCACTTGGTTTTGCCCTGAAGACCCAGGAAGTAGTCTCGAGACCAGGCTTGCCAGAATGTCTGCTTGAGACCGCAAAGCAGACGCCAAAGATTCCATAATTTCACTTTTTTGTCTTTCACGTCTTCTGCGGATTCTGGCGGTAGCGAACGCATACCACCTCCTAACAACAGGTGCGCTGGAGTTAGCGCTTCCCTATCGTTCGGGTTTGGAGACAACGGTGCTAGCGGGCGGCTGTTGAGCACCGCCTCTACTTCTGCGAGCATGGTTGCCATCTCTTCTTGGGTTAGCGACGCGTTACCTACGACTGGCAGAAGTAGGAACTTCGCCTTCTTGACTGCAGCTAACCTTTTAAAAGAAAGAAGAAAGGAATCAGTAGACAGATCCAATATTAATTCTAAATGTACCGCCTTAGAAATGAAACACACGAAAACCGCTATATACATTTTTAATAGGGGTCTACCACGAGTTCTTAACAAAACGTAACCGGGACCACAAAAGTCTACGGCAACAGTTAAAAACGGTCGAGTAGCTCTCACTCTATTAGTGGGCAAATTTCCCATTACCTGGGACATAAATTTAGGTTTATAGCGGAAGCAATGTACATACTTGCGAACTATTTTGCTGCACTCTTCTTTCGCATTAATGAATGAATAAGTGGCATTAATTTTTGTATATTTGACGGCAAGACTTTGGATTTTTCATTTTAGCTATCTCCTCAGAAAAGTTATATTTCTGGACAGTCTCTACAAATCGATAAAATGACCATTTAAATACCTTGGCTGTAGGTATAGAAGTTTTCTGAGGTCGCAAAACACATTGGTGTGGAATAAAATAGTGGGAAACATCTGGTATATTATATAACACTGTTATATGACCTAAGTCAAAATACTCCTTCATGAAATCATGATATATTTCATTCATAATATTATCTTTGGAAATTTTTCGTTCCAGTGACAGAAATCGTCTTTTAGCGGTTTCGAAAGTTGGACCTAACGTTTTTGTATCAGATTTGAAAATCAAAGAGACTTCAAATCGTCCTGACGATAAACATCGTACTGAATTTCTAAAGATATCCTCACATTTTTGCTGTTCCTCAGAATATATTTTTGTTGATTCCTTAGGAATTTCTTCCAATTCCCAGAATTTTCCAACAATTGAATCTATATTGCTCTCGTTTTCTATTGAAATATTTAAATGACAAACTTAGTTGTTATTCAAGCCCTTTGATTGATTGTACTTTCCAGTAACAGTCCAACCAAGCGAAGTTTTCTGTAAAATAGGGAGGCTCGAATTAGACTTTATTTGTCGTAGACAAATTAAATGAAAAAATACTTCTGCAGCTATAAGTAAATCTAATTTTTGAGGTTTATGAAAGCTAGGATCAGCTAATTCTATATTTTTAGGAACTTTAAAGCTAGTGGTATTTATCATCTTATAAGGTTGTAAATTCGTTCCAGGTTGTAATTCGTTATACCCAAAACTTCAAAGTAAAGTGAGTAGAGTTTACCCTCGACGTGGCAGTTAAATTTACACATGATTTCGAAAATGAATTTGTTTGGCTAATACCGTTTAAATTCAATCTGCCTCCTTCTCTTTTTAATCGTAGTAGCTGTGCTAGTTCCTCAGTTTGGTTGAGAACCGGGATCTAAAAGAGCTCTGGCTAGTATAAAATCACCAGAACTATTTCTTACTTTGACTACAGCCGTCGCTAAAATAATTCTTTCATCCGAAGATGAATAATTCACGGAAGCATGAGAAGTTGACGGCTGTTCAGTGCAATTGTTTTATTACTATTGTTACTAGGACTTGTATTGTATCTGTGTAGTAGTGAATTGTGAGATCCACTACAAATTCAGCACTTAGATGTAGTAGACCATAGTAGCAGCTTTTTGAAGTTTAGCTGTTCTTCCAACTTAGATTTTGTGACTCGATCTACTTTTGATACATTTGTTATTTTCTTATCGTCACCTATAGATAAAAGCGAATCATATATTGCGAATCAGTATCGCAAAGCAGAAGCCGAAATTTTTGTGATCTCTGGAAGATCAAAAAGCTTAGCGATATTATCGAATAATATCAAGCACTCATTATCAAATACCTTCTTTAAAATGGCTAATGATTTGGGGTAATTATCTTCTGAAATCTGAAAAGCTTCGTCGGACAAGCATGATATTGAATGAGTTAATTTTTCTATGTATGTCAACGTCGGATCATTGTGGACCAAGTTCTCAAATAAGTCCATAAAATTTTTATAATCGAAATATTTTCCGCTGAATTTAGGGAGCTTCATATTTGGGAGTCTTGACTGATGTGACTGAACACTAAAAGATGTTTCAATCACACTTGTTTTTCTATTTTTGCCAAAAGATTCAAAAACAACGATTTTGTGGTCACACAAATATCTTCAAGCTCAGTTCTATCATCATTATCGGGATCTAAATTATCAATTTGATTAAATGAAATCGTTTTTTCCCTAATGGATTGACGAATTTGCACAATATTTTATACAACTTTCGCCTTCTGTGTTAATAATTTCTCTAAATTTTCCGATTTGGAAGGAGAATCTTGCCATCTTTTACCAGTCATTATTAATTATCAAAAACAAAATTCCTCAAAGCAAAATACATCAAAACCAAATTAATTTATTGGTAAAATATATTTAATAATTTTCTGCTTTGGTAATAAGAATTATCAAAAAATATATATATATATTTAATTTCAACATCAAAGTTATTCTCTCGTCGGTTGCACAATATTCGGATATTTCTTTGAATTATTTCTTTATCCAAATTTATCGTTAAAGTTCAATTTATTCCAATTAAAAATAATTTATTTAATTTTCCGAAAAGATCCTTTCAGCCTTTGATAAAATAAAATATATTTAATATTATTTATCTACCAATAAAAATCGATGATTATTTATTAAAATTTCATACAAATTGTATTTAAAATTATTATTTAGAGTCTGAACACACTAACTTTTTAATATTTTATAATTATAAGCAATAAAAATTAGTGTGAACGCACTTTCAACTTAATATTTTTAATTTGTATATAAATACACTTTTCGAAATGAACTGAACAAGTTGACAAACAACGGATAAAAGAATAAAGCACAAAAGAAAATAGTCATAAACAACATTTTAATTATTTTATAAAAAATAAAAATTAACACTCGTGAATATTGTGTATTTATTTTAAACTAGCTGACCCGAGCCGCGTTGCTGGCCCTAAGCAAACATTAGTGTTGTATTACTGAACGATTTAAATTGATATTTTAACGAAATTTACGACCTTTAAATAAAAAGCTAAGGAATACCTATTATAAAGTGTTTTTTACAGAAGAATTTAAATATGATGTAGAAGCTGACCCGAGCCGCGTTGCTGGCCCTAAGCAAACATTAGTGTTGTATTACTGAACGATTTAAATTGATATTTTAACGAAATTTACGACCTTTAAATAAAAATCTAAGGAATACCTATTATAAAGTGTTTTTTACAGAAGAATTTAAATATGATGTAGATGTGGGCTCAATCAAAAAATATACGCATGTATTTAAGGCAAATTTGAATTTATATTTATTTATTACTTCATCTTAAGGTTAGCGGATAGACAATGTCTTTTTTTTGAACGGAATGATGAGAGCTGTAGTCGAAATTGCAGTTGTAATGGAACGCTGCTTGATTCAAATCAGAACTTGAAGCAATTCTTCTTATGCGTTGATTAAAAATTTTAAAGTTGTTGAATTGCTACTCCGAGCCTCTCATTGCTAACCGAGCCGTTTCATTTCTCGCCTGCCTTTCTTCCTGCGTTTGCGATGTACGAAGTCGGGCCAAACTAATACGGGGTTGTTCTCGTGCGATTTCTCGTTCATATATATTCAATTGATTGACGATATTACGATAAGTACTTGCATTACGTGTTCGACGCGAAATATTAGATCTCCGGGGTCGCGGCATTGTGAATAACACTTAATAACGAATGCCAAAAATACAACAAATGGTTTTAAATATCACAACCTCACTAAATGATGAGCTTTACTTGGAACTTACCGTTTGGAAATAGAATTCTACACCACCACCAGAAAACAAATTGCACAAAAAAGTAAGCGTTTCGATAGAAACAGAAACAGTAATTGTTATAATTTGTATTAAAAAAAATATTTTTAATGATTATTAAGGCAAAGAAATTATGACAAAAAAGAGTTTTTTTTTATCGCGGATTTTTCGCGAATTTTTTTTCCTATTATCCTTTTCTGGCCGGTGACCGGTCCGAATTGGTGAGAATCATCAAAATCGGTCTAGTCGTTCTTGAGTTATAACAATAGTAACTAACATCACTTTCTTTTATATATATAGATATATTATAAAATGCATTTTTTAGCGAACGATTGCAATACCGACGGCAAAACAATAATTTATTAAATTGTTTCTCGATATAAATGAGAATTTATACGTGTGTGTGTATTTATTTATTATAAATAAAAGAACTAACACTCGCGATCGTTTCACTTTTAAGAGTGTTTTTTTTTATTTTTTTGTTTATTATTAAACAATAAAATATTTCAAAAAGAAGTGTACAGAATATTTCTTGGGTACGACTTGTAAAGAGTGATAAATTTTTAAGTAATTTACAAAAATCTCTTAAATTTGATTAAATTACAAATTTAAGATTTTTAAAAAAATATTTTTTACACTTGTTACCTGTTGTTCAGATAAACCAGAGTCGGAATTACTCCCCTGATTGGCTTCGGCTCTACAAATAATGCAGCAGCAACGACGGGGCATCTGGAACGGGAAACAATGGATGATGACTGCAACGATGATGATAATCTGTTGTTGATGTTTTTATGTTTATGTTTTTAATTGTTTTGATGTAGTTTGTGTGTTTTTATTATTTTGTTTATTATTTTTATGTGCTATTTTTAGTGTTTGTTTTATTTATTTAATAAAAATATTTTATGAACTCAATATACTTTTTTATTTTTAATTTAAATAAAATGTTTCCAAAGCACTTTTTCCCCATCACTTCAGTTGTCCCTGCTAGGGCACCAAAATGTTTTTCCTTAATAGTTTTTAAGAAAACTAAATTAATTAAATTATAATTTTAAAAAATGGACACGGTGAAAAAAATGCAAACAAAAACACCACGGAAAGGTTGATTGTATACTTTGCAAGTATTTTCTTTATTTACTTTTATGTTTTATAAAATCCTACTCTTTAAATATATAATGTTATCAGCAAACCCTGTTACTTTTAACGTTATAAGCAACTTAAATCTAAACTATAGTACGTATTATGAGGTAAGTATTATTAATTCAATTATTTGTATTATTATGAAATTCATTTTATTTATTATTATTAAAAAAAATAAAATTAAATCCAATATTTTAAATAAAAGAAATAAAAAATTGAAAGTGGCCAAACACTCTTCTTCAAAAGGTCCATATTCTTTGAGCTTTCTCTACCCTATTACGAGGGCGCATCAATAAGTCCGTAACTTTTCGAACTTCTCTCGTAGTTATATGAAATGCAACACTATTCCTATCAAGTACCATCTGTTAATAGACTACTGTCAAATTTTGAGCAAATGTCGTCATTTACATGACGTAAAAAATAGGATTTTACGAGGTCCTTAAAATAGGAATTTGTTTGGTCAATAATTTCATCGTTGGAGCTGAATCTCCACTGAGCCATTTCTTTAGGTTTGGAAATAGGAAGTAGTCACTAGGGGCTAAATCCTGAGAATATGGCCCGGAGAATATTCGTAGCCCAATTCATAGAGTTTTGCTATTGAGAATGCACACGTGTGCACCAGTTCTTGATGAAAAAGAACTTTTTCCTTGGCCATATGGGGTCGTTTTCTTTTTAAGTCCTCATTAAATCAGTCTAATAAGTTGGCATAATATTCGCTGTTTATTTTTTTCCCTTTTGATGGTAATCGATATGGATTATCCCGCGTGCATCCCAAAAAACTTTTGCCATCACCTTATTGGCCGAATCTATCGTCCAAAGGTATAAATTATCATTGAATAATTTTATTTATTATTTTTATTATTCCTAAACATTATTGGGTCTGGTGGTGGATGTAATAAGGGTATGTAGCGATGATCCGAGTAAGAATGTATATCTGACACGTGCCAATCGCAACATTCCATCAATTAAATTTTCTCGATATATTTATATCTACTACTTCTTCTCTAATTCTGTTAATGAAAGTTGGTACGTTCCTAGTATTTAGGGTAAATAAGTTATTTGCATTTAAAAATTATAATAGAGCATCACCTCTCTTGTTGCAATCGAAGCTGCCCCGAGTAATATGGTGCGAGTTCGCATCACAGCCTATTAAAATATTCCTCCCTGTGTTACTTAATTCTTAATTCTAACGTTGGTGGAATTATCGGGGCGTCTGATGGTAGATACACCGATGCTACCAGCATATTGCGTTTGCATTATTTAATAGTGGTAGCATCCGCTGTTAAAAAGTTTGGAGAGAAAAGAAAATTTAGTCCCCTATGACATAGTATGCATGTTCTGGATCGAAACCCAGATGTAGCATAGAAAAGTTGTTCCTTACTTTTTGTTATTTGTCCCACTAGGGCATATGCTGCCGTTTTGCTCCAATGGAGGATTCCTCTTGGGATAGAGTAATCTCTGACCGCCCTCCTTTTTTGACATAGGCGTGTTTTGTTTGCCTTCCTTTGCTCTTGTTCGGAATTTATCTTTTCCATCCATCCAGTGGGCGTCTTCCCAATCTTGAAAAAGATAGCCGAGCTGGCGAGAAAGGTCTTCCTCTTCTTTTCTTCAAGGTAGGATATAGAGTTTTTGTCTAGGCCAGCCATGATAAGAATGACGTCATGAGCTTCCTTTCTATGGAAACCTTCCATTTCTCCATTTCTAAACCTCTATTATGTTTGTCAATAATTTTCGTTATGACTTAATTTGCGAGTTTGCTGTCCCAACCTTTTATAAAGAAAGATGCTTTGGTTAGAGATGGGTTGTTGGCTTTTTTCATTAGGGCAAGTTTTCTACCCTTCCACGGGGTTGTGATACTTCCCACCTTTTCAACGACGCAAGCAAAGTTCCCCAATTCCGATGTTGTTTCCTTACGGACGCTTGATGGCGACTGGGGGCCCATTTGCACACCACCGCTTGCTGTTGTTACTAAGTTATTTAAGCTCTACACCGTGACTTTATTTTATGTCTGATTTTTTTTACCTTTTGTCTTATACTGGATTCCACCCAGCTTAGTTTTATTTGGTCCCCTAGGGCCTTTCTTGCATAGGGAGTAAACCTAAGCAGATTCCATACGATTTGTTTCAAAACACAAGTAGTGGAGAAAATTGCAAAAAAATATCGAATTTGTTTACTTTTTTTTTCTTGGATAAGAAAATGATATCATATTCGACTGTTAAAAATAACTTGAGGCTACTCTTTAGTGCAAATTTGGATAGAAAATGTTGGCAGGGACGCAATCAATTAATTTTCTGTGTGCGTATACATAAATATTTATATGTGTCTATCTGTTTACACCTATGAATATGAGTGATACGTACATACACGTACAAGACAAGCGTCAAATTTTTTAATAGATTTTTTTATCTTAATCAATTATAAGAGAAAACATATATTATAACAAATAATGTAAAAATTACGAACACCAATCAAAATGGCGTCTTTTATCAAGCAACGCACAGTGGGGCCATTTGCAAAATAAAAAGTAATAAGTTGGAATATTTTAAAACGCTAGACCGATTTTGATGACACTAGGAACATCGATAGAGGAGAAGCTAAGCTTTTGGAATATTGTTGGATGGAGTGTCTAGCTGGAGCACGGACGACGTTACAGTGGGCCAAAATTGACCATCCCGAGAATGAAAAACATATTGGATCCTTCAACTTTTACAACTATGAACCGATTTTAAATTTTTATATTTGTGGATTTTTCTAAGCAAGTCAATGAAAAATATGCTTGTTATACTACATTATCTCAAAATGAAACTTCTCATTTTTTGCCTTGATTTATTTTGTGATTTTGACTTAAAAAAAAAATATGGTGTGATTTTCTATATATTCTTGATTGAGGCTAAAGAAAAATATTTTTTAATTACCTCAAATCAATAACTAGAAAAAAAATATTTAAAGTCAAAATTCTGAAAATTGCAATTTTTTGCAAAAAAAGTAATTTTATATACATATTTGTACGCCACACCACCATAGGTTGGGGTATGTAAACCTTTTGCACAAAGCACATGTCGCTATTTTGAAGATAATTCAATAAAGCCTATTGAAATTGGTTATGATTGGTCCATTATTTCACCTGGCCCCATACAAATGTCCTCTCGGAATAGGGTTTTAACAATCATAAATGCTTTAAATATAGCAGTATTTTAATGAAATTTGGTGTAAGGAAGTTTTGACCATAGCTCCCACATAAAACACTTTTCCGAAAATCATTTTAACGTGCATAAATCACATACACATGTTAGTACCAAATTTTATGAGGATCGCTCCATAATTTACCTTAGCTCCCTTATAAGCCCTCTTTCGGGAATCACCCTCAAGTGCATAAATTCATATAAATGTTAGTATTAACGTAATATTCTGTATTCATATATTTTATTTTACACTTAGTAAAAGTATCGGTCTACAATTGTCCACATGTCTAATATAAAACCCCTCCACGAATTTTAATGGACATGTACAATGGTGTGGGGTATCATATGGTCGGGCTTGACCAACTATATCTTTCTTTCTTTCTTGTTTTTTTTTTAATTTTTGTTAAACAAATTCAATATTTTTTGACACCTTAAGAAAGCGTGTAAATGCAATTTTGTGGTTGAATATGATAAATTTTGGAAGAAATGTTCAAATTTTAAGCCTGTAAAAATTTTTGATTGTTTTTTTCGATACTTCCGGGAATTAAATTTTATAATTCGATATGTTTTTAAATATTGAGCCAGAATATTTTCGAAATGTTTATAAATATCAAAATAATTTTTGCACATGTTATACATTATCTAATAAAGAATTGATAAGTGTAAAAAGCAGAAAATATATGTAATTTTACTATATATTTTTAAAGGTAAAAATTTTTGTTATTGGCAATATGTATTCTTTTTCTTCAGAAAATTGCTTGAAATTTACCGGTAGACTGCCACAATATTTTGCAAAAACCTTAAAAACATATCGAACTATCTAATCTATTTCGCAGAAGTAAAGAAATCAATGACCAAAATTTTTTACAGGCTCAAAAATTTGAACATTTGTCCAAAAATTGATCTTTGAATCGTTTAAATTGCAAAAATATTCTCTAAAATAAGGATTTTTTATTAAAATATGATAAAATATTCTGTTAAGCCCAAAATATGCAAAAATATGCTAATAAGTCTGAAATATGCTGTAACAAATCGATACCAAAAATTTCTTAAAATTGTCTGAAACGGATAAATAACTAACAGTTTGGTTCATTTTAATCCCAGGAAAACATATGATTTTGTATATTTTTGTTTGCCCTGGTTATTAGCCATTTTACAAAAAACGAAACCATGCTTGAAATTATTGTCTCACTGACTCCAACGGTTTTCTAAAGAGGTCCGTACAAATTTACTCATATACAAAGTCGACAGTATTTTAATCACAACTTTTATATTTTGTTTTATCAATATTATTATTAATTATCAAAATTGTTTCATACCTAATTCTTATATATAGAGTCTTTTCCAGTACTAGTCAGATTTAGAGTTTTTAGTCACAATTTTTATTTGTTTTTCTGAAAATTTCAGAGTTAAAACTCTAAACAAAGGTAATATTTCAAATGTAGCTCTCAAAGATAAAAATATTGATATAAACCTTTGTTCCAGTACTATTCAGATTTACTGGTTTAAGTTAAAATTATTGAGAAAAAAGCACAAAATGCAAATCAATTCTAACTGAAAAAGTAAATCTGACTAATTATTTAAACCCAATTCTTAAATATATTTCAAATTTGATTGTCGGGAAAACCACAAAATATTTTCTGAATAATAAAGTAAATCTGACTAAAACTAGATCAGAGCTTATATTACATAGTTTTGATCATTGGTCAGCAAAAAAAAAAATTCATGAATGGATTAGAATGAATTTGAATCTGCTTTAAGTATTTTCTATCGTTTCTCTCTTAATAAATTGGTTAGACGATTTTATTTACTATAACTCGAGAACGGTTTGTCTGATTTAGATAAATAAAACACCAATATTCGGAAGAAAATTGTCGTTATCTGATTAATAGTTTCGAAAATATTCAGAAATTAATGTCTGAATATGATTTGATGGTACATATCTTCAAAATTAATGCAAAAATCATTATTTTATTCACAATCAAAATCAAATAGATTATTATTTTTATTTTAAAAATTACACTGAATCCTACATTTTTAATATTTTTTATATTTTTTATTTATATTTTGTGAAACGTCAAAACTACTCAACTTACGTTAAATCTGACAACGGAATTACAAAATATGTCTTTAAGGTCTTACGAACTTAGAACATTTTTTTATGCGAGGGTTATTTCTGTTTCCTAAAGTTACTTAAAAAATAGATTACGTCAAAAAAATTAATTTTACAATAAAAAAATTTCATGCATTGATTTTTTATAACTTTCGATATGGATTAATTGAAAAACTATATATTTTTTAACTCTAATTAGCTTTTAAAAACGAAGCTTCATACGGCGACACCTTATATCGCTAGTATGGTATCCAATTATGGATACTGTTGGCTTCAGAATGAATTTTATGATGGCCTTATAAAACTTATACTTATACTTATACTGCTTATACTGCCCATGTACTGATTATGAAATACCGACATATGACATATCGTGTGATCGAGAAGTTTCCGGGCATTATTCAATAATGCATAAATATTTGAGACTCGAGAACACATATAAGTTAAAAATCATTCAAAAGCGATTCGTGTTTAGGATTAGGATTGCCCTATGTTCTTGTTATACATGGTGAAATCTGGATCGATACAAAAGTTCAGTCAACAGAATTACTCCTTCAAAGCTTGCCCAACCCCGCGAAAGTTGCACCTAGTCGAAGCACTTAAAATCAGATGGTGTCTTGCTTCTTAAAAAATCCAGTCACGTCAGTAGTGTACATTTGGGATATAAAAGAAATATTAGTTGTGAATAATATGCCATCATTTATTTGCCAAATGTCTTTTAAGAAGCAAGGAAAACTAACTTCCAATCCCGGATCATTCCCCACTAGCTTTTACAAATTGTTTGTTTTATTATCCAATAACTTCATTGCATTACCCAATATTAAAATCTATTAAAATAAATGCTTCAATCAAGGTGGGAAAACTACATTAAGATTTGGTTCAAACGTATCGGAAAAGGTATTGACTGTCACGAATACTACTCTGTGATATCAATAATATCATTTTCAAAAATAAATATTACTGTTTTATACGTTTTTCGTAAAATATAAAAGGCACCCCCGTAATTTAAGATTAATTCAAGATATCAAGCATCATTTCTTAAACACTTTTCACTTGAAAATTAATTTATTTTTAAAATTTTTCAAATATTCTCCCTTGCTTAAAAATGTATGAGATTAACATTTAATGTTATGTACAAAATACTATATCACACATATCATTATCACTAAAATAATTTTTCATACTTTTTACGTATTACGCAAAAATTGTAGTGGGTCGTGTACGATTTGTAATGTCTCAAGTGGGTCGTAAAGCTTGTACTTGTGAGAAACCCTGATTTACTCAGTTTCATAGATTATAAAATTTTTGTGTTTTTCTAAGGCTATATAGTTATGTCCGTCTGTTAGCGAAACCAGTCGTATTCAAAACCAACAGACGGAAAATCCTTTTGGCCGGGCGCAATAAAAATGAAAAAATCACAAACGAAATGAAATAACTACCAATTGATTAAGGACATGAAATAACGCCCAAACTACTTGGTATTATTTCATAATGGAATAAAACGCAATTTGAATAGAAAAATGTTTGGGAGTTATTTTCTTTTTTCTGGGATTTATTTCGCGATAACAGAAATTTTACTCAAATATTTTGTCTTATATAAGGTTTCTTTGGTAATGAAAGTGGGCAAAAAAAGTTATAGGCTAAATACTAGAAAAAGAGGGTGATCATCGTAATTCCAAATCATACTTTTCTGTCGATAAATCTTATGTACCCCAACAAACAATATTTTGTGGAGATAGTTCAAGGAACTTTTTAAACTCCGAAACCAAAAATGAGTGATCACCCACTTTACATATAAGATGAAATTACAAAATAAGATGGTACAAAAAGTTGCAGATGCAATATTTCTCGAATTTGTATGCAGTGTTTGCCAGTTTTGCTTCTTTCAGTCTAAGTATAGCGTTTTTATTTTGCTTTGGAATCAAAATTTTCGCTTAAGCTTCTAGCTTCTTTTTTTCTAGCATTTTTTGATTTCTTTCTAAAATTTTATTATTTTTAAAATTGCTATATTCTCCAATACAAAAAGAATTAAACATATTTTATGGACTTATTACTAAATCGTTTATCAGAAAACTTGTTTGACGGCTAATTAAAAATTGCGAGATATTAAAAACAACAAATTTTTCGGTTAGCCATCTACTTAAAAACCAGTTGAACCTGGTAACCAAAATTTAAATAAATTATGTAATTAGAAGCTTAATAAACATAATTTTGATTAAAATATATAAAAAATTTAATTTTCACCTCAAAGGCAGGAAATAAATAATTCAAATCATTATTTTTAAATGGCGTCGAATTTACCTTGAAAGTTTATAACACTTTTTTCAGCTTACTAGTTATTACTAATAAAATTATTTATTAATTGCTTAAATTGTGAAAAATAATTTCTATCGCATAATGTTAAAGTTTTATAATTGGAGTAGTTGATTGCACCGTGCAACAATTTTCCAAAATTTTAACACAAAAAAATCGATATATGTAGCAAATTAGAGCCCCTATATAATAAAACTACGTACTCAGTTTTTTCCAGGATGACAAATTTTCTCTCAAAAGGACTTCAAAGTTCCGAAAAATACACCGACTAAAAACTAAAATATTTACCAAAATTATATCAACCCAATATGGATGTCAAATTAAAGCTAAGAATTCCTGTAATATAACAAAAGTTTCTGCTTAAATATTTCACCACAAAATATTAAAAAAAAATCTCCTTTTAATAATATGCAAGATTAAATAATAAATATATTTAGTACCAAAGGGTTAAATTTTTAAAAGAATATTTTCTAAACTTTTTTACTGCAACCTTTAAATAAAAAATATTATTATATTGCAAAGATTCGTAGCTTTCATATTACATCCATATTTGGTCGATGTAGTCTTCATAAATATTTTATAATATACTTTAAAATTTCGCATCTTTCGAAAATATGAAGTTCTTTTCAGATTTGATAGCCTGGAAAAAACTGGGTAAACAGTTTTACCATATGGTTGGTCTCTAGTTTAATCAATATAACGATTTTTTCACATATATATATATATATATATATATATATATATATATATATATATATATATTTGAAAATAAGTAGTAAAAGGTAACATTTTGAAATGAATATTTTCTTAAGTTTTTATGCTGCAACATTTAAATAAGTAATATTATATTGCAGGGTTTCTTAGCTTAACACCCATACTGAGTCGATTCGTAAATATACAAATTTTTTTTCGAAATGTGTATCATTCTAAATTTTCAAGTCCTTTTAAGAGGAAATTTGACGTCGTGGAAAAAAACTGAGTACGTAGTTTTATTACGTATGGTCTCTAGTTTCATGCATTTATCGATTTTTTCATATACGGAAATGACTGAAATAAGGTGTTACCTATCTGATTTTATTTTGCATATAGTTTTAAAATATATTGAACTTAAATACGAAACTACACTGGTGCATATTCCTGTGAACACACATCAATTCTTTTAATCAACTTACCAAAACTGGGACTAAAAAATAATTAAGGTACTACAAACAAATTATTTAAATTATTTATTGACTTCACTTAAAAAATTAATAACAAAATACTTTAAATGTACATTTTTTTCATTGTACTGTTAGTAGTTAAATGCCATTTTTTATGGCATTTTCCTATATGCACACTTAAACAAATTAATCAATTTAGCATTATTAATAATGTGTTGATGAACCTTTATTTTGGATAACTTAAAAAATTCCGTTTGGCATTGATTCGACTAATTTTTGAAGAAAATCACTGTCAATTTCTTCCCAGGCTTCTTAGTTTTTAGTTTTAATACCGCTATTGTTGTTACGGTTTCATTCTGTGCATTTTGTTCGTAAAATTTACGGGCCATGTAGCTCCATAGATTCTCTATTGGATTTAAACCATTACTGCAAACCGGCCAGTCCAGTAATGAAATACTATGTTCTTTAAACCACGATTTAGATTGGTTCGAGACTAGAATTGCAGCATTATCCTGTTGGAATATATGCAATCTTCATCCATTTTTCAATCTTCATTATAAATTGTACTGTTCATTTTAGTTAGAACAAAACATATTTTTGATTTCTCTGCAGCAGAAAAGGTTGCCCAAATCATAACACTGCCTCCACCGAAATTGCGTTGCGACATACGATTTTCATTCGACCTCAAATCATGCCAATAGCTCATCTGTCTATTTCACATTTTGGTTACTTCCATTTTATGTTAACATATGTTAGCAAACATGTTTGCAACATGTTTGAAAGTGATCAGAAGGCCAAATTTATTTTTTATTTGTGTAGCATTTAATTTATTGCGGGTGGCTTCACCTTTTATTTAATTAATTTGCCTTTTTGTAAATTTTTTATTAACTTTTGCTGGTTTTATACGTATTTATTCAAGGTCATCAAATAATAATATTTAAGTTAGCGGGAATAATAAGAAAAAGACAAAATATAAGGAAGAGTGTTTAGAAAAATATTTAATAATTTTATAATAAGAATAAGAAGAAATTAATAAACTAATAATTATTAAAATTAAGAATATAATTTACAAGTAATTAGGAAAGAGAATATAAATAAGTGTGGAAGAGTTATTAGGGTAGTGTTCATAAATATACATAACATCCCTATCCTTTGATGACACATTACTCCTCGAATGTGCATTTTTATTAAATTAATAACTTATATCATAATTTTACAAAAGTTATTTTTTTAGCATTTTTCTTACTTATAATTTTATATTATGAATGTATTAATACTAAATGTATTTTGTTTAAATACATTTAGTATTAATACATTCATAATATAAAATTTTTATAGTTACCCAGCAAAAACTTTGCTTTCCTGGTAAGCTGGCAGGTATAATTGGAAACAAAAATAAACTACTTATTTTTGTCTGAATAACTAGTTATTTTTGTTCGAGTTGTCCACAAATTCATGTAGTTATTTTTTGACTCTAGGGGTACTCAAAAATATGTACCTAAACGAAAACAAAAATAAAAAAAAAAAAACAAAAAAATTTTGCCGTCAGTGAGACTCGAATTTAGACATAAACTAACCATTCGTTTCTAATGACTAACGTCTTACTCAGTACACCATCTCGCACATAGCATCCTAAGCGACAAAAACTCTTTTTAGTTTAAAATATATTTTTAGACATTTTGTTAAAAAACCTAACAGCTTCAGAACGGGGTTGAACCAACAACCTTCTGGTTGTTAATCCGGCGGTCTAGCCAACTCATCCACGTGATTGCAGTATTACTGTGCTATTATACTATTGAGTACTTATTAATGTAATACAGAGTAGGCAAATAATAATGACGCCTCATTACCAAGAAACTACTTTAATAAGTAGTTGTCATTACCGAAAACTAAAAAGTGTTTGCTGGGTATATACATATATTTTTCATAATTTCAATTTTTGTTTAATTTTGTTATTAAATATTAATACAATAAAATTTTTTTTTTTTTAATTGTTTAGAATTTATATATGTGTATTTCAGTTTGAAGATAATTACAATGAAACATGTATATGAATAAAAAGTAGTTTATTTTCTTTAATCCTAAATCAATTTTACTTCTTTTTCGTATAATTTCTACCAGTTAGTTTTCGTTCAAACTTTACATCTGGTATATTATTTTGATATTTAAAATTTCTCTTCAAAATTTGTCTTCCTCTTTTTCAACCTTTTTTTTATCCAAAAAATGTATATATATTTTTTTCTTACTTATTTTATTATATATTTTGGTTTCTGTTTCAAATTAAATCCTAAATTTTTCACCAGTTCCAATATTTACTTTCTCAATTCTCTTAGCTTTCTTTTCATGAACAACATTATGTAGTTTTTCCCAAATCGCTTGCTCAATTTTATTGTGTAGTAATTCATTAGGTTTAGCTCCTGTTGTACTATGAATTGAATCATTATAAATTTCGACTAATTTGTATACAAAAGCTGATCATTTTGATGGATTCTAAACAACCTAATGTTTCCTGCTTGTGTATTGGGAGATGTAAAATGATATTCTATATTTTCTGTTCTTAAGAAGTTCCTAATAAGAGCCGTATTGAATTCATTGTCCACCACAATTTCTCTTGGTTTTCCCAAAATTGTGAATCTTTCCCTTATCTTTTCAACAATACTTAATGAATTTTCTTTACTCAGATAGTTAACGGATACATGTTTTGTAAGTTTATCTATACACGAAAGAAATGTATTTTTATTTAAAAACTAAATATCCATATGAACAAGTTCAATCGATTGTAAAGGAGTTTCTGTTACACAAAATTTGTTCTTAGTTGGTAGCCCATCAAATTTCCATATAACACAATTATTAACAAATTTGTTCATTTCCTTTTTAAAATAAATAATTTTTCTCAATATTTACAGGTGGTTCAGAAATGAATATATGGTCATTAAAATTTTTCTGACCACTATGAATTGTGGCTAAATCTGAACTAGGCCTTTGTTCCTCTTCCTCTAAAACGTCAACTTCTAAGCGACTTAGAAAATCCGCAACATTATTTGTTTTGCTCTTAATATATTCTATTTTAAAGTCATATTCATTGAACTGTATTTTCCACCTTTGCAATTTTATATTTGGTTCTTTTATGGAATTTTCCAAATAAATATAATCTGAAATATTTAACCGACCTAACATTTGCTAATAATTTCTTCTCTGTTATTAAGACAAATAATTTATCGAACTTAGGATAACCTGATTATTACACAAAATTTGCTTTAATTTATTAAAGGAATCAATGTAATTCTGGTTATTAACGTCAATGTTCGAACCTTTCTTTAAATAGGAAATAATGGGAAATGCTATTCGGCTATAATCTTTAGTAAATTTCATATTTTGACATTATAATTGTAGACATAAATTTTAATGAAACGCGATTAGACTATTTAAATGACAAATTAAGAACAGAAAATTTTAATAATGAGGAGATAATAGAGTTAACAAAATTAATTAAAGAGTATAAGTTGGTTTTTTATATTGAAGGTGAAAATCTATCATCTGTCGGCAAATACAAACATATCTACAATAAATGATATTCCAGTTTTCCGCAAATTCACTGTGCTGAGGTAAGTAAGTGAAATGTTAAGCTCAGGTATTGTAATTCTGGCGAACAAAAATGGAGAGTTGTAGAGGACTACAGGAAATTAAATGACGTAACAATTGAGGAGAAATTCCCTATTACTAATATGGAAGATTTAGTTGTAAAGGTAGTTCTCAATATTTTAGCACACTCGATTTGCTAAGGGATTTCATCAAATCCCAATTCAGCCGGATGACAGGCATAAAACAGACTTTTCCACTACTACAGGATATTATGAGTTTACGTGTATGCCCCTTTGGTTTAAAGAATACGCCTACATTTTTCCAGAGAATGATGAACGAAGTGTTGCATGATTTTATAAATAATATTTGCGGTATATACTTAGTTGATATTATAGTCTTTTCAACATCTCTTAAGGAACATATAGTTTCAATAAGAAAATTTTCTAAAAGATTATGAGAGTATAATCTGAAAGTGCAGATTGATAAAGGCAATATTTTTAGACGAGAGTCCGAATATTTAGGACATATAAATACACCAGATGGTATATGACCAAATCCTGAAAAAAATTAAAGTAATTAAAAAGATCTCATTACCGAAACAATAAGAGAAATCAGATCACTCTTAGGCTTGACTGGTTTCTATTTCAATGTACGATTATATAGATTTTTCAAATATTAAATGTATTTTCGCATTATCAGATATCAACAAATTTTCCTTTAAATCTATTTTTTCAGCTAATGATTTTAGAATATTATAGCCTATTATTCCATCAAACTCATTAAATAACTCAGTTTCCAACATTTCCATTTTGCAATTTGGTAAATTAAAGTCCTTGAAAAATGGGATTGTAACTTTAGTTGTTGTGACTGTTTTAGGGCAAATAGTGTTCAAAATAATGCAATTTTATAAGAGTAATTCAGTTTGAAAAGATGGGTTAAATAAACTTCTTCTAATAAGAGTAGTACCAGAACCTGTATTTATCAGTAACTTTATTGGGGTAGATTTTGTTCTAAACATTAAATTATTTTCGGCCTGTAGCTGAAATTTTGACACTTCAAAGCAATTTACATCCATAGGAACAGTTTCATTTAAACTATTCTCTGTCTGTCCACTGCTATTATCATCAAGCAAAAACTTTTTGGTATTCGGTAATTACAACTACTTATTAAAGAAGTTTCTTGGTAATGAGACGTCATTATTATTTCTCTACTCTGTATTACATAAATAAGTATTCAATAGCATAATAGCATAGTAATATTGCAATTAAGTGGATGAGTTGGCTAGAGCGCTGTATTAGCAACCTGAAGGTTGTTGGTTCAACCCCATTCTAATGCTGTTCGTTTTTTTTGTAATAAAATGTCTAAAAAAAAATTTATACTAACAAAGTTTTTGTAACTTTGTAAAAATAAGTGCGAGATCGTGTACTGAGTATAACGTGTCATTAAAAACGAATGGTTAATTTGTGTCCAAGTTCAAATCTCACTGACGGCAAAATTTTTTTGTTTTGTTTTTACTTTCGTTTAGGTACATATTTTTGAGTATCCTTAGTCTAAAAATAACTACATGAATTTGTGGACAAATCGAGTAAAACTAAATAGTTATTAGGGCAAAAAAAGGTAGTTTATTATTGTTTCTAATTATACCTGCTAGCTTACCAGGAAAGCAAAGTTTTTTCTGGGACTAAACATCTCCAACTCTTCTGGTTTGCCTCCAAATGAGGGAACATCGGCAAGTACGAGTAGCTGGAAGGGAATCAATGTCGTTGTAGACATCTTAATTTTGTTCTTACTCTTTCTCCGTATATCTTTCGTCTAATCAATAATATTTGTTGTTGTTATTAATAATTTCTATAGTTGTTTTTCTATTTATTAATATTAGTAGTTGTAGTTGTTGTATTGGTTGACTATTTTGTTGTAGTTTTGCTTTTATTTGTTATTGTAATCTGTGTATGCAATTTTTATTTTTTTATTACACTAAGAATTTACTGAAGAAATTTAGTTATCGTGATCTTTCCTTTTCTCTTGTATTTTGTTGTTCTTGCTTGTTTTTTTTCCTTTTTATTTATTTTGTGCTAAATTCAATATTAAATGATTATTTGTAAATGTCAATATGTTTTCATTTTTTTTTTTTTTTATTTGGAGTTATGATCCTTTTTTTTTATTAGGTACAGTTTTTATACAATTTTAATATGTTTTAGGTTTAATTTGTAATTAATTAAAGTATCGATTAATACAACATTTGATTTGATATTAATTTATTTTTAATATGTAATAAATTTTATTTTAGTGAATTAACAAAATCTCCACTTTTAATATAAGTAGTTTTTGATTTTTTTTGTTTGCACTTAGTTTTGTGTTACGTCTTCTTTATTTGTTGTATTATTGGAAATTTTATACTGTTACACATATTTTTTTAACAGTTTATTGATTTTAACTTTTATAAATCAACTTATATTTACATAAATTTATAATGTTTTCACTTGTTTAGTTATTTTTTTTTTTTTTTTTATAATATGTAGTTTTAGTAAACTTTACTTTAAATTAATCGCAAAATATTTAACAATTCGCGATTTTATGTTTAAGAAAACATTTACGTTTTCATATTACAAAAATAATTTACTATTTTTGATTTATTAACTTAATAATTTTTTATTATTAAATGGGGTTCGCAACACACGACTACGCCAGTATAAGAATGTAAAACACAACAACAATTACAATTTTTCACAAAATGTTTATTTTTATTTATTTAAGAAAATTTTAAACTTCTTTGAACAACATCAACTTGATTAATAATTTTTATTAAAAGTTAAATATTTGTTCAAGGTCATAAAATAATTATGTTTAAGTTAGTGGGAATAATAAGAAAAAGGCAAAATACAAGAAACAGTGTTTAGAAAAATATTTGATAATTTTATAATAATAAGAAAAAGAAATTAATAAACTAATAATTAGAAAAATATTGGATTAATAGAAATAAAAAACAATAAGTATTAAAATTAAGAATATGATTTACAAGTAATTAGGAAAGAGAATATACATAAGTGTGGAAGAGTTATTAATGTAGTGTTAATAAATATACATAACTCTTTGCGCATTCCAACTGAAACAAAAATATTTCCAGTAAACAGAGATGTTGTCATCAGAAACATACTTAAGTCCAACAAACAACTGTTAAAATTTTTTAATTTTTTTTTTAAATTTCTCTATACTGCGTTCGTAGGAATTTTACACTGAAATTATCGTCAATATGTTCTCATTGCTAAATTAAAGGGAAAAATAAAAGCAAGAAACAAATATTTCTTACATTAAAAAGTGCCGTTATATCGGGAGTTATTGTAACAACACAACATTGTTTTTGTTTAAGAGAAACGAATATAATTCAAAGAAAAACAAAAATTTTAAATGTGTGTATAAGAGTATGCACCAGTGTGTATCACATGATTACTTCTTGACCCAAATCATTCCAATCGTTTGTTCATATTTTAAGTTGGCAAAAACTAATAAGAGTAAAAAGTCCAGTTTTTCGCAAATTTTGAAAATCGTTTAACCGAAGCCGATAATTTCAAATCAATTGTTTCGCGATAAACCGAAATTAGAAGAAAGTAAATGGTATGTTTAAATTTTCTGCAAATATTATATTGTTTCCAATAAATTTTACATATAGCTACAAATTAGTTAAATAAAAAAATCTTCAACCAAAAGTATACAAAGCAATACTTAGTCCCATTTTTTTATATCAAATATGACCCAAACTTGTATAGGCATTTTTAGGCGATTTTTCTATATTAGCTTTGGACAATTTTTCATTGTGTTATTTTGCTGACAGCCGTTCTATGTTTTATTATATTGTTGTTCTCATTCTTTTTTTAAATAATAAAAACTAATCTAAACTAGAAAAATTAAGTTTTCAAATTTAAAAAAATATTTTAGTTTTTTTGTGGCCTTATTTTTTATACCATTTAGACTTTTTTGACCTTTTTTTTAAATTTATACTGTTTAATATGGCGATCCTAATAATACTGGTTGGCATTTCGAATTGTTAGTTTATGCATAGCTAATACGAGTTTAGGTGTGCATCAAAAAGATATGGAGTTTGTCATTCAGTTTGTAACATATCGAAATATTAATATAAGACCCCTCTTAGGGGGAGATAATTTGGCTCAAATATTTGTCTTATACAGGGTTTGTTTGGTATTGAAAATGAGCAATATCGGTAATTAAATAAAAAAGTTATGGACGAAATACTAGAAAAAATTAGTGTCTGTCGTAACTCCAGTTCATACTTTTTTGCCGATATCTCTTATAAAAAGTACGCCAACAAAATTTTGTAGAAATAGTTCTAAGAACCAGATAAACTCAGAATCAAACCTGGGCGTGATCCACCCACCTCCCATATAAGGCGAAATTTTAAAAGTTGCAGATGATGGGTATATAGATTCGGCCAAGCCAAATACACTTACTTGTTTGAGATTGATGTTCTAAAATTATTTTAAAATTATTCTCAAACGTTTCATATTTGAATAGTTTGATTTCAAATCATTTTCAATTTGAAATTCAATCTTACTCCTTGTTTGATGGAAACCTGGAGCAAATCTGGTGCGGTATATAGAATTTCCGACAATATTGTTGCGAGTGAATTGGTTAAGCATAAGCTCTTTCTACAAGAAGAAAAGATCTTATTACCGCAACATTTTATACAACATATGATGAATTGGAAAAATATAAGGAATTGATATTTGTTTTAGCTTATTTTTCGAAAAACTGTTAAATAGGAGTGTACCAACCATTTCATTGATAATATCGTATAGATTAAGTCGAATTAACACTTTGATGACGAGAGTCAAACAAGTTAGCCCATGGAATATTTGGCTTATAAAATTGTTTAAATACGAAATAGGCAAAATTAATACAAACATCATTTGTAGAGGAAAAAAGTGCTACAAAAACGTAGCCCCAAATTTGTCCAATTTCTTTGTATAGTAAAAAAATACTGTTAAAAGGGAAAGAGAAGTTGTATCATAGCGACAAATATATAAGTGATTCTTAAGGTGATTACCACCTTTAACCTTAATTAAAAGAAAAAAAAATAAATATTCAAATATATATTTATATTAGGGTATTAAAAGTTTGGTTCATTTTAAGATGTCATGTTTCAATGTGTCTTGTCTTCAGCCATTTCAGGTTTTTCACATTTCTCTCAAGGGAAATCTTTGTACCATTTAAAATTTTTGTAAAAGACGAACTGATTGACATAAAAGACATTTCCCAGAACATATAAATATATTTGAACTTTTAAAGTTTTTCTAAGTTATCATATTCGTAAATACAGTCGAACACAACGAACATCGGTTATAATGAACTATGGCTATAGCAAACACTTTTCTTCGGTACCATTAATTTCACATAAAATTTCCATACAAATAATTACGTTTATAATGAATATGGTTACAGCGTACTCTTTTTATAATAAACACATTTTTATGGTCCCAAGAAGAACATTTCATATAAAAAAACTACGTTTTAACGAACTCCCAAAAACAATAATTTTAAATAGATAAAATTGCACATTTCAAAATGTTTTAAAAATAAAAAAATAACAGAAATAACTTATTTATTTAAATTTAAATTATTGTACAAATAGAAATAAATTTCATTAATTTCAATTTCAATTTAAATTAACGGACAAATAAAAGAGGAATTTTATTTTTATAGTTGTTGTCCTTTTTAACATAACGCATAAACATTTGTTATAATGACAATTTTAACCAACATTTTTGTCCAAGGGTAAATAATTTTGTAGCTTGTTTTAAATTCTGTTTCAAAAATAAATTTTTTTTATCAATCTGGTTTACCTTTCTTTAAACATTTGAAAATTTTTGAAATTTTGTTTATTGTATCATACATTTCTATCAGAAGCAGTAAAATAAAATTCAAATTTAAGGAAAAAGAAGGAAAAGGAAAAAAAATTTTTTAATTGTGCATTTTGGTATACGGACAAATATATGTATATAAATATATACAATTATGTTTATTGGAATATTGAAGAATTCACTACTTTCGGATTCACTTTTTTTGGGATTTTACATTGTGTATGCCATTCAAACGGGTAAGGAATTATTTCGTATTAATGTTGTCTGGAATCTGTGTAAAATTATGGTCAATTTTCTATTTCATCTATAGGATATTTTTCTTTGAACATTTCCTTTTGGCCTAAACAATTTTCATGTGCAAATTATTACAATATTTGTGATTAATTATATTGTAACCTCATTTGATATAATAACTATTTGTGTGAATTTCCGTGTGGAACGCCAAAGGAATCTTGGAAAGATAATCCAACATATATTTCTGTTTTATTGCACCTTATCATAGTGCATTATCCCTCCTCGCATTGTTCAGGAGGAAGGAGGGGAAAGTGTTAAATATAAATACAGTGAACATTGAATCATAAATAGAGTGACCAACTTCTTTCTCCTAACTTCTGAAATTTTAATAACTTAACCTGTTTTTTTTTAATATAAATTACCGGATTTGATTGTAATTTAATTTGATAAATTTCCTTTATACGAATTTAACGTAACTTTTTAAACGAGTATTATTCGTTATTAATTATTTTTTTTTTATTGTTCTACAAATTAAATTAACTTTAAACTTTTCTTTGGTTGTAATGGTCACCGAACCTAAATATTGTTTATTATAATTTAAAATCATTCATACTTGAAAACTAATAATACACCAAAATATAGTTACATAAATATATATATATATATATATATATATATATATATATATATATATATATATATATATATATATATATATAAACACACAAATGTTTGCATTTTATTAAGTAGAGAATTGAACATTCTCTAAAGCCTTGTTCAGATCGGAGCGAAATTACGAAATTTCATGCCGAAATTACGAATAAAATCTAGAGTGTTCATACTGGCTAGATGACATTTGATATAATTTCATGAACAGCTGATACTTATTGTTTACATTTTAAATTGTTATAGGGGTAAATAAAGTATTTTGAAATGGAAACAAATAAGAAACAATTACTTACTAAATTGGAAATTATTAATTTGCAACAATTAAAAATGTAAAAAGGATAGATTTCATTTTGCAAAATCATTTTAATAATTAATTTTAAGATTTGGTTTAAATTTAAGATCAGCTGTGAATTGTTTTTTTTTCTCACGGTTGAAACATGCAGTATATAGTTGAAAAAAAGTATTTTTTCCAACCACATGCAGAGTTGCACGGAAATGAGCATCGTAATTTCAATGAAATTTCGAAGAAATTATACAAAATTATGTAATTTCGCAAGTGTCGAAATGTATGGGAAATTACGTAATGTCAACATGATTTCGGCCGAAATCACGAAAGTACGTAATTTCGCGTCGGTCTGAATGCCCTATAACTTGATGAAATACATTCATTTGTAAAGTATACACTAAACACTAAATACTTATACATACACCTCTACATTTTTTTTTTTTTGGTTGAAAATAGAAAAGAAATTAAAAACTTATCGTATCTAGAGTCTTCCGGCGCCTGAGGACATCGTGGGATCAAATATAATGTAAGCTGATTATATTCCTTTCATTTTCTATTTATATCAACCATTTTGAAAACACACTCTTTAAATTTATGTAATTAATGGAGAGTAACAATACCTATGTACAATTTTAAAATATTTAGAATGATATTCTTTATACTATTGGCAAAAATAAATTGCTAAATTTTCATTCCATTTGATAGGTATTTTACTCATTTGTTAATCATACCTGAAAACAAAGAAAACAGTGACCAAATTTAAAATAGTAAATTTTCAATATTAAAGTATTTTGTTCCTTAAAATAAAATTCAGAAAACTAAAGCACTAGTTCACTAATATATTATTTTTATGAATTTAATTAATTTTAGTATAAGTATTAATAAATTTTGAATGTTAATATGTTTATGAAAATGGAATAAGTTTGGAATTATTATTTTATTGTGAAAGGTGAAGTTGGAAGTATGGGTTAGGGATTTTTTTTTGGGGGGGGGGCTGACAACCATTGTTTTCTATTGTCAGCATGATGGGAGGGTTCAGGACCAGTGTAGCAGATTACATCTTGAGCTACACAACTTTTAGGGACCACTATTTCCTCTTTATTTTTTATTTCCGTTTGTTTTCGTGTTTATATATATGCTACCTAAATTTAAAATCTGATGTAACTGATTCAATTTTGTTTTTTTTGTTTTGTTTTTTTTTTTTTTTTTATTTATTCATTTGGGAACCTATTACTCTCACCCTAACGACGAGCACGGCCGAATAATAGGTAGCAAAGTTCCCAAAATCATTCACCTCAACTTTTAGAATCGTTACACATTTATTGAAAATATCTAAAAATAAAACTGAAATTATAAGAGGATTAAAAATTTAAATATTAGAAAATCGCTATTTCTCAAAGAATTTAAATTTTCAAACCTTGGTTGTATAAAGTAGTTAATCTGAATTTCCTCTTGTCAAATGGCTGATGAATAAAGAAAAAAAAAATATATTCTTCCTGACACATTAAAATCACTAATATTTCAAAATTATAGAAAGGACTATTACAATAATCCTTGCTATTAGTATCATAATTAAATACGTATATTTTGTTACCAAATAATTTTTTTAGAATTCTACGGATATAACGAACTAAATTTGTCGGTCCGTTTGAGTTCATTATAACCGCGTCGGACTGTATGTACTAAAATTATGTGAAAAATGAAAATCAAAAAGACTAAAAAATACCCTTTCATTCTTTTATCCAGTTCATTAACGGCTGACGCCAAGACGAATATATTTTAAAAACTAGGAAAATGTAAACTGCTTTCGACAATTCTACTTTAAATAAACTCACATATCCGTATCCGTAAGTGAAACATATTTTAAACTTAAAAGTACACAATAAACAATAATTTAAACACATAAACTTTCACAGTTGTTGAATTCACATTAGACTGCCCCAAAATTTACGATATTTGAATTTTGACAGCAACTCGCCCCAAAAACCGATTACTGTGTTGTAAAAATATATTGTGTGAAATATTAGTGAAATCGGTTATCGATAACCCGTGCCGCGTCGGGTGAAAATAAGTTTTTTAGCAGTTTTTAGAAAAATTTAACTGCCAAATGCTTTGTTTTGTAACAAAATGTTAAAAAAAAACGCAATCTACACATAATTATCTATCAAATAAGATATAAAAAGTAAAAATTTTTAAAAAAATTTTTAAGTTATTACGACTTCGCCAGACCTGTGTAAGGAGAATATAAACAAATTTTTATTATTTTTTTTTTTTTTTTTTTTTTTGAGAAATGTGTAAATAAAATGATCTTTTTTAAATAAATTTGAAAAATAATTACTGAAAAATACGGTTTTGTTTCTCCAAGATAATTCAAACCCCTTTCCATGCTTGTTTAAAAAATGTTGATTTTTTTAATGACTATTTCAAAGCAACACTTAACAAACTTTTAAAAATATACAAATTTATATACAAATTTATAGGCAACGCCGCAGGAGGTAAAAGTAAAAAAGAATTGGGTCAATACCTTGCATAACTACCTTGTTTGCGATTTGAATTTTACGGATTTCGGCAAAAAGGCATTTTTGCGGTTTTTTACTTATAAAGTAAATTTTTTTAGAACTGATATTCAAACTAAACAGAATTCTTACAGAATAAGATAAAGCATATCTCGAAAAATACATTCGAAAATCTTTAGGAAAACACGAAGATAAAATTTGAAAATTTGTAATATTTGAATATTTTATAGAAAACATTTATTTTTATCTGGATTTCGATAAAATTTTATGGAAATATAACTGAAGGACCTTCGTTGATATAAAAATTTAAAAAAAAGCAAATTTAACCCTCAACTAAGCTTGAGGTCAGAATTTTTTTCAACGCACCAGTTTTTAAATATTTGTAAGGTAAATTTTATTAATTAATATCATGGACAAATCAAATGATAATTACGAGTACCTCACTCTGACAAGTAAAGTCATGTTAAACCATTAAGATTCCTCACATAAATCATCGAAATCCAGATAAAAGAAATAATTTTTCGTGTTGTTTTCCTTACAAAATTAAATTATTTTAAATTTTGACTTTCCTATTTTAAATGTAATCCTGGTCCACTTTTCTTAAAAGCTTCAGAATTTTCTGTTTAATCCAAATATCAGTTCAAAAAAGTTTACTTTAGAACTAAAAAACTGCAAATCTAAATCGCTGAAATCCGCAAAATCCAAATCACAGATAAGACTTAGTCATAAAATGTATTAATAAATATCTTTTTTAATTTTATTTCCTGTGGTGCTGCCTATAAACCTGAATAGTTTTATTCCTACTTTTTTGAAATTTGTTTAACAAAATTTTTAAAAGTTTGAAATTGGAGTTTTTAATTATCCTGAAGAAGGGTATTTTTAAACTTTTATGGTTTAAATTTAATTAAAAATATTATTTTATTTAAACATTTCGCAAAAAAATAAAAATTTTGTTTGCACACTCTTTACACAAGTAGTCTAAAACACATTAATAATCTGAGCAATTTGTAATAATATAAATATTTTTTAACCGAGTTTTTATTTTTATATCTTGTTTAATAGACAATTATGTGTAGATTACGTTTTTTAATACATTATTACAAAGCAAAGTATTTAGTATCCAAATTTGTTTTCAAAACTGTAAAAAGGCCATATTTTCCCCATATAAACGCACCATACTAACTTCAAGTCCGATGCGATATGGGTTAATCATATTCGATTTCACTAATATTTCACATAATATATTATGTGATTCTTGGTAGTGTTACGGTCAAAATTCAAAAGTCGTAAATTTTGTTATAGTATAATGCAGGGGTTTTCATGTTTCACGGACCCTTTTAGAAATTTTTGTTTTTTCGCGGATTTTTGGAACATTTTGGGTTTTAGCGTAGTAGAAATGAAAAATAGTAAAAACTCAAAAGGTATTTATATTAAATAAAATTTCGTTACCAAAATTAATTTATGAAAACAATGAACCTTTTAAAACATTAAAGCTTTGTTTTATAATTTTTTAATATTGGGAGAAATTTCTGCAAAAAATTTCTTACTTCATTTTCTACATCCAAACATGATCTAAATTTGGATTTTATGAACTGTAGGACAGAAAATATAGTTTCGCATAAATATATAGGCACCAACTTTAGCAAATGTTTTAACGCTTCACCATCGTATAAACTATTAATATATTTTAACCAAAAACCAACATAGATTCCAAGTCAGCTTTGGCACACATTACATTGCTTATTTTTGAAAATTATCGGGTATGTCATCAATAGCAATATTACTTTCAAAGTTAACTGCTTTGATAAGAATTGGTTTTAAGCTCCGGATAATATAGGAAAAAATCATCGTGAAGTGAATCCAGGTGTATTATACTCTTCATATGTATGTTCTTTTTGAACATCAAATGAATCCAAGTGGTAGAAATGTTGAATATTTTGGTAGAGGGGATTGAAGACGTGTTTCCATATGTCTTTCACATAAAAGCTCTTATTGAATCAAATTCAGTTAATATATTTACTTATCTACTTTGTAGTTTAATGTTAAGATTGTTTAACGACACGAACAATTTTGATATATAAGCAAAATAATATATAAAAATATTTTTCTATAAATTTTTTATAAAGATCTTCATTTTTATATAAAAGGAAAATGTCTACTTCTATCTTTAATTGGTATAATCTCCGGAGCATATTTCCCTTCGGAATCCAACTGACATTAGTAAGAAATTCTTATGTTCTGCATTTAAATTGACACATAGGGTTTTAAGCATTATATTTCTTAAGACCCTTGTTTTTATAGAATTTACTACTTCTATGGTAGCTTGAAGAACACTTAAATATATCTGGTAAAGTTTTCGCGAGATTTAGATTATTTAATGTGTAAGAAACAATAATTGTTTCTTTATTTCACTTTCTGCAATAAATCTGCAATAAAATAAAAATTGACTAGATTAAAAACATCAATTGTTTCATTACGCTGCAGGCCATCAATTCTTGCTACGGAGCCACATTTGGGAAACCTTGGTTTAATAACTTTTTCATAACTTTTATTAGACCTCAAAATATCATAGCAACACCTTATATCCAATATTGTCTTGATAATAAAAACCATACTTTTTGGTCGATTTGAATACCGAACGCTATTTTTAATATGCCTATGTCGATTTTTTAAATATTTTATTCGAAAATTTTATAAATTATGTTCCAAGTATTTAAATGAAATAACTTAGATATTACGTATTGATTAAAATCACTTTATTTTATTTTTTCTTCCACCTAAATAAGAAGAAGAAGTATTTCGAAGTAAGTCTTAGAAAGTCTTATCGGTTATCAAATATAAAAATTAAATTTAGCACATTTTAGTACATAATTTCTGTCGAATTGGTAGAAAGTGATTTTGTATTTTTATTTACATGATAAAAATCGAGAAATTCAACAATTCAAGAAAAGTATATAAAATAAAAAATAAGTTAATTCTTTTAGTTATACGTTTTATATTAAAATCAAACAAAGTTTGGGAAATTATTTTATATCAAAGAAGACATTAAAAAGTAATGAAAACTTATGTAATTTGGTGGAAAATATAAAATTTTACCAAAACAATATTATCTATAAAATAAATATAATATTTGTTTATAGATTTTCATTCCCTTTTATTATGGATATTTGGAAAATTTGCAAAAAGTTATAGCCCTAATGTACATTAGAGGGGTTACCATATATTGTATTTCTATATATCTAATTCGTACATGTTAAATTTACCCTCAAATTTTATTTAAGCAATTTGTATAAATTTGTCGGGTAACTTTAATTAAAATCAGTTTTTAAAAATTCTTATTTTGAAAGTGATAAAACATAGGTCGACTAACAACTTATGTGGAAAACTTTTGAATCACCCTAATGTACATGTAAATAATATGTGTGTCTGCTTATTACCCTTATATAATACGAATAAATACATATGTTTTAAGAAGAGGTTTCGTATGTATTATGTATGTATGGGTAAGACTTTGTATGTGTGGTTAACTAAATCATTTATTTATGTTTGGATTGTTTTGCTATGTATATATATATATGTACATAATTATTTATATGTTTGTTTGTATGTTTCTAGGTTGCCTGGATTAAATCCGATTCTAAAGCAATACTGGGTATTCACACCCATATGGTGTCTCTAAATCCGAGATTATCAGTGACACACAATGGTCACAACACTTGGAAACTTCACATATCCCATGTACAGCTAAATGATTCAGGTAGTTACATGTGCCAAGTGAATACAGACCCCATGAAGAGTCAGGTAAGTGCTTATCAGTCTATCCCCATAAAAACCCTTAATAACACATCCATACACTCTGCTTATATACAAGTACTCACTTATACACATGCACTACAGTATCTTTTCGTGTATGATTGTCATATGGTATGTGTGACATTCTCATAAATAGTCATTCTAAGCTACCACCTGACCATTTAGTCTGTACTGTCTCGGTTTTCATTCAATCCTTTTAAGCTTGTTTATAAATTTTCCATTACACCATAAATGAATGCCTACATAAATATGTACATATACACATCATATGTTTATATGTATGTATGTGTTCACGTAACACTAGGTGTGACTGTTCAACACTTTCAAATGGCCATGTCCTTCCGTTTTCTATCATTTATAACGGAACTTGTACACACACAAACATACAGTCATAGACACTAACATGGCTCAACACAACAGACATGATGGTCACTCTCATATTTTTAGACTCAGTTCGTTTCTTTTTTTTTTACTTTTAACGAGTTTATTTACGTTTATAAAGTCACATAAACAAAATGTTTTGTCTCCAAGATTTTTTTTTCAAAATCTACGTAATTTAGATTTTGTGGTAGGGTCATGCCCTGGTATCTACGAATTTCATTTTCCTGTATTCCATCATGTCATAGTACCGTCACGATTGCACGAATTGTGGTGTGACAAAACAACTGAAACTGTAATAAACGTATGTTTATGTGCTTTTTAGCTTTTTCTTTTAGTCACACATTGACGGCAACTACTTCTAATCCATACAAATACTAATGTCATGATACTTATTTAGTAGTAAGTTTTTGATTATTATAACCTACACACATCATCTTATTTTATTTGGTATAAGACATTATTTAAAGGTATTGAAGAGGACGAAACACCCCCTTTGAATGAAAAATGAGTAAACAATAATAACAACAGGATCAGCATCAACAACAAATGAAATCTGAAATAAGTAAAAAATAATAAACACACTTCGAGTAATTGGGGATTTAAAGTTTAATAAATGTTCTTTTGTTGTTTGCCCCATGTACAGTACTGTATGTACATGTGTTTGTATAAAAAAAAATCTGACCATTGAAGATTATATACGAATATATATATATAGTATGTGAAAGTATTTAGCCTTACAAAAGTAAACAATACTAAGAAATGAGGGCAAACCGAAAAATTATTTTAAAAGCGATTAAAGGAGATATCATTCAAATGTAATTTAGAAGTTTTAATCTTCTGTTAATACAAAGACATTCTCCTCTAATGACAAAATGAATATGAGGAAATTCAAAAAATTTCGAAACTCATTGAAACCTACTTTATGCGTCTTGTATTTCTAAAGTTTGTTTTAAAATATTAATGGATTTTGGTAGACCTTACAAAATGCCTCAGAAATCCAAAATTTTGGTTCCTTCATCTCAAGGAATTACAGCCATTTACATCTAAACAAAATAAAAAATAGGTTAAAACCATCGAGGATTTTTTGGTTCATTTCAGTTTTGCTCAAAAAAATTTACATCTTTTAGATTCAAACCATTAACTAATCGAGAGACAAGACTTTGGAAATTCATATGTTGTATAACTAGTTGCCATATTACTAACTGGTAAAAAGTTATACGGTTATAAAAAACTAAACCAAAAATTTACGATTTTTAAAATTTCGCAGTTTTTTTGATAGACAATTTGCGCCCATAAGTGAAATTTTAGTAAGAATAGAATTTAAGAAACGAAATGTTTTCCTACAGTTTTAGGTATATTACGTTGATTTCAAAAAGCCAAGCATGGGATAGAATCATCACAAATTCAATGTATTTGGCGCAAATATTACTAAAATTTATGTTTATAGCTACTGACAACTACAGCTTTTATCGAAGGAAAGGAACAAAATCCTGGGAACTTCCGGCAAATATTAAAAAGAAAACAGCAAAATTTATATCGGGAATTTTTGTGAATTGAAATTTTAAAAGACTTTTTTGTAGTGGAAAATATTTTATATAACGCTCTACTACCATATTACAAATAACATTTTGTTAAGATCAATGAATAGCTTCAAAATGCCACATTTAATTCTATAGAAAGAACTTTAGTAACTTTGTAAACTCCGAAAATATGAGAAAACATTTAAAATATTTATAAAATGACCTGTTCATCATTAGAGCAACATTCTTATGACAAGCGAATGTATTTTTATTACAGAAAATGTAACAAGAAATATTGGAAACGTAACATTTTATGAACTTTCGATTCCTTTAACCAGTAATTGAAATTTAAAACGTTTAAAATAAAAAAGTATTTAAATAATGCTGATACGATAAATTTTGAACCACCTCGAATTTTGACCATGTCCAATTTCTATGAAATTCAGTACATATAATGTACTCCTCTATGCGCTTCATATGGCGTATCAGCCTACACCACATAGTTAATTTTATGAACCTCTAAAGTTGAACAGTTCGAGCATTGTTGTCAAAAATGAACAAAGTTTAAGCTGAAATAATTTTTATGTGAATTTATCAAAACTGTTATCAATAGAAAGGACTTTGTAAAGTGAATTACAGTGGGTTAAAAGTATGTTAACGTTTTCCTAAAATATGAAATTATTTTTTCCGGATCATAAAAGTGCTAGACATACATCTTATTTTAATAATACTGAAATTTTATATTAAAGTATTAATAAGTATATCAATAAGCCTAAAACCATTTAAAATTTAATTGAAAATGTGTTGTAACTTCTGATTCCATTGAGATCCCATTTTTAAATTTTTACACTATAACGACAAATTTATTTTAAATATCATGTAAAAAAGAAAATAATGAAAATAAAAATACCCGTTTTCAGGATATTCTAAGAGGAAGAATATTTTTTAATTTTATAGGTCCTTGCGTTAGGAAGATATGTAACTTTTATGATTTTATGATAAAGAGGAATACCAATTCTATCCATTGAAATCGAATGATGTACATTAAAGTTATTTTACCCTAAACTTTGTTCATTTTTGACAAATTCCTGAGCTGAACCAATTTTGTAGTCCATAATATATGAGCCGTAAACGATAGAACTGATTCATACAATATAAAATACATGACGACCAGTTTAATGTACACCCCAAATTAAAAAAGAATGAAGATGTAAAATTTTTAAAACTGTAATTTTGGGTCGAAATTTTTCGAAAGTACTCACGAAAACCTTTCAGTCCTAGTTTAGAAAGTAAATTCTAAAAAAAGTGAAAATAACTACTCACAACGCAGTATTAATAATAAATATTTAGTTTTAGTTTTGCTATCAACCACCACGAAGTGTACATTACATAAATATGGATGTTAAATTTCGAGCGTCAAAATATTTTAAGGACATAATTTTATGGACCAAAAAATAATTTCATAATCTCAAAATGCGTATTTACATATTTCGCATTATAGTTCGTATTTTAAAATATTAAAAACTATATACGAAACTTACGAAAATTCACTTAAAAATAAAGTAAATATTATCATGAATAGAATATCCCAAAAAATGTCTATTATTATCCACAATTTTTTTTTTTTTTTTTTTGAGATATTTTTTTTATTTATAAAATCGTGCAAAAAATTTTTCTTTTCAGTATACTTCGATAAATATTGAAATATTGAAAATGCAGTAATAGTTTTGCTTTTTAATGATAGCACTTTTCAAGTTTCATAAAAATACGGTGTTTTAATTTCGATAAAACAATACCTGTATTTTTAAGATTTTTTAAGTTTAAACTTAAAATCTCCACAACTTTTGCACTCATTGATAAAAATGATTAACAGAACAGAACAGAATTTCTTTGCAAAAATATTGGTTAATAAAAAAATTAAAAAAATATTACTCAAAGTTTTTAAAATTTGCCACATGGCTTATTTGTGCAAAAACGTCAAAAACTCAAAAAAAAAAAAACAATTTCGAGTTAGCATTACTTATGCATAGTAAATAATGTGGTTGAATGACGAAGTCTTATGTATGAGTTTTTATATTTCACGCAGGATTTCATAATATATTTTGCAGTCCTTGCCACAATGCATTATTTTATTTATTTGTCACCTACTGTGTAATCAATATTTTAAAGTTTTCTGTAAAAGTAATTAAATTTTACTATAACATTTTCATTCAATATTTTTAAAAAATAAAGATTAACTTAAAAATTAAAAATTCGTCTCCTGAAAAATAGATTTTTTAAATTAAATCTATGGACAATATCCTTACAGACAGAAAATATAAAATTGTTACAAATTATATATTACATTAATTATTTAAGAGAAAAAATTAAATTTACACTGAGAGACATATCAATAACATTATAAAGTTCATTAAAGTTTAAATATAATCTACGGAAGGGATCAGCGTTAACATAGTTTTGTCTAAAATATTTTATAAATAATGGCTGAAAGCTACGTGAGACGTTGAGGTATATTAAAATATATTCTATTTACAAGAAATTCTACTTCGATGCTGCCAAATATAAGCTTGATAACGAAAATTATATTTAACATAGTTCATCGACTTTTGAGACTTGGAAATTTTATATCGAATCCGGATAAGAATTTCTTAATATAAAAAGTACAAACTATTTTGTATAGATTTAAAATGGTCAATATGAATGTTATAAAAGGGGTCCCAGACAACAGAACAGTATTCCAGAATTGATCTAACTAAAGATGTATATAGCTGTCTTATTATACTAACATCATTAAATTCTTTAGCCCAACGTTTAATAAACACAAGGACGCCACGAGCCTTATTTGTACACATATTAATGTGTTTATTAAGTATAAGCTTAGGATCGAATAATACGCCAAGATCTAGGAATTCATTTACGGACTTCAATTCGTATTCCCCAAGATGGAAACATCTATAAGAACCAGGTTTTCTCGAGTAGTAAATATGTTTTGCATTTTTTGATATTAAGCTACCTAAATCCTTTTTTTAAAAATGATTGATTAAGTGGACTACTTGAGATTATAAAAATTTTAAAGTCTTCTGCATACATTAGTATGTTGGAAAATTTCAAAATTGATGGGAGGTCGTTTATAAACAGTAAAAAGAAAATCGGCCCAAGATGACTGCTTGCGGTACAACGGATTTAATATATATGATTTTAGATAGAGGATTATTACAACGAATGCTTTGTTGTCGACTTGTCAAATATGATTTTATCAAATTCCATTAAGGACAGTTTTCTTAATAGTAGGTCGTGATTAACTCTATCGAACGTTTTACTGAAGTCAGTGTATATAACATCATTATATTGTCTTTTCGTGAAACCATAATATTGTAATAAATTGGTTGCTGTTGAGTGTCCTTTTCGAAATCCATGTTGGTAGGGAGTAGGTATTGATGAAATATGATGGTAAAGTAGTTCAGTTAGACATTGTTTAAGAGTTTCGGGATAGCACTTAATTTAGCAGTACCTCTATAATTACTTATGTTTCCTGATTTAAATAATGGTATGATAAATGACTCTTTTCATATTTGGGGAAAGTAGCCAATTTCGATTGATTCTTCCAGCAAATCACACCAATTCGATTTAAAAGTATATTATGTGAGAATGATAAAGCTTGAATACAGTTTATTAAAATGCAATTAGGAATTCCATCAAGCCCACTGTAAGAAGATGACTTGAGTTTTTTGATGTTGGAAATAATATCAGATGAGTCCACTAGAGGAAATGCAATTAATTAACTGGTGTTCATGAACAGGAAACGGGTACAGTACAGAAGTATTGAATTTAGAGTCAGAGTATGTAGAATCGAAAAAATCTGCAAAAATGTTGCTAATAGTAATTGTATCTGATGTTTCTATGGTAAGGTATTTCATATTTGTTGGATAGCTAGTAGAATTTCTTTTGGAATTGACAAAATTGTAAAATGATTTAGGATAACGTTTAAGATTATTTCAAATATTGTTTATATAGTTTTTATACAGCTTCAGATTAAGTACATTGTATTTTGATCGATATATACAGTATTTTCTATAATCATTTATTGTGCAAGATTTTTTCTTTAACCTTGATAAGTTTTTAGATTTCCAAGGCGGACCGGATGAAAGAGAGCGTATGAAGTTTTATCAGAGAGAGTTAAAATTTCAAGCAATACAGCAATAAAGCAAAACAATATTCCTTTAAGTTATTTTTATTATCTATCTCTAACTTTACAGCAAATTCAAATTACAATTTACTTCAATTGTTGGGTAGTGGCGGTCTTCAGGTCTTGTGATAGGTTCATGACGGGTTAATGAACATTCATTTGGATCGTTAACAAATACCATTTATTTGAAAAAGACACATATCAGATAAATTGTTAATGAATTTTTCAATAAAAGTATTTATATTGATTGGAAAAAAGCTGTGCAAATCTGGTGAAATACTAAATGTAAGAAATGGTAAATTGAAATCGCCGAAGACGAAAATAGAAGAAAATAGAAAATTGAATAATAGCTTTTATAACCTCGCAATGTTAATGATAAATTATCTGATCTGAGTTTGGTAGAATATAAGAACAGGTAATAAAGATTTGCTTGTGTTTTGTATTTATTTTAACTCCAATAAATTCTCTATTATATAGAAGAATATCAATTTCTGTAGCAGGTATGTAATTAGAAACAGCAATTAAGACTCCGTCTCCACATGTTTTGAAGTTTTTCGATCTTAACTGTAGATTTTCATTATTCAAGATGGTATCGTTTAGCCAAGCTTCAGAAAAAAATATAATTTGGTGATTAAACTCAAAAATGTCTACATATAGGTTAGGTAGTTTAGATTTAATTCGATTTACATTTTGATATATTTAGTTGGTTTTCAGTAGAATTACTCAGTTTTTTGAACTTATAGCTGGATATGGAGGTAAACGAGCGGCATTTGTTTGTCTTTGGTTTTTATTTATTATAAATTCTCGAATTAAAGTATTATCGAGCCAAAATTCAGGGTCTATAATGAAATTATATATTTCAAGAGGTACCATAACTTTGAACGAAGCAATACTTCTTGGCTGAGAATATTTAAATTTATGGTTGATGATATCGCCATTGTTGTTGTTTTTTTTTATAGAATTCGATATCTTCAGTTGTGGTTTCAAAAGCAAATCGAGAAATGTAAATAGATTTTTTTGGTGGTATTACCCTCAACGAATGAACGACGTTGCCGTTTGTGGTATTTGGACCTTCACTAGGTCCAGATGAAACTGATGGCTCCGTATTAATAATTGGTGTCGTTCAGATAATATTTGGTGTAATTGGTGCAGAAGATTTAACTGATGTGGTTCCGAGGTGGGATAGAGCATCAGCGTGTGTTTATTGTTTGCACATATAGTAGCAGCTTACTCAACGGTAAGTCTTCGGTATACAAAAAATTATTAGTCTGAATATTATTCAAGACTTGTGAATTCAGAGCAGGTTGTGTTTCTGTTATTATTTTTTCCTTTTAGGATATAATTTATTTAAATTGGTTGCAAACTTATCTAAATTGGGGTATTTTGTAAAAGTTCACCGAATTTAGTTAGTTTGCATCGTAATGACTGAAATTCGGCATTTATTTTATCGAAGAAAGAGGAGCTTTTGAATTTTTAAATAGATTATAAAATTCAGTATTTATTTTCCTACTACTTGGACAGGTCCATTGAAGAAATTTCGTTGGGTCGGCTAATGCGTCGGCATCACAAACTTTGAGGCCGCAATATTTTAATTGATAATGGCTAATACATATCCAACATGATACTATACAATGATTTCTAGTTATGGAACAGTTTATATTTGAGCAATCCATTCAAAATGTAAGTAAGGTTGCAGTATCGGCTAGTTAATTATGAAGTACACAAACCATAAAATGTTTAAAAACAATTGCTTTCAAATAGTAACACTGATTGGTACGCTTATATAGTAATTAGATATTGTATATATCACTTATATAGCGATAAGAAATTGTATATATAGAAACAGCTGATATTGTTTACAAAGTATATTAATATTGCAGCAAATGAGCGATATGTGCTTTACTAATAGAAACCCAGCACTTAGTCCATTTTAGCAGTTTTATAACGATAAATAGGTGAAATAGTGTCTAATGCAATTGAGAAAAAAGCAAACATAATTATTATAAATAAGTAGAAAAATCGCGCTTCTTAATTTCAGGATATATGGGAGGTATTTCAGTCCTTTCACAAATTTTTTCTAAACTTTTTTTTTAACTATTGAAAATACATACATACGTCTAGATAACTCCTGCTTTAGTTCTGTCATTATGTAGGAACTAACCACTGTGTTTCGTACTTATATCGGTATAAAACAGTTCAGGAAAACTAATTTAATGAAAGCTTATTTTTGGTTTACTGCAATTGAACTTACGTAATTTTTCTGAATTTAATTCTTTTAAATTTCGAAAAACGATAATATAAGCTACGAAAAATATGAGTTTATTGTAACCTACATCACTATAGTTGGGAAGGGTATTATGTGTTAGTGCAGATATTTACAACAACCAAAAATTTGGTCAGATATACACGATGTTCGTCCGTTCTCTCATCCGTTCTACCGTGTAAACATTGTAATCAAACTACAGGTTGCAATTTTGAAGATTATTTGGTGAAATTAAATGGTCTTATATAGCCAACCCTATTGAAATTGGTTGAAATCGGTGTAATAGTTAACCTAGTCTCCATACAAATGTCCTAACTGAATAATGACTTGGCGCTTATAATTTTTTTAAATATGAATATATTTTTTCAGAATTCAGAACAAATAAAGTTTTTCTAGTACTAATATATAATGCCAGATTTCAGCAGGAATTTCAGAATTGGCTATAGCAATTATGAAATTCCTCGTATTAGTATACGAGACCTCTTCCGAAAATTAATGACGAAAATATCAGTATGTTGCAAAAATTTGACAAAAAAATAAATTCCATTTAGGAATAAATGAAATTTATTCCTAAAATGTCCATAATTGACCATACTAGGCTCCCTCCCACAAATCACTATAACGTACATAAATCTCGCACAAATGTTATGGTAAAAGGCCAAAGTACGCGGCATGCGGCGATGTATGGCAGCATTATTACCAGCTTAAAAATCAATCATTTGTTTAAAAAAATTGACAAAGGAAAATTTTAAAACATTGCCATAAATTTGATCTAGCAATATTGTGAGACGCGACCGCGCGGCAAAGTTAAATTTTTTCAAGATTAACTGACTGCCTCCCATCGCCAATTGGCACGTACCAAATTTTATGAGGTTAGTTCGATAATTTAGTATAGCTCCCTTATAAGGCGCTTGCGAAGATCAGTTAAAATTACCTCTTCGGAAATCTCTTTAACGACAACACATAATGGTGCACAGTATCAACAAATTAATACTTTATCACAGCATTATGACTTTATGATATTAGTATAAAACGCGATATTTTCACATAATTAAAATTGAGTTGTAGTATTGCCAGAAGGAATGAAAAAAGAGTCTAAATCTGACTTAAGAGAGACAAAAAAGGCTTAGTTCACATTATAAATTTAAAAATTTATTTACTAGGAAATGGTATTAATGCGATAAATATCTTCACCCCGTTCTAAATAAAATAAATTTTAAGAAATTTGTAAATTTTTAGAAGTTTGTGCAATTTAAAAATACTTATCTCGTCTAATTTTTCTTTTTAATGGAATTTTACATAAATGACATTTTATTGATCTAGTACTATTGTATTGTTGATAAAAAAAAAAATATTGTAATGATTTTTCAGCAAGATTTTTGCATAAATTGCTCTAAAATACATATAAAAAGTTCATTAAATAATTTTGAATTTCAAGTTTGATCTTTGAAAATAAAATTTATAACTTAAAATAAGAAATTATTTTAGTATTTGAAGGCGATTTTAAAATGAAAAAGCCTCAAACAGGCTAGAAGATAAAATGTAAATTTCATGCCTATAAGCAAAATAAAAGGCTAAATTTACCCTTTAAAAAGCCTAAACTGACAACACTATTAAGTTATAAGAGTGTACTTCTATACGTTTTTCATTACAACTTTCTGCATTTCCTATAACTTTTGCAACAACTGCATAAACTTATATGCATTTACTTATATGAATTAATAATTTTCTCCTTAGCTTTCTGAGGAACTTTTTCAACTGCCCTCATATGATTGTAGAAATACTAATACAAAACAAAAACATACAAATTCATTCGGAAGAAGAAGAGAAAATCAGGAAAGCAAGAAAATGCAATAAACTATTTTGTATACTGTGGGTTGTTTTTAAGAAAATCCTTTCTGAAATAACATCATTTTCAATGATAATACCGTCTGTAAATAAGCATATGTTTTTCGAGTTTTCTCAATGGATAAAGTATAATAGGAAGACAATGGTAAATAATTTTGTATATGTTTAATTATATATGCACGTATTGCATATTAAAGTATGTATATTAAAGTGCCTTACGAAAAAAAAAAAAAAAACAATTGCAAATGTACTCCTTTAGGAATGAAAACTAGTATGTTGTTGTGTTATTGTCAAAATATTACGTCTGAATGTTTTCATTTACGTGAACTGGACCATTTTTAAAACACGGAAAAAATACGGATTTTTTTCAATAGCATTATACAAATCTTCAAAATACTATAGAGACATATTAATACTTGGAATATGCATTTGAATAATTTTTACATCTCTTTTCTTTTCTTTTCTTTATTAACATTTTTCGACATATTTTTATTATTTAAACATGTACAGTTTTCAGCACATACTGGATTTTAAAGTAGCATTGAAAAGGTCCATTCTGATACTTAACCCTTAAAAAGCAAAAATATCAATTTTATACATTTGGTTTCCAAAAGATTTAATTAACAATTTTTGTAAATAAGCTGTATAGAAGCATTTAGTCTTTGAAATTGAGTTGCTATTTACACGAATTTATATATTTTTTTTTTTTTTTTTTTTTGACAAATTTATGCTTCTGTGTCATTTACTTTCTTAAATAAGCATTTACTTTCCATAAAAATTCACTTAACCTGTTATGGATTTACTACTAAATGGTTAAATGGATATATCAATATTACTGAACAAGACCATTATAATGATGTTCTAAAATTTAAATTATGATGGAAAATGTCTGAAATATTCAAACTTTAATAAAATAGTATTTTAAAAAATTTGTAGAATATTTTACTAAAATCTTCATTTCACGAGAAAGAAAACTTAATTTAAAAAAATGTTTGCTGATTACGCATTAGCCGACATGTGTCTATTTTTTATTTTTTTTTGACAAAAAATTAGAAATTGTGTACACTGTTTATCGAAAATCACATTTTCGGAGGTACTTTAAAAATAGTCCAGTTCACGAGAACGAAATAATTGAACCGAAATATTTTGGGAATTTTTTGTCTTCGTACAAATCGATGTATTTTAATTTATATTTGTAATTCACCTACATTGTTTGTAATTAATGAAACTAATTTTTTGTTGACGAATTTCTTACTTACACTTCTTCTTCAAATTCGTTTGACTGACAATGGATAATACAGCAAATTAAATTAATTTTTCATATACCCATTTCGGTATAACATTCTATTTTATTGATAGGAAAATTCCTTAGCTGTTTTATTCCAAATTCTGCAACCTTTCCTTCCCAATTTTTGTTTAAACATCATTCGTTTGGAATTATTTTTGAAAATTTTTATTTTTATCGAGCTAATAAATGTGTGATATAACTTTATGATAAAATTCATATAATTCTTATTATCAGTGAAGAATAGAAAATGATTTTAAAATGGGTACCTAAAAAAAACGTGTATATAAAAAACAAAAAGTTTTAAAATTAGATGCAAAGGACTCAGTCCGCATAAACTTCAAATCAAATCATTTAGGACTTTGATATTTATACCAGTTATTATTTGGACCTATCTATCTCTACATGTTTATAAAAAGTTAAACAAATAATTTATATATCCGAATTTTATAGTTTTTTCTAAACAAAAAATTACATTTGTAAATTTAAAATAATTACCTTAAAATAATCCATTAATTGATAAGTTATGGTAAATTTCATATGGTTACAAATATTCGTACATGTCTTCAAGTATTTTATTTTATAAGTTTAACTCTTGTCATTATTTGTTTCCTTTTGTTAACCATCCTGTAATTAAAAGCAAAGACTTTTGTAATTATTCTTTTAAGAATATTTTGGGTTTTGATATTTAATCAACCAAAGCAACAAAATAAATAAATGGGAACGTTTTCTGGTCATGAATGTTTTATAGCATTTAATATATTACACATTATTATGTAGTATAATAAAGGTACTTTACATATAAAATTTTATTTTTTAATATTAATTAGTATATTTATTTTAAAGCATACTTCTAAGTAAAATCTGTGTTAAGAAGGAAAAAATAAATAATTAAATTTTACTTCTTTTTGGATATCAAATCGTATGTATACAATTTTAAACTCATTGACTATGAAATATCTCAAGAACTTGTACGAAAATAAGATGGTATATTTTAGAAGTCGATATGTACTATCACAAAATATATATATATATATATATATATATATATATATATATATATATATATATAGATATAGATATTTAATTTTTCTAAATTAATATTTTTTAAAATAATATTTCAAGTTATAAATTTTTTCCAAAATTAAATTTTTAATTACGTTCACTTTTCATATACGTTTCTTTGTCATATTTCTAAATATGTTCTTATTTTTTTCATTTCATTTCATATTTTTGAAATGTATTTATGTATGTATGTCATTCCATGAAAAACCGCCCAAAATTTTTCCTTAGGATCCTTTACCTTGAATATTTCCATTTCGATTGAACTTTTATTTTATTTTATTTTTTTTAATTTTGAAAGATTCGCGAAATTATTCACGATTTATAATTTTGAAAAGTAAACAAAAAAAAAACAAAAACTCGGAAATGGAGATATTGGAACACCAATATCTCTATAAGCTGTAAACGAGTTTTAATGAAGATGAATATGTCCTCTTTAAACACAATAATTTAAAAATAATATTACCACATAACAATGCATTTATAATTCAAATGATATTTTAGGAAGCATTTTTAAAAAAATGTTTACCCTTTCAATTTTTTTCTTCCTCTGATATTAAAAAAATTATAATGATTTTTTATAATTTTTGTATTTAGGCATAAGTTTATTGAATATTTGTAAAAAAATACATTTTAAAAGTTTTATTGGACACTCAACTACAAACTAATTAACCTTCAATACTAGACACGGTGTAAAAATGTTACTTGACTCCACTGTTAAGTATTTGTAAAAATACTCATAGAAACAAACAGAAGGGACAAATGAAATAATAACAACATTGTTAATTGCTACTTAATAAGTGGCTAAACAATAACAATTATACATTGCTTCATTTACTACCTAATTGGTAGCTTTAAGTATATAAACAATAATAATTGAAAAAAGAGAATACAAAATAAATTGTAAAAAGTTTTATCGTAAATCATTCGTTTTACTTAATAACATATAAAATAAGTTACAGATTCTATTTCCCGAAAAGTTGTAAGTTAAATAGATGATGTTTACAGAGAACACCACAGTGGGATGCTGAAGAGCTGATGACGGTGGTAGAAAATGCATTCCATTCCGCCGAGTGTTCAATAAAACTTTTACAATGTATTCTTCTATAATTATTCAATGAACTTAAGTCAAATACCAAAATTCTAAAAAAAACTATAAAAAAAGTTCAACAGAACAACTGCAAACTAATTAAAAATTAGTTTGTTTACTAAAAAATGTAATATGAATTTTTCTAGGACAAAATCTATGGCTAAAGGAAAAACTGCATGTCGTTTTCCATTTTCCTAATTTTTAGAATTGTTGTATTTCATTACATGTTGTGTAAATTATTAAAAAATCTGTCCATAACTTTTATAAATTAAAATGTATTTTTTTTTTTCATATTTCCTATATTTAAATTCGTGATTGAATTCAAAATAGTTATTTAAAATATGCAGTTTTTTAAGGCATAGATTTTATTTTCATAGTATTATTAAAATGGAATAAGTACATAATTCAACATATTCAAGATATACTTTAAAATTCCATTTTAAAATATATTTTGAAAAAATGTAGCTTGAGAAGCTTTTATTTTATAAAAAGAAAAAGAACGGAAAAAAGGGTATCCTGAAAAGTAATAAAAATCAATTATGTAGTTTTTGCTTTTTCCCACAAGAATGGTCCACTATTAGAAAAAAAATAAATATTACTACAGATTTTTTCATACAAAAATAAACTTTTTTTTAATAATTTTTGTGTTTTTCTACCCACCATTAAAAAATTATGGGGCGTATATTGAGTTTGTCATTCTGTGTGTAACATGTCGAGATAATCATCTAAGACCCCATTAAGTATATATATTCTAGGTCCTCGTGAAAATCTAAGACGATCTAACGATTTTTGTTCGTCTGTCTGCCGGTAGAAAGCAGAATAGGGCTCGGGGCACAAAATTTGGCTCAAATGTTTTTCTTATACTTATAAAGTTTGTCTGATATCGAAAATAAACAAAATCGATTCATAAAAAAGTTATGGAACAAATACTAGAAAAACAGGTTTATACTTTTAGGCCGATATATTATTATAATTCATTTTAGCCATAACATTTCTTAATTTATTGTTTGTGGTATAATACCTTTTTTTCCGGAATAAATACTAAAGTAATGTGTAATAAAAATATCTATCTTCAATATTAAGTAAAAATATTTAAAATAAATAATGCAAAAATTCTAATAAATACAACTGAAAACTTCATTCTTGTTGTGAGTGCATCATTAGCAAAAATATTATTTCTGAATTATACAATATTATTACAGTATTTTATAATAAACCAATAAATTCCGTCGTATATAGAAGGTCACCTGGTACCGGAGCAACTATTATTACAACTTTCAAACATTTTAAAAGAAAATTAAAATCGAAGGGGTAGAATTTTGTTCCAAAAATGCATTATAAAACTGCAATTGCATTAGGGGTGAATTTTTAAATAATCAATTTACCTTTGAATTATTGCCATTAAATTGGTCTCAGTTGGCCTTCATTAGAGCCTTGAATCATTTAAATCCGTTTATATCTTAAAGAGACACTGATATAGCGGCTACTATTTCTATTCTTTTTTTTTTTTAATTTTGAATGTACAAACATTTTTTGTTGGCTGTAGATAAAAGTTATTATTTGAATTTTGTTTAAGAATTTGAAAATTTTTATATTGGTAGTTAGCATAGAATTTTATTTCTTTGAGTTTTGTCAAGGGAAGAAAATTTTATATATAACTTTGAAAATTTTCTTGAACAATATGGTTGCAGCAGAATTAAATATATTCAAATTATACAAATAAAATAATTTGAACCCAACAAAGACCTAACGTTGAATTTTATTCACTGGTTATCGCAAAAATTCAAGATTTTCTATTATAGCCTGGATTTGATATTTTGTATTGGTAAGGATTTTGCTTTTTCTCGTTAAAATCGTAGATACATTTCTAATTAGTTAATAAATATTTTAGGAATCTTGCAAATGGCAGATTAACTGCTTAAATTTTATTTTGCTTAGAGGACCAGAAGTTTCAATAATATCAGGACAGCGGATACAACTGAGACTTCAGAAGAAAAAAAAATACATCATCTAAGACATCTTTTTTATTAAGTGGCATTCATCTGTTGATCCCCAAAAACCAACAAGTAGTTAAAATTTAGTGAAACTTCTAGCAGTGAAAAACCATTAACTTTTCTCTTACTCATCCACTAAAAGTTAGTGTGACCATTGTACCCGCTCTTCGCATTTGTTTAAAATTGGTTTCCCAATTGATCTGATATTGGAGTTCTATTCGTTTTTTGAACAAATCTAACTATCAAAAAACGACATTTTATTAGATAATTGCATTTTAACGTAAATTTTAAAGAATTTTTTGTCACTCTGACTAAAATTCGTGTTATTTGTGTGTTAATTTAAATATTAATTAATTTTGAAAACCGTGTAAATTTTATTTGGTCATCTAAATTATATTTATCTTTACTTAAATTATTTCATTCAAAAATGTAATCCACTCAAACTACACTTTATCACTCGCTAATATTCATTTTCCATCTACACAAATTCTTACCTATAATTATACAACCACACTCAAAATGCTCGCACAAATACTAATAACAGTTACATTTACTCGTTATGTGGATTATATTACGAATGAAAATCATAAATATTCATATGTCTACATACACATATATATTCATAGTCCATATAGAAACACACGTACTCATATGCAAAATTTGAATGACTTCTTGTTAAGTTTTCTACTCAAATACACTACGATCAGCTGGCGCCTCCTGACATCGTGGGATTTAAAAATGTAAGTTGAGATTATTTATTTTAATTGCCATTTTGATTAATTCTATCAAATATTCAATTTGTGGATTTTAATTACATACACACAAATATTATTACATTTGTATTATTAATGTACTTTTATTATCTCTTTGTTAAATAATTTATAATAACTCAATTAGAGTTGCCATATACAACAAATTTTTGTTCGTATCATAACATTCATAACATAGTACAATATAATATACATGATTATTAGACATATATTTGTTTTTTTATTCAAATTATATCTTAATTTATTGACACAATATACAATGATATTCGAGTGAAAGTTTCCTAAAATTCTCACTATTATTTTTAAATTTAACTTCAAATAATGTTCATAAAAAATTTGGGTAACCATCTCTTACATAATCTTTAATTTAATATTATTCTAATTCTTATTTTTTAGTTATTATTATTATTATTATTATTATTATTATTATTATTATTATCTTTTTACTTAATTTTTAATTTTTTATGGACATAAAATTCTGAATTTATGTTTATTATATATGAAAAGTGAAGTTATGAGTATGGGTTAGGCAACTTTAGTTTATTATTTTTTTATTTCGAGCTGACAACTAATTAGGTATTCTGTTATCATGGAGGGTGGGAAAAGGAATCAATGTAGCAAGTGTCATCTCAAGCTACAATTCTATCATTAACAACATTCAAAATTGCGGTTTTTTTATTTTTTGAGATCATCTTAATTCCTATGTATATATATATATATATATATATATATATATATGGGAATATTATTTTTGGAACACAACACACTTCTTAACGACGAGCACGGCCGAAATTAAAACCACCTCATATAAGGATCGTTATAGTGATTTTTAGCGCCCAATGTGGGGCCCTAGTTGTCGTAACTTTTAATTTATTCAAGTGTATTTTCATCTAGATGTTGAGAACTTATTATAAGCGTGATAATTTCTCTAAGTTTATGGTTCATTTAAAGATCTTATTTCTCTGGCTTTTGTATCATTATTTATATACATGTTTGGGCCATTTCCCCTTACTATTTCTATTTTTGTTCGGTATTCTTCCTCTGATAGACCGAACACTAAAAATCGTTTTTCTATTTTGCAATCTGAGGAAAATGAACTCGCTAGTACAATTAGGACAGCCAAACCACCACCCATTTATCTAAGAGAAATTAACTCGGACACTTTGGTTCGAAATTTGATCTCATTGATTAGTGAAGATTCCTTTTATGTGATCCCCATTAAAAGACGTACAATTTATGAGACCAAAATATAGGTAAATAGTGAAAACAATTATCGTAAAGTTGTATCAGATTTCGAAGAAAAGTTTCTATACTTATCATCAGAAAGGTAGCAAGGGTCTACAGATTGTTATAAATGGTATTGACTCTAGTGTTGAACCTGTTGAAATCAAAAAAGTCTAGAGGACAAAGGCTTTAAGATAAAAAATGTTATGAACATTAGAAATCGGGAGAAAATTCCTCAACCGCTCTTCCGTGAAGAACTAGAACCCGGTGATATGAAACTGAAGAAAATGAAACTCACCCTATATATAACGTAAAATATCTATTACACCGCAAAATTACTGTAGAAGAACAACATAAACGATCGGGCCCAGTCCAATGTATAAATTGTCAAGAATATGATCATATCAAAGCTTATTGATGATTGCCACCCAAATGCGCTGTTTGTGGAGAGTTACACAATTCATCGCAATGTAATAAATCTAAAGACGACTCTAAACTGAAAAAATGTAGTAATTGTGGAGGAAACCATACTGAAAACTACAGAGGCTGTCCCCTATATTCAGTCGTTAAAAAAATCACTAAGCCAGAAATCGAGAATTTCTCCGTTCAACAATTAAATATCCTAAATTCTATCCACGGCTAGGAGCTACCGATTCTTTCGTTAAATCGGTAAATAATTTTACAAGTTCAGTAAGCTATGCTGAACAAACCATGAACTGCCTAAAGATAAGTTTTTAGAACGCCAAAAGTATTCGCAAACACAAAAATGAACTCGAATATTTTCTTAAAAGATATAATGTTAGTCTCGGAAAACCATTTGACATCAAGAAGCTTATATAGGATAAATGGATATGCTTTTTATGAAACTAAGGATCCAAGAGATAGAACATGTGGAAGCTCTGGCATTTTAATAAAAACCCGTATCAAACACTACTTAATGTGTGATCTTCGTGAAGATTATCTTCAAGCTACAACAATCTGTATTGATGATTGTTACAGAAACTTTGTGATTTCATCGATATATTCACCCCCCAGGTTTTCAGTTTCAGAAAATCAATATGAAAATTTTTATAAATCAATAGGACCCCGTTTCCTGGCAGCTGGCGATTATAACGCTAAGCATACATTCTGGGGATCACCATAGGTCGTGTTTTGTTTAATACAATTTCTAAAATAGGTTTGAATGTTATTTCGAGCGGAGAACCCACATATTGGTCTACTGTTACGAGGAATTTACCAAGGGAATTAATTCATGTTAAATATTTATTAGAATTATCTTCAGGTCATTCACCCAATTTTGTTAATATATTGACCCCCGAGAAATTGTGTACCCCAATGGTATCTCATTGGTTGAAATATAGAAAATATATTAGAACTCATTGCACGGAAAATATATCGCTGAGAACAGCAGACGATATCGATCTCTCTCTCTAAATAATTTGAAAAAAGTTTAAAACTTGCTGCTCAACATGCTACCCTAACCCCCAACGAAAAAGATGTAATAGAATTTGTTCTGTGGATGTCGAACAGCTCTTGTCCGAAAATAGAAGAGTTCGAAGAGAGTGGCAAATCCACAGATACCTTCAACTCAGATCGAAGCTAAGAGAATGCCAAAAGCGCCTTAATAAGCTACTAGAGTATCAAAAACCTAGATGCTACCCCGTATTCGAAGTACTCACTATGGCAAGCTACGAAAAAATTGAAAAGACCAGTTGCAAGTAGACCCCCTCCACGTAATACAAATGGAGGCTGGGCAAAAAATAATAGCGAAAAGGGGAATCTGTTTGTTAGACATCTAAAGAACGTGTTTTCCCCAAATTTATTAGATGACATAATAGATTTGCCACCTGTTGTACCCCTTAACCCCTTTGTTTTGAGAATTGAGATATCGACAAGGCTATTGTTGATTTAAACTCCAAAAAAGCATCTGGTATTCACAAAATCAGTAAAAAGATGATTTTGGAGCTACCCCGAATAGCAATAAGAATAATACTTTTTATTTTTAATACTATATTACTCCTTGAATATTATCCACCAGAATGGAAGGTCTCATTGGTTACAATGATACCTAAGCCCGGAAATGATCACACTAAAGTAGAATCGTATATGCCTATTAGACTATTGTCTAATATATCAAAACCGTTTGAGAAGCTATTAATGAAAAAGTTGAAACCAATAGTGAACCGTTTCGATTATATTCCAACACATCAATTTGGTTTTAGAGAAAAACATAGCATATATATATATATATATATATATAAACCCTACCGAATTACTTCACTGAGTTTTATCATATTTTCGAAATATTAGTGAACGTCTGAAGTTTTTAATTTATTGATTATTGTCAATTTATAGCTTCGATTTTTTTTTTCTTATAGATTTAGTTATCATTGATTTACAATGGTGCTTTAATTAATGATTTTGATTCTTTTGGCTTTACTTTTGACCCATTTGAGAGACGATCATTTATATTATAATTAAACTGGTGCAATTTTGTTGATTTTTACAGTCGTCTTTTAACATTGTTTTTAATTTTTGTATACCTAGTGTTTTGTTTTCTTTCAGTTCTTTCTCTAAAATGGTCTTTTTTCGCTAAAATGCCACTGATTCGTAGTTTTGAAGATATTTCATCTCAGGTGAAGCAAGAAGCTTCGAACACCAAGGTGCTGCAGGAGATGCGGAAAACGTTGAAAAAAACAGTAGGTAGGCCGCGGACACGCTTGTAATCTCGCAGAGAGGCTATGGATTTCGGAAATATTGATGTTACTAAAGTACGTCGTATTGTGGAAGAATCTCTTAGAGATTTTAAAAATGATATGGCTCCTATGATAGCAGATCATATTAGGAATATTAATTTAGGTAATCTAATACCGGCAACTCAAATCAGACGGGAATAACTAAGTATTTAAGATGATCAAAAAATATCATGAAATAGCCGTAGTGAACAGGGAAATCTTGCTTCTCGCAGTTATGATAGAAACGGTGATCGAAGTTCTGAAACAGTGCTTAATTTAATTCGAATTTGGATAATTCGATTTAAAGGGGATATTTCTGAAACAACAGTGGACAAATTTAATTACAGAATCAACACACTGACAAGTGCACATTTGCGTGGTGACTATGATCTTTTGTGTGAACATGCCTATATTGTTTTTGAGGCTAAAGCTTTAAAATGGTTCTGGCAGTTCCATCGAAATTGTACTGATATGCTTTGGGATGATTTGTTCGAGACATTGAAATGACAGTACAAAGATTATAACATCGACTTTGATATTAAGGACGAGATTTCGTGAAGAAAACAACCTCATAACGAGACCTTCGACGAATACTATGACGCAATTATGGTACTGTGTGTCAGACTTACGACACCACTATCGGGCTTTGAGCTATCCAATAAAATTGGAGACCCGAGGTTAAACGTGAGTTACTACATTTGTAGATAATTTAAATAGCGCAAAAACGTCGTGCAATACGGAGGCATGAAAAGTCCGTTAAACATTTAGTCTGTTTATCTAAACTCCTATATCAAAAAGGAAAGTGGTAGATGTGGTTGACGAAAGTTCGTTAGATAAGGACTCGTAAATATGTTTGATAGTTCTTTCAGGGCTATGTAGGAGTTGTGATAAAGCGGGTCATAGCTTTACAGAGTCACGGATGCGGAAAACGTATATAGGCCAAAATGTCTAAATTGCTCCTAAAAACGGGAAAACGAATTGAAGGATGTCCGCTCGAAGAAAGACGGATATCCGAAGCAAAATTAAAATCAATCAACACCTTTTAACTTGATTTATTTACAATAGAGTTAAATATACTAGCTATGACAAATTAACCGAAAGTGACAATTAAACTTGCCTTAAAGACAATACACCTATTGCAACGTCCCTATTATGTGCGGTTAGAAGAATACAAGCGTGTCAGAGATAGAATTTTTAATGAATACGACAAGACACAGAAACATAGCAGATCCTCAAAAAGGATGCACGATTACTATAATAGGGGCAAATAATTAAGAAAATATATTATGTTATAGTTAGTAAACAAATGTTACTAACAATTAAAATTATCGGTGATAATTTATGTTTCGGAATCGGTGATAATTTATGTTGGGAATCGTTTGATGTGAAAACGGCAGATGGTCAACAACAACAAATCTTGGGAACAATAGTTTTAGACATTGAATATAATAATCAAAATAAATAGTCTGAATTTCTTTTAATTCCTTCAATAAATCAGGACATTATACGTTTCTGGAAGGATTTTGGCATTAAAATTGTGTCTCTTAATTCAGTAAATGAAATTGTTGCGGATGAAAATCCAAATAATATGACATCCCTTCAAAAACACTGTTTTTGGTTTTTCATTGTTTCCCAAACTCGGAAAGAGACGGAAAGAGTACTGAGAATGCAACTCCCATTAAGTAAAGATATTACTCAATATCTCCAGCAAGAGAGGAACTCTTATGTGGAGAAATTGACAGTAAAGCTAACTTGACCATTAATATAATGAAGAGTAGTTTTGCAATTAGTCAGGTCCAATAATTAGGATATATTGTAGGAGAGGAAAGTCATATCTGAATTTAAAGTTCCCTAGTCCGTATAACAAATCTGCCAGTTTCTTGGTATAGCTGGTTGGTACTATCGACGATTACGCTACAATCACCTTTTCCATTTTACTGAGTTGTTGTTGTCAAGAAAAAATCATTTAAATGAACAGAAGAGGATCAAAAAGCCTTCGAGATAATTAAAAGAAAGTTGACTTCAGTCCCGGTACTTATTCACTCTAATTTTTAAAAGCTTTTCATTTTCCAAGTATACGCAAGTACATACGGAATAGCTCAGCTGGACGATAAGGGCAAATGGAAGACGACATGTCTCGAAAATTAAATAATGCTCAGATGAATTATTCGATAACTGAGTTAGAATGTTTAGCTGTTTTATTAGCGATCAAAAAGTTAGAGCCTATATAGAGGGACACACTTTTATAGCCATTATCGACCACGCGAGCTTCAAATGGCTAATGAAGCAAAAAGATTTATCAAGACGTTTGGCAAGGTGGTCTTAGAAATTGTAGGTTTATTACTTTACAGTCGAACAGCGTAGAGGTAAGGGCAATATAGTACCAAATCCATTATCGAGAGTTTTTGAAAATGGGACTTCTGTTGCCGAATTAGCATTGGAAACTGTACCTACAATAGATCTTAACTCCAATGCCTTTAACAGTATTAAATAAAGGCAGTTAAGAAATGAATTTGCAAATTCTCAATTACCTGCATATCGGGATCGGATACATTTATTTATAAAAGTACGAACTTAAAATCTTGTAATACTGATGAATCTGAATCACGGAAGCTTTCTGTTCTATGATGTGCCGAATGCAGCACACGGGGAAATAGCTGAAACGATTTATCGCATCACAGAATTTTTCTTTTAGCCTCACTTAGCTACCCATGTAAAGAATTACGTATTAAATTGCATGTCCTGCAAAATATCCTGGGCTCCTACATCATCCTTAAACCACCTGTGGGCCATTCCAACGGCTATACATAGACCACACACGACTATTTCATGGAAATAGTCGTGGTTAATATCGGAATTGCTATTATCTTAGACCATTTCACGAAGTTTACTTCTTTGAAGCCAGTTAAAAAATTTGTGACAAAGCGATTGTTGAATAAATAAGGAATGATATTTTCACATGTTACGGTGTCCCCGAAATTATCATCTGGGATAATTGTAGCCAGTTCAAATCTAAAGAATTTAAAAATCTTATTGACAAATTTGGGATAAATCATCAATAAACGGTGGTCTATAGCCCTCAGTCAAACGCGAGTGAGATGATTAATCACTCAATCAATGAAGCCCTTCGATCTTATCTTAGAAATGATCAGTGTAATTTGGATGAACATATACAAGTATTAACTATGCCATTCGTAGCAGCGTACATCAGACGACAGGATATTCCCCTTATGAAATGGTTTTCGGACATATAATAATAACCTATGAACAAAACTTACAAAAATTACAAAATGCTTCGGAAATTATAATTTTTTATGAGAACTGACTCTAAAATTGAACGGGACAACTTTTCACTTTTAAGAGACCCTATACGAACTAAAATAAAAGAATCCTATGATCGCAACTCTAAACACTACAACTTAAGATTAAGGAAGCAAGAGATAAATATTGGTCAGTCAGTACTACTCTGCAATTTTCAACAAAGTTTCTTAGTAGATAAATTTAACTCCAAACTAGCACCTACAGGAGTGAAAGCTGTAGTGAAAAAACGAATAAGAAATGTTTGGCGTATATTATTTCAAGTCACTTTTTTCAGATGAAAAGTTTTTAGCTGGCTACAATTTTCATTTGCTTTGTGATAGCGGCTACTATTTCTATTTCTACTTTTTTAAATTTTGAATGCATAAACATTTTTTGTTGGCTATAGATAAAAGTTATTATTTGAATTTTGTTTAAGAATTTGAAAATTTTTATGTTGGTAGTTAGCACATAATTTTATTTCTTTGAGTTTTGTCAAGGGAAGAAAATTTTAGGGTCTGATTCAGTACAACAAGAAAATTGTTTAGAATTAAAATTTGTATGAAAAATACTCAAAAAATATTTGAAGAAATGAGTAATTTTCATACAAATTTTAATTTCAAACAATTTGATTGTCGTACTGAATCAGGCCATTACATATAAATTTGAAAATTTTCTTCAACAATACGGTTGCAGCAGAATTAAATATATTCAAATTATACAAATAAAATAATTTGAACCCAACAAAGACCTAACATTGAATTTTCTTTGTTGGTTATCGCAAAAATTCAAGATTTTCTATCATAGCCTGGATTTGATATTTTGTATTGGTAAGGATTTTGCTTTTTCTCATTAAAATCGTAGATACATTTCTAATTGGTTTATAAATATTTTAGGAATCTTGCATTTGGCAGATTAATTGCTTAAATTTTGTTTTGCTTAAAGGGCCAGAAGTTTTAAAGATTGGTTTCAATAATATCAGGACAGCGGATACAACTGAGGCATCTTTTTTATTAAGTGGCATTCATCTGTTGATTCCCAAAAACCAACAAGTAGTTAAAATTTAGTGAAACTTCTAGCAGTGAAAAACCATTAACATTTCCCTTACTCATCCACTAAAAGTTAGTGTGACCATTGTGCCTGCTCTTCGCATTTGTTTAAAATTGGTTTCCCAATTGACCTGATATTGGAGTTCTATTCGCTTTTTGAACAAATCTAATAATCAAATTACGACATTTTATTAGAAAATTGCATTTTAACGTAAATTTTAAAAAATTTTTTGTCACTCTGACTAAAATTCGTGTTATTTGTGTGTTAATTTAAATATTAATTAATTTTGAAAACCGTGTAAATTTTATTTGGTCACCTAAATTATATTTATCTTTACTTAAATTATTTCATTCAAAAATGTAATCCACTCAAACTACACTTTATCACTCGCTAATATTCATTTTCCATCTACACAAATTCTTACCTATAATTATACAACCACACTCAAAATGCTCGCACAAATACTAATAACAGTTACATTTACTCGTTATGTGGATTATCCCTGCCAGCAATTAGGTGATAGTTTTATCCACTATCAGAAAAATGACTCTTTCTACTATTCTCAAGATGTTATTTTACTGTTAGTAAACAATTTTACAAAAACAAATAACATTAATTTCGATTTTTGATCTACTTATTCTATATTTCTTACTAACTAAAATATCGAAAAAGTCACTTAAAAGTTAGTTTTTGGATAAATATAAAATTACTAAAACTGTCTCCCATTAGTGTTCTCAAGATGTTATTTTCCTGATAGTAAACAATTTTACAAAAACAAATAACATTAATTTCGATTTTCGACCTTCTGAAAACAAAAAACCATTAAATTAAAAGCAAAAAATGTGAAGAAGTCGATGGCACTTAGTTGGCGTGTTACTTTCAAAGGCAAGCAGTCGATTTTTTAAAAAGTTTAAGAAAAAATTAAAAAAAAGTGTGATAAAAATAATATATATATATATATATATATATCATCAAACCTTTCAACTAAATTTTTAAAGTTGCTAGGCTCTTCGAAATCAAAAATATTCTGTTACAATTTATCAAAATATATCTATAATTTTTTTTACTAAGTAAGTTGTTTCAATTTTCCCTAACCCTAACCCTAAATGACTTTATTCGTCACAAAAAAAAGCAGTCAATAGTGTCATTAAAAAAGTATCCAAACTGCGATACAGTTTTGCCCGAAAGATGACTCCTCTTCGATAGGAAAATAACTTCTTTTTCTTTTACTATTTCAAAATAAATATGGATACTATTTAGTCAAAGTTTGGATAGTAATGTTGATAGTATTAAGTTAGAATTTCGACAGAAATAGTGACTTTTTCTGCTCCTTAAAATGACTCCAATTTGACACATAAAAAAGCACTTAATAGTGTCATTAAAAAAGTATTAGAACTGCTGCACACTTCTTCCCGCACGGTGACTCTTCTTGGATAAGAAAATGATATCATATTCGACTGTTAAAAGCAACTTGAGGTTACTCTTTAGTGCAAATTTGGATAGAAAATGTTGGCAGGGATATTACGAATGAAAATAATATTCATATGTCCACATACACATATATATTCATAGTCCATATAGAAACACACGTACTCATATGCAAAATTTGAATGCCTTCTTGTTAAGTTTTCTACTCAAATACACTACGATCAGCTGGCGCCTCCTGACATCGTGGGATTTAAAAATGTAAGTTGAGATTATTTATTTTAATTGCCATTTTGATTAAGTCTATCAAATATTCAATTTGTGGATTTTAATTACACAAATATTATTACATTTGTATTATTAATGTACTTTTATTATCTCTTTGTTAAATAATTTATAATAACTCAATTAGAGTTGCCATACACAACAAATTTTTGTTCGTATCATAACATTCATAACATAGTACAACATAATATACATGATTATTAGACATATATTTGTTTTTTTATTCAAATTATATCTTAATTTATTGACACAATATACAATGATATTCGAGTGAAAGTTTCCTAAAATTCTCACTATTATTTTTAAATTTAACTTCAAATAATTTTCATAAAAAATTGGGTGACCATCTGCTACATAATCTTTAATTTAATATTATTCAAATTCTTATTTTTTAGTTATTATTATTATTATTATTATTATTATTATTATTATTTTTATTATTATTATTATTATTATCTTTTTACTTAATTTTTAATTTTTTATGGACATAAAATTCTGAATTTATGTTTATTATATATGAAAAGTAAAGTCATGGGTATGGGTTAGGCAACTTTAGTTTATTATTTTTTTATTTCGAGCTGACAACTAATTAGGTATTCTGTTATCATGGAGGGTGGGAAAAGGAATTCTATCATTAACAAAATTCAAAATTGAGTTTTTTTTTTTTTTTTTTTTTTTTTTTGAAAATCATCTTAATTCCTATTTGATTACTTACCGTAAGATCTTTTGTAGCAGGCTCTAAGATATATATATATGGGAATATTATTTTTTGGAACACAATACACCCCCTAATGTCGAGCATGGCTGAAATTACAGGTCCCGTTCCTAACATACTCACACCTCCTTTAAGGATCGTTAAAATATTAACATTTGAAGTTACTTACTTTTCAGAATTGTTTAAATTTTATAAAAATTAAGATCGTGAATAGTTTCGCGATTTTTTGAAATTGAAGTAATTATAATCAGAAGGACTAAACGACTCCACAGGTTATGTGCGTACCAAATATAAACAAAATCTGATGACCCTCCCTTAATAAATTGCACTTTTTTACAAATCTCTCGAGCAATGAACGATGTATATTTTATTTTGGAAAATCAAAAAAAAAATAAACAATTTGTAGTTTAGGAGGATTATATGTAGTTGGTTTATATATAAAAGGCTATCTGCCAAGAACTAATTGTTCAAGAAACATAACAACTGTTTCTTTCACTAATTTTTTAACATTTTGAAATCTGCTCTTCTATTATTTATTAATAATACTTCAACAAAATCTATTATTCACGAAGTTATGGTAGACAGCCCCAGCTAACTGACCGCAAACTTTGATAAAACTGGTGGGCAAAAAAAAATTTTCGTCCTCTGCTTTCAGTGATTTTCCATCAAGTCGTGACCTTTTTATGGGCATGTCTAATCAATTACAGGAGTATATTTTACTATAACTCGGGAACGGGTGTCCACTTTAGATAATTGAAACACGAAGAGATGCAGACGAAAACAGTATTCTAGTTATCTTAACATTGTTTTTTATCCACTTAAATTTTGAGAGTAAGAATAACTAATCAGTTCAGAAAAAATACGGAAGTAAGTTAGAGTCGGTCAATTCCGATCAAATAATATCACGAATCTCATTATGATTGCAACAAAAAGAAAAACCAAAAATGTATTTAGGTATTTATGAATAATATATTTCGTTTAGGAAAGTTAATATTTATCAAACTTTTGTTGCTCAACTTATTTTCGACGTCATATACATTATATTTATTAATACAATATCTTTCTGCTAATATTATCTGTAAAAAAAATATTTAAAAATAATTTCATATAAGCTTATTTTATTGTTTTTGTTATTTCAGTCTGGTTATTTGGATGTTGTTGTGCCACCTGATATCCTTAATCATCCAGAACAAAATCTTGAAGAAAGTATTACCAATGAAGGTGGCACCATAACACTTATTTGCAGTGCGACTGGTGTGCCAATGCCAACAGTACAATGGAAACGTGAAGGAGCCAAGGATATTATTTTACGAACGGAATCCAGAGAAAGACAAGGTGTGTCAATATATCTAATCCATTATTATTATTTTTTTTATATAATAATTCACTTAAATAAGTTCATAATTTGTCAAATAGGTTTGGAAAAACTTTATATGAGCTTATATCACTAACATTCAGCTTTTTACAAAAGCTGAGTATTTTAACTTTTATAGATCATTATTAAATCTGAATTTCTAGTGTTGAGTTAAACCTATCTTAATGGAATTTCTCAATAAATGTGATAAATAGTTAAAACTTGAAGTGGTGAAAAAATTTTTAATTAAAAAAAGAAAAAAAACTGGCGGTCTTTTTTCGACTGTTATCTTTGGTATATTTCCAAGGCTCTCAAAAGAATCAACTTAGTGTTTGAAGATTTAGTAATAATTTATAATTTTATTTTAAAAATTAGTCTTAAGTTATTTTATCAAAAGTCAACAAATATAATAATAGAATGTTTGTCGTGCAAATACTTGGGTTAATTTTTAATAAAATAAAAGCAATTCTTCTTAAAAATCAATTTTACTGCAATGAACAATTTTTTTTATTATATTTTTTATTTAATATAAAAAGGTAAATTCAAGTGAAATAAAAATAAATAAATACTTTTAAAATAACATTTTCATTAGGGTGCTCGATTATTCGACATTTTTGCGGATACCGGTTTGCGAATAGTTCGGTTGCATTTTTTGAAATTTCGAAAAAGCCGGTTAACCGTTTTTTTACAATAAAAAAACTGTATTTTATGTGGTTTATTTAAAAACACCAACAATTTATTCAACTTTCTTGTCAAAAAATACAATAAAATAATACTTACGATATACTATATTTATTTCAAACTTTAAAAAATTCATATCAACAAAAAAAAAAAACTAAATTAGAAAAATATAACAAAAATCATCAAGAAATTATAATAATCAATAGGATGTATCACAGACTAATGCCCAGGTATTTTGTTTAAAATGTTCTATTAAAAATAAAATACAATTTAAATGCTTTGGAGAGTATCTGTTTTTTTTTCTTTAGTTTTTAAGAAACTAGATACAGAAAATTATTTTTCACTTAACGTGCTATTTCGATACATAATAATTAAAACATTATATGATTTTTTAAATCTTTTAGACTTTTTATTGCATTTGTCTAAACATATAAAGTCAGTTATAAAGTTTGTTTTATAGTTTTAATGGTATTATTTAATATATTCTCCAAGTAATCAGAAGCATTTATTGATACATCGTCTTCTTAATCGGAACAATAATCCTCCTCTTCGATGAATAAGCGACTATATAATTTAAAGGGAAATTGTTTGATTTCAGTTGCAGAAGAGTATTTGAGAAAATAATCGCTTTTGGGTAACTTTGCTGTATTTAAATATTGCAATAATGTATTTAAAACCTTTACGCGACGTTCGTTATACATTCAAGTAAATCTTGTGCCACTAGATCTTCAGTTTTTGACAGGCTTTTCAGGAGAAATATAAAAATTCATTCAGTTTCTAAGAAGGTTGGTTGAATTTTTAGATAACTGCCTAACTGCAATATCTGAAGGCTTTAGAATATTATTTAATTCCACCAATATTTTTAAGTCCTTTTCATTAAAAGGTAACTGTCTCAAGTCTAAAAGTGCATAATTTACACACTTATAAATCCCTAAGAATTGAGAAATCATTTTCGCCAAAGAATTCCAACGATGCTTCACATCGTGAATTAGTTTAAGTTCCCCCTTTTCTTGTTCTTTAACGTAAGCCTGAAGTCCTTTCTGTTTTTCGGGTGATTTATTAAAAGTTTTCACACACGTTCTAAGACGGCCAATAACTGTATTTAAATTGTTTTATAAACAAACATCTTCATTGCCTAAATAAAAAATGTGAAAGACTTCTTCGTTTTCTTCAAAACTAGAGTGTATTTTTTTATACTCTACACCACCATAGGTGGTTGTGGTATTATGCTTTTGTGCTGATGTTTGTAACGCACAGAAAAAATAATCCAACACTCACCTTAAAGTATATATCGACTCAGAATCATTTTTTGAGTCTATCTAACGATGTCCGTCTGACTTCAGGACGAAGCCTATTGAAATTGGTTATGATCGGTTCATTATTTCACCTAGCCCCCATATAAATGTCCCCCCGGAATAGGGGTTTAACGATCATAGATGTTTTAAATATTTTAATGAAATTCGGTATAAGGAAGTTTTGTATGTTTTAATCCTTGTGCCAAATTTCATGAAGATCGGTCTACAATTGACCATAGCTTTCATATAAAACACTCTTCCGAAAATTACATACACTTGTTAGTATCAAGTTTATATTAGTTATAAATATGCTTTATATAAGTAGAAATTACAGTGACAAATTTTATGAGGATCGCATCCATAGCTCCCATATAAGCCCACTTTCGGGAATCACCTTAAAGTGCATAAATTCATATGAATGTTAGTAATATTCTGTATTCGTGTACTTTAATTTACACTTAATAAAAAAATCAGTAATGTAAGTCCCCTCCACAAATTTTGACAGACATACACAATGGTGTGGGGTATCATATCGCCGGGCTTGACCGACAATATCTTTCTTATTTGTTTTTTTTTTTTTTTTTTTTATTAACATCATATGTTATAAATTAAAAAAAATCAGCTAAGTGAATAAGTACATGTGAATGTATGTATGAATCTATTAAGTTAAACCTGGTTAACATGACATGTTTTTTCAAAGTTCCAAATTGTATTTTTATTTTTGTCCTCATATCATAATATTAAATTATATGCATTTGAAGAAAATGGAAAAATAATAACAAAAAAATTACAGGTCTTAAAAAAACTAGAAAATACTGAAAATTAGAAAAATCGAAAAACGGGTTTTTTGGACAAAAAAGCCGGTTTATTCGACATTCAAAAAAAATAGGCATTTAAAAAAACCGACGTCACCTAGCTCGAAAAAATCGACTTTAAAACCTCTTGAAAAAGCGCATCATTCACCCTAAATTGCACGCTGAATATAAATCTGTAAAATCCATCTTTTAATTCTTATGGTTTGCTTGCGGGATATAAGTTACTAAATTAATAGGAAAAAATTAGAAATTTAAAAAATTAAGTAGGGCTTCCTAAATTAAACTACATAAAATAAAATACTTATCATAGTAAAGTAAAAATGTATATTCTTATACTTTCGTTTCAGTTGTAAAAAGTGTGGAAGGAGAAAAACTTGTGCTGGGGAATGTACATCGCACTGATATGGGTGGATATTTATGTATTGCATCGAATGGAGTTCCACCATCAGTAAGCAAACGATTTGATGTCCATGTAAATTGTGAGTCTTTTTTGCTCTTATTTAATCATTTTTAATAGAATTGTTCCGACCAGAGACTATAAGACCCGGTATTATACTGCTCACTTATTTTGCAAAAATCGTACTTAAGTTCTTAAAATTGTTTCATGATTGAAAACTTAAGTATTCTTTTTCCATCCCTTAAGTTTTTTCTAAGTATTAAAATTTTTTGATTTATTGAAAATAAACAAAAACATAAAATCTAATAAAATTATTTTAAATTTTAGAAAGATTTCAAATTCAAAATAGGCTCTAAAGTTATATTTTCTTTGTGGTTATGTATTTTGTATCAACACATTTTTAATTCTACATCCCATAAACTTAGGTTTCTTTACATCTTTCAAGTTATTTAATTTTTTTCTAATTGTTGGTTTTTTATTTAATTTTGGTGATATATTAATTGGTGACATCAAAAAAATTTTTAGCACAAAAAAGTAAAATTGATATTTATAGTGGTTTTTGGCATTACTATAAGCAAATAGTAATCCAAATTAAAAGATATTCAATAAAAGATTAACACAACTAGGATAAAATATTTTAGAATAAATAAAAATATTTATGATATTTAGTTAAAGAAAAATTTTTGGAAAGTTGGGAAACTCCATTGTAAATATATAAGAGAAAGCTCTTTCCTTACACATACATTTGGAAGATATCTTCCATAGAAGATATTTACGTAATACCTTTTTGTTATTTTTCTAATATTGTATTTTTATCAGTTTAAAGAAAATTAAGCAATAAACAACAAAAAATAAATAAAATTTTTATTCTTTGTCATTTGCATAGTATATTTTATCTTCAAAATATCGTCCTTTTTCAGTAAGGTGATAATCACCTCCGCAATAAATCGATGATATTCCAATGAAATAATCTGGAAGAATTTAATGTCATACTTATATTTTTCAGTCACAATTTTTTCAGCTGTTGAAAAATTATTAAAAAATTAAAAATTGTTCAAGAAATTGTTTGTTAGTTTTTTTTAACAAAAACTGGATCTTTTATGTCAGCGTTGTAGTAATACGTACTTTATAATTTTAAGATTGATATGTATGCTTTACAAGATGTAAAAGTTGTCTTTATTATATTATTTCTAGGTTAATAATTTAAGCTTAGTGATCATTTTTCTGTACATTTCTACATTTATTACATCTTCATTGTCCGGCAGTATCTTCTTTTTTTTACCTAGATTATTATCTAGTAATATTTCCTACTTTTCTTCTAAGCGTATTAATTTCTTATTTCTTGCAAATATTGCCTGTGAGGCATAATCTCTCCCGATGGGGGATACTTCCGCAATACGAATATGATTCTTACGTTAACAACTTCTAAGGAATATTATCATATCGTATTATTTTGTTTGCAGGGTTGTTTATTTTTCTTTCAACTTAAATTTAAAACCGTAAAACGAAACCTTTCACTTAAAAGTTTCTTAACTACGTTTGCACTTAAGTATACACTAAGTGAACAGTACAAAACCGTGCCTAAGTGTTATAAGTTAAAAAATTTTCAATTTTTAATTGTTATTTTTTAAGGACTCATTTTGTAAAACGAAACGTTTGAAATTTGTATGAAGAATACTGGGAAATTTTTTGAAATTTGATTTTTTTCCATACAAATTTCTACCGTTTGAAAACGTTTCGTTTTGCAAAATGTGGCCTTTAGTTTTAGAAATAAAAGGTTAATTTCGATTTATCGTCCAAAAATTACTTTTAATTTTAAAATTTAATTTTAAATTTTAATTGAAAATCAGAAAAAAAAATAAAATAACCCAAAAAAATTTTTTTTGGAACTTGTTTTAAAATAATTAGTTTCAGAACTAGTGTAATCAGGATCACTTCAGATTCTTTAATAACATCCCTAGAACTAGCGGCATTGCAAACAAATTCGGCATTCATGGAGTAGAGCGGAATTGTGACTCTAAACCAAGCAAAAACTTCGCCTACTAAATAACATGTTTTGTAAGCGAAAACAATATGAAAAACAGCTTCCACTCTTGGTGATATAACTGATGAATTTTATTCGCAATGTGCAAAATTTCAACAGTTTTTATTTGGGTACCAAAGATTGGAACCCACGTCACTACACTGTTTTTGTTTGCTAGTCTGACGTCTTACTTGCTCATCCACAATCGTGTAGCGGTAGCGGTTTATGCGTTAAAAGGTGGTTTACATATAGGGACATAAATCAACATATTTATTAGAAAGTTGCATTTGCCTCATTTAGGAGTTGAACCATCTTTTATATTAATACTCAATTTTTGTATTAGATGCTCTAGACAACTGAGCCACGTAAAATCAAATTCTTTTATATTTACTAAAAACTACTTATATAAATTACTGATTCCCAAATGAATTCCTAGAACTTTTTAAAAAGTAAATCCAATAAATTGCAAAAATTTCATGCCATTTTCATGCAATCTGAAAGTATCTACAGAACTAATATGTTATTTCCTGGGAATGACCCAGCAAAAACATAATTTCCAATTCTTAATGTAACAGCTTCCTGCACGCATTTTATTGTTTCCTTAATCGCCACTCCTAGCATTACCCATTAGTTCTTAAATAAGTATATAAAATTCAAACAGGGTTCAATTCCCTACTGAGCCAAATCAATTTTTTGTAAATACTATTTGTATATACCCCTCAATGAAGACCAAACGTCAGACCAATAAATATAAACAGTTTAGTGATATGTGGGTTCACATATATATCATGTGAGCCAAATGTTGGTGCTTTTACTATTTTTTTTTCGTTTACAAAACACATTATTTAGTAAGCGAAGTTTTTGCTTTTAAACGAAAAGAAAAAATATTATAAGATTTTTATTTTTGTTTTTAAACAATACTCAGGTGCATATTCCTATAAAAGCATTTAAAATTTTTGTTTTTCTCCGATGTACATTAGTTTCTCTTAACCAAAAAGAATGTGTTGTTACAAGTAAGTTTCTGGTGACAACATCACTGTTTACTGGAAATATTTTTGTTTCAATTGAAAAATTTCATCAGCTTAAAGGATGCCCGAAGGAACTTTTCTTACAGACCAGGAAAAAAATTCAAATTAAATTCTTTCGTGATCAAGGCTGTTCTAACAGAGAAATTAGATGAAAAATGAACCGTTCAGAAGGAGCTATTCGGGGCTTTCTTAAGAAAGAACAGAGTGCGGAAGGCAAAAAATTAACGAAAAGGCAAATTAATAAAATAAAAGAAGAAACTTACCGCAATAAATTAAATTCTACAGAAATAAAAAATAAACTGACCCTTCCTGTCACTTCCAAACATATTTCACACATTTTGCGAACAGATGGTAACATAAAGTGGAAAAAAGCAAAATGTAAGCCAATATTAAAACAGCATCATAAGGAAAATTGTTTAAAATTTGCGCGGAAATACGTGAAATGGACAGATGAGTGGAATAAAGTAATATTTTCTGATGAGAACAAATTCAATTTGGACGGTCCCGATTCATATACTTGCTATTGGCATGATTTGAGGTGGAACGAAATTCGTATGTCGAAACGCAATTTCGGTGGAAGCAGTGTTATGATTTGGGCAGCCTTTTCTGCTGCAGAGAAATCAAAAATATGTTTTGCTCCAACTAAGATGAACAGTGCAATTTATAATGAACTGTTGGAAGACGCTCTTCTCTCTTTTATGGATGAAAAAATTGATGAAGATTGTATATTCCAACAGGATAACGATACAATCCTTGTCTCGAACCAATCTAAATCATGGTTTAATGAACATAGTATTCCACTATTGGACTGACCGGCTTGCAGTCCGAATTTAAATCCAATGGAGAATCTGTGGGGGTACATGGCCTATAAAGTTTACGCAAGAAGATCACAGCATGAAACCATAATGACAATAATGAAGTTAAAACTAAAAATTAAGCAAGCCTGGGAAGAAATTGACACTGATTTTCTTCAAAAATTAGTTGAATCAATACCGAACCGAATTTTTGAAGTTATCCAAAACAAAGGTTCATCAACACATTATTAATTATGCTAAATTGGTTCATTAGTTTAATTGCGTATATAGGAAAATGCCATAAAAAATCGCATTAAACTACCAGAATTACAAAGCAAAAAATTAATGTACATTTTAAGTTTTTTGTTTTTATGTTTCTAAGTGAAGTCAATAAATAATTAGTTTGTAGATTTTTTTTAACTTTTTATAGTTTTTTAGACTTTTTATATTCGGGCTTAAGTTCATTGAAAAAACTTCAATTAACTTAAGCCCGAATGCAAAAATTTTAAAGAAGTCAATAAATAATTTAAAAAATTAATTTGTAGTACTTTAATTAGTTTTTGGCCCCATTTTTGGTAAGTTGATTTATGGGAATACGCACCAATGTATAATTATTGTAAATTCAATTTTTTATTAAAATTTACACAGAAAAAATAAAAATGGACTTCAATTACGAAATTGTTTACATTTATTAAATTTTTATTTGATTTTTCTCCAAACACCAAAATGATAATATTAATTAATTGAGAACAATAGATTTTAGCTTAAATTTTAAATTACCTTTTTCAATCAAGTTAATTAGAATTATGATTGAACGTTTACCTAAAATCAACTAAAAGTTTTATTAGTTCAATTATACAATTAATTAAATCCATTCCTAAAAACTAGCCAATTTCAATATAATTGTTTATTCAACTATTACAAATATTTAAATAATACAATACCAGCAAAATTGGATAAAAAGTACTAAAACTCCAAATTTGGTTGAACGAAATGAAACTTAACATATTTTTTCATCTTGTCATCTTATACATTCTATTAAGATCCCAGATAATCACGTATAAATCCGGTTTTTATGATATTTGACCTCGAATATCTCATGTAGCTCACACGTGATTTTAGGTGACTTTTAATATATTGTATAAGACGCCAAAACGAAACTATATGTCAAGTTTCCTCCCATCAAGTTTGACTATAGTACAAATGTACAATGTTTACTGTACATTGAATATATGTATGTAATGTTTCTGTAAAAGTCCGTTCTAAATATACACATACGAATATTTTAATATATACTTAAATTAATTCCCGAAAGTTTGCCATAAAGCGTTTATATCCTCAGGACGTGTCAAAAAATATGTTGATATTATCTTATCTACGCGCTTTTTCTACCTAGAACGAGATACCAATAAAAATATTAATGACTATAATAGCTTGTCTAAATAAAGCGTCAAAAACAATCAATATGTACTGACTTTTTTTACACAAATAATCATCCATAGAACAGCTCAGAATCAAACTTGATATTGAATATAACCTTAAGTACCAATTATGGAAACATCTACAAAAGTAGCGAAATGGTTGATGACCTTACAAAATATTTAAAATGCTTACTTACAAAATAATTGTGTAATAAACACGTCTTCAAAAACTGAGGAAATATTTACAAACTATAGAAAGAACCAAAACAGTTGGAAATGGTTGAAAATTTACTTTAAATTATTTTATTTCTATATCTTTTTATTTACAAGGTTTTCTTTTTTCTTGATTTTTGCCAAGAGCTGTTGATTTTTGTCAAAAATTTTTGAACCAATTGGAAAATTAATTAAATTAATTAATATAATTAAATTTAAATATAAAATGAGTTAAATAATAAATATTTTATTAAAAATTTATATGGAATAATTTTTTCTGTGTAGAGGAATAGATATTTTGTTGAATGACATGGAAATATTAGTGACTTTATTAATTTGTAGGGAAAATACTTTTAACTCATTTCCCATTTCAATACACGCTTCGTTTAAGATAACAATATATCAAGGTTAAACTAATGACTATATTAAATATTTGTGCATAGACAACAAGAATGTGAACCAATGATCTACATTATTCGTGAAACCACTAAATATTGTTATACATTAACGAATGAAAGTGAGATGAAAATTCGTTTAAAATTTGAAATTCTAATAATGTATTGTACTCCATTTATTCAAAAACACGCAAAAATCCAAGTAAAAATTAGGATGAAAAAATATATATTCTCACATAAATCGAAATATAATCTTTCATATACCCAAGAACTATTTTAATAACTTTCACAAGGACCGTTCCACAACTGACCTTCGGACCCATATAAAGACATCTCCTGATAATCACTTTAATACCCTTACAAAAGCTTAATATTTGTTTTGATACTAAATTTAAAATAAAAGTATCAGAATACTTAAAAAGTAAAATTGTACTAACTACTACAGACAAACTGTTATATCATGACAAAAAATAATCAAAATTAAAAGACCTTTTTTCTTTATTTTAGAGATCCTTGTGCCAGTTTTAAGTTTTATGATTTTATGATAAAGAGGAATATCACTCCTTGCCATTGATGACAATTTTGTTAAAATCGGTTAATTTAACCTTAACGATTATTTAACCTTAAACTTTGTTCTTTTTTGACAAAAGTGCCCGAGCTGTCCTACTTTAGAGGTCCATAAAAAATGAACAGTAAACGGTATGGAACTGATTCATAAGCGATAAAATTCACGATGACTAGTTTAATGAACACCTCAAATTAAAAAAAATCGAAGATATAAATAACATTTTAAAAACTGTAAAAAATGGAAAACACTTTGAAGATTTCATTAACCTGATGGTATACTTTCATTTCGTTTTGGAGTCAATATTTGATGACCCACAATTTGTCGCATAGTATAATTTATGGTGCTAAACATATCGCTCATTTCCGTCTTGGCTTTCGAAACTCAAATAATTTATTTTCAAGTAAAATGACTTTGAATATTTTTTGTATTTGTACAAAGAAAAAACATTGGCTTTTAAATAGTTGCAATTGTAGTTATTTTATACGAGTAACACCGTACAACTAAAATCAAAAATTTATCTCACACATGATAAATGCCACATACATTTGAAAATACAGAATCAATATAGTATAACTATGTTTTAAATTTTTTATTTCGTGTTCGTTTCTCCTTTAGCAAAAACTTTAAAGTTTTGAAGGATGTACGAGTTTAATTTTACTACTTTATAATTGTATTATATAGCGATATGCATATCAAAAGGAAGAGTGGAATTTTGGCATTATGACGAAAATTAAAATAATTCAAATAAAAGTTGTAAAAAAGTCCTTCAAAAATTTATTCGTTTAATATCCTAAAAGTTTTCAACAATTAATTTCTAAAATATTGTATATTAATGATGCCAATATCTAGTTTCAGCTACCAAAATTTCATGGTTTTAACCTTGTTATTTTAATTCATACAACAATTTGAAAATTATTCCTAAGAACATATGTAATTTTCAATGTAGTGAGACATCGAACATGCAAAACCAATATAGCTATTTTTGAAGCCACAGTATTTAAATTTTAAAAAATTCTTACCTTATGTGTAAAATCTCAGCAAAAACTTCGCCTACTAAATAATGTGTTTTGTAAGCGAAAACAATATGAAAAAAATTTGAATTTTCGATTTTGTTCACGATGTCCAAAATTTCATCAGATTTTATATGGTTACAAAAACAATTGTTTTGGATGCTGATTATTTTTTTACCAAGAAAAAATATTTGGCTCGGTTGAGATTTGAACTTGCATTACTTCACTGTTTATGTTCGTCAGTATGTCGTCTTACTCGCTATACCACAACCGACTTGTATTTTTATCCTTTAAGAAGTGGTTTTCATATAGCGATATAAATCAACATTATTTATTAAAAAAATATATATTTGCCTCAGTTGGGAGTTTAACCCTCTTTAATATTAGTACTCATTTTTTGCACGTAAAACTCAAATTATTTTTATATTTACTTATATAAGTACTAATTGGTAATACTGGCAGTGGCGATTAAGGCTACTATGTAATGCTTACAGGAAGGTGGTAAGTTCAATATTTATAATTTTTTAATTTTAAATTCATTACATATAAATTTTATCGGTGAAAAGATAGTAGGCTATGATTTTTTATTATAATTAATATAATTTGTTAAATAACTAAGAAGAACAAAAACTGTAGTCAGTCAAGCGCAACCATATAATAACCCAAATCATTATGTACGAGCGTTGAAGTTATTTTCGGTAGAGGACCTTATATGAAAACTATGATCATATATGGATCGATCCTTGTTAAAATTCATACTGCCGTTTACACACTTATACAAAAGTTATTTATGCCAAATTTAGTTCAAAATCTCTTCAAATTTGATAGTATCATTTATAATTATATAAATTTGAATTGTTGCAAAAAAATTTATACGTCTAAAAGTGACATTCTGAAATTGGTGCCGTATGGGAGATATGGTCAATTAGTGACCCATCTTTTCGAAATTGTATATTCTAATTTATACTTAAATACAAAATAATTGTGCCAATTTTTTTCCGATATTTCTCAGGATGGGGCCTCTTATGGAAAATGTGGCCAAATATATACCAAAGCTCTTAAAATTGGATTGTACGAATGATATAAATTTATAATATAAACAATATAATTTGTACAAAAATATTCGCATATTTAAGATAATTTTAATCACTAATGCGATTTTCTGGAGAACATTTGTATGGGGGCAAGGTAAAATAATGGAACAATTTGAACCATTTTCTATAAGCTTCATTTTTAGGTTTAAAAAAACGACTGTGCCAATTATTATTAAATAATAATTAAAAATGTGAGATTAAGAAAACATATTGTGATGTGTTTACAATTATTATGATTTCAAAATTATTTGTTGGAAAATTTTAAGGATATTGAATTTTGACAAATAATTTTACTGAAATTTCTAAAACGTATTTTATCATTTGATGCACTTTTGAGAAAGTGGCAGATTTTCAAATGATTTATTAAAAAAAAATATATATTATTTTTGAAAATTCCTAGTCATTTTAAAAGGTTTTTCGAAAACGAACAGCTTTCAAGTGCATATGGTTTCGTTCACGTATAAAAAATGCTAATTATTAAAAATTGTTATATCATATAGGTTTTCTACATTTGCAGTAAATAATAAATTTATTTGGAACTTTCATATGTCGTCTTTTTAAAATTTGTGTTAATAAAAAAAGACAACCGAATTTTAGTCATAGCTAGTTATAAATACAACCAAAAATAAAATTTCTAAAAAGTCATAGTTTTTTAAGTTTAATTTTAATTAAATTTTTTTAAAGAAAAAATTATAAAAGAAATATATCAAGAATGGTCATAAAATAAAAAAAATATGAATAAAATATAAATAGCTAAGTTTTGATGTGCACGCATTTTTGACTTGCCGATTTTAATAATTTTACTATTCTTGAGATCTATGGGCATGTGTTAGTTATATCCAATACTATTTTCCCTATACACCCACTATATACCCCTCTCTTCTTTGGTCGTTAATGGGTTAAAAGTGTGACGTGATAGAAATGTTTCGTTTAACTTTCTACACTATATCTAGTCTAAGGAATAAGAATTTTGTAGAATTATATTATGCACTTTTGTTGACCTGTGTTATATAACCGAGATTTTAAATAAAAACCTTTTATTTTAATTTTAACGTTTTGAAAAAACGCAGCTATATTTTATTTCATGTTCTGTTTCATATAAATTTTTAAATATGTACAATGTTTATTGCAAAAGTGAAATATTACTATTTTCGTGGCCTTTCAATTTTCTACGCATATTTATAAGTACTATGTGTGTATTATGAAATTGGCGTCATTTAAATATTCATCATAAATACGATACAGTTTTATACAATTTGTCATTGTTCGTTAAAGATTTGTCTGCTTGTATCGTTTCACATCACATGCTGACAAAAACATACTATAGTTGAATTCATAAATAATACTAAATGCAACAAAAACGTTTAATTGCTGCAAACACTTAACAATATTAATTGCTGTTGCGCTTTTGTTTTTGACCGGAAACATCAGAAGCATTCATCCAACTAGGTACTTAACTAGTCAAAAACAAAAATATAAAATACGAAGGACTTTTTATACTTCAACAGATGATGAAATGTGTTAACAAATGTAATTGAACTAAAAAGTGTTTGTAATATAAAAATGAGTTCAAATTATTAATACAAACTAATATTATTTCTGATCTAAAAATTTTAAGTTTAAAATATTTATTCTAGTTTTGTCATTAAAGTTAATACTAATTCTATTCAAATAAATTAACTTTCATTACTAGAATAATCAATTATTGCCATTGATTTGTTTTGGCGATGGATTTTGAAAAATTGCAAGATGAATTGATAGTGTAAGGATTGCAAAAAATAATATCAAATGCAACTACTTATTCTAAATATGCATTAATATATATATAAATAATATTAAAATAATAAGTCTTTACATACAAAAGAACATTTATTATTTCGTCCCGTATTTAAAATGTTCAAACTTGACAATTCCTTATTGGATTTTCAATGAAAATGTTAACGAACCTTTTAAAAGGTCCTTCATTGTATGTGTGTTTTATACAGTGTTTGCAGTTTCTTCATCTCTTAAAAGAACATATTTTAAATTATCAAAACTGTTACACGCGAGCATAAAATTAAATTAAGTTTTAAATTTTACAAATACTTTCACAAGACTCTGGGACGAACGGAACCGAAAAGAATGAAATAAAGCAAAGCAAAATAAAATAAAGCAAAAAACATATTGAATAAAAACAGACATTTTACATTGCACTTAATCCAGCAATTTGTTATGCTCTCCTCTTATTCTACATTTACTTACTTATTCTATCTATTTTAATATGTGTGCGTTTGTGTGTGTGTGTGTGTGTGTGTATGTTTGTTTGCTCTTTAATTTTATTCTTCTTATTTCTTTTATTTATTTTTGTTCGCATACGCTTGGTATACTCTTTTAAAACCGCTACACAGTTCCGCCATCCATCAAGGCCGTAAATCAGTTGGTGGGTGCCCCAGTCGAGCGAGAAGTTACTTTGGAATGCATTGTGGAAGTCTATCCGAAACCGTTGAATGGCTGGTATCGCAATGAGGGTAAGTAGAAAAAATGAAAACAAATGTTGAGAAAAAAAAAAAAAACATAAACCGACCGACCACCAAGTTCAATGAATTCTCTACCCTTCTTTATCTGATTATTATTGTTCTTCCAATATATAAATAAAAGACAAAACAACAGCATATACCAATACCATCTCTAACAATTTAACTTGATTTTGTATCCTTTAAGTTTGTATCGTGTGTTCAAATGTATAAGATTATAAGAGTGTCCAATAAAAGAAATTTTTAAATTTTGCAGAATTTTATTTTAGAACTCATACACCCCATGACTAATTTTAGGACTTCCCAGCAAAAAAAATGGAAGTCATTTTCTTCATCTTAAGAAGTTATTTAAACAACATCCACAGATGTTATTAAAAAGCGATTCAAATGAAGTTTACTGTTGCAAAACATTTAGTAACGGTTTCTGTTTTTGCAAATTCTTACCTTGTTGAAAAAAATAAGAAAAAAATTTTATGTCTATTTTCGGAAAACGGTCTTATGTGGAAACCATTGTCAATTATGGAAAGATCATTCAAACATTTTGGCACTCAGATTTTTGCTCATATGAAACATATTTGTGCCGAATAATATAAAAATATTGATATATTTCAAGACTTTCAGAACGTTAAAGTCCTATTAGGGGTGGATATTTCTGTGGGGTCTAGGCAAAGTAATAGACCAACCATAATAAATTTCAACAGCCTTCGACTTTATACCAAAATACTGAATTGTGACAAATTTCAATAATAATAAATAAATGCGTTAAAAGTTCATCTTCTAAAATTTTCTTGAGCTTTAAATTGATATTTCTAATCATATCTGGATATGTAGAAACTTTTTCTTCACTTCCATAAAGACTGCTGATATTGAGCTTCCTTATTGATGTACATATACATATATGTGTAATGTTTGGTACTCCACATGAAGTCTGCTTCCTAAAGTAAACGTGAGAATTGTTATTATAAAACGTTTTTTTTTTTACTTATAAATTGCACTTACCTTTATTATTTTACACAAAAACTTTTTGCTTGTTTCTTTTTCCGACAATATAAAAGTGACAAACGTAAAACAGCTGTTTATATTATGATGATAGTGTTGCATGTTATGCTAGGTGAAGTACTTGATTATTTTTTTGAGAATTATTACGTAGTAAATAATTAACTTCTTTATTTTCTTATTTAATTGAAACATATGAAGCTACATAAAATCTAGTTTTTAAGATATCATTCATTCCACGAGAGATTTGTCAAAAACGTTTTTTTTTTTTTGTTATTCTCATTTCGTAATATGTGACTTTAAGTGTTCATAACTCTTTAAATTTAACTCTTTTGATTTAAAAACTAATAAATATTGTAAATGATTATATAATTATATACTTCAAAAATAAAATGTTTGCTAAAGATGCACTTACAACAAGGATACAATTCTCAGATGCATTTTTAAGAAATTTCTACCTTTTTTATTTAAAATATTTTTGATAAACATTAACATTACAGAGTGCATTAGCAATTATTATGGGACAAAAAGGTATTATACCATAAATAACAAATTATGAAATGCTATGACTAAAATTGATTTTAAAATAAACTGTATGAAAAAATCTGAAGGAATATTTTTAAAAGTTTTTTTTTTTTTTAAATGGTTGATCATTTTATCCCAGAACAATTTATATTACAAGTTTTAGTATACGTTATAATTTGTATAATATCGGAGATAGACAAAATGGAGATATTAATTAAAATGGCTCCATAGTGTATGCATATGTCGAATATTAACAAAATTCGAAGACCTAAGAAAATTTTTGTGCGTTCTTTCTTACAATGAACGATATATTTTTAGTTTTACTTACATATTTTGTTTATGCTTTTTTAATTAAAATTTTCTTGCATAAATCTATGAGTTACAATCTGTGTGAAACAGATAACTAAATTTAGATTATACTAAACATCCCTAAAGTCAAATATAAAAGTGACAATTTAAAAAGAGATGTTAAGCAAATAAAGACGCCAATTAAAAAAAAATACTATTTTGCAAAAAAAAAACAATTAATTAAAAATTTTATTGCAACATAATTTGAAGTTTCTGTTTTAATAAAAATATGAGTAGTAAAAGGAGCTATCTATATAAAAAGTGTTCAAAAGGAACAAATGCGTTTGGCTAAAATTTTGACTGAGAGCAATTCTGGTATGGCATTAAGTTCAACCGGTTCGTTGGCACCTCATCAAATAGAGATTGATTAAAGCAATTTACCTCAGCAAACAAATGTAACTACTCACAATTTTGAAGAAAATTCCACACAAATTGGTTCAAGGAATATTGACCTATTGTGAAAAGTTGCAGCAGTCTTTTACAAATTCTTAAATCAGAAAATATAGATGTACCCACAAGTGTTGGGAGTCTCATTAAAAGTAATAAAAAAATAAAAATATTTCAATATAAAAACAACTGAAAATGCTATGCCGAATTCTATATACCCTCCACCACTAATACAGTATTTTAAAATTTTTTTATTTAGTCATATGTAATTCTTCCTTGCTAACTTATAAATTTGGTCTTAGTCAAAAATTTGTCTTGTATATAAGCTAAATTATTATAAATAATTTTTCGGCGAATAAGGTTTGAAATATAGAATTTCACAGAAATTCTATGCTCAATATTCCATTAGAAATTTAATAAAATATAAAGAAAAATGAAATCGAATTTTAGACCCCATACCCCCGCTTGTGAGGAAAAATTAAACTCTGTGATCTCTATATATATTTCTCACCAATTGTGTGCGAGTATAAAAATTTGGGAAGCGGACTTATATTAAACCTGTGGCCAAGTTTACTAAATGTAAATAAATAAAATATACAAATACAGAATAATGCGTTGATACTAACGTCTAGATGATTTTATGCACTTTAGGGCGATTCCTGGAAGTGGGTTTATATTAGATCTATGGTAAATTATGGACCGATTCTTATAAAATTTTGCAATGTTGTTTCTACTTATATAAAACCTATTTCTGTCGAATATTAACTAGATACTAACGTTCGTATGGGATTTATGGGAGCTATAGTCAATTGTGGACCGATTTTTATAAAATTGATACTTGTACAGAACTTCTTTGCAACTAATTTCACCGAATTCTTTTTTTAAGGCAGTTTTGAGTGTTTAAGCTCTATTCCGGTGTTACATTTGTATGTGGACTAGGTTAAATAATGGATCGATCACAACCAATTTCAATAGGTTTCGTCCTTGTATCATAAAAGTCACACGTGTCAAATTTCTTTGAATTATCTTTAAAACTGCGACCCGTACTTTGTGCACAAAGTTTACATGGACAGCCAGGCAACCAGACGGATGAACATCGTTAGATCGATTTCAAAAACGATTCTAGTCGATTGGTACTTTTTTTATTGTAAACACTTCGCAAAAGGACAAAACCTTTTGGTAATTTTTATAAAAACAACATTTAATTTAACAATCAAGGCATTACTAAATAGCAATACTAAGTATCCTTCACAGCAAATTAAATCAAACATTCTTGTTTAATTCATTTAAAAGTAAATTTTGTGTATCGTCGATGAGCTTTTTTAACAACTTTTTAAGAAACATAGCAAAAATTTGTGTTTTTTATTTGGAAGTCATAAAAAATTAAATATTCATCATTTTGATACGCATATCTTCGGATTTATTAGATATTGTTAGACTTTCATAATAGGCCGACAATACGAAATTTATGTTTATATTACCATATACAAAACAAATTTTTAATCTTGACGATTTATTGACGATTTCAAATAACCGATTTCATGATTTTTTTTCAAAAAATTTGACGATTTTGCATCAATTTTATCTGGCAAATATGCTTATAACCTCATCCGGCTATTGTGCTATTTGTGTGTCCAATTTCGTGGAAATTGGTTCAGCCGTTTAAGCGTGATTGATACACAAACAAATAAAAAAAACTTTAAGGGTTAGTTGAAGGTAATTTTAGTCAGTATCTATATAGGACAAACAATTCTATAAAAAAAAGTTATACTAGTGTGACCGCCTTATTAAGTGGGTCTTATCAGTTTTTTCCATAAAAATATTTGTGATTATTATTAGACATGTTAAAACTGTCATATTGATCCTTTTTATATTTAAAAGAGAATTACTTCACAGACCAGTGTAATATTTAAAAAATATGAGATATGATTCATTCTATTTAAAACCAACATAAAAAAGTACAAATTTATATCTTACTTCTCCGAATTTGATAATATTTGGTACTAGCACTGATTCAAGAAAATGTACAAAGTTGTCAACAGAAGCTCTAGATATTAATTAAAGGATTGTGCAGGAAAAGTTTAAATATTTTGTATAAATAATTTTCAGTTCATACTTTTCCGCCGATACCTCTTACAAAATGTAATGTATGCCAACGAGATTTTGTACAAATAGTTCAAGAAATCATGTAAACTCAGAAACAAAAATATAATGAACAATTTGAAACTAGAGTGGCTTAAAAAAGCTGTAGGTGATGGGTATATACATTCGGCCAAGTCGAATATTACATATAAAATTTTTTTTCCATAAAAATTGAAAAATACACAGAAAATTCAAATTTAATGGGGAATGTCTATTATCATTTGAAAGAACATTCTTTGGCATTTATTTTTTGAAGATTATGTCTATCAAATGTTGGCCATTGCTACGTCGCAGATGGTCCATCCGTTGAGTCCAATTTTCGATGACTCGTTCGAGCATTTCGACTGGTAAATGGCGAATGACACGCGTGATGTTTTCCTCCAAGGTTTGAATCGAAGCGGGTTTGTCCGCATAAACTTTAGACTTTACATATCCTTACAGGAAAAAGTCTAAAAAAGTCGATTGGCCACGATCTTGGTGGTGCTCACCGAAGTGTTCTCTCAATAAATCCATTGATTGATGCGATGTGTGGGAAGTGGCGCCGTCTTGCTGAAACCAAATGTCGCCGAGGTCACGATCTTCAATTTCAGGCATCAAATAGTCGGTTATCATGGTTACGTTCACACCGGTATCATTTTTAAAGAAATGTGGACCGATGATTCCACCGGCCGACAAATCACACCAAACCGTTGTTTTTTCTGGATGAAGTGGCAGTTCTTGAATCTCTTCAGGTTGCTCTTCGTTCCAAATGCAACAAAATTTGCCTCGAAAACGTCGGATCTTCTTGGAACTTTTCAAGAGCCCATAGAGCGAAGCGATGTCGCTTGTGAAGGTCGAGCGACTTCAGTTGTTGCACAAGTTGTATTTAGTACGCTTTCAATTTAAGATCTCGACGTAAAATGCGCCAAGTCGTTCCATACGTCAGTCCGAGTTGCTGCGAACGGTGCCGAATCGAATCTCCACGGTCTTCGTGTACCCTCTCAGCTACGGCCGCTATATTTTCTTCACAGAGTGCTGGACGTGGTCTATTCGGTCGAATATTATCCAGTAATGAATGCTGGGTCTCAAAATAAGTGATGGTGTTGCGAATAGTACGCTCAGTAGGCCGAAACACATTCCTCACAGAACGTGAATTTTCGTAATAAAGTTGTAAACGTTGTTCAGGCGTAAGTCTTTCCATTATGAAATGCCAAACAATACTAAACAAAAATAACATGACAGCATGACACGACTCACACGTGATCTGTAAAAAATAAAAGGCTATTGAAAAAAGTTCTCTACTTGAATCACCGTTTATATATATATATATATATATATCGGTATGAACTGGAAATTATTTCTAAAAAATATTTAAACTTTCGCTGCCATACTTCTTTAATTATGCCAAAACAACTTTGTACATTGTTTTGGGTCAGTGCCAGTACCAAATATTATCAAATTCTGGAAAATTTGGTTCAAATTTTCAATCTTTTGTGTTGGTTTTAAATGGAATGACTCATATCTCATATTTCTTAATATTAAACTAGCCTGCGGAGTAATTCCCTTTTAAACATTAAAATGATCAGTATAACGGATAGTTGCCAGATAAAATTAGTGCAAAATCGTCAAATTTTTTGAAATAAGTCGTCATAGCAGTTAATTTAAATCGTCAATAAATTGTCAACATTGAAAATTAGTTTTTTATATAATAATTGATATTTTATTTGCTTTGTTTGTATTTTTTATAATTAAATTTTATAATAAATTGTGTCCATTAACTTCATATTATCGGCCTATTTGAAAGTCTAGCAATATCTAATAAATCCGAAGATATTCGTATCAAAATGATGAATATTTAATTTTGTATGACTTTCAAAGGAAAATCAAAATATTTACTATGTTTCTTGAAAAATTTACTTTTGAATGAGTTAAACAAGGATGTCTGAATTAATTTGCTGTAAAGGATACTTAGTACTGCTATTTAAAAATGTCTTGATTGTTAAATTAAATGTTTTTTTATTATAAAAATTATTAAATATTCAAAGGGTTTTGTCCTTTTGTAAGGTGTTTACAATAAAAAAGTACATAAATGAATCGAATATGTCAATATATATATATATATATATATATATATATATATTTCACTTTTACAATTTTGAGAAGATTTTAATTGTTATCATTTATGTATAAATTAATAATAACTTTATAATATAAGAAAAATTTAACATAGTTTAGAATCTCCTTTTAGAAAAAATCGTCAAATTTAGGGAAAAATCATCAACAGGCAGTTTTTATCACCAAAAGTTGTCAAATGGTTATGGGCTTTGTTAGATCTTGATTGGATGCAACGCCTATATTTTAACGTCATTTTTAAAAACGCACAAACGATTTTCTTGACATTTGTACAGCATCATACTATGAGTTTCGAAATTCAAATATGATATTTTTAAATATTATGTAGAAATAATTTTCATATCAATTTTCAAATAGTGCGGATAGATCCATTTAGATTTGTAGGCCATACAAAGTAAATATTAGTTTTCGCATAAAAAGGGGTAGCGAAGCGCACCAGAAAAATCTAGTCTAAACATAATTTCTTTTGTCAATAGTTAATGTCAAAAAACGAAAACCAATGTATAATGCAAAATTGAAAAAATTTTACTCTCTAAAAGTTCTTGAAAAAACTGAACATGACACGGATTTACGTAATTTTGAACAAAATCAATCTTGATATATGGATTTTGTATTCATAGCATTATGATTAATGATTAAAAACTTTCCGTTTTAAATATCTTAAAAAATTTTAAGGAGCAAAATCTTTAAAATTTTGTTTGAAAATTTGTTTTTCTCACCAGTAATTTCAGATTAACTCCAAAACTATTGATCAGAAAAATATGTTAAAATGTTCATGAAGGTAAATTTAGTCAGCACATTGTTTCTTTTTTTGTCTTTTTCTAAAAAGTTGGTCTATTTTCTTTTTCTTGAAATAATAAAACACGTTACTGCAATTCAAATACAATTCTTTATTTCCGCTTTAAAAAAAAAACGCACGTTATAATACACAACTGAACTGCTCTGAACGACTCACAGTATGTGATTCAAAACATGAAATGGAAACACTATGTGAATTTTTTTTTTAAATTAGGCCAATCATTCTGAAACTGCATAATTATTTCCATTTCATTTTTTGGATCGCACACTGTGTGACTGTCACACTTTACAACACAATGGCAACTTAACGACTCAACAACTGAATACATCTGCTTACAAACTAGTGACTTTGCCAATAATTATTCTCTACAATTTCCTAGTAGTTTCAAGAACAACATAACAGCCTATTTATAACAGTTTATAATCTACAAATTTAGTTTCTCACTAACACATAAGCAATAATTCATAACAGCTTTCACTCAGCTTTCATTTCAGCTTTTAGCAGCATAAAAATTTTCTCATTAATACATAAGCAAGTAAACAAAAAGCTTTATTTAACATTGTACTGAGTAGAACTCTCTTAGATAATTAAGATAAATCACAATTAAGAGATTTCATTTAAATTTAAACAAACAGACATTACAAACACTTGAATACGCCACAAACTAGAATATTCAAAAATCTTTAATTTAAACCTACAAAACTAGTTTTCGTAACAATTTTTTATTAAGTGTGTAGTAATAGTCATTGTCATGTCCATAAAAAAAAACTTTAAGCACATTAAATCCTTCATATTTATTCTACTTTATAGGAGCATTCCTTTGCAGAACAGTGTATTATTATGTTATTTTTTTATATTTATGTATATATATACACTGAGGGAAAAAATTCGATTCAAAATCTACCATGCTTGTAGTGACATTGGTAATTAACGGTACCGGCTTTTTGATACCATTCGTTAGCAAATTTAATATAAAACATAATGCAGTTTAATAATTTGATACTAAATTAGTTTCAAGTTGATGCCAATTAGGTATGGATTTTCATTAATTTTTGAACACGCAATGTTGAATTTTAACACATACGGGGCAGATTCACTATTGACATTACAAAAATTTTGAGTTGCTGATGTAGAAATATGTGTAATATAAATATCTTTTATGGTCACCTTTTGAGAAGGGAATATGTAATAATATTAATATTAAAAATAATAATAATAATAGTAATTATGAAAACTTTGTATGCGTTTTTCACAAAATCTCTTTTTCAGTTATGGCGTTCTTGAAGTAGATGAGCTATATGTGCTAATAAAAGTGGTCGGCAAAGTAAACATTCTTTAAGCAAAAATGGATGTATTAGCTGTATTTTAACGTGTTAAAAAAAAATCAGCTTTCATTCCTTTTCTATTACTATCTGAATTTTTTATGTGCATTTGTTATATTCCGCCCTTAATAAAGTGGTTGGTGAAGTTGTTTCGCTATAGCGGATCCATCTTTAATTTTTTTTAACAACAAAATCTACTACGATTTTTCGAGTTTTTTTTTTGCCAAAAAAGGTCGTATCATTCTTTTTCTGTTATATACAAGTTTTCTTAACTAACATATAGAGTGTTTATATTTTTCTGAAAGATAACTAAATGCAAAATATTTTAAAGGAAAAAATCTATGAAAATTGATTCCCCCGAGAACCAGGATCTCTAGAACTAGACCAATTTTTTCCATAAATTTCATATTTTCGCCTTAATTTCTCAAATTACAAAGCAGGAGTCAAAAAAATAAATATTTTATATAAGGTCTAATATGTTTTTAATTTTTTTGGTAATAGACATTTTTGGGAAGTTATAGTAAAAAAAGTATAAAATCCAATTTTTGGAAATTCTTGCGTTTTTTTTTTTGGCAATTACGGGATTTCTGTTGATAAATTTAAAAAAGTGAATAACACTTGAAAATAAACATCAAAAATCTAATCAGGTGTAAAATTGAATTCAAAAATATCTACTAACAAGAATTTTATTACCTAATTAAAAATAAATAATATGTACAAGATCTCAAATTGATCTTTAATTTTTTGCAAAAACTCTTCAAAAAATGTTTGTATTAAAATATTTATATATATATTTTAAAAGAATAAGAAAGTTTCTTAAATAATGATATATAATATGTATTTCTTCTAAAGGCATTACCAATCATATAATTATGAAGCAAAATTATTAAATTTATTGAAAAAATAGGTCTAGTTCGGGAGACCCTGATCCTCGAGGGAATTTTCTTAAATTGTTTTCTTTGAAATATTTTGTATTGAGATGTCTTTTAGACAAATATAAATATCATATATGTTTCTTAAGAACAATTTTAAATAACAGAAAAATAATGTGACCGCTTTTTTGGAAAAAAACTGGAAAAATTGACTTGTTTTCAAAGTTCAAATTTAAATGTCTATAACTTTTGACTCCGTAAATATTTTCCAAAATTTTTTACACGATTTTGCTATTTGTTGTTAATAAAATTAAAAAAGTCGGGTGAAATTTTGACCCGCTATAGCGAAAAAACTTCACCAAGTTACGTTAAAAAATAAAAATTTTAATTTTTGAAGCCCAATATCTTGCAAACTTAAAGAAATAAGATATTCATATATTTTTGGTGGGTCTCAAATCGGTCCAGATATAACGAGTCAGGATCATATTTACAAATTTTCATACTCGTGTTGTCCAACTTTGGGACATTGTGTAGCCGCCACCGTAGGTCTATATAGTCTGTGCAACGTCAGTAAATTCAAAAAAAATTCTCGTGACAGATTTTGATTTTTTTTTTAATTTCACCATTTTCAACCAATTCTGATGTAGGGTGCAAATCAAAATCAATTTGAGTTTCTTTAGTAACCATTTATGAAGCCTTGTTTTTTTTAAATATGTAAAGAAAAAAATTATTTTATTAACAAAACTTTGAGAAAAAAGTGAAAGAATTGTATTATATATATTTTTTTAAAGTAGCCATATTCCATAATAATTTCAAAATGCTGATTTCGAAAATTTATCTGCATATCATTTCAAAATATATTAGAAATTACAAAATATTTTTCGCTAAGCACTTTACAAAAATATAAAGATCTTTGAAATCGGACTTCATTTGTAGAAGTTACATGTTCAAAAGTGAATTAATTTTCATATGTATCAATAAGTTCTTTTTTCTACATTATCAAAAATAAGATTGTACAAAAATTTTCTTTAAAAAAAATTAAAAAGAAACAATATTGAAAAAAAAAAAAATAAATAAAAACTAAATTAAATATAAAATCATTGGATTACGGTCTGAAGTATTCACTATCGAATCTTTTGGCATACTGATGATGAAATGCGAAATATTTTATTTTTCAAAAGTATTAATACCTCTCGTTACACAGAGAAAAAAAAATACATACATTTTAAAATTTTGTTTCATAAATATTATTAATTGAACTATATTTTTTCCCCAAACTATTTTCATAAAAAATAAAATTTTGTTCATAGATATTATAAATTGTTCATAATGAAAATTTTAGGAATTTTGCAAAAATTTTGCTAAATCTTTGATTTAGTTTTATTAGATTTGATTGCAAATGGTAAATGAAAATAGTTATACATGGAAATAATAAAAACAAATAACATAAATTGAAAAAATTCCATGGAAAATCTGTAAAAAAAATATTGTTTGGAAATTTGCATAATTTCGTTCGCATTCTGCAGCACATCATTTTGTTAAAAAGCACTTTTGTTCTGTTCCCAAAATGTAGCTAAAAATCATTAAAAACTTAAAATTTTCTGAAGAAAATTTCAAAGATTTTATTACAAATTTGAAAATATAAATGAAAATTTAAACAAATTTTTCAGTCTTCTAGACTTTTGATTCATTTGAAAAAAAAATATAAAAAAAAGTTTTAATGCTTAAGAAATTATGCTTAAATATTATGAACTCAAATGTACAAACTTTTCTCTGTGTATAGACTGTCTTAAAAGCTTAATAAAATTTCAAAACAATTTCACTTTTAGCAAGTTAGATTTTTGATTTATTAATTGTATTATTGGTTTATGAAATTTAATATTAAATAAGTTTGGCTTCGAAAATATTCACTATCATAAAAAAATTATTAAGTTGTTCACTGAAAACACAACATGTTTCAGTTCTTTTGAGATACATTTCTTATACAAGCAATTAAACTGTAAAGAAATATATATAAATGTTAAAGCCTCTAAACTTAACTAAGGATTTTAAAACAATTAATAGAACTAATTTTAAATATTTCTCGGAATTGTGTTTTACATTAATTAGTAATGTAAGATAAAGATCAAATGGAAATAAAACGACAAGAAAAACTATTTGTATTGAAACTTAAATATAGTACCATAGGTTAGGGTTTATTTATTTATTTATTTATTTATTTATTAAGTTCTTTTTTTAATTTTTGGCATGAAAAACTAATTAACCTGCAAATCTTAGATAAACAGTTTTTAATGTAACTTATAATAGGTATTCATTTTATTTGTATAAAATATTTAAAATTGTTTAAATCTTGAAAGGTGCATCATACTATTTTTGTTTTGTTAAATAATTACGATTTATAATGTTGCTTAATATTCTTTATAAGAAATCAGTGTTTTTTTTTTGTTATAATATATGTTTTTACACATGAAAAATTCAATTTGCCAGGAATTCTCACTCCCATTTCCCGGGAAAAGAAATATCACGGGAATCCCGGGAATTCCTAGCAAATTGAATTGAAATCCCAAACGCCGTGGGGCAAAATCAAATTTTTTTTTTTTGGAAATAAATCTGTAACTTCCAGCCGGCTGGCAGAACATTTCATACAGGCGTAGCAGAAGAGCGTATGATTTTAAGTTCAGAAGGTAACTCTGACATAGACAATTTTTTATCATTGTTTTCTATTTCAAACATTTTTACACTTTCTTAAAGCTCTCGATAAGGCCTATAAAAAACATGCTTGCATGTTTTGAAATTACAAAATCTTGGTCCAGTTCTTTCAATATATATCGTAATATTTTTGTCCGATTTCTCGATATATTAAATTTTAAAGAAGCGTAGTTTTAGTCCAATTAAAAATATTGACTTTATTCATTTTGTATATAACTAATAGTTATATCAGCTAGTTGACTTTTGGAATTAAAATAAAATTTTTGTAAAAATTATAAAATAAATTAGGTAAAATTCGTAATGGTCTGTACATAGTCCTGTTGGGTGTTTGGGATTGCTTTTAATTCTATGGCTATTTCAATTTCAAAATCGTTAATTTTTGAACTCAGAAGACGACTTCTATTTTTTTCATTCGATAGATAATTTTGTTCTTTAACCAATATGATAAAAAATTTACAAAATCGAACAAAAATATTGGAATATGTATTGAAAAAATTAGACCAACATTTTATGAAATTAAGATAGTAGAAATTTCAAATCCAAATGACTTGAAAAATATAAGAGATAAAAGGCACATGCAAGCATGTTTTTATGGGCCTTACCGAGAGCAAGCGATGAAAAATTTTCTATGTCAGTGGTTCCCTATTTTTATCCCCTATAGCTCCGCTCCTGAAGAGTATGTGGAACCTTCCTTCTAAACTTAAAATGGTACACTCCTCTACTACGCCTGTGTGAAATTTTATGTAAATCTAACCAGCCGATTGGAAATTACAGATTTATTTTCAAAAAATTTCGATCCTGCCCCATTGTGTAATGTGCTGAACTTTACCTCAAACTTATTTCTTTGACATGCCATTTGTTGAACTAGGTGACCGCTTCCAAAGTCAAAGTTTTCAAAAATTGTTATTTATTTCTTTTTGAAACTACTGAATTATATCATCAACTTTAAATGCAGAAATTATATACCTCGTAACATTTTTAAATTAAATTACTGATATCTTAAAATACAGAGTCTTATGTGAATGATAAATGTTCATTTTAAAATGAATAATTTTTAACTAAAAAAAGTTATGTAAAGTTAAGACATATGTTGGAGAACATAAATATATATGCAAGTTATAGCCATGGACTAAAAGTATAATAAAATTATTCTGCCCTGGCCTGCCCTGTAGAATAATATTTTTAATTATGTAAATTAACTTCACAGAAACTATATTATTTTTTAATGAAATTTCTATACATATTTCTGTACACAATTATTTCTAAATTTAATTGTTCGACATTGGATTTTATTTTAGACTATTCAATAATGTCAAAAACAATTAAACCCCATTTAACCAAGGGGGAAGTCATGTCCAAATACATGACTTTAAATTGGTACTCAAGGATGGCTTCTGTCAGACTTGGGGGCGTTGGTGGACGCATTGTATTCACCCTGTGCGAAGAGCACCGTGAGGTTGGGTCTACATGGACAGGTACTCACGTAAAACCTTCGACGTTGTCAATGGGGAACACTATATGGATGATAATTTGAGCCGATAGTCATAAACTTAAATATCATAATTTTTACTTTAATATAAACAGTAAAAATATATATCGGGAAAACATTTTTATTATGATTTCCAAGAAATTCACTTGAGAAAATTATATGTTAAATTTCATTATGATATCTTGCAAATTGTAAACTATAATTTGATCAAACACTTGAAAGTGGCTAAATAATATCGCCTTTGTGCGATAAACGTTTTTCAAATGCGACATATAACTTTCTTGCATTTTTAAAAAGCCTAAATCTTTTTCTTTTCAACGATACCAATGCAGCAAACCGCTTTTTTGCTCCAATATGCACTGCAAATAAGAATATGATGTATTTTTCATACTCGAACCAATTAATTATTTTTGCTGTACAAATTAAAAAATGTATATTTTTTTTAGATCAATAAACTTACGATAAACTATGAATTATCTACTTCTCTAAATCTGAGTCCATTCAATGATGGAACTTATAAAAGTGACACATCCGAAATACTCAATATTTAAAAAACGCTGTATTCGGCATCCGTAGATATTGTAACAAACTAAAAGGTGTCATAATGTCCATGGATAGTCCAAAGGAAAAATTATATAAAATCCGTGGGATACAATTTGGCATCCTAATCAGACTCAAACTCTAATTTAGCTAGGTGTCTAAAATTAACACAAGAGTTTAAAATCCGTTCGTCTGACCGAACGTCTGTTGTCCAGGACAACGTTTTAATCCATGCTTTCTACTTATATAAAACTTCTATGCTACAAATTTCATCTTTACTAACATTTATATGCACGTTAAAATGATTTTTGGAAAAGGGGTTTATATTGGGATCTATAGCCAATTATGGACGGATTTGCATTTAATTTGACACAAAAATTTTTACTTATAAAAAACTTATTTGTGCGGAATTTCAATATTGCTACATTTAAGGCATTTATAAGCGTTAACCCCTTATTCCGAGAGGACATTTTTATGTGAAGTAGGTGAATTTTTGATCCAATCATAACCAATTTCAATATTCTTTGTCGTTGTACCAAAATTCTTATCCTTATTCGGTCCAAATTTTATAAATATATGTTTAAAATTGCGATCTGTACTTTGCTCACAAGATTTATTTTATACGAATATCGTTAAATAAACTCAGAAAGTGATTCTCAATCGAACGGTCGAACTTTTTAGAGTGTCTTAACAACAATGGACATTATTACATTGGATGTTATGAGATGCACCCGCCTCGAGCACCATTTTAATCCAGACCAGAATCTTAACCAGGCTTGAGTTAGAAAAAATTTCATTCTGTATATTGCTGATTGCGTCCAAAAGCTTCAGCATATAATGTAATAGTTTTCATAAAGAAGTGGCATTTTGTTACTTTCAAAAGTATAATAATATCATAGGCCTTATGACATTTATGAGAGAAATGAAAATTCATTTATGTATTTGTGTTTCTAATTTATGTTGATTTATGTGGAAATAGCCTAAAAATAACAAAAATATAGTCGAGCATCGATTATACGTTATTCAAACGCTTATTAACGCTAAAATGATATGAGTGTAAAATGAAATGCATAAAACCCCTCGATTATTCTTATGTTTCGTTGCGACTGAAATATAAGTAGGTCTAAGTATTAGTATTTAATTTTAGATTAACATCAAAATGTAAATCTTAAACATAAATTCACTTTTTACTAAACACCCTTACATGCGAGCACATTTCTTTATTCTCTTAAAAGTATTTATGTACCGCATATGTACATATGCATTTTATTTGATATTGTTATTATCCATAGTTTTTTTGTAAGTATTTTATATAATAAAATAGATGTATATATATATACGTATGTAGATATATACAAGGGCAGACATATTTATGTTATTAAAATTAAGTTTATTTTATTGTATTTATATAAGTATTTCCTCTTTTTGTATCTTTTTAACGCTGTATTTACCCAACATCGCAACACCCCTGCATTTATCGCTCACAATCGTTATTATCATCGTTACCATCTAAAAATAAAGGAAACCTTAAGCTGCACAATGGCAACAAGTACAATATATCCGAGAGCATGATTAACATGTACACTTGGCAACTTAATCTGACAATACGTCATCTGACTAAAGCGGACTTTGGCGCTTACAGCTGCTCCAGTGTGAATGCTTTAGGCAAAAGTGAGGCCCGAATACGACTACAAGGTATGTGTTACTGCTTCCTCACCCTCCTTCTTTATACATTAAATACTCCATACTGAACAATTTTTCATCTACATTTAAACACACACACTTAGACAATATCAAATTTGGTTTTCTTCTATTTCTTAAAGTTACGTAAAGCTTTCAATTGATCCTAAATTGTACTGGGTAAAGAAATAAAGAAAGAATGAATGAACGAATAAACGAAAGAACTTTTTGCTTGATATCTAGTGTTAGATACGTGTAGCTAGTGTCATTCATCCATTCTAATCATGTACGATAAATCAATTGGTATTTCGGAAGTCAACATAGGGAATACAATAAACCAAAATGTATGTATGTAATTGTTTGTGTGCATGAATACAAAATTAAGTGTGTGTTTGTGTATTTTATTCAAACCATCTCAATTTGGTTTGTGTCGAACCCATTCATAGACACAAGTCAATAATATCTTTTTATCACAGTTGTGCAGGGCCAAAGTTATTGCCACAAACTGCCAAGTTAAGTAAGAAATCACATGAATTACACTAACCGTTCGCAGCAGCAGCACCAATAATACCAAAAGACCAGAGCAGACTAGTACTGCTGCTGAAATAATCGTATTCCTAGCCCAAGATACACACAAATGTGCATAGGTATACGTGAAATAAAATGAAATAAAACAACAGCATATTTTTTTTTTTTTTTTTTTTTTTGTCTAAGAAAGAAGTATTTTACAATTTATCCTTTGCACAGTGTTGCGGAGTAATTTATAATCTGAATATGTAATAATTTTTAAACAAGTATGAATGATATAGGTGGTCAAACCCGACCATATGATACCCTACACCATTGTGTACGTGCATTGAAATTAAGCGTATATTTCTATGGAACATACGCATGCATTATATAACATTTATTTGAAATACATTCTTAAAATACCAAAACATAAACTTTTTTTTTGAATTTTTATAAAGCGTTGATTGATTTTCCCAATAGCAAACATATTTCCTAATTTCATTTGCTTTTTTTAATTTTTTTTTAATTTATAGCACATCTTATATTCGATTTAAAGTTTTTAGTATCCACTATATATCAAAACGATACACAGTGGGGTTTTACCTCCAAAAATGGAGCTTAATTCAGGGAAGATGGGTAACACTTTTTTATATATTTTTTTTTTTTTTTTTTTTTTTTGCTCATTAGTACTTCAAAGAATACTTTTTGAATTTATGAAAAAAATTTTAGCGTAAACTTCTGTCCATGCATGAAAGACCATATTTTCTGCTGTATGTCGAAGTTTTAAAGGTAACTTTATGCAATTTGGTGCCTGAGCTTATTTTGAGCCAATAATGTATCACAATAAAACTGGTTTAAATTTAATAATTATTTCAATGTTCATAGATATCTTAAATATGTTCCTATTTAAATAAACTTCATCACAGATCAGTTTTGTATAAGCAAAAATCATAATTCAAAAATTCATGAGTATTGGTCCATAATTGACCATACCACCCATACAGGAACCGCTCAAGGAATTACTTTTTCGTTCATAATTCCTATATACATGATCGCATAAACATAAAATTTGACAAAAATAAATCACATTTAAGTATTCAAATTAATCTCTTCTTAAATAATAAGTAAATAAACTTATTATTTTAAATTTTTATTACTTAATTTATTTTTTGTGGCTTTTTTGAAAATATTTATTTTTTTCTTCCAAATCGAAAAAAAAACCGCAAAAGGTATTTTGGGTTTTTATACTAGACATATTAAGTAAAAATACAAAATTTTTATTTTCACCAAAGTTTTTCAAAAACCTTTTTTAATTTCTATATAAAAGTATATAATGCCCGTTTTTAGACCGATTATGATTATGTTTCTAAATACGTTAACAACTAAATTGTAAAAAAACTACTTTTTATAAAATAAAGCATAAAAATGTAAACTTGAAAAATTTAAAATTTTTACCACTGTGTTTAAAAATTTCAAAAAATCTATGGCTTTAACGGTGCACTACACGGAGAGTTTAAAAACACAGAAATAAAGAATATTTTTAACACATAATGATGCTTCATTTTATCTACTTTTACCTAGAAATAATTACTTTTTTAAAATATTAATTTTCAATTAATCCCCATTTTTCTCAATAATAAAAAGACTTCGAGCACATAATTTAGCAAGTGAGAGGATTGTCCCAACAAGAATTTATTAAAATTTAAGGTCTTTAAAATGCAAAATATGTCAATCTGAGGCTAAACGATTTATTGCGGTATGCAAAATAACAATTTAGCCGTAATACTACCAAGTAAAAAGGTGATGATATCGCGATTCTCGCCAAACAAAAGAATGATTTTTATTATCCAAAGAGAAAAAAAAAGTAATTACTTACATATAACAATATTTACTCTTACGGTTAATGGAAAGCTCAAACATATAAGTTTTAGAAGTACCTATTCTAAGCAAAAGTCAATACGACATTAAGTCGCAGAATTATTCTAAAATAAACTTATTGGGATGAATAAATCAAAATTTTATTAAAAAATTCTAAAACCCGAATAGAGCCATAGAAATGGTTGAAATTTTAACTTTTTATAATAGCATCTCGTAAAGGGTGACAAAATTGACACAAGATTTGAATTTGTCGCCATTTTTGCAGTAAATTGTTGGCAACCCTGAAAAAATAACAATTTGATAGCTGATCTTTTGTGAGTATACGCTATAGAGAGCTTCTTGAACTTTGCAATTCTTTTCCATGACGCCGAATTGATGTTCTTGGATTTTCACCAACAATGTCTCGCACTGCTTCGATATTGACATTTGAACGGCTTGATTTATTTATCGTTTCCAACTGTTCCAGTGTCTCTGAATTTTTCAATCAATATTTTTACGGTTGATGAGTTTAAAACACTATTTTGAGCACTTCATTATATTTGAAATATTGTTCAATAATGAAAACACGTTGTTATATCATATAACGCTCTATTTTTACTAATCCTAAACTCTCAGCTGTCAAATTGTTTTTTTTTCAGGGTTGTCAATAATTTACTGCAAAAATGGTGGTAAATTCAAATCACCCTTTTTAAGCATCGATTCAATGTATAAATTGTTCGAGGTATTTTTTTTTTGGATTCGAATTACAAAAAAAAAACACACATATTTTCTCTATTAAGGTGTCTTTTAAGGATTGCAGATTATTCGAAACACTTAATACGTGCCCTTTTTTGGAGCATTAAATAATTTTCCATCGAAAATTTATTGGCCTAGACGATTTCGATCATGTATCAGAACCGAGGAAAACACCATTACCAAAGTAATTAGAAATACCGTTAACGCTAAAATACTATTACCGAAATAGCTCAAAATACAGATAACGCTAAAATGCCGATACCGCTAAAATACCGATATCGAAATAACCGAAAATACTGTTAAAGCTAAAAAATCTTTATCGAAATATGGCAAAATACCATTACTGTTACCTCTTTATCTTTTTGAATTAGTTGCCAAACTTGGTCAGAACTTACAAAAGTATTATTGCTACTATCGTATTACCGTCATAGTACAATATATAAATATTTGACCTAGTAGTGAACCGTTTAATACTCTATTTGGAATATCGGAGGAAAGTTAAATGAAACAAACAGTAGAAAAATATATGCTGTTACAGGCTTCCTGTATGAATATGGAAGTTATAGGAAGGATTTTTTCATGTAATTCTGTTATATAAATTTGAATTTTTATTATTAAACTTTAAATAGGATAAGTATAGTATATATTTTGAAATTAGTTGTACGGATGTTTACAAATATATTCTAACAAATCATCACTAGTCTTCAAAAAATGTTAATAATATTATTAAAATAAAGATCATATTTAGGTTAAAAAATCATCAAAAATATGATAAAATAATTATTCTGGCGAGTTGGTTAGGGTAGTAATAATTAAACTTACTTATTTTGTCCTTTATCTCAATGAGCTTCTTTTAGCAAGAGTTTCTTTTAGCGTGAATTGCAATATCGTTGCGCTCTTATATCGTAGTCGTAGAGTTTCTGCCCCCTCAATTTCTTTTAATTTTTATTCTAAATTATTGTTTTCTATTTCGTTATAGATCTTTTAGTTTCAAATTCTAAAGTTTTGGATTTTAAATTCACTTCATTTCCCCGATCAGGAATCAAGAAATTTTGACGTCGAAGTCTACACAATAACAGGGGCAGATCTATCCTTATTTTTCGAATGTACTAATAATTCAAATAGAATATTTAAATTGAGCATTTTTCTATTTTCTGGGGCTGAAAAATCATTGTAATATTTTTTAAACGAAATCCATTTTTCTTTTTTTTTTTGTTCTTTTTAATTCTTAAGAGGATAAAAATAAAATAAAATCGCACCATAAATATTTAAAATCTGTCAATATTCTCAGAAACATTTCTACTCGTATTTAAAGAAACATAATTTTATGTTTTGATTGTACTTCAAAAAATAGAGAAGTGATAGCGAGAAATAGGAACAGCGGTTGTTTTTATGGACAAAAATATACAAATTTTACAGTTCAAAAAATTTATATAAAAATCTTAATTATAATCACGAATTTTTCAAAGTGAAAAAACATTTCCTCCTCCTAAATACTTTAGCTGGTTCCACGCCCCAATACAATACAATGCCAAAATAATTCGACCGTTAGAACGTTAACGTTAACAAAAAACAACCGGTTTCACTTTTTGTAATTTTGTAAAGTAAATCCATAAATCGTTACACTGTTCCCTGCAGTTGACATATCGCAAAATAAAACGAACATAAAAAAGCGTAGTCATCTTAGGAGAAATATTAGTACTATTTGCTTAAAGTTATCGTAGAAAATACCAAAACGGTATCATGCCAAGATCTTTATAAGTTTTTATCGATTCCATTATTAGCTATTACAATGGTTGAAAAAGTATGTAAAATAAAAATGTTTTTACTCAGTTGGATCTTCTTCAATTTAAGCGCAATAAAAGTCAATTCAATCGAACGTTAAATACATTTAATTTTATTGACTTGTAGTAACTATTCTTACTATGACAGGAGGTGGTGGGCAGTTGAGACTGACTGTCAAGGCAGAAAAAAAAATATTTCAAACACTTTGCTTCTGATATATGTACATAAATGGTGGATTTATTCAAATTTGCTGTAGACCTTTGTAAAATTTTAATAAATCACAAATACTAGTAATAATTTCAAGCACTAAATGAGTATGGCAGTAGGACACACAGTTAGTCAGTCAATTAGGATCACATCTGCCCTTTAAATTGGGATTTACGTATTGTTACAATTTTACCATCAATTTCAATAGAAGCAAATATGATGTTATTTTCATTTTGTTTTCTTTTTAATCGTGTATATTAAATTGATATTAAATTGTGATAATTGCCTCAATTTGTTGCAGAGCTTCGTTTGCCACCAAAACCAACCACAACACCAACACCGTACGTGCACACAACACAAAAGCCACGTCGCAAACAATCCTCAAATATGAACAAAGGCCTCAACGAGGTGGTGAGAGCCAAAGAAACGCATTTTACCAATCAAATGCAGGAAAATGAAATTCTAAGTGGCAACAGTGCACAAGGAGTCAACGTCATCAATGGTATTGTTGTGGGACCTGGTAACAGCATCAATGTCGCAAATGGCTTGTCTAACGGAGCGGAAGGTAAGTTACGATTGAATAAATTCTTTAAGTACAACTACGTACCTACATACATATACATATATACACTAATAAATGTATGTATGTATGTAAATACCACTTACAACATAAAGAAATTAAGCAATTCAGGCGTGTAGTAAATCGCACAAGAACGAACCATTGCAACATCCATGAGTCTATAAGAATTTTCAACGAATGTGTGTGAGAAAAAATTATTTACTCAACTTCTTAAGAAGTCTACACTATATAAGAGTTGATTTTGTTTTCCCCACCCCATACTCTGTGTTCGATTGTGGTTATGTGTTCACTTTATTATTATTTATTTATTTTTTTTCTTTTTATTTTAAAAAACAATAAACCTTCTTTTACCAAGGGAATAGCTCTTTGTTTGGTTTTACGTTAAATATATGTCATACAGTCAAAGTAACAAGAAACCGCCAACTGTCCTAAGTCTGTTTGTACTTTTGTAATTGTGTACGATTACATTGTAGGTATGTTTATACATTCGAACGAACATATACATATGTACATAAATCGCAAACCAAATGTGACAACATGATTTCTTTTGTATATTTAATAATTTCAAATGCTGTAAACAGGTCTTGTCCACAATTTTGTTTATATACCTTTAATTCTCAGGATTAACAGTCTTAAATTTATGTATAGCTCAAAGTCACTTATACTGAACGTCTAGTAGTATGAGTGGTCTTTACTGCGACATTCGCTAAAACTGTAAATAGTAATGCTTATTCCTCACTATAAGAGTTTTTATAGATGGGATCTCATTAAACGAGTTTAAAATTAATTCAGAGGTACCGCAAGGCTTCATTCGTTCTTCTACCTTATTCCTCATTTTCCTTAATGACCTTCTATATCAAACTTCTAACCTTCTACATTAAAGTGCATTGATTTGTATGGAGACAAAAAATGTTGCAATTGTAGCCTCCTAAAATTAAAAATTGATATGTTTTAAACTAATCCCTAAAATATTTCGGTTTAATTAATTTGTTCAATTAAGCTGGGTCATTTTTAAAATACCTCCAAAATATGATTTTCGATCAACAGTATACATAATTTTTAACTGTTTAAAAAAAAAAAAAAAAAAAAATTACAACGTATGATAGGCAAATAACGTTTAATACATAATGATTAAAAAATTTTTAAAATTAGTTTTCGTTTTTAATTAATTGGTTAAGTTAATTTTTATATCAAATAAATTGTTAGTTAAAAAAATAAATGTTACCAGAAGAGTATTTTTATCATAAAAAATACTGACTAAATTTCGAAAATCTTTTTAATTCGTTTATTATCTCTGTTTTAAAGGAACTTATTATATTTTTCATAAATTTATCTATATTTAAGTGTAATAAATAATTTCACGTGACTTATTTGCAAAAGTTGCTAATTAAACGTTTTGGGAACAAAATGCATAAAATTGGCCCTGTTGCCATTAAAGGGTTAATTACATGTAATCTTAAATAGTATCAGGATAGACCATTCCAATGATATATTAAAACCCAATATATGTTGAAAAATGTCAGAAATATATAAAATTATATGTTTGAGTAAAGAAAATATGACAATAAATCTTAATATTCTCCGACTGAAAAGACACATAACAATTATTTAAAGGAATACTCCAGGCCTTAGCATGCATGCATTAAATTTTAAAGTTAATTTTCTTTTAACGATAATTTTGATAATTTTGATAATAAATATATACACATATATTTTTATAAATAATTTTTCCTATGATTTTTATATACATTATTTTTAAACCGGACTGCAATTTGCTATTAATTTTTCAATCGTTCCTATTGTTATAGTGTATAAATAATGTCCAAAAAATTCCTGGTGAATGGACATTTTTTTTTTTTTCTGTAAAAAATTTCACACACATTTTGTATAAATGTGTTAACTAAACGTTAAATGTAAAATATAATATAAAATATAAATTATATTAGAAAAATTAGAAATAAAATTATGCCATGAACGTTGGTAAATTTTACTCTTTTGGAAGTAATCATGAATGAAAAATTTGAAGTTTTCTCCATTTGTTGACAATAGAGGGCGCCGGATTCACTCAAATTTGGGCGCAATTGGCGTATGTGAAAAGGGTTCTTTTATATTTATAGAAAATAATTAGCTAAAATTCTATTTTTGAAGATATTGATTCAAGGTTTTATTTTTTGGTTTGAAACTAAATATTTAAAAAGGAAAATTTATTTTAATTTTGAATATTTATTATCGCTCTTTTTTAATTACATCCAAATTCACGATTTTTTTTTACCTAAAATCCAATATTGAATTGATTTTAATGAAGAATCAAAATCTTTTAGGCACAACATGTAATTCTTAATTAACTTTAAAAAAAATTATAGGTCTTTGTGCACGGGAAGTGGGCGAAAATAGCACAAATAAATGTCAACGTATCAATTTTGGTCACATTCTGATTATAAATGCAGACAAAATTTAATTTTGCAAGTTCTGTGGCTAAAATTCGGTACATATGTAGATATCTGAAATGTATGACAATGTACCAATTTTGGTTGCAATCTGATTATAATTGTGGTAATAATATAATTTTTAAAATTCAGTTTATATGGTAGGTGGGCGATTCCTTGAAAGTTTAAATTTTTCTTAATTTTGCCACACGACAATATTGTACCAAGTTTCATTTTTCTACGATAATTACTCTATTTTTCTATTCATTTTATGGAAAAAGCATTTAATTTTTAATTTTCAAAAATGAGTTTTTTGTTTTGCAAAATATTGCTTTAATAACAAATTTACATCTGCTATGTATAAAAATCCGTCAATTTCACCGAAAAAATTATTCTTTTTTATTTCCATATCTTTTTGAATAAATCTGTTATTAGAATGACACACAAACTTCAGAATAGGAGGAAGACTTTTGAAATAAACTTGATAGCTTTTTTGTTTAGAAAAACAAAGTGTAATACAAAAATGAGAAAAAAAAACCGTAAAATTAAACTATTAACTCCCTTGGGAACAGTTATAATATTGGTGTCTTCATATAATAAATAAAAAAACAAGCAAATAGCACCTTATAATGATTCCAATTTCATGCCTCTAGGTTTATGTTTAAATAAGGAGTACCCACGTAGTGGAATTTCGTACCAGTTCGTAAACCTTTATGAGTTCATCACTAAATAACTCAGGGAAACAAAAAACTGCCGAAATGTATATATTATCCAATTAAATTTCGGATTTCATAAAATTTTAAACTATTTTGTTTGGGGGTTGAAAAAAAAAACCTATTAAAATTTTGTTCTTATATAACAGTTCAGGAGATGTATGAAGTACCTTTTTTTAAACGCTTTTACCACACAAGACTTCAAATTACTAAAAATGTTGCGGAATTGTGTCGGAATTAACAACAATGAACTTTTTGAACATTTTAGTTAAGAAAGTAAAATAAATAATAGAATTTTCAAAACGTGCCAAAGCAATTTTTGATATATAATCTGATAAAGAGAGATACTATTTTCAAATTATTTCTATGTATTTGGTTTAGAAGATTCGTAGAGTAACAATAAAGTACCAATTTTTTACATCTTTGATTCTCGAAGGTTCAAAAACCACCAAATTATTTTTATTGTTATTTTTAGTAGAGAAGAATGTGGCTAATAGGGATTGTGGATTCTCAGCCACTAGAACCATATATCTTTAATTTCATGTTTCTAGTTTAATTATTACAAAAAATTCAAAGGGTAATATTATAATAACAAAAAAGTACCACAAAATCCCTTTTAAAGATTCCCATTCAGCATACATCCTCAATTTTAAGTTTCTAGGTTGAATATTACAGAAAATTCAAAAAGTACTATTAGAAGAATGAAAAAGTACTACAAAGTCCAAACTTTTTGACTTTCACTCATTTAGGATCATATACATATATTAAAGTTTATGTTTCTACACAATTGAAAGAATGAAAAAGAAGGTAAAAGTACCACAAAGTCCCACTGGTGAAATCTTAGCCACATAGGACCATGTATTTCTAATTTCATATTTCTTCGTTCGATATTATCAAAAATTCAAAAATTATTTCTATGTATTAGAAGAATGAAAAAGTACCACAAAATCCCTTGTTATAGATTCTCATCGACTTAGGACTAGGGAATCTAATTATTCTGGTTTTCATATTAATCGATTAATTTGACAAATAATTATACGAGGTTAAAAGTTGAACGGTTAATAACCGATTAATTATTCGATTAACCGAATAGACTTAGTAATGCAAGTAAAACATATAATTATAAGGCCTTATTCATAATAAAATTTTTCAATTTACAAACTTTATATTAATAAAATATGTATTGAAAATTTATCTTAAACATTTAGCAAATTTAAAAGTTTTGTTATTAATAATACAGATAGTCTATAGTCTATTGAAATAGTTATTTAAAACCATAATGTGGATGAAATTATTCCACAAAGTGTTCATCTTATTAGTTCTGTCGCCCATTTGTATAAATAATTTCCATTTTTTTACCTAATATATGCTGAAAATTATTCTCCTTTTAAGCTTTGTTTAATAAATCAGTAATTTTAAAGTAACTCTCCTTATTTTTCGTGAAAGAATGATTTTTTTTTCATAAAAATTAAAATTAATATTGGTTTTTTACGTGCAATTTGTTTATCAAAGTTAAACTTTTTATGACACATAACTTTGAACTTGCTTTACTCAAATCTATCTTCAGAATTTCTATTGTCACAAATTTAAGTATTTGTAAAGTTATAATATTATAATCTTTTCATGTCGCATTTTATTAAACATTATATCCCAAAAAAAGAAAAAAAAACATCCAAAGAAGACGATAAGATCCTTAACTTGTGATCCAGAAGTGATACCTATTCACTGCTGTAGTTGACATAAATTTATCTTAAAAATAAAAAAGTTCTAAATTTATAAATACATAAAACTAAATTTCGGTTAATCGGTTATTCAATACGAAATATTCGTTTTATTCGTTATTCGAAAATGGAAAATTGTAATAATTCGTATAATAAATCGACCAAAATTATTCGGAAAATCGAATAACGGTTAATCGATTTGACTCCGCATATTTTTAATTTCATATTTGTAACTTCCATATTAGAAAAAATTCAAAAAGTACTATTAAAAGAAGTACCACAAAGTTCCCTCTTGTGAATTCTTATCCACATAGGACCGTTTATCTTTAATTTTATTTTTCTATGTTAATTATTACAAAAAAAAAAAAATTAAAAAGTACATTGGTACCACAATACTTTTATGAACATTCACTCACTTAGGAATATATATGTATGCTTAAGTTCATTTTTCTAGGTGTAATATCATAGAAATTTCATCACTGAGTTTTAATAAAATATAATTTTTAGCTTCTACCCTTTTTTAGTACTTTTTTCCCCGTGGATATACCAGACACCTGTACGCTTACTTTACAAGCGAATAGTGATACGTGTTAATTTTTTGTATCTATATTAGTATAGGAGACATAAGGTTACCGATTTTACTCTTTTTTATGTCCTAAACATTCGAATTTCTAAAAATCCCATCATAGTGGATCTATTTAACGGGAGGCTAATATGCGGTCCAAATTTCATATCTCTAGCATCAAGTGTTTGGGCTGTGGGATGACGTTTTTAAAAAAGGTCTTTCTTTCATTTAGTTTTTCAAATATTCTGGTATATTCTTCCAAAACAGTGCATAGAAATGTGGCATTATTTGAAAGGAGAGTGACCTCAATATTTTTAATTCACAAAATATCAAATTTTTGAAGTTTTTTCACAATATTATTTGATTTTTATAATGAAAACTTAAATTGTAAAACTTTCACTTGCTTTAAAATATAAGCTATTGGCGTCTGATTAATTTTTATTTTGATATTCTCGCAATTTCGCGGTTTATCAGATAGTCAATCTAATATAAAATTTTTCATAAACATAGTATATTGGATATCAAGATTATTCTTTTATTCTTAGTGAACTATTTTTTATTTTGATTAAAAAATAATTTATTCAGTGCAAAAATTATGTGAGATTTAGGATATAATAATTTTATTTTTCACAGTTTTTAATATAATTTCTTTAAAAATAAATTGTACGATTCATATATGCATCAGTACGCATTTGTATGCAGTTTTTTTTCATATATTTAAGTTGATATAATGGGCTTAAAATTCTGTGGTTAATCATTTGCTTGTAAATAATTATCGCAAAAACGTAAAAACAAATCAACATTTTTCATATTTTTTGGATCATGGCATCTTCAATAATATTATAACTAGTCACATTAATTCAGCATATCCTAATGTTCGAGATATCCGCAAAAGATGATATAGTACATTTATTCGGTAGTGCGAACCTTAATATTTGGAAATGTAAAATAATTTTTTTATTACTGTTGACACACTGAGTCGAGAAGTTACTCTAAGAATTTTATACCATTTCTTTTGAGTATATATATGTTTATATCAAACATTCGCCTGTAATCATTGCTGAGTTAAATTAAAAACTTTTACGGCATTTTAAGCTTTTGAATTAAATTTCTGTACATAAGTAGCACTTGAAATAATAAACTACTATAATCATATCTGATATTACATAAAATTAAAAAAAATAAAAAATTTGTAAATACATAATTTTTAGAACAGATACATTTTAATACCCTTCACCAGAGGTGTAAATTTTTCGAGAACTTTTCTATTGAAACTCGGAAAGAACGAGTTCGAAAATAGCGGAGATATTAAGAAACTGATTTTTTTAAACAGTTTTTCGAGTTTCTGAAGCCCCTGTATAAGCTAGGGAACTCGTTTTTTACAAAAGAAAATCGGAAAATTTTTTCTGAATTTTTCCTCTGAAGAAATAAAATCAGTCGGTCCATTTGTTACAGAGATATCGGTATAAACGCGTTTTTGATTGATATCCAAGTCCTACATATGCTAGGGACTTAGTTCTTATATAGATCGATTACAAATATTTTTCTTGAATTTCAGTTTTTTTAACCAACCCAATCTGTCTATAAACAACCGAATTATTGGCAAATCTGTTTTTATTTAATGCCTACTTTCCTTATAGTTGTAGGGTACTGAAGAACAAAAACAATAAACTAAGGCATATTTGGTTTTTTGAACTTTTTGAAGCACCTATATAAGCTAGAAACTCCGTTCTTTCACAGAAAACTCGGAAATTTTTTAAAGAATTTTTGTTTGGAAAAATTAAGTAGATAAAGTATTAAAACGGAGTCATTGGTTGAAACGAGTTATTAGTTTCTTTGAAGCTCCTATATAAGCTATGGCCTTTTATTCGTATCGTGAAATCGGTCCATAAATTTTCCGCAATCCCCTTTTTTTAATTTAATATTGTTTTACATTTATAAAATGCATCGAAGTGATTACATCTCTCTTAAATATGTAAAATTCCAAAGTATTAAATTTGTTATTTATTTCGTTACCCTATTTGATGCGATGACTAATATTTACTTTATATGGGTGCTATTACTCCATCTGGACTTATTCACTCTAAGCAAAATTTGATATGAAAATTACTTTTAAGTTTTTTAAGACTTTCGCTGCAATAGTCCTTTAGAGGAGATAACTTAGATTTTTTTTTTTTGTATGGGAGCTAACTCTCCCCCTATTTACATTTCATCAATACGATATGATATGATAAAGGTTCCCACGAAATTTGAAGGTTCTCACTCTCTTAGCATATCCTATATATATATATATGCCATAAATTTGCCTACTCCGATTTTAAGCTAATCGGTTCATCTGTTTGAGAGTTTTAAAAAAGTGGGCACAAAATATGGACGTGGCATTCGATCAAGATCCAACATAACATATAAAATTCTACAGTGCTAATTGTGCGTCAAATTTCATGTAAATATCTTCATTAATAACGTCTAAAATTAAAAAAAAAAAAAATATATATATAAACAAATCTAACTACTTTCTATCTGTGTGTGAAATTTCTGAAAGATCGGTTCAGACGTTTAAATGTGATTGATACACAAAAAACAAATAAACAAACAAACTTTCACCTCATTTTTAGTATATATATATATAAGGATATAAAAATGAAAATTATTTAAGGTTTCTAGTGTTTACATAGATATAGTATAGTATAGGTATATATATATATATATATATATATATATATATATATATATATATATATGTAAGATTTGGAACAGCCAAATATGGCACTCTAACTTGTTTACATTACGTTTGTTATTTGGAATTTTGTATTACATAAACGCGCAGTGATTCATGTTTGAATCGTAATTAAAGAAATTTTGTACATTTTCTTTCACTAATTAAACACATAAGCATTTAAATATATATATATATATATATATATATATATATATGTATATATATATATATATATATATATATATATATTTAACTATTAATTTTATTGAATTTGGTCATGGAAATGTTTGTCGAAATATTCAGTAACAAATTAAGTATTACTTTGTAACAACAAGAATGACTTTAAGCCTTGTTCAGCGCGAAATTACGAAATTTCATGCCGAAATTACGAATGAAATCTAGAGTGTTCATACACGCTAGATGACATTTGATGTAATTTCGTGAACAGCTGATACTTATTGTTTACAGTTTAAATTGTTATAGGGTAAATAAAGTATTTTGAAATGGAAACAAATAAGAAGCAATTTCTTTCTAAATTGGAAATTATTAATTTGCAACAATTAGAAATGTAAAAAGGATAGGTTTCATTTTGCAAAATCACTTTAATAATTAATTTTAAGATTTGTGTTTAAATTTAATATCAGCTGTGAATTGTTTTTTTTCCTTCTCACGGTTGAAACATGCAGTACATAGTTGAAAAAAGTATTTTTTCCAACCATGTACAGAGTTGCACGGAAATGGGCATCGTAATGTAATTTCGCCGAAATTACACAAAATTATGTATTTTCGCAAGTGCCAAAATGTATGGGAAATTACGTAATTTCAACTTGATTTCGGCCGAAATCACGAAAGTACGTAATTTCGCGTCGGTCTGAATGCCCTATTAATATTATTGGAAAAGTTACTATTGGATGCCAACATTGTTCGTTTAAAATATAATAACAGTGAGAAGTAATTGATTCATATGTGCATTATGGCGCACTAAAGGGATAAGTTTGGAAAGGGGACCCCACGTATCCCTTTTTTTGTTAAATTATTTTAAATGCTAAAATGTACAATCATCGAAAGTTTCGTTGAGATATCTCAATTGACAAAGATTTTATTACGGATAAAACATTTATAGTTTCTCCAAAAACCACATTTTTACAAAAATTTTACTTTTATTCCAAAAATCGGAAAAAGTATGAAAACAAAACAAGTAAATAATATGTCATGGGGTCAATTCCGATCATTTGATACCCTACACCATTCTTTTTTAATACTTTCCGAAGGTTTCTTTAAAGGGACCTAAGGTCAATTGTCGACCGGTGCTTGTAGGATTTGATGGTGTAATTTAAATTTCTATAAAACATATGTATGCTTGCTATGTAATATTACCGTAATATATTACATTTGTATTATGCGCTTGATTGCCGAAAATAGGTTTTATTTGGGGCTATGATTAATTTTAGACCGACTATGATAAAACTTTGCACTATTGCCATCTAATATTATTCTTATGCTAGCATTTGTAAGAGACTTAAGCACTTTAAAGTTATTTTGGAAAGGGGTATTATGTAGGAAACATGGTCCGTTTTTTTACCGATCTCTCATTTTGTGACCCAAATATTTTAGTAATACTTTGCATAAAGTTAGACGCTTAACAAATCTTACCAAATATCGAAAAAAATAAGAAAACGATAAAGTTTTATGATTTAATGAAGTTTTTCGTATCCTGTAAAATTTTCTTTGTGGTTTATATGCCCTTATATGCGTCCATATTTCAATTGTTAATCATTTGGAAAAGTTTAACATTCATTTTAGATAATTCCAACACTACAAAAAAGTTCACTGCGTATAAGTATAAGAATATTCCCGGTTCTTTCATACAAACGCAGCCACCCTAGTACTGAAATATACATATATGTGCGTTTGTATGAATCTTTGGTTTTAGTTGACACTTTTGATTTACCACAACAATGTAAAATGAAATGAAAAATTGGTAAAAATAAGAACCCTACATATACTGCAAATAATATACAACGTAATATTTATGTTTCTTAACTCATTTATTTTTATTTCACTAAAAACTGGAGCATTTTAATTCTGTTTATATGTAATATACAGGGATACCACAAATATGCTGCAAAAAAAAAAAACGTTTTATGCGCATTAAATATGCAGTAAACAACGAAAGATATGCTCTAAAAACGCGAATATATGATCTTAAGGAACAAAAATGTTTATAATTTTTAAACAAAAAATTATTATTATTATTTTTTAATAAAACAAAGCGTTTCATTATTATTTTAACGATATAAAATAAGGCGAAACTATAACTTTCAAAAATAGCTTTCATTAAAAAAAAAAAATAATAATAATAAATTGTTTTTACAATATTAGCAGATGCTATTCGGGAAAGCTGAAAGGATAATAAGTGCTTTATATCATATTTAAAAATGGCTTTCATAAAGATCAAGCTTCTCAAAGCTTTTTAGCGAACTTCAACAGTATCCATTAAAATTAATTTTAAATACTAAATATTTCTGTATGTCTTGTGTTTTTTCTATACATCAGAAATAAAGTTTTATGAACTTCCCATGAAGTACAAAAAAATTATCTTCAAAATATCAAAATATGATGCTTTAAAAGGGTTAAATATTCTCTAAAAATAACAAGATATACCATAAATATGCTCTAAAAATCACTATATATAAAAGTATGCCATTAAGGGTGAAATATGCAAAAATATATACTTACAAATCAAAGAATAAAATTTGTGGTTTTCCTGGTGATGTATCAAGAATGGGAACAAAACAATTCAACAATAAAATTACTTTATACGTTAAACTCATATGACATAATTTGTTTTAAGTGGAAATAAACATTTTTTATACAGTTGTATAAATCAGTTAACAAGTTACATACCAGAAGTGAAAATAATCATTTATGGAAGACTTTAACTTAATTTAGTTAGATTTAGTTAGTTATGCGTCCAGCACCAAACTTTAAGATTAAAAATAATTTTGCGATTATTGTAATATAATTTTGATATGCATATACAGAATGATCTCGAGTTGCGCAAACCGATGTTGTTGTATATTTCGAAAAAGTTGTAACAAGCGGCTACTGAATATTAAAACTCTTAATTACAAAATTTGAATAACAGATTACAAATAAATAAATTTTACAAGAATCAGTTAAAAAAAAAATAATAATAGTGGCTCAGAATCGATTTTCATCAAACAAAACTCTGTAACTTTATATATTTATATATATATATATATATATATATATATATATATATTTATATTATTATTTTTCATTTTATGGAGAGATAGTTTCAATTTCATTAAAATCGGTTCAGCAGTTGTTGAAAAATTTAAGGCTAAAGTTGAACTTTTAATTTCTTTATAGCATTTAGTATGAAAATGCGAATTTTTTGTGTTTTTAATCAGCTTTCTTATAGAAAAGTTATAAGCAGATAAAAAAAACATTTCAATAATACCCATGATAATTTTGTAAACAGGTTCCCAGATTATAAATTCTAGAACAGGTTCCACTAGGGGGAGATACGACAATTGCGATTTGAAGTTATGTTGAGAAGTAATCACCTGCAAGAATATTATTTCCATCATTTTGAGATTGAGTCACTAAATGTTGCAATCTTTTCATTCATTACCCGTATGAAAATCTAAAATATAAATCACAGAAGAGTGATAATTTGCTTAAACGTGTTTGAAAATCTAAAATTTAAATTATAAAAGAATTTTCTAAATTTTACATAAAAGTCTAAAAATTATAATCACAAGAACTTAGAACAACCTATTTATAATTCTTAAAATCACAGAAAAATTATCTAAAACCTATAAAACTACTATCACAATATATCACAGAATAAAATGAAATATAATTTTATTTTAATGTAATTTATACAAAATTTGCTACTTAAAAAAAAGCAAAAGATAAACACACAATATAACATATTAATTATATCTTATGCCGATGAAAGAAAATTTAGAGACACTAATTTTATTCGAAAGAATCCAATATCCAGCTAAATTTTCCATTCCGAATTTCCAAAATTTTTGAATACAAATATTTGTTTTAAATCGTTTTTTTTTTCTTCTTCTTAAAACGTGTTGATTTTATCAAAACAATTAAAAAACAAAAGTAAGGAAAAATGGCAAAAACAAAAAGATAAAAAATGGTAAGAATTTTTTTGTATGTTTGTACGTATGTATGTTAAGCCATAAATCTTTTACTTAAATTTTAACATATATTGAGAGTGACAAAAATTAAAACAAAATAAAGGCAGCAGATAATTAACAGACGTTAATTATTTTTACAAACTAATCTTAAAATATGTGTGTGAAGATAAATTTAAAAATTTATAACCCTAGACGCAAACCATGTTAGTTAACAGAGGTCTGTTAGCTCGTTAACATAGCTCTGTTAAGAATGGAAAATCTGATATATTCAATAAAAATGGAATTCAATATCTTAAATTCAGGCAACTTTATCAGAATTTTCTTTAAAACATGAATTTGACGATCATTCAAAATTTAGGATTCTGATTGGGATGAATCCAGGTTCCAGGGAAACAAGGCAACGTGGGCGGACAAAACTTTTTGAAGATAATAGATAAGATATCCCACTATGTCCTCCACTTTTCAGATCATTTAACAGTGTGAGTTGGAAGGAGTTATACAAATTTTTCAAAAATTTAAAATTTGGGATTCTGAGTGGGATGAATCCAGATTCCAGGGAAACTAGGCAAAGTACGCGGACAAAACTTTTTGGAGATGATAGATAATGTATCCCACTATATCCTCCAATTTTCAGATCCTTTAACAGTGAAACAAAATTCTTTGCCATCCTGTGACATCATTATATTTTATTTTTTACAAAATATGCATAGCTTTTCTTTTTCTTTACACATGTAATGGTATTTAATGCAGCCGAAACTTGCAGGGCGATTGCACTCAGAATATTTAAATGTAGGTTTTAGAACTTTATCACCGCAATGGACACAAATTTCACTCATGTCATCGGTATCTATTAGACACTTTTTAATTGTTTCTCTATAAATGTTAGGGTTTGGTAGGTTCGTTAGGGGCTTGTCGTGGAGTAAAGCTTCAATATATAGACAAATAAAAACACCGCAGTTGAATCTATCATTTTGATAGTCGTGTTCAATTTCAATATAATTCCACGATTTATCATTTGCATTATCCAAAAATGTTTGAAATATTTTATTTTTGTATACCTTAGTATATGTCAGCAAGATGTAGCGTTTTTCTTTTATATCTCTTGGCCACGACGAGAATTGAAATAATACTTTATCGAATATTATTTTTCGGTTAATTTTCGATTTATCTTTTTTTGGAGTCTCTTCCAGTGGTCTTCCTCTAATATTATTGGCTTTTGAACAGTCTTACTTTGTATTTGGGTACTTTGAATTCAAGCATACGTATTTTCGGCATCAATTATTTTTGCTTTGACATATATATAGATTTTTCAGACGTATGCCGTAGGCACCACCAAACTTTTACATTTTTTGTTATATTAAAGTAGCTCTAAACAGGATTGTTGGAAACTTTTGTGTTGGTTTTGTCTGCGAACTTTTCCATAATGCACAGTGGAGCAGAATCGAAATTTTTTGGAAATAAATCTGTAACTTCTGATCAGCTGGTTGGATTTTCATGAAATTTGGTATAGGCGTATCAGAGGAGTGTACAATGTTAAGTTTGGAAGGGGGGCACAACGAATCTCTCAGGGGCGGAGCTAAGCGGACTGAAAGTTAGGTACCTCTGACATAAAAAATTTTTAAACGCTTACCAATTTTTTGTTTCTCGTCCGATTTCAAATATTTTCATATATTGTTGTAGGCCCTGATAAGACCTATGAAAGACATGCTTACGTGTCTTACTTGTCTCTTATAGTTTTCGAGATATTTGTGTTTGAATTTTTAAGAACCATAATTTTCATGTTCTTGCAGTTTTTTCATATATATCCTAGTATTTCCGACCGATTTTATTAGTTTTTTTTTTCTTAACTATTTAAAGAACAAAATTATCTATTGAATAAAAAAATGGAACGATATCTTTACCGAGTCCAAAAATAAATGATTTTGAATTTGAAAATTGCGAAAAGTCGACTTTATTTTTTTTTATTCGAGAAAGTATCTACACTCTTTTTTATCTAAAATAAAATTTTCTTTTGCAACATATAATAATTTTGCACTTTTCGGAAAGGTAACTTCACAGAGAATACTTTAGGATAAAAAAACAAGCCCAATAACTCAATTGGTCATGGTACACTCCCTCCCGAATTCGTCCCATTTTATATGAAAGTTTTGATTTTAGACCATATTTCTCTAATATATATATATATATATATTTCTCTAAAGCACGAATCGACAAGCGGAATACATTTTAAGAATCTTAATATGTTGTTAAAAGTTTCAAATCAAAATCTACGCGACTTCGGGAAAATGTGGATTCTATAGCCAAAAATGTAAAAAATCCCATTTTTGGGAATTTTCATTAGTTTTTTGAGAATTTAGGAAAACACTACCCTGAATGAAATTTGGTTAACGCGCTTTTATTTATATTAATAAGATCCACATTTCCTGCAAATTTCATTAAGATATCTTTATAAACAAATATGTTATTACAATTATAAAATTTGTATTTTCTCCAAAAACTCCAAATTGGGCCTTTTATTTGGTTTATTTCTAAATAGCAGAAGAAATTTTTAAAATTGTATTCCAAATTAAGCTTATCCTTTACCACGTATAATTTCCGATCTTTTGCAAAAATATTCAAGTCAATATCATGCCTTATTTCAGAAATATGCGCGTTTAAACTTTTATATTTCCAATTTATTGTATATATGACTATATTTTTACAAACTTGAAACTTTTGCCTTTAGCTTTACGTGAATAATTACTTAGAAAATTATGAATATTTCTGTATACTTTTAATAATATCTATACACAAAATGTTTTTATAAAAATAATTTAATAGGGTATTTTTAATAGGTTGAATTTAAAACAACAAAACAAACAAAGAGTGTCTATTTTAACTTAATTAATATTATTATTTTTGATATTTATCATCTTCCTTAATAAATACTCTATTTCTAACACGATTTTTTATTGCTTATTTACATTAAATTTATGCAGATAATTTTTCTAATATTTTAAACTTAAACTACTTATTTTCTATGAAATAATCTGTTGCATCTGTATACATATCTAAAAGATAATAAAGGTCCTTCAAGTCTTCAGTATTTTGAGTTGATAAAGGCTCATAATAAATCTAACGTTTTCTCACTGCTGATAGTAGCTCTTTTTTTACTTCTTATTTACAATTATTTTCCTGGAAACAGAATTTTGGATTCAACCAACTCAGAATACCAAATTTTAAATTTTTTGAAAAATTTGTATAACTCCTTCCAACTCACACTGTTAAAGGATCTGAAAAGTGGAGGACATAGTGGGATACCTTACCTATCATCTCCAAAAAGTTTTGTCCGCCCACGTTGCCTTGTTTCCCTGGAATCTGGATTCATCCCACTCAGAATCCCAAATTTTAAATTTTTGAAAAATTTGTATAACTCCTTCCAACTCACACCGTTAAAGGATCTGAGAAGTGGAGGAGATAGTGGGATACCTTACCTATCATCTCCAAAAAGTTTTATGTGCCCACGTTGCCTAGTTTCCCTGGAATATGGATTCATCCCACTCAGAATCCCAATTTTTAAATTTTTGAAAAATTTGTATAACTCCTTCCAACTCACACTGTTAAAGGATCTGAAAAGTGGGGGACATAGACCTTATCTATCATCTCCAAAAAGTTTTGTCCGCCCACATTGCCTAGTTTCCTTGGAAGCTGGATTCATCCCACTCAGAATCCCAAATTTTGAATGATCGTCAAATTCATGTTTTAAAGCCAATTCTGATAAAATTTCCTGAATTTAAGACATGTGAGTATATTTCCTAATGGTAACGGTTTTCTGGACCCATTTAGTCCAAAAATGTGTTCCTAATCCCATTTTTATTAAACATATCAATTTTTCCACGCTTAACAGAGCTATGTTAACGAATAAACAGACCTCTGTTAACTAACATGGTTTGCGTCTGGGGTTATAAATTTTAAAATTTATCTTAACACACATTCTTAAAATCCATAACATAAGAATTTTAAATTTCAAAATTTCAATCTCCAGTGAAAGTACTTTCATCGAGGGATCACCAGTACCAAAGTAAGTTTTAACTTCCGCTTTCTTTTATTAAAAACAAAAAATCTATTAAAACCTAAATTTACATTTGCCAATTTTCTTCAATTTTTGTTAGTTTATAACATTTAATCAATTCTGTTCGTAACGTTTTATTGTTTATGTTAACTGATTAACATTAAAGTTAAACATGTACATAAATAAAACTGCTAACACTAGGCTGTTAATAAAAACGATATGGATAATCTTAACTAATAAAATAATAAATATATGTAAATTTATATGTCTGTGCATAAATTGTAGTAATAATAATTAAAAATACGAATTAGAAATAGAAACTCGTGAAAACTGATACCAAATATGTCTGGTTACAGCGTATAAATGATTAAAGTATTTAAATTTATTTAAAATTTATGACGACATTGAGAAATTTTATATATTTATATATATATATATATATGTATATTTATACTAAAAGCAAAATCAGGTTCCCGATTCAAATCCCAGCTCAGCCATTAAGTTTTGAATTTTGTGTTTTTAATTTTAACTTTTGTATTTTATTATTCAGCCATATACATATACAATATATATATTTGTAAATTAATTTAAAACTATTTAAATATTTAATTTGAGTTTTGATTTTGCAATCATAAACAATTCATAATACTGGTTCCTAAATTTAATATTTTTTTAGTTTTTATTTTTTTGGTTTATAAATTTAGCATCTTAGTTTTTTTTTTATTATCAATATTATTTGCAACATTATGAGCATAGGCTAGTTTTATATATAAATGGGCTCATGATATTCTATTTTGGATATAAATTGGTTGGGAGACAAATTGCGTTATAACATCTAATTCTCGCAAGGTAGTCTTATTCATCTTAGAATTTCTTTTAAAATTTTCTTTTTTTCTTGTCTTTTCTTCTAAATCATGCAGATATTGAATAAATTCTGTAGTTTTGGGTTAGTCTTAAGATTAATAATGGCAACTGGCAAAAAAGCAAGAAGCTGGAAAACTATACATGCTGAAGCCATTAATTAACTCCAAAAATGTTCAATGTCCCCATAATTATAGAAGTTACATGCTACATGTTCATTTTGACCCCAGATATGATAATCAATATTAATTTTAAAAAAATCGCATATAAATATTCTTTTTGGGGTATAATCAAAAAACACAAAAATGGTCTTTTAAATTAATTTTTTAATGCTAAATATTAATAAAAATCTATTTCTATACATTTAATAAGTTTTTATAAAAAATGACTAAATTTTGCGGCATTTTTTGAGTTTTTCGCAAAACACAAACACATTAATTTTTTTTTTAACCACATTTTTTAAACACAATATTTTTGAATTAAAGGTGGAAAAATCTAAATATATTTATATGACAATTAAAAATAATAATCTGTAAACATTTCAAACAAAAATGTGCTTAGTTCCTAGTAAATTGGCAAAAAGTGTTATGTAGCCATTTGAATACAATATAGCGAAAGGGTTAACTGTTTTTAAAAGTTAGCGCTCGTTTTTGAGATAATTTTTTGCTTAATTTTAATAATTTTGTTGTTAAATTTAAACAAAATAATCAATTAAAATTCTATTGAAGTATAGGATCATGAATTCTTATTATCAAATATGTTTTAAACGCTAATCTACAAAACTTTAAACTAAGAAACTAAGATATACAAAGAGAAAAACCCTCGTAAATATAACGGCTATTAACATTATAGTTATGGTTTTGTCAGCGATTTTGAACCAACGTAACACTTCATTCCTGTTTTATAATCACGCGATACTCCAACTTAATTGAAATTAAGCTGTGAATGTGCCTCTCGAAAAAGGCACCTCCTCTTAGAGTCATTCACGTTTTTTCTCCCCATATAGCGTATCTCAAACGATTCATAATTATAAGGGCAATATGCCTCCATTCTTTATTGTGCAATGTTCCAAATCACTTTACCACTTGCCCACAATATAATTTAACACTGGTCAACGGCACAATGATTGAACACAAGTTAGCATATTTCCACAAGTGTTTGTAGTTTACATTAGAGAAATTGGATTCATATGATAAAATCCGCGATTACGGAAATCAAAAGAAAGAATAAAACTTGTTATTTCCAAACACTTTTTTGGATTTTGCTTGCCGGTACCACGTGGAACCATTTCAGATCTTGAATTACTTGATGTACTCTATCAATCAAATAAAAAAGAAAAGAAAATATTTATTTGAGGTTTATGGTCGGTTTCTTAAAGATAAACGTAAAAAGAGAATTCGCTATATGTATATATATATATATATATATATATATATTTGATATATACATGTAAAAAAGTAGGTAAGTTTTTTTATTTAGACAATATTATTCATTATATATTTTTATATATTCTTGAATACAACAATGTGCTAAATACAGAAATGACTTTTAAATGCAAAACAAATATTTTAAAATTTAAATAAAACAAAGAGTAAATAAAATATGATTTGAAATTAATTATAAATAAATGTAATATTTAAATAAAGAAGTTTTATTGAAAAAAATGAAATTGTTTAGTGATTGTACGTAAATTGTTAAGAAATCAATCGTGAAACAAAATCTACATAAATATCAAAAGTATTAATGTAAACGGGGTATTGAAATATAACTCAAACAATAAAATAATTTTTCTACAATTGCATTTTAAACCAATTTATATCAAGTACAACAACGTTTATTCGATAAATGTATGGCATATGAAAAATTCGATGTACACATGAATCTAGAGACTATACATAATATATATATATATATATATATATATATATATATATATATGTATATGCGATTTGTTTATCCTTTATTTGTTTATGAATCATTATGAATTTTTCTTACCAACTCATAACGTTAGATGCGTTTTTGTGCATAACGTTAAATTCGTATCTATCTGTAACATTTAAAGAATTTTTTATATATATGTATATAAACCTTAATATTTTAATAAAAAATAAATATATATAAAAAATAAATAAATGAAAAATGTAAAAATTTTTACCCATCTGGACCCTCGTATTACAGCCACGATGAAAACGTCCCTTATAGTTAGACATTTATCCCTTATTTGGTGAATTCGAAATCTTGCACAGGTTGCCAAATTTTATTGAAATTCTTCAGTCGCTAAGTTATCAAACTTTAGGCTTTGAATGTTTCTGGTACTAAAATAATTTAAGTAAATATAGTTATTAATAAAAATAAAATATTTTGTGTATATATTCTATATACCAAGCGTTTAATTTGAATCGGTGAAATTTTGGGAGTTATTAACTTCATGATCTTCAGAAGATTTTTCTTCTTATAACATTTACACATAAATCTTTTTTGTGTGTGAATAATTCACTTGTATCAACAGTTATCTCCTCAAGAGCTTGAAACAAATGCTCCTCCATTAGTTTCTTTTCTACTAAATACTCCGTTTTAAATAAATCGGAAAGCTGTCGGCGCTCACCTTTAAATTTACAGATCTGTAAATAAAAATAATTTTTAATTATTTTCCAAAATCATAAAACAGAGATAGAAGAGGGCGAACTATTAATTTAACCGTTTTTTCGTTGATATTTTCCGAATCTTTTCTTGAAAGTGGAAAATTTGAGTACAAAAGTATTTGCACAAATTCTATTATTTTCTACATTTTTTTCAGTTTTGGAACTGCATTAGCCAACTCATTTACAGATGTCTTGTTTGCACATGTTTTTTAAATAATGTTGAATTCTTATAGACACTGAAGCAGCATCTGTAATTATCAATATATTTTAGGAAATAATTGAAATAGCTTTAATTTTCATAAAAAACTTTTTTGCACAAAAACATATCATTATGTTTGTCATGTACACTGTGCGCGAAAATGAAACAATTTTTTTTTTTTTAAAGATGGGCACCCATTGGGTAAAACTAAACCGACAGCGCTGAATTTAATGGTATTAACCATACATTTTGAGTTCAGCGTACTCGAATTAGCTTTACCAGTGGGGTGCAAAACTTGTTAAAATTTGCGACTAGCACAGTGCTATTATTATTTTTTTTTTATCACCTTTTGATTAATTTTTTTTTATCACCTTTTGATTAATTTTGTATTTATTTTTTATCACTTTTTTATTTGCACTTCCTATTGACACCACGACAATATAATTTAAACTAATATCTTAAAAGAAACTCTCAAAGATGATCTTGTTGTAATGACCTTGAAACCTTCCACAAATTCTTTAAAGTTCCGTTATTTCTTTTCAACTTACAAAAACGGAAAGTTATATTACGTTACATATATGAAGTTGTCATAATATTAACGTTTTTGAGTTAAAATATTCTCTCTATTTATAACTCCGTTGCTTATTCTATGTCGCGGCTTTTTTGTATTTTTTTATGAATATTAATGAAAAATACGTTGTATTAATACATCATTATATCTAAAACAATTTTCATTTAATATGTTTTTGTTCTGCTTTCTCACTTTTACTTTTCTCTATTATTTTTTAAATGGTTAATGAACTATTACGTTATATTTATGACACAATTTTCATATTTACAACAAGTTTCCATTAATATGTATATATATATATATATATATATATATATATATATATATATATATATATATATATATATATATATATATATATTGTTACGTTTTTACCTTTTAAAAACGGTGGTTCATTTCCTTTAAATAAACATGTACTTTGATTGCAAATAACAGCAGTTTAGTAGTTTAAAAGTTGTAACGATTCTTTATTTTATTTTAAAATGTACTAAAATGTACAACAATAACAGTTTAAATAGTCACTTGCGTTCTAATATAAACACACACTTAAATTACACACTTTATACAACACACTTTAATAATGTACAAGATTATACAGCCAAGGCAGTTAATTTGTCTTTACTTAACGATGCTTCCAATTAGACTGACTCAATGGTGTTCTCACGGCCAATTTATATACACTGTATTACCTACTAGATGCTTCTTGAAAGCTCTATTTCTTTCTACAATGATCTTAACGGACAAACTAGAGCTTTCGATGTTAATGTTAGCAACTTAAACATTTAGTGTTGCCATACTTACAAACAATGGTGAAAGCTTTTTATTCAATGTTGTATGTTTGCAACTATGTTAATAATTTTTACAGATATGTTAACTGCTGTTAACATAAAAGGAAATGTCTAGAAACGTTGATAAAGTTTTAAACCAGCCGTTAAAACCGTTACATTTGAATTCAAGTACAATTTCGTAACAATATATATATATTGTGGTAGCGTATTTGTAGTTGTATAATGAAAATATTTTTAAAAAATTAATGTAAAATGTCAAAAAGTATGAAATTTGTCATCTCAGAAATGTAAAATTTCGTGTAAAAACGTTCCAAATTTATGCGACAAAATGACAGAAGACTAAATTAATTTAGCTTCTGTAGGCATTACTTCTTATCTAATTTACTTAACAGTATAATTACATCTTTATTTCTTAAAAAAAAAAACGTGGAAAACTTTTTCCATCCGGAAAGGTAAAGTTTCATTGCTGTTATGTAAAAATTTAGTCAAATTTTTAAGGAGTCTGTAACTTTAAAGAGAATGCATCTCTTTTACAAAATATTATTAAATTATATTATTTGATCTATTATTAGATGAAAATTTTAATTTTTTGTTTATTTTTTAATTTGTGTCCTAAATTCAACTTTAAAAGTTTTCTCTTCACGAACACAAATCGTTTCCTAATAGCAGTGATACTACGAAATATCAAAAATGAGTCTTTCGTACGAATTGTAATATTAATGTAACTTTCATTATAGTTACGTGAAGTATAAATGTAAATACAAGAATAAATGTAAATTTTCATTGCATTAATAAAAGTAAATCAACGTAACAGTTTCATTCCTGTTGCGAAGCGTTTTTCTTTCAGTGTAACTAGTGCTACCAATGAGGAACTTTTCAAACAAAATATAAATACATTAATTGATTTAATTTAATGAAGTCATTAATTAAAACAAATTAAATTATACCCTTATACATTTTATCAACTAATAAAATAACTAATGCCTTGAAGTAAGTATAAATTATTTCCAAACTACAAAAATACAAATACAATATAAAACTATCATAGCAAGCACCGCACAGTGGGCAAAATTTTTGGTAATAAATCTGTATCTCCTAAACTATTGGTCGGATTGCATTGAACTGTATGAAAAAGCTGTAGAGGAGTCCCAAAAAAAGCATCTCGTGGTCAAGTTATAATAAGACGAGATAAGCTACACAGTGTCAAAGTTGACTAACTCAAGTATGTGAAAGTTTCAAAAAATCGTAACTACCACAAATCAAGTCCTATATCAAGGATTTTTATATTTCTGTAAAGTACTTGGCAAAATAAAGAAAAAAAATTAGCTTTATCTTTATAATATAAGCAATTTCTTATTTGAAATCAATTTTTTTGTGTGTTGATAGACATAATGTGCTAATCAGATACAAATGTTATTGATTTTATTATTTTGTTGATTATTTTTTGGACTTTTTTCTGTCTAACCTGCATTTCACACCAAAAAAATGTTTAATGTTAATCTTCTGGTGTGAAGAACCTGAGTTATTTAAATGTAGTATATTGGTTATTTAATAATTTAATAATGGAGTAGTAAAAGCACATTTTACATTTTTTTAATTTTACACCAAATAACATTCAATATTTCAAGTTTTTCAACTGCTCTAACTTTATCTAATGATACAAATAAAGTTATGTGTACTGAAGAAATCCATTTCTAAAATAAGGTAGAGGTGCATAATAGAAATGATTGTGTCAAACATATCTTATATTTATTATAAAAATAATTTTGTTTGATTATTTGTTTGATAACCATAATATGATTGTTAGAATTATTTAAATTATTTCAGATAGTTCGAATTTGCAATTTTTATGTTATAAAAAAAGATACATATGCACTCGACATTTTAAATAAAATAAATTTCAAAAACATTTCTATTATTATAATTTTAGTTCATACACAACTTCCCGCACGGAATGGATACGAGAAGACTCATAAAACACCACAAGCCATGCCAACACTACGAACACCATGGGTTATCACCACCACACACAGTGGTGCTCAACCGACAAAAGATGTGGGGACCTTTAAAGTAATGAGAATTCAAGCGAATTTATTTGTGGTATTTTCCGTCATGTACGTAGCATTACGGGTGAACTAACTAACCACAAAACGTTATTTTTCTTTGCTGTTGCATTCTATTGCTGTTGTTATTGTTGTTAAATGTATAAAAAAATTAAACAAAAAAAGGATTCTAGGAAAAAGAATATGGTGAGTGGAGTCAGTGTCCTTATTCCTTACAAAGGCTAAATAAAATCGCACAAACAAACAAAAAAAAAAACGATATAACAATAATACAATAATAGCGAAACGAAATTTCATTTTATCAAATAACATACAAAAAACTGAAAGATATAAATAGAAGAAAAAGAATATGAAAATAAAAGAAAACACAAAAATAAATGTTAAATATACAAAAAAAAAAAAAAAAAAAAAAAAAACAAACAAACATACACAAACTTATATATACACATAAACACAGACAAGCATTCACAAACAAAAACAGCATTCGTTTTTATTTTTTGGTTAATTTTTGATGATTTGTTTTTATTATTTTTTTTTTTCTTGCTATTCAACTTCTCCCTTTGCATTCCAATATCCCTTCGTTATATTCTTTCAATATATCAAACATACGCATCTTTTACATTTCAAAATTATTTCCCTTTTTTCATTTCTTTTACTATTCGTTGTTGTTGCTTTTAACTTCGTTGTTGTTACAATTGTCGTAGATTTTATTGCTGCTGTTATTCTTGGTATTACTATATGTATTTATGCAGTAACTTGATTACATACATACATACATACATATCTACACAAGAAAACTGAAACATTCACAACCCGTTCATCCGTTTAGATCATAAACACAAAGCAAAACCCAGCTAAAAGGATATTATGACTAACTCTTTTCCTACTATTAGTTGCAACTTGAAAAATACATTCGCTTCTACATTTTTTCACTTTCATACAAAAATACACGGATCATTTTATGTATCCCAAAAAATAACATCCCAGTTAACATAAAGTCTAACATTATACTTAAGCATTCTAACCATGATATAAAAATAATAAGGTAGCGCCGATCTCTCATTCAATCGCTATGATTTTAGTTTAAGAGATATAAAGATTCAAAGTTTCGTTATATAAACTATTATATATCTTTTATTTGTAAACCGATCGGAATAAGATATGTATCATTTGAGAGTGCTTTCAAATATCTATTAAATTACGAGTATATTCGAAACAAAACAATGTTTTAATCCATTAAATGACAATAGTTTGTATTTTTTTTTTTAATTTGTTCATAAAGAAATATATCGATATAACTGTAATACTCAAGTTATGGTATTTTATAGAGAAGTTTTCATGCAAATAGTATATTTTTAAACCATTTAATAAAAATAACTGCTGTAGTACTAGGTACTTCAGCAAAAACGCAGATATGCGTTTTTCCAAACCCCAACAAAACCATATATGTGACAAAAATCGTTATATGTTATTTACCTATAAAAGAACAAATATCAAATAATTGGCTTAAAATTAAAAAAAAGAAGAAAAATGTGAGAGCGAAGTGGAACTACCTCCTTATATTTACATACATCATGATTCTAACTATTTCCGTACACAGAAAAAACTTTGTACATAAATATAAAAATTTACTTTCATTGATCTTTTACATTTATACATACTTTTAATGAAAATAATGTATGTGCTCTAGAATGGCTGAAAAATGATTCAGATTTTCAAACATTCTTTTTTAACAGATTTTCCTTAAAAATTGGCGTATATTTTTAATATGTATTTTCATGTATAACTAATTTTATTTATCATTTGAGGTTAATCAAAATTTTACAATTTAAAAATATCTATGAAAAAGGTTTTATTTTTTATGAAAAAGTTTGGGGGAAAAATTTATGTTTCATTCATAACATTTATGAGAAAAAAAATATATATTTATGAATTTTCTTTTCTCTGAGCGTGTTCCAAACGCTAATAATATTCTAAGGAAATTTTAAATTCCCCTGTGTTCAAAAAATTGTACAATTTTGATGTGCCAAATGAAAACTTTTTGAAATGATAAATTTTGATAAAACCATTAACAATTTTAGATAATATTTTACGTTTTTAATCAATTATATATTAATTAGTCTTCATTAATAAAACAAAATTTAAATAAATTAAACATTAAGATTCCCAAAATATTTTGCAAGTTTTAATTTTATTATTTATTTTTTATTGTCGAAATCGTTTCTCAAAAATTTATGTAGCCGTAGCTAGTGAAATTTTATTCACCTCATATTTGTCAAAATTTTAATTTTCTACAAACTTTTCTACCATTTCGCACACACTTTTTGTGTAGGAATTAGAGAAAAATCATCCATATTTAAGGATAATTTTATTATTCGCAAGAAACTTTATGTTTGTGGGGTTATTTAAAGCAATTTTTACGGTTTTCTATTTTCTTGATATCAAAAATGAAAGCTGCGATAAAATCTGAAGATTGCATAAAAATAAGATAAAATAATGAGCGTGTATTATGTAACTATGTATTTTGTTTGTTTTATCGTTTTCGCTGTATTTAATTTTCTGGTATTTTTGCTATTTTGTCTTGGCAGCATCCATGTTCAATTTATGCTTCCATTCTCCGCTAGTGCTTCTTATTTTTCCTTATGAATTATTATGCATTTTATTCGTATTTTTTATTTTTTATTTTTTGTTTTGTTTTCGAAATTACGTATAAATGTTATACGGATTAAGGAAATCATTTAAGCTAAATAAGGCTCTGTGGGCTAAAAGTCGAGTTTGATTTTAACGAAACCAATAGTCTATATACTAAATAGGATTTCAATGGGGGATAATTCTTGAAACTCCTGGGAAATGTTCTTTTACAAAAATTTACAAAAATTGCGATGCATTAACTCCTTATAGATGTTTAATTTGTTACTATTCGTGGGGAACAAATTAATATAGTAATTTACATTTTTAGAAACTAAATTAATTTTAAAATTAAATTGAACGAGATATTCTAAGACCAATACATTTAAGGCTATAATTTAAAATTACATAAATATCAGCTTTTTTAAGACTTATTAAATAAAATATATAATAAATTTTATAAGTTCGAAGTTTAGAACATTTTTAAAATTTCTATTAATTACTTTCAGTTATACTATTTTATTGAAATTCCAAGGAATTTATTTTTGATAACTTGATAATTAGGAACTTTATTTCTATACTTAAACGTAAAATATTATTTCAGATAGGATCTGTTTTCAATCAAAAGACAGATTCATTCAACTATATATATATATATCAGTGTCTTAGAAAATTTTAAAATAAATTAGTGGTTTACACAAATCTACAAAACACATTAAAGAAAATTCTAAATTATGAAGTTCTCTTCTAAAACGACTATTAATTTTTTAAGGCAGGTGTAATTGGAAGAAAACTACGAGGAAACTAACTTTCAAAAAAAAAAATATTAATACGTTTTTTCTATGTTAACCCAAATTGACCGGGAATGTTTTTTGTTTCAGATATTGATGAAATTTCCAAATGTAGATCTATGGGGCCTAAGAAAATTTACTTAATATATAAAGTTTTCCTTCGGCCCCTAAACTTCTAAACTCTAATTAATTAAGATTTCCCATCTATTTACCCTGAAGCTGACTAAACGTTTCAACACAAATTCCATTTAGGTATGTATAAATTCTGCTTCACAATGTTTATCTTTTATATTCAATATGATAAACAATCACATTTTGGTTTATATCAAGAATATATCAAGAACTAACAGAGGAATACTACTATTAGAAACGTCGCCTTCGTCTCCAGTGTTACCAGTTTAGCATTTTTAAGACTAAGTCTAGCCTTTTTATTTTGATTTTATCCCCAAAATTTTCATTTTAGCTTTTACCTTTCTTGCTAGCCTTTTTTGATTCTTAAAATTTTAGTATTTCAACAAAGAAGAAAATAATTTCTTATTTGATTTTACTAATTTAATTTTTACAAAATCATAAATTTAAATATTTTTGTGCATTAATTCCAAAAAAATCTATGTTACTTATATCTAAAAACAATTTTCGTCCATTGCGCTTCAAATCAAATCAAACATAAATTATATTATTTTATTGAATTACTTCATCAATTATTTTTTTTTTAATAAACTTCTTTATCCATAGAAACAATTTATGAATATATAGTTATAAAAAAGATATATATAAAAGCGCAGAATCACTCAAAAATTTGGAATGATCAAAAATCACTTCAAAAGATTAGATAATTTCTCATACGAAATTTCACCCAAATTTGTATAGGAATTTTGTGGGCGATTTTTCAATTGATCATTTTTTTAGTACTGTTCTGTGTTTTATAACATAAAGCAACCCTCGTATTATGGATAATGACATAACTATAACAAATAACATTGAAAAAACAATTTCCATGAAAAAATGACAACAAATTAATTTTGTTATAATTTTGTCATTATCACAAGGCTCAAAATACCGGTATAAGTTTTTAAATAAAAAGATATAACAGCTTTTTTCAGACTTTGACAATTTAGCCACTTTTTCTCAACTCCTGGCAACACTGTTCGTTACTAATGTCACTATAAACTTCAGGCCATTCGATGAAAATTCTTCAGACATATTCATCATTGCCACTCTCAAGTTCTTTAAAGATTGGCAATTTTTCGGGAAAACACATTTTATACCAAAATAAATTACATTTGTAGACAAAATTTTCTAAGGAATATACTACCAAAAAATTTCCATTTCGTGCATATATGGTAACGCAAATACGTAGTTCATAAAAAACAGTATAAAGATATTTTATATATTTAATTAATTTATACCAATGTAATATAGTGCAACTTGGTTATTTAAAAATATATAAATTGCATTTTCATGTCGTTAATTTTTTAAATTCTTAACAATAATTTTTTAAGGGATTCAAAAGGATTGCTTCCAAACGTATAATATGAAAGACATTCAATCATGTTATTATTAACAAGTTTTTATATGATGAAATGTAATTCAGACTTTTTCAAAATTTATAATATTTTCTACTCTATATAGCTTTTTATATAACCGTTGTTTGCGTTACCATATGGGTGCGCTAGGTCAATTTGGGTTAAGCCAACGATATCAATGGCATATTATACATATGTAGAAATGTTTTCTCAAATACACTTGTAAGAGCTTCAATACGTTTTAAAAGAAATTCAAAATTATCCTGTGGTATTCCAAAACTACCATAAAACTGATACTTTATTTACATCGTAGCTGATCAGGAAATTAAATTTCGGAAAAAAACCGAGATATGCCTCTCTGCATTAAGCCAACGATATGTTCCGAATTATGTCGATAACTGTATATCTCAAAATTATATGTACTGCTTAAATACAGCAAAAACAACAATCAAAATTTGACAGTAACAAAATTTCAACCTTATATTTATTTACTTATTCTTGTAATAAAATTATTTGGAATTTACATACATATAATCGTTATTAGCACGCTTATAATAAGTTTATTTATGATTTTTTATTATTTTTTTTTTTTTTTTTGAAAATTAACACATTATCACGCATTGAAGTAAAAAAAAAATGAGATTAAATTCCTAAATAAACACAAGCAGATAAAAAAATCAAAAAGTATATACATATATTTATATTTCATATCATTATAACCATATCAAATTTTTTACAATATTAAAACTAACAAAGATACAAACATACATTTCATATTTGAACATATTCCAAACTTAACCAATATGTACAAATATATATATATATATATATATATATATACGCATACATACATACATACTTAAATTCGTATAGTAGGTTGGCTCCGTTTTTATTTAGGAAAACTTAATTTTAGATACCGTTTCTCAAAATTTTCGTCGTAATGTTGTCCGTTATATATTTTTAGGTATTTTTATGTTTTTATACCCTTCGTCACCGTAGGTGGTTGGGGTATTATATGTTAGTGCTGATGTTTGTAACGCAGAGAAAAAAAACTTTGGACCCCAGGTATACCATTCGACACAGAATCACTTATTGAGTCGATTTAACCATGCCCGTCCGTCTGGCTGGACGGCTGCCTGTCTGTGCATGTACTCTTTGTGAACAAAGTATAGATCGCAATTTTAAAGATATTTCGATGAAATTTTGCACAAATAATAATAGTACAAAACCGAAGCCTATTGAAACTGGTTATGACCAGTTCATTGACCATAGTTATTTTAAAAAATCACTTTAAACCTAGAATACTAAATGTACATAAATTTTGCGCATACATTTTTTCAAATCCTTATTACCTTCCAGCGTAGAAACCAAACGGTAAGAAATTGCAAAATTTCTTTCATGAAGTGTATTCAAACATATATTAAAAATAAAGGTCCTGTGTGAAACGATAGAAAAGTAGGATTTGAAATGGAAACGAATCATTTTATGTTTTTGCAATCGTATTTTTATTTTCTTTTTTGTTTTTCTATTTGTTCATTTATCTTTTAATTTTTAATAATACAAATTTAATTTGTCAATATTTTACAAAGCTTTCATTTGACACAACAGAAACAAAATTTCCTACTGTTCCTACTGTTTCACACACACCCAAAATATTACATTTTAGACACATACATGTTACTACGTAAAATTTACGTATCGCTTGCATTAACAGTACAAATCTGGAAATGTGATATGAAATAGCAAAGCAAAAATTTAAATATTCGGTGAATAATCTTTATTTGGTAAAATTTCAATGAAATTAATAATTGAAAGAAAATCATGAACTGCTCAGATTACCGTTATACTAAGAACTTTCTACAGAAATGGAAGCAAAATATGTTGAAAATTTTGACATTTTGCAAAAACGAAAGGTTACAAAATCAAGTCTCTGATGAACACTAGGTCATAATTTATCATGACTTCATAAATGAAATCTTGACATATTTTTAAGGTTTCTTTTTAGTGTTTTATTCTTATTTATTGAATTTGTTTTTTCGCTTTACTTTCACTTTAAAGACAAATAAATGACAAGTATGCACTTAGCTGATAAAACAACAACAAATAAAGTGTTTTAGAGGAATAGTCATGTGTATGTAAATTTTACGTATCGTTAGTATTAATGCATAAAAAAAATATCGTTAGTATTCCAGGGTTAACGTGCATAAATCTCATTTCATTGTTAGTATCAAATTAATATTTCTTTTTTTTTTCTTATTAGGGAGATTTCCGAAAGTAAGCCATATAAGGAAGCTTTGGTAAATTATAAATAGATCCTCATAAAATTTGGCACTGTGATTTCAACTTATATTTGATATTTGGCATCAAGGTTAATACCTTGCACAAAACTCGTTTGCATGGCATTTATCATCGTTAAACGCCTATTTCGGGAGGACATATTTATGGGGGTTTGTAAAATAATGGACCGATCAGTATGCCAAAATAATTATTGGTGCCAAGTTTCATCAATATATAAATTTATATATACTACAATTGCTGATTATTTAAACTGTTTACAAATATATATATATATATATATATATATATATATATATATATATATATATATATTAAAATTAGAGTTAATTTTTCATTTCACAATTGATAATTATTTAAACTGTTTATACTATATATGCTTTATATATATATATATATATATATATATATATACTACTATATATATATATATATATATACTACTATATATATATATATATATATATATAGTATTTGTAAACAGTTTAAATAATCATCAATTGTAAAATGAAAAATTAACTCTAATTTTAATTTTTTCGCTTTGCAATTTTCTGTAAGTGAATAGAATGTTTTAATAAAATATAATAATTTGCTTAAAAATATGTAAAAATTTATCCCAGGAAGAACTTCTATTGCCAAATAACGAGTTAAAATGTTATTATTATAACATTACGCTACTTACATTTTAGCAACTAACTCATTATTTGAACACGGTGATTTCATCAGACGCAACTAGTTACCATATATGTTTTCAAATAGAGTCTTAAATAATTAATTACTCTAATATAAATGCATATTAATCTGCTTAATGGTTACACAACTAGTTACATGTAATGCAGAGAAAAGTTAACTAACACAAAACATCTTCTAGGTATTGCAGATGGGATGTCGATGTTGACGTTGCGTTGAAAAGCATACCATATTAAGCATATTATTTTAAAAATTTTAGAACTTATATGAGGAATTTGAGAAATTTCGAAACTGTTTGTTTTAAAAATAGGAAGCTTGTTGATGAATTTTTGTAGGCCTTACCAAATAACTATGAGATCCAAAATTTCAAACTATTTACCTAAAATCTCAAGGAAACTTAAAGAAATATAAAAAAATGAGTGGAAACTTTCGAAGATTTTTTGATTTATTTCACTTTTGCACTGATAATTTACACTTTTTTGATTCAAACTATTAACCAGTAGAGAGACAATACTTAGAAAAAAGTTATGCCGTAATAAAAATTAAACCTGCCGTAATAAAAAAAAATGACGATGTTTTCATCTTGTGTGTTTTTTTTTTTTTTTATAGAAAATTGACGCGCATAAGTAACATTAAATTTATAGTACTTAATTTTGAAGACAAAGTGATTCTCTACAATTTGGGGTATATTTCGTTGATGTTAGGGAACCAGGCATGGGATACCACTATCACAAATTGGCGTAAATTTTAGTTAAATGTATGTTTTTCGTTACTGACAAATTCCGCTTTAACAAAAATTGCCAAAATATCACGTAAACAGAATTTTTAATAAATGGCATCTTTAAGTCAAAGGGGCGTAAAAAAAATTTTAAAATACAAAAATTTGATGCACTTTTTGAAAATTTCACCAAATGTTTAAATTTTGTTCTGCACTTTTTTTAAAACCAGATATGACCTTAGATCACCAAAAAAGTATCTGTAAAGAATCATCTTAAAATTGATAATATGCAAAAAATTTAAGAATTTACCTACATTGGAGTTTAAAGATCGGAAAATATTTTTTTGAAGAAAACATATATTTTCCTGTGGACAATAAAAACGGTTTGTTTACAAGAAATTTAAAATTACAAAATAATTTTCCATTTTTCTAACTAAATATTAATAAAACGTCAATAGTAGCATGGAAAGACATAGCTAGATTTGGGATAATTTAACAATTCTAGCCAGAACTTTAAACATAGGAATTACTTATTTATTTAGAAACTTTCAGATTGCATATTAAGACCGGTTCTCGCAACATACTTCATGAAGGTTTTTTGTCACTATTTTGCAGTATAACACTTTCCATAAATTCCTGTAAAATCAAGAAACTACCTAATGAAAAAAGATTTAAAAAGAGATGAAAGATTATTGAACGAAAAAAAATGCTCATATTATCGGAACAAACTAAGTCGAAGTATGTGAGTGCTTTCGGTTGATATGGTTAGGTCTAAAACATATTAATGAAAATAGTAAAATATTCCACTCTTATAGGGAGTTTAAAAGGATAACGCATTGAATCGTTCACCAAGGCTGAAGGGAATATAACACCGGGAATATAATGTGGAAGTTTTAAAATAAACATGTACACCTCACAATATAAATTATATCTTAAATCCTTAAACAGATCTCAGTAAATAATTTAAAAAGCATTTAATAAGGAAAAAATCATAATTTTTAATAATAATGGTATAATATACTAGCAAGGAATTTTAGGATATATGTCTCCGCTATGGTAGGGATAATCGAGGATATTAAAAAAAAAAAAATAATTATGTCCCTTTATTCTAGTATTGCAATTCATTTATATTTAGTTCCAAAGATAAAAAAATATTTTGTAATTTTAAAATTACAATTTTTACAAACCCACCTATTTTATTGCCCACGGAAAAATATGGGTTTCCTTCATAAAAACCTCGTCCAGTCTTCAAACCCCAATGTAAATACCAAAAGCATTTTTTATTCCTCACTTTACTACTTACACATAAGCTGAATAACTCATTATTTTAACACGATGATGCCGTTGGAGGAAACTATTTATCTCATTTTAGTATTAGTAGACATTTTAGAAAGTCATTACTGAGATGTCATTACAAGAACTAATTACTTCCAAGCTATTCAATAACTCATTGATTTTAAAGTATCACTGAAGTCATTATTAGTAAAACAACAAGAAATAGTTATATTTTAGTTTATAAATAACTAATTAAATGTCAGAATATAAAAAAACAGTTCTTTTCTTTTTTATTTTAAACGTAAAAAAAAATTATAAACTTGAATTACAGATTTCAATATTTTAACAGCTACTTTTTCAGTTCCCAATAAGTGCTTTTAAGTGGCAATTGTGAATATACATACACATATACATATGTAAATGTATACGAAAATTTTACCTTTTCATATATGTATATACGAATTGGTAAATTGAATAAAAAAATCAATAAAAAGTACTATTTAAAAAATTTAATCATAATTAAGTAATTACATACCAGGTTATAAATAAGTAGTTACTAAACAACTTCTATTTAATGCAGATGGTATACTGTTGTCATTGAAAAGTAACTATATCCGTAACTACATACCATTACCAAGTTTTTGCAGGGTTAATTTTCAAAATCATTAATTAAAACATCTAAGACGAAAAAAATTATCTTGCTTACTTTTGTTTACTTCGAAGCAGTCAAATGATGCTGGATACAAAGATGCCTGTGTAGCCCTAACTAAATTTAAAAAACGTAAATTACAAACATACTTAAATATATAAATACAACATATCCTTACACATATGTATGCACACATATCAATTATATATTTGCAAAAAATACATACATACACACATACATACATACATACATTCATACACACATACATACATACATACATACACATATACATACATACATACATACATACACATATACATACATACATACATACATACACATATACATACATACATACATACATTCATACACACATACATACATACATACATACACATATACATACATACATACATACATACACATATACATACATACATACATACATACACATATACATACATACATACATACATACATTCATACACACATACATACATATATACATACATACATACATACACATATACATACATACATACATACATACATTCATACATACATACATACATACATACACATGTACATACATACATACATACATACATACATACATACATACATACATACATACATATATAACCATAACAAATAATTACAAGTATTTTTTTTTAATTCAATTGTAAATTCTATTACAATAAAACTAAATAATAAGACAAATATGTAACCGTTGTAAATTAAAAAAAATAAATAGCAACTAAATATAAACAATTTAATTATTTGTACATTCACACAAGCACACATAGACATGAATACATTCTTGCATAAATTTAGACGTATGTAAGTGTTTATAAATATGAATATTAATATCTGTGTAATTGTAAATTTTTTAAACAAAAATTATTGTTAAGAATTTTTTTATATTTGAAATATAATACCAACAAAAATAATCTCAATATAAATATGAATTATTTATGTATCTGTACATAGTATATATAGTATATTTGAATAATACCAAAAACTACAATACAAAAACAATATTAATAATAGTTATAATATTTATTAGAAGTATTTATTTACAAAATGGTAATATTCATAATGCTTAATGATTATAAAGATAATAATGATGATTATTTATTTCAATGACAATGTGTTTGAATATTAAATGACCGAGATAAATACTATTGTAAAATAAGTTTTTCTGTTTTCGTGGTAAATTTCAAACGAATTAAAACAATTAATTAGTAAAAACTTAATACTATATATATATATATATATATATATATATATATATATATATATAATAATAGTAATAATAATAATAATAATAATTCCATAAATGGATTATATGCATTTGTATAAATAATACTTACTACAATTTTGGCTTAAACAACTATTAAAATTATGTAAAACGTTAAAGTTGAAACGAAAAACTATCAAATGTTACATACACTATAAAAATAAGGTAAACAATTAAATACATATAAAGATAATTTATAAAATGCACATAAATACGTATTAATCCTGGATAAAATTTTGCCTTTGTTTTTTTTTTTTTTTTTTTTAACATGACTTCAAATTTATGTACATTTATAAATTTATTTATTGTTTTAGTTTAAAATAAATGCAAATAAAACCAATTAATCATAATAATTATTCAAAATTTAAATCTAAATAATAAATTATGTCTTCCGATACAGTAATGACGTAAAACAGTGTCACTAAGAATGACTAGTATTAAGATTGTTATATTATCATAAATTATATTTTTCATTTTATACTCAAAACAAATATTTATATAATTAATTGTATTTTGAAAATATTTATTTTAAAAATTCATGCTCGTTATATATTTGCAATAAAATTTTTAAAATACATATTTGCAAATTATTTATATTTCTGATTCAAAATATTACCGCACGGTTAAAAACTTTTTTAATGTTTTGATTACACAAATCTTTTATTTTAAACGGTAACTCGGGTTTATGGGTCGATTGTATATGACAACCAAACTTTAGTTGTGTTGCCCACAAGTAAATTTATATTATGAATAGTCACTTTCTTTCAGTTATCAAAAAGTTATCAAAAATACTATTTTGCAAGTTCAGCTGCTGAAGTAAATGTAAAAAAAAAAACTAAATAAGCAACGCAAAGAAATGAAAATAGTGTAATTTTTTTTTTTAATTTTCAGTAGTTGAGTTAAGAGATTTCAGTTGCCATCAATAATATTATTTCGGAAACTGGAAACACAACTAAAGTTCGGTTGCCATAAATAATCGACCCATTAATTTATTCGGAGTAAGACCATGAAACCTATAAAAAAAACTGAATGGGATTATGGTATTTTGATTTTTTTTTTTTAATTTTAACCAAAGAATATTAATTACAATATCTCTTTTTAAACTTTCATCTTTATGTCAAAAGTATAAACAATATTCAGATAAATTTTTTGCCAAATTACAAAAATAAAAAAATAAATAAAAATTGTAAATAATAATCTAATTTACTTTGGACTATTGATATCTTCTGTCTTATTTTAGACTTACAAAAAAAAAAAAAAAATATATTAAACATTTTAATTTCAATGAAACTCAATTGAAGAAGATCACTGATATAAAGCATCCTATACTAGTCGAGCCTATGTCTGTGTTGAGGTCTTAACTCAACTTATAATTATAATATATGTATAACTTTTCAGGGATTGGTGAAGTGAATTGCATTAATATAGAAAAGGCGTATCTCGATTTTTGAGTTTACATGTAGTTTTCGCAGAAAAATATTAGTGAGCTATGATGAGAAGTATTTAATTTATAGTTGTCTAAAAAGTGCCTAAAAAACTTAACATTTATTAAAGAGAGTTAGCCATTCTTTTTTTAATTTCGAGTAAATTATACAATTCGACTAAGCTTGTATAAACTCTAAAAATCCACTAAAAACATAAAATTATTTAATATGGCGATATATGAGCAATATTAGTTTTAATTAGTATTAACCATACGCCGACATAAACATAGCAAAAATTACGCAGCAAAAAATACTTATAAAAAATTTACATTTTCATCACCTTAAAAGTAAAATTTTATGAAAATAAATGTATTTTTAGCAAGAATTAAGATTAATTTTTCTAAGATAATCATAATTTCATCTATTTCAAAATATTTTTTTCTTATTTTTAACAAATGTAAAATAATATTTTTATTGAAAATTTATATTTACATTCATTTTATTTTAAGAGAAAGTAATGAATAAGAATCGTAAGAATTGTTCTGCACTAAGTACTTTCTTCGAATAATAATAATAATAATAATAATAATATGTTAAACTTATCGCTTTTCAAGCTCCTTTTTCGCTGCGATGTTTCAGAATTTCGATAATTTGATTTTATTTTTAAATAAAAAACAAAAACAGCGAAAAATAAAAATTAAAAAATATTTTAAGTAGTTTTTTAAGTCCTTGAAATTGTGCAAAATACCAAGGAAATTTGTTTAATAATTAAGTTAAAATAACTAATAAAAAAACTAAAAATTACGATCTAAAACTTTCGTAAATACAAATTATCTAGGAATACCTAGATAATAAAAGTTATAATGTTCTAAGCTAACTCTACGCATTATCTTATGTATAAATTCCGGAAGTCCATTAAATAGCATCAAATTATTCAACGTGGTGATGTATGGGTAATTATTTTGAATTAATATTATTCACACGTATGTAGAGAGTAAAACTGATACTTTTGATATTTTTAAACAGGTCCAAAATTTTCGTAGTTTAGAACATGTTACGAAAAAATATTTGTTATTATTTTTCGCACAAAATGTTAAAACATCCTTTTAAACATTTATGAATAAACTATTAAAAAATATGTGTTTGCAGTAACTTTGGTCCATCTTAATATATAAAAGGAAATTTTCACCAGCTCTGTCGTGGACCAAAATCTAAACGAAAAATTTTCGATAGCACTGTAATCTCAGGGCAATGAATAATGAATCTAACAAACAATACTGTCATAGAAAAGTTCGTGACGAGGTCTCCCAGCTTTTAATGAAACAGTACTTTTTGCAGATAGAATTTGTGTAGATTTCTGCAGATATCCGTACAGAAATGATTTCAAAGAGAAAATAATTCAAATTTGCCAACAGTGTTGTATCTAAACATTTCTAAATTGTTTTATATCAAAATTTATTGTATATTATATACAACTTGTACGTCAATTTTTAAATCAGTTTATATCTGTAACGCTTTAAGCTTTTAAGTTGAAACATAATGTTATTAAAGCACAAATTAGTTAGCTTTCTACGAATTATGTTTAATCTGCTTAACGAATATTTCTGAAGAGTTAAAAATGAGTTATTATAAAATAACCACTTTTCGAAAAAAAAACAAGAATACTTATTAAAAATTAAAGCTTCCAAGTTAAATTTATGAACTTTTAGTTAGGTTTTTGAGAATTTTGCAGCTTTCTGCATTCAAAATTTCTGAATTTGTATTCAATTTTTTGATAAAATTTTTGAAAAAGCAATCATTATAGCAATTGCCTATTAAATTTATTTTATTCTAGCAAAAAGTGCAAAAATGCTTAGAAAAATAGAAAATTAAAAATACTTATGGAGCCATACGTTATACAAAATATAATTAAATTAAAATATTGGAAGACCAGATGAAAGCGACTAACCGGAAGGAGTATGCCCATGTCATACAATACTAAAGTTTGCTTCCTTTCTCTAAATGGACCTCCAATATAAGCTTTCCACCTATCGCTAAACAGTTTTAAAAAAGCTGAAATCTTTAACTTTCTTCTTCAGAATGTAATGAATTTATATATATCCACCCAACTTTGAGCGTACAATCTTGGAAATAGTCTAAACTTATCAAATCAAAATAATGACAAGCGCTTGATATATGCGATGGAATATCAATTAACTGATGATGTTTGGAACTCAGTAATTTTCACATACGAGTCCAAATACGAGTATATATAATTTTAAATTAATCGTGGAAAGATATTTTGTTCCAGATGTCATTAGTTAATCAATATATTATTTCGTATATATCAATAGCTTGTCAGTATTTTGAATTTTCTGAGGAATTTCCTTCTTCGTTTAGCATTTTTAAACTGTTTAGCGATAACTAGATGTGCAGGAAATGCGTGTAAGAATCTTATCTAAAACCGCATTTTCTTCCTTTGGCCGTCAAAGATTTCCAAAATGTATGCATGTATTGTTTTTCCACAGCCAACTTTTTTATATTTTCATATTTTTTATTTTAAATTAAAATGTCTTTTTATGACCAGGTTATAACTTCATCGTCAACTAAATAACCAAAAATTCAAAATTATGGTACACTATGGTACATTGCATTAAAATACTTAGATTAAAAATTTTAGGACTTCAATTCAAGTGGGTGTAACAAAAAAAATTAGTTTTATTTTTCATAAGTAAAAAGCCGTAGGCAAATATTATTCATATTCATGTGTTGAGATACAAACAAGCAAACCCAAAAATTTTCCGAAAAATCCCCAAATAACAGTAAGAAACTTTAACTTAAAGAAAATAGCATAAAATTCTATAAAAATTACTTGAGTTAACGTAATTTATACTGTATTTAATTTTTTCATTTCAAGATATTTCTAAATTAATTGTCTTTTAGCTTGTAAACTTCATAATCGTCATTTAAAGAATAAAGAATATCATACATAAATCTTACATTTAACTTTTTATTATTTTTTATAAAATTAAAGGGTGCAGAAATTTGGATGCACAAATTATGTATATTTATAATAGTTTAGAAGCCTGCATAATCCAGGCAAAATTACAATATTAAATAGTAAAGAAAATTATGCGTAAAAATCTAAATCAAAAACTGTATACCATAAGATTTGGGGAGCAAAAAATCGGTATAGCAAATTTATAATTAAAAAAAAAAAACTTTTTTTTTATCGAAATTTAAAAATCTTTATGATTTGTAGAACGAATAGTTTTGTAAATAATCAGAATTTTAATTGTCTCCCTTATATGGGAACTTCAGAAAGTTCTGGAAAGAAGAAAATATAAACAAAAATAATTAAGAAAGTGGATTTTTTACATTTGTAAATATATATATTTGTTAGAACAATAATCATAAGAACTGCTACAGCAGTGTTACCGGTGAGAATTTTTAAAAAGTGTCCAAAAATAGGGATTTAAAAAAAAAAGTCGCCAGAAAAACGATTTAAAAAAACTCCTTCAAATTCGTTTACTTTATAAAAAAATGAAATTATTTAAAAAAGTTCATTTACATTTTAAATTTTATTTAAAGTTAATTAATTTTAATTAAAAATTTAATGTAAAAATAGGACGAAAATTCTAATATTTAAAAATAATAATTAAATCCTATATGCTTCAATATAATAATGTTTCAGATAACCAAGCTTTATTCATTCCTACTCTTTAATATATAGAGCTTTCTAACTAATTAAACTTTAATTTTTTTTTTAATTTTTTCATAACTTGCAATTTTAGATGTAATCAAAATGCAATCGTAATTTTTTAAATAATTTCGCTATAGTATGTTACGCGTCAGCTTCACATGAATAAAAAAAAATTCTTTCTCAAGTTTAGAGTTAAAATTTAGGCCGAAATTTAAAAAACAAAATATGGCTAGCTATATTTAAGGTACAGTTGGTTCTCAATCCATATGTTCTTTGCGCGTAAGCATATAAAATCATGTGCATGCCTTTAAGTACCAATAGTAAAAAAAAAATTATCTGAGACTTCAAACTTTATATATTTCGTTGTAAAAACTAGGGATGGTAAGTTGTAGTACCATCCAGGGCACAATTATTCCCACCCACTGACATAATGTCAGACGCCTTGACAGGGAAATACCCGAATTTCAACACCTGTCCCTAAATCTCACGATTTACAGCACTACATAGTTAGCTATGGCCTTCATTCCCCCTATATATAAATATTCAAATTTTGAAATAATTAATCGGACATTCTTTATAAGGAAATCATTTAGTTAACGGACAGACTTTAGACGAATATAACAAAATAATAATTATAAGTAATATAAAAAAAAATATATAAAAATTAAGAAAAAAAATATAGAGTTTTACTCACAAATCATTAGTTCATTTGTACATGCGATGTTTAATATATTCTCATATCAGGTCGTATAAGATGCACATTGATGGGCCCGGCAATAACGCATGACGATATCTTGGTTGATTCTAAATAATTATTCTTTTGAAAATAATTAAATATTAAATATTATTACAAAATAAAATTATATTTACAAAAGTATTTGTTAGCACTTGGTTTTAAATTTTCAGTTGTTTTAAACAAAGTAATTTAAAATTCATTTTACTTCATTTGGAAATTTTAATTAAATTACATCGATATTTTTTGCATTCATTTTGATTAATTGTGTGTTCCAATTACATTTTTATTTTGTTCAAATTAATTCGAATTATTAACTGATTTCTTCATTTTCAATTTTTCCAATTAATTTTCTCTTATCGCATTTAATTCATTTACGTTTGTAAAATTTTCTTTTCTATTTAAATTTTAATAATTATTCCTTTCAAAATTTATCAGTTAAAATTTTATATAATTTATTAAGCATTCAATAATGAGTTAAATTCTAAATAACTAGTTTTACGATTAAATTTAAATTTTGTAAAATAATGATTATGATTAATTTTGAATTATGTTTCCTAAATTTATTGTATTTAAAGTTAGGCAAATTTAAATTTCATATTTTTCTTCAAATTTATAATTCTAATAATTTGTTTATAATTTTATGTAAATCACTTTTTTTTCCATTTTACGTAGTTCGTAGATTTGTAAATTATTTTATAATTTTGGTTTACAAGTTTTTAAATTTACTTTTCTATTTGTTTCAGTTTTTTGATTTCAATACATTTTCATAAAAAAATTTTAATTAGATTAGTTATGTATACACGTTAAAAAAAAATAAATCACGTGTGGTTTAAACAAATTTACCGTGGTCACTTTCCACAATTAACGGTAACGTCCCAATTTTACACTGTTCAAATTGCGACGTAATTTGTTTTTCCTTCACGACAATTTATCAGGCGTTTATTATTACATAACCATACAAAAAATATGGACTTAACCACGAGTAGTTTGAGGATTTTATTGTTAATTTCTAGAATTTACTGCAAGTAACGGTTAATATTCAAAGGGGTTACAATTAACAATGACGAGTTTGTTTTTTAGTTTCACATAAATGTAGCGTGTTTTTCCCACGTGGACAGGAAATTAAAACGTACAACTTTCAAGAATCAACCACGCGTGGATTGACGATATTTTACTAAGATCACCTTCCAGAATCCTTTCTAATACTCGTAGAGCTTCCGTTTGGATGCAATTTGTCCCAATTGAAATAAGTTCAATATACTAGAAAATGGCGTCTAATAAAAAAAGTCGGAGTCAAAAAAGAAATAAGTTGGAGATTTAATACGATCTTTATTCGCTTAATCCTAGCCAGAAAAATCACACTTATTTACAACTTGTACCTGTTTCTATTTTAATATTGTTCTTTCACTAAGTATTTTATACACACCGATTAATTTCACTTTTGATCTTTACTCAACAATCTTTCCTTTCACACAGATTTAGTTACCAAAAGAAAAAGTCACCGTATCATATTTCTAATAAAAGTAAGGAAAAATCAATATTATAGGGATATGTTGGAATTGAAACATTCATTATATATTCAGTAGTCTAAGTGAAACAAAAATATTTTTATTTTCTTCATATTAGCAAGGTAGGCTAAAGAAAAAGAACAGCATCAATTATCAATGTTGAATTTTGTGCAATAGGAGTAGAGAATGTTAATGTACGGTACTTTTAATTTTTTTTTCTAAAGCTTTTAAAATTAAACTTTTGTCATTTATGATTAATAGATTTCATATAAATTAATATTATTCCTATATCCAAAATTAATACGATCGATAAACTTTCCGTCCCTGACGTATAATTGTAGCGGAGAGCAAAGGGAGTAATGTGTTATTTTTCTTTTCCCGATTTCTTTTTGCACAAGTAAAACAAAAATAGATCAACTCTCATCAAACATGTAGGAGAAGAATGATGCAATCAAATTAAAGAGACAATGACATTAAAGAGTGTTAGCTTTCATTATATTACATGTTAATGAAGTTGCGTAAAATCGAAATGAGAAATGTTCAGCCTTGAACTTAAAGAAATGAAACATCAATGTATTTATTTGTATACAAAAATTATTTAACCTTGATCTTGAAAGTTAAAAATAAAAAGGGATGGAATCCGCAGCAATGATCGTGAATTTTACGCGTAATGAAATATTTTAAGTATTACATCTTGCAAAAATGACATTTACATTTAGAAAATTCTTAGTTTGTTTTTGTTAGATCGTAACAAGTAATATACTTATATGGAGGTATGATAAATTTCGCCTTAAGTCTGTTAAACAATTTATTTTTCATTAGTGATTATTTCGAAGAAAGATGTTCCGTTGAGCTACTGTTATGATATATGAATAGTATTCATAGAATCCATTTTTTTTTTTTAATTTTCACAATCCAGTCCAAAATTATTCGGCTTTTGATGTTTTAAATAGTTGTTTATAAATTTTATCACTATAAATTCTCCGAGGTTTTTAATTACATCACTATATTGAAACAACATTAGAATAATTAATATATTATATAATTCATAATATATAGTAGGTCGAGATATTTCAAGCAATTTAGTTTCTCGTCACAGTCTTAAAAAATAGCCATTTAACATTTTCGAAACTCGTCTTTTGATGAAAATCTATAATTCAAAACCTTTTGCATCTGTCAAAATTTCATCGACGTTTCAGATTTAGCTATAAATTTTATCTTAAGGGACATTTTCCATATGATCATTAAAATAAATACTGCATACTATTTTTATAAAAGTCCTTATCTTTTAGCCAGTGTTGCCAGCTTAGCCTTTTTCAGGCTAAATCTAACATTTTTATTTTTCTTTTAGCCTCAAAATTTTTGTTTTAGCTTTTAGCTTTTTTCTAGCCTTTTTCGATTCTTAAAATTGCCTTAAAAAGTCTAAAATTTTAATATTTCGACAGAGAAGAAATAAATTTCTTTTTACAAACTTTATTTTCAAGGTAATAAGAATTTTTATGTATTTAAAAAATCGTGATTATTACAATATTTATTTAGTGCCTTATGAATCCTATACATCTTCGGAATAATTTCTCTATTCTCTGGGACATAGAATTGATTTATTTTCTTAAAGTCTTCTCAAGTATTTTACCCGGAATCTTTTAATGTATTCTGGAATTCTGATATATTTTGCTGGATATTTTTTGATATAATTTTCTAGATATAATCGAAAAATTTAAATAGGGATTAGGTTATTAACTTGGTTGGTCTGAATTAGAGTTATGAATTTTATGGCTAATAATATAGAAAGATATAAAAAAAAGGTAGGAAATATAAAATTGTTTTTCCCTTAAAATAATTTATGGTATATTTCATAGTAATAGTTCCATACATATTTTAATAGCCAGGTGGATTTTAACTTTTTACTTCTGTCTAATTACATTAAATATTATTTAAAAAATTTTAATTTTTATAAAAAAAGAAATAATAAAATAATAAAAGTACCTAATAAAATTACACACAACTAGTATAATAAATAAAAACTATTTTTATTTGATTAATTACTTTTCAGGAAGTTTACAAAACGTATTATTTTCTCTCCAAATACAATCAATGAAAAACTGTATCAATAAAAAATCAATGTGCAAACAAATCATTAATTTCGAAATGTGTTTTTAACTGGTTCGACTAAAAGTAATTTCAGCGGCATACATATGTTTCATGTTTCATATCCAACTTATAAAATAACGAGTACATGAATATTTTAGAATTTAGCTTTAATTTATATTAGTATTTAAAGTTAAGTAATAATAATAATAATAATAATAATAATAATAATAATAATAATAATAATAATTAAACTTAAGATATTAAATACTCTTACTTGGATGTAAAATAAAAATACAATTCTATAAAACAACAAGAGCAAAAAATTAAATAGACAATAATGGAAAACAACGAATCAACAAAATGTAAGCGATTACACACATTTACACATAGAAAAAACATATCGTTAACTAAAACGCAAAAGAGTCTAAGTAAAGAAATAAACACAGGCTTATGTAAAATAATAAACCATTAAGCATATTATTTGTTTTTTTTATTTCGAATATTGTAAATTACTTAATAGTTGCTTTGTTACAAAAATTATGTTATGTACTTAAAAATATGTCCTAAATAAGATTTTTTTTGGAACTAGTAAAATGTTAGTTAGAAATTTTGCGTTTTTCGTTGATGATGTGTACATACGCTATATGAATCTACACACACATATATATATATATATATATATACTATATATATATATATATATACATACATATATATATACACATATACAAATATAGGTGCAATATTTACAATATGCATACATGCAAACAAACACAAGTATTTTGATGTGTATTTATACATAACCATGAAAATTTTCTAAAAATGTTATTTTTCATTTTAAACGCATTAAAATTAAAATATTCTCTTTGCTTGTGATTTAGAATTAAATCCTTTTTTGCTGTTTTTGTTTTAAATTTTATCAACGTACATATGTATATTAGACCACGCCAAAATCTATCGACTTTTGAAATTTGAACATAAATCCCCCTAGAATCGTTCATTGGGATGTAGAAAGATATTGTGTGAAATATTAGTGAAAGCGGTTATCGTAAACCCGTGCCGCAACGTACCTGAAGTTTGTGTGGTGCATTTATATCAGGAAAATATGGCTTTTTACAGTTCTGAAAAAAAAATTTTGCTATTAAATACTTTATTTTGTAACAAAATGTTAAAAAATCGTAATCTATATATAATTGTCTATCAAACAAGATATAAAAACAAATTTTACATTTCTTGAGGAATCTTTAAATAAAACATTATTTTTAATTAAATTTGAACCACAATTAAGGAAAAAAATACGCTTTTGTTTCCGCAGGATAATCCAAACCAAGGAAAGGGTTTTGGGCTCGGTTAAAAAAATTTTGAAATTTTTAAAGACTGTTTCAAAACTCCAATTTCAAACTTTTAAAAATGTTGTTAAACAAATTTCAAAAAAGTTAGAATAAAACTATGCAGGTTTGTAAACAAAACTACAAGAAATAAAATTAAAAAAGAAATAATAAATAAGTTTTCGCTATAGTTTCCTTAAAGTTATAAAATTTTTCATGTTATAACATTTGACCTCTGCGTTTTACAGATTATCGTTGTACAATTTTCCTAAAAACTTCAGAATATATTTCTTGATATACATTTTATTTTATTCCGTAATAACTCAATTTAATTTGAATATCAGTTCTGAAAAATTTAGATTATAACTAAAAAACTTCCAAAAAATGTAATGGTAATGTAATGGTTAATCATACAAGGTATTGATCAAAATATTTTTCAGTATTATTTCCTGATGTGTTGTCTATAAACCTGCATAGTTTTATGCGCACTTTTTTGAAATTTGTTTAACAACTTTTTTAATAATTTTAAATTGGAGTTTTGAAACAGTCTTTAAAAATTTCAAAATTTTTTAACCGAGCATGGAAAGGGGTTTCGATTATCTAGTAATTACGGATCAATTTTTATTAAAAATAGTACTTTATTTAGTTATTTCTCAAAAAAAATTAAATTTGTTTGTACGCTGCTTACACAGCTAGTCTAAAACATAATAATGGGGAATTCGTAAGAACTTAAATATTTTTTAACCGATTTCTTTTTTCTTATATCTTGTTTGAAAAGTAGTTACGTGAAGATTATGATTTTTTAGCATTATGTTACAAAGCAAAGTACTTAATAGCTCAATTTTTTAAAACACTGTAAAAATGCTATATTTGCCTCATAAACGTACCATACAAAATTCAGGTCCGAAGCGGCACAGGTTAGCGATATCCGATTACACTAATATTTCATACAATGTCTTTCTACATCCCAATTAATGATTCTAGGGAGAGTTACGGTCAAATTTCAAAAGTCGATAAATTTTGGTACAATCTAATGTATATACAAGTACTTACATATATCTTTACATACATTTCTACATAAATACATTTACGTAAACACAGATACATCTACATAGATACAAAACATATACAAAGTACATGAATATGCGCGCATACAAATATGTGTCGGTGTTTGAAAAAGTATGCTGTTGTACACATCTATATACTTATACACGGACATTTTATTATTAATATTCAGCATAATTTTGCCAGAAGATTGTCAGTCAGTGAAATTAATTGCAACAATTTACAAATGAATACCTCAACAACAAAACCCAACAAACACTAGTAAACTCATACATACAAAAATCATACAATAACTGTTAATATCCTTGCTGGTTTGCGTGTCCTTCTTCTTCTACTTTTCCTTAAGAAGTGTTGCCAAACAAAAAAAAAACATGTAGCAACTAATGACAATACAAAACACAACGTTTCGTTTAATTATGTTATTAAAATTTGCAACCCAAATTCGGAATTGATCAAGAAAGTTATTTAAAAGTTCAGGAATACTTTGTAACGTTACAGACTGCAAATATGTTTGTATTGAAAGCAATTGGTCGACAAAAATTTAAATTTTCAGGCAATAAATGTTCAACATGATGTTTGTTTCTTACCATAAAAATTATATATCGATAATTCCGTGAGAGAGCACCCGAAAAAGGGCATTTTTTACCAGATGTCTTTCAATTTCCACAAACATTTTTATGCACAAAATCCATTAAACCGTTTATCAATTTCAGTTTCGCAAAGTTGTAAATCTCGCGATTTTATTTCGCTTTTTTCTTTCTCGGAAACCTAAAAAACCTCAAAAGTATGTAATCTTAATCTCTGCATTAAAATATGTATAATGTTTCGAATATTATATATAATTTGCTATTAATATTAAATTAAAAAGTTGAAAGTCCTTAACTTAAAACGCTAATATGACATCTCTAAAAATTACTTTCAACAGAAAATAAAAACTTTTTAAAATGAATGTTTATCTAATTTGTTAATAAAAATGATTTTGAAATTGAAATTTTTACAGAATATAAGGGCCTAATTTTGTAAAACGCTTACTCACACTTTTAAAAAATTTCATATAAATTGTTTTTGTTTTTCAAAGTGAGGTGAAGCGATTTACAAAATAAGGAGGAGACAAGTTTTTATATCTTGATTTTATTTGTTTACATTTGTAAATAAATTAATATGTTTTTTTTTTTTTTTTTTTTTGACAACAGCAGCTTTTATCAATTTCTCTCAGCGTTGTCAATTTAACACTTTTCGCGCTAGATTTAGAGCTTTTTAACAACTCAAAATTTGCATTTTTGTCGGTTAGTGCTTTCTTCCAAAAAGGCGCTAAGTGGTGCGTTTTACTTTTAATTATATGTTAATTTGCAACTTGAGCTTCGAAAGAATTAAATAAGTCTTATCTTAGTTCACTTAAATTTTAATTTTTAATTATGTAATTGAGTGATTCCATAACAAAACGGATAAAAAAGGCATTTTCAGATTTGATATCTCCGATTTCAACGAAATTCATTACAGATAATACCTATTGCAAGTGTTGCTCAAATCTCAAACTTTCACACTAAGCACCCTTTCCGGCCCAGAAATGAAAAAAACTGTTGAATTTTGTCTAAAAGTGTACAAGTTTCATTGCTCATAACTTTTACACTGTAAAAAAAGATATTGACTTTAAAATCACATGTATAAAATTTATTTACTTCGAAAGTTCAAAGGTTGAAATGATCAAAGCTGAATATCTCAAAAAACGGTATTTGAAAATTCTTCAAGAAATACGTATACTGGTAATTTAATTCTAAAATATGGTAAAAAGCATTTTTTTTTTGTTTTTAAAATTTGAAATATTTACAAAAATTTATTTCAATGTATGTTTTTTATGAGCTCATAAAAAATAATAATAAATTTTGTATACACAATTTGACTTTAGTTTATATTTTCTTACATAACTTGTAAACTAACCAACATGAACCTTTGAACTTTTGAGTTAAATTAACTGACTACATGTCATTTTGAAGGCAATATCTATTTCTTTAAAATTATACTAAAATTAAAATTTTATTTTGTATAGTTCAGAACTTATTAGTAATTTGATTTTATTTTGGTTCATAACTTCTAAACTAAAAGACTGTCAACCTTGAAATTTTATATGCGTTAAGGGAAAAGTTACGTCAATATTATTTTTTTATTTTTTTAAGAATTTTAAAAATACCGTCTTTTGATTTTATATGCCTAATTTGGCCTTTTATTCGAATAGTACTAATTCATAAAGAATCACATATAATTTTTGTTAACTCAAATCTCCAAATTGAATGAACATTTTTTCTTTCATTAAATTTTTTATATTTTGTTTTTTAATCTTTTAGAAAATGATTTAAGAAATATTTTCTAAATCTAATCCGTAATTTTTTAATTAATTTTTTTTTAATTTTGTACTTTTTATTGTTTTTATTGAATCTACCTTTTAATCCTTTCAATAAGTATTTAAATCTAAAAACTAAAGCTAAAGCTAACGAGAGCAGAGATGGCATAAATGGACCTTCATATTAGTCATGTCTACGAAGCCTTGAATTCGTTCGGGCTTCTTCAAGGTGTCTTGCAAATGGATTTAAATAACTTTGCAATTTTGCTATGTATTTTGATTAGAATTTCCTGAACTCATCCTTCACAAGTGGAACATCTAAATCCTTATGGATTTTTTTTTTATAAACCATGGTGCACTCGTCATGGTCATGATTCGAAGAATTTTTGATTGGGCCCTTTGTATAAGATCAATGCTCATATTGCTGGCCGTTTCTCACAATTGGATACCATATGTCGAAATTGGTTTTAACACGGTTTTATACAGGATGACTTTATTGTCAAGACTGAGGTTTGATTGCTAATTGATTAACCAATGAAGGCTGGAAGCTCTTAATTTCATATTAACTCCCACGGTTTCTATATGACGGCGCCATGTAAGTCGCCTATCCAAATGAATACCAAGTTATGTGACATAATCGGACTGAGGAATACCAATATTATTGAGTTTCCTTTCCTCAGTGTGAAAGTAGCATGTTTATTTTTAACTCGTTCACTCGTGTTAGTCAATTTTTTAACCAGGTTTCCACATGTCGAAGGTAAACATCTAGTTGATGACTTCTAATTACATGTGGGTTTTGATGTGAACTCATTATTGCTGTGTCACCAAAGAAAGTAGAAATTGTCAGTTCATCACATGTTGGCAAGTCAGATGTGTAGATGAAATGCAGAGTAGACCATAGAACACAACCCTGTTGAATACTTGCATTTACCTCAAATTCTCCTGTCACAAAGTTACAAAGTTCTTCACTTTAAATGATCGGTCAGATAGATATGACTCGATCAATTTAATTTTATATATTAAACATTGATACCATACTTTATCGAAAGCTCGTGCTACATCCAAGTAGATGGCTTTTTTAATTCAAAAAATTTTCTAATCTCTTCAGCTAGATGAATAACTTGTTCAATTGTTCCGTGTTTTTCGCGGAAACTAAACTGGTGATGATTTTCCTTTGCAATACTTTTGCAAATAACTTCTACAAATAAGAAAGGGGACTAATAGATGGTTAAATCTTTCCCTCCATAAAAAGAATTTCCCGGAAATAGGTCAAACGCTTATAAAAATGTCAAATATGTCTATATTTACATAATATTAACAACTCCATTGTAAAAAAGTACTTTTTATGAAATAAACAAGTAAGAAGGATATAGTCGGTCAAACCCGACCATATGATACCCCACACCATTGTGTATGTCCGTCAAAATTCGTGGAGGCGTCTTATATTAGAAATGTGGACAATTGTGGACCTATTGTTTTACTAAGTGTAAAATAAAATATACGAATACAGAATATTACGTTAATACTAATATTTATATGAATTTATGAAATTTAGTGTGATTTCCGAAAGTGGGCTTATATGGGAGCTATGATAAATCCTCACAAAATTTATCACTCTGATTTCTACTTATATGAAACTTATATGTGTCGAATATAAACTCGATACTAACATGTGTATGTGATTTTCGGACAACCAATTCGGACAATTTTCGGAACAACCAATTTCAATTGGCTTCGTCCTTGTGTCATGAAAGTCCTATGTGCCAAATTTTATTGAATTATCTACAAAATTGCGACCCGTATTTTGTGCACAAGGTCAAAACGTGATTCTGAGTCGATTGGTATACTTTAAGGTGGGTGTTGGATGATTATACGTTAACAACATCAGCACAAACGCATAATACACCAACAACCTATGGTGGTGTAGCGTATAAATAAGAAAACATAAACTTGAAAAACTTAAATTTTCAGTTTTTACCACTGTGATTTAAAATTGAAAAAAAAAACTGTGAACTTAACGGCACGCTACACGGAGGGTGAAAAGTTTAAGGATTTTTTTAACAGATAATGATGCATCATTTTATCTATTTTTGTCTAGAATAGATTATTTTTTCGAAATATCAATTTTCGATTAGTCGCCATTTTTCCTTTCCTTTATGTTCAGTTTATCGCGTTTTAGATTTTTTTATTTTTTATTAACTAAATCGTTTTTATAGTTAGTATTTTTAATGCAGCTTCCGAATCTTATATTTGATTGATTTCAAAACATTTGGCAACACTGCTAATGTAACTAAGAATAGGATGCTTACATAATGTAATTATAAAGTGACCGCATATTTACAAAAACAACAATTGGTTGTATTTTGTTAGTGCAAAACCACCGCACAAAATGTCAAAATGCTTTAAAGAAAATATTAGTAAATGATAAAGAAGAGTAAAAGAACGCGGTAAAAAATATTACATATGAATACAAAAATTTGACAGCTTCGCGTGGAACTTAAATGAAAAAAATTGTAAATCCGTTGGGTTTCGAGGTCACTTTCTTATTACACTATGAGTATGAAGCATAAAATTTATTTTATTTGCTGCTGAATAGGAATGAAAAAAGAATGATTATGGTGGCCGCCAAATATGACACGAACCGTTGATGGGTGAGATAATGAGCTGAAACGTTAACTCTATAAAGAATGAGCTTTAGAGGGAATGGAAAGCCAAGAGAAGGATGAATGTGTACTGCTTTCCAATATAAATAAAAATTGAAACTCCAACAACAACAACAAAAACAGTTCGACAAACATAGAAAAGAGACTTAAATGCGCAATTATATACGATATATGTACATACAGGCATCTACTTAAGTTGGTCGTCAACAACAAAATTGTGTCGGAAATAATAGCAACAACATCACCAGATACTATGGAAACAAACACCAGCAGCATCAACTCAACCACATGCAATAATAAAGAATAAAAAACAAATAAAAAGGCAACAATAATAACAGTAAAAATGTACTATATATAAAAAGTTAAAAATAAATTAAAAAAAAAAAATAAAAATAAAAATAATTGTCCGCATGCTAATACAAACAACTAAGTATATAAATGAATGGAAAGAACATACATACAGTTTTAGCACATGCACAAATACATAAATACCTTACAAACATTTGTAAGTTGCAATTTTATGCATTTGACGTTTTGGTTACATCTGGATGATACTCAGTCGAAATTTACAATTTACAATTTCATCTTCTAACAATTTATATATTCATCTTCTAACTATTAAATATCATTATTAATATACGGTTTTTTTGCAACGGGTAAAAGCCGCTTTCACGCGGAATAACTGGTTGGCGATAAATCTAACTCTGAAAGAGAAAATGTTTGCAGGGATAATATATGTATGTTTGTGCATAAAAGTGTTGCGATAAGCAGTTTTATATCTAATGTTAGATGACGACTCAAACTATGCGCAATGATGAGCTGAATAAAAAAAAGAAAGAAATGAATACATCTGTGCCTTACGGGACAAATACTTTCTCGAAAATAGCATCAAATTTTAGTATTTTCTTTTTTTTCGCAATCATTTTAATATATGGGCCATTATAAAAAATTTTCGATTTTAGGTCTTAAAAAATATTTTTTAATGGCACGTTAAGCTTCATTTATGTAAATATAAAGTGACTCGAATCAGTTCGCGTTGATCATTTCGTGCAGAGGGCGTGAAAATTATAGCGGTTTAAAGTTTTTACAAACTAGAAGTTTATTAAATAAATAAACTTAAATAATAAAAAAAAATATCATAAACAAAATTTATGATATTTTCAATGCTTATTGTTGCATATTTTAGGATTTCCTAGTAAAATTAAAAAAACTTTTTATTGTACTAACAATTGCGATTTTTAAAATTTTTGCAAAAACGCGGATCGATATCAATATATTTTATTAGAGTTTATTACAAAGAAATACTGTTTAACATGTTGATGTTTATTTTTTTTTTTTTTTTTTTTTTTTGGTCCATAAAATTTATATCTTTAGAAGTTATTTGATGCTTCTCTACATTTCCGTTAAGCATTACAAACTCCAAATATTTATGCCAATTATGGTCAACTTCGTGCTGTCCAAGCGATATGCCTTAGCAAAATGTGTCATGGGAAATGTGTTGTACAAATTGCAATTTGCTTTATAATAATACAAAAACAAAAAGTGCAATTTTTGCGTTGTTTTTAAAAAGTCCATAAAATTTTTTTATTAAATTTATTTTCAATGTTCCTTCGATTTTACTGTGTAAAATACCAAAAAAACTGAGTTCCATGCTATTCCGTTAGAAACTGTGACTAAAAATAATGGATTTATAGACCAAAATTCTTTAAAATAAATATATATCTAAATTTTGACAAAAAAAAAAAAAAAATAAAAATGAATTTTTTTTATCACGTAACGTTTTTTTATATGTATTTCTAATATAACCCCTCAGGCGGTCCAAAAATCTTTTTTCCAAGCTACATTATAATGCACATAAAATTATGAAATCGGGTATCACTTATAACGTTTTGGCCAAATTTAAACTTCTACCATTATTGGAACCAGATGCTACGCTACGCAGCTGTTTATGGCGATGATCCCAGAACAAATCTTCACAAAATGTTTCCCTCATACTATATATCAAGCTAAAGAAAAAATAATATACCTATATTTTGTAATTATTTCAAAAATAGTTAATAGGAAGGATGAAACTGTCATTTTAATTAAAAGATCTCACATCGATCTCCCTTTTTTTTTTTTGAAAATTTATAAAATAAGGTTTATTTATTTTTATTTAGCTATCGTTTTATGTACATAACATTAATATGAAATATTAAAAATTATGTCCCCTTTCACAATTCTAAGTACGTTTTCATACAATATTAGACTAGCCTAATTCCCCATTTAATACTTAGCACTTGATAGAAAAAAAACTGAAAACAGATGCTTATTAATTACGCTCTTTATATTCGTTTTTTTTTTTTTTTTTTTTTTTTTTGTATACATTGTTATCAATCTACATCATTTGTGTGGTCTTTATACTAATTTTTTCATCATTGAAGAAAATTTTACCCTTCAGTATTTAATAATATCTATATTTGAGTGGTATAATTTTATTCCCTACTGTCGAAATCCTTCTGGGAGTAGAACTAAATAACTAATATATGAATGTTAGTATAGAATGATCAATTTAAAATAACTTGAATTTTGACATCGATCCGCAATGATATTTTATGTGTTAATGTGTGTTTTGTGTGCATTTTTATGTTATTAGTGGGAAAAATATTAATATCCTGACACATTCCAAATTTAAACTTGCACTTTATTAATTTGTTTTAATTGCATATGTCAATTTTTATAAAAAATCTACTCATGGTACTAAAATAAAAATTATCCTACAATAGATATATTTCGCCTCAAAAATGGCTAAATTGAAAACATTAAATATCACTTCTGTTTCTATTGTAATTGTTGTTGCAAATTGTTTTTGTTGTTAAATATATTTTTGCTATTGTTTTTGGTATGTGAAAACATTTAAAACAATTACATTTTAATATATGGAATACATTATTTTTACAAATGCTACATTCCAATGCATTGTAGACAAACTTTTGTTATTTTTTTTTTATCGAAATCGCAAATGTTTCCCCAATTGTACATTTAGACATCCTGAACAAAAATAGTACTGCACACATTACATTTCTATGTATCTAGTAGATAAGTAGAATGAGTAATACTCCTTATAATATCATAAATGCGGCATTTTAATAAATCATGTATATATGCTTGTACATACACACAGGCATATTAAAAATCAATGTTCAATAAATTTTAAATGGTTTAACAGGCAAGAAATTTTAAATTAATTTGCTTAATTGTTATTGTATTTAATTATTTCTTTATTTATTATTAAATATAATATTTTTAAATTGTAATGAATTTTAACCTGGAAGAGGATAACAAAGATAATTTTCTTTTAAAGGAGCTACTTGCGCCCACGAATCAATTAATTTACTCCTCTGTGCAATACATAGACTTAACAAGTTATACACTATGGAATTTACTTAATTAAATTGCTTTTTGCCATTCACGTTCTGCTAAGTAAACAAATTATACATACTTATTAAAAATCATCCGGTGAAAATTTATTCGTAGTAGAGACCGGATTTTAATACAAAAAAAAAAAAAGAAAACAAAAAAACACAACTTTTTCAATCGAAAAACAATCTTTGGTGTCCAAAAAATAATACAAATTCGTCATATTTTTTTTTTTCTATTTTCATCAATGGTTTAATTTTTTCATTTTGATCGAAATAAAAAATAAAAAGAAAATAGTTTGTTATATTTATTAGTCTGAGTTCACAGAAGGCATTTTTCTTACTGAAATTCTGATTTCGTGTGAGAGAGAACGAGAAGGAATATGAAGCGTACAAACTTGCCTTTACTTTAAAATTCGTTTTGTTTTTCATTTTCGTACTTCAAAATAAAAACAAATCAAGGCAATTAAAGTAAGAATTGTTGAAGTAAAATTTTGTGTGTGAACATAAATCCAATTTCAAAAGAAAGAAAGAAACAAAAAAAATAATAATTTCGGCAAGAAAAATTACTGCGTGTGAACATAGACTTACAAATTTGAAAATTATTTTCGAATTGAAATATGTTGAATATTATTATCGGAAGAAAAAATAAAAAAAAATCTCAACAATTTTATTGAAAAAAAAAAAAAAATAGAAAATATTTTTTAAAACATAAACAAAAGTATAATTAAAAAAACAATAATTTGAAAATTTTTCATATTGATATTTATTTTAAAAGATATTCATTTTTTCATCTGATGGATATTTATAATAGAAAATAAAAATTTCTCGCATAATTTTTTTGAGCAAGTGGAGAAATATTTTAAACACTAAAGATATAAAGATATTATAATTGAGAAAAACATTAAAAAGTCTTCGCAAGCTTGATTCATAGTAAAAGCTTTTAATAATTCTGGTGTGTGGTTCCCCAGATCTTTACAATAAAATTTTTTAAATCTTTCTTTCCTTATTAGGAAAATCGATGCTAGTTATTTCATTGACATTCTATCCCTATCACGAAAACTCTGACAACATTTCCTTGATAATAAACGTCATTTAAATAAATTAAAACCTTATGCCTCTATAGCTGATATTAAAAAATGTACCATCTATCTATCATTCTTTGGTTATGAATTATGATAATTACTTATCAGTTATAGACATTAATATATATCTAACAAATAATAATATTTATTATATAAATAAATTGTGTAGTTTTCCTTATTTAAACTTTAAATGCATTTTTACTACTCTTGTATTTACACTTCTACTTAAATATCTTCCTGCAGACCGAGACAATAGTCATTTCCAAGGAGTCAATTGACGCACTGCGCAGATCGTACAAAAAAAAATAAAAAAAAATAAAAAAAATAAAAGAATAAAAAATAAACAAATGAAAATAATATTTCCACATTTTATTTTAGACAGGAAATTTATGGAGGCATCTCAGCTTGGACGCATGTTCTTACATTCATCATATGTTTTGGAGTCAAAGAACTCAAGAATAGATTGCGGATTGAACTATCGATTTTACTCGTGGAATAGGAAATAAATTGAAGTACTTTTAAGAACCGAATTGGACATCTTTTAAACTGATGTCTTTAAATTTCCGCGAAAAAGTATATACACAAAATCAATTTCATATGTATTTAACTTTAAATATCTAACGATGAATTTAGGAAATGCAATTGCATTAAAATGTATTTTTTAAAAAATCTTAATTTGAGTAGGTCTTTAAACATATACTTGAATTATAATTCAAAAATTTAATTTTTTCAAAGTTATGTCCGTTAATAGCAAAGCTTCACTTAAGTCCAAGTTAAAATTATTTCTTTATTATTAAAACATGTAAACATTATTGAGTAAAAAAATGCATTGTCAACTAAATATGTAAAAGTATGCGCCATTAAATCGATGTCATTTTTTATAAAAATATGGATTCGGATAGATAATTACTTTAGATAGTTTTTAAATGATCAATAACAATCATACATTTGCATGAGAATCCGCCCCCTAGTCATCATCTAATGACTTCTATTCTAAGAATCACTTGTAAAATTTCCACCTGGAAAGTAACAACATATTTTAAAGGATACCGTAATATTCAAGGAGAGCTAGTGTGTTGTACAACTATCGTTGCAGACTGTGAAAAATTGGCTAAAAAGGAAGGGAATATACCAAATACAAGGATATTCAAAAACATAAACATACATATAATTTAATTTGCATACGCATTCAATAATATATGTATTTATGTGTATAAATTGGTTTATTGAATGTATCCTCCTCTTAAATTTTGATACAAAAGAGCAACAAAAACAGCAATAACAACTAAAACAGCAAAGGTACTTATAACAACAGATAACATTACTATGACAACATGAACAGAGTAAAACAAAAAGGACACAAACCTATATACATACATACATACATATATACATTCATACTTACACGCTCCCAAACACTAAATATCATTTGTACAAAATGTTTTATTAAATCGGGAAACTGCATCAGATACAATTTTTGTTGTAAAATTATTTTTCTTTTTTTTTTTGTAGTTGTTAAATTCATGTGAATAGTATATGTAATATATACAGAATTACATCTACAATGTATGTAAAACTTTAGTTTTTCTCTTACATATAAAGAATACTTTGGTATGTATATTAGAGCGGCAACCATTTTTATAAAAATAAAATTACTTACCTTTCACCCAAAATATTTCAGCTTAAAAATCAAGACTAGTAAAACGGCTACCACCCTAATGTATATATGTTTGTTAAAGTGCATTGATTTGTATGGAGACAAAATTTTGTAAATGTATCCCCCTAAAATTAAATATTTATATGCTTTAAACTAATCCCCAAAATATTTCGGTTTAATTATTTCGTTCAAGTGAATGGGACCATTCTTAAAATATCTCCAAAAATATTGTTTTCGTTCAAACAGTGTACATAATGTTATATTTTTTGTAAAAAAATACAACATATGATAAACAATTAATGTTTAATATATAATGAGTAAAAAATAATTTTTAATATTAGTTTTTATTCTCGCAAAATTAAAATTTTAGTAAAATTGTCTATGATTATGTTAAATGTATTTTATTAAAGTTTGAATATTTTGGGCATTTTCCATCATAATTTATTTTTAGGACAAGTCTCATTTAATCCTATTGACATATATATTTACTTAACCTTTTAGTTGCACAAGTAATATTTTGGAATTTCCGGCCCGTAATTAGTTAAGTTAATTTTTATGTCAAATAAATGGTAAGTTAAGAAATTAAATGTCACCAAAAGCATATATTTATCATAAAAACAAAATTCCAAAAATTCGATTTTAAAGGATTTTATTATATTTTATTATTTTGTGAATGTATTATTATATATAATAAATACACCTGTGCGATTTATTTACAAAAATTGCCAATTTAACCTATTGGGAACTAAATGTATAAAATTGATCCTCTTGCTCTTAAAGGGTTAATTACGCTTAAACTTCAATGGTATCAGTATAGACTATTCCAATGGTACATTATATATAAAATTATATGTTTGAATAAAGAAAATATGACAAAAAACGTTAGTAAAATCTTAACATTCTACGACTGAAAAGAGACAAAAATTATTTAAATGAATATACCGGGCCTCAGTATGTCTCTATTAAAATTTGAATTTAATTTCTTTCAAAGAAAATTATAATAATGATATTGAAAGAAATACATATTTTTAGAGATATTTTTTAAATGGTCCACCTTATGTAAATTTAAACATTCAGATGTAATATTTTGGGAATCATATAAGAACAGACCAATCTTCATTTCTAGAGGGGTACATTTGTAACTTTTTTTCGTGAGGCTCTTTAATGTATGTATGCTAATATTGTCTGCATCTCTATCTAACAAAACTCGAAAATAAGTAAAAATTTTATTTTATAAATAGTACTTATTCACATTTGTTTGTATTTCTTACTGGTATTGGGAACATTGCGGTTGTAATAAATATTTTTTGGTCAATTAATATCATGTTTGTATTTGTACGCAGACCAATAAACAGATATGCAGCCTCACTCACACACGCACTTAATCGTCTGGTTTAAATATCGACATCGATAACAATAACAACAATACTAAATAGGAAAACAAAAACCAAAAGACAATGCAAATAAAATGCATGTTATTAAATTAAATCTATTTTTGTTCTAGATAAGATTATAAATTACAAAAACAATTTCACAACTTTAAAATAGCAAAAATTAATATTTGTTATATATTGCCCATTTAACTTTTCCATAGAGATGATTTGTATAAAAATTATTTAGATTATAAGATCAAACATTCGAATCCAATTTTCTCGAAACTATTTTTTTCATTGATATAAAAAAAAAAACATTAAATTTTCTCTGAATTTAATGCACTTATTTTATAAATCACTACACCTCACTTTTGCTCACTTTTCCGAATTTCCTGTTTTGCAAATAACCGAAATATTGAATGTTTCAATTACGCTCGACGACAGGTGTTATCACTTTAAATTTCAAATTTAACACCTAAAATTTTTAGACGTTGGCGCAAAAAATCATACAAATTAAGTATGTATCACATAACAAAATTCGATCTTTAATTTTTAAATTCACTTAAAACAAAAACACAAAAACTTTTATTTCATAATTAAAAAAAAAACTATATTACATTTTTATTTTGTCAATTTACTTTTTCTTATTTGCTTTGAAATTATTTTTATTTGTCATTTATCAGTGAAAATGTAAAATTTCAACGTCGTAGTGATTTATAAAATTACATATTTTGAGTCAGGCGATGGTGATTGAAAGTAAAGTGTCAGTGGAGCGTTCAACGCAGGCGTTTTATGAAATTAGGGCATAAAAAAGTTTTCACACTAATTTCTAAGAAAGTCGACAGAATTCATACAAAAAGTTCTTTACGAATATAAGTTATTTTCCTTAACCCTAGTCGGGCGGGCCAGGTTCAATTTTAACTATTTCATTTTAAAATTGCAATAACTTTTTATCTATCACCATTAGACCCCTGAAATTCTCTGGCATCTGCAAACTTTTAATAAAAATTATTTTATCGAAATAAAAAAAAAATTGATTTCTTCACTAAGTAGTAGGGTCTTTTTATATTTGACGATATTTGAAATTTCGCTCTTCTCACAAGGTCATACAGGACCATTTATACTGCATTTCAAAAAAAACATTTTGCCAAAAACTCTCGATTACTGGCAAATGTAACTATTTTCAGGAATTTTCTTTCCTAAAATTGTACCTTGAATATTTTATGTGGTAAAATGGCGATAATACTATAAAACAATGCAAGAGGCCTGCACGATATTTGTTGTTTCGATGTAATTTCACACAACATCTTTTACATCACATTGACTCCAATTTCAGCTACGTTACATTCTATTAGCATAAATTTCTCGAATTTCTTCTTTTAAATTTTCCACGTATAGAATAACACAAATATAATTGAATTAAAGAATTTATTCTATCTTTAATTTTCCGTTTTTTTATATATATATATATATTTTTTTTTGTCAGTAATGCGTTTACTGCAATTTTAATGTAAAATTTTCAGTTTTGGAAAAATCTAAAAAATTAAACATTTCTCCGCTCCAAAACAACTTGAGCATATGCCAATTGAAATATTTTTCGATATTTTTGTATACCATCAAATCAGAAGTATCGATCTATAATTATTCATTTAAAACTAACTCCTTAAAATAGCTTTAACTTAAACAAATAATTATGTGTACGGTAGGTACGAGTATCAGTCAATTTTGACCGACTGTACAAAAAAGCTTAGTGTAAATCAGGGAAGTGAAAATATTCCAAATTTCAAAGACATCAGATAACGAAATATATTTTTTTTTACTATAATATTTTACTTGAACAAAATCACTTAATAAATTGGTATATTATTTAATCCCTTATATTATTAAATAAAAATATAAAATATAAAATAAAAAATAAATAAATGTCAGTGTTGTCAGTTTAAGGGATTTACCCCCAAATTGATGATTTCTTTTGGGAATGGAGATGGAATATTTAGTTTGGAATTAGAGGTTTTGTTGGGAATGAATTTCAGGTTTTGGGAATTTTTTGACATTTTTTGGGGATTTTTATTTTATTTCGATATTAATTTTTAGTAAGATATGCCTTTTTTTTATTCAACAATGAACTGTTATACTAAATATGATACCGTAAAGTTAAAAAAATTAGTTTCAATCTCTGGCTGAGAAGAGGTAATGTTAATTGATAATCTATTATTGTTACTCCAGAAATAATCAATAATATAGAAATAAATCTTTAATAAATATCCATATTATTGTTATAGAATCAAATGTGTGTGTGTGTGTGTGTTTTTTTTTTTTTTTTTTTTTTTGAAGGAATCACAGTTTTAATGAAATTTTATATATATTAATTTTAAGATGGAAGAAACTAGGATATAAATAAATTATATGTTGCTAAAAGTGGTCATTTTTTTTATTTTTCGTAATTTTATTTTTTATTCTTTTTTTCATTCATCTATATATTATAAGTTATTTAAAAGTTCAATAAAATGAATCAAAGATAATTAAATTAATGGAACTTAATTTATTATGCTTTCATGCCTTTGAAGAAATTAAAATTTAATCTTCGTTATTTGCATTAACTATAAAAGTGACGTAAATGATGATTTCCATATGATCTCATTTTTTTTATCTATAGGAAACTTTCTTTTTCAATATTGACTACTTAGGTGATTTATCTAAGCAAGTCTGCATATCTACAAGGGATATTGATTGCAGTACGAATAAAATGGAGGTATTATTTTAGTGGGGATTTTTGTCGATAATGTAAGCAGTTATTTGTGAATTTTGGGGATGAGATTTTGCTAATTGGGGATAAGGCTCGAAAAATCTGGGAACCCTGATAACTGCAAAAAATTTGAATTTGTATAATTTGGTATACAATATTTTGCAGAACAATATAAAACATATATGTTAGTAGAAATATTTAACGATGGCAACTAATCAATACTGAACCAATTATAATCGGTAATTTAAACAATTTAACACTTTTTTCTCTATCCTAAAAATTCTGTAAAGCGAAAAGGGCGAATAAAACTCTGAGTAACTGTAACAATTATCTTCCATTTTGATGATTTTTTCATGTTGCCTATTTTTCTCGGTTAGTCGATTTTTTGTTTTGGCGATATACTTTTTCGTTTTGGCGATTTCTTTTCGTTTAAGATTTTTTTATTTTATCGCTTTATTTTAGCGATTTTATTTTTTGACGGTTTATACCGTTTTTTTTTTTGGCGACTTTGTTTTGGTGTTTTGCAATATATATATATATATATATATATATATATTTGTTTATATAAATGTTAAAAAATAATCCCCTAACTTTTACAATAGAACTCATAATAATTACCCCGATTTTAAATATCGAAAAATAAAAGAGCAATAAAATAAGCTTTACGCAAGTAAAATAATTAATTTTTTAATTTTTAATAAAACGGAACGGTATAAAAACAAAAACAAACCCCATTCAAAAAGCAACTCAATTGTTTACTTAAACAAGTTTCACACTTTTTCTTTATTGTTTAACACTCGTCTCTTACAACTTTCTCAATTAAAAGTGAAAAAAACTTTAATTCTCTGTTATGATATCATTACAACTTTTCTATTTTGTCTATTTTGTTTTTCTAAAGAAATAACAGCAATAACACTACTTTGAATTGAGGGAGTTGTATGATATGGATGAGAAATAAAATAGAGGAGAGTTTAACAATTTGGGTCACTCTTTTGCTTGAGGCTTATACCAATATAAATGTGTTATCTGTATGTATTTGTAGCAAGTTTTACCACTTATAACTTCTAAAATATGGCATGTATATTAATATAATTTATATTATGCACATATATGAGAAAATATTTTTGTAATGGCATATTTTTAAAATCGGATATATACTGTGAGCGTAAAAGGAAAGGTGTTTGGCTATTAATTATATAGATAAGATTTTTGTAGAACAAAGAGAGTATAATATTTGGCAATTTCTTTCATTACTTTTAAAACTTACAACTTAAACATCACAATCACTGAGCTTCAAAGAGAATAAAATTTAGAAATTTATTACGAAAGATGTATTGTAGATCAAGTTATCTCTGGTAATTTGTAAATGTATACCATATTGCGTAAATAGTTAAAATATCTACTATGTACAATTTTTTTCTAACGTAAACTGTTTTAAATTAAATATGTTGCAAATTAAGATTTTAACAAAGTAAAAAATAGTGAGATTAAACTTAAATACCCAAATGGCTTTAATAAATAAATAAAATAACTACCGTATAGATTAAAGTAATTTTTCATTGCTAAAATTGAATTGACTATCTTTTTTAACAAAATTTTAATCTTTTATTTATTTTTTAATATACAAAACATTCAGAAATAAAAACAGCAGGAAACAAATATTTAAAAATCTAACATATGAAACAGGCATATCATGAGTGCAACAATTCAAAAAAAAAAATTTTTTTTTTTTATATTTACTTGTATTTACTGTTTAGTTTTAATTTTTTTTCTTTTTCTTTTGTATATGTATGTTTTATGTATTTAAATATACAAATGTATGTATAAATATATATTTATATCCGCAAATATTTAGTATGTATGTAAATGTGTACAACTCGTAAATAGATAACGATTACATTAAATTTAAAACATGTATAACCCTAACACCAAAGAGTCTATCACAAAAAAATTATGTATAATTGTTGTTTAATTTTATGCTATTATTACTGGTATTGTTTTTTAATTATGAAAACAAATAACAAAAGTTAATATAAATAAATAAAGATAATGTCAAAATAAATACATACATATACAAATTATCCACTAAAACACATATATTAACATTAAAATAAATTTAAAAATATTAATTATTTACTACATTTAATAAAACTGAAAAGAATAAACAAAAAATGCAAAAAAAAAAACAGAAAATTAAATTGAAAAATTTTAAAAAGTAATCAAAACCAAAAAGGAATAAATACAAGATCAAATGCATACATAAATGCAGATGCACATACACAGAAACACACGTTTAACGTTAACTCGTAATGAAATACAGGACAATAAGTTGAAAATATGAAAACAATGATAATATCGTACGTAATTATTATAATTATATCTATAATAATACTAATAATTAACAATAAATTTATATAACTAAACGTTTAATAAACCATTAATATTAATTATTTAACAATAACAACAAACAAAAATAGAAATTTAATAAATAAAAAATGAAAAATAACAACAAAAAAATATACATAAAATTAAAAAAAAAATCCTTTCATTAATTGCATTAATGCAAAATTCTAGTGGTAAGTATGGCCAAGAACACCTTAGTCAAATAAGAATAAAAGACAAAAAATTACGTTTAGCCAGTTGGATAAAATAACTTAAATCATATAAAAATTTCAATTAAAAATTATAATCTTTAAGATAACACAATTAATTTATGATAACTGTGTCTTCTGCTAAGATTTACTCCCATCAGGTGACGAGTAGGGGGAGGGACAAATGTGAGGTACGAGGTTGGACTGTTCCCAGACGAGAAAACCTCAGTATATAAGAAATATAAGAAATTTTCCAATCAAGGAATAGCGCAACCACATATATTACATCAAGCCCTAGGGTTTTTTAGAATAGCTCAAGCTAGTGTGGAACCCAGCAAAAGACAGAACATGGATAAAGTTGAAGTACAAAATAATGCTACGGTACAGAGCTTAAATAACTAAATACCGGCAGCAAGCGGTGGTGTGCAAACCGACACCCAGTTGTCGTCATCAAGCGCCCCTAAGGAAACAACATCACAGATGGGCAACTTGGCTTCCATCGTTGAAAAGGTGTCAAGAAGAACAGAGGACCAAGAATCGAAATCATACATCAAAAAAGAAAAAAAAAAATCCCCGCATGTAAGAGTAGGCTGTTCCCAACTCTTAAAAGACAACTTCTCAGAGAATCTCAAATAAGAAAATAAACGTACCAAAAGCATCCGCTTCTAGATAAGTGATGACGTCAGCTAAATCTTCGGTTGATGGTGAAGTTTCCAAAAGAAAATCTTCACTATCTCTGAAGAGGAAAAAAAAACGAAAAATCTGCGAAGAAGCAGTCCGTATATGTCAAAATAGAGCGAAGGAATGTTGTGGAGTACGTTCTACAAGTTGATGGAAATGTTCCATAAATCCATATTGATAACTACAGTTTACCATGGAAGTGCTGTTCCTAGAACTGCAATCAGACACCTGTATGAAGATCCTGAATGACCTGGTGGGAAGCATCACAACCACAGGGGAGAGCGTAAAACTTCTTTAAAAAAGTTGGGGCAACAAACTGGCAGATTTATTATTAGAAAAATAGCAGATTGTTAGAAGTGGAGAAATGGGAGATCTTCCATAGAGGGGATGCTGGTGACGACACTGTTATTGTGGTCTAGACAAAAACTCTATGCCTTACATCGAAAAAATGAAGGAGAAGATCTTTTTCCAGAGCATGACCATCTTCTTCAAGAAGTTAAATCCCGTTAATGTCATTTCTAAAATTAATAAATTCTTATCGAAGTCCCACACCCAACCAGAAACACTCATTGATTCGAATGGTAGAAGGTCGGAAATAATTGATGAAATGTTAGGAATACTAATGAAGACACACTTTCAGGTATGAATGACCGAGGATAATATGGAATCACATTCAAATATGGAAGAAATGCCACATTTAGCATAAATATGATCAACGAAATGCTGAATGTATCGGCCATCATATAGGGCAACGGTACCAGATAGTAATTTTCCCTGCCCTCCTTCAGAAAAGCATCGACCTCATAGAATATAGGCTTGTAAAAATCTTTAATACAGTTAGCGAAACGTCGACACAATTTGCAAAATTGTAAACACCAGACTGCCCTGCTGGAAGTTGTATACCATATGGAAAGATCTTTTGGTCTAGGAACCTATACCCTGGCTATATTTATCGATATAGAAGGAGCTTACAACAATGTTTCGACTTAAAGTCATATTGATTCCCTAGAACAATTTTGCCTACACCAGAAGTTGATTGCATGGATTGGCCACATGCTGGAAAACAGATGGATAGATTGTGAAGCAAATGACATAAAAATAAGTTACAGATTGTGTCGAGGGTCCCCTCAAGAAGGTATACTATCCTCGCTGCTGTGGGTAACTATTATACATGGTCTACTAAGGATTCTATCCGATGAAAGTTTCCAACCTGCCAGTTACGCAAACGACGTCGCAATACTGTTAAGAGTAAATGATCCTAATTTGTTACACGAACGAGCAAAAAGAAACTCTCGACACATCTTCTAACTGGACAAAAAGATCCAGAACTTAATGTAAAACCAGATAAAAAAGAAATCTTTTTGTGCTTCAGAAAAAGGAAAATTAAGTATCTAGGAGTATGATTCAATTTTAGACTGCCCTGGAAGGACCACATTGATAGGAGAGTAGAGAAAGCTTAAAGAATGTGGGACTTTGCAGGAGAGCAATAGGCTCAAAATTTGGCATTAAACTTAGAATAACACACTTACTATATACGAGTGTATATGACTAATAACGTGTACCTCGATGACTGTAGTTGAACATAAAACTCTTAAAAAAAAAGAAATACGAAGCAGCTTTAGCTGCCACTACACAAAAAAAATATTACCTAAATTTCTTCAATGAACGCTGTCATTTTGTTTTATATTAAAATTTAATTAAGTGGTTCATTAATTTAATAATTTTTTTAATTTTCTATAAATGCCTATGAAAAGCAAATAAATATTTTGACACTTGCTTAAAAAAAATCATTAGAAAATATATATTTTTCTGTTAGCCGGCAATGTGTATTTTCCAAAAATTTTATCCAAACGATGTTCCTTAAAAAGAAAAGGTCTGTCTGGACAGATAAGTTTGTGTACACACATACATATGTATGTAAAATCTTATGTGATAAGGAAAAATTGCAGTGGTCACCAAATGCAGAAAACAAACAAGAGAATTGGCAATTGGAAATAACCTTGGAACAAAACATATATATTTACTAAGTTCATGTAATTGCATTCAAGGTTGGCTTTTGGTAATATTGAAATATTACAACAATTGCTTATCAATCAATTATCTTGATTGATGTAATTAAAATATAATTTGATTCCAATAAAGGTTTTGATTCAATCAATTAACATATTGTTTAACGTTTTTTTTTAATAATCTTCTTATTTAAAATCCTAAAAGTGTTCTATTGGAAAAAAAACTATTACTTTCTAATTTTCCTAACTTTGGGTAATTTATATAATCATTTCGGTGTGAGGTGAAAATTTTAATTTTATCTTTTTTTTTTACTTGTTTTGAATAGATTGATGCTAATTAGCGAATGGTTAGTAAGGGATCACAGAACCAGACATGAAAACATACCTGATATCTTACCAACTTGTAACATCACCGCAGAACCGTGTACAAAATCCTAACTATCACAGAAAAAAGGAAAAATGTGTTTTGATTATCAAAATGATTTATACCAAAATGATATTAATTATTAACAATAATAAAAAATGAAAAGCATACAAATTTTTCCAATTACACGCTTTTAAAATTTTAATTAAAAAATTTAAACTTTAGCAACGTGGTTTTTGAATGAATCGAAATGTTAAATGAAAAAAATATATGTATTTCAATTATATCAATCAACGAGATGATTGAATGAAGGAAACGGTTAATTGAAAATAGTAGTTTTTTTTTTATTATATATTTGTTATTATTATTTTTTTTTAATTTTCTTTCATTTAATGAAACTATAGTTCCATTTTTATAATATTTATATTAATATTTGTTTTTTTTTCTTTTTTTTTCTTTCTTAGCTTTCGTTTTCCAAAAATATCCTAAATCCATAATACCCGCACACCAGTGAAAGAAAACTTTTCAGGCAACATTGCAGGCACTGAACATTTTCAAACGTCATTGATGATCCTTTTAACATATATTTAAATAAAATGAAAATAAAACTATACTTGAGAAATGTCATTTAATTAATTTATAGAGAAACAAGTTATAGCGCTATATTTATCTGTGCCGAATGTCTTACACTATTCGCCACTTTACCCACAAATAAAAAACTACTGCCTTAAAATATACATTAATATTTTTCACATTTATATTTTAAAAAATAACCAAAACTACAAAAATATAAACACAACTAAACAATGCCCAAGAATTCATAAATAAATGTTTGTATATAAAAACAATCACCCAATGCTTATAAAAAAAACAACACTGATAGTCATTGCCGCTCTTTTTAGCTCAGCTCACTCGATTGAACTAGTTTGCTCTATTAGTTCATTCGCTCAGCTTACTTTCAATGAAACAGTTCGTTATGCAAATGATTTCTCATAAAGAGCTGCTTTATTAAGCGCCAACTGAGCGTATGAGCAACTTAATACACTCTTTCTGCTTTTTATAAACATACAAAAATTAAAATCATAAAAGTAGACAATGAAATGATCTTTTTATATACAACGGTGCAAAAGTATGAACAAAATGTCAAAATGAAAGAAATTAGCTCAATTAGCGTATTACAATACCAGCTTTTACCAATAACTCGGTTGTTTATAGATTTGGTTAATTCAGAAAAATAAAATTCTATATATATATATATATATATATATATATATATATATATATATATATAAGTATCCACAAAACATAAGCTTTCTAACTTATATATGTTATATCGCTTACACCTGTGGTGTAGTGTAAGATAAAAAAATATATGTATAGTTACCCCTTTCACTGAATCCGCTGTACGATTCTCTGCATCAGCAACTATGACTATTCTCTCTCAATTAAAAACTGTCCTAGGAACACATATACAAAATCATAAATATGTAACAAAAACCCAAACGAATCGTATAACTTTATAAATTTGTAGGTGATATAAAGATATACTAATACTTTTCCTTTTTTCAATTTCCAATTACTTAAACAAACTTCATCTTTTCTTTTGTTTTTTTTTTTTTTTCAAAATATTTGTATTATCCCAATAAACCATCCATTTATTATCTCAATAAAACAAACGATATTATAACGATATCGAAACGGTATCATATAGGTGATAAAAATTATGATCGTTTTCGAATCATAATACCATAGTTTTTACGGACTAAAGTGTACCTTTCCTTATGATATCGATTTTCCTTGAAATTATGATATTATTTTCGATATCGTAATATCGAAAAATAGAGGTAGTAAAATCGATTACGCCGATTTTAGTTTTTATTCCGAATACTGTTATTACCAATAATAATGCTTTTAGCAGTTAAATATTGTATAGATGTGTATAATAATTAGCTGAAATAAGACAAAATCCTAAATAAATATAATACATGCACTTTAATGTATCATACATACTTCTAATTTTTTCATACAAACATTTTGTTTGGATTCATATGTCTCCATTAGACACATATTTTTTCAATTATGAACTTATATATAAATTTGGTTGTACAAGTCTTGATCTATTTGTTCTATTTTTATATAATTTTTATTTTATTGGAAATAAAATATTCGAAATTGTAATACTATTAGAATATCGTTTTCAGCAATGTGATATATCATAATCTGCAATTAAGATGTTGTAGTTTTCTCTATCATATCGTTCTTTAGTTTATTAGGATAGAATGATATGTTGGAAAAAACGATATCATATTATGTGCCGATTACAATATTACATTGTATTGCAGAAAACGATATTTTTATGATAATGAAATTTCGAAATATTTGTTTCTAATAAAATAAAGAACATAAACATTTGAAAAAAAAAACAAAATAAAAATATAAAAACAAAAACAAAAAAATCATTTGTTTAAAGCTTTTTTAGCACTAAAACCAAACTTTTTAGGTACATAATTGTGAAAACTTGTCTATAAGGTAAAATCATGCTTGTAATTGATATTATTTGCATAAAATTATGTATGATGATTTTTATATATTTTATATTTATTTAAGATTTGCTTCTTTTTTATCTGATTAAGGTTGTTTATTACCATATTTATTATAATGAAATGCAAAAAAAGAACATATTTTTTGGTATTAAATTGCATTCGGAACAAAATGTAGAATATCACGATTTTACTATTGTTATTTTTTGAAATTACGATATTGAAAACGATATCATAATTTTATGGTAAAACGATATCATATCAGGAAAGGTACACTTTAGTCCGTAAAAACTAAGGTTTTAAATTTTTGGGAAATGGAATCTGTAACTTATTTTCCCTATATGTTATTAAGTAAGACGAATGGTTTACAATAAAGCTTTTTACAATTATTTTGGATTCTCCTTTTTCAATTATTATTGTTTATATGCTTTAAGCTACCAATTAGGTAGGAAACGAAGCAATGTCTAATTGTTATTGTTTAGCCACTTATTAAGTAGCAATGAACAATGTTGTTGTTGTTACTTTTGATTTCTCCCATCTGTTTGTTTTCTATTTTTAGAAATACTTAACAGGGGCGGTAATCAAGCAACACTTTACACTGTGCCTTGTGTTTAAGGTTTTTTGTTGAACTTAAGCCCAACATGCAAAAATTATATAAATAACTATAAAAAAATATATATTTATTTTCTTTACATATTTCACAACACAATTTTTTAAAATGGTTATTTTAAAAAAATAATTTCGCGATGAAGCAAACGTATTCCATTTATAAAGAGTGAAATGTAAGAAAGTTCATACATACTGATGGGCAAACTATACTATGTTTTTCTTATGCTTTCAGAATTATATTTTGAAATTTCTATAAAAACTTTATTGGAAAATAAAAAATATCCACAATATTCAAGCCGGAAACAATAAACCGAAATTATAATGATTTGTTAGACGTTAGATTCATCAATAATATTTTGCCAGAACTTGCCAATTTCAATATTTTTTTTCTATATTCATTTTTTTTTTTTTTCTAAAAATAATGTATTTTTAAAATTTGGCTAAAGTTTACTCGAAAATGGAATTAAAATAAATTTTTAGTCAATATATTTTGAAGGAAGTCGGAAAACAAAGTGAGATTAATTATAAAATTAGTTAAAGTTGAAAAATAATAGTGGTCCCTATTTACATTCTTTGGTCATAAAAGAGTTAAGAAAAAATTAAAATTGACAAAAATTGAAATTGATAAAAATGCAATTTTCAATGCGAAAATTATATGTTTGTATATAGTTTTGGCGAAAAAAGTGTAGTATGCTAGATCTATGTGAGCTGGAGCAAGAATGCATAAAATTAATTTACAGTTTAAAAATATAATTAGTGTAAAATTCTTGTACTAACGATAGCTGGCTTCATCGAAATAAAAGCATTCCTGCAGGAATCATTTGTAGCGAACAGCATAAGTTTTATGGAGGTATAAAATAAAAAGTTATGAAAATTTTTCAAAATTATATCTTCATTAATATTTAAAAAATTAACACATGTTTACAAATGATGTAAATGGACACGTTAATGTAATATTACTTAAAAATCAGGAAATTAAAAAAGGTCCGATTTTAAAAATTAATGCACATTATACTACGCCAAATAAACCGACCTTCGAATTTCGATCGTAACTCCCCCTAAGCTTGTGAAAAGTATTAGAGTGATTGGACAACATTCATATTTATAATTACAATTATTTATCAAACAAGATAAAAAGAGTACAAATCGTTAAAGTTATTAAAAGTTCTCCTACCATTAACGAGTTTTCGAGAGCTTGTGTAAGGAGTATACAGAAAATATTTTTAAATTTGTGTAAAAAATATACATATTATAAAAACAGGCATGAGGATTGCGCCCCAAAAAAATAGAACGAGTGTATACAATTTAGATTATAAAAATAAAACTAACAGATCAATCTCTTTGTAATTTTATGTTTTTGTTAATAACAGTTGCATTCAAGATTCAAATCTAAAAGAAAAATTAATTTTTTATTTTTTATATTCAATAAGAGCTTTATTGTATTTTTGTTGGAATGACTCCATTTCTTTTTAAACCCTCTTTTACTTTTTACTCAGCCTTTAGTATTCTTTGAATATTTTTTTTCTTTTTTTTACGACCCAATAAATTTCACATGGACTGAGTTCTGGTCAGTTTAGTATGGCTTCCTTTAGAACATATCAGTACCCTTTCTTTTATACCACTCAGTTACTTTTTTGTTGTAATGATGAAAATCGAGATTAGGCCAGAAAAATTAGAATTCATTGTATGATAGAAAGAAGTTATGAGAATGCAAAGGACTTCCGTCCGATTAGTCTCTCATCTTTTCAGCTGAAAACCATGGCGAGACTAATTGATTTAGTACATATAAGGCAGCGTCTAGAGGGTACAACTCGACTCTCAGGAAGTCAACATACCTACATTAAAGGTCGCTCCACGGAGACGGCTCTTCATGAGGTCGTAAGGGTCATTGAGCGATCCATTGCCTTTCTGGACATAGAAGGCGCTTTTAACAATGTCACGACTATGGCGATACAGAGAGCTCTGCACGAACTAGGAGTTGAGGATTATATCACTGGCTGGTGTCAATTCTAGAAACAAGAATCGTCATTGCGAATTTAGGCAACAGTATTAAGACCAAACAAGAAATGCGTGGAACACCACAAGGAGGTGTGATTTCTCCGCTGTTGTGGCTTATTGTCATAATACCATCCTGTGCAATTTGGAAGACAAGGGAGTGAAAGTCGTGACTTATGCGGACGATGTTGTGATACTAGTATCAGGACTGTTTCTGAACGTGATAAGCGATATCATGTCAACTGCTCTGACTACATTCAGCGACTGGGCCAGAGAATGTGGACTAGGAGTGAATCCGAGCAAGACAAAGCTGGTACTTTTCACCACAAAGACCAGGATTGCGAGCTTCAGACTACCACGGTTAGAAAACTGTGAACTCACCTTGTCGGACAATGCAAAGTACTTGGGCATTATTTTGGACTCCAAGCTTTCATGGAAGCTAAACATTCAAAATATGGTTAGTAAGGCTACGGTAGCATACTACACCTGTAGAAAGATGTTTAGTGTGAAATGGGGTTTGAGTCCAAAATTCATAAAATGGCTATACACTACAATAGTACGGATCTCTTGTTTGGTGGACCGCTACTAGTAAAAGATACGTGGTGGATCAACTCTACAGGATACAAAGATCCGCTTCCATTGGCATTGCAGATGCATTACGTACTATTTCATCAGAAGCTCTGAACACTATATTGCACCTAACACCTATAGACCTACACATTATTGAATCAGCAGTCAATAGTGCGATAAGATTATCCGCAACGGAAAGCTGGAGATCAAGAACGTATGGGCACGCGAGGACATTAAGTTTAATACCCCCGCAATTCAATCAATTTACTGACTATATAATTCCCCAGATGGACTTCGGAAATACTATAAAAGTCCTATTCCCCACCAAGAGTGAATGGAGAAGGGGAAATTTTCTTGAACAATATGGAACGAGGATATACACTGACGGCTCAAAGATGAACTGCGGTGTCGGCTCTGGTGTCTTCTCTAACGATCTTGGAATTAGACACTCATATAAACTCCCTGACGAGGCAAGCGCATTCCAAGCGGAAATACTAGCGGTCAGGGAAGCGTATAAATTAATTCGCGATAGAAATATTCAAGGGAATATTGGTTTATTTGTCGACAGTCAAGCGGCAATAATATCGTTCAAATCACCTTAAACTACCTCTATTCTAGTCAGACAGTGTAAAGAGGAACTACTAGGACTAAGTCGACTGTATGACATTACTATAGTCTGGGTTCCTGTGCATAGGTTTTACTATGGTAATGAACGGGCAGACGAGTTAGCCCGAGCAGGCTCTGCTATGAATGCCTCCTTATCGGTTTCTGTCGCAATCCGTTAGGAACAGTCAAAAGCAGAATCCAAAAACACTTTATAGAAAAGGCGAAAAATAGATGGCGAAATCTGGACAAATGTAGAGTCGCGAAAGAAACGTGGCCTACCTACAACGAAAAACGCTCAATGCAACTCATTGGCTACAAACGTATCTCGAGACTAATAGCATTACCTACAGGTCACTGGACAATCGGGAAATATGCAAGCAGACTTGGTCTCCCTTACAATGAATATTGTCGTAGTTGTGGCAATCGTGGGAAGGAGGAGACAGTATATCATCTTCTATGTGAATGCCCAACCTTGAACACAATCAGATATAAATTTCTGGGAAGGTACCAATTAGACAACCTCTGTGAGATATCTGACAATAGACTCAGTGACATTATTAAATATCTCAATGCTACAGGCTGGATTTAATTAATTTATGTTCTCATTGTTCTTCCCTACACTTCTATCTCATTTCAGACTCAGTACAGCTCATTCACCTGGCAAGTAGTGTGGTCCCATCAAAACGGGTTCTAACGAGTCTAATTGATTGCCCGTAGGGTTACTGGCTACCACGTAAACCGACCAACCAACCAACCATGATAGGAAAGAGTCTTTTTCCGAAGGAATTTATTTTCGTACATTTCTTTGTTAAAAGAGACATTTGTTCTATATTTACATGTAATGTAGTTCAGTTGGTGGCTTTTCGCCTTCAGAAATTCACATTAATATATGCGAATTCATTGTAACTATTAATTTAGTGAATTTACTATCGAAATGTAATACAGTTAGTGGCAAATCGGCAAAAACTTATTAAATTTGCCTCCACAAAAAAAACTTAATTATATACGAATTCATTACAACTATTATGTTTGGAAATTCACTAATGAAAAGTGTCCAAAAAAGAGGATTTTTTGAGAAAAAAGAGGCCAACTGCTTAAATACCTTAAAAAAACTCCTCAAAGTTGATTTATTTGATAAAAACAAAAGCAAACAAAGTCCTATTGTTGGATGTTTTAAGCAGTTTTTCATAAACTTTATCATTGGTTTTAGTATTTAACAGTTTTAGTTCATTTGAAATTCTCCAGGGTTTTTTCATAACATCACCATATTTTAAAACTGTTTGTAATTTTTATATTAAGAAATTCTCATACGGATTCGATATACAATTTGTTATCATACAAAACTAGATTACTACAAAAGCCGAAGAACTATGTTAAATATAATTTTTGTTATCAAGCTAATATCTGGCAGTATCGAAGCAGAATTTCTTGTGAACAGTATAAATTTTAATGTACCTCAACGTCCCTCACGTAGCTTTCAGCCATTATTTATAAAATATTTTCGACAAAACTATGCTAACGTAGATTTATTATGTTTAAACTTTAATGAACTTTATAATGTTATTGATATGTCTCTCAATGTAAATTTAATTAAACGTAATTTAATTTTACTCTTAAATAATTAATACAACATATAATTTGTAACAATTTTGTATTTTCTGTCTATAAGGATTTTGTCCATATACTTAATAAATAAATAAATAAAAAAACCTCAAAATAATTAATTTATTTGTTGCAGTTAATATATAATTGGTCAAAATATTTTAAATAGTGTAGTTTTTCACCATTTACCATATAATCTGAAGGGTCGGATGGTTGAAAAGGGGAAATTGCCGACTAAAGTCGCCCAAAGATAATAATATTAATCAAAAATCATTTTAGTAGTTGGAATAGGTAATTTTACTAATTTATTTAGAACTTTAAATGAATCTATTTCTGATTTTAAATAAATTTTTTATCTAAAATGGTAAAAAAGTTGTTCTGACTAATTAGATTAGGACCCCAATATATATAAAGTAGAAACAAGTAAGAAAGCTATAGTCGGTCTAGCCCGACCATACCCTACACCATTATGTATATGCTTACAAGTAATTTTTTGGGAATGTCTTATATGGGAGCCATGGTCAATTATGGAACAATCCTCATAAAATCTGGCACAAGTTCTTTGTATACATAAAATACTTTTTTTTAAAAAAGATGATCATAATTCAAAAATTTATGTAATTTATGTACGTTAAATGATTTGGATGAGTACAATTATCAATTATGAACTCATATTCATAAAATTTGGAATACTGATTGAATCTTGTATCAATCTTATTAAAGCCGAATTTTATTAAAATATTGAAATAATGACGGATCATAACTAATTTCGTCGTTAAGCTAAAATAATTATATGTGCCAAATATCATAAAATATCTTTAAAATTGCGATTAGCACTTTCCTGACAAGTGGTACTGAATCGATTGGTATACATAAACGATATTTTTGTGTGCGTTACAAACATCAACACAAAAGACTACTAAAATGATTTTTGATAATATTGATTTGTTTTTAGTAATGTTTATAATTTAATATTATGATTATTTTGCTATGTACTCGTATTTTAGTCCTATTTTATACCTAATCATTAGCTTTTAAAAATATTTTTTACAAATTTAGTAAAAGTACTACTGAATATGGAATAAATATTATTATTTTTTTTTTTTTTTTTCTTAAAAAAAGTTATACTTCTTTTAGTTAAAAAACAAACAACTTTACACTTAATACAATACAATATAATTAGTTACACTAGTTACATTTGATATTTCAACTGGTTGTTAGTTTATCACATTTTGCCTAAATAAATAATATAAAAATAAAAAAGTACTATTTAAGTTACCAATTCGCTAACTATATGTAATGCAGAAATTCACCGCTTGTGTTTTACTATACGTTTACAACAATTACAACAAACATTCTCAATAAGTTGAAAACAGCTCATAGCAGAATGTTAAATATAGATATCATTATCACAGTGGTTAATGAGCGTGCCTACAAACCAGAAGGTTAGAAGTTGAAACCCAGCTGAAGACATCGATGGAGAAATGAAATATAAATTAAAACAAAACATCAGAAATAGAAATATTTGTAAAAATAATTATTTATAAGGGAATTAAAGAATTTAAATCCCTATTAAAATAAATAGAAAGATAGTATAAATCTTTTATTTTTTCACCTTTTTTGTCTCAAACACTAGAGTTTTTGTTCTGCTAAAAGTACTAGTGACTTGTTATACTGGTAGTGCTATTTTTTACGAACAGTGCAATGTGTAGCATCATATTACATTCGAAGTTACTAGTGAATTGTTATCAAATTGTGCAAGTTGGCTATTTATAATGATACAGTACCATCTAAACTATTATTGAGTAGTAATTCAAAGGGTTGCCAATTGGTTACCTTCAATGACATCCCCATGTTAAATTCACCAGTTAAAAACATTGCAAGTGAGTTGAAGAATAACTAGTTGTAGTACTTAGGTACTAACTTTTCTGCGTAAAATAAAATTTGTAAGCCTTAATGCCCGCACTAATTTTTTCGTGCTCAGTCCTTATTCACATATCCTCTGAAGTACATAGTGTCTACATAGCTTTTCAAATAAACCAAATGTGACAACATAAATCTAGACATCTCGGCCAAAATTGCTAAAAATTCACTATTTTCTCGTATGTGAGCGTACGTAGGTACGCTCACATACGATGTGCATGTAGATGCACACATTTATGGACATACTTTAGCGAACTTAATACTTTATGACTATATGCATAGTAAATCCAGGAATAATTTTTTTTAGCAATTTCACCCGAGATGTCTGACTTTAAAAATAAATTAAAAAAAAAATTTTTCTGCTCAATTAAAAATATGACTCTGTTTTTTTAAGGATCTCGCTTGACCTTTTCTTTTCTAGACCGATGAACTTGAAATTAAAAATTTCACCATCCCCGACCAATGCTGGATGTTGGGTGTTGCTCTCTATCAAATAAAAGTTTCTTTATTATCCATTCTTGAAGTCTTGTCTTTATAAAAAGATATTTTTTATTAATTAAGTTTTGAGAAAAAAGTGAAAAGATGAGATCACTCTTTTGAAAAAAAACAAATTTTCGTACTTATTTTTCATTTCTTGACGTTGACAATTTTTCATGACTAAGACAGTTCATAAAAATTTCAACACATTACTTTGGAATGTATTACAAATCTTCGTATATTTCTAAAAAGGATTCTAGGCTAAAAACGAAAATTGAAAAACATGCGCAAATATCTTTTTAATCATAAGAAATATTATAGATATTAAATCTTTGAAATAGCACTCGATTTTTATAAGTTACAATGTATTGAAACTTTTTTATACTCGATGTGGCCAACTTCTCTCTCCCATATATTTCAATTCGATTCAACTAATAGTTTAGGTTATACAGATTTACACAGTGTGGCATAGTTTTAATCTAACTTTTTGGAAAATTGTTTAACAAAATTAAAAAAGAAATATATATATATATATATATATATATATTAGAGTTTTGAAACAGGCGTAACAAAGACCAGTGATTCTGTTCATTCATGAGTCAGTCTTTATTTAAGTGTGTTCAAGGCTAGACGTATTATAAGATAATTTACGCATAAATTTTTTTCTTTTAAACAACATAAAGTGTTTAAAAATTTTTTTGTGAAAAAAAGAAAAAAATCAAATAAACAAAATTAAATAATAGAATAAATCAAAAAAAAAAAATAATAATAATAATAATAATAATAATAAAGACCAAAATAAGAAACAAAAACAACAATAATTGTATACATTCAATGTATGTACACATGTACGATCAATTGATTTGCAAAAATTGCACTGCATAACTGCTTAAAACAAAATCTGCACTGCATATTTGATTAAATATCAATATGCGTATTGGTAAAGTTACCAAAAAGCAACAAAACTGCGTTGGTTTGCAGACTGAAGGTGTAAATTTAAGTGATTGCAGCTCTGATGATAATGATAGTAGCTGGCAGAGGGTTCCTGTGAATAATCGTAAAAGAATAATTTCCAACTCACCCAAAAAGTCTGACGCAAAACGACAACAACTTGGTGATCGTCCATCTACTTCAAACCGTTTTGATGCTCTTACCAATGTTGAAAACGATGATGACATGCCTTCTAAAGAAGCTCAACCTCCAAAGCTACCGCCACTAATCATACCCTATGTAGATGATATTGTTAAAATGGTCACAAAATTATGTAAAGTTATTCCTAGTAGTGAATTTTATTATAAGTCTTTAAGAGATGGACAAGTTCGTTTAAGTATTAAGACAACTGACTCTTATAGGAAAGTGACTAAATATTTAGACAGTATTAGCATTAGTTTTCATACTTATCAGCTTAAACAGGAACGTGCATTTACTGTGGTGCTTAAAGGTCTGCATCACACAACGCCAACTGAAGACATAAAAGCTAAACTTTTACTTTTAGGTCATCATGTTAGAAGCATTCGAAATATTATAAGTCGTGCTACTAAACAGCCCCTTCCAATGTTTTTTGTGGATCTAGATCCTAACTCCAACAATAAGGATATTTACAGCATGAAGACACTTGGTAATGCAGTTATACAAGTTGAAGCTCCAAAAAAATTCTATGACGTTGTTCAATGTTGTAGATGCCAAGAATTTGGACAAACGAAATCGTATTGTAGAAAACCTTTCAGGTGTGTAAAATGTGGTTTTGCTCACTCAACTGTTGAATGTACTAAGCCTTAAAACATCCCTCCTCAATGCGTGCATTTTTTTGAAAAATCATACCGCGAATTACAAATAATGTGAAGTTTACCAAAAAGTCGTACATAAACAAACTTATAGAACTGTGAGAAATACAACAGAGTCACAGAATTTTAATCTAATACCTATTTTTGCTCAAACAACCCACAATAATGGTCCTTTTACTTATGCTCAAGTTGCCGGTGCAAATAACGGCGCTAATGACTTACTTCATAAAATTGAGTCAATGGTTGAAAAACAAATAGAGCTAACTAATACTTTAATGAACATTATGTCAATGCTTATGACCAAACTATGTAACTAGACTTACATATTGCACAATGGAATGCAAATGGTATAATTAATCATATAAACTATTTCTCAAAAATAATTTTATAGACATTTTATTAATATGAGAATCACACCTTACAAGCAAGCCTTTTTTCCATATAAAAGGCTTCGATTTAATAACAGCTAATCAACCCAATAACAGAGCACATTCTGATGCTGCTATTTTAATTAAGTCTTCAATCAAATATGAAGTTTTAGATTCTGTGACTGAACTTTATATGCAGGCAGCTGGAGCTAAAATAACTTGTAATAATAATAGTGTCACAATATATTCTGTTTAATTTCCACCCCGATGTTCGGTGTGATCAGTTTGAAAAATTCTTTAAAAATCTTGGTCATAGATTTTTAGTAGGTGGTGATTTTAACGCTAAACACACCTGTGGTGCGATTCAGTAACTTATTTTAACGATAATCGAATCGTTAAAATTAGTAAACAACAAAATTGTCGATTTAGTTATTCTCTAACACTTTTAACGATATTTGTTTGCGTTAACTTAAAGACAAAAATTTTTGTGTTGTTAATATATTGACAAAAATTAGCCCAAAAGTTAACCCAATGAATCAGTCGTTGTTTTGTGGTTGTAGTCTGTGCTTCCACATTATAGATGGTGCTTCTACGTTTCCGAATCTTCTTTTAGGAGTAGTAGTCATTTTGAAGAAAACCATTAACAGAAACACATCTTAATCAATATCAAATACATAATTTAATCAATCACGGTCTTAAAATTGTTAAATAAACTTCGATTTGTTTCAAATTTATTTGTTTATCTTTTTTATTTGGTTTTGAACCTTACTTTTATTTCGGCATTTCCTTGTGGAGAGCTGCCACATGAAATAATAGTTATATACAATCGTTTAAGAGTACTTAGTGAATCACACAATCGTTACTGCAAACAACAATTGCTATTGACAAGTTTTACGATTGTCGAATCGTTAAAAGTTACTGAATCGCACTACTGTTATAAACTTGGCAGCTTTTTTATTTAGAAAAAATTCTTCACTAAAAATAATATAAATTATAAATGTAATAAAAAATTAGTGGTATTAAAAAAAGGAAAAAGTGTAAATAATTGCAATTTCTTATTCATTAACATCATTATGAGATTTGTACTATCAAATATTAAAAATAATTCAACGCATTTAATCTTTATTTTAACAACCAAAAAACATACACATTCATACAACCAACATACCTGGGTATATCAAATTCGGAAGACTCTGAACTGGACACTATAAAAAAACCTCAAACAGTTTTTTTCACCTAGAATGATATCTGTAAAGTTATCTTTCTGAAAAGTATAAAATATTTACATAACCTTAAGGCAGTTTTTAATTAGAAAAGAATGAGTGGTAACGATATGACAATTTGAAATCAAAGTGGTAAAGTGGTGCGTACTTTACTCTAACTTTAATAAAATACCAACCAGTAATATTTTCAACACTGCAATGGAACTATTTTATAGAATGAATTATTGTCTAACCTTTTGAGTAAAAATAATAAGATTTGTTTATATTTTGGTATTATTTTTCTTCATTTTTTCAAATCAACTATTTTTGAGTAAAATGAGGAATGTTGGGGTAAAGTGGAACGTATTAAAAATGAAAAATTTAAATATAGTTAGCGTTTATTAAACATTTTTAAATTATTTTTGCATTTATGAGCCCGCTTAAATAACAAAATTCAAGTGGGTGATGAAAACATATAGGTGAAAACTTATAAAACGAATAAAAAATAATAAAACAATTTTTTTAAATAGGCAACTGCCTATTTCCTATTTGGAATAGGAAATTTTAACACACTTTAAGTATACAGACCATTTGCATGAGTTTTATCATATCAAGTGTATATTTTTACAGCGATTTTCAAATCCAAATCTTCTTCATTTATTAAATTATCTTAATAAATGAAGAAGATGGTTCATGTTGATTCTAGGAATTTAGTCTTATTTAGTCTTATCGCTGTGGAGTTTATTGTGTTATTTCCAATTCTCCTAGGTAGGTAGGTAGATAGAGAAGGGTTGCACAATACTCAGAAGACCTAGAGGTCCATTGTGAGTCCCTTCGTAGAGAATATAGAAAGAATTCTCCTATGTTCTATTGCTTTTACTAAAGCATCACATTTATTATCTGTTTTATTAGATTTACTTATATATGTATATTCAAATCAAGGGTAATTAAATCAATAAGAAATACAATTATTTTCAGAAAAATTACAAAAACTTACCCACTTTACCTTAATATATTATTACCACAACAACGACAAGTAGAGACCTAAAAAAGCATTATGTTTTTGGGACAAGACTTTTTTTAAATTTGAAATTTATGCAAAATAAAGTATTCAATTTTCTATTTACCGATTTAAAAATGATTTTGGTTCGGATATCTACCTCAGAATTATCAGCACTTAAAAAAACTATTTCCGAGCTCGCACAATAAAATCTAAGATTTCATGGATGAAATATAAATTAGAAACGTAGTGCAACAATAACAAACATTTACAGGTAGACTTTTTTGAAAAATAATAAAAACAATAACAAATAAAATAAAAATAAGCATAAAAATAAAATGTTCTTCATTACCACATACGACCCTATCATTTAAAAGTTATAAAACATGCCGAGATATGTTTTATGTAAATGTAAACACCTTTCCCATAAATAATTTTTTACATTTTTTTCTTTGAAATATTATAATAAACAATATTATTGCCGAATGTCTGAATTTTGAAGTTAATATGATAACTTAAAATATAATATTTCAAAAATTAACCACATACCCGAGTATGCGGTTGTAAACATAACCCTATAAACATTGGGAAGATATCTTCCTAGAAGAAATTTACGGAATATCTTATTTTTATTATTTGGACGAAAATCATCAAAGCAATATTTTTCTAATATTATATTTTTATCAGTTTAATGAAAATGAGGCAATAAATAAAAAAAATTACAAAATATCAATGTTTTTATTATTTTTATCCTCGAAATATCGCCCTTTTTCAGTAAGGTGATTATCACCTCCACAATTTTTACAAAAATGATATCCCACTGAGATCATGTGGAGGAAATTAACACAATACTTTTAATTTTCAGTCACAATTTTTTCAGTTGTCGAAATATTTTTCAATAAATTAAAAAAAATAATATACATATATAGAAGAAATTTGTTTGTTTTTAACAAAAAAAAAAAAAGAATATTTTATGTCAGCGTTTTAGTTTTCGAACTTTATGATGTTAAGATTTATGTTCATACTTTACAAGATGTAAAAGTTTTCTTTATTATATTATTTCAAGATTTATTTAGTAATAAATTTTCTATATATTTATTACATCTTCCAGAAGATTATCTGGCGGTATCTTCTTTTTTCATCTGGATAATTATCTTGCAATATTGCCTATTTTTCTTTCAAGCATATTGATTTGTTATTGCTTAGATGTATCGCCTGTTCTCACAATCTCTTCCGATGGAGGAAACTTCCGCTTTGAATAGAAGCTCAAAATAGGGTATCTCTGGCATAGAAAATGTTTAAACGCTTGGCAAATTATTGTACCCACCATCAAAAATTATGGGTATATTGGGTTTCCATGTGTAACATGCCGAAAAAATTATCTAGGACCCAATAAATTATTCTGAGTCCTTGTGAAAATCTAAAACGATTTGTTTGTTATTGAAAATGGTCAAAATCGGTTCATAAACAAAAAAATTATAGGCCAAATACTAGAAAAACATATGTTCGCCGTAACTTCAGTTTATACTTTACGGCTGATATCTTCTACCGAAAAGCAATTACATCAATTAAATTGTGCAAAAATAATTTAAGGACCAATGTAGACGCAGAAACCAAAAATTAGCGTGCTGCGCCCACTTTACTGCCCACCTCCCATATAAAGTGAAATTTTAAAAAGTTGCTGATGGTAGGTATATAGATTCGGACAAGCCGAATATAAAATTCTCACTTGTTGTTTCTTATCTTATTTTTACATCTTGTTGAAAAACATGTTTACATGTTTTGCTTATAGTTTTCAAGTTATTTCACCTATATTAATTTTCCAAAATCTTGGTCCAGTTTTTTAATTTTATGCGCCCCTAGTCATAATTAAATAAATAATTTGTTATCGTAGCCAATATACGAAGGCGTGTTTGTGCTGATATAAGAAAAAAGTACAATTTTTTGTCAAGTCGTGTAGTTTTGGTTCTATAAATGATACCGACTTTAATCTTTTTGTATATAATTAAGACTTATGTCAGCTAGGTAACATAATTTAGTTGAAAAAAGTTTAATTCATTGTTTTTCAGATTTTCGAAATTAGAATAAAAAAAAAAAAAACAAAAAATGGTTTTTGGAGATTTTATGTTTAATAAAAAAAAAGATAAGATATCTTAACGAAATTTTCGGTGAGCGTTGGCTTTATCATTTGAAATGATAAAGTGTAAAAATATTAAAGATTTTTGTAAAAGGAATCCACAATTCCCGAAAAATGGGATTTTTTTTTCATTTTCCCATACAGTCACATTTATTGTAAGTACGGTAAAAAACGATTGCAAAATTTTTAGAACACATTGGAGTTTTGGAAACTGCAATCTTTTTTTGTAGATTCATGCTTTGAGTTTTTAGAACATTTAGGCTAAAATCAAAATTTTGGTACAAATTATATTAAATTCAGGTGGATATATACCGTTGCATTGTTGGTTAATTGTGCTCGCTTTTAATTTTTAAATTATTTCCCTGAAGATACCTTTCGGAGAAGTATAGAACTATTATATATTCTCAAGGAAAATTTTATTTTAGAGAAAAATTTACAAAATCGGATGAAGATATTGAGTTATATATTTAAAAAACTGGACCAAGATTTTGCAAAATTAGTATAGGCGATATTTTAAATGTAAATATGCAGGAGATTTGCAAGTCCGCTAACGCAGTAATTAAATGTTCAATGTAAATTTTATTTTCAAATAGTTAAAAATTATTCAATTTACAAAATAAACACATTTATCATTGCTACATCATTTCTACCTAATAATTTGTAAAAATTGTGTTAGGGAAAAATTTATTGTTTGTTCCTACACTGAAAAAAAATTAAGCGAATGTTCAGCATTAAAATATAATTCGTGGACTTTTTATAAGAAATCGTTGATTTAACGTACGAATTCGTTGGTTCAAGGAAAATATTGTTCTTTAAATTTAAAGAACTTTAGAAAAACAATTAGAAACAAAACATAATATAAAGTATACATAACAGCCCTTCAAAGTACTGTTCATTAAAATTATTTATTTTATTTAATGAACGTATTCATCAAAACATAATACAAATAAGTTGAAGCAGTGAACTCGTACGGTGAATTTTAGGACTTCATAAATGTTAACTTATGGCTATGTGTTGTTTGAACGTACATTATGTCAAAATTAGGGAACAAATTCATTTTATATTCTTCTTCCACTTTAATAAGAAGAATACTGTGATACGGTCAATTATTTAGAAGATAATTACCTAAGATTTATCGGTTATATAAATTCTAAATAAAACACTTAAAATATAATTAGATATCGTAATTTTAATTACGGCTCAAAGAACAATTTCTAACATTTGCTTTCTAAAGGTAACTTTAATTCTATAGATAACTTTAATTCAAAGGTGGTCCATTCGGAAGGTCCAATTTTCGATCACAGTTTTCAATATTGCTACCGTTATCTTGCAAATTACGCGAATAATGTTGGCTTCCAAGTTCTGAATTGTAGCTGGCTTATCGATGAAGACTCTTGCGGATGGCAATTACAATAGTATAGCAATGCTGCAAAGTGTGATCGAAAATTCGACTTTCCAAAAGGACTACACACAGCGTAGCGGCGCATGTTGTTTTCAAGTGACGATTAATTGAAATTTCAAAATTAATTTGATAAAAGGATGTTTGCTGTCTGGTGAAACTAAACAGTGGAAAAAGTCGAAATTTTGTTGAAATCGACTGCCTATACTTTCATATAAACTTTCTAAAACTAAAACTTTTATGATGGGGCCATTACTTTCAAGTATTTTTTTTTTATCTAAAAGTTGCATTTTATTTCTAGATATTATGTGTAAATATTTTTAAATATTTATTTAAAAAAGACTGACTATTCAGAGAACATGAAAATATGGGATTTTGACTTTAACTCTTTAATGCACTTTTATGGGCAAAAGTATAAAGTAAGTAATTTTAGTGTTTTGAATTACGCGCCATTTTCCATGCCATTGAATCCAACGTGTGGCGGCCAACTTTTATATGACATTGTCTTTAAAAAGTAAATGTTAGAGATTGTTCTTTCGGGCCATAATAATGATTCCGACTTCCAATTATATTTTAAATGTTTTATTTAGAACTATCTGATTGCCCCTGCGTTGCACGGAATTTAAAAGGTTAATAAAAAAAGTTCGAAGAAATCTAAAAATGCCAGTTATTTTCAAATATCAATGTTTCCCGTAATGTTCCTTCTATTAAAACCTACAGTTTTATTGAAAAATGAAGAGAAAAGTGCGACATAACCAATATTTTTGTCATTTTTATCGATAGGCAATTATTTTTTGTTTTAATTTATTTACTACTACATAGTCCGGTGCGTCTTGCTGTCTTCATTGCGATGAAATGTAATAAAAAATTTTGATTAGAAAATTCATATTTATGAAATTATAATTTGCTTAATGTTATTTATAATCTACTTAACACTAGTATAATTTAATTATTAAGTTAATGTCGTGGTAAAATATATATTTAATATTTTATAATTTATTTTGTTATTATAATTTCCTTATATGCAGTTTAGTTTGTCATTAATCTAATTATTCTAATGCTTCAGAATATACAATATGTTTAGTTTTCCCATCTGGGGCACAAACATGGATTTTTCAGCTCGAGAGTATGCAACATAAAGCTGTCTGTGTGAGAAACATAGATTTTACAAATTTAAGCCACAAACTTGCAGGGATTGAACTTGAGACTTATTAATTGTCATTGCAAATGCTAAACTAGCAGAAAACAGCAGACGCATAAATTGAAATGGCATTTAATACAACATGTTATGATTGGAACATATGATCATAGCGAAAAATAGAAATAATTATAAGTTATGATTCCATCTTTTTCACATTGTGTCCGATTTTATGGTTTGCTTTTTCATGTTATGATTCCAGTTTTACATAATGTTGAACAATCTTACTACATCGTTATACCATTCTATCAGATTATGATTTAATGTTATTATATTATTATTCTATCTTATTATAACATAGTGTCTACATTAGACAATTTTTTATCAAGATAAATGTCAAACTTAATGCGAATTTGTGGAAGGTGGCAACAGTTGCACAAAAACAACAATATGGCGTATTCCTTATTGTTTTTTTATATATGTAGTTTGGCAACTGTAACATCCAAAATAATAATCAGCTGTTTAATTAAGGTTACCTTGTATATATTCGCTCTGATTTTGACGTTTGTTTTGATAAAAAGTTGCCTAATGTATTTACTAGGTAACGTATTATTATTTCATTTTGTCATCTTATCATATATTAAAATAAAACGTATTAATAAAAAATAATTTTTATAAATTTTTATTGAAAATAATAGAGAAAAGTGTTCATTAGCCAAATAAATAATGTATATATATATATATATATATATACATATATTATGTCATATTATGATTCCACTTTATCATAGTTTGGGGATGCGTTACAATTCCCCTTTGTTAGTAGTATTATCCTTAAATGTCCTTCTATATATGCATTCTTTATACATAGATTTCTTATTTAAAGATTAAATTTTCGTCTTTGGTGCTGTCATACTTACAGCAGAAAATTTCCGTTACTAACTGCGTTAATAAAATTGTCAACAGTAGGCTCTGAAATATAGAAATATTGGCACCAAAGAACTGAGGAGATTACATTTTGCTAACAGCTGTATCGCCATACACCCAAATGTTAAACTCCATATAAAAAAAAAAAAACTAATACCTAAAAAAACATTTGGGCACACTAAACTGCGCGCGCAAATGAAAACTTAAATATAAAACGTAACACCAAAAAAGTCGTAGAAGGTTTACACAGGCTATATCCATTTCTTAGACATATAAAAATCAAACAATGTTTTTAAATGGAGTGTAATATACGTCGTTTATATCTAAACCTATTTTGTGGGAAAAACTCTCAGACCACATACACAGAACAGTTTTTATAAATAATTTTTCGCAAAGGTTCGGGAGAGTTATAGTCCCAATACAAACCAAATATTTATTCTCGTATGTCTCGAGAACTATTACAGTGCAGGAATTTATAATTTTCATGAATAATTCTCTTACTAAATAGGTTCTCTTTTATAAAATTTGGGTGGGTAAGCACAGGGCAGGTGGTACCACCCATACAAACCTAATATTAATTATTGTATATTTCGAGAGCTATTATAGTTGATGACTTAACAATTTGCATGAATAAGTTTCTTACTTAACAGGTCTTTCTTAATAAAAAATTGGGCGGTTAGGTCCAGGGGAAGTGGTATCCTCCAATATTAATTATCAAATATCTCGATAACTATTATATCCTGGGACATTTGCATAAGTTCTTTTTGATAAAAAATTGGACGGGTAGCCCCAGGGGAGGTTGCACCCCCTATACAAACCAAGTATTTATTATCGAATATCCCGAGAACTATTACAATGGAGGGCTTGACAGTTTTCATGAATACGTTTTTCGCTTAACAGGTCCTTCTTGATAAAAAATTAGGTGTGTAGGTTCAGGGGAGCCGGTACCCCCCATACAAACCTAATATTAATTACCCTATATCTCGAGAGCTATTATAATTGAGGACTTAACAATTTGCATGAATAAGTTTCTTACTTTAGAGGTCCTTTTTAATAAAAGGACCTCTAAAGCAAGAAGTCCAAGGAAAGTGGTACCCCCCAGTATTAATTAACAGATATCTCGAGAACTATTATAGTCTGAAAAAAGTCTATACACAAAATTAACAACAAAAATTCAATATATATATATATATATATATATATTTATTTATTTAAAGGAATGAAAAATATTTTGAATATCACTCACAATAGACCTCCATTTGGAATTAGTCTTCATTGAAGTCTGAAGGAAGAGGTTTTCTGCAGAAAACATATTTTTCCGTGGAAAATAAAATATGTGTGTTTGAAAAAATTTCAAAATTACAAAATAATTCCCTATATTACAAATTAAATGTTAATAAGACGTCAATAGTAGCATGAGAAAACATAATTAGGTTTTGAGTTTCCTTTTATATCCTATAGCTAGGACATATTCCCCAAAATTACTTCCTACGATATTATACCGTTATTACTAAAAATTATTTAATTTTTTCTTACTATTTGGAGTGGAATACTTCTGAAATAATTTTTTTAATCTTACTTAACAATTTTACCCAGAATTTTAATCGTAGAAATAACTAATTTATTCAGAAACTTTCAGATTGTATCTTAAAACCGACTTTCCCAATATTCTTCATGAACGCTTTTGGTCGTTATAAACCTATAACTTCCATTTGTTACATAGTGGTATGTAACAATTGTAGAAATAAGAATCTATCTAATGAAAAATAATAATAATAATAATAATAATAATGTAAAAGGCTATTAAAAATAATGGAAATGAAGAAATCCTCATATTATATGAACAAAAGGCGTTATGGTAATAAGTCGTAGTATGTGAGTGCTTTTGATCGGGGTGGGTTATGTCCGAAACATTTTAATGAGAAAAAAAATGTTAAGTTCTTGTGCTAGAATTTATTGGAAATTACCGTGGGACCCTAATATGAGTAAAATATTCCACTCTTATAGAAAGTGTGGAAAGATAATGATTCGAATCTTTCATAATATCTGATGGTAATGTGGTCCTGAAAATGTAATATGGAAGTTTAAAAGTAATCAAGTACACCCTGTAATATAAATTCTACCTAAAATCCTTCAAGAGATCTAAATTAAAAATTTAAGAAGCATTCTCGCTCATTTAGTAATAAAAAAATCATCAACATTGCAGCCAAGCCTCGGAGTATTAAACTTACAATTTACTCCAAAGCACTATTTTATTAAAATAAACTTATGTATAAAAATCAAGGGACAGTAACTTAACCCATTTTCAATATTTAATACAAAAAATCAAAATAACCTTTGAAAAAATGAATTTTAATATGATAATAAAAGTATTGTGAAATTTTACAAAAACATAGATAATTCTTGAATTATGGTCAACAATCATCTAAAGTGTCGAAAAGAATATCCAAAATGTAAATTTGTTTATAAAACCTAAAGTCTGAGTTACTTCGCGAATATGGAAGATCGAATAAATAGTAACTTTGCAAGAAAAATCTTTTCCAAATGAAAACTTTGTTAAAAAATAATTTTTTAATGCATAAACTATCTGATAACATATAAAATTGATATTATATAGATACTACCTGGTGCAAAAAATTGCAGTTGATTGATGTGTGAGAATTATTTAAAAGTTTTATTATTATTCTAGTTAAAACAAGAATGTAAATTCTTTACTATCTATTTTTTAGATTCAATTCGGTATTTTTTCACCAAGCTTCCTCAAGTCGTATCAAGCACTTACATCTTTTTTGAAACCATACTACTAGCATTTCAATCCGCATAGTATAATATTTCACAATTGGTTTTGTTTCTAGAAAGGTTTTTTTTAATTCCCAGTGATATCTTAGTGATGAGTTTGTGATTATTCTATTTTTGAAAATCGCAATTTAAATAAATATTTTGTCCTTATGTACGTTTTTGGGTCTTTGTATTATTTATGGTACTTTGAAGGATTATTGACTATAATTAAATGATTGTTAAAGTTTTAAACGACTTCCGTAAATTTTTCGAGATTTTTGTTTGAATTGTGAAGCGATTATTTGAATTGTGAAGAGTTTTCAGTCAACTTAAGTGAAATGTTCTTAAGTCGCATGATGTCTTTATTTCTGTTGGTGGTAAATTTCTGGTTAACACGAGTCCTTGATCGGGTTGTGAGACTTTCATTATCTGGCCTATGTCATTTGGTTTACAGTTGGCTTCTAGATTATTTCTTTTTCTATTGTTGCTTGCTGTGAACTTTTCTTGCAGTAAAAAAAAAAAAAATAAATTGTCGAAATATTGAATTTTCTTATTGTTATAAATTGTATATGGTTTTATTATTATTTCTTTATTATATTTAAAACCATTTTTGGTATAATTTTAAGTCTCGATAAGGTCATCGCTTCGGAAGCACTTGTAATATGATTTGATAATAAATCGATTTAATAATTGATTTGATTTAGGTATTGAATGTCGTTAATGAATTTGGAATTGAATAAAATGCCATTTTGTGAGTGTTGTAGGGGCCGATATATAATATCTTGCTCTTTATTTATATGATTCGTAATATTTTCTATTCTTTCAATAATTTTAGTGTTGAGTATACTTGGTTTGTTTGTTTGTTTCAGTTTGTACCTTTGATGTCAAGTTAAATATTACTTCATTAATGCGAGAAGCATCATTGCTGTCCGTATTTCCTGTAATAAATTTCTCTGCTGATCCTACACAATTAAATAATCCTCTTTTGTTCTGATATCTAGGTGTTATTGAATTTAATTTATTTTTTTTTTTTTTTTTTTTTATAATATGAAAGTGTGAAATAATTTAGTGATTCCTCAATTTTCATAATATTATTGCTAAATGAGTCCAGTTTTATGATATGTATAAGACTGGTGTGTAGTCTGTTATTGTTTTGGCTGTTCCTAATTTTATTTGTAACAAACCTTGCGTATCGCTCAAGTTTTATATGTTCAGTGTTTGTGCGTGTATGATGGTTATAAATCTAAAATGGACATACACTAAATAATTTGTTTCTCAAAATCGTCTTTTCTTTATTTCAGATTTGTGCAGTCTTTTTTGTTTTGTATCGCTAATAATGTTGCTTTGAAATTTTGTTTTATTTTGTATTTAGAAAATCTTGGTACGAGTATTATTTTATTTCTCCTACATTCTATGTGTATTAAGCTTTTCTATACTTTTGCCCGTGTCAGTTTCTAATTTACTTCTAATAGATTCGTAGATTTGAGTTTGAAATTAATTAATATTCGTGTTTATTGTTGAATGTGATTTGGCCGTCAAATTTATAAGTTCTTCTATAGAAAAATTCGAAAGGTGTTAATTTTGTAGAAGAGTGCATTACGTTTTTTGTACGTTATGAGGACCTCTGTTAGAGTATCATCGTGAACCATTTCTAACTTTTCGTCTTTAATTTTTTCTACTATTAGTCTGTATGTTTCAATTAACGTTGAGTGAAGTCTGTTGTTGCTTGGTTGTTGGAAAGAGGTGAAGTGCAAATAAATTAGATATTATTGGCAAAAGTTTTTCAATATATTTGAAATTAATTAGGTTCCTTGGTCACAAACAATTTTGGTAGGAATGCCATGCAAGCTAGCATGCTAAGAAAGTATTTTGAAGATTTGATTATAATTGTTAAACTATTTTTTCTGCTAATTGTATAAATGTTTAAATGTAGAATGTCCAGTGGTTCAATAGGTATTGGAGGTTTTTCAAATTTAGTTTTTGGAGGATGTCTGTCGTACTTTAATCTTTGGCATGGAACACAATTATTTATTGTTTGAATTATTTTTGATTTTATGTACGGAAAATAGTGTTCGCGTTTATGGCGAACGTATGTTTCTTGTATGCCTCTGTGATTATTGTTTTCATGATAGTTTTTTTATTCTGATTATCGCCTTCTTTTATGTCTTTCATTATTTCAGTACATCTAACTAAACGAAAAATTTCGCTTTGTGCAAAATGTTTTGCATAAACATTTTGAATTGTTCGAAATGATTCATCATCTGTAAAAATTGCTGTGGTTTTTTTAGGGGCAAGATGATTTTTTAAAATGTCCGGTATAATTTCTTCTGTATAATTGGGGTATGTAAAGATTTTCCTATGTTTATTTTAAAAAATTATTTCTAGTTTCATACGAGGAATAGAGTTTCCTTTCCTAAATAAAGCGTGTAAATTAAAGTTATTTATTGGTTTTTCCGCAATAAGTACTCGTATACCTGAAGTGGTTTGGTTAGATAGTGCGTCAAATGTATTTATATTTAGAGTTTCTAAAAGGTTAGTTTTTATTCTGCTAAGGGCGTCCGCGTTTGTATTTAGCTTTCCCTTTTTATATATAATTTCATAGACATATTCCTCTAACTTCAATCGCCATCTAATTAATTTTGAATTTGGCTCTTTAAGGCTCATGATCCATGTAAGGGGTTTATGATATGTTATGATTCTGATACCTATTTGGTCACCATATATGATCAAAAATATTTTGTAGCCCAAACTATGGCAAAGAGCTCTTTTTTTGTTGTGTAGTAATTGATTTCTGGTGCTGTGAGTGTGCGACTTGCGTAGCAAATTGGTTTATCGTTCCTATCGTAAAATTACTTGCGTTCGTTGTGAGGTTGAGTGGCAGCGAAAAATCCGGATATTGTAAGATTGAGTCATTAGTTAGGATGTTTTTATAAATTTCAACATTTTTTTTATATTTATCGTCGACTATAACAGTTTTATCTTTCTTAAGGCATGCTGTAATTGGTTTTGTTATTTTGGCAAAATCTTTTACAAATTTACGATAATAATAGACTTACAAATGAATTTATTTGCTTCTGATTGGTGGGAATTAGAAATTTTTGAATAGCTGATATTTTATCAGGGTTTGGTTTTACTCCTTCAGTAGTTACCAAATGACCTAAAAATACATAAATTTTGAGGTTTGCTTATCTAAGGGCTTCAAAAACTTTTTTTTAAATTTTTTGCATATTCTTGGGATGAGGTGGAATATACAATAATGTTATCTAAATAAACCAAACATACAGTTCCTATTAATTACCTTCGCTAGCGCCCGCTTTATTTTGGGAATATCCATATTGGTGCACTCCAAGGTGAGTAGTTTTCCCGTATGATATTCTGCTTTAGCATGTTTGCAATTTGACATTTTACATCAGATTTATGGATATGGGGGTACCTATATGATTTCGTATAAATGGTAATATCATCCTTTGTTATAATACTGTATTTAATTTTATTATTAAAGCTAAGAGACTGATTTTCCTGAAGGAAAACATCTTCAAATTCTTTAAATAGCTTTGTGATAACTTTCCGTTCCTCTAAATTTAAATTTTCATTTCTAAGGTTTTATTCTAATTTGGGATTTTGTTATTCAGGAGAATGCTTAAAGTTAATATTGTTAATTTCTCTGTAGTGTGAATCTTTCAATCAAAATTATTTTATCTGAATTTGATTTATTATTCACTTCAATAAAACTTTACCAGTTTTGTGCTGTGTATATGCCTGGAGAAATAGTTACTTCGCGGTTAATTGTAATAGTAGGGATTAACAAATTGCCACTTTCAAAATCCACAGGAATTTTAATAATAGCTTAGGTTTTTGGAGCTATTAGTAATTTACCTGAAGTTTAGTTTGGGAATACAGGAATTCTTTGTGATTAATTGGTTTTTGGAGGTCTGCTTTTTGCACTTAATTTAATAAGTATATCGAGTCCAATAAGACCGTCAAAATAGTTACGGAATTTGAATACAAAAAATTCTAGGTTTCCGTTTTCTTGGAATTCTATAAATGAGGTGATACTAACTATTGTATTTAATTGGTATTTGTTTAACACTGAAGTTATTGTTATTGGTGTACATTTTTCTATATTTAATTGTTAATGTATTCTGTTGAGTTCTGAAGGCATTTAACTAAAAATTTCCTTCATCTTCAATTTCATTATAACTGTCCATATCAGGTATATAATTTGGGACGTTATATTTTTCAGGATCAGAATAAATGTTAAAGTTTTCCATACTTCGATCAATATGATGAACTTCTCTTGGAAGTCTTCATGCTGTTTCTAAGATGAGTAAAGTCTGAGCTAGCGTCCATGGGTTCTGATGTCTGATAGTTTGTGTTAGTATTTAATTGTGGTTGTCTTATATTGTTAAATTGGTTTTGGTTTTTTGTAGGTGTTGGATAGTATGTTTGCCTAGGTGTTTGTGAGAAATTGTGCTAATTGTGGTTTATTAAAGTAAATGGGATGACTATAATATATGTTTTGCTGTGGTTTGTAATTGTTTGTAAGTTGTGACCTTGGAATGAACGGTTTTTGATAGTGAGGGTATAATTTTTGTGGGTTATGTTGTCTATGGGGTTCTTGATTCTTAGCTAGGTTCTTATTTTCATATTCAATATAGAACATGTTTTATTCAGTAACACAGTACGAAGAAGCTATTGGCGACGTCCCTGGCTTGATGGCCCTAATTGAAGAACCCAAAGCACATTTTGGCAAATAAATCTCTTTTAGCCGCGATTATATTAGGATCTACTTCTTGTATTATTAGATTATTATTTATTGGAGCTTGGATTTCTACCACTGAGCTATAAAATTCTTCTAAAGTTTTATTATTTTTTTTTCAAATGATGTAAGTCTCGAATCAATGAGGTCTCATTTCGTTTATCGGAGTAGTGCAATATGAGATTATTTTTAATATTTTGCCATCTCGAATTTGTGCTGTACATGTTTAATATCCCATTTGCTTCTCCAATCTGGGATTCACGTCAAATTTTGGAAGATTCTTGACAGCATCCGGGAATCTTAAAGATTCCAGAATGTTTCTCACTGTCGAGGGTGTACTATCCGTGGAATTCATTGCAGTATTACTTTAACTATCTTGATTTACACTTATATCAGTTTCAGATTCCGGAATAGGATTAAGGGTTCTTGGAATAAAATAGGGACGAAATTAAACTGTTAGAGCAAAAGCATATATTTAAAAAGTTCACGGGAGGGTCTCTTGAGAATCGCTATTATTCAAAAATATATGAATTCGTTTAATTCGTAATATAAAATACTTAATCTTTAAAAAGGTGATTTATTCTATATATATATATATATATATATATATATATATATATATAGAAATATATATATATATATATATATATATATATAGAAATATAAGTACTAAACTAGTATTATCACTTTTCTATTAAATAATTTCACTTATTTAATATTTTCCTATTTCTTATATTAGATTAAATTTTCTCTCGTTTACTTATTACTTTTAACTGATTATTTTAATTTATTTATTACTTTTCTTTTTTTATTTAATAATTACACTTATTGAATTAAATTTTCTTTTATTTACTTTATAAATTTTAATTCCTTAATATATTTATTATTCAATATTCGACTTACACAAGAATAATTGTACACTAATAATAATAATTTTTATTAATTCTTTTCTTTTAAAACGAATCTTATTATCTGAATACAAAATTGCTTACACAAATTAAAGTTCGATAAATTGCTTATTTTATTTATTTAGTTTTTTTTTTTGTTTATCAAATCAATTCTTTTGCCAGTTTTGTAATAATCTTATTTTGTTAATAATTTAATACAAAGAGCTTACACAAATTAAAGCTCAATGAACTGTTTATTTAAATAGTTTCACAATAAAGTAATTTGTTTATTAAAACATTTATTTACCAATTTTTAATGTATGCTGATATAACTATTTAATCTAGGTGGCTTCTTTGGTGTATCTGTTGTTGTTGTTGTAGTAGTAGTTGTTTAAGCAAATCGCGCAAAAGTCTCGCAAACTTTGCAATGTGTGGAAGTTTGCACACTCGCAATTGAACTGCCAAAATTTGTATGGAAAATCATTTGGAATATTTTTCTTGATTTTAGTTTTTTTAAATCAACCAAATCCATTCATAAATAACCGAGTTATTGGTAAGTCTGTTTTTTATTTATTTAATGTCTTCTTCCCTTATATTTGTTGTGTTTAACGGTACTGAAAAACAACAACAACAATAATAAACTAAGTCATATTTATATTTTTCAACTTTTTGAGCCATCTATGTAAGCTATAGACTACGATCATTCGACTTTTTGTGTTGAAAAAATGAACTATGTAGATCCAGTATTAACCGAGTTATAGGCTAAAATATGTTATTAGATTTTTTGAAGCTCCTATATAAGCTATGGCCTCATTATTGCATTAATCTATCACAAATATTTTTTTCGAATTTCAGTTTTTTATATCAATCAAATCGGTCTATAAATTTTTCACCATACTCTTTTTAATTTAATATTATATTTATAAAATATTTGTCCTGCACCGAAATTATTATATATTCCTTAAATATGTGCAAACTTTTATAAAATTCCAAAGCATTAATTTTATTATTTACTAGCTTTTACCTATTTGATGCGATAACTAATATTAACTTTACATTGGAGCTACTACTCCCCCTAGACCTATTTACTCTATTCGAAATTTAATATGAAAATTACTTTTAATTTTTTTTAAAACTTTCACGGTAATAGTCTTTATATGAGAAAATTCATATTTTCATCCTATCTTTGATAGGATAAAAGTTCCTACGAAATTTGAGGGCTCTCACTGTAATAGTTCCTTAGATATGCCATAATGAATATTTGCTGCTGCGATCTATTTCATATACATATATATATGTATATGTTAGTATTTCAACAACGCTAAAAATTATTTCTTATTTGCTAATTTAATTATAAATAAATAAATTTTTACGAAATCGTTCATTAGGAATTTTTGTGTATTTATCACTTCAAAACATTAGGTAATTTTTCATATAAAGTATAACCCAAATTTTTATGGTAATTTTTGAGTGATTTTTCATTGGGTCATTTTCACAATATCTTTAAAAAATATCAAAAACTAAGAGAATGAGAAAAAATTATTTATATATATATATATATATATATATAACTTTTCTCTTGCCTTATTTTTTTGGGCCTTTGTTTGATCTTTTTTTAAAGTTTAAAATGGCGTTTTTTTTATCTCAACTCCTGGCAAACACTGATTATAAGTTTGCGCGAATATTTAGTTCCTCAAACTTCTGCTGCTTTATTGTGCATTTATAAATAAATTTTATGTTTATGTTTAAAAATTACTAATAAATGCGATGTAAGAAATTATATTTACGTTAATTGTAATAAAATCATTGCATGTATCTTTGATTGTAACAAAATTTTTCAATTGATTTTTCTTAACATTGCACTACAATTAAAAAGCGGGTTCATAAAACACGTAATGCAAATCTGCACAATTGCACAAAAGCGTTTAAGTGAGTACTCTTAATGTTTTTAAGTAAATTCTAAGTTTAATATTCCGAGCCTTGCTTGCAATGCGTTTAGTACATTATTGTCAATATATTGAATTAATAAAATAATTGAAAACTTTTTTCTAGAAAAATATTAAGGTCAAAAAAATGTTTTTTGTTAAATTTTAGTCATTCTGGATGTCGCAATTTTTTGCAAAGAGATTAAAAATGTATTTTTTCTTATATTTAGTTCAGTAAGAAAAATTAGTAAATAAATATAAACTGAGTGTTTGCAAGATAAAACCATTTATGATAATTTGATAAGCGAATGTTTGTATTAAAATAATTTTTTAAATATTTCAGTTTAGAAATTGTTAATTTAAATACCGATTAATGAAAAATAATTTTTTAACCTAATTTTATACCCACCATTAAATGACGGTGGTATATTGTGGTTGTCATTCCGTGCGTAACATGTTCAAATGTTCTTTTAAGACCCCATGATTTATATATGTTAGTATTCTGGGTCCTCGTAAGATTCTGCGTCGATATAGCTATGTATAATTGTAATGAGGAAGAGAAAGAGACAGTAGCAAATCTTTTGTGTCACTGTCCCACTCTTACGAGGAGCGTATTTAGATAGCATCAAATTGATCAACTTTTTTATACATGAGTCGGGTTGGTTCGATTCAAACCTCGTTATGGACATGTAAACATCATCCCTCAAGCCTCAGTTAGTAGATTCGTAACGCAGACACTTACGTGAGTGCACGCAAAAATGCAATTAATATAGATATTTACGTAAACACGTATCAAATAAACATGTTTATGTGTAATAGATTTTGTGTAACAGATTGAGTTAGATGACACATTAAAGCACGTTACGAATCTACTAACTGAACCTTCAGGTTAGCACAACGGGACCAATTATGATCCGAGTGAGCTGTCCACCTGTTGTCTACAGCTGCCCATTGAACTTAGCCTAGGTATGTTCATGTCCGTCTGTCTATTGAAAGAAGGGTACGGCTCAGGGCGAACCACCTAGAGGGCAAAATTTTACTCACAAATTTCTGTTATATAAAGTTTGTTTGGTATTGCAAATATTCTAATAAACATATAATAAAATAATAATAAAAGTTATGGGCCAAATACAAGAAAAACCTAGTGTCCGTCACACAGTGGCTCTAAAACGTTTTTTTTTTTAATATTTCTGTAACTTGTGAACCGCTGAAGATAAATATATATATATATATATATATATATATATATATATATACATTTATAAGGATATAAAATCTTCATTCTAATTCAACTTTATATGAAAATACAAATTATTTGAAATTTGTAGTGTTTGCATAGATATACTATAGCTAAATGTATTTGTAATTATATCTGATATAATGTATTTAATTTTGAAGGGTATATAAGATTCGGTATATATAAGCCAAATAAAACACTAACTTGTTTTAATTATTGTTATCTTCATTTGCTATTATTCTTGTTTCATTAACTTTAAAATATAGTAATTTTCATATAACATCCCTACACGGCCAAATATAGCAATCTAACTTTTTTTAAAATAAATCCGTTTTTAAAAATTAAAAAATATTTTTCAGCAAGAAGTATAATTTTAAAAAATTTTTAAGTTTTTAACTTTGAAAAACGACCACAATTAGAAAATAAAACGTTTGGTGTTTATCAAAGCATATGCAGAAATCTAAGTAATGATAAATGCAGTGCTACCAACACTTGGTGATCAAAAATGGCTAAATTCGTGTGTAATATATATATATATTACACACTGATAGTATCAGGGACAGGGGTTTTTATCTCGATTAGTAATCAGTCACACTTTACACCTACTTTTTTTAAGTTCACACTTTATTAATTGGCGCACAAATAGTGCTTGCACTGTAGAATATTTCAGGTTATGTTGGATCATCATCGGATGCCACGTCCATATTTACGCCCATTTTTTTAAAACTCTCAAAATTTATTGCTTTTAAATAGATCGGAGCAGAGGGTGTAGTACCCCCATAAAAAGCAAATATTCATTATAGCATATCTAAAGAACTATTACAATGAGAGCCTTCAAATTTCTCGCTAATCTTTATCCTATCATATCGCATTGATGTAATAAAAATAGGACGGAAATAGAAAAGAAAATATTAATTTTCTCATATAAGGGACTGTTACAGTGAAAGTCTAAAAAAATTTTAAAAGTAATTTTCATATCAAATTTTGGAAAGGGTGAATATATCAAAGGGGAGTAGTAGCTCCCTTATAAAGTAAATATTAGTTATTGCATCAAATAAGGTAGCTAAGCGTACCGGTAAAAGCTAGTAAATAACAAATTTAGTACTTGGAATTTTACAAATGTTCGCACATATAAAAGGAGTATATAATCATTTCGGTGCAGAATAAATATTTTATAAATGTAAGACAATATTAAATTAATTTGACTAATTTAAAAAAAACGAAATTCGAAAAAAATTTTGTGACAGGTTTATGGAAGAATGAGGTCCTTAGCTAATATAGGAGCTTAAAAGAATCCAATATCGCGGTTTGGTCTATAATTCAATTAATACTGGATTTACTTATTTCATTTATTCAACACAAAAATTCTTTTAAAAAATTTCAAAATTTTCTGTGAAAGAACGAAGTCCCCAGCTTATATGTGCTTCAAAAAGACTAAAAAACCATCCGTGCTTTAGTTTATAGTCACCGCTGTTTTTCAGTACCCATAAAAGTAACAACTATAAGAGAAGCAGACATTAAATAAATGAAAAGAGGTATGTCAATAACGTTTATGAACCGATTTTATGAAAAATATTTGTGACACTTATGTATAAGAACGAAATCCGTAGCTTACATGTGTTCTCCAGAAAGTCCAAAAATGTCATTTGGCCGATATCTCAGATAATAGGGGACCGATTGAAGTCTTTGGATTGGTTAGGGGCTTCAGAAAATAAAAATATGATATGATGTCATTTTTAACCCATTTTTGGACATAACTTTGTCATTTATGAACCGATTTTGCTGAATTTCAATAGTAATTTTCGAAAGGATTTGCTTCGATTTTGTTTCTTATAAGGATCCAGAAAATATGACCTTTTTTGCTCTCAGACGAAAATTGTGGAAATTAAAAATGAAATGAAAAACTTTTATATACCTGTGGTGAAGGGTATAAAAATACAAGGAGTGTTCAAATAGAAATCTCCCTTCATGCATATGATATTTTTGCATATATAAACTTAAAAATATAACAAAATTATATAAAAAATCTTTACCCATTTTTGAAAATGAATTAAAAATATTTAGAAGTAAGTTCTGATAAGGATATTAATATTCGACGTTAAATTAGTATAAATAATTAATATTGTAAAAATCACAAACGATATTAAATAACTTAAAAGGCAAATATTGTTTTCAAATTTAATTGAACATAATTACATACATAACTATTAAATATTAACATACTATTTCAGAAATATGAAAAAGACTTAAAAATCGATTTATATTCGTAAAAGTTACATGCTTCGAAATATTTTTCACAACCAAGTTTGTGCGATGTTTGGCTTGATCAAAGTTCACTGTATTTGCAAAATGATGTTTGAATAGGATTCGTTGTGTCATGACATACGCAGGCATTCCTTTTTTTAATCGGTTTTATTAAGCTGTGATGCTGTGATACTTACGTACTCACAAGCACATTTTATGGTCATACAAATATAAATTCCACAAAAAACCATGCACACATCCACATTCAAACCTTCACAAATCACATATGGCGACAATTGGTAAGTGATATGCAAACATCCGTTGAAATGAAAATTGACAATTTGTTTAAGCAATTTTCCGGCTGAGCGGATTTTTTTTTTACTAGAACCAGTTTTATCGGTTTGTCTATGCCCACATATCTACGTATATTTCTACGTGCGTTCATATATATATACATACATACATGCATACATCCATACATATTTAGTTTGTGTATGTATGTACAATATATGAGAGTTGCTATTAATGTGTGTAGGTAGATAATACTAAAAATCGGATGATATTTTTTTTTCGTCAATATTAGTTATTTAACGCAATTCAGTCAGTATGGACGTTTTTAATTTCTTTTCATTTTTTTGTTTTGCTTTTGTTATTTATTGGTCCATTTGCTAGTTTGGATTTTGTCGCGTATGCTGATTTTTAACAAAGCAAAAAATTATTACTGCAAATTGGCTGCATATGCAATTTTCCATACAAATGGTGATGTTTTTGCTTAAGCAAATTACTTCTATTTTCATGTCCTCGTTTAAGGTGACCATATCTATTTTGATATTAAAGTTAATTTGACAAATTCGGAGGCTATGAAGATTATATGTACAGAATTCAGCGGACACATGGACCGGAGACGCCCCTGCAATTATTTACAATTATTTACAAAATGATTAAATTACGTTTGAAGCAAACATAAAATATTTTATCAAAATCTATCTTATTATATTCTAAAATAATTAATAATAAACAAATTGACATATGTATTCTCTGTTAGGACTTTCGCATAATAATAATTTTCATATTAAAGTTTTATCATTTGAACGCCGCTCAATCGTGTTACTTGCATACTTGTACTTAGGTCACCCTAAACATTCCCTGTCAAGCAAAGCTACAAAGATTAAACAGGATGTGATTTTTGTGATTTATTTTACTTTTTATTTTGAACTATGCGATTTTATATGGATTATGTTATTTTCTTGTTAGAGTTATTCCGAATCAAAATGGACAGAAAACTACCATTTTCGGGATTTGACACCTCCGGTTTCTCTGAAATACACTACAGACAATGGCTATTTCAATTCCAATGAAATTCACTACACACTTTGGCTATTGGAAGTTTTTCTCAAATCATAAACTTTTAGACTCATGGTCCTTCCCGAAACGAAAAAAGCTAAAAACTGCACAAGGGTGTACTTGCATAATTTGCTAATAACTTCCAAAAAGTCTATACGGTCGAGATATTAAATCCGATTGCTATCCGTTTAGACATGGAATCACTCATTAACTATAAATATTTCGATTTAATATTTATTTTACTTTTTTATAATTTTTAGAGTTTACCATTTTTTTTTTTTTTAAAGAGTTTTTAATGAATTGTCAGAAACCAATAATGTCATTAATTTTACTAAAATTCGCTATTTTGTGTTCGAATCAATGAATCAAAATTATTGACTAAACATTTGAATATTTGCCTGAGTATAGATGTTGAATACCCTACTGATATCTCAAATTAATAATTAATCACTTTCATACAAAATTTGGAGTTCGTAACATTTATAATCAAACTACTTTTCCGTTAATACTCAGCAACTTTTTCAAACAAAATAAAATGGTCTTCAAAATTTTTCGAAATGACCGGGAGGTCGTCTAAGTAAACGAATACACTTTGTTTCAATTCGGAAGGAATGACCTGATCGATTAATCTCATCATCGTTTGCTGAGCGTTGTAGAGACCGAATGACATCAACTTAAAGTGGAATGGTACTCTACCTGCAACTGTGAAAGTTAGAGTATTTTTCATGAAAGAAATATTTCAATATGAAATAGTTCACAATCTTTCACTTCACTTTCACTCTTCTTTCACATTTCTTCCTGTCATATTTCGTTTTTCTCTTCAGCTTATTTGAATATGTGAATTCAGCCGGCACACAGTGCGGTCAATCTCAAAATTTTTGGTTATAAATCTGTATCTCCTAAACTACTAGCAAAACTGTATCTCCTAAGCTACTGGTTGGATCGAATTGAAATGTATAGGAAAGTTGTGGAGAAGAACCTAGGCTTTCAGAAAAATCATCTGATAGTTACCCTTGTAGTAACACGAGATAAGCTACAGGGTGTCAAAGTTTACCACCTCCAGTATGTACAAGTTTAAAAAAATCGTAATTTCTACAAATAAAGTCTGATTTCAAAGATTTTTATATTTCTGTTAAGTGCTTGAAAAGATAAAGAAAAAATAAACTTACTCACATAAGTTATGCTACAGTTAAAAAAATATTTACACTTGATTCTTTAATTTATAATTTTTTGCCTCGATTTTTTTCGTTTTTCGGGAATAAGTCCTGAAGTATATGAGGAATATGTTTTTAAAACATTATTTAATATATAATATCCCAGCAAAAACTTTGCTTTCCTGGTAACCTAGCAGGTATAATTGGAAACAAAAATAAACTACTTATTTTTTGCTTGAATAACTAGTTATTTTTGTTCGACTTGTCCACAAATTCATGTAGTTATTTTTTGACTCTAGGGGTACTCAAAAATATGTGCCTAAACGAAAACAAAAATAAAAAAAAACAAAAAATTTTTGCCGTCAGTGAGACTCGAACTTGGACACACACTAACCATTCGTTTTTACTGACTAACGTCTTACTCAGTACACCATCTCGCACATAGCATCCCAAGCGACAAAAACTCTATTTAGTTTAAAATATCTTTTTAGACATTTTGTTATAAAAAACTAACAGCTTCAGAATGAGGTTGAACCAACAACTTTCTGGTTGTTAATCCGGCGCTCTAGCCAACTCATCCACGTGATTGCAGTATTACTGTGCTATTATACTATTGAGTACTTTTTAATGTAATACAGAGTAGGCAAATAATAATGACACCTCATTACCAAGAAACTACTTTAATAAGTAGTTGTCATTACCGAAAACCAAAAAGTTTTTGCTGGCGATAACATAATTCATAACTTTGTTCGTGGTTAAGGCACCTAGTTTGGTATTTATAATGACCGCTAAAATTCTTATATAAAAAGTATGTTATGCATTTCTGCCACTCTATATTTTTAAAAATGTACATCATTTTTTAAAAATATTGTTTTATTGTATTGTATATTTTTGATACATTTATGGACTGTAGAAAAGTTGGCCCAAACCCAATCTTTAATGTACCAGACATTTTTTTCAATAGGTTTCAGAGGTTGAGTCTAAACAGGATAGTATACTCCTAAGTTTCATGAGTTAGTATCATTAAAACGCAGCTGCTACTACCTGCTACCCTGCTTACCACAGAATTTGTAGTAACCACTTAAAATGATTATTTTTGAATTTGAATTGAAGCGGGACAAAGTATTTGCTACATTTACGTTTTTTAAGTAACCATCCACTTATGTTCCGTTTGCATTTACATTTTCGATAAAGTAATGAAGTCTTAATACACAAATGTAGTATGTTTAAATTACCTGAATAAAATATCAAGAAATATTATTAAGAAAAAATTCTTAAACATTCAATAGGCATTATTGTTTTATAAAAACAATAATTTTTCATTCGTTTCTATTCCATACTTCAGTAAATGAAATCTAAAAGAAAAACAAATATTTTTTATTTGTTTCTATTCCATACATACTTCAGTAAGCGAAATATGATAGAAAATAAAGAACTCTTTTAATCAGTCTTTGAATCAATCAGTTAACCGATAACGAACGATTCACCAAAATGAAATATTATTCCCAATTATAGTGAAAGCTGTCTTTTACTGACTTTTCTATCCGAATTGATGGAAAAGTCATTCTATTGAGGTCTATCGCACTGATATAAATTGTATCCTCAAACCTCATTAACAAACCTTCAATATTTAAAATTGGCTACGAGTCCGAAATTGTGACTTTAGTAAATTCTCACTATATAGACAAATTCTCGCTTTATTTGGTTCAATTACTGCAATTACTGTCGAAGACAAAGCACTATAGCTTTCTTCTATGACTCCTAAACTAATCATACGTTTCAGTTCAGTAATGTCTACGTTTAATATCTACTAAATGCTCTAATATCTAACGTTTCTGACGGAGGAAATATACTAATCATCTTTTCGAGTTCTTTATTTTCTAGTTCGGTCAAGTCATGTCTCTTCTTATCAATATAATTTCGTTAAATAATTTAAAAATTTAGAGATATAAAAGTTTAAAAAAGCTTTTAAAGTGTTTACAAAAATTAAAGCCTAAATAAAGTTTTTTAGAAAGTTCAGGATAAATATAAATGCTTATTAATTCAGTTCGGTTATTAAATGTTATGTTAGTTATGGGCAATTCGATTTCCTTTAAATTTGGGGAGTTCATTAAACTAGTCATCGTTCATTTTGTCGCATATGTCAGTTAAAGTAGGACTGCTCGAGTATTTTTGTGAAAAATGAGCAATATATAGCAGTTTCTCTGTAGCAGTTAGAACAATTTTACTAACAGATTAATCTCATTTTAAGTGTTCTGATACTTTCATGCTTGCTTTTGGGCAATAAAGTGGTTACAGGAGATGGTCTTATATGGGACCTATGATCAATTGTGGAACGATCATTATGAAATTTATTACAATTACTTATGTGTATATGAAAATTATTTCTGCAAAATTTTATTTCGATATTGACATTGGTATTTATGCACGTTTAAATATTTTTCGGGAATGTGAGTTATATGGAAACGATGGTCAATTATGGACCATCATGGAATGTGTTATGGATTATCATGGAATATAGTGGAGCGATATGTACTTGTACAAAACTTAGTTGTGTTAAATTTTATCTCGATACTAATATTTATGCGAGATTTATGCAGGTTTAATTGATTTTTGGGAATGGGGATTATGTGGGAATTAGGTTCAATTACGGAGTTTTTATTCTGAAATTGTATATGATGATTTATATTTATACACAATTCAAATATATAAAAATTTATGTATTTATGTTAAAATCAATGTGGAATTTATAAAATTTTAAATAATTTTTATATGGCTCAGACTACATGAAAGATATGATCAATTATGGACCAATTTTTTTAAAATTTGGCAATGAACTATACCTGTACAAAACTTCTGTGTGCTGAAATTATATAAATACGACGTATTTCAGATATCCCGAGGAAGAGTTGTATGGGTTATTGGTTATGAAAAATTTCAGTAAATTTTGCCTTTGTAATCCAACGTATCAAATTTTAGTAAACAATCTTAAAAACTGTCACAAATAATTCGGCGGATTTTGTGAAGTGGGTTATAGTTGGTTAAAGGTTTGCAAATGTGTTTCGGAAACTTCTAAAATAATATCAAATTATTTTTTTGGGATCAGGAATGTGCTATATATGAATCTTGTTCCAATAAATAATGATCTGTTGTATTAAAAATTAAATTAGTATATCAATATGCCTAAAACCACTTAATAACAAATATAGAATGTGTTAGTAAAGAAAAATTTTTGTAACTTATGACCTCATTGAGATCCCATTTTGAAATTTTTACACTATAACGAAAAAGTTTTTGTAAACATCGTGTAAAAAAATACTGAAAATTAAAAGACCCTTTTTCAGGATATCAGGAGATCCTTGCGTCAGGAAATTATTATTATTATGACTTTATGATAAAGACGAATCTCAGTCCTTTCCAATGATACCAAGTTTGTTGTTATTTAAGCTTAAATTTTGCATACTTTTGAAAAATTTAGAGGTCCATAGAATAGAACCGCTAGAGATATGATGTAAGTAAAAACACCATATGAAGTGCATAAGGGAGTGTTCATTAAAATCGTTGATGGGCAAAAGCCGAGGTGGGTCGAAATTTTTTGGAATTACCCTTATAATTTTATCTATAATTGACATTGGTGAACCATTTGTTGTTTTGACATCGGATGTAAAACCTGTTATTGTTCCATCACTATTTTCTAGCACTTTCAACGATTTTATGTTCGTTCCTAAGTAGTTTTGTCTTTTTCTAGTCTTTAAAATTTTGCCTGAAACTGGTGTAAGTTTGCCTGTTTAATTTCACTACAAATTTTAGTCCGAATTTCGTTACGTTTTGTCCATCTGTCATGAAAAATATCCTGCACATCCCGTGATAATTTTGTCAAATATGAATCCCGGGGTTCATTTACTGAACAGAATCCCCGGTTTTCTTGTTCTTGGTTTTCTTGTAATTGTCTCTCGATTTTTGCAACTAGAAAAAAATGTCCTTTATACTTACAATCAAAACATGTATTTTAGAAAAATCTGTAGATCTTTCAATACAACTTATAGCTTCAATGAATTCTTCATTAGAAATAAATTTAAGTTCAACAAGTTCAACTTCATTAACTTTGGGTTTAAATAGCGTTTTATTAAATCCTAATTAAATTTTTGAAACATTTCTTTCTGCACGTGAAAATCATTACAAAGTGTAAATTTTGTTAGAAATTGGATATAATACCAATAAATTGGTTTGTAAGACTTCAGAAAAAATATCCTTAATATTCTCTACAAAAGTATACAAATATTCAATTTCATCACAGCTCTTAATTCAAGACTCATAATAATTCGTACGAGAATCAAAGGTAAAATTAAATCCGCAATTTGGAAGACTTTGGATATTCATATTTGAAAATTTAATATATTTTCTTTTAATTTTTTATTACTTTACGCATTAGCTAGAAATGATGTATTGTATGATAACTTACTTTTGCGATGAAAATTAAATGAAAATGAAAATGAAAAATTAAATCCTTCATTTGATTCAATTACCTATACAACTTTGATAATAACAACATAATAACATATAACAAAGGATGTAGATTAATAAATAAGTTCAGATTTTTTTTTTTTCAAAGCACAAATTTGACGAAAAGTAAAAAAATCATGTATGATAATAAGTCATTTTCTCATTTTTCACCAATATGTATATAATTAGCAACTTTTTTTAAACTTATACTTATTAATTATTGTGATCATAAATCACATTAATATTTTAAACAATTCTTTTATACGACTGTTTTGCTTACGAAAATACTATCATTTATACAGTTATGAACACACACACACATATTTGTTCATATAAAAACATGCAAAGTCAAAAAATTCTTTTTTTTATACCTCACAGAAGTTTTGTATATGTATCAATCTTTGTGCCAAATTTCATGAAGATCGGTACATAATCGACCATAGTTCCCATATAAAACCCTTTTTCGTAAATCACTTTAACTTGTATAAATCAGATATCAAATCACAGTGACAAGTTACATAAGGATCGCTCCATAATTTACCATACCTCCCATATAAGCCCACTTTCGGAAGTTACCCTAAAGTGCATAAATTCATATAAATGTTAGCATTAATGTAATATTTTGCATTCGTATATTTTATTTTATTCTTAGCAAAAGTATCGGTCCACAATTATCCACATGTTTAATATATGACCCCTCCACAATTTTGATGGACATACACAATGGTGTATCATAACAAGTGGCTTGCAATGTTTTATAAGACATACTTTGCAGTGCTTTAGTTTTTACTTTTCAGAAGAAATTTTAATTTTAGTTAATTTTTGCGCTTTACCACAAAAACTTTTCTTGATTGTATCACAAAGCTTTTGTCTTTTTAAATTTAGCCCTTTTTATGTTCGTAATAGTTGGCACCACTGGTAAAAAGCACACAACCTGAAGTAACTGCCTTGCCGATAAATGTTTCTAGTATTCTCTTTTTTGGCATTTATGCACCTCTTTAGTAAACAGATAGCAAACAGCAATGCAAAGTTAACTTCTTCTGTTACTTTTACAATGAGCTTGAGTTTGCAATATGTCTTCATTTTTCATACAAAAATATGAAAAGTTACCAAAACTTGCAAGGTATTTTTTTTCAGATGTAAACTGTTTATATAAGTATTTAGTATCTACGAACAAGTAAGATTATGGAGAATTACATCTAATAAAAATAAAAGTGGAATTACTTCAGACCATGACATGAAAAACTTAAAATTTAGATTTTAAGTATATTTTTGATAAATAACGTTAATATTTAGACCAAAATAAAATTTAAACGAGTAGATGTACTCTGATGAAATTTTTCCCAAAATGGGAGATTAAAAAACTCCCATATTTCGTTCCAAAATATCCAAAATCCGATTTCGGGGAAAACTTGTTTCAAAAATTTATTTTTTTCATTAAAACGATCACGCAGCCCTTGTAAAGTAATGGCTCAGAAAATATTTTTTGTGTGTTTAATCTACATATGGAGTCTCAGCTTTGACTTTTGGAAATTTTGAAAAAAAAAAATTTAAAAACTTTCAAAATTGACGAAGTTTGGGTAGGGCTTGAGGGGAAACTTTTGCCCAAGACGTCACAGTTTTTGCTTTACACGTATTTATGTTAAGATTTCCTCTGAAAATATTAACAAAATTCTATAGTTCTAAATAAAAAATAAATACTTTGCAAGTGAAAAAATATTTCAACCTTTTTGGACAATAAAACCAAAAATGTTAAATTTGTTTAAAGTTTAAAATTTAGGTTAATATTACTTTTTAACGGATTCATATATTTATATAATTCTTACAGCAGTATTATTTAAAATTTTGTAAGAAATCTCGTGGATATTTTCAAAGAAATTTAGGACCCAAATTGAACGCCCCAATTTTAAGAAACTTAAAAAAACGAGGCCAAAATTGAGGGTAAAATTTTCTTCGACCTAAATATATTCATTCAATTTTCGCGAGAGGTCTGGTTTTTAATTAGTCGAGAAAATCGAGCTTGCACTGTAAATGTAAACAATTCAATAACTACTTACATACTACTTTCTTAAACATGTATATATATATATATATATATATATATATGCAAAACAGCTATATATGTTCCGCGCTGTAAAAAAAATATTTTTTTTTATAAAACCACGAATTAAGCAATAAAATTTGGCATAGCATATGTAGTTCGCTTAAAAGCTAAACTAAATAATATATTGAAATATATACATATGAAAGAATACAAAATTTACCTAACACTCTTAAAATTGTTTATTCATAATTTTATTATAGAGCAGATATTTCACCTTTACTTAAAACAAATTTATAATGCCTTATTCTTGATATTTGTAAAAGTTTATTAATTGAGGAAAGAACATAAGTTCTAAATGAAATGGACATACCAAAATTATTTAATTCGTACGAAAACCAATAGTAAAATTAAATCCGAAATTTGGAAGTCTTTGGATGTTCATGTTTGAAAATTTAATATATTTTCTTTTAATTTTTTATTACTTTACGCATTAGCTAGAAATGATGTATTGTATGTTTACTTACTTTTGCGATGTAAATTAAATGTAAGACCATAAAATCTATCATAATAGAAATAAGTGAGAATTTTAATGAACATACATACAATAAATTATAAAACTAAAATTATATAAAATATGAAGAAATACTAAAGTTAAAAAATCGAATCTAGGAAGTAAACATACTAGTCATATACTTCTTAATTATGTAACCAAGAGTTTCAAATTTTTAATAACTTTAATTTATAATTTTTTAGTTCTTAATTAAGAGAAATTTTTCAATTACTATATGAATTAACCATTTGACATTTATTCAAAAAAGAAAAACCATCAATAAAATATATACATACATATACATATATGTATACATACATATGTATGTATACAAATATATGTATGTACCCTGTCAGCAATTAGGTGATAGTTTTATCCACTATCAGAAAAATGGCTCTTTCTAGTATTCTCAAGATGTTATTTTCCTGTTAGTAAACAATTTTACAAAAACAAATAACATAAATTTCGATTATTGATTTACTTATTCTACATTTCTTACTAACTAAAATGTCGAAAATGTCACTTAAATGTTAGTTTTTGTATAAATATAAAGTTACCAAAAACTGTGTCCCATTAGTGTTCTCAAGATGTTATTTTCCTGATAGTTAAAAATTTTAAAAAACAAATAACATTAATTTCGATTTTTGACCTTCTGAAAGTAAACAACCATTACATTGTTTTTAAACTAAAAACAAAAAATGTGGAGAAGACGATGGTACTTAGTTGGCGTGTTACTTTCAAAAGTAAGTAATCGATTTTTTACAAATTTTAAGAAAGCTTCTTAAAATTAAAATAAACAAAAAAAAAAAAAAAAAATGATAAAGTGAGGTAAAAATGAAAAAGATATATATAAACTGAATGTTATTTAAAATGAAAACAAAATGAAATATTGTGAAAAAAAATTTTGAATGAAATTAATTTAATAATTAAAAAATAAATGTTAATCAAAAGTAAATGTTATTCCGTAAAACGAAGCGAAAATTCAATTTGACAATTTACTTTGAAAACATATATATATATATATATACCTTTTAACTAATTTTTTTCGAAATCAAAAATATACTGTTCCAATTTATCAAAATATATCTATAGTTTTTTTTTACTAAGGTAAGTTGTTTTAATTTTCTTGTTTCTCATGAATTATTATTTCATACCGGCTGTAAAAAATTCTGCTCCTCCATCACGTTTTTTACACAATTCTTTTTTCTTTTTCTTTTTTTTCGATTTTTTTCTTTTTGGAAAAAATCTTTAACTTCTAATTGGCTGGTTGGATTTACACAAGATTTCACATAGAAGTAGTAGAGGAACGTATAATTTTTAATTTAGATGGGGGCTCCATATGACCTTCAGGAGCATATGGGGCATATAGGGCCCAAAATAGGTTACCTCTGACATAGAAAATATTTCATCGCTTGCCAATTTTTTGTTTTCTATCCGAATCCCACATTTCACAAAACGAATCCCACATTTCACAAAACAAGAAAACAAAAAAAGACTGAAAATCCTACAAATAGGATTTTTCACATTTTCGCCTATAAATTTACATTTTTCTGGAGATTATGATTCAAGACCCTAAAAAAATATTATGGATTACTATATTGCAAAAAGGCCTATAACGTATGCTATGTCATTTCTCGAGTGATTTTTCGTTGTAGCAGTGTATATTATTTCCTAAATATGAAAATTTTAGGTATAGATTTGTTGTGGTATGGTTTGTTGTGGTAAATTTCCTATACCCCCCTACCTCCTTGTGTTCGCACCTGATATCAATACTTATTTTTTATCAGCAATTTGGTGTAATTTTATATTTAAAAATTCTTCTCTTAAATTGAATATATAAAATCAGATTTTCCTAAGTACAACTAAAACCGATTTTGAATAACCGTAAATGACTCTAATTCGTCACACAAAAAAAGCACTTAATAGTGTCATTAAAAAAGTATAGAAACTGCGATATAGTTTTGCCCGATCGATGACTCTTCTTCGATAGGAAAATAACTTCTTTTTCTTTTACTATTTTAAAATAAATATGGATACTATTTAGTCAAAGTTCAGATAGTAATGATGATAGTATTAAGTTAGAATTTCGACAGAAATAGTGACTTTTTCTGCTCCTCAAAATGACTCCAATTTGACACATAAAAAAAGCACTTAATAGTGCCATTAAAAATGTATTAGAACTGCTGCACACTTCTTCCCGCACGGTGACTCTTCTTGGATAAGAAAATGATATCATATTTGACTGTTAAAAACCACTTGAGGTTACTCTTTAATACAAATTTGGATAGAAAATGTTGGCAGGGATGTAGATGCCTGTATCTGCAGACGCGTCGTGCGTCGCAACGCATTTGCTATGCTTCGGTCAACGAACAGCACAAACAGTATTTATTGTTTTTATTGTATAAGTTGGCTATGAACTACACACCTAAAAAGCAAATGGATTTGCTTTTCAAATCATATTACGTAGGGCTTTAGTAAAAACAAACATATATGCAATATTTTTACTATTAATCAACCATTTGGAACCTGCACATCAATACATTTAAATACAACCTGTATATATTGTTAAGAACATAGATTCAAAATTTTTCAGTTCTTTCAACACTTTTCCACTCAAATAATTTTAATTTTTGAAGCCAGTTTTTTTTAATAATAAAGCTTCTTTACGAATTATTAAGATCTCTTGGAAAATAGTTCAGTTTTGGATTAAAAAATATTTTTCTCGTTTTGGACGGGCTAAATCTAGCCCGAAAAGAGCTAAGTTGGCATCACTGTTTTTCATATTGTGAAATGAATGAATACTATCCACAATAGAGTAGTGTGAGACAAAACAATATATGACAGTGCTAATAAAAGTGGAGTGAATATGTTATGATATGATTTCATTCTATATTGATGTAGATAATCAGTGTTGCTTTTATATATATATATATATAAATCAAAAATAACAACTAAATTTATGGACTTACAAAATCGATTACTACACTTATTTTTTAATATAATTTATTAGAAATATAAACTATTTATGAATATAAATTGGAAAATATTCTTATAACAGGGAAAAATCACTCAAAAATTTGGAAATTCTTAATCAAAAAGAAATTATAGCTCAAAAATTACAGAAAATCATTTCAAATTATTTCTCATATGAAATATAACCCAAATTACTACGGGCATATATTTTTGTAAAATAAATTTTATTAATTTTAATTTTGAAAACTGTAGCAACTCTCTAGTGATTAATATATTTTTTAAATGGCCATAACTTTTATTTCATAAGTGATATAAATATATACATATATATTTTTTTTGCAGTGGATTTATCAAAGATGTGATATGTATGTATATATATATATATATCTTTTTTAACATTTTTTTTCTAAAAATTGTCTTTAGAGACGTATATTTAAAAAAACTCCATCTTTAATGGTTTGTTATAGTTTTTGGTAGGAAGCTTTATCGGTATATTTACTGCAGAGTGGTCAAATTTTTTTTCTGAATGGTCAAAATTTTTTTAAATTTCAAATGGAATTACTCAGTATCTTTAAAAGTTATCAAAAACTAATGAGAACGGAAAAAAATAAGTTTTTAAATTAAAAACAAAATTTAACTTTTTTTCTGGCTTTATTTTTTGGGTCATTTAGCCTTTTCTAACCTTTTTTAAAGATTATTTTAACCTATTTTTTTCTCACCTCCTAGCAACATTGTAAATAATATATTGTATTTTCTTTTACAATATTGTTGATTTAAGTATACAAAATCCACCAAAAAACAGAGATAAGCCCAGCATTCGCTACAACTAATATTTTATTGAATACACTGTTGAAATGTAACGCAATTAGAAGCCAATAGGTTTTAGAAATTTACATAGATATGTATATGCGAATTCTGTTAATTAAGTAATTTTGATATTGAAATGTAATGTAATAAGTGGACTGCCAGAGGCTAAAAAAGTACTCTTTAAATTTGTTTAAAACATTTTTGTTATTATTGATGTAATATGTATATTCGACCAGGAATATTTAAATACGATAGCCCGTTTTTATTATATTTTTAAAATTACTTAAATGTAAGTACCTAAGTATATAGGTGCTTCAACTACATTGGTCGGTATATATTATAATATTATATTTTTGTTAATAAATATTCAATATTAATCAAAAATCATTTTAATAGTTGCCACAGGCAATTTGACCGATTTATTTAGAACTTTAAATGGAACTATTTAAAGTAAAACCAAGTAAACAAGCGCTAGTCGGTCAAGTCCGACCATATGATACCCTACACCATTATGTATATGCGTAAAATTAATTTTCTGATACTAACATTTGTAAGTGACTTAGGTACGTTAAAGTGATTTTCATTTGATTTCATAAAATTATCTTTAAAATTGCGACCTGTACTTTGTTCGTAAGGTTATCGTTAAATTGATTCTAAATCGTGAATATTTTATGCGTTACAAACATCAGCACAAACTTATAATAACCTAACCACATATGGTGGTGTAGGGTATAACATATAGGCAGTAAAAACGTAATAAAAGGAAAAAAAATTGTTCCGTCCATCTACGGAGAGAAACAGAGTAACTACGAGTAAAAGTACTAAATAAAGTTGTTAAAATACTTATTTAGAAGTCGGCATAATGATTTTTGATAATGTTGAATATTTCTGTTAGTAATGTTTATAAATTAATAATATAATTTATTAGCTATTTTAGTCTTATTTCATACCTAATCATTAGCTCTTAAAAGTATTCTTTACAAATTTGGTAAAATCATAAAAATGTATATATGCCGTCCACTGTTATGGAATAATTACGTATTGTTATGTTTGAGACATATTTACACTTAATACATTATTATATGAGTTTAATATAAAAGAAAAAATAAATAAATAAAAAAAAAGAATCAAAGGTTTAATTAAATTAAATATTTTTAATATAATTTCATAATTTTTGTGGATGGACGGAGAAAAGCCGAGTGAAGACGTCAATGTCTACATCGTCACAGCAATGCAGGCGAGTAGTAGAACTGACGGATCACGAAGGTAGAAGCGAGAAACACAACAGCAGAGAAAAGAAGCAACATGGAGAAATACACAGTAGTGTAAGAGTATCAGTGAAGCAGAGAAAAGATTCAAAAACAGCAAGCAAGAAGGAGACAAAATAAACACATAAAAAGCTACATACATAGACACTCATACATAGATTAACGAAACTGTAACATCAGGGAAGATAAAGGAGATAACGGAAAGAAAGGTTCGATGCTGCAACCGCTACCGGTTCGAACAAAGCGCAGGAAAACTACAATAATATTAGTTTTAAGAAATGTATATAACCCGGTATAAAATTACAATCAATCTCTTTTCTCTCTTTGGTTCTGGACAGTGAACAAGAAGATATGGCGAGTAGCCGGTTAATAAAAAAATAAAAGAGCAGTGTTAGGGAAAAAGTGATAAAGTTGGTTGAATTGTTTACATCAATTCAACGTAGTGTATACTGATTTACAATCAGATTAAGAGCTTCAGCAAAATTTACAATCTCGTTGAAGTGCTGTTCAGGGCGAAGTGATAGAATATTTTCTTGGAAGTTTTCACTCAGAAAATACAGGGACTAAAGAAATCTTGGATTACATCCAAGATAAAAGAATCAATAGAAAATAGTAAATAGATGGTGTAGAACCGCCAAGGCAACACGGAAGCTTTACGAAAGAACACTGTCTCAACAAAGAAGCTTTCAATTTGCAAATGGCTCAATAAATAAAAGAAAAAGAAAATATATTAAGTGGAAAAAATAAGAAATAAAGAAACAAGAGTAATGCATTAAAATATTAACCGTGTTATTTATTTATGTAAGAACACTGGACAACTGAGTTTACCCCAGCTGCAAACCCGGGTAACCGGAGGTCCCTTACAACACCTGTGGTGAATGATATAAAAATAATTCCTACATATAAAAAATATTATTTATTTGTAGTTATGTCTTAACTTAGGCCAATAATTTTAGGAGTTAAGGAATGATGTAAAAAATAAACATTTGTTACATCAAAAATATTCGTTAAACTATTTTGACTTCAGTATATTTTAAATTTTATAAACACAGGGAAAATTTAAGCTTCAGCCGAACAATTAACAACGACATACCAAATTCTACAATCGGACTAAAAATGACGACGCTATACACAAAAAGGACGGTATTTTTGGGCGTGGTAAAAAAATAATTTTTAATTTTTGGAAACCTCACAACACAAATTTTTTCGGCCCACCCTACTACTATGAGTTTTTAGGTTATATAATTTTCTAGGTAATAGGTAGAGCAAATTAATCATTCATAGACAAGAAGTGGTGCTACAAAAATGTGGTATAAGTCAAGTCTCTAACATTACACAAATGCCCCTAGAAGTCTTTAAAATCGCAAAAATCATGAATTTCTCAAATAACCCTCATGAAACCATGGAAAAATGAGGTGCAAGGAGTGCGTGGGTAGAGGGGAAATTTGTATTTGACATAACTAACAGATGACCGTAGATCGCAAAAATGGCACAATTTTTAAAATCGCACTAACAGAAAATGCGTAGAGATCAAGAGTTAAAAAAAAATAAATAAATATCCAAATTTAAATAACAGTCAACAATAAATATAGGAACTTAATAAAATATTTCCATCACCTCACAATTTTTCGAGATAAGTATAATGTATTTATTTTCAACTTCATTGAAAAAAGTGTGCATATTTTTTTTTTTCTTAAATTAGGATTTAAAAAATTTTACCGGATGCATTTGAATTAAATTTCCCATGGCCAATCCTGAGGTGTATTCTAATTGATTTGGGAGAGCGTGTCTGGGGGACAGGGGGTGGACCTCAAATTTTGGTCACCTCGGGTATGAAAATATTTTAAAAATCTCCAAAATTTCATTTATGATTTGATTGAAAAAAAATTTTAACATAGACAGTCCTTATAATTCTGTACAGAAAATACCCATACACGTGTGGGATATCTCTTTTACTTTAACAGATATTTACACCAAAGGTTTGACCCATTTATTTATTTATATTTACTTCAATTTAAGTCCTCAAATTTTCCAAAATATTCCCTGGATTCTGTACAAAATTCCAAATAGAATCATATACCTTTGTGGTTCCGATAAAAAGTTATATTATTTTGAAATAGAAAATTTAAAAAAAAATCTGATTTTTCTCAAAAAGCTGGTGACATTTCTTCACTCTAAAATCCACTATTTTCCTCTGGACCATACATTTTTTATGTTTTCTAAAAGAATGCTTAACATAAATGCATATAAAGTAAATCCGAGTCCATTAGGGGTAACAGTCTCCCGCTGGCCCTATCAGAATTTCGTTAATTAATTTTTTCTTTTTTTATTTATTTGGCAAGCTCAAAAATGTCAAAGCTGAAATTAAAAAAAAACACTTTGATTACATACCTACATATACTCGCCTCTGATAAAGACAGGGTGACCATTTTACTCAAAAAATTAAAAAAAAAATAAAAAAAGTAAATGTGTGCTGCAGCATTCTATATACATAAGTGCACAGTTGTTTCAACATGTCTGTTTTTATATAATTTTGTGTAACTTTTGAACCGTTAAATATATTTCAATGAAACAATTATTGCTGAGGTTTCTTCCAACTGTTTTGAAGGAGCACAAGTTTGTAACTGGTCTCTGGACGACCATCGAAATTGGTCGGGTCTTTTCATTATTTTTTATTTGACTTTAGTTATTACCAAAAGTAAATTAGCAAAATTACTGTTTAATAAAAACTGAATGAAGTTCAGTGCAAATATTTGGACTTCTTTAATGAAATTTTTATCTGCCATTAAAGGAACACCTGAGTATGGGTAAATTTTTCAATAAAATTTTGTGTATTCAAGATACATATATATATATGTATATATATATTATAAAATTTCTATCAGGGAGCAGAAATATGCAGAACGTTTTGTGAAGGCCACAACAAATATTAACAAGTTTTACTACTGTAGATGGTTATATCGCAGCATTGCATTTTCTAAACAGCGGAGTCGGGATTTTAAGTTACCTATTGTTTTCTCTACAATACACAGAGGGGCAGAATCGAAATTTTTTTGAAAATAAATCTGTAACTTCCAATCGGCTGGTTGGATTTACATGAAATTTCACATAAGCGTAGGACAGGAGTGTACAATTTTAAGTTTGGAAGGGGCAGGAGATATTGTGGCTCAAAATAGGGTAGCTTTGACATATAGGTTTTTTTATTCGCTTGCCAAATTTTGTGACTTATCCAGATCTAAAATATTCTTAAATCTTCTTAAAGCCTTCAATAAAACCTATGAAAAACATGCATGTGCTATCTATCTGTTATAGTTTTCAGGTTATTTGCATTTGAAATTTCAACTATCTCAATTTTGCAAAATCTTGGTCCAGTTTTTTCAATATATAGCCCAATATTTTGGTTCGATTATGCAATTTTTACCCAGTTAGCAAAATTATCTATAGAATCAAAAAAATTTTTAAACGATTTTCAAATTGAAATTTGCAAAAGTGATGATTTTTTTTTCTTTTTGGCCGAAAAAGTGCCTACATTCTTTTTTCTCTAAAACAGAAATTTTCTTTAAGAATATATAATAATTGTATACTTTTCTGAAATGTATCGTCCTAAAAAGGTTAGAAGATAATATTTTCGCCAACTTGTTTGCGAAAACCAAGTTATTTCCGCTGAGGTTTACCAAAATTTAACGGAAAGAAAACTGGCGATTGCAAGAGCATGCCAAAAAATGCTAGCGCTATCTAAATTGTGGCATAAAATAGACACTTTGGCGAACACTTTCATATTTTTACATGATAGTGCCAGTACCGGATACTTTTTATGCAATTTTTTTTTTTGTTGAAACCTATTTTTCGTTTAATTAATACAGAATAGATGTACTTATTACAATTATAATATAAAAAACTTTGGAAACTTTTTTTGATTACGCACCCCTTAGAGCCATTCACGTTTTTCTACCCAATTTTGGGCACCCCATAGCGCTCTTGAAGGCATATTAACGAGATGTATAGTAAAAGGATTTATTCCTTTTTTAAAAATAAAATCACTTTAATTAGAAACACTTAATCCTTTCCTTTTTTTTATAAAACCACTTTACTAAAAACACTTATCGGTTACTTATGAACCGATAAGTGCAATTACAGAAATTAACTATTATTATTGTTACCATTACTGTTGATATTATATTATTATATTAATTATTATTATTATTATTATTATTATTATTATTATTATTATTATTATTATTATTATTATTTTGCTTCTTGATTATTAACTTATTATACTATAGTCTATAAACTTTATACTGAATTTAATATATTGAAAGTTAAAACAAATTTTACATTTGTTTATATACTAATTATTAGTGTCAATCTTGCCGGTAAGCAATTCTGAAGAATTGTTTACCTCTTTTTCGTTTGGGCCAAAATTACTGATAATTCCGTCTGTGTGAACGAAAATGCAAGGTAAGATATTTTATTGAACTTGTTTGTGGTCATCACAAACAAGTGCAGTTGCAATAAATTTGGTAATAATTCTAAGGAATTGTTTTTTTGTATTTTTATTTGTTCCCAAAATTATTATTAATTTTGCTTGTGTGACCGGAAACGTAAAAGTTAAAATAAAAAGCGCAAATTTACATAATTTTAAGTTGGCGAGTGCAGGGGAAAATTGGGAAACGTTAGATTCTATTGTTAGGTGTAATCATAATATTAGGGTCACCATAACTATGTATCTCAAACGATTCATAATTACAAGAACCTCAAAAAGAAGAAAAAACTTGTTATTTTCAAATACTATTTTTTTGCTTTTTTAAGTTTGAATGCCACATGAAACCATTTTATATCTTGAGAGAATTCCCCATAAAGACTAAAAACAAAATTTCAATACAAAATAAGTCAAATTCGGCAGGATCTCTACTTAGCTATGTTTTTTGATTGGGTTTATTTTCAATTTTGAATTCATCTCCGTGAAGATACATTTCAGAAAATTATAAAATCAAAATAAGTTATAATTGCAAAAAATTGCAATTTTCAAATTCAAAATCTTTTAGTTTTGGACTCAGAAAAGATATCGACTTAGAATTGCTTTTTGTTTAATAGGTAATTTTTGACCCTGTGTCACTTGGATACATACAACATGCGAACAACTCGTAGACAGAGTCTGGCTCGAAGTCCCTCAGCTTATTGATGGAGACTCATTTCTCTGGCTGTAAGGATATGGGATCTGATGGGAGAGCAGGTAGTGCCAGTGATAACCTACAGTCCAGATCAGAAGAGGGTGATATTGATACGATAGAGGAGATGATAACTGGAGGCAAGGTAAGATTGGCGATAAACTCATTTGGACCATACAAGTCAACGGGTCTGGATGACATTTTTCCGGCTATGTTAGAGAACGTCAATGATAGGGCCATCTCACTACTCGTAGAGGTATTTAGGGAATATCACAAAGAGTAATTTTTATACCCAAAGCGGGTAAGACGACTCAATAAAGAAGCCCAAGGACTATAGACCGATCAGCCTATTGTCTTTTATACTTAAGACAATAGAAATACTGATCGATCTGTATCTAAGGAGGAGTATGGGAACTCAGGTAATCAACGACGCTCAATTTGCCTATCTTAAGTGTAAGTCTGTTGAGAGTGCTCTGCATGATATGGTTAGTTATATTGAACAGTTATATTAAACCATGGCAGCTTTTCTTGATATAGAAGGAGCCTTTAACAACATTAAGATAGAGGCGATTCATGAATCACACGTTTCGTTAGGTATTAGTGAATTCCTAATTGAGTGGATTAACCTCATGCTTAGCAGTAGGGTTATCAACTTAAACATGGAAGACAATTGCATAAGAAAGCACCTGATAAGATACACATTGCAAGGGGGGTGGTTCCTGGCAGTAAATGACATATTGGGGCATTTCGATGTCATGTGAAGAAAAATCGTAGCCTATGCTGATGACGTGGTAATGCTGGTCTCGGGTAAATTTTACCTTCGATCAGCAAGTTCATGCAATCAGGGCTGCAGTAATGGATCGGGGGTCAACCCTGAAAAGACTGAACTAATTCTGTTTACCAGGATATATAAGGTTGAGGCATTTAGTGTACCAGTATTGAGTGGGGTAGAATTCAGATTTTCAAGGGAGCCTAAGAACCTGGGTGTTTACTTGAACAGAAAATTATGTTGAAGAAAAAATCCTCAGGAAAGGGTCAGAAAGGGGCTTACTGCGCATGCAGGTACTCTATTGGAAAGAACTGGGGTCTCAAGTTGATAGTTTTATATTGGATATATACATCGGTTGTGATGCCTATCCTCACTTATGGATGTTCAATATGGTGGGAGGCATTAGGAAAAGGAACAGAAATGTGCTTCAATTATCATTACAGGTGGCGTGAGAAGTACACTTCAAGCAGCACTAGACACTATTATCCACCTTCTTCCAATTGAGGAGTTCGTGAAAGAAATGGCTGTTATTTAGATTGAAGGAATTTTTATTAATACGGAACTTCACACCGGGGCATGCCGAAGTCGAATTTCATGGTCGGACATATATTGTCTGCGGTATTACTTCCGTTATTGAAATTCTTAGTAGAAATTCTTCAGACCTCTGGACTGAAAAGGAGAAGCTCCATGGAGGATGGCTCGAAGATGGAAATAGGCACAAGGGAACGGACACCAGACGTTCTTTTAGATTGTCTGATAGTTGCAGCGTTTTTCAGGCAGAAATTCTATACATTTACGAGGTCTTAAGATTATTGGAGGAGAACATTGTGGATAGTCAGACAGCACTACTGGCAATGACAGGTCATTGTGTTAGGTCCAGATTAGTGCTTGAGTGCAAAAAGGAATTGTGAAGGCTAATGGATGCCTACAGGATAGGACTCTGTTGGGTTCCTGGTAACTTCGACATTTTCGGCAATGAAATAGCCAATGAGCTAGCTCGCAAAGGTTCAGAGCTGGTCAGGTTTTTTGTGGAGATATCAGTTAGGATTTTAATTGTGTCATATTTCACGGCCATAAGGGAATGAACTTTATGAAGAAAGAATCATGCTTGTGGGAATAGAACGGATTACAAGGTATCTAGAGCGTTATGGCATGGTCTTAACTAGCAGATTTTAAACATCCGCTGGGCATGAGTCGTGGGAAACTAGGGGTTATTGTGGGTATTATTACTGGTCACTCCGCAATAGGAAATATGAATACTAAGTGGGACATTGGCACATCAGACTTCTTTAGGACGTGCGATAATATGGAGGAGCTAGTGACAGAAGAGCATATACTCTGTCATTGTGTAGGACTTCAGCGTAGTAGACTGAAGTGGTTTGGAAGCCACATGCAACACGAACTAGAGGAGGTTACGTACAAAAGACTTAGTTACTTTATAGGGTTCGTAATGGGTATAAAGTGGCTTAGGTGGAGTCGCTTTTGATTGATAGGTTATAGTTCCACATTTTTCTTCCATTGCTTTATCTACTAAAGTCTTTCTCTCTCTTTTCCTATCTCTTTCCTTTTTTTCTTTCTTGGCCTTTATAAAGGGATCACGATGGGCCGAATGGTCTCTAGATGAAGGCGTGAAGATGCCACCTTTTTTAACCTAACCTAACCTAAACTAATGCCAAACGATTTCCTCATTCAGAGACCTTGTAAAGTACTTGTGATTTTGTCCATTCATAATTTTAACGGTATCGATTTTTTTGGCTCTTATACCTGATACCTGATAAGGTTTTCCCCCATTCGTTAACTATGAATATTGTAGCCGTTATGATTTTTAAATATTTATAATAGTAATTAATAAAGTAATTGTGCGAAATTTTGACTTATTTTTACCTATCGTTATATAATAACTAATGGTTTTTCGTAAAAGAAATTTAAATAGGGATATAATTTGGTGGTAAGTTTATTCTTCTAAAGCACTTGGATCGGAAAGCGTCGTCAATTTTTTGCAATACATTTGTATTTTGGTAAGCATTCTACTAAATTTATAGGTTTGTTTAAACATGTCTTTTAGTGGTTTTATATAGAATTTTATATTAGATTACAAAAAACAAAACACTTTCAAAAGCTCCAGATATTTTTTTTCTACATTTGCGATGTATTCACTATAAGATCTCAATTGGCCCCGAAGAGCAAATATAACTCCAAGAGTAAAAAATGAATCTAAAGGATCTAAAGGATCTTCAGAACGAAAAAATTTTCTACCACCTTTTCACATAAAATAAAATTCAAGTCTTCTGAAGACAACTGCTTAGCATAAACATTGCACAGAGGAGTGCCCTATAATAAAACTTGGCAAAAAGTCGATATTGAAAAATTATTATATTTTTTCTTTTTGAAAAACATTGAATATGGCTGCAAATCTAAGAGTTTTATCTCTATAGCCCTGTAATTACTTTTTTAGTTTATGCTCTATTGACCCATTTGCGTGGCAACAAAGTTAAGAATTTTTTGATACATTTTTTTTATATAATATCACAATATCACAATGGCATTATTTTAAGTCCCGATTATTTATGTATAAAGTTTCTTATCGAACTGTTTTTTTTTTTTTTTTTTTTTTAATAATTTTCAAATAACTTATTCGACTTTGAAAGAAAAAAGTACATCTTGTCCCCTATTGCACAGTGGGGTCATACGCAAAATTTTTGGTAATAAATCTGCATCTCCTAAACTACTGGTCGGATCGAATAGAAATGTATGGAAGAGTTATAAAGAACTCAAGCTTTGAGAAAAATGATCTTGTAGTCACCATGTGATAACACGAGAGAAGCTGATTGTCTCGACTTTATTTCGTTTTTCGTGAATGAGTCCTGAGGTGTATGAGGGAAAGATTTTCTTTTTTTTTTTGAATATTCTGTAATCTTTAATATATTCCGAAATAATATACTAAAAAGAGTTTTTTGATTATCCCAATTCGTCTGGACGTGAAAAATTTTCATAGTCAGCTCTCTGAAATTAGTATGAAAAATAGCTGTTTTTTACAAAAGTATAGTACAATTTTTCCACTTTTTTCCAAAAGTTTTTTTAATAAAAATTTTTTTCTTTACATATTTCAAAAGCCAAGGCTTCATAAATAGATAATAAATTTTAAGGTGATTTACTTTTGCACTCTACATCCAGCATCATTTTTATCAATTAATGACAACAATGTTTTTAATTTATTGACGGCACTTAATCAGAAAATAGATTTATATCGATTCGACACTAAATTGCTTGCCGCCCTGCCAAGAACGAATGCAGGAGTGCAGGTTTTATAAAAAAGAGTTAATTTTTTAAACGACTTTTTTAAATTGCACAATAAAACATATTACCATAAACTTGCAATTTTAGCTAATGCCAAGTTTTGTTGAGAGCTACCTCAGAGTCATTCCATTACAAAAAAAAAAACCTGAAAAATTACAAATTTGAACCTTACCTCTCCAAATTAAATGGTATTAGGTACACTCATTACACTCATCAGTGTAAAATAGCTTAAAAATATATAAAGTAGTATACAAAAAATTACAAAAATTCATTGAGGTGTCATATTAAAGGTATCAAAATTAATTTTAATATGACATATCACATAACTTTTTCTCAACATTAAAATCGTCCATATCTAGCGGTTTATAGTTTGCAGGTAAATATCTCAAAAAAAAAAAATTTTTTTTTTCAAATTTAAAAAATATATATTAATGGTGAAAATGTTTTCTACACCCTTCGTATGTTGGCACGTTGAGACTCGCAATAGTTTAAAAATTATCACAAAAAATTGTCATAATAAATACAAAACATTTATTTTAATTTGTATTGCTTCGTTTGTAATCAAGGAAAAAAATCGCCAATTGCTTCCAAAAATCATCGAAATTTCAATAAATTTGGCAAGAATATTAACATTAATAATAGTAACGCAAATACCGAGTTTTAGTGTAATGGTTCGCGATTTACCTACCTCCAAAATAAAATAAATTGTCTTTATAGAAATATGAATATCTTCCAAAATATATATGTTGCAGCATTTATTAAGGTCTAGAGTTAAAGATAATAAAATTATCTTTAAAATGATACTGAAACATATTTTAATCTTAAATTTAAATTTCCGATATTTCGCGAATTAAAGTTTGCTATTGCGTCTCTCAAAAAATGGTATTTTTAAAATCGTGAAAAAAATGTTTGTAGATGATGTAGCCTTTCTGTATATTTTCTGCAAGTATTGTGTTGTAATTCCCAATGGCTTCTGAGTTAGTAAAAAAATATAACGCGGTATAAAACAAAAAAAAAAAAAAATAATTATTTAAAAAAAATAATAATTGTTCACTTTATTCAGTGTGACTTTCAATAACTCAGAAACCATTGAGAGACGATACTTACAGAGGACATCGAGGATGGCTTCATCGTCTACATACATTTTTTTCACGAGTTTAAAAGTACCATTTTTTGAGATATGCGACCGTGAAATTTAATTCGCGAAATATCGACCATTCAGATTTATGATATCATTTTAAAGATAATTTATTAACTTTAACTCTAGACCTCAATGAACGTTATAACATATATATTTTGGAAGTTATTCGTAGTTTGATAAAGACATTTTATCTTATTTTAGAAATATTATAAATCGCTAATATTAATATTCTCGACAAATCTCATTAAATTTGGATGATTCGTGGAAACAAATGGCGATTTTTCTATAAATCACGAGATATGGAACAATTTAATGTTGGTAAAAAGTTATGTTGTACGTCATATTAGAGGTAATTTTGATACCTTTAATAATACACCTCAATGAATCTTGTACCATAAATACTTTGAAAGATACTTATAATTTCGTGTATAAAACTTTGTATACTTTTTTAGCTATTTTACACTTTTAAGTCGCTGTATTATTAAATTAGGAATAGGTGAGGAAACTATTGAAAACCTGCACAATAAGAAAACAAGTGTAGAATTTATCCTCAAAGTCCGATTAGTTTATATAAGATTGAATGAAATTAAAAAGTATAAATCCGCGAAGAGTGGGAAAAAGTTAAGTAATTTTTTAAGTTTTTGAACTTTGAGCAACAATCATGATTACAAAATGAAACATATGGTACTAAGATTTTACATTCTATTAGTTTCAAGTCTTGTGAGTTCAAATCTGTAATATGTTTGTTTAATATTGTATTACAACAAAACTTATTAAAGACTAAAGTCAGTTTTAGTTAGGTTAAAATTTTTTTATTATAGTCCAGAGCGAAATTTTATTAAGTTATCTGAAAATCACAGAAAAAATTATTACCTTATAGTTTTCGATTACACAAGTCAACAAATTAAAAAAAGTTAAATGGTGCCGAGAAACCGTTAGTGGTTCTGTAACATACCGACACTGGTAATACTAAAAATGTGAAAAAAAAATTTTGCTACGTGTTGTTTTGGATATAATGTCAATTTTTAATAGTAGCTGGCCAACGTACATTTTTTGGCCCGGCTTGAAAACCTATCGATAATTTTGTTTAATAAATTCATTTTAATAACATGTCGTCGTCGCGAAGAAGTTGTCTCAATGACCCAAACGTGTTTTGTTACATTTGTGGTGACTACACCGTTAAAAAGTTTAGAAAACCTATAGCGGATTTTACAAAAAGTACTTATTTTTCTTATTTTAATTTGGAAATTGAGCATAAAAATAAGCCGTGGATTCTTCAAATGGTTTCTAAAATGTGCTGTGAACATTTAAGACAGTATATGAATGATTAAAGACGTCGTATGAAATTCGGAGTGCCTATGCAGTGGAAATAACAAAAAAAAAAAAAAAAACAAAAAATCACTTAGATGACTGCTACTTTTTCTGTATTAAATTACATGGAATTAATTTGAAAAAAAATATTTATCCAGTCGTAGAATCAGCCAGAAGACCTCTACCACATTCCCAGGAAGTACCTATTCCAAAATTATGATCTAAAAATGAACTCTTGTTTGAAAAAATCCTTGGCAAAATGAGTAGCGATAGTGATTTTGAAGAAATACTGTTTACAAACCCCAAACCATTTAAACAAGAAGAATTAAATGATATAGTAAGAGAGACGTTGGAAATCATAACATCATAAATCCACCTTCAGTTCCAAAAGAAAAAATTATATTGCCTCTCTTAGGTCTTATGAAGCAGTTTGTCAAAGCCCTGTATAAAAATGGCCAGTGTTTCTCCTATATAACGACAAAATTTTCAGGACTAAGCTTAGAGAAGATAAAAGCGAGAGTTTTTGATGGTCCATAAATAAAAATAATAATTAAAGATTCCAGTTTTCTAAATTAAATGAATGATTTGGAACGGTCTGCTTGTACTTCTTTTGTTGAAGTTATTAAAAACTTTCTTGAAAATTACAAGTCAATCATTGCATAGTCATCTTGACCGATTCCCAGGGGAGCGGTTTCATCAGGATCTGAAAACTATGGAAGAGCGGCATATGATGGCTGACGACTGTTGGGGAATGCAACGAGAACTTCTTACTGCACATCAATCACGAAAGTCACGAAAAAGAAAGTTTTTATGTGAATAATAATGCAAAAAATCACTTTTTTCATATATATGCACAAAAGCGAAATACTAGAAAACTACACGTAAGAATTCCAACTTTTTGTTATTTTTGTAATCAGTATGAAGTCCCAGTTTAAAAAATATATACAGTTCCTTAGCACCAAAACTAGTGTTGACTTGTGTTATCCCAGTTGTTTACATTCAAATTAAATTAGAATATTCAAGCAAAAATAAAATAAGTAGTAAAAATAAAATTCAAGTAAGATTTCTTTCTCATTTAAATTTTTAATTAATTCAATCATCTTCTTGAATAATTTAATAAACTTTTTTATTGGAAAAATTGTTCTTTTTTCATTTTTCACAGTTCTTAGGAATTAATATAAACATTTTGGTTAGAGGAGAAAATTAAAAAAATTTTTTTCTTTCAACTGTCATCCGTAATTTAACCGAAAATGTCAATTGTCGACGGACAGATAGACGAACGCTGGGTTAAGAACAACAAAGATCCCAAAATTGCAAAATTTACTCCGAATTAAGCACCATTTTTCCTGCCATTAAAACCAAATTCACTGGAAATAACATAAGTTTGCAAAAAATTTAAACAACAGTCTTAAACAATATATTTTAAATAATTAAATAGAGTTTGTTATACACAGAAAAAAATATTGCATAAATTTAGCTAACACTGTTGTTTGATTTTACATTAAAATTAAATTATTCGATTGATTGCCTAGTTCAATAATTTTTTAATTGGTTGAGAAAATAAACAATTAATTGAGAAATAACCAGAAATGTTGACGTTTGTTTTACAATTTTAAATCAAATGCAAGAAAACTATACATTTATTCGGCCTGGGCAAATAAAGGCTGCCGATGACTAAGTCAACAGTTGTTTACGTTAATTTAAAATTTTATTCAGCATAAATATACATATTCAGTATAAATATACATATTATAAAACACATACATATATAAATATATATATATATATATATATATATATATATATATATATATTTATATATATATGCATAGCGCATACTATGCGGACACATTTTCTATTTACCATTTACTTTGAAGACTTTTCCATACTATGGGGACTGTCCCCAAAATTTTATATGCCTTGCTCATAGTTTGAGGACATGTTACTTCGCGGACATTTTTTTTAGATTTTTTTTTATTATTAAAAACAATACCTCTATGTTAGTACTATTATCCTTAAACATCCTTTTTTCTATATATACATCCTTTGTACATAAATTTCTTATTTAAAGATAAAATTTTCGTCTTTGGTGCTGCCATACTTACAGTAGAAAATTTCCGTTACTAACGGCGTTAAAAAAATTGTCAACAGCAGGCTCTGACATATAGAAGTATTGGCGCCAAAGAACTGAGAAAATTTAATTTTGCAAACAGCTGTCTCGTCGTACACACAAATGTCAAACTCCATATTAAAAAAACTAATACCTAAAAAACCATTTGGGCTCGTTAAACTTCGCGCGCAAATAAAAACTGAAGTATAAAACGTCACATCAAAAAAGTCGTAGGAGGTTTACACAGGATATGGCCATTTCTTACATATTTAAAAATCAAACAATGTTTGTAAATGGAGTGTAATATATGTCGTTTATATCTTAACCTATTGTGTGGGAAAACTCTCACACTACATACACAGAATAGTTTTTATGAATAATTTGTCGCAAAGGTCCGGGGGATTTATACAAACGAATATTTATTCTCGTTTGTCACGGGAACTATTATAGTGCAGAACTTTAAAATTTTCATAAATAAGTATCTTAATAAATAAGTTCTTTTTGATAAAAAATTGAGCGGGTAGGCCCAGGGGAGGTGGTACCTCTCCCATTGATTTAGGCAATCAATTATTTATTAAAAATATAGTAAATCTTTTTGTATTTTAATAAGATTTTTTACTATCGATAGGTTACAGAGCAAATATGTGATTTTTATTTAAGAAATTCGCATTTTTTTAGCAAATTTTTATAAAAATAGTTTCTTTTTAATGCAAGATAATTAAAAGCAAAACAATTTGACAAAAACATTGAATATTAGGAAATTTCTGAAATACTCATCTTATAACATTATTGTATATTGAATTCTTATTACAACAGTCTCGCAATACATCTTATAAAACTAATGATTTTATCTTATATATTTCGTTACGTGTAGATGGCCTGTTATGTATTACTTACGTCGAGTATGAATTTATTCATTAATTTAAAAATTTTAAATTGCTCTATTTTAATTTTGAAAAAAAAATATAATCTTTTCGAAAAAAATTTAATTTTAATCCAAAAACAAAAAATTTTAATGCATATTTTTATGCAAATAAAATACATTTTCTGGAGAATTCCTTTCGTTGTCTTGGTATTAAAACCAATTGCTAACATATCAATAACATCTACATATGTTATGACAGAAGCTTGAACGCTATATTTTTTATACATTTATTTGTCTTAAAAATTTTTAGTGCATACTTTTTAATATTTTTAGAGCACGTTTGTTTTTAAAATCATTTTTTGGATATAAAATACATTTTTTAGAGAATACCTTTTATTGTCCTGGTTATAATATTTTATTGCTAACATATCAATAACATCTATGTTATGGCAGTAGTATTAACGAAATTTCATGAATTTTTATTAAATAAACATGAAATTAACTTTTTTAACTTGTATTGCTCAAAACGGCAGGAGTACGAAAAGTTTAGTTTCGTTGAACATTGGATAACCGTGGAATGTATTTTATATACATATGTATTTTAGGGCTATATCTTTTACGCAATTTTAAAAATATCAATATCCATTCCATATCGGAGACCTGTGCCGAACGGTTGAAATTCGGCGAAGCCGAGCCACCGAGAAAAATTTGGAATCCGCCACCGCCGTAAAATTTTCGGCTTAAAAGCAGCCGCCGTTTTTAAATTCTTTTTTGGAAAAATATGTTAAAAACGAAACTTTTTTATTATTTTAATGCAGCATTTGCCGTTTATGATGTATTAAAGATGAAAGAAAAATATTTGCATCATTTTGAACTTCAAATAATTTTATATTGAGTTAAAAAGCCGCCGAAACTTTTTAACTCAATATAACTCAATAAACCAAACAATATCATAACGACATCCAAGCGATATCATCTAGACGATAAAAGTTTTTACTAGTGATACCGTTTTCGTTTTCCAAAAAAAAAATTTGCAAAAATAATGATAATAATATTGTCATGTGCCAAAGTTTGATTTTTGTACTAAAAATTTAAGTTTTTGAAATTAACCTATGCTAAAGATAATCTGCGCAAATAAGAAAAAAAATCTAAATAAATATAAAATATAAAAACCATCATACCCCAGCAAAAAAGGAACTAGAAGAGATGAAAAATTCATGATTTTAACATTGTGTTATCATTGGAAGGAAGTATTTAGTCTGAAAAAGAGCAGCAGATACTATTTTTTAACCCATAGTTGTCATTGTCTTTTACAATTCTTGTTAATTGCTTTTAAAGTACTTTGATTAGAAATTATTTATCTTTTTCCTGCTTGAAATACATTTATTTTCACTTTTTTTAAGTAATTATTTATAATTTCAAAAAAGGCACTAAAATGAACATAGTTCTAAATTTTAAGTGGTAATAATATTAATTTTTTGTTACTAACGGCGTTAAAAAAATTGTCAACAGCAGGCTCTGACATATAGAAGTATTGGCGCCAAAGAACTGAAAAAATTACATTTTGCAAACAGCTGTCTCGTCGTACACACAAATGTCAAACTCCATATAAAAAAACTAATACCCAAAAAAACCATTTGGGCTCGTTAAACTTCGCGCGCAAATAAAAACTGAAGTATAAAACGTCACATCAAAAAGTCGTAGGAGGTTTACACAGGCTATGGCCATTTCTTACATATTTAAAAATCAAACAATGTTTGTAAATGGAGTGTAATATATGTCGTTTATATCTTAACCTATTGTGTGGGAAAACTCTCACACTACATACACAGAATAGCTTTTATGAATAATTTGTCGCAAAGGTCCGGGGGATTTATACAAACAAATATTTATTCTCGTTTGTCACGGGAACTATTATAGTGCAGAACTTTATAATTTTCATAAATAAGTCTCTTAATAAATAGGTTCTTTTTGATAAAAAATTGAGCGGGTAGGCCCAGGGGAGGTGGTATCTCCCCCATTGATTTAGGCAATCAATTATTTATTAAAAATATAGTAAATCTTTTTGTATTTTAATAAGATTTTTTAGTATCGATAGGTTACAGAGTAAATATGTGATTTTTATTTAAGAAATTCGCATTTTTTAGCAAATTTTTATAAAAATAGTTTCTTTTTAATGCAAGATAATTAAAAGCAAAACAATTTGACAAAAACATTGAATATTAGGAAATTTCTGAAATACTCATCTTATAACATTATTGTATATTGAATTCTTATTACAACAGTCTCGCAATACATCTTATAAAACTAATGATTTTATCTTATATATTTCGTTACGTGTAGATGGCCTGTTATGTATTACTTACGTCGAGTATGAATTTATTCATTAATTTAAAAATTTTAAATTGCTCTATTTTAATTTTGAAAAAAAAATATAATCTTTTCGAAAAAAATTTAATTTTAATCCAAAAACAAAAAATTTTAATGCATATTTTTATGCAAATAAAATACATTTTCTGGAGAATTCCTTTCGTTGTCTTGGTATTAAAACCAATTGCTAACATATCAATAACATCTACATATGTTATGACAGAAGCTTGAACGCTATATTTTTTATACATTTATTTGTCTTAAAAATTTTTAGTGCATACTTTTTAATATTTTTAGAGCACGTTTGTTTTTAAAATCATTTTTTGGATATAAAATACATTTTTTAGAGAATACCTTTTATTGTCCTGGTTATAATATTTTATTGCTAACATATCAATAACATCTATGTTATGGCAGTAGTATTAACGAAATTTCATGAATTTTTATTAAATAAACATGAAATTAACTTTTTTAACTTGTATTGCTCAAAACGGCAGGAGTACGAAAAGTTTAGTTTCGTTGAACATTGGATAACCGTGGAATGTATTTTATATACATATGTATTTTAGGGCTATATCTTTTACGCAATTTTAAAAATATCAATATCCATTCCATATCGGAGACCTGTGCCGAACGGTTGAAATTCGGCGAAGCCGAGCCACCGAGAAAAATTTGGAATCCGCCACCGCCGTAAAATTTTCGGCTTAAAAGCAGCCGCCGTTTTTAAATTCTTTTTTGGAAAAATATGTTAAAAACGAAACTTTTTTATTATTTTAATGCAGCATTTGCCGTTTATGATGTATTAAAGATGAAAGAAAAATATTTGCATCATTTTGAACTTCAAATAATTTTATATTGAGTTAAAAAGCCGCCGAAACTTTTTAACTCAATATAACTCAATAAACCAAACAATATCATAACGACATCCAAGCGATATCATCTAGACGATAAAAGTTTTTACTAGTGATACCGTTTTCGTTTTCCAAAAAAAAAATTTGCAAAAATAATGATAATAATATTGTCATGTGCCAAAGTTTGATTTTTGTACTAAAAATTTAAGTTTTTGAAATTAACCTATGCTAAAGATAATCTGCGCAAATAAGAAAAAAAATCTAAATAAATATAAAATATAAAAACCATCATACCCCAGCAAAAAAGGAACTAGAAGAGATGAAAAATTCATGATTTTAACATTGTGTTATCATTGGAAGGAAGTATTTAGTCTGAAAAAGAGCAGCAGATACTATTTTTTAACCCATAGTTGTCATTGTCTTTTACAATTCTTGTTAATTGCTTTTAAAGTACTTTGATTAGAAATTATTTATCTTTTTCCTGCTTGAAATACATTTATTTTCACTTTTTTTAAGTAATTATTTATAATTTCAAAAAAGGCACTAAAATGAACATAGTTCTAAATTTTAAGTGGTAATAATATTAATTTTTTGTTACTAACGGCGTTAAAAAAATTGTCAACAGCAGGCTCTGACATATAGAAGTATTGGCGCCAAAGAACTGAAAAAATTACATTTTGCAAACAGCTGTCTCGTCGTACACACAAATGTCAAACTCCATATAAAAAAACTAATACCCAAAAAAACCATTTGGGCTCGTTAAACTTCGCGCGCAAATAAAAACTGAAGTATAAAACGTCACATCAAAAAGTCGTAGGAGGTTTACACAGGCTATGGCCATTTCTTACATATTTAAAAATCAAACAATGTTTGTAAATGGAGTGTAATATATGTCGTTTATATCTTAACCTATTGTGTGGGAAAACTCTCACACTACATACACAGAATAGCTTTTATGAATAATTTGTCGCAAAGGTCCGGGGGATTTATACAAACAAATATTTATTCTCGTTTGTCACGGGAACTATTATAGTGCAGAACTTTATAATTTTCATAAATAAGTCTCTTAATAAATAGGTTCTTTTTGATAAAAAATTGAGCGGGTAGGCCCAGGGGAGGTGGTATCTCCCCCATTGATTTAGGCAATCAATTATTTATTAAAAATATAGTAAATCTTTTTGTATTTTAATAAGATTTTTTAGTATCGATAGGTTACAGAGTAAATATGTGATTTTTATTTAAGAAATTCGCATTTTTTAGCAAATTTTTATAAAAATAGTTTCTTTTTAATGCAAGATAATTAAAAGCAAAACAATTTGACAAAAACATTGAATATTAGGAAATTTCTGAAATACTCATCTTATAACATTATTGTATATTGAATTCTTATTACAACAGTCTCGCAATACATCTTATAAAACTAATGATTTTATCTTATATATTTCGTTACGTGTAGATGGCCTGTTATGTATTACTTACGTCGAGTATGAATTTATTCTTTAATTTAAAAATTTTAAATTGCTCTATTTTAATTTTGAAAAAAAAAATATAATCTTTTCGAAAAAAATTTAATTTTAATCCAAAAACAAAAATTTTTAATGCATATTTTTATGCAAATAAACTACATTTTCTGGAGAATTCCTTTTGTTGTCTTGGTATTATAACCAATTGCTAACATATCAATAACATCTACATATGTTATGACAGAAGCTTGAACGCTATAATTTTTATACATTTATTTGTCTTAAAAATTTTTAGTGCACACTTTTTAATATTTTTAGAGCACGTTTGTTTTTAAAATCATTTTTTGCATATAAAATACATTTTTTAGAGAATACCTTTTATTGTCCTGGTTATAATATTTTATTGCTAACATATCAATAACATCTATGTTGACAAATTCTATCTCTCTCTTTAAAATGTTAACTGTGGTCCAATATAAATCCATTTCGTAATAAATGCTTAAATATAAACTTGTGTACTAATGTTGAACATAAAGTGTCAAATTTATTGTTCACATTAAAAATTTGGCTCTGTAAATTAAATTAATTATTGAATTAACCATTGAATTATATATTGATTACATATGATTGGTTTAAATTCATAATCCATTTTTCGACATCATGAATACATTAAAAGACGTCATATAAAGAAAACAATAAAACATAAATTTGTTGCCAACTGTTTCACTTCGCCATGGTTAGCAACAAATTGTGCAGTACATTTAATGAAAGGTACTAAGGCGAATTCGCTTAATCAGCTGATTATATAAGCAAAATTGTTGCATACCCGTAGGAGTGTTAAACTCCATGTATACACAAATTAATGAATTCGCCGTATTATTGTTCTTATAGAACTGCTACCAACAGACGAATTCGGTCTACATTAGACAATTTTTTTTATACTGATAAAAATTTGACGTTTGTCTTGATAAAAAATTTTATTGTATAAACTGGACTTAATGGAAACTACACAAATAACACAGAGAAGAAAAATTCATATATTTGAAAATTTTTTTCATAAATATTATGAATCGAACATGACATTTTTTCCCAAACTTTTTTCATATATGTATATTATTGTATTGTACTTAATGATAATTTTGTGAAAAAACACATCTGCTGTGTTGTTCTGCCCCCAACATGTGACTAAAAATCATTAAAAACAAGAAATTCTGTAAAGAAAATGTCAAACATTTACAAATTGAAAATATAAATGAAAATTTAAACAATTTGTTTAAGTTTTCATGACTTTTGATTCATTTCAAAAAATGTAAAAAAGTGTTAATATTTAAGAAATAATTCTTAAACATTATGAACTAAAATCAATGAAAGTAAATTCTTACGAGTATATTTATGCACGAACTTTTTTCTGCGCAGAATTTTTTACAAACTTTAAAATTTTAATAAATGTATAAAAAGTGTAGAATGAATTTGTCATGCGGAATTACTTTAAAAACCAGTTAAGCACTTTTTTTAATACGACAATTGTTAAAATGTTTATTATTGTTAAAACGCTTTATTATTTAAGCAAGTACACTTATCATAGTGCCTACATTAGACAATTTTTTTATTAAGACAAACGTCAAACTTAACACGCATTTGTGGAAGATGGCAACAGTTGCATAAAAACAATACTGCGTATTCATTATTGTTTTTTATATATGCAGTTTGACAACTGTAACAACCAAAATAATAATCAGCTGTTTAACTAAGGTTACCTTGTATATATTCGCACTGATTTTGGCGTTTGTTTTGATAAAAATTTGCCTAATGTAGACACTAGGTTACAGTACATGACATTTGTAATCACAGGTAATTTTAAACTAAAAAATATCAGTGTTACTTAAACCACCAAATTTAAACAAAATAAATTTAAAGCTTTATCAGATTATAATCTAAGCTCCTGATTGAGTACAACAAGCGAAATTTTTTAAAATGAAATTTGTATGAAAAAATACTCAAAAAAAATTTAAAGAAAAGTATAATTTTGATATAATAAAATTAGGGAAAATTTAATTTTCATTCAATTTGATTTTTTTATGAATTGGCCCTAAGTTAAGCTCCCTGGGCAAATATAAAAATGGGAAGTGCGGTTTGCTTTTTTACAAAAATAAAAGAATATTTCATAAAAAACCGGTTAACTGACGGAAAAATCCGGCCTATCGAATAGCTAGAAAATAAAAATTATTCGAAAAAGACAGTTTTCTAAAAAGAAAAAACTGGTTTTTGAATACACTAGTTGAATCGAAATGTTCAACTCTCGATCAAGTTGATTCTATGCAAGAGAAATTTTCAGCAAGACAAACATCAAGTTTTTGTCTGAATTGCAGTTAGTTTTTATCTCTATCAATTAGAGGAAACTTCTGTCATAACAAATCATGTAAGAAGCATCAACAGCAATCAAAAATGCGTCTTTAACCACGCAACATCAAGACAGAGTTGTCAGAGCTCGAGCACTCATTAAAATTTATTTATTTATTTTGCATATTTTTTAACTACGCTAAAACATATTTGTTTAGCATTGCTCGCGGTCCTCATCTAACATAAAATATTTAACATTAACACTACATCATGTTAATGATAAATGTAAACCATTCAAGTTGATATTATTGTTAAATTTTTAAATGTTCAAAACCGGTTGTTAAAACAAATGTTAAAAGAACCATGTTTAAACATGAAGCATCACACGCAATGTTTTTTACTAACACAAAGGAATTACTGCATGAGCGTGGAAGGCATAGAGTAACATATAGAGGCGAATCTCTCGATTGACAATTGAAAAAAAAAATGTTGTTTTGTAAAAAAATGTGTTTTTATTTTCTTTTAGCAACAAGAAATGTATTTTATTACATGTATTTTGTTGTTGTATGAGTTACACTACGTCCATACTAGCCTTTTTCTTGTTCACATAAGAACAAAACGTCGGCAGAGCAAAACACGCATTTTTTCGTTTTGTTTTTAGTGGGTAGAACATTTGCCGAACAAATCATAATTATTTGTCTACCGTCAGTGTCACTTCGATACTTTTACATTCAAAAATTACGTCTGATGGCAGACATGTTTGCTCGAACAATTGTGCGAACAACGGTGTGCGAACAAGAACAAAACATCAACAAGTTGGGTCCACTCTATCCAAATGTATGTGCGGTTAATATTTTTTTCAATGTGCGAACAATACTTATATTTTTGACAATTCGTTTTGTCCCTTTTTGCTCTCAGTGGAAGGCAGCAACAAAACAATGAGAAAACAAGAAATTCACATTAATGCATGGACGCCATAATGAAAACGTTGAAATTTGAGCAGAAAATTTTACCATGATGTTTTAACGTCATCTCTATGGAAGACTACCCGTTATGTTTCAACATTTATTGTTAAATAAATTTATCATTTTGTGAAATGCAAGAGAATTTCAAAATTTCGCAAATAAAAATATTAGATACACACTTTTGCTATTGAATAAGGTAGACACATAATTCTTTCTAATTTTCTCAGTATTTAAGATATTTACTTATGGAAATTTGTCAAATATACATATACGAAGTAAACTATATACTTCGTATACATTAAAAATTTTAGATTGCATTCCGATTTCATCACACGTATCATTTTGTGGAATGCAATAGAATTTAAAAATTTCTAAAATAAGAATATTAGGCAGACACTTTCGCTATTGAGTAATGTGGACACGCCAAATTATTTTTTTTTCTCGGAAAACATTCAAACTTTTAAGTAACAATCCGATTTCATTGAAATAAGAAACATAGAGAAGTTGATTATATCTTCTTTTAAACTCACAATTAATTTTTTTTAAGTTTCAATGCATTTTGATGATTTATTTGTTAGGTTTTTTTCTGTTTAAAATTTTTAATAAAACACCAAGACAATTTTCCTTACAAAAAATATTTTTTTAAATCAAGTTGAAATTCATTCCCATACACTTCGATACAAGGCAAATTAAAGCAGGTGACTGCAATTTTGCAACCACAACAACACGGCAAATTCGCAAATGAATTTTGTTTTTATAAAAATACTCGCCGAACTGTCAAAGAATGTTTTGACATTTCAGGATATTGTTTACAGTCAAAGGGAATTGAAAAAGGTGACCCCACATATTCATCTGATTACTTGTTTTAGTACTTAGAAATTTTAAACTGCATCTGAGCACAATTTTTGCATACCACCTCAAGTGTCAAACTCCATATATAAAAAAAATTAATGAATTCGCCGTATTGTTGTTTTTGCAGAACTGCTGCCACTTGTTTAATTTTTCCATGCTTGATATTTGAAAAAGTTGATGAATTCGCCGTGTTGGTGTTTTTGTAGAATTGCTATCAGCCCGTCTAGACGTAATATAATATGTAAGATTTTTGTGTCAGAGAGTGTCAAATTCGCTCTCTGAGAGAATTATTTCACGTGTAGATTCAAATATTAGCATTATAAGATGTATTATGAGACTGTTGTGATGGATTTCTCTACACAACCATCTTATAAGATGAACTGCCAAAAAATACACATATACGAAAGTTTATTTGTGTATTTGCATATGTATTTCGGAAATTACTAAAAAAAAATGTTTTTTTGTAAAATTTTTTCCTTTTAGTGTTTGTTTTACATTAAAAAAAACATTTTTATAAGAATTGTGCTAAAAAAGTGCAAATTTCTTAAATAAAAAGGATATGTTTACTCTGTGACTGATTGAAAATAATGATATCTTATAGGATTTATTAGAATATGTGTACACCTTATTTAAGATTTAACATGATATAAACAAAATGGTTACTCTCCTCTGCCGATGTTATTTCACTTATTATATCAGCGTTAATCTCAGTTGTAGACCTGGGGTAAAGGCCCAACCAGTCACCAAAAAATCGTCGTATTGCAAATAACCAAAGAACAGGGTTGTTTTCACAATGAATGTTCAAAAACATATGATACATTTACTTTTGTTGAAGGTTTGTACGAAATGTTTCACGCTTCTTTTTTTCATTCTACGTTGCGTCGCAAAGTTAACTGGTTGGGTCTTGACATTTGTTTTATTTCGCCAATAGTAAAAGCTTTGTAAATTCAAATCTTGTAAATTGAATAATTAACACTTTTATTAATATTTATTTTCAATGTATACATGTTGAAATGAAACAATTAGCAGTTGTTCATCAACAACAAAAATACGGCGAATTCATCAATGTATTTTGCTTTTTTATAAATTCTCTATGAACTTTCAAAAAATAATAAAATTCTTGAAATCATGTCTTATAAATTAAATCATTAATGAAGTTACTACTTTATATTAATATTGATTTTTTCATTCAGTTGTAACCACTTTCAAAACAAAATTTAATTAGCGGACATAAGAAATGTGTAACATAAACAACTTTTGACATATGTAGGGTATGACGCCAATAAGAAAATAAATTTTGTACATGCAAATGTATAAATTCATTAGCAATTTTTGCAAAGCATTTTTCTATAAAAAGTTAAAAATTATATTGCCAATGGAATCGGCCTTTACTACACGTGAACATTATATTATGACATACGTCTTTCTTTCCAATACGAATCGCTACTCCAAAATCTAACATTTAATCAAAATAAAAGCAAAAGAGCAACCTACCAAATAATATTATCAAAAACAGAAAAGTTACACAGAGGCTACACTTCGTCGTCTCGACGACGCATCCTTTGAAAAAACCTACTTAGACATTTTAAATTATGTTGTGCAAACGCATATAGAAACATTTCCACAAAAATGTAAACTATACGAAAAATTAAATAAAAATAATAAGAAATACTAATGAAATTCGTAATACTTGTAATATCTATTAAAATTATTAATGCTTATATTGTTATAAACAGCAAACTTCCTTAAAAATTACAAAAAACATGAAGCAAAACATTTCTATATGTTGCTCACCAGTGTAGACAGGGCTTTATAGGAGTAAAGTTCGTAACCGGTAGTGAAAAGTGAACGCCGTTAGAAATTTATCAGGAAAAAAGTAAACAATCTGGCAACAATAATTGCTATATATGCAACGTTGACTTTGCAGACATGACTCCGAACTACACGCGGGATTAAAAGCAGTCCTCATAATATGTGGTGCATACTTAAATGAGATTTAGACCTAGTTCCCGATATTTTAAGCCCGGAAAAACGAATTTATATTCCTAATTTTTTGCAAGAATTCAGAATAATTGATTAAAAGTGAAGAATTTTTCTGTCCCCAAAGTTTGCGCTAGGCATAAATATATATGTATATTTATATATGTATATTTATATTTATATATATATATTTATATATATGGTGCCTATAAACGTAATCTATGATAGTTTAATTTTATGTTTACATTTTTGTAGTTTGGAAAATAGATTATTTTTGTAAGTATAAATGTGAAAATATGAAATCGTAAATTTTATTACTTGTCGGTAAGGTGGTGAAGGATATAAAAGATTCGGCGGAGTCGAATATAGCTGTCTAACTTCTTAAGTATAAATATGAAAATATTAAGGCATACTATTTCTTTTTATTTGTTGGTTAAATGGTGAAGGGTATAAAAGTTTCGCTATAGCCGAATATTGCGTTCTAACCTATTAAATTACGAAATAACGATAGAATTTATTAAAGTTTTAGTTTATAAAATTTAAGTTTAATTAATAAAAATTTAAAAATTACTAAATACATTTACATACATATGCATACTATTACTTCTTAAGTATTTCTAAATATCTCGGATTAATATGCTTTATATTTATTAACTTAAAATAAAAGGGGTTTCTAAAATTTAATTTTAATTCATGTTTAGCAAAATGTCAAATCAAAATACCACCACCATTCAATGAATGCTTGATTAAACTCCAATAATCAACATAACTGAACACACCAAAATGAACTCTATGAATGATTTGGAAAGATTTAAGGTCAACCTTAATTACCTTAATAAGCTTCAATACTTTTATCGTATTATGCTTCACAAAATTTCTTTCCAATATTCAAATACGAACATAAAAAAGAATGAAGGGGATGTAGATAGTATGTAAATTGTCTGAAAGAAGGCATGCAGGTGGTGTTTTTTTTTTTTTTTTGCTGTTCTGTTTATTCTACTTATTCTCATCACAACTACATTCGAATGTTTTTCTTTTATTTGGGAAATGTGTGTTTTCACTTAAATGGTCAATATCTTTGTGGTCCATGAAAAAAGGACAATTTTCATATGTATTGTTGCCACTTATTATTGTCACTCTGCTGACACACATACTTTTCGTATTCCTGTTAAACATGCATGAAACATTTATTCCAATTGAACATTTCAGCCATACGTTACAACACAATATTACGTTTACGGTATTTTAAATATTTTATATTTATGAATATAAGCAGTATAAAAAAACTTGCCCAACGGATAGACAAGCCATCCATACAACTAACCCAACATACTGACCGGTTGGCTAACCGTTTGTCCTTTTGCCATTATCAAATATACACTTCGTCATCATTGCCTTCCGGAGTATTTTTGCTTTAATAGTTGTTACCCACATGGAGTCGCAACGATTTTTTCTTTGCAAAAGCGTTACCAGATTATTCAAATAGCAATAGGAAATTCTTAATTCTTTAATATCATGATTTTAAAGAATTAGAATTTGTAACTTGTCAATAGAAAACCTGTACCTGTGTTCTGTAACTTTGTGAAAACTTTATTTCGAAAAATTTATGCTTGTCCTATTTAGAACAGGGTGATCAATAATAAATTGACTGATTTTTGCTGACATTAAAAGTTCTGTTAAAAAACTTGATAAGTAATAGAATTTTAAAATTACTTTCGCTTCGAAAACTTTTACAAGTTAGAAAATACGGGTACTTCATGGGTTAATTTTCAAAATTACTTTTTTACTTTAACTAGCCCATTTGAATAGTTATGCCAGAATTCAAATCAATCATGCAAAATATGGTAATAAAAAAGGCACATTTAAATATTCACAAAAAAGTGGAAATTTGTGTTTGAAAAAGCGCAAGAAAATGAGAAAATGTGCCAAAAGTGGTATGAATATCTCTAGAAAATTAGTAAAATTCATGGTTTTTCTAATATCGCTCATTTGCTGCAAGGACGTCATAACCATGGAAAAGTTAACTAGAACACCCAACGCTCTCTCAAAAAATATATACCAGCTCTCAAAAAACAAACTCTTTGTATGTGTTAGTATAATTTTTTAAAGAACTATTTTATATATGTGAAGAGAGTAATTTTGTTTTGATGAACGAACTAAAAGAGTTGGTTTTCTAAAATTTATAATTTTTTAATTTTTCAAGAGACGCGTTTTTAGTTTTCAAATCGATATAGTTACTATGATTCAATTTTTCACTTTTCTAGATAACTTAACAATCTTGTTGGCTACACAAAGCAGACGAATAACTAAAATAACACATTGCTGCAATTAATACGCAATAGATTATTTAATAAGAACAGAATGCTTTTATCGCAATCCAGTGCGACATTACCAGCTAATAAACCACCTTATTTACTTTGCATTTGTTATGTTAACTCAAAATTTGCGTTTTTTGACTTTTTCAGTTTTTTTTATTAAAAACTATAATGTGTGTAAATACTTTTGAAAATGAAAGTACAAAATTTCAGCAATTACCATAATCTACCCTACATATATCAGCATTACAACAATAAAAAAAGTTATTTCAAAATATTTTATAATAATAGAAATAATCTAATTTTTTTTTTGCAAATTTAAAAAAAATCTATAATATCTAAATAATATGACTATGGCTATATACATTATTGTGGGTCAAATTGTTCTGGTGAGAAAAAAGCGAAAAGACGTATAGCTAAAACGAAATCTACTCAAAATTCTATGAAAATTACCCTAAGAAACTTGGGGTCAAAAGTTGAAACCTATCTCCCGCATAGTAGAGTATCCCGAGAAACTCCTTTTTTAAGATTCTGATAAAGGAAGACCACTCAAATGACGGGCATCATTGTTACCAGTAGATGAGAACAAAAAGAGGCAAAATGCTTTATAGTTTTTTAAAGATATTGTAATAAATCATAGAACGACTGCCAGCCAGATGACTCAAGAAAAACCGCCCAAAAAATCCTCATACAAATTTGTTTTATATTTCTAATTAAAATTTACTCAATATTTTGAAGTGTCATTCTTGAATTTTTTTTGTTTTTATTAATAATTTCCAATTTTTTCGTGATATTTTGCATATATAAAATTCTTTAAAATTATGTTCATAAATAGTTTCTATATCTAATGAAATATATTAAAAAATAACAAATTCCTAGGGTGTGGAATATCACACTTCCTCAATTATTTCCACCGGTATTGCCATTTTTGTGGGTCGGTAAATACTTAATAATACAAGCAATAGATACTTTATAATATTTAGATCAAGCCACTGCGCTGGTGTCTCCATTATCTTTACTTTATTCCAGACCAAGGAGTTCTTCATATGCTGAGATGGATGCTTAGGATCATTCTCCTGTATAAATTCCCGTACTATAGGAATAAAAAACGTGCATCGGATCTTACGCTTATTTATTGAGAAATAGGAAGTTATATATATATAAAAAAACACTAATAATTTCGTTTCAATTATTTTGTATGTACATAAGTATGTTAACATATAAATTAAAAGAAATGTTAAAATTTAAACAAAATTTTATGTAGATGTTAAGAGTAAAGTTATATCAATTTGATGTCGAACAAAAATGCGTAAAAAAGAAAAAATAAAATTATATGAAATTTTTAAATTATTTTCGAATGATTTTTATGCAATTTTTTTTTTTACTAATTTTCTTTCGACTTCGAGAAATAGACAATTAAATAATTTTGTTATGTTTTAAAGTTTTGCTCTAAATTTTAAAATTATATTTATTACTTTCGCCCATAATATATTATTTAAAAATTTTTTGATATATACTGAACTTGATATAAAGCATTTTTATGATCGCATTGAAATTGATTTCTAAAATTTTGGGTTTACCAAGTTTATTTTGAGCAAAAAATCCTGACAAGAATTCAAAAACATTTCAGAATATTCCTATAATGGGTACATAAGAGAAAACAATATTAATAAATAAATAAATAGCTAGGACCAAAACAAAATTGCTAAAACTTCCCGGTGAATACAATCTAGCAAATTTTTTATAGCTAGATTGAAAGGAAATAGCTACATATAGCCGGAAAATGACTAAATATGCAACATTGATGCGCATTGACGAGCAGAATACAGGAAAATAAAATATGAAATTAGTTCCCCACCAACGATTAGGCAATGAAAAAGTTTAGATTTTTTTCCCGAAATGGATCTAAAAAATTCGCAATTTTAAGTTTGTTATGAAAAAGATACTTTTATTTTTTTAACTATGGGATTTTGATTCCCTAGAGAATTATTTAGTATAATTTTCCGAATTTTCATGCCTCTCAGCGGGAAGTTTTATTAGAATTCTTCATAGACTATATTTTAGATATGCATCCTTTAACAAAAACAATTGGTACACCATAATATACATACTTCTATAGTCATATTTGTTACTTAAGGTTTGTCTTCCAATTCTGAACGAAGTGTCTAAAAATGTAAAAAAAAAAATCAGTCAGCAAAAAGTTAATCAAAAATAGTCTTTTTTTAAGAAAACTAATTGTTGTCATATTATTAAATATATACTAAACCTGTTTCCAAAGAGTATTTGATTATAGAAACATATATATATATATATATATCTAGTATTTTTTACCTAAATTTACAAGGTATCAATTTTTTCATATTCATAAATATATTCATAAATCCTTGTTATTTTAGGGATATATTTAGTGTATAGCATCGATTACAAGAACTTAAAAATATTTGTGGCAACACTTTTAATATTTACGAAATATTTATATCCTGTTGGCAGCTGTTGTAAGGCGATTTTTGTGTCATTTTTACCACCACTATACAATGATATTTTCATTTACGCAAAAACCTTATTCACTGAATGATAAATTTCAATGCTTTCGTAGTACAAGTACAAGGGTGGCGGATTGATAGAAACACCAAAAAGATGATATATGAAATTACTTTGTAAACCATCGGAAAAACGATGAAGTGAATAGGCCTTCTTAAAAGCCTCATTTAGCAAGAAATAATGCATTTTAGGATTTCTAGAGAGCCCTCTAGGGAAGACTTCCAAGATTTCATACCTACATATGTTCACACAAAAAATATTTAATAAGCCACGCTTCTAATAACGACAAGAGGACCATTTTATTAAAAAAATTAATTTTTAAAGCAAGATTTCCCTGAACTGGGATTTTCGGTATTTCTGAACAAAAAATTGGGAATCTATTTATGTTTTTGCTTTTAGTATAAGTGCACAGCAGTTTCAACAAGTTTTTTTTAATAGTTCTGTGTAACTTTTGAACTGTAAAATATATTTCAATGAAATTTCACATAGTTATTGCTGAGATATTTTCCAACTGTTTTGGAGGATGTTTCTAGCTGGCCTCGGGGTGACCCGCGAAATAGGTCACCTCGGATATTAGTAATTTATTAGCTTTAGTTTTTTATTGCTTAAAATAACTATTGTTAATAAGAAACATAAAAAGTATATTTTATTTATTTCAGTACATTTCATTTTATTTCAACAAAATATTCATTACACCGCATGTATCAAGAACCTCCCGAATATCATAATTTATGTATTTACATTATTTTTAGTATTCCACATATGTTAGAGCAGTATCGGAAAACAATAAAAGATAATTCGAAATTCTTGGTTTTGATATATTTTCGAACTTTTCTAGTATTAAATAGTTGAATGTGCCTCGTGTGCCTCTTCTGTTAATTCACCTCAAATATCAATGCGCTACCACTAGGTAAATTAACAGAAGTCTTAAAATATTTTGTGAATAGTGGGCGTTAATTCCTTCCACTCATACAATAATTAATTAAATAATTAATTAAAAATTAAAATTAATTTAAATTTTTCTGCATTTATAAGATGTTTGCATGATATCTTCGAAGAAGTTCCACATCAATTCCAGTAATTTGAGAACTGATTTCATAGTTTTCAAAGAATATCCCTGCGGTGTTGCTCTCATTTGTTCACCCATAGCCGACGATTGGTTCATTTATATTTAATTTGCCTTTTTTCATCTGCTCTCATTTCCATAAGTTCATTGTTGTTCCTAACACTTTTTTTGGTGGTTACCGGGCATAGTTACTAACTTCTTGTTCCTTTTCTAGAGCTTCATTTATATATCCTCCCACCTCACGTATGGCCTTCAAATTATGTTCGGTACGAGTTAACAATTCATTTATAAAATAGCCGCGCAGAAGATTGACTTTGGTTTGATTTTTAAGAGCCCTAGCATGCATATCTTCCAACTCGCAACCTAATTATGGACCCATTTTTAATTCTGCGATGACTTTAAGAAAATTACATTCACGATTTCGTAACTGTATCAAATTCTCTAAGTTGGCTCATCTTTGTTTTTCTAATAATAAAAACTCCGTATGCAAAGAGTCACTTGTCAAACAATCACAAATAATTTGTCTACATTATAGACGCTTGGATAATTTGGTTTTGTGAAACAGGAAACAAGAAATAATACAGTATCGTAAATTGACGTAGAGATTAACAATTCAATCGTAACAAATTTGGAAATTTAAAAGTAATTATGGACGATGAAAAACTTATTTTACTGGTGAAGAAAAGGGATGAAAATTACAACAAATCGAATCAACTTTTTAAATACATTGATAATAAGATAGAAGCATGGAATGGGAGTACCTGGTACGTGTATTTAAATTTTGTTATCGTAAATATATTGTCTGCAGCATTAATCCGTTTTTTAATATAAACGATTTTTGTTTAACGTAGCGGAAGATTGTCAAAGGAGGCGTACTTCTTTAAGGGACCGCTACACGCGAGAATGCAGAAAGAATAATCAAGGGCTTGACAACGATGGAAAATCACACATTTGGCCCTTTTTTGAGATTATGAAATTCTTAAAGCCTCATATAGCACCTAGACCGTAAGTAAAGTAATAAATTACATGAATACCTTTTACAACAAATACATATTTCAGACACCGAGCGGGGAGAATAACAAGAATGTCTATTCCACCATCATTAATGCGTAAGCGTTCATCAATATCTTCTTCTAAACCAGTTGAATCACCGAGAACTTCACCTGAACCGGTTCATTCACCAAAAGCTTCCCCTGCACCATCTCCAGCAGCGTCACCAGTGAACTGTCAGGAATTTACACAAATATTCGACGATCCACTGATCGATCCTTCATTTCTGCGTAAAAAGCGTAAAATTTCAACAAATCCTGATGTAGATAAAAGCTTTTGCGAAGCAGTGGAAACTTTAAAAAAAGCTTGTAAACAGAATGAAGGTAGAAATGCTAATCCTGAAGTTTATGCATTTGGGGAAATAATTGTGTCAACAATATGTAAAATGAACAGTCGTAACCAAATGAAGGCCATGCAACAAGTAACGGATATAGTGATGTGAATAAAATTGGAAGAAGATGATTTAATGGAACAAGTTGCGTATTCAACAATTTAAAACACATTTTCTAGTTTTTATGTTTATTAAATTTTTTAAGGATGAAATAAATTTTATTTTTATTTACCAGATTTCACGCTATGTTAATTTCAATAATAAATAAACATATATGTATATGTATATATATATATATATATATATATATATCTTGTTCCAGATCATACGAAATATGAAGCAGGTATTCCAAAAACCGTATACGGGAATGTAGGTTACATATACCAAAGTTTATGGCATCTTTATTAATATTTGTAGAGCTCTCTGCAGTTTGTGTCCAAGCTGAATCAATATTCGTAATGGCATTGCATACCTTACCATCAATCATTGTTAATTAAAGTTCAAAGTGTACTTTGACATAATCAGCCCAAAATTTTTTTTCTCGAGAAAAAATTTCCCCAATCATAAATTCCCCGGGAATGAAAAATAAGGGAGAGGGAATTTTCGAAGTCAGCTGTTTTGCTTATTGGCATTTAATTTTTTTATTTACAAATGCTAATCGAAGAATTTATTTCATTTTTGTAACAATAAAAAAAGAAAGCAATTTAAAATATATAGTATTACTTTTCGGATGCTTACGGGAAGTATGTCATTTGTAGAAGATGAGCAACAATTAAGAAATCAAAAGATCGAAAGAAGAAATTTTCGCGATGTGTCTAACTCGCTTGAGTTGCCACAATCATTGTAAGTATATGCAGATATATTTTTCTTGATTTAAATAATTTTTTGTCTTCTTTTTAATGGTAGGTTTCAAAAATACTACCGGGTAAATAAACCTGCTTTCCGTTATTTATTGAAAGTGCTTATAGAGCACTCTCAACTGGCCAAAAAGCAATTCGCTATTCCTCCGGAAATCAAGCTTAGTGGGGGCTTGCGTGTTTTTGCCGAAGGTGGATACCAAACTGGTATTGACAAAGATTTCGACGTGCATTTAGCACAGTCTACTTTTTGTATGGTACTGAAAGATGTTATTCATATTTTTGAAACCCACCTTTGCCCGATTTGGATAAATGTTCCGAAAACAGCAGAAGAAAAACGGAAAATTGCACTGAACTTTTATAAGAAGCACAATATTCCTGGAGTTATCGGTTGCATCTATGGAACCCATGTGCAAATAATTGCTCCATCTACTAATAAATATCTTTTCCACAACAGGAAAGTAAAATTTGGTTTAAATGTTATGCTGGTAAATATGAATATACACTAAGATTTTTTAGGTTCACTTTCAGCGAAAGAATTTAGTTAATTTAATATAAACGGTCTAATAGCTCTGAAAGAAAATATAAAAAGTGAAGCAAAAACCCTTTGTGTAAATTTTAACTAATCTTTTCTTTTGCAATTGTTAAACTGTTGAATGTTCATAGGTTTGTAACGACGAGTTAAAAATCCGTTATGTTGATCCCTCCAACACGAACGCATGCCACGACTCAAGACGAAGTAGTAGCACCAGTATTAAACCAATATTCAGCTACAGCTGAAACTATAAGAGCTAATATTGGCTATAAAATTTTATAATTTGTGTTTGTAAACAAATTTCGCTAACCATTTATTTTTAATTTTTGTTTATTAAAAAGTATAATAAAAGTTCTTTAAATATAAAAACGAACCAAAAAATTAAATTTATTTATAAAAAAACAATTCCTAGGAAGACAGGTACACCGCATATTGCATATTTACATTATGGCTTAAAGATATGACTTCTAGTTTTATATTTTTATGAAACAAAAATATTTCACAACTGACTTATTTTTTATATTTTCGTAGCTCAATTTTCAATCTGTTTTTCTCTAATTTATCTTTGACTTCTTTAACTCTTTGTTTTTCCATAAAAGCATTGTGCCGCCGCAATTCTTCAATTTCCTCCCTTTTAAGATTCTTCATTTTTTTTAAAAATGTTTCTCGTTATTCTCGTTAATTTTTTCGAGGGACCGATAAATTCTTTTTGCATTTTGTTGCTGCTCCTTTTGATTTTCTACTATCACTTTCATCGTTTGTACTAATTCTTTTTCAATCACAGCTTGAAGGGCATCATAAGAACTTTTGTGCACATCCAATTTTTGGATCTTTGGAATTTTTGGACGAGTTGAGGATGGTAGCACACTTGCAGTTGACATATTCCCTGGAGACGTATTTTCTGGAATCTCCTTTGGTTCTTCTAGTTCCTGCATCACTATATCCTCCAAAAAAATGTATGTAATGTAGAGTTAAGTCCATAGGGCTTCGCTGCCACACCTTCGACTGCAGATTTCATTCTAACGAGGTTGTAAATAGCTTCCTCTATAGGAGAAAACTTTACTTCGGGCTTGTTCCAGTACTTTTTTTGTCTCGTAGATTTTGAGCAACCTTTTGCCGAACATATTTTTTTTTGATCTGCCCACACCTAAATATATAAAAAAATACGTATAAGTGATTGTTTTGTTTTAGTTTTTTTTTTTACTAAGAACAAATCTTTTTCCACCCAGCAATACATTTCTTGGGAGGACCCAAAGAATTAACTCCGTTTGAACATTTCTCCCAAATAGTATAAGTGCCTCCTTCCTACCTTTATGAAATCCGCAAGCAATATCAGCGTTGGCTTCCATTAACATCAGCAAGCTCTGTAATTGTTGCTGAATAGCCATATATTTCAATGAAAACCGGACTTAAATTTTCAATTGATTTCTTTTATATATTGAAACCTTGTTGCTCTGTTGGTATATATTTTATCTTCCAAACATATTTAGTAGCATTAGTTGACGTAGATGATTCATTCGAATCCATTTTTAATCGTATTGGAGCCAGCGATGCCATCAAAACACTTTTGCAGTAAATGAATCTTTAACTTCAGATTCGGATTGCGTGGACAGTATTTCCGACAGTCCACATTTTTTTGATTTCTGCAACAGATAATCATACTGGTTTAATGGTAGTCCTGCATGAGTGGTTTTTCAATTGAAACTTCCATACGCATTTATTTACTGCCTTCATTTTTGTTTCAAATAATTTGAAAAAATTTTCAACTTCCAATTCCAATTCTCCAGTAACAAATGTTGAATTCGTTTGCGCTTCAATAAAATATATTAAAGTATTTACATATTCAGCTCTATTCCTTTTAAGCATTTCCTAGATAACGAGCACAAAGCTTTATATGTCAATATTATCGTCATTGTGGTAAAAATGTTAATAACATAGTGTCTACACTATATAAAATTTAATCAAGACAATAAAGTCAAAATCAGTGGGAATCTATATAACATGACCTCAGTTAAACAGCTTATTACTATTTTTGGTTGTTACAGCCGTCACACTGCATATATAAAAAAACATTAATGAATTTGCCTTATTGTTTTTTTTTTTTGCAACTGTTTCCATTTTGCATAAATTCACGTTGATTTTCACGTTTGCCTTCATAAAAAATTGTCTAGTATAGACACTATGCAATACCAATAAAACAAGAGCTTTTTTTGTAGACTGAAAAACGTTTTCTAGGTACATATAATATTTATATTTTTATATAATTCCACAGGTATATAATATATTCACAGGTATATAATATATCTAATTAATTGACCTGCATAGACTGAAATTAAGCCCACCACTTAAAAAAAACTTAAAAAAACATGCAAAAAATGGGTCAAAATTTTACTTCGGTCTAAATATCCCTTAAAGTAAAAGAGATATTCCACACATATAAACATATTTTTTGTAAAGAATTATAAGGAATATTTATGTGTGAAACTTTTTTTCAATCAAATCATAAATGAAATTTGGCGATTTTTTAAAAAATTTTCATACCCGAGGTGACGAATTTTTGAGGTTCAACCTCTATCCCCCAGACCTTCTTGTGCTCCTCCAAATCAATTGGAAATATAACCTCGAATTCGTCAGCGTTAGAGCTAAAACTAGTTATTCTTCAACCTACTCGCAATATTTTTAACTGGTGAACTTAACATGGGTTTTTCATTGCAGGTAACCATTTGCATTACTATTCACTAGTAGTTTGGATGGTTCTGTGAAGCTAAATATATCATTATAAATAATCAACTGGCACAAACTGCATAACAATTCAGTAGTAATTTTGAATGTAATATGATGCTACACATTGTATTGTTCGTAATAAACTATCACTCACTACCAGCACAGCAAATCACTAATATTTTCAGTAGAACGAAAACAATATTAATTGGGACGAAAAAGTTAAAAAAAATAATAAATAAATAAAAATAAATGATTTAAACTATTTTTTCTAATTATTTTTTACTTATTTAAATTAATTGCATTAATTTCCCTTATAGTTATAGTATTTTGCAAATATTTTTATTTCTGATGTATTATTTTGATTAAATTTTTTCTCTATCGATATCTTCAGCTGGGCTTAAACTTTTAATCGTTTGGTTTGTATGCGTGCGCATTAATCACTTGGCTATTGATCTCTTTATTTAACATTCTGCTATGTGCTGTTCTCAATTTCATGTGAATATTTGTTTTAGTTTATGCATCATCCGTGCCAAAAGCGTATAGTAAAACACAAGCGATGATTTTCTTTCTGCATTACATGTAGTTAGCGTAACTTAAATATTACTTTGTTATATTTATATTATTTATTTATTTATATTATTTATTTTATTTATGCGTTTGTGCTGATGTTTGTAACGCACAAAAATATCATTTATGTTTACCAATCAATACAGAATCACTTTACGAGTCGATTTAATGATGTTCGTATGGCTGGCTGTATATGTAAACCTTGCTAATGAAGTACTAGTCGCAATTTGAAAGATGAGTTTATGAAATTTGGAACATACATTGGTCCCTATTGCTATAATCGTTCATAAATTTCTTTTTAATTATCTTACCAAAAATGGGGCTTAAAAATAATTAAGGTACTACAAATTAATTTTTTAAATTATTTTTTGATTTCACTTAAAAAATTAGTAACAAAAAACTTAGAATGTATGTTAATGCAAAAAACATTTAATTCTGTGACTTTATTCCAGTTTATTGAACTCATTAACTTTTGTTTATTGAAAATCGCTGACGTATTTCGAGACAGTAAGAAATTTGTTTATTGCATATGGAAGCAAAACTTAACCAATATTATTGACAAGCATATTTTACGATAAATTTAAGCTATAGTTAAATTTTTAAGTAAATGTTTGTTTCAGTTTATAATTAAGAATGAAGTGTAAAGTGCTCTCAAAAAAAAAAAAATAAATAAAAAAATTAATACTAATAAAAATAAAAATACTTAAAAAGAAAAAAAATATAAACACTCAAGTGTTTAAGTTGTACATTAAATTTTTTTCATTATAATTTTATTAGTTTAATGCCATTTTCCTATATACGCAATTAAACTAATGAACTTATTGTTGTAATGAATTCGTTTTGATGAACCTTTGTATCTTCTCAGGCTTTTGTAGTTTTATCTCCGTTATTGTCATTATGGTTTCATTTTGTGTATTTCTTGCTAAAAATTTACGGGCCATGTGCCCTTACAGATTCTCCATTGGATTTAAATTCGGAGTGCAAGCCGTCCCGTCCAATAGTAGAATACTATGTTGATTAAACCACGATTTAGATTAGTTTGAGTCATGGATTGCAGCGTTATCCTGTTGGAATATGCAATCTTCATTCATTTTTTCATCCATAAATGAGAAAAGCGCATCTTCCAACAGTTTATTATAAATTCCACTGTTCATTTTAGTTTAGAACATATTTTTGATTTTCTTGCAGCTGAAAAGACTGGTTAAATCATAACAAAGGCTGCCTAAACCAGACATATGAATTTCGTTCGACCTCAAATCATACCAATATGAATCGGGACCGTCCAATTCTTTTCATCAGAAAAGATTACTTTATTCCATTCATCTATCTATTTCATGTATTTGCGCGCACATTTTAAACGATTTTCCTTATGATGCTGTTTTAACATTGGCTTACATTTTGGTTTCTTCCATTTTATGTTACCGTCTGTTCGCAAAATGTCTGCAACACGTTTGGAAGTGACAGGAAGGTCAAGTATACATTTTATTTGTATAGTATTTAATTTAATGCGGATGGCTTCTTCTTTTATTTTATTAATTTGCCTTTTCGTTAATTTTGATTACCTTCTGTTGGTTTCCGCACTCCGTATTTCTGCCCTTTCTAAGAAAGCTTCGAATAACTCCTTCCGTACGATTAAATTTTTGTCCAGTTTCTCTGTTAGAAAAGCCTTTATCACGAAAAAATTTAATTTGAATTTTTTCCTAGTCTGTAGGAAAAGTTCTTTGAGCATCCTTTAAGCTGGTGAAATTTCCCAATTAAAACAAAAATATTTCCAATAAACGGAAATGTTGTCCTCAGAAAATTACCTTAAGAGAAACAAACAACTAAAACTGTAACAAAATTTTAATATTTTCTTGTTTTTTTTGTAATCTCTGGAAGGCCAATTATTGCATTACATTTGAGTAATAAAATAAATTGACAAATGTAATGAATTAGTACATATTCATGTAAATTTCTGAAGTCTTTTGTGCAGCAAAAAAATGCAGTCATTTTGTTGGATACAAAAACCTATTCTATGGTACCATAATAGGAAATGGCACCTCATACCATTATTCCGCCCTCTCGGCTGTGTCTGCGGCTCAAAAATTATTCCTCCTTATTTAGGTCATGGAAGTAATAGTTATATCCGTCGGGACCATCAATATTTAACCTTTTTCATCGGAAAATATTTTTGGCAAACTGTAGACGTTTTGATTTGCGTTTTTCATTAAGTGGTGGTTTTTTCGCAGTTTTCGTCGGACTATGTATGGGCACGACTTTAAAATACGGTGCACAGTTCTTAGACTGGCACTGACTCCACTTTTTTCACGTATTTTTGATACCGACATGGCAGAATTTGATGCAATTCTAATAATTTTTAGTGTTTCTTTTGGAGTTGTTGCCATTTTCTTCCGCTCTTCCATGTTTTTTCCATATCTTTCCACGTTATTTAAATAATTATCCACAACTGTCTTTTTTCTATTATAGTTTTTGGCTATTTGGACCGGATTCTGACCCTGAGATTTCAAAATCAGAATTTTTTCTTTTTCAGAATTATTAAGAGCCTTACCACGTCCAATTTTAAATAAAAACTATTTAAAAACTATCAAATTAAAAATTCTCTAGCAGTTTATGTTGAAAGAAATTCATATCATAGCCTTCCTGATTAATATTAAAAGAATTCCCTATTCAAGTGACACACGAAATAGTACCACAGAAATACATGTCTCTAAATAAATGCATAATTTTAGTATAACAAAATATGTATATTTTTTATTTCTTCAGGAAACTAAAGTCAACACTTTGAAATTTGGTTGCGCAAAAAATTATTTTTTTCTGAACTTTAGTTTAGGAGATATACTTAATTAAAGTTAAAAAAATGTAATTCCTTATTCAAGTGGCAGGCAGTGTATATGTAGTTACCGCACGACATGTTTTTGAACGCAAAGCCAACATCGACATCCCATCTGCAATACCTAGAAGTAATTTTGTGTCAACAGTTAACTTTTTCTCTGCATTACATGTAACTAGTTGTGTAACTATGGAGCAAATTTAATATATATTTATATTAGAGTAATTAATTATTTAAGACATCAATCAATTCAATCATTTTTTGCAAATTGGTCACTAACTGCATTATATTTCTATAGTGAATTCACTAAGTTCACAATTATAACAAATTCGCATATATTAAAGTAAATTTCTGAAGTCTTTTGGCGACTTATTGCATTGCATTTAATAGTGAATTCACGAATTCCTAAATAATCAAAATTCAATAACTTTTTTTTTTTTTGCCAATTAGCCACTAACTGCATTATATTTCAATATTGAGTTCACTAAATTAATAGTTTTAATGAATTGGCATTCATTGTTGTAAAATTCTGAAGGCGAAGAGCCACCAAATGTAATATATTTCACTAAAAGAAATGTTGTAGCGAATTTATATATAACACGAAAGCAGATTCCTCAATTAATACTTTTAATACTCTCAACGGCAATTTGGAACTGGGGAAGTCACAGAAAACTTGCATGTGAGGAGGAAGAACTGTTATTCTACGAAAGAGAGCCCCCTTCCATTCTTTACAATTTTAATACCATAATACGAAAATAGATGCAAAAAAAATTTTTCAGAAAAATCTTACTTATAAAATGCATATGAGGAATTGAAAAATTTATGTGTCTTGTATTTCAAAAATTTGTCTGAGGAACAGGAAATCTATTAGATTTTAACAGACCTTACAAAATGTTTAAAATTTTATGAAAATTCACTTTTTAAAAAAATAAAATTGCTCGTTTTGTAAAGAAATTTTTCATGAGTAGTAGATTCATCAATCATCCTACAGCCCAAAAGTAAGAAAGATGAAATTTGGACCATAGATTGGTCTAGCGTCAAACAGATCCACTAAGACCGCATTTTTGGAAATTCAAACGTTTAAGGAGTGAAAATCGTATCTATTTTTGTCCCTTTTTTCATAAAATTTTTTTTTATTTATTGACATATACATATCTGTATTTTTATATGGGATGCCAGTACATGTTAAGTCCATGCGGGAAAAAGGTACCAAAAGGGGATAAAAGCGGAAAACTACAAACTCATTGATGAATTTCCCACAATACTAAACCTATAAACATGAATTTAAGTACATGAAGTCCTAAGTGAGTGAGAATTCACAAGGGGGTACCTTTTTGAATTTCTAATGGTTCTTTTTGAATTTTTTGTATAATAAAACTAGAAGCATGAAATTAAAGATACATGGTCGTATTGAATAAGAATTCACAAGGGAGGACTTTATGGTCCTTTTTTTCTAATGATACTTTCTGAATTTTCCATATAATATAGAACCTAGAAACATTAAATTAAAGATACTGGGTCCTATATGGGTAAGAATTCAAGAGAGAGGACTTTGTGATACTTTTTCGTTCTTTTAATGGTATTTTTTGTATTTTCTATAATATTGAACCTAGAAGCATTAAATTAAAAACATATGGTCTAAATGATTGCGAATCCATACGAGGCGACTTTGTGATACTTTTTCATATTCTAATGGCACTTTTTGAATTTTCTATAAAATTGAACCTATAAAAATTTAAAAGAGGAAACTTTGTAGGATTTTTAGTTCTTTTGATGGTACTTTTTGAATTTTCTATATTGAATAATATAGAAGCTTGGAATTACATATAAAAAGTTCTGAATAAGACCTTATTATATTAAGCTTAGAAACATAAAACTTAAGGTATATGGTAATAAGTAAATGAGAATCCATAAGAGGTGATTTTGTGGTACTTTTAACTTTTTAATAACACTTTTTGATGTTTTTTTAATAACTGACCTAGAAACGTAAAACTAAAGATATATACTCGTAGTTCTATGTGGGTAACAATTCACAATCCATATTAGTAACATTCTCCTCTACTAAAAAATAATAATAGCAATAGCTTAGCTTTTTTTGAACCTTCAAAATGTTTTGGATGTACAAACGTATAGTATTTAAAATGTTTATTATTGTTAATGCCGACACAATGTCTTATAAAAATTATACTGCGATATCTCTTCCCCAATATTTATTGAAAATATATTGGGGAAGATTATATAGATACATTTCCTAGATTGTGAAATGTAATAACAAAATCTAATTATATTTTTAACAAAAAAAAAAAAAAAAATACTTAATTTTTTTAATTGGGTGATCTATATATATATATATATATATATATATATATTATATACATACATATTATGTATTATATATATATATATATATATATATATACATATATATATATATATATATATATATATATATACATAATATATATATATATATATATATATATATATATGTTATTTATTTTCTGAATACACCAATATTATAACTGTTCCCATAGAAACCATTTTTGGTATTACATTTTGTTTACTCTAAATAAAAAAAGTTCCAAGTATATAATTAGTCTGTGTAGGACGCCCGCAAGTTCGCTAACGCAGTAGCGGGTTAAATGCTAGTTAACCATTTTTTAAGATTTTTAGCCAATAAAAACTTTTTGTTATTTACGAAATCTAAAATCAAAAATTTTTCTTTTCAGTGCAGTAATAGATAATAACAGACATATTATAGATAAAGGTTCTATGAATTACACAAGTTTACAAATTCTGGTCCTAATTGCGATATAATTGTATTCATATATGACATTCCTTTCTCAATATTGGATCTAGTTTTCGATTTTTTTCATGTTGGAGTAATGCGGTGTAAATAAAGACTTTTTGGTGTTAAAGTCGTTAAAAAAAATTATTTCAACCATATTCTCAATGTTAGATTTTATTTCAGATGGTGTAGAAATATAAAAAAAGCTTTACAAAGACAATTTCAAACGTTTTTATTATGTTTTCAAATGTTATATACTCGGGAAAATGAACAAATGTATTTTAAAGCTCAGAAGATAGCATTTTAATTACCTCGGTATATATATTACACTAACTGAATTGTATGACTTGATTCGAGTTTGGAATTTGCCAACACAGTTAGCAGATTTTATCGTATTATGGATGCAAGAGTAAAAATGTAGGACGCTGTAACAAAAAGAGATCAAAAATAAGGCAGTATTCCCGATTCTCAAGAGAAAAATAACATATACTTCAGTGACGATATCAACGCTTTATTTGATTTCATGAATACACCGTTCGAAATCGTTTCTTTTTTACCACTTCTAAGCTCAAAAAAAACTTTCAAACCAAAGAAAACATATTTTTCAAACCTATTATTCGAATTTTATTTAAATGTTTAACTCTACGTCTTCACGAAGCCATTTTTATTTCTTAACATTAGAAAGACCGTCGGAAGAATAACCGGAAAACAATTTAATTTCCAACTTTGTGTAAAGGGGTGGAGAAAACGTACATGAGAAATTTATACGTTAAATTATCTTTTTTTTTATCAAAAATTTAACAGCTTATGTTAAACATTATTGCTCAGCTTTTTGTTTAAACATTTATTGAGAAATAGATTACGCAACAGATTTCTTATTGGTCCATACGTAACATTTTAAAGAGAGATATAGAATTTGACAATTACCAAAATAAAATTGTCTACGTGTAGACTAACGTCCAATCCAAAAATGATAGTAATGGTAGTAAAGTAATAAGAGGCCGGATTTTTATGCATTTTTTTTTTTTTTTTTTTTTTTTTTTTTTTTGAAAATGGTGCGTCTAAAAAATGTAAAAGTATACAAATTTTTTAGATATTTATTAAATTAAACAAAAATCAGTCCAAGGTAAGCTATGCAATAGAATATATTTTGTATTTTTATACGTTACAACATAGTTTTTAAAATAATAATGCTATTTCTTTGTACTTTTTTTAAAATTTGTGCTCTTTTAGATATATTTTTTTAAAAGTTATATTCTTGACACTGAGTTTGATACAAACTAAGTAAAATAGGCTTTTATTTATATAAACAAAAATATTTTTTACTAAGTTGTCAAATGTAAACAATTGCCTATTTTGTAGCAAAAAAAAATGTATACATGGAAAAATACCTTCATACGTCAACAGATGTAATAGAAGTATAATTGAATAATTGCAGTTCATAAGGAGAGTATTTTTCTGAACACTAGATATTATCCGAATGTGGAATAATTAGATTTATTTTATTTATTTTTAATTTTCTTAAATCCCTTTTTTTAATCACAGCTTGCAAATTGATTTGAATGCTTAATCGATGCCCCCTAATTTAGAAATAGTCGCTTTCGATAAATATAAACAAATTTTTTATTATTATTTATTTATTATTTTTTTCGAAGTTTACGCTTTCAAGTTGTACAATAATAATCAAAAGTCTTCGTTTACTCACATCAACTTTGTTATCCAAAACTTCAACAATTACATTTACAATATGTCGGCCGGAAATGTCTACGGTTTCATACTTGCTTTTCCACATAAATTTGGTTTTAAAAACCATTTCATTTCTTAGAGTTGATTATCTTACACTTTTTACACACAATTGTTTCCGGATGTAGATTCAGATGCAATGTTTTCATTTGTGCAGGTTCTTAGAAAATTCAATAAAATCGATTAGATAATTTTTTCACGACCTAGAGTATGTAAAAGATTCAAAAATTTGTATCTTCTACAAATCAAGTCCGATTGCAAAGATTTTTCTTCAAAGTGCTTGACGAAATAAAGCAAAAACATACTCACCTAAGTTATTTCTTACAATTAAAAAGATATTTACACTTGAATTTTTAATATTGTATTTTTTGCATCGAATTTATTTCGTTTTTCGAGAATAAATCCTGAGGAATATGTGGGAAAAATTTTTAAAAACCTTCTTTAATGCAATAATAATATAATTACTCCAATTCGATCAGCCGTGAAATATTTGGAAAGTCAGCACTCTGAATTTAGTATGAAAAATGGCTATTTTTTACAACAATATAGTACAATTCTTTCACTTTTTTCTCAAACTTTTGTTAATAATTTTTTTTCTTTACATATTTCAAATGACAAGGCTTCATAAATGGTTAATAAAGAAATTTTAAATTGATTTAGATTTGCACACAATGCAATGCTCGGCGAAATTGGTGAATTTAAAAAAAAAAAAATGTTTATCGATTAAAGAAATGTCACCTTTTTTAAATTTATTGTTGCTGTTAAATTACAAAATATATTTAAATAGACTTGGCACTAAACTGCTTACCGTGCGGCCAGAATCTAATGCAAGAGTGCAGATTTTATAAAAAAAAGTTTAGTCAAAACTTTTTTATATTGTAAAAAAAAAAACATTTAAAAAAACTTAAACAAACAACTTTTGTAAATTTTTCGAAAATAAACAATACTTAATAAATTTAACCGATTATTCCTAATATTATCTCGTTGCACAAACAACACATAATTGTGTGTAACATATACGTACATATGGAAATACACTAAGGCCTCGATCTGAATCGTAATGGAGACCGGAGAATTGCGACGCAAACTGAAATGTCACAAATTTGATCACTATTTTCTATTTAATAAATGGTTCCATGATAAACATAATTGAACAGAAAAAAATAAAAAAGGAGTATTTCTTCTACAAAGAGATGAAATAAAAATATTTTAATTTACTATCTCAACACAATGAATTGATTTCATTTTTTTTTTTTTTTCATTAAAATTTTCTTCAATGCTTTTACACCTGTCATTAACAATTATGAAAGTCCTTATAGTATGGATTTTGCAAACTAATAGTGAAATATTACCTCTTTAAAAGTAAACTAAGGAAAATCAATTTCAGAGAAAAATATGATGTATATAGCGACGTAAATCGAAATAATGATACTACAAACAGCTACGAAAAGCGAAACGTCTCAAGGGCTGAGTGTACACAATAAAATTATATAAAATAGTGAATTTAATAAGTTTTGACATGAATTGTAAATTTTGAGGTCATTAAGAAAATAATCACAAGAGGTATTACTTTTTTTTAATAATTTGACGACCACTAGTATTTTAAAGTTTCAAATATTCGTATCTGCTACAAATCAAGCCCGATTTCAAAGGGTTTTATATTTCTTTAAAGTGCTTGATGAGATAAAGAAAGAAAACGTGCTTACTCACCTAAGTTATCTCTTACAGTGAAAAAGATATTTATGCTCAAATTTTGAATTTTTGATCTTCTCCTGGACTTTATTTCGTTGTTCGAAAATAAGTCCTGTGGTATATGAGGGAATTTTTTTAATGTTTTGTAATTTGTAATATATTCAAAATAATATGCCGAAAATTTATTTGATAATCTTAATTCGTCTAGGCGTGAAAAATGTTCAAAATCAGCACTCTGAAATTAGTATGAAAAATGGAAATTTTAAATTATTTTACGTTTGCACTCTATATCCTGCATTGGGCGAAAATGAATCTTAGAAAATAATTTCATGTTTATCGATTAAAAAATGTCACGTTTTTTTAAAATTTATTGATACCGTTTAATTACAAAACATATTCAGATCGATTTGAAACTTTTAGGGAAACTAATTTGGAGCAAATTATAATTTAATAAATATGAATTTTCTATATGTATTAAATTATAATTTGCTTAGTGTGCATTTTTTTTACAGCAAGTCGAATGCCATTACATAGTCGTGGCGGTACACCAATTTTCAATTCTAATACATGTGGTGAATTTATCTTGCATAAGTCTGATTGCACCGAAATGCAATTTATTTCCGGAATGTTAGGCATTGTTCCATTTCCTGTATCAAACAATTACTCAAAAAATAATGATACGATGTATAATTTTGCAGTGCTACACGCATATTTGTTTTTTAGTTTGAGTTGCCAAAGATGATTTCAAGCATGGAATTAGTTCATCCGCTGGTGTCGAATCCAGAATTACAGGAAGCGTTTGGCGAATATCTCCAGCTAATAGAATCAGAGCACATCAGCAGTATATTTGTGTATGTTCTGGCTCACTTTTTTCCACCCTATGGGAATCCCATAAGCAGGGCCAAATGTTTTTTTTTTTCAATGAAGAGGAATTTTGAAGAGTAATTTCAAGGGGAGTTTGTTTTTATGAAATTTAAGACCAATGAATTTATTTTCGTTATGTTTTTCTTTATATATTTTATTTTTGCTCTTTATGAAATTGAAAACTAATGAATTTATTTTTTGTTTTTTAATTAACATTAAAGTACATACAAATAATATAATAGGGAGAAAAAAATTGTATTTATTTTTTTATTATTAAACTGATGATGTTTGAGTATTTTTGGTTTATTTATCTATATTTATATGGTGATTTTTAGTTTTTGTAAAGTGGAAAAATAAACTTGAGAATTGTTCTTGTTCATATGAAAAAATAACCTTGTGTAAGTTTTTTGACATTAATGAAGATATATGCTTTATTTGTTGGGTATGGTCATGATCTATTTTGAATATTCTAATAACAAATTAAGAGGGTATTTTTTTTACTCACATTGAACTTTTTCATATCTAGAATACTTTTAAGGTTAGTGTAGAACTCAATATTTACATATTGAATTTAAAATGTGATTTCTCAAATTTAAATATTAAAGATATATATACCAAAATTATTCTTCCTTGGGAGTAAAACAAATAAGGAACTTTTTTTAAAATTTTTTATTTTATAATTTGTAATTGTATAAAAAAAATTGTAATATGTGGAAATGTAAATTTATTTGTTTTAGTGATTTTTATAAAATTGTTGCATTCCATATAAACGTTGAAAAGAATTTTTTCTTCAACATGTTGTAATAAGATACATGTTCACTTTTTTTTTTTTTTTTGAATACTGGTTGACTACAACATTTTTGAATTTTTTATGGAATTAAAAACCAATGAATTTATTATGAATAATATGTAGCAAACTTTAAAATTTTTCTTATGTTTTGATATTGTTAATATTGAAGATTGGATATATATGAACTTTAAAACTTGTTCTTTTTTTTTTCATATGAATAAAATAACCTTTTTGACTTTAATTAAAAAATGTGTTTGATTCTGGCTATGAATAATTTGTTCTTAATTTTTATAGGAAAACGATATAGGCGTTTGGGTTTTGAAAATAAAATAATTCTTTAAATAATTTTTTAAAAGAAAATGTTTAGTAGAATATTTTTATATTTTTTAATGAAGTTGAAAAACAACATCTTTACAAATATTTTTAAAAATATATACGGATCGTCTACATATTTATTCGATTGGCTATATATTTGTATTTTATGTAAGGTTTTTGACTTTAATGATGAAATACATTGTCTAATTTTGTTAGTTATACTCATACATTTTTGAGAAAAAGTGAATTTTTAGTTGATTTTAAATTTTCTTCCAAATATAATTTTTCCATAAGGATTATTTATTTATTTATTTATTTTTAATAATTTGTAATTGAATATAAGTAAACACAATGAATTTTATTTGAGCTTGCCATTAATACAGTGATGATTTATATATTGAGTTTTGATTTCTATGAACTTTAGTAATTTGTTCTTAATGAAGTTTTTCTTATTGTTTTTTTTTTATAAATTTTGTATTTCGAAAAATAATTGTAAAATGAGAGGACTTTGTTTCTTTATTTGTATATAAGTATATGTGTAAATATATATTTTTCTTATGTTTTAATATTGTTAAGTATGAAAATGAAAAAGAAAGCTTTTTTTAAAAAATTTTTATAACTAACTTTAATGATTTTTTTTTTCTTAATTTTTATCAAAAAATAAAATAAATTTTTTTTACAGTATAAAAAAATGAGTTTTGAAGGGCCTTTTTATTTGTTAAAGGGTTATAGTCTACGAATTTATGAACCGTCAAAAAAAAGTGTATAGAAAAACCTCAGACAATCCAACAATTTTATTACTATGAAAGTATTCCTTGGCATTGCGGTTTTGAAAATTCAAGCTTTAAAAAATGTTTTATTTTTTACAAAAAATATTACTATTTAATATTAAATTATCATAAAATGTTACAGTTTTTTATTTAGATATTTATTAATCTAATATTATTTTCGAACACCTTTCTTCAATTACATACGCTATTAATAATAAATAAAAATTTTCAAAAAATATGATATTTTGATCTTTCTTATTAATATACAAATTTATATACATAAAATCTAAAGTCTCTAAATTACAAATATATATAAATTTTCCCTCCACCTAAATTGAACTTTTTACCAAAAATATCCCATTTTTTCGTGTTTTTTCAAACGCATACTTTAATTTTTTTCGAACATGTATTAAGCGCTGTCCTGGTAATAAGATATCATTGTTTTTGTACACTTTTTAATGAATACTGCATTATTTCTGTATACGACTGTGTTGCCATTTTAGCATTTTCAGTACTACATTTAGCATTTAAAAAGTTTAAAATGCAATGAAATTTTATAAAAACAAGCTAAACGCTGTTTGCTATATTTTTACAGTATTTCATAATTTAATAAAATTTTGATTTTTTTTCAGAATTCTGTTCATAAGATGTCATTTAAACTCAATTTTACAAGAAACAAGGTCAACGAAAATACGAATTTTCTTTACAAACAATTTGTTATTTGCTGCTGTTGAACAATTTAGCAGTAATTTTTTCTAAGATTTTGCATACTTCCAATTGCATCTACTGGCAACACAATGTCAATTTTTTTTATTATATTCTGTTTTTTTACTTTAATAAAAAAAAAAAACAAAAAGTAATAATAAAGAAATTGACATTAACTTTAATTAAAAAAAAAAAAACAAAAAATAATAATAAAAAATTTACATTAACAGTGTTACCAGCAATAATTTTTTCGAAGATTTATCATTTTTCTAATTGCATCTACTGGCAACACTGTTAATGTAAATTTTTTTATTGTTATTATTTTTTTTTTTAAGTTTAATAATAATAATAAAATACTGTGTGATTTGATCTGGAGACATTTGTATGTATGTATGTAAAAGTACTTGAAATAAAAAAGATTTCTATGAAATTTTTTTCCTATTTTGAATTTTACTATGTATTTTAGAGTGAAAATTATTAGCAGTACTTGATAAATATAAAGCCGCTTAACTAAAAATTTTAAATTTTTGGAAATATAATTGTTATTTATTTAATGTTTTCGCCAAAGATTATTATATATATATATGTATGTAGAAAAAATTGTATTAAAATAAATTCAATTGGTTTTCGATTTCATAATATGCAAAAATAATTTTTCTTACCTACATAGCAACAAAAAAAGAAAATAATAATAATATAATAATATTATATTATAATTCCTTATATATATATATATATATATATATATATTATATTTTCTATTTTTTTTTTTTTTTTAATTTCTAACATTTTCTAAAATTACTTATTGATAGTTCAGCTGCATCAGCTTTAATTCGCCCTTTATTTTTTTCAATTTTCTTAAACCTCATTTTTTTAGTCTTAAACAATACAAATTCTGTAAAGAAATAAAAAATTGTCTAAGGTTTTATAGCCGGTTTAGTAATATATACTATTTTTTCTTCATTAAATTGTCAATATCAGTTACATATATGTTCATTATTTTTAAAAGTCTTCAACAAATATTTTATGTTCTCAAAACATAGTCGCTAGATAAATTTGATATAAAATCGAAGTTTTTTGATAAAAATCTTCAAAATCGTTAACAGGCTATTTCTGAACTAAAAATTGTTGAAATGACGATAAATCGTCAAATCCTGCATATATTTTATTAATATTTCTGTGACTATAATATATAACTCCTTATTAAACGTCAAAATTATTTTATCTATAAATATTTATGTAAATTTTGATTAAAATTAAGTTGGGGCATTATGAACGAAGAGGTTGTCATCAACATTTTGAGCAATTTCACTGCTAGATATATAGTATTTTCAAGTTCCCACCCATTTAAACTGCGTGTAAATTTTAATATAAAAACAAATTTATTTATATTTGTTTAAGTAATTGTTTAAAAATAAAAAATAAATAATTAAGTACAAAATATCTATCCCTATTGCAAACATAGTATGTATTTTATTACAACAAAAAATTGCTTTTAATTTATGAAAATGCCACACAAGAATTTAAATTTAATTATAATTAGCGACACAACAATCATTAAATTAAAAACCAAGAAATTGTTCTCTAAAATATTCAAATGCTATATCTTACTTTTCTAATATTTAATGCAATATTTTCTTAAAGTAAATCGTAAAAATATCTAACAAAATCTAACAAGAGATATATCATAATTTATCAATAAAGAAAAAAAGTTATAATTCAAATTTTCCTGTTTAATACACTGCCCGCCACTTGAATAAGGAATCATATTTTTTTAACTTTAATTAAGTATATCTTCTAAGCTAAAGTTCAGAAAAAAATAATTTTTTGCGCAACTAAATTTCAAAGTGTTGACTTTAGTTTCCTGAAGAAATAAAAAATATACATATTTTGTTATACTAAAATTATGAATTTATTTAAAGACATGTATTTCTGTGGCACTTTTTCGTGTGTCACTTGAATAAGGAATATTTTAAAACTAAGAAAACTGTAATTTATTTTTAAATTTTAGGTTATAAAAATGAAAGTTATTATCTTCTAGCATTCAATTAGTAATGAGTACTGCTACCATTTTTTGAAATAACTTAAAAAATGCGATTTAGCTTCGACTTGTATAATGACTCTAAGTAATTTAGCGAAATTGAACTCCATGCTTCCGTTATTGCATCCTTTAAGGATTCTATCATCTCAAATTATTTTCCTCCTTCATAAACTTTTCATGCAAGCCAACCCCAGACATTTTCCATTGTATTCCGGTCTGGTGAATATGGGGGCCAATCCAAAAGTTGAACACTTTGTTGATTAATCCATTGTTTTACTGCTCTGGCGGTATGAATCGGAGCGTTGTCGTGTTAGTACGTCCAAGGTATGAGTCCAAAGAAATCATTTAATTTTGAAAATGCTTCCTCCAGAATGTTTTTGTAAGTCGTTGCAGTCATTTTGTTGGGTACCAAAAACCAATTCTATGGTACCATAATAGGAAATGGCACCTCATACCATTATTCCGCCCTCTCGGCTGTGTCTGCGGCTCAAAAATTATTCCTCCTTATTTAGGTCATGGAAGTAATAGTTATATCCGTCGGGACCATCAATATTTAACCTTTTTCATCGGAAAATATTTTTGGCAAACTGTAGACGTTTTGATTTGCGTTTTTCATTAAGTGGTGGTTTTTTCGCAGTTTTCGTCGGACTATGTATGGGCACGACTTTAAAATACGGTGCACAGTTCTTAGACTGGCACTGACTCCACTTTTTTCACGTATTTTTGATACCGACATGGCAGAATTTGATGCAATTCTAATAATTTTTAGTGTTTCTTTTGGAGTTGTTGCCATTTTCTTCCGCTCTTCCATGTTTTTTCCATATCTTTCCACGTTATTTAAATAATTATCCACAACTGTCTTTTTTCTATTATAGTTTTTGGCTATTTGGACCGGATTCTGACCCTGAGATTTCAAAATCAGAATTTTTTCTTTTTCAGAATTATTAAGAGCCTTACCACGTCCAATTTTAAATAAAAACTATTTAAAAACTATCAAATTAAAAATTCTCTAGCAGTTTATGTTGAAAGAAATTCATATCATAGCCTTCCTGATTAATATTAAAAGAATTCCCTATTCAAGTGACACACGAAATAGTACCACAGAAATACATGTCTCTAAATAAATGCATAATTTTAGTATAACAAAATATGTATATTTTTTATTTCTTCAGGAAACTAAAGTCAACACTTTGAAATTTGGTTGCGCAAAAAATTATTTTTTTCTGAACTTTAGTTTAGGAGATATACTTAATTAAAGTTAAAAAAATGTAATTCCTTATTCAAGTGGCAGGCAGTGTATATGTAGTTACCGCACGACATGTTTTTGAACGCAAAGCCAACATCGACATCCCATCTGCAATACCTAGAAGTAATTTTGTGTCAACAGTTAACTTTTTCTCTGCATTACATGTAACTAGTTGTGTAACTATGGAGCAAATTTAATATATATTTATATTAGAGTAATTAATTATTTAAGACATCAATCAATTCAATCATTTTTTGCAAATTGGTCACTAACTGCATTATATTTCTATAGTGAATTCACTAAGTTCACAATTATAACAAATTCGCATATATTAAAGTAAATTTCTGAAGTCTTTTGGCGACTTATTGCATTGCATTTAATAGTGAATTCACGAATTCCTAAATAATCAAAATTCAATAACTTTTTTTTTTTTGCCAATTAGCCACTAACTGCATTATATTTCAATATTGAGTTCACTAAATTAATAGTTTTAATGAATTGGCATTCATTGTTGTAAAATTCTGAAGGCGAAGAGCCACCAAATGTAATATATTTCACTAAAAGAAATGTTGTAGCGAATTTATATATAACACGAAAGCAGATTCCTCAATTAATACTTTTAATACTCTCAACGGCAATTTGGAACTGGGGAAGTCACAGAAAACTTGCATGTGAGGAGGAAGAACTGTTATTCTACGAAAGAGAGCCCCCTTCCATTCTTTACAATTTTAATACCATAATACGAAAATAGATGCAAAAAAAATTTTTCAGAAAAATCTTACTTATAAAATGCATATGAGGAATTGAAAAATTTATGTGTCTTGTATTTCAAAAATTTGTCTGAGGAACAGGAAATCTATTAGATTTTAACAGACCTTACAAAATGTTTAAAATTTTATGAAAATTCACTTTTTAAAAAAATAAAATTGCTCGTTTTGTAAAGAAATTTTTCATGAGTAGTAGATTCATCAATCATCCTACAGCCCAAAAGTAAGAAAGATGAAATTTGGACCATAGATTGGTCTAGCGTCAAACAGATCCACTAAGACCGCATTTTTGGAAATTCAAACGTTTAAGGAGTGAAAATCGTATCTATTTTTGTCCCTTTTTTCATAAAATTTTTTTTTATTTATTGACATATACATATCTGTATTTTTATATGGGATGCCAGTACATGTTAAGTCCATGCGGGAAAAAGGTACCAAAAGGGGATAAAAGCGGAAAACTACAAACTCATTGATGAATTTCCCACAATACTAAACCTATAAACATGAATTTAAGTACATGAAGTCCTAAGTGAGTGAGAATTCACAAGGGGGTACCTTTTTGAATTTCTAATGGTTCTTTTTGAATTTTTTGTATAATAAAACTAGAAGCATGAAATTAAAGATACATGGTCGTATTGAATAAGAATTCACAAGGGAGGACTTTATGGTCCTTTTTTTCTAATGATACTTTCTGAATTTTCCATATAATATAGAACCTAGAAACATTAAATTAAAGATACTGGGTCCTATATGGGTAAGAATTCAAGAGAGAGGACTTTGTGATACTTTTTCGTTCTTTTAATGGTATTTTTTGTATTTTCTATAATATTGAACCTAGAAGCATTAAATTAAAAACATATGGTCTAAATGATTGCGAATCCATACGAGGCGACTTTGTGATACTTTTTCATATTCTAATGGCACTTTTTGAATTTTCTATAAAATTGAACCTATAAAAATTTAAAAGAGGAAACTTTGTAGGATTTTTAGTTCTTTTGATGGTACTTTTTGAATTTTCTATATTGAATAATATAGAAGCTTGGAATTACATATAAAAAGTTCTGAATAAGACCTTATTATATTAAGCTTAGAAACATAAAACTTAAGGTATATGGTAATAAGTAAATGAGAATCCATAAGAGGTGATTTTGTGGTACTTTTAACTTTTTAATAACACTTTTTGATGTTTTTTTAATAACTGACCTAGAAACGTAAAACTAAAGATATATACTCGTAGTTCTATGTGGGTAACAATTCACAATCCATATTAGTAACATTCTCCTCTACTAAAAAATAATAATAGCAATAGCTTAGCTTTTTTTGAACCTTCAAAATGTTTTGGATGTACAAACGTATAGTATTTAAAATGTTTATTATTGTTAATGCCGACACAATGTCTTATAAAAATTATACTGCGATATCTCTTCCCCAATATTTATTGAAAATATATTGGGGAAGATTATATAGATACATTTCCTAGATTGTGAAATGTAATAACAAAATCTAATTATATTTTTAACAAAAAAAAAAAAAAAATACTTAATTTTTTTAATTGGGTGATCTATATATATATATATATATATATATATATATATTATATACATACATATTATGTATTATATATATATATATATATATATATATACATATATATATATATATATATATATATATATATACATAATATATATATATATATATATATATATATATATGTTATTTATTTTCTGAATACACCAATATTATAACTGTTCCCATAGAAACCATTTTTGGTATTACATTTTGTTTACTCTAAATAAAAAAAGTTCCAAGTATATAATTAGTCTGTGTAGGACGCCCGCAAGTTCGCTAACGCAGTAGCGGGTTAAATGCTAGTTAACCATTTTTTAAGATTTTTAGCCAATAAAAACTTTTTGTTATTTACGAAATCTAAAATCAAAAATTTTTCTTTTCAGTGCAGTAATAGATAATAACAGACATATTATAGATAAAGGTTCTATGAATTACACAAGTTTACAAATTCTGGTCCTAATTGCGATATAATTGTATTCATATATGACATTCCTTTCTCAATATTGGATCTAGTTTTCGATTTTTTTCATGTTGGAGTAATGCGGTGTAAATAAAGACTTTTTGGTGTTAAAGTCGTTAAAAAAAATTATTTCAACCATATTCTCAATGTTAGATTTTATTTCAGATGGTGTAGAAATATAAAAAAAGCTTTACAAAGACAATTTCAAACGTTTTTATTATGTTTTCAAATGTTATATACTCGGGAAAATGAACAAATGTATTTTAAAGCTCAGAAGATAGCATTTTAATTACCTCGGTATATATATTACACTAACTGAATTGTATGACTTGATTCGAGTTTGGAATTTGCCAACACAGTTAGCAGATTTTATCGTATTATGGATGCAAGAGTAAAAATGTAGGACGCTGTAACAAAAAGAGATCAAAAATAAGGCAGTATTCCCGATTCTCAAGAGAAAAATAACATATACTTCAGTGACGATATCAACGCTTTATTTGATTTCATGAATACACCGTTCGAAATCGTTTCTTTTTTACCACTTCTAAGCTCCAAAAAAACTTTCAAACCAAAGAAAACATATTTTTCAAACCTATTATTCGAATTTTATTTAAATGTTTAACTCTACGTCTTCACGAAGCCATTTTTATTTCTTAACATTAGAAAGACCGTCGGAAGAATAACCGGAAAACAATTTAATTTCCAACTTTGTGTAAAGGGGTGGAGAAAACGTACATGAGAAATTTATACGTTAAATTATCTTTTTTTTTATCAAAAATTTAACAGCTTATGTTAAACATTATTGCTCAGCTTTTTGTTTAAACATTTATTGAGAAATAGATTACGCAACAGATTTCTTATTGGTCCATACGTAACATTTTAAAGAGAGATATAGAATTTGACAATTACCAAAATAAAATTGTCTACGTGTAGACTAACGTCCAATCCAAAAATGATAGTAATGGTAGTAAAGTAATAAGAGGCCGGTTTTTTATGCATTTTTTTTTTTTTTTTTTTTTTTTTTTTTTGAAAATGGTGCGTCTAAAAAATGTAAAAGTATACAAATTTTTTAGATATTTATTAAATTAAACAAAAATCAGTCCAAGGTAAGCTATGCAATAGAATATATTTTGTATTTTTATACGTTACAACATAGTTTTTAAAATAATAATGCTATTTCTTTGTACTTTTTTTAAAATTTGTGCTCTTTTAGATATATTTTTTTAAAAGTTATATTCTTGACACTGAGTTTGATACAAACTAAGTAAAATAGGCTTTTATTTATATAAACAAAAATATTTTTTACTAAGTTGTCAAATGTAAACAATTGCCTATTTTGTAGCAAAAAAAAATGTATACATGGAAAAATACCTTCATACGTCAACAGATGTAATAGAAGTATAATTGAATAATTGCAGTTCATAAGGAGAGTATTTTTCTGAACACTAGATATTATCCGAATGTGGAATAATTAGATTTATTTTATTTATTTTTAATTTTCTTAAATCCCTTTTTTTAATCACAGCTTGCAAATTGATTTGAATGCTTAATCGATGCCCCCTAATTTAGAAATAGTCGCTTTCGATAAATATAAACAAATTTTTTATTATTATTTATTTATTAATTTTTTCGAAGTTTACGCTTTCAAGTTGTACAATAATAATCAAAAGTCTTCGTTTACTCACATCAACTTTGTTATCCAAAACTTCAACAATTACATTTACAATATGTCGGCCGGAAATGTCTACGGTTTCATACTTGCTTTTCCACATAAATTTGGTTTTAAAAACCATTTCATTTCTTAGAGTTGATTATCTTACACTTTTTACACACAATTGTTTCCGGATGTAGATTCAGATGCAATGTTTTCATTTGTGCAGGTTCTTAGAAAATTCAATAAAATCGATTAGATAATTTTTTCACGACCTAGAGTATGTAAAAGATTCAAAAATTTGTATCTTCTACAAATCAAGTCCGATTGCAAAGATTTTTCTTCAAAGTGCTTGACGAAATAAAGCAAAAACATACTCACCTAAGTTATTTCTTACAATTAAAAAGATATTTACACTTGAATTTTTAATATTGTATTTTTTGCATCGAATTTATTTCGTTTTTCGAGAATAAATCCTGAGGAATATGTGGGAAAAATTTTTAAAAACCTTCTTTAATGCAATAATAATATAATTACTCCAATTCGATCAGCCGTGAAATATTTGGAAAGTCAGCACTCTGAATTTAGTATGAAAAATGGCTATTTTTTACAACAATATAGTACAATTCTTTCACTTTTTTCTCAAACTTTTGTTAATAATTTTTTTTCTTTACATATTTCAAATGACAAGGCTTCATAAATGGTTAATAAAGAAATTTTAAATTGATTTAGATTTGCACACAATGCAATGCTCGGCGAAATTGGTGAATTTAAAAAAAAAAAAATGTTTATCGATTAAAGAAATGTCACCTTTTTTAAATTTATTGTTGCTGTTAAATTACAAAATATATTTAAATAGACTTGGCACTAAACTGCTTACCGTGCGGCCAGAATCTAATGCAAGAGTGCAGATTTTATAAAAAAAAGTTTAGTCAAAACTTTTTTATATTGTAAAAAAAAAAAACATTTAAAAAAACTTAAACAAACAACTTTTGTAAATTTTTCGAAAATAAACAATACTTAATAAATTTAACCGATTATTCCTAATATTATCTCGTTGCACAAACAACACATAATTGTGTGTAACATATACGTACATATGGAAATACACTAAGGCCTCGATCTGAATCGTAATGGAGACCGGAGAATTGCGACGCAAACTGAAATGTCACAAATTTGATCACTATTTTCTATTTAATAAATGGTTCCATGATAAACATAATTGAACAGAAAAAAATAAAAAAGGAGTATTTCTTCTACAAAGAGATGAAATAAAAATATTTTAATTTACTATCTCAACACAATGAATTGATTTCATTTTTTTTTTTTTCATTAAAATTTTCTTCAATGCTTTTACACCTGTCATTAACAATTATGAAAGTCCTTATAGTATGGATTTTGCAAACTAATAGTGAAATATTACCTCTTTAAAAGTAAACTAAGGAAAATCAATTTCAGAGAAAAATATGATGTATATAGCGACGTAAATCGAAATAATGATACTACAAACAGCTACGAAAAGCGAAACGTCTCAAGGGCTGAGTGTACACAATAAAATTATATAAAATAGTGAATTTAATAAGTTTTGACATGAATTGTAAATTTTGAGGTCATTAAGAAAATAATCACAAGAGGTATTACTTTTTTTTAATAATTTGACGACCACTAGTATTTTAAAGTTTCAAATATTCGTATCTGCTACAAATCAAGCCCGATTTCAAAGGGTTTTATATTTCTTTAAAGTGCTTGATGAGATAAAGAAAGAAAACGTGCTTACTCACCTAAGTTATCTCTTACAGTGAAAAAGATATTTATGCTCAAATTTTGAATTTTTGATCTTCTCCTGGACTTTATTTCGTTGTTCGAAAATAAGTCCTGTGGTATATGAGGGAATTTTTTTAATGTTTTGTAATTTGTAATATATTCAAAATAATATGCCGAAAATTTATTTGATAATCTTAATTCGTCTAGGCGTGAAAAATGTTCAAAATCAGCACTCTGAAATTAGTATGAAAAATGGAAATTTTAAATTATTTTACGTTTGCACTCTATATCCTGCATTGGGCGAAAATGAATCTTAGAAAATAATTTCATGTTTATCGATTAAAAAATGTCACGTTTTTTTAAAATTTATTGATACCGTTTAATTACAAAACATATTCAGATCGATTTGAAACTTTTAGGGAAACTAATTTGGAGCAAATTATAATTTAATAAATATGAATTTTCTATATGTATTAAATTATAATTTGCTTAGTGTGCATTTTTTTTACAGCAAGTCGAATGCCATTACATAGTCGTGGCGGTACACCAATTTTCAATTCTAATACATGTGGTGAATTTATCTTGCATAAGTCTGATTGCACCGAAATGCAATTTATTTCCGGAATGTTAGGCATTGTTCCATTTCCTGTATCAAACAATTACTCAAAAAATAATGATACGATGTATAATTTTGCAGTGCTACACGCATATTTGTTTTTTAGTTTGAGTTGCCAAAGATGATTTCAAGCATGGAATTAGTTCATCCGCTGGTGTCGAATCCAGAATTACAGGAAGCGTTTGGCGAATATCTCCAGCTAATAGAATCAGAGCACATCAGCAGTATATTTGTGTATGTTCTGGCTCACTTTTTTCCACCCTATGGGAATCCCATAAGCAGGGCCAAATGTTTTTTTTTTTTTTTTTTTCAATGAAGAGGAATTTTGAAGAGTAATTTCAAGGGGAGTTTGTTTTTATGAAATTTAAGACCAATGAATTTATTTTCGTTATGTTTTTCTTTATATATTTTATTTTTGCTCTTTATGAAATTGAAAACTAATGAATTTATTTTTTGTTTTTTAATTAACATTAAAGTACATACAAATAATATAATAGGGAGAAAAAAATTGTATTTATTTTTTTATTATTAAACTGATGATGTTTGAGTATTTTTGGTTTATTTATCTATATTTATATGGTGATTTTTAGTTTTTGTAAAGTGGAAAAATAAACTTGAGAATTGTTCTTGTTCATATGAAAAAATAACCTTGTGTAAGTTTTTTGACATTAATGAAGATATATGCTTTATTTGTTGGGTATGGTCATGATCTATTTTGAATATTCTAATAACAAATTAAGAGGGTATTTTTTTTACTCACATTGAACTTTTTCATATCTAGAATACTTTTAAGGTTAGTGTAGAACTCAATATTTACATATTGAATTTAAAATGTGATTTCTCAAATTTAAATATTAAAGATATATATACCAAAATTATTCTTCCTTGGGAGTAAAACAAATAAGGAACTTTTTTTAAAATTTTTTATTTTATAATTTGTAATTGTATAAAAAAAATTGTAATATGTGGAAATGTAAATTTATTTGTTTTAGTGATTTTTATAAAATTGTTGCATTCCATATAAACGTTGAAAAGAATTTTTTCTTCAACATGTTGTAATAAGATACATGTTCACTTTTTTTTTTTTTTTGAATACTGGTTGACTACAACATTTTTGAATTTTTTATGGAATTAAAAACCAATGAATTTATTATGAATAATATGTAGCAAACTTTAAAATTTTTCTTATGTTTTGATATTGTTAATATTGAAGATTGGATATATATGAACTTTAAAACTTGTTCTTTTTTTTTTCATATGAATAAAATAACCTTTTTGACTTTAATTAAAAAATGTGTTTGATTCTGGCTATGAATAATTTGTTCTTAATTTTTATAGGAAAACGATATAGGCGTTTGGGTTTTGAAAATAAAATAATTCTTTAAATAATTTTTTAAAAGAAAATGTTTAGTAGAATATTTTTATATTTTTTAATGAAGTTGAAAAACAACATCTTTACAAATATTTTTAAAAATATATACGGATCGTCTACATATTTATTCGATTGGCTATATATTTGTATTTTATGTAAGGTTTTTGACTTTAATGATGAAATACATTGTCTAATTTTGTTAGTTATACTCATACATTTTTGAGAAAAAGTGAATTTTTAGTTGATTTTAAATTTTCTTCCAAATATAATTTTTCCATAAGGATTATTTATTTATTTATTTATTTTTAATAATTTGTAATTGAATATAAGTAAACACAATGAATTTTATTTGAGCTTGCCATTAATACAGTGATGATTTATATATTGAGTTTTGATTTCTATGAACTTTAGTAATTTGTTCTTAATGAAGTTTTTCTTATTGTTTTTTTTTTATAAATTTTGTATTTCGAAAAATAATTGTAAAATGAGAGGACTTTGTTTCTTTATTTGTATATAAGTATATGTGTAAATATATATTTTTCTTATGTTTTAATATTGTTAAGTATGAAAATGAAAAAGAAAGCTTTTTTTAAAAAATTTTTATAACTAACTTTAATGATTTTTTTTTTCTTAATTTTTATCAAAAAATAAAATAAATTTTTTTTACAGTATAAAAAAATGAGTTTTGAAGGGCCTTTTTATTTGTTAAAGGGTTATAGTCTACGAATTTATGAACCGTCAAAAAAAAGTGTATAGAAAAACCTCAGACAATCCAACAATTTTATTACTATGAAAGTATTCCTTGGCATTGCGGTTTTGAAAATTCAAGCTTTAAAAAATGTTTTATTTTTTACAAAAAATATTACTATTTAATATTAAATTATCATAAAATGTTACAGTTTTTTATTTAGATATTTATTAATCTAATATTATTTTCGAACACCTTTCTTCAATTACATACGCTATTAATAATAAATAAAAATTTTCAAAAAATATGATATTTTGATCTTTCTTATTAATATACAAATTTATATACATAAAATCTAAAGTCTCTAAATTACAAATATATATAAATTTTCCCTCCACCTAAATTGAACTTTTTACCAAAAATATCCCATTTTTTCGTGTTTTTTCAAACGCATACTTTAATTTTTTTCGAACATGTATTAAGCGCTGTCCTGGTAATAAGATATCATTGTTTTTGTACACTTTTTAATGAATACTGCATTATTTCTGTATACGACTGTGTTGCCATTTTAGCATTTTCAGTACTACATTTAGCATTTAAAAAGTTTAAAATGCAATGAAATTTTATAAAAACAAGCTAAACGCTGTTTGCTATATTTTTACAGTATTTCATAATTTAATAAAATTTTGATTTTTTTTCAGAATTCTGTTCATAAGATGTCATTTAAACTCAATTTTACAAGAAACAAGGTCAACGAAAATACGAATTTTCTTTACAAACAATTTGTTATTTGCTGCTGTTGAACAATTTAGCAGTAATTTTTTCTAAGATTTTGCATACTTCCAATTGCATCTACTGGCAACACAATGTCAATTTTTTTTATTATATTCTGTTTTTTTACTTTAATAAAAAAAAAAAACAAAAAGTAATAATAAAGAAATTGACATTAACTTTAATTAAAAAAAAAAAAACAAAAAATAATAATAAAAAATTTACATTAACAGTGTTACCAGCAATAATTTTTTCGAAGATTTATCATTTTTCTAATTGCATCTACTGGCAACACTGTTAATGTAAATTTTTTTATTGTTATTATTTTTTTTTTTAAGTTTAATAATAATAATAAAATACTGTGTGATTTGATCTGGAGACATTTGTATGTATGTATGTAAAAGTACTTGAAATAAAAAAGATTTCTATGAAATTTTTTTCCTATTTTGAATTTTACTATGTATTTTAGAGTGAAAATTATTAGCAGTACTTGATAAATATAAAGCCGCTTAACTAAAAATTTTAAATTTTTGGAAATATAATTGTTATTTATTTAATGTTTTCGCCAAAGATTATTATATATATATATGTATGTAGAAAAAATTGTATTAAAATAAATTCAATTGGTTTTCGATTTCATAATATGCAAAAATAATTTTTCTTACCTACATAGCAACAAAAAAAGAAAATAATAATAATATAATAATATTATATTATAATTCCTTATATATATATATATATATATATATATTATATTTTCTATTTTTTTTTTTTTTTTAATTTCTAACATTTTCTAAAATTACTTATTGATAGTTCAGCTGCATCAGCTTTAATTCGCCCTTTATTTTTTTCAATTTTCTTAAACCTCATTTTTTTAGTCTTAAACAATACAAATTCTGTAAAGAAATAAAAAATTGTCTAAGGTTTTATAGCCGGTTTAGTAATATATACTATTTTTTCTTCATTAAATTGTCAATATCAGTTACATATATGTTCATTATTTTTAAAAGTCTTCAACAAATATTTTATGTTCTCAAAACATAGTCGCTAGATAAATTTGATATAAAATCGAAGTTTTTTGATAAAAATCTTCAAAATCGTTAACAGGCTATTTCTGAACTAAAAATTGTTGAAATGACGATAAATCGTCAAATCCTGCATATATTTTATTAATATTTCTGTGACTATAATATATAACTCCTTATTAAACGTCAAAATTATTTTATCTATAAATATTTATGTAAATTTTGATTAAAATTAAGTTGGGGCATTATGAACGAAAAGGTTGTCATCAACATTTTGAGCAATTTCACTGCTAGATATATAGTATTTTCAAGTTCCCACCCATTTAAACTGCGTGTAAATTTTAATATAAAAACAAATTTATTTATATTTGTTTAAGTAATTGTTTAAAAATAAAAAATAAATAATTAAGTACAAAATATCTATCCCTATTGCAAACATAGTATGTATTTTATTACAACAAAAAATTGCTTTTAATTTATGAAAATGCCACACAAGAATTTAAATTTAATTATAATTAGCGACACAACAATCATTAAATTAAAAACCAAGAAATTGTTCTCTAAAATATTCAAATGCTATATCTTACTTTTCTAATATTTAATGCAATATTTTCTTAAAGTAAATCTTAACAATATCTAACAAGAGATATATCATAATTTATCAATAAAGAAAAAAAGTTATAATTCAAATTTTCCTGTTTAATACACTGCCCGCCACTTGAATAAGGAATCATATTTTTTTAACTTTAATTAAGTATATCTTCTAAGCTAAAGTTCAGAAAAAAATAATTTTTTGCGCAACTAAATTTCAAAGTGTTGACTTTAGTTTCCTGAAGAAATAAAAAATATACATATTTTGTTATACTAAAATTATGAATTTATTTAAAGACATGTATTTCTGTGGCACTTTTTCGTGTGTCACTTGAATAAGGAATATTTTAAAACTAAGAAAACTGTAATTTATTTTTAAATTTTAGGTTATAAAAATGAAAGTTATTATCTTCTAGCATTCAATTAGTAATGAGTACTGCTACCATTTTTTGAAATAACTTAAAAAATGCGATTTAGCTTCGACTTGTATAATGACTCTAAGTAATTTAGCGAAATTGAACTCCATGCTTCCGTTATTGCATCCTTTAAGGATTCTATCATCTCAAATTATTTTCCTCCTTCATAAACTTTTCATGCAAGCCAACCCCAGACATTTTCCATTGTATTCCGGTCTGGTGAATATGGGGGCCAATCCAAAAGTTGAACACCTTGTTGATTAATCCATTGTTTTACTGCTCTGGCGGTATGAATCGGAGCGTTGTCGTGTTAGTACGTCCAAGGTATGAGTCCAAAGAAATCATTTAATTTTGAAAATGCTTCCTCCAGAATGTTTTTGTAAGTCGTTGCAGTCATTTTGTTGGGTACCAAAAACCAATTCTATGGTACCATAATACGAAATGTCACCCCATACCATTACTCCGCCCTCTCGGCTGTGTCTGCGGCTCAAAAATAATTCCTCCTTATTTAGGTCATGTAATGGTCATACTCGTCGGGACCATCAATATTAATTTTTTTTCATCGGAAAATATATCTTTAACCATTTTTCGGCCTATGTCATTGTATTTTTGGCAAACTGTAGACGTTGTGATTTGCGTTTTTCATTAAGTGGTGGTACGACTTTAAAATATGGTGCACTGTTCTTAGACTGGCACTAACTCCACTTTTTTCACGTATTTTTGATACCGACATTGTAGAATTTGATGCAATTATAAGAATTTTTCGTCTTTCTTTTGGAGTTGTTGCCGTTTTCTTCCGCCCTTTTATGTTTTTCCATATCTTTCCACGTTATTTAAATAATTGTACACAACTGTCTTTCCTCTATTAATGTTTTTGGCTATTAGGACCGGATTCTGACCCTGAGATTTCAAAATCAGAATTTTTTCTTTTTCAGAGTTATTAAGAGCCTTACCACGTCCAATTTTGAATAATGTCTTTAAATAAATGCATAATTTGAAATTTGGTTGCGCAAAAAATAATTTTTTTCTGAACTTTAGTTTAGGTGATATACTTAATTAAAGTTAAAAAAAAATGTGATTCTTTATTCAAGTGACAGGCAGTGTACTTTTAATATAAGAAAAAAATATGAATATATGTCTATACAGACAAAAAATAGTAAACAGATTTTGGTTATGACATGTGAAAGAAATTTACGCAATATCTTCTTTTTATTATTTTGACGAAAAGCATCAAAGCAATATTTTTCTAATATTATATTTTTATCACTTTAAAGAAAATTAAGCAACAAACAACAAAAAATATATAAAATTTAAAAAAAATTTAATATTTTTATCCTCAAAATATCGCCCTTTTTTCAATAAGATGATATTATCATCTCCGCAATAAATTAATGATATCCAATTGAGATTATCGGGAAGAAATTAATGCAGTACTTTTATTTTGTCAAAAAATTTTTCAAAAATGAAAAAATGTTGAAGAAATTTGTTTGTCTTTTAGCAGCAAAATGAATATTTTATGTAAACTTTTCAGTTTTCGTGCTTTATGACGTTAAGATTTACATACATGCTTTATGAGATATAAAAGTTTTCTTTACTATATTATTTGAAGATTTATTTAGTGGTAATTTTTCTATATATTTATTACATCTTCCAGAAGATTATCTGGCGGTATCTTGCTTTTTTTTCATCTGATTGATTATCTAGCAATTTTGCCTATTTTTCTTCCAGGCGTGTTGATTTCTCTCCCGTTGGGGGAAACTTCCGCAATACGAATATGTTTATTGCGTCAATAAAATTTTTCTTCTAAGCAGTACGAGTTCGTATCACTTTTGCATTAATTTGCTTGTAGAGTATATTATAAAGGTATACAAACGCAAATATATGTATCTACCCTTCAAACATTTGATAGTTAAATTTGTGCCAATCTTCCAGACGTCACTAATTAGTGACTTCTAGTAAATTTTCGGAAGATTGTTCGAAAATTTCAAAAACAAAATACATTGCTATTGGGTATTAATCGTCCATATTTCACTTCTCAGTAGTTTCTAAGTGATTGTCAGAAGTTTGTACGAAATTTATAAAAACGAAATACGTCACTATCGTACTTTAATCTTCCAAAAGTATACTTTGAAATCACTTCTGGTAGACAATTCGAATTTAACAAAAACAAAATATGTTACTATTGCGCACTTATCTTATTGGCGTGTGTTGGAAAATTGTGAGTCTTTTTATAAAAAGAAAAGAACAAGATGCAGGTAAAATCATGTATTTTAGTAATAATTTAACTTAGGTATGCAGTTTGGCTGTAATATTAAATATAAGAAGAATAATTTTACTAATAATTTAAGTGTTTTATATTCATTTTTATTTAGTAAAAACATTATTTTCTCACAATTTAAATTTATTTATATTTATATTTAATTTTATTTGTTTTAAAGCTTATGAAAATGTTATTGTCATGAACTCTATACTGTAAATACTTTCAATTTATTCTAATATTCATAGTAAACGCAAAAAAAGACAAGTGTATATATTGTTACAATACTAAATACACCAATAATTTTCAAATCAAACCATGTCTATCAATATCAAACAATATTTTATTATTATTAAAGTTAAAAAAAATAATAATAATAATAAAAAATTGATATTAACAGTGTTGCAGTAGATGCAATTAGAAAAATGCTAAATCTTCGAAAAAATTATTGCTGGCAACACTGTTAATGTCAATTTTTTTATTATTATTTATTAAAGTTAATGTCAATTTTTTTATTATTATTTTTTGTTTCTTGTTTTTTTTATTGAAGTTAAAAAAACAGAAAATAATAATAAAAAAAATTGACATTGTGTTGTCAGTAGGTGAAATTGAAAAAATGCAAAATCTTCGAAAAAATTATTGCTAAATTGTTCAACAGCAGCAAATAACAAATTGTTTGTAAAGAAAATTCGTATTTTCGTTGACCTTGTTTCTTGTAAAATTGAGTTTAAATGACATCTTATGAACAGAATTCTGAAAAAGAATCAAAATTTTATTAAATAATAAAACACTGTAAAAACATGCTAAGAAGCGTTTAGCATATTTTTATAAAATTTCATTGCATTTTAACCTTTTAAATGCTAAATGTAGTACTGAAAATGCCAAAATGGCAACACTGTCGTATACAGAAATAATGCAGTATTTATTAAAAAGTGTACAAAAACAATGATATCTTATTACCAGGACAGCGCTTAATACATGTTCGAAAAAAATTAAAGTATGCGTTTGAAAAAACACGAAAAAATGGGATATTTTTGGTAAAAAGTGCAATTTAGGTGGAGGGAAAATTTATATATATTTGTAATTTAGAGACTTTAGATTTTATGTATATAAATTTGTATATTAATAAGAAAGATCAAAATATCATATTTTTTTGAAAATTTTTATTTATTATTAATAGCGTATGTAATTGAAGAAAGGTGTTCGAAAATAATATTAGATTAATAAATATCTAAATAAAAAATTGCGATATTTTAAGGTAATTTAATATTAAAAAGTAATATTTTTTGTAAAAATATACATTTTTTCAAAACTTGAATTTTGAAAACCTAGTGCCAAGCAATGCCAAGTAACGATATTGTTGCATTCCCTGAGATCTTTTCTATACACTTTCTTTCGACCGTTCATAAATTCGTAGACTATAAACTATATATATTTTTTTTTTTTATAAAAGTTAAGAAACAAACTTTTCATTAAAGTTAATTATATAAAATTGTTAAAAAATCTCATTTCTATTTTCACACTTAACAACATTAAAACATTAGAAAAAAATATATTTTTACGCATACTTACATAAAAATAAAACAAATAAACTCCTCTCATTTCAAAATCATTTTATTAATGGCAAGCCCAAATAAAATTCATTGTGTTTATTTATATTCAGTTACAATTTGTGAAATAATAATTCTAATGGAAAAAATAGATTTGGAAAAAAATTTTAAATCAACTAAAAATTCACTTTTGCTCAAAATTCAATTATTTATATACAATTAAAAATTAATAAAAAATCGATATTTCATGAAACATATAAAATAAATTTCACAAATTTATAGAATTATTAAACATCAATAAACAAAATATTTTGCTATTAGAATATTAACAAATTTACTTCAACAATTTTTTAATTAACTATGTATGAGCATAACTAACAAAATCAGATTATGTATTTCATCATTAAAGTCAAAAACCTTAGACATTTTCCTACTTAATATTAAAACATAAAATACAAACATGTAGTCAATCGCATAAACATGTAGACGATCCGTATATATTTTTAAAAATATTTGTAAAGATGTTGGTTTCAACTTCATAAAAATACTCACTGAACATTTTCTTTTAAAAAATTAATTAAACAATTAATTCTTTCAAAATCAAATGTTTATTATTTTCCTATAATATAAAACTAAGAACAAATTATCCATGACGATATCAAACAAAATCGAAATTATTTTTTTATTAAACTCAAAAGCCTTGTACAAGATTGTTTTATGCATATGAAAAAACAATTTTTAAGTTCATAAAAAAAACTTATAATTTCAATCTTCAGTCTTTAAGTGACCGCGATCGGATGTATTTAGTATCATTCTTTTGAAAACAAACACTAAATCCCAATCGCAAATATTTTGGAAAACAAAAAATCAAAAAAAAAAACTGTTAATTATCAAAAACGTATATTCTTTAACATACAAAAATTTGTTAAACCGAAATTTAACAATAAAAGTTTTCTCAAAATCAATGTTTGAGACAACAATAACTTAATATAAATAAATTAAAACAACCAAACAAAATATTTTTTAACACACACACACAGTGCATATTAAAAACAATTATTTTTAATTACCAGTGGCGATGATAATGATTTAAATTGGCAAAGTGTACCAAGAAAACGCAAACAGCTTGTATCTTCAAAACTACAACAACAACAAAAAAAAGGAATTTGTTCTATGAACCAAGCACTTCAGCAAATAACAAATATGCAGCTCTTAGCATTGATGGCGATGAATGTGAAACCAATGAATCTACAGCAAAGCCTCCACCAATTTATATACCAAATGTTCAAAACATTAGTATTATGTTAAAAAAATTTAATTCTTTAATAACATCTAATGAATTTAATTATAAATCTTTAAAGGAAGGTCAGGTACGCTTAATGATTAAATCTGTAGATTCTTATCGAAAAATTGTTAAGTATTTGGAAGAATCAAAAATTAGTTTCCATACTTATCAATTAAAGCAAGAAAAGGCGTATAGAATTGTAGTTAAGGGTCTTCACCATTCAACACCAATCGAGGACATAAAGGCTGAACTACTATTACTAGGCCATCAAGTCAGAAACGTAACTAATATTAAAAGCCGTGTAACTAAAGAACCTTTATCTATGTTTTTCGTAGATTTAGACCCTAACCCAAATAACAAAAGTGTATATGATATTAAACATATAAACAATGCCTTGGTTAAAATTGAACCACCTTTAAGAAATAATGATTTAGTACAATGTCTTCGGTGTCAACAATTTGGACATACCAAATCATATTGTAAAAAACCATATAGATGTGTTAAATGTGGTATGGATCACGCCATATCTGAATGCACTAAACCCACTGAAACCCCACCTCGTTGTGTTCATTGTTTAAATAACCATACAGCTAATTATAAAGGATGCAGAGTGTACCAAGATCTTATTTCAAAAAGACCCCAAAGACAAACTCTTTTCATGTCATCTTAAAGATCCAATCAATTCAATATAAATTCAGAAGAATATCCAAATTTAAATAGTAATATGAATAATCAACATAACAATCGGTATTATCCATCCTACTCTGAAGCTGTTAAATGCCTTGATGCGAACTACATATCTCGTTTGGAAAAATTAGAAAACATGATGGAAAATCTCATGAACATGATGTCAATGATTATGACCAAATTATGCAAATAAATTTTAGGATAGGTATATGGAATGCCAACGGGCTTTCTAATCATAAAAACGAAACTGAAGTTTTTCTTAAAACCAACCACATAGATTTATTTTTAATATCTGAAAACCACTTTAGGCCAAAGAATTATTTTAAAATATATGGATTCGACAACATAAATGCTATTCTAATAAATTCAAATATAAATTATGAAATTTTGGATCCCTTTGAAGAACCTTATTTACAAGCAACTGGTGTTAAAGTCAAGTGCAATAATTATGACCTTAATATTTTTTCAATATATTGTCCACCTAGACACAGTATTAAATGTCAGCAATACGATGATTTCTTTAGAAGAATTGGCCCGAAATTAATTGTTGGTGGCGACTTTAATGCGAAACATCCATGGTGGGGTTCACGTTTAGCCAACCCAAAAGGAAAGGAACTATATAAATGTATTTTAAAATATAATTATTCAACACTTTCTACAGGAAAATTCACATATTGGCCAAGCGACCCTACTAAAATACCAGATCTTTTAGAATTTGTTATTTTTAATGGTATGCGTAGATCGCTTTTAGATATTGTAGACAGTAATGGACTAAGTTCGGATCACACTCCAATTATCGCTTATTTTAATAATCATGTTGAACTTGAGGCAGCAAATCAAAATCTATTTACCAATAAAACTGATATTCTTCAGTTTGCTAATTACATTGAAACTAATATTAATTTGAATATACCAATTAAAAGCGGGTATGAATTGGAGGATGCTGTTGAATTTTTTTCTAGTCTCCTATGTCAAGCGGCTTTTGTATCCACACCAGTAACTACCCCTCAAAACGGAAATATTGTAAGAATATCTGGAGAAATCAGAAATTTCGTATTGAATAAACGGTACTTACGAAGAATATACCAAAGAAATAGAAATCCCTTAAATAAAAATAATTTAAACAATGAGTCAAATCATTTAAAAAGACGGTTAAAAGAATTTAAAAATAATTCTGTTAAAGATTTCTTGAACAACTTAGGTCCAAATCGAAATGATGGCTACAATCTGTGGAAGGCGACAAAATACCTCAAACATCAAACAAAAAAATATATTCCTATTAAAGATGCTAATGGAACCTAGTGTAAATCAGACCAGTCCAAAGCAAATGCATTTAAAAATCTCTTGGAAGGAGTTTTTCATCCATTTAATCTAAATCAACAAGTACTAAAGATTGAAATAGAAAAGTTCCTTGACGTTGCACAGTGGGGTCAAACACAAATTTTTTGGTAATAAATCTGAATCTCCTGAACTACTGGTCGGATCAAATTGAAATGTATGGAAGAGTTGTAGAGGAGGACCTAAGCTTTCAGAAAAATCATCTTGTAGTCACCCTGTGATAACACGAGATAAGCTACAGGGTGTCAAAGTTGACTACCTCGAGTATGTAAAAGTTAAAAAAAATCGTAACTTGTACAAATGACAGTTAAAAAGATATTTACGCTTAAATTTTTAAATTTTGATTTTTTGGCTCGACTTTCTTTCGTTTTTCGGGAATAAGTCCGGAGATATATGAGGCAAAAATTTTTAAAAATATTCTGTAATTTGCTACATATTTCAAAATAATATGCTGAAAGAATTTTTGGATTATCTCAATTCGTCTAGACGTGAAAAATATTCAAAGTCAGCACTCTGAAATTGGCATGAAAAATGGCTATTTTTTTACAAAAATATAGTACAATTCATTCATTTTTTTCTCAAAGTTCCGTTAATAAAAAATTTTTTTCCTTATTAATTTCAAAAGAAAAGGCTTCGTAAATGGTTAATAAAGAAATTTTGAAATGATTTAAGTTCGCACCCTACATCCAGCATTGGCCGAAAATTGTCAATTTTAAAAAATAGTTTCATTTTTATCGATTAATAAACAAACTGTCACGCGAGCTTTTTTAAATTTGGTACCCATATTTTTTATAGAAATAGATTTAGAATGATTTAGCACTAAACTGGTTCCCGCCCGGCCAAAAACGAATGCAGGAGTGGAGATTTTATGTTAAAAGTCAGTTTTTTTAACGACTATTTTTAAAAGCATATTAAAAGCATATTAACATAATATTTTTAATATTATTTCTTATGTAGTGTATAAAACACAAATCAAGCTTTCATTCCTAAAAAAATCAATAAAATAGCTCCAATAACCTATTTTTGGTAATTTTTCAAAAATAAATTTTTTTTCCAAAAATAGCTGAAAATCCAAAAAAATTTAATTTTTTTAATACAACTCCACTAATTTTGCAAATACTTTAAAAATGTTAAAAGAATATAAAAATAGACTTATTTACCAATTCAACTATGTATAAAATGTTGATATAGGTCATTTAATAATAGTAATATAATGGCCTCAAAACTACCAAGTCACGTCAAAAGTTGCAAAATTCACTATTGTTTTCAACTGCATTGTTTATTTTGTTACGAGATAATAATATTTATTAATGAATTTATTTAAAGTGTTCATAATTTTTTTCTACTGAAAAGGTTTTTAAAATTACCTAGGTACATAAATAAGTATATTTTCCTTCGTTTTTTATTACATTTTTTCAAGTTTTTAAATAATTTACCTAGCTACTTAATTAATGTATTATAACAAAAATGATTTTTTTTACAATCGCATAGGTACATTTTTTGACGTACCTGTTTAACACTACAGGTCATAAAAATAAACTGAATGAAATTGGGGGTTTTGAGCAAAAATTTAAATTTTTTAATTCATTTTTGCCTGTCACCATTTACCTGATATAAATATTCTTTTTCTATATATAAGTATCCTTATAAATATGCAGATTTATTAGTGAATTTGCCATTATGGAGATTACATTAAAACACTTTTCTATTTGCAAAGTAATCTGGGATAATCTATCTGATATTATAAATCGTCCAGAAAAAATAAGAAAACTCATTGATACAGTAGTATCTTTTGGTTTAACTCTTACTGCAGAAGACAGTCTAAAGCTCGAAAATTTTTATAAATCATACGAAAAAAGGATGCAAGCTTCAGATTGGTCAATACCAAAGTTCAAGAAGAAAAATGAAGAGTGGTTGGAGGGAGAAATACCAATTTTCATCGGAAAGCAGAAAAAGGGTCGACCAAAAAAAAGTTACGATGAAGTTCAGCTAAGAATAAAGAGGACCAAACAGGAATCTATTCTAAATTCACATACGAATGCCGAAATAAAAGATACATTTAAAGCTTTAGTAACACATATGCAACCAAAGGAAGTAGAAAAAGTTATAGATGTGTTACCAACAGCTTCTCCCAATCGATTACATCGGATAATCGAAAGCATAGTGACACCGAAATCAACATCGTCCTTTACCTCTGAAGATGCTTTAGCTCTAATATTAAATTTAGGATTATCAAGAAACCAATGCGAGATTTTGAGGAAATCTGTTAGCGAAAAAGGATATGATATCTTTCCCAGTAGCAAATCAGTGAGAGAAGCGAAAAGTAATATTTTACAGCCTATGGAGCACCCGGTTAATGCTTCTGTTAAAAGTGCTAAAGTTAATATATTGCAATTACTTGAAAATACTGCCTCTAGAATTATATCTACCTTCAGCAATGATAACATTGAAAAATGCAAAGACTCTGAACTTATTTTAATATTCAAATGGGGCTGCGATGGAACATCAGGATTTTCGGAATACAAACAACTGGATGGAAGTAATTCTGGAAATAATTATTCCTCGCTGTTTATAGCGTCTCTGGTACCACTTCGAATGCGCTTAAATAAGCCTTCCTCATCGACAAGAAATTACTCGCTTTTTGATGATATATGGATAAATTTAACTCCAGGTTCCAAATTTTTGTGCCGTCCAATCCTTTTCAATTACACAAAAGAAACCACGGTTACAATAAACAGCATTGTCAACCAATTGGAAGAAGAAATTAAAGCATTGCCCCCAATATATGTAAAAGTATCAAACAGAACTATTAAAGTTACATTTCAACAACAATTAACGATGATTGATGGAAAAGTTGCAAACGCTATAACAGATACAACATCTACATGGAAATGTAATATTTGTTGAAAAATAAATTCACAATTTCAGGATAATTCTGAAGTCCTTGTTAATAAAAATTCTTTAAAATTTGGAATATCACCACTCCACACAACGATAAGATTTTTGGAGTTCTGTTTACATCTTGCATATGATATGAAGTACAGAAATATTCCCGGGCAGGAAAATGCTTCAGTAAAAAACAATTTGGAACTTCACGAATTACGAAAAGAGGAGAAGAAAAGAATTCAATTAGAATTCAAAGAACAACTCGGATTAATAATTGATAAACCTCTACATGGCTATGGAAGCTCAAATTATGGAAATACAGCAAGACGTTTCTTTGAAAATCCGGAACTCACATCTTCAATCACAGGCATTGACTTAAATATTTTGAAGCGTTTTAAGATTATATTGGCAGCCATTAATAGCAAAAAACAAATTAATGCGGACAAATTTAAAATTTTTGCTTACGAAACTAAAGAACTACTTAACATTACATACCCCTGGAAATCAATGACTCCAACAATTCACAAAGTATTGGCTCATGGTAAAGAAATAACAGAAAATAGTATTTTGCCATTGGGAGAGCTAATAGAGGAAGCACAGGAAGCCCGAAATAAAGATGTTAAACATTTCCGACTCTTCAATACCTGAAAATGTTCGAAAATAGCGCAAAATATTGACTTAATGGAATATTTATTAATATCATCAGATCCAGTTATTTATTCTATAAGAACACGATGGCTACCAAAAATCACTCTTGAAATAGAAAAAGAGGATTCCGAAGCTAAGGAAGTTAAAAATTTGCTAACGTTTGATGTTTCTGTTTACTTTCAAGAAAATCTCTAATAATATCTTCGATAATATATTCTTAATAAAATAAATATACGGGATATATGTATAATAAGTATGTAAATATGTAGAACAAATTAAATAAAAACTATTCAAATAAAGAATTTACTACTTTATAATAACAAATATATACCTACATAATACATTAGAAAACTAAAATGTTACGTATACACACATATGGAAATACGGAACAAAATAGTGAATTTTGCAACTTTTGACGTGACTTGGTAGTTTTGAGGCCATTATATTACTATTATTAAATGACCTATATCAACATTTTATATATCGTTGAATTGGTAAATAAGTCTATTTTTATATTATTTTAACATTTTTAAAGTATTTGCAAAATTAGTGGAGTTGTATTAAAAAAATTAATTTTTTTTAGATTTTCAGCTATTTTTGGAAAAAAAATTTATTTTTGAAAAATTACCAAAAATAGGTTATTGGAGCTATTTTATTGATTTTTTTAGGAATGAAAGCTTGATTTGTGTTTTATACACTACATAAGAAATAATATTAAAAGTATTATGTTAATATGCTTTTAATATGCTTTTAAAAATAGTCGTTAAAAAAACTGACTTTTAACATAAAATCTCCACTCCTGCATTCGTTTTTGGCCGGGCGGGAACCAGTTTAGTGCTAAATCATTCTAAATCTATTTCTATAAAAAATATGGGTACCAAATTTAAAAAAGCTCGCGTGACATTTTTTTTATTAATCGATAAAAATGAAACTATTTTTTAAAATTGACAATTTTCGGCCAATGCTGGATGTAGGGTGCAAACTTAAATCAATTCAAAATTTCTTTATTAACCATTTATGAAGCCTTATCTTTTGAAATTAATAAGGAAAAAATTTTTTTATTAACGGAACTTTGAGAAAAAAGTGAATGAATTGTACTATATTTTTGTAAAAAAATAGCCATTTTTCATGCCAATTTCAGAGTGCTGACTTTGAATATTTTTCACGTCTAGACGAATTGAGATAATCCAAAAATTCTTTCAGCATATTATTTTGAAATATGTAGCAAATTACAGAATATTTTTAAAAATTTTTGCCTCATATATCTCCGGACTTATTCCCGAAAAACGAAAGAACGTCTAGCCAAAAAATCAAAAATTCAAAATTCAAGCGTAAATATCTTTTTAACTGTAAGAGATAACTTAGATGAGTAAGCTTATTTTTTCTTTATCTTGCCAAGCACTTTCCAGAAATACTCGAGGTAGTCAACTTTGACACCCTGTAGCTTATCTCGTGTTATCACAGGGTGACTACAAGATGATTTTTCTGAAAGCTTAGGTCCTCCTCTACAACTCTTCCATACATTTCCATTTGATCCGACCAGTAGTTTAGGAGATTCAGATTTATTACCAAAAAATTTGCGTTTGACCCCACTGTGCGTTGCATACCTATTGAGTTTTCCAATAAACCACGTTACACTGTCAGAAGTTCAGAAAACGGTTATAAAGCTTAACAATAAAAAAAGTCCTTGTTATGAGAGCATTTGTTCCAAAATGATTAAGTCTTTATCTAGAAAAAGTATGATCTTTCTAACCACATTATTTAATTCTATTTTTGAGATTGAATTACTTTCCGTCTCAATGGAAGTACGCAGAAATTGTTATGATTCCAAAACCAAATAAACAGGAACACTTAATTAGTTCTTATAGACCAATAAGTTTACTACCAATAATTTCAAAATTGTTTGAAAAAATATTGCTGAAAAGAATGTTGCCTATATTAGACGTAATACCAGAATATCAATTTGGGTTTAGGCATAAACACGGTATACCCGAACAGTATCACCGAATTATTGATGAAATTTATTCATTAGAACTTAAAAACCTAAGATATTTTGTAATTTTTGAACAAAATTTGCTTAATGTTTCTCTAGGAAATAGATCGCAAATAAAAATATTAAATAAAAAAAATTCAGTCTTCATACCTAACAATATTAAAACATAAGAAAAATTACAAAAGTTTGATAAAAATTATTCAAAATAAATTCATTGGTTTTGAATCTCATAAAAAATACATTTTGTAAAATTGTACTTGATTTCAAATATAACGGTTTTAAAAATATAACGGTTCAAAAATTAAATAATGCTTCTCGACCTTTCCGTATATGTTAACAGCAGTTAACATATCTGTAGAAATTATTAACATAGCTGTAAACATACAACATTGAATGAAAAGCTTTCACCATTGTTTGTAAGTATGGCAACACTAAATGTTTAAGCTGCTAACATTAACATCGAAAGCTCTAGAATTCGAATTAACTAGTTTGCCCGTTAAGAACATTGTAGAAATAAATAGAGCTCTCGAGAAACATCTAGATGGTAGTGAGTCAGTCTGATTGGAAGCATCGTTAAGTAAAGACAAATTAACTGCCTTGGCTGTATATTCTTGTACATTATTAAAGTGTGCTGTATAAAGTGTGTAGTTTAAGTGTGTGTGTATTAGAAGACAAGTGACTATTTAAACTGTTGTTGTTATATATTTTAAATAAAATAAAGAGTCGCTACATCTTCTAAACTACTAAACTATTTGCAATCAAAGTACCGGTTTATTTAAAAAGAAATAAACCACAGTTTTAAAAAGGTAAAAACGTAACAATTGGTTTTAGAAGTGAGATTGCAAGATAATAAGCAGTCATAAAATTTGATGAGCTAAAAGTGAAGCAAGTCAAGAGAGAATTTAATAAGTTGGAGTTATCTACAGCTGGTAATAAAGCAGAATTACAAAAGAGGCTGATAGATGAATTCAAGCGGCGCAATATTGACATCGGAAATTATGAATTCGAATATAAAGAAGAAATGGAATTTATCCACAATGTTTGCTGCTATGATGGAGCAATTTAAGGAAGCCAACGAGAAACTTATTGCTAAAGTTAAAGAAGAAAATAAAATGATGGAAATGACATTTCAAGAAACTTCTGGGGTTATTATCGAGAAACTTCTTGCTGAAGTTCATGAAACTTCTGGGGTTATTATCGAGAAACTTTTTGCTGAATTTAAAGAAACCAAAGAAACTTCTAGAGCAACAAACGAGAAACTTCAGCAAATTTCGGAAGTTATAAACAGCAGAGTGGATGGTATTGAGACAAAGGTGTCCGACTTAGAGAGTTGCCTAGATATACAATCCAAAGTCGTTGATAAAAAGCTGCCCGACTCAGACAGTTGCCCAGATATACAAGCCAAAGGTGTCGATAAAAAACTATATGATATAGAAATAACGATGAATAATCTTCAATACCAAGATGGACAGGTGCGAATTATTCCAGAATCCTCTAGTAGAATAAAGACCCCTAGTTTTGATGGCAACACACCATTTAATGTGTTCAAGTTCCAGTTTGATATATTTGCAATTAGAAACATGTGGAACGACGAAGAAAAAGCTATAGAGTTGATATTGGCCTTAAAAGGAAATGCAGCAGTAGTTCTTGAAAGCGTGTCAGCGTGTAGCAGAAATAGTTATGATGACATATTTGAGGCGCTACAACGTAAGTACGGTCGTAAGCATAAAAAGGAATTATACCGAATGGAATTGCGTGGTAGAGTGCAGAAGCCCACTACAAGATTTTGCGTTGGAAATCGAGCGTTTGCTACAGCTTACTTATCCAGGGGAAAACAGACCGTTTTTGGACTATATCAACATAGAGGCATTTGTTAATGGCATTCGCAATCCTGAAATAAAACATGCGGTTTGTGCCACACCTAAACCATCATTTACTGAAACCGTCTCATTCCCACTGGCACAAGAAACGGCGAAAATAATTTCAACGCCGCAAATATGCAAGGTGCGAAATGTCGAAGTTGTTCCTGATAATGAGAAAAATATAGTCGATGAATTAAAAAAGGTTTCGGAGGCGTTTAATGAGAAGCAATGTAAAGTCAGAGTAAAATGTTATAACTTTGGTAAATCGGGTCATATTCAGCGAAACTACCTCAAAGAAATAGCCAGCAGTCAAATCATCAATCATCACAAGAATCACCTTTAAACTAAAACGAGCTAGCACTACGGGGCAAGGGCTAGCTCCTACATCTGAGTGCCCCATAATCTCCATATCCGTAATGCGAAAAATAGCAATCTTACTGCTTCTGGGTACATTAACGGTCAGAAGCACGTTTTTACTATAGACACCGGGGCATCACAGTCTATCGTCAGGCCCGATTTAGTCAAGCTTTTGGCTCTCATCGCGTATGTGAAAAATTACCACAAGTATCTGTATGGTCAACACTTCCGACTGAGAACCGATCATTCTGCCCTCAGGTGGTTGCTGCAATTTAAACAAACTGAAGGACAACTGGCTCGTTCGATAGAGCGGCTTCAGAGCTATGATTTTAGCATCGAGCACCGGAAGGCTTTGAAACACATCAAGACGGAACGTGGAATGTAAACATTGTACAAAAACCGAGGAAAAGGAATGTGTAATTTTATTTTAAGTCTTAATTTCAAATAATATTGTAATGAAAAAAAATATTTATATGCATATGAATTTGTAGTGATAAGAAAAATGTTTAACTTTATTCGTATTTCAATTTTAGTTACTTTGTAACGGTTACTAATGTTTTAGGAGTTCAACAATTCCAGCTCTGTCAATAAGGGATTTACAAACACTTCCTAAGTTGTGACATATATCAAGTAAAAGAACGAGTTGAACTTCCGCTACCGCTAAAGGTCTTTTTACTGCGAGTTCTCGGCAAGTAAGCAACTGGAAGAAAAAAGATAAAAGAAAAATAATAACAAAATAATAAAGAAATAAAAGACGAAACAGAAAATATCAAACGGCTGAATTGTTTTTGCATGAACAAAAAGACTTTACTGGGTTTGTGTCTGGCGTTAAGAAACGTGGCTTACGGGGTAGAGTCTCAAGGTTTTGTCCGGCCGGATATCTTTGAATAAAGACAGACAGCCAAAACAAAAGAATTACGTGCTGATTTCCGAAGCGTACTTTTCATCCCCTTGTTTTTCTTGCGAATCACATCTTGCTTTCCCTGGTATCAAGATCAGGAACGCAGACGCACTATAAGCAAGTAACATTCAATACACAATTAAACGGCAGCGCTGCGGACTGTTATATATCCGCACCAGTTGGAATTTTGATCAGCAAAGTTGACCGAAAGCTGCAGATGTAAACCTCGAGAAAGAGAAGCAACACCAGCAACTTGGTTAAGCAGAAAATTAATTTAACATAACGATTGAGTGATATCTAATTAGATTTTGTTTTTATGTCATTGTTTAATCATGCCAACGTAACCGAAAGAAGTATATTACATATTATAAAACAATATTAATTATAAAAAAAGGATAAAAAAAGTTAAAGGATTTAACACTAACATCTGTAATATAATTATGGTAGAATTTAGTCTAAGGAAGAAATGTAAATTTTGAAAGTAAATGAAATAAATACGAAATGAATCAGTAAGAAAATAAAGCCAGTAAATAAGAGCAAAGGTTGGGAAGGGAAAGGCATCGGCTCTCAATAACATCGGAGATGCCGTGATATGGACGGGGGATAGGAAAAATTATTAATATCAGACTTTAAACGGGTACGATTTTCGTGTCATGCGGGATCGTGTCTCAATATTCACAGGAATCCACCCATATCCAAAAGGGCTAGCTCGTGCTTAAGGCAAGCGTGACCAAGTAGCTACAAGGGCACAAATTTCTACCGTGGTCCGCACGTAACACTGGCGCCCAACGTGAAGGTCATGAGACGTTAATATTACATGGCAAGCTCTCATAATTATCAAAATGTGTTATATTTAAATAAAGGGTAGAGTTTGATGTTCGTATTTTTTCCTATCGGACAGTTAGACTTGGGAAATTAATTAGGGAATGTGGTGGTGTCATTGTCATCTCGACTTAAAGGTCAGTCTGTTAAAGTAGATAGTGTCAAAGACAAACCCATATCAATCAGTTTTGATCAGACGGTGAATGGAATCTTGCTACCTATTACGTAATGCTAGTTCACTTGTATAGTGAGGTAAGGTCAATTCCCTCGAAACATTTTATTGCAAAGATGGCCAGCTTTATTTATCACACGTAAGGTACTGTTTGGATGTGGTAATTACTTTTATGAGACGAACGTATGTTGACAATGGTTTGGACTAGGTTTTGGCTTGTGATCGGAATCACATACACACACTATAGATATGTAAATTTGATATTAGAGAAAAAAAAAATAAAGAGTAAAGTAAATTGCAAGCTATTAATTTGATGGTTGGTTGAATTGGTAATTCATTAATTATATCTATTAGTTATTTTACTATCTGTTGTTATATATATATATATATGTATATGCATGTATGGGTATGTGTATGTATACATACATACGTTTATGTATACATATTAATACAAATTTAAAATGCCTTACGAGGGGGCGGGTAGTAGGACTCTTAGGAGTGGTAGGACAATTTTAAAGGACACACGGAAGATACAGGTTTAATGGAGGGTATGAGTTCAGCAGACCGAAAGACCTGCCTTAACGGATAGAATGCAGGTTCTTATGAATCGATTTGAAAGAATGTTTGTCCAGCACCAAATGGAAGTAAATCGGACAACAACAACTGAAGCGATTCAGAGTGCGATCAAGGGCTACCTGGAAGTGATGAGTGCCAATAAATCAGTCCTCCAAGGGGATCGGATGAAAATCGTCCTCGACGTCGGTTGTTTGAGGAAACGTTAGGCTTTACGCCATAGCAAGCAGCTAATGCCGTACCTGAAATATATGATAATCGACGAAACAGTGGAACGTTTTATGTTCAAAAAAAGCACAATATACCTACCGATGAACTCTATGCAAATTTTAATTTATTATTAGAGTTGCAAGCACAAGAATGGTATTGGGTGTACATGGAGGAAAATTCAGGTTCAGAAACGAATAATTTTTCTAAGTTTCGGTTAGCTTTTCTGGACCAATTTCGACAGGCCGATTGTGATAAAGAAATAAATGTTCAGAAACAAGGTTATAATGAAACATTCGACGTGTTTTATGCGGCTATAAAAGGAATGTCTTTTAATATGGAGAACAAAGTTTAGTAAATATAATAAGAAAGAATTTAAAACCTCGAATTTAATTTTTGGATACAAAATAGAGAAGTTTGAGCAGTTAAAACATGAATGTAAGCGGGCCGAAAAGCATTTGGTGGAATTTGAAAGCAGACCGTCATACAAAAAGAAAGTGGAAGAAGTCGATTGGCTGGAAGAAGAATCAAGTGGTGAGCACGATGCTGCCGCCACAGAAGCGTTTGAGAGGCGTGCCGAAAGTTATAATACTATAGATAGTAATCGTAAAATCAGTAGTCAGAATTTAGGGCACTTGGCACCTAAAGCAGAAAAGGAACCACCTTGCCACTGTGATTCTCCCTTATATAGACTCTCGTGTTTTAAATGTAATCAACCAAATTTAAAATGCTTTGTTTGTGAGAAATGTCAATCGGAAAACCGGAAGAACGACAACAATACCAGGATAAGTCGCCGCAACAATATGACCCCGGAAAAGTAAATCTAGTAATTTTAAAAGATACCAAAGCAGTTCCTGTTAGAACATCGTGCGACATAACCCCAAGACTATCTGTAGGTGAGCGAGAAAAAAGGTACGAGGAGGCCAGGTTGCGAATATTCGGAGACTCACCGCAAACGGTAAAGGTCAGTAGAAGTTTTAGGAAAATACAAGTGATTAGAAAGAAATTAAAAATAATAAAAGATCCAAGCGTTTGTATTTAAAGTAGTTGCCAAGGTGGAGTGGAAGGATAAAACTGTCGCTATGACAATTTATTTAGTTCCAAGCTTACACCAACAGCTATATTTGGGAGTGGATTTTTGGGATCAGTTCGGAATATTTCCTCAGATAGAAGTGATAAGTGCGGACTGCGAAAACAACTTGGAGCTGACAGCCACTCAATTGCAACGTCTTCAGTTGGTTAAAGGCAGTGCCTTGTAAACAAAGGTATTATCCCATCTCTCTTGTAAAACTCCAAAAGGCTTACGCTGAAATGGAACGAATGATTGCACTGGATGTCATCGAAGAAAGCAACAGCCAGGAAAACTTGGCCTATGTATCGATCTAAGAAGAGTCAATGAAAGGACCAAGAAAGATGCTTACCCTGCCTCGCACGTAGAAAGCATTTTAAGCCAGCTCCATAATCTGAAGGATGCCTTCTGGCAGATCCCTCTCCAGAAGGCATCCCGAGAAAAGACGGCATTCACGGTCCCTGGTCGGCCATTGTACCAGTTCAAGGTTATGAATTTTGGGCTGTGCAATGCCAGCCAGAGACTGTGACGCTTGATGGATCGTACTTGATGGATCGTACCTTCCAAACTCAGAGCACGTTTTCATTTATATCGACGATTTGCTTATTTGTTCGGTGGATTTCGATTCCCATTTGCAACACCTAACAGAAGGTTAATAATTAATCTCGAAAAGTCGAAGTTTTGTCAGAAAGAAGTTCGTTACCTAGGATATATTATCGGCCAGGGTGAACTACGTACGGATCCACAAAAGACAGCTCAGGAGATTTCTTGGAATGTGCGGGTGGTACAGAAGATGTTTGCCAAATTTCGCCACCATAACGGCTCCATTCCATGGGAAACTCTAATGACCTTTGCAAGTTTAAAAGAAGAATTAACTTCGCCAAAGGTCTTAATTAACCCGGATTTTAAAAAGCATTTCTTCTTATAATGTAACGCCTCAACAACAGTCATTGGAAGCGTTCTTTTCCAACTGGATGAAGAAGGTAATCAGCGGCCTATCGGATATATGTTGCAAATGTTGAATTCCACGTAAAAAAACTATACTGTGACGGAGTTAGAATGTCTAGCGGCTGTAGTGAGTGTACAGAAATTTCTGGCGCATATTGATGGACTACCATTTACAATCATTACTGATCACATGAGACTAAAGTGCCTCATGAGTCAGAAAGAGCTTTCTGGACTCTTAGTAAGGTGGAGTCTTAAGCTACAGGCTTTCGAATGGTAGAGAAGCAAAAGCATGATGACCTAAACAAACTTCATGATTCGTACGCAAACGAATAAAAATGACCAGCGATAAAATGAAAGCCAGATATGATCCAGCAGTAAATTTTTAAGGATTTAACAAAAGCCAGCTTGTACTACTGTATAACCACACAACGTAAGAAAGGACTATCTCCCAAACTACAAACCCATTAGGATGGACCATACAAGGTGATTAATAAATTAAACCACGTGTACAGAATACAGAAAGAACACTGAATGTTTAAGCTGCTAATATTATCATCGAATGCTCTAGAAATCGAATATACTAGGTTGTCCGTTAAGAACATTGTAGAAAGAAATAGAGCTTTCGAGAAACATCTAGATGGTAGTGCAATGTATATAAATTGGCCGTGAGAACACCATTGAGTCAGTCTGATTGGAAGCATCGTTAAGTAAAGACAAATTAACTGCCTTGGCTGTATATTCTTGTACATTATTAAAGTGTGCTGTATAAAGTGTGTAGTTTAAGTGTGTGTGTATTAGAAGACAAGTGACTATTTAAACTGCTGTTGTTATATATTTTAAATAAAATAAAGAGTCGCTACATCTTCTAAACTACTAAACTATTTGCAATCAAAGTACCGGTTTATTTAAAAAGAAATAAACCACAGTTTTTAAAAGCAAAAGCATAACAAAATATATATATATATATATATATATATATATATATATAAGATATGTTTTTTAAAGAAAGTTAAGCAATATCTTATATTGCTTGAATCACACCAAGTATAACCAAACTTTGTCTATTTATATTTTATCATATATAAACTAAATGAGAATTATAATGAAGTTAGAAAACAAATATTAAAAACAAAATATATTTAAAAACAAAAAACAATTTATGAATTTTTCCACTAAGTTTGTGAAAACGTTAAGCATTATATTTGGTTTAAGAACAAGGAAAAGACTGCAAATATTTAATGGTTGTAGGAGTAATGATATTTTTCATATCAATAAAATTTTCTTTCTGGTAAAAGTATTTAAAAACCTATAATTTTTGCAGCCAACCATATTAAAATTTTTATTGAGTGTAAACATTAAATGACAAAATTTAAACAAAAACATTGTTGTGAACACAGAGTTAATAAAATTAGGAAATTAACAATGAGAACATAATATTGTTGTAGTGATAATGTTGTAATCATGTTTTTTCTCTTCGTGTACATATTTCGAAAAATGAGGTTAATGTTGCTCCTAAAGCCGTTTCTGGTACATTTGCCTCTGTAAAATAAACACGATGTCCATGAATTGGGATTCCTGTAATTCGCCAAACTGCTTCATTCCTGCTGATGTATCGAGCCATTTGAGAATTCGTTATTTCATCGTCTAGATTATGCAAAGAAAATTGTTGAGACTAATGGGCAGAGTTTCTAGTTATATGCCGACCAAATTTAAAACAAACACTTGCGGTGAATGATCATTTAACACTCATTTATTAACTGCCTGTTTTTATAACACGAGCGCAAAAACAACTCGTCTAACTTACATTTAAAATAAAAACAAATTTTGAAATTTTGTTTTTGTTTTAAATATAAGTTAGACTAGTCGTTTTTGCGCTCGTGTTATAAAAACAGGCAGTAAATGAAACAAAAACCAGGGTAAAATTAGCTTCAACCTAAATATTTAAAACTAGAACATGTAAGCATGTTTTTTGTAAATTTAAAAGGACTACCTAGACTAGAGATATCAGAGAAATATAAAGGTTAAGATTTTTGTATTTCTTTAATAACCAGAAACGTAAATATGTAGTAAATTTTTGAGTCTGTGTAAATAATTTTGAATAATATAAAAACTATAAACAAATACCACTATTTTTTTCGAGAATTACCATAATATACTGTACAAACTTCAGACATTGAAACAAAAAAATAATTATTTCAAAATATTTTTAAAAATAATATGCGGATTTATTTTAACTTTAAAATGTTTTAATTATGTGTAAATAAATATGAATGACTATGACTGTATTTATTATTATTATTATTATTATTATTATTATTATTATTATTTAATTTAAGATTTTTTCCAACGAAATTTCATTGAACTTAAATCGTCAAATCACTACATATCATATGGTTAAAAAATACTATGAAAATTTATGTGCGATCTATCATGGAAATTTAAGGATATGAAAAGTTGAAATAAATATGCATATTCTAGTTTATAAAGTTTAATACATATACACTGATTGCATTTTATATAATGGAACTTAGTATGCAACATACTATATGCATTAATTTACGTATGTTAATTTATATGTACGACTAACAATGTTTGTTTGTATTATTGTGGTTATGGTTAGAGTTTTGTGGCCTTTACATTATTCCACTTCAACTCTAACGCAACAAAAATCACTTACAGCACCACGTTTTATACAAACATTAAAACTATGTACAGTTGCAAACATAAAAAATACAACGCTATATGATGTGATCGCTTCGCATGTATTTTGCTTGCGCGAGCAAAAAGTGCAACTCAAAAAAAATCAACACGATTTTTTAAATTTTGACAAAAATCATTATCATTATTAGAGTTTAAAAACTATAGAATTGTTAAATACTTGAAATCTACAGATAATATAAATATTAGCAAATAATTCCACTTTCTATTAAATTTTGCTATTTTTGTAAATTATTTGGAGATTTTTCCATAAATATTGATATTTTTTCAATTATTATTTATTTTTTTATTAATTTGAAATCTTACAAAAATTCTCTATGAAAAAGCGATCAAATATTGATGATAGTTTGGTTTAACTTGATAATATATAATTGTATAAGAGCTTTCGAAAAAAAAGCGATCAGTTTCAATAATTATTGTGATGGAGTAAACAGCTAAATACAATATTTTCGCAATGATACGACATTATTTAATGCCCTGTTCAAATATTATTTGATTTTGGTTCTGGAACAAATTCTACACAGGGAAAGGCAATTATGTTAAATAATTAAATTTCTATGTTAAATAATTAAAATTTGTATGTTTAATAATTAAAATTTTATCCTTCATGATTATTGGACTATTGAACTTTTTTACTATTGTAAATTAACATTTAAGGAAATATGTCCATCCAGACAGTCTAAATTCGAGTCAAATTTTAGAATTTAGAGTCAAAATAATTCAAATTATCGTAATATGATCTCATTTCGATTAAACAGTACTCGTTACAATAATAAATGACCTGCCTCCAAAAGTAAAGGTGCTAGTTTGATTTTAGTCAATGTTATGTGGTATGTTAGAAGGATTTTCCGTTGCCATATTAATATCATTAAAACAACGATTGGTGACAGTGGTAGCTTTAAATGGCTACATGTGTTCATTTGAGTAATATAAAATATCTACTGTTACATAACTTGCATCATTTTTTTCAGGCATGATCGTTTCAATATTATGTCTCTAAGATAATTTTTAAGAATCCCCATATCAACCAAGAAACCACATATCAATGGTATTTCCGAATATTTCCTTTCCGAATATGCAAAAAATTTTTATTTATTTATTTATTTTTTTTTTCCAAAAAAAAAACAAAAAACAATAAATAACAATTACTTTTGAGTTTTTTTTTTTTTTTTTGCTCAAATTATAATGATTATATTTTGATTTTTATTTTTCGATTAAAAAATAGCTATTATTTTCGATTTTTATTTTTGCTCAAATTATAGCGATTATTTTATTATTATTATTATTTTTTATTTTATTTTTTTTTTTTTTTTGATTTAGAGCAAACTAAAACAAAATAATTTTTAGGAAAAAAAGTTAACAGTTATTTTTAATTTTATAATGATCAAAAAATAATCATAATAATTTGAGCAAAAAATAAAAGTCAAAAATAATCTTTATTTTTTAACCAAAACTAAAAATTTAAAAATAATAATTAAATAGTGATTATTATTATTATATTGCTTATAATCGTAAATTCTTAAAAAGAATGGTGAAAGAGTGATTTTTGAATATTATTGATATCTTTTGTAGTAAAAAAGATCTCACATTTCTGTTTATAGCTAGTAGTTGATGGTAATATAATCAATTTATAGTTTTCAACATTTTTCATAAATTATTTTTAGCAAAATTTTAAAAATTCCCTTGATTTTTTAAGTTGCATTTTTTATTTGCTCGCATTAATTTACAACTTGTTTAACAAAATCAAAAATCATATAGCCTAGAATGGAATTTTTAATGCTTGCAACTGAAAATATTTTTCGGTATCAAAAAATACCAAAATAGTACATTTTCAACCCTCAAAGTGCTAAAATTATAATTATCAATAGTTATTTTTTTTATTTATTGCAAAACCCAATTAATATCATTGTTAAATATGAAGGATTAATTTTTTAAAAGTCTAATGCCTTTTATGAAATTTTTTAATATCACTAGAGGGAAACGAACTAACACAAAATATTTCACGCGACTGGTTCACAAGTGATAGAAACTAGTTCTAGCATTGTCTATAAGCTGGACATGGCGTTAGCCTAGAAGAGAGAATTTGATCCTTTTTAACCACCTTGGGACAAGTCACATAACCAATCCAAGAGAATATATTCAGTATCAATTAATATAATACAAGTTTGGTAAAAATTCGGAAATATGTCTATCCAATTACTTTTAAATATTTTACTTTTTAAACATTTTCATTAATTTTTTATATGTATATAAATATAACTATTTCTATATTTTTTTTTAATGTCGATGGCACCCCACCGAATCGAAACCAAGACCTTTTTACCTATCTCATGTTTTATAGTCTTCCACGCTAATTACATACCAACATATTGTTATTGCGCTGGTGTTGCTTAAGCTTTCAGAAAAAATCCTGTAGTGACCCTGTAATAATACGTGATAAGCTACAGGATATCGACTATGTAAGATTTTCAAAAAATTGTAGCTTCTACAAATCACGTCCGATTTCAAAGATTATTGTATTTCTATAAAGAGATAAAAAAATGAGCTTAGTCACTTAAGTTATATCTTACAGTTAAAAAGATATTTACGATTGAATTTTTTATATTTTGCCTTGACTTTATTTCGTATTTCTGGAATAAGTCCTGAGAAAATTTGTTTGATTTCTCAATTTGTCTAGCAATGAAATTCATCGCTTAATAAAAAATGGCACGCGAGGGGATGCAGATTTATTACAAAGCTGGCGCTTTGTAACCGAGAAGGGTCCAGTCCCACTGTACCTATTGACACAAATTTCTCGCAGAGATATAATGAATACGAAATTTAATGTTATCCCATTGGTAACAATAAAATTACTTATCTTAAAACCATTTATTAATTCAGTTTACAGATTAAATCACTTTGAACGTTTTTTTTTTAAATACGCTATAAATTTGTAGCTCAAATAACTAATTTTGTAAGCGAATAGCCAGCTTATATTTATAGCGTCTGCAATTTTGTAAAGTTATAGCTTACGTTCCACCAAAATTAAATCGTTTATGTACGGTACAGACTCTTCTACAAAAAGCTTCAATAGATTAGAATACATATCAAGTATTTGTTGTTGTATATAATTCTCATCGGTTCTAGTTGAAGGTCAAGTACAAAAAATTGATATACTCCATTAGACTGAGTAAACTACGGTTAGCCAGGCAGCTAAATGTGGTGGGTGTTATGGGTGTATGCGAAACGATAAGGATTTACTCCTGTTGATATATCCAACCCTTAGTAGTGCTAGAACTATTCTTGGTAGTACTCTTTTTGAATATGAAGTAATATAAAAAAGTATGATTATATCAACGTTTCCATCCCATCCGTCCTTGTATGTACGTTCATATAAATGCAAGTTTATAATTTATCATGAAAAGAGCATCTCAGATAGACATAAATATATAAAGAACACACTCCTTTCATCTATTCCCTCACAGCAGGGAATACTGTTAATCCTTAAATTGAGAAACAACCATAATAGTCGCATTAAACGCGGATAATAATGGTTTTAGCAGAGAGGAAATATGCAAAATATGTATTACGGAATTGTGTACAATGTACGTGTACATTAAAGTACCTCAATAAAAGGTAGAAATAAAGGTTAGTATGTTCTTATATGATTCCCTAAATATTATATACCATTTTTAAAACACCTACAATGCCAATACGAGTTTCTTTCAATAACATTATCAAAATTTTCGTTATAAGAAAATATAAGAGACACGCTAACACCTAGAATATCCATTCAAATTGTTGTTACTTCTCCTTTCAATCGAATTCAGATTTTATTAACATTTTTGGTCACATTTTTTTATTTAAACATGTAATTTTTTATATTTCGGACATGTTTCAACACATATTGAGATTTAAGGTACTATGGAAAGATCTATCCTAATACTATTGAAGATTACAGATAATTAACCATTTAGCAGCAAGTGGGTTAATTTTAAAAGTTTCGTTCTCAAAAGATTAAATCAGTAAGTAAGCACTACATCATCTGCGTATACTACTACTATACCGCTTAATCTATTTAGTTTTTTTATTCCAACTATTTCAGCCTGAAATTCTCGATGGGTAAGAACCTCCACAATCCATGTAGTAACAGCACGGTTACTACCACAGTATCTAGGAAGCACGCGTATTCAGGTTGGCATATGCTCGATTCTATACTCGACGTTAAACTATATAGAGCAGTTTCAACTAATTTCCCTCTTAAACTCGCATCCTGATCAGGACGGAAAGGCGTACATATTCTCCCTCGTACATAATCATCTAAGATCCTCTCGATATTTATGTTATAACATGTTGTATCTTACCTGCTTTCGGCATAAATAAAAAATAAATAATAATAAATATAAATAAATAAATAAATAAAATCACACCTTTACTTTGCGCCAACTTGTCGGAACGTATGAATGGTGTAAGCAAACGTTATATAGTCTTCTTAATAGCTTCTCAATAATTTTGCTACATTTCTGCAGCATAATTGAATAAATACCGTCTAGTCCTAGTGATTTATAGAGTCCAAGAAAGCTTATGGCCCAATTAATTTTTCCTACTCTTATTAGACCGTAATCTATATCAGGGGTTGTAGTGTTTAAATGAGAACCGAGAAAGTGTGTTCCGAATAGCGTGTCCAAAGTTTTTTTCTGATTCTGTCCAAGTGCGATCTGACCTTTTTACATTACCCGGAACGTATTTTTGTTTCAACACCAATTGCCCAAATCTAGAAGTATCTTTGATTGTTTCTATGTCCTTTAGCTTATTTGTGTTTTAAATTCTTTACCTTTATTTCTATATTGTTTATAGTACTTTTTTATTACTTGTCTGTAACAAATTCGATGTATTTATGATTTAAGGAGGTTAAATCATTCGATACTTTCCTTGATTTATTTTCTAATGAGAAGTGTTGCGTTACAATCGTTAGATCAAGAACTTCCTTACAGATTCTTGTCTCAAATGTAGGTTCTTGACATTTGTTGGCTATTTTTATCTTACGTAGTTTCGTATATAAAGTCCATTTGTATCTCTACTTCCCCATAGAAGGTGATTTGCATCATATCCTACTATTAGGTCAATATTAGTATGTTCCGAATACTTTATTAGTCGTCTCGTAATAACAGGAGGTGGTTCGGATTTATTATCATGGACGAAGTATGATGATGCTACTATCCATTTTCTCCCACGATTATTAAATTGATTCAATAAAACACACTTCAGTTCTTTTTTGGCTAAAATGCACGTCCCATTTTCATTTCGTTTTTGCAATAAAATAGTTGTGTGACTTTTCGTTAAGGTCACTTATACCGCTTGATGTGATGCAGGGTTCTTGGATCCGGATCATGTCTACTTTGTACCTGTTTTCGAATAGAAGTAAATTTGTCGTTACCTCTATACAGTGATGAAGATAAGTCTGTAAAATTTTAAGGCCCATGACTCACCCAAAGTGCATTATCAATTCTCTTGTTAATAGAATAATCTTTGCATTTCCTTTCACAGTAGCTTCCTAATTTTAAGATTTATTGTACACTTTTATTACGGAAAACGACCTTATCATTCGGTGAGATAGTTTTTAAAGCTGGGCGGAATTAATTTCCAGGATCATTTCTGGAATTAAAACAATTCGCTTTCTAATCACTTCTATAAATTAATAAATAAAAATGGTCAAGGAAAAAATTCGCCAAAAATTTGATTTTAAGTGTAGTAAGTGATTTTAAGTTTATTGACCTTTTAATTTTGACTCATTTGAAAATACACATTTTCGGCGGTTTTGTCCATAAGAAGATCAAAGGTCAAATAAATGATGTTGGAACACCTTTCAGCAATAAGTCTTTATTGCTAGCGATACCATGAAATACCCATTACAGTGTTTTATAAATGTAACAAAAACAAGTTACCTTATCATTTCAACGGGCACCATATAATTCATAATAAATCATAATTTCTTTTTAACTTTTAAGAAACCGATATTTTAACTCAAGTAGATTCTTTATATCCCTTTTCCAAATTACCAATTGATGGATTTATATTTTCGACAACACAAGGAAGTAACGCGACAAAAAATTACCATTAGTGTGGTTGCATTGATTACCGACAAACATTCAAAGTTAAAAAATTAAAAAAAATATATGTTTGAAAATAACACTCTTTTACTTTATTTTGATTGTCGTGGCTTTTAGCGTATGTGCCCAATACTTGTTATGAAAGCTATGCAGTGGTTCCAAACCAATTTTTTAGAAACAATTCTATAACTTGTGAACCGTTGGAGATATCTAAACTAAATTTTCATGGCCCGAACACCGTGGTAGACCTACAAAGTTGGTCATCTAGGGTATGAATTTTTTAAAAATTCGACAGGAATTCATTTATGACTTGAATATAAAGTCATATATATAAATTTATCTCTTTTAGTTTAACAAATATTTGGGATATTCTACCCACATTTATGCCCAGCTTTTTTTACTTGGGGGCCTAAATTTGGGCCCTATAATTGAAAATATATACTAGAGTTATTACAGAATTCTAAATATCCGATAAAAAGTTAAATTGAAACAAATATCATATTTTTCGAGTTATTTTCCAAAAGGTGGTAATATTTTTCAACTTCTAAATTTTTTTTATGGTTAAAAAGAAATCTTGACGTAAATGCGTGTAAATCAAAATCGGATTCGCTTTGGCCAATGGTTTCCCCCAAAATTCTTTTTAAAAAATTTTCGTATTTTTTTATTATTGTAAATTTTATTATTGTAAAATACTTAAATGTCAAAGCCGAGGTCAACAGAAACATATATTGGCACAGGTTTTTTAAACACATAAAAAATATTTTCTAAACAAGTTTATCTGTATTGTTCCAATATATAATTGGAATACCTCAACTTGTTTAAATTTTATTTGGGAATATAAACATTATTTCTCTAAAATATACTTAAAATTCTAATTGAAAATTTTTCGCGTCATTCTCTGGAGAAATTTCACCGCATATAATTTATTTTTACTAATTATGATTCTCATTCTTCTAGCGTTCTATGATACCAAATACTTTCATAAAGTGTTATTATTTTTGTTTAAAACTAGTAAAAACTTTCTCTTCTTAGTTAATTTTAACACTTTTCCCATGTATTTTATGAAAAATGTATACAGAACGAGCAGCATTGAATATAAATCTGTAACTTCTAATCGGCTGGTTTGATTTACATAAAATTTCACTTACGTGTAGTAGAAGTAAGTTTGGAAGGGAGACCACACATCCCTTCAGGAACGGATCTATATAATAAATAAATAAGAATTTATTTAAGAGCATGTAATAATTTAACATTTTTCTGCAAGTTATCTTCACAGAGATAACTTTAGAACTTAAAATTAATGTACTATGTATAGACACTCCTGAATTTGACCTATTTTAAATAACAATTTTTACCTGAACCTGTATGTCCTAAAATTCCAAAGGCTAGTTCAGCCAAATGCAGTTCCGAAAACTTTGGCTTTTTCCAAACCTGCTATAAATGTAGACTTTATAAGCAAAATTTAAAAACAATCCGGTTTTGTGATTTTTGTGATTTTTCATTAATCGCTGAAAATTTCGATGTGATATTTTAACAAACCAGAACTTTATTAGAGATCAAATATTTATAGTTTCTCTAAAAAACTAATTTTTACAAAAATTTTACTTTAATTCCAAAATTCAGAAAAACTATGGACTTCATTTATGTTTTTTTTTTAATAAATTACTCTGTCTAGCTGACATAATTCATAATTACATACAAATAGATTGAAGTCAATTTCTCTTACGGTACCAAAAATACGCTTCTTTAAAGTTTAATACGTCGTGAAAAATTCCAAAAATATTGTACTATTATGGATGTTAAAAATTCATAACTAAATAAACAATTTCTTCCCGTAGCTAATGTTCGAAGGTGTGATTGTGCTAAAATACGCAAAGAGGGCAATTTTTCGTGAAATATTAGATTTTAAGGTGGCGTAATTTTGGTTCTATAAAAGATATTGACTTCATTCTTTTTGCATATAATTAAGAATTATATCAGCTAGACATAGAGGTATATCTGAAAAAATAAGTCCATTTCTGATTTTTGGTACTAAATAACATTTTTGTAAAAAATTGGTTTTTGGAGAAACTATAAATATTTGATCTCTGATAAAATCCTGGTTTGTCAAGATATCTTAACGAAATTTTCGGCGATTATTGACTTTATCATTTGAAATAGTAAAGTGTAGACAAATTTAAGATTTTTTTAAAAGAAATCCCACAATTTTTGAATTTCGCCTATAAAGTGCACATTTATCGCAGGAAAAAGCCATTGGCAAACTCTTTGAAACATACAAAAGTTTCCGAAACTGCGCTTGGTTTGCAGAATTAACCTTTGGTATTTCAGAACATACAGACTGAAGTAAAAACTTTGATTTAAAATAGATTAAATTCGGGATGGTCTCTACATAGTCCTATTGGGTGTTTGCACTTGTTTTCAATGCTAATGTTAGCTATGTAGAGATACCTCTCAGAAAAGTGTTGAATTATTATTTGTTCTTAAATAAAATTTTATTTTAAAGAAAAAATATTGCACTTTTTTGGCCAAAAACAAATTTTTGCAATTTTCAATTTCAAAATCGTTTGTTTTTGGAATCAGAAGAGATATAGACTTCTAGTTTTTTTATTCGATAGATAATTTTTTTCTTTAACCAATTGGGTATATTCACAAAATCGCACAGAAATATTGGGATATATGTTGAAAAATTGGACCAAGATTTTGTAAAATTAAGACAGTTGAAATTTCAATTGCAAATAACTTGAAAACTATAAGATATAACTAGCACACGCAACATGTTTTTGATAGGCTTTATCGAAAGCTTTAAGAAGATGTAAACATATTTGAAATCGCATAAGAAACAAAAATTTTGCAAGCGGTGAAAAATTGTCTAAGTCAGAGGTATCCTATTTTGGGTCCTAATAGATCCTCTATCGAAGGGTATGTGGGACTCTTCTACCAAACTTAAAATTGCACATTCCTCTGCTACGACTACATATAAAATTTTTAATCGCTTTTGTTTTTCGTCCGATTTCAAATATTTATATATATATATATATTCCAGTAGGCATGTTTGTTATGTATTTTTTTTTAATTAGTTAGTTAAATAAATAAAAAAAATTAGATCAATATCATTTTTGAGTCCAAAAAGACAAATTGAGAATTCAAAAAATGATGATTTTTTGTATTTTTTTGGCTGAATAGGTACAAAAAAAAAAATTCTGTGAACATATAATAATTTTATAATTTTCTAAAAGGTATTCTCTCGAATATGATTTTAAAACGAGTCCATTCACCCAATAGAGTTAAGTACAGACTTTCCGAAATTTGACCTATTTTAAATGAAAACTTCGACTTTAGCATATATGTTCTAAAATCCCAAGGCTAGTTCTGGAAAAGGAATGCAGTTTAAAACTCTTTGATGTAATGTAAAGTGTTTACCAATGGGTTTTTCTAAACCGACGACAAATGTGGATATTATGGGCAAAAATATAAAAAATCCCATTTTTCTTCAGTTTTTCGGGAATTAAGGGAAATTCCAATTAAAACTTAGTTTTTGCTCTCTTATTTATGAAAATTTTATTAAGACATCTTTAGTAACAAATGTTTTATAACAGTTCTAAAATTATTAGTTTCTCCAAAAAGTGGAATTTGAACTTAAAATTTTGCTGATTTCAAAACAGCAGAAACAATATTTTAAATTTTTTTACAAATACAGTTTTTTATATAGCTCGCATAGTTCCAGACTACTTAAAAAAAGATTCAAGTTAATATCTTTTTCAACTTCGAAAATATATAGCTTCAAACCTTAATAGTTTTAATTTATTGTACGTATACCAGGGCAGGGATTCTCAAGATCTTGTTTCGCTAACCACTTTCGACGTTACAACTTAGGAACGACCAACCGCAATTTTGAAGTAATAAATAATCATGTCTCGTGCTTTTGAAACATGATAATTTTAATTTGTTTCACAAAATATTTTCAAACTGATTTTAGTTTCAAGTTTGCATTCTAATATGGTATCAGTTGTTATTCATAAATAATTCTTAAAGCTAAAAAGAAATTCATATTCAAAAGAAAAATATTTAAAATGATATCTTTTAAATTTAATGTCAAAAGGTATTGTTAAATTAGGGTAAATTTAGGAAAATTCTAGACAAAAAATGTATTTCATTCAGTCACCTTCAAATATTTTTTTTAATTGAGACCCAAATTCCAAAACAAAAATTTTGAAATACATTTGAATAATAAATGCATTAGTTAATTTGGGAAAGCTATTATTCTCCAATTATGTATTTTCAAATTATTTCCCAACGTTTGACATCATTGAAAACTTTTGATTTCTAATAATTATAAATTTAAAATAAAACCTTCGTGTTTAAAAAGTACTTGAAATCATGAGATTGAGAATAGTACTTGATAAAAGATTATTATGTTTCGGTAGTGTCTTTTGAATTAAAATTTATGATAAAAGTTAACAGGATGATAGTAAAATTCAAACACATACATAAAGCTCAATAATCTGAAGAACTCGGAAATGATCTAGAAATTATTCATATTAATATCTTTTAATCCTCTGAATTAAGGCATTTTATAAGTACGAAGAAATAAATGCCCATCAAAATATATTTTATACTTTATGTTCAAACAAATTGTCTTCGCGACAAAAACTAACCGAAACTTGACCTCCTTCAGCAAAATTTGCACATTTTCTTTCATTTCTGTGGTAAATGTGTGCTGCAGCATTTTATACACATAAGTGAACAGCTGTTTCAATATGTTTTTTTAAAATAATTTTGTGTAACATTTGCACCGTTAAATTTATTTCAACGAAATTTCACATAGCTAATGCTGATTTTGCAGTATTTTCTGTTTTGGAGGAGCACAAGCTCCTAACTCCAAAACAGAGGGCAGAGAGAGGACCTCCGAAATTGGTCACCTCTTTTAATTATTTCTTATTTTACTTTATTTATTACCAAAAATAAATTAACATAATTACTGTTTACTAAAAACTGAATGAAGTTCTGTGCAAATATTTATATTTCTTTAATGAAATTTTTATTTGTTATTAAAAGATTACCTGAGTTACAGGTATTTTTTCCAATTTTTTTAATAAAATTTGGTGTATTCAAGTCATTATAATCAGCACATTATAGAATGAAACAATCGGGTATATCCTACAAGTTTCGGTAATATAATAGAACAATCCAGCCATTGAAGATTTAATTTGTGATTCCTTAGAACTGGTAAATCAACTAGGTCAATTAATTAGATATATTTTTTTAGAACATGTTATATAACCGTGGAATTTTATAAAAAAAAATTAAATTATTCGAAACAAAAATGAAGAAAAGTAAATAATTGCGTACGGAAGTTTCAACTGAAATATGGCACCTGGTTGTAAAACATCGTGGAAATTAAAACCACTAATGCAGGACCACCATTTAAGCAGTATGATTATCTGGGACAGACATCAAAAAAAAAATATAGCCTGAAGTTAAAGCTTCATTTAGCGGTTGATAAAAAGAATTCCAATACCATCACCAGCTTTTCTGACATCGTTTGTTCCAATGCGCTTCAGAAAAACCAAATTCAAGGATCAAAGGAATATTGCAGACCAATAAGGTTTCATTATATAAAATAATGCACACAAAACTGGGTTGATACAATCAAATAATCCATTGAAGATTTAAGTCCTGTTTGTATTGAAATATGAAATATATTATATCAACGTATACTTTGAACATCTATTAACAATGATTGATGGAAAAGTATACAATGCCATTACGAATACTGATTCCGCCTAAACTCCTGCAGACAGCTCTACAAATATTAATAAAGATGCCCTCAACTTTGATATATCTCCCCTACATGCTAGTATACGCTTTTTCATAATGCGTATGATCTCAAATATAGAAATATTCCTGGAAACCAACAAAATAAAGCCGTAGGAACAACAAGGAACTTATGAAAGTAGATGAAAGAGGGCGAATTCAAATTGAATTTAAACACATGATAGGTCTTAATATAAATAAACCACTATAGGAATACAAATGATGGCAACACGGCAAGGAAATTCTTCGAAAACTATGAAATTACGTCTCAAATTATTGAAATTGATATGGAACTTCTTCGAAGATGTCATGTGATATTGAGAGCAGTTAATAGCAAACATCATACATATAAATGCAGAAAAATTTGAATTCTTCACCACACTTACTTTAAAGCTTTTGCGATCATTATATGGATGGAGGGACTTGTCACAAAGTACTTTAACGTGGTCTTCAGATTTTGGAATCAAACATGTTAACACGAATTAACAGAAGATTAGAAACTCTGACTTCAAGCAGATTCAACTATTTAATACATGAAAAAGTTCTAGGATATGTCAAATCCAGGACCTCTTAAATTACCCTCTATTGTTTTCCAATGCTGCTCTAACAGGTTTTTTAAGCTAATAAATTACTAATATCCAAGGTGACCAATTTCGTAGGTCCTCCCCCTGCAAGCTAGACCAGCTGGAAACTTGTGCTCCACCAAAACAGTTGAAAGATACCTCAGTAATAACTATGCGAAATTTCATTGGAATATATTTAATGGTGCAAAAGTTACACATGTTAGAGTGCAACACACTTCATCCGCGTTGAGATGAGTCATATGAAAATGAAATGCATTATATGGGATGCAATTACAAATATATTTACCTATAATATATCTATGTAAACACTAAAAACTTTGAATAATTTTCATTTTTATATAAAGTTGAAATAGAATCGAGATTTTGTAAATCCTTATACCCTTATATATATTATAAAAATGAGGTGTAAGTTTGTTTTTTGTATATAAATCTTGTCTAAAGGGCTGAATCGACTTTCACGAAATTTGACACACAGTGGTTGTAGGGTTTATTTGATCTCGGTAGGACGTCACACCCACATTTTACGCCTACTCTTAAAAAATCTATTTTTTCAATTTTACAAGTTATTAATGAAGCTACTTATATGAAATTTGATGCACAGATAGTGTTTGCACTGTAGAATATTATAAGTTATGGTGGATCTTGATCCGATACCATGCCCATATTTATGGTCACATTTTTAAAACTATCAAAATAATGAACCGATTAGCTTAAAATAGATCGGAGTAAAGGGTGTAGTACCGCCCATATAAAGGGAATATTCAATATTGTATATCTAACTATTACAGCCAGAGCCCTCAAATTTCGTGGGAAACTTTATTTTATCATATCGCATTGATGAAATGAAAGTAGACGAATAGGCCCACGGGAAGAGGTAGCCCCCATATAAAGAAAATATAAATTTTTTTATCTAAAGAACTATAACAGTGAAAGTCTTAAAAAAAATTTAAAGTAATTTTCATACCATACTCCAGGGGGGAGTAGTAGCTTCCAAATAAAATAAATATTAGTTATCGCATCAAATAGGGAAGCGAAGTGCACTGGTGAAAGCTTGTAAATAATAAATTCAAGACTTTGGAATTTTACAAAATTTGCATATCTTTAAGGAAAATATAACCATTTCGATGCAGAAAAAATATCTTATAAATATAAGACAATATTAAAATAAAAAAGGCTATGGGGGAAATTTATGGACCAATTTGTCTGATTTAAAAAACTGAAATTCGAAAAAATATATATGAGATAGATTTATGCAAGAATAAGACATAAAAAATATAATAACGCATTTTGGCCAATAACTCGGTTAATACTGGATCGATCTACTTAGTTCATTTTTTCAACACAAAAATTCTTAAAAATATTTTCAATTTTTCTATAGAAGAACAAAGTTTCTAGCTTACACAGGTGCTTCAAAAAGTTGAGAAAACCAAATATTCCTTAGTATACTGTTTTTGTTTTTTTTGTCTTTTAGTACCTATGAAAATAACAACTATAAGGGAAGCAGACATTAAATAAATGAAAAAAACAGATTTCGATTGTTTAGAACCGATTTGTTTGATTCAAAAAACTGAAACTCAAGAAAAATATTTGTGATCATTATATATAAGGACTAAGTCCGTAGGTTATTTAGGACTGGATATCGATCAAAAGTGCGTTTTGGACGTTATCTCTGTAACTAATAGACCGACTAAGTTCATTTCTTCAGCGAAAAAGTTCAGAAAAAATTTTCTGATTTTTATTTGCTAAAACGAAGTCCTTAGCTTATATATATATTTTTTAAATATCTCCGCTATTTCAATAGTAGAGTTCTGGAAAAAATTTGTGATGTACAATATATATGTAAAGGGTTTATATAAGCCTATTATTATATTTATATATATATATATATATATATATATATATATATGAGGGAAAATGTCCAAAATTTTGCTGAAGGGGGTGAAGTTTCAGTTAGTTTTCAAACAAATGTGAATTTATGCAAGTATTTTACATCATTGGAAAGGTTATGACTTAGAAAATAATAATATATAAATAGTAAAGTATAGGAACTAAATTTTTTCATTTTAATTTAACAAAACGCGTAAAGTTTAATGTTTAATGTTATTTTGTAAAAAAATAAATAATATTTGAACTTAAATAAAATCTATCATTATGAAATTTTAATATCGGGGAATTTTTTTTAAATTTACTTTTTTCAGTAAAGTGGTCACCCTATCGTTATCAGAGGCGTGGCTTATGAAATATTTTTTGCGCGCTTAGCGAACATGTGTAGGTATATAATCAAGGTGTTTTTTATTTGTAATTTCAGCTTTGACAGTTTTGAGCTCCACAAATAAATAAAAAAGTAAAATTAATGAAATTCTTATAGGGCTAGAAGGGAGACTCTAACATCAAATGCCCTCGGGTTTGCTTTACACGCATTTACGATAAGTATTCTTTTAGAAACCTTAAAATGTATGGTCCGGAGAAAATAATGGATTTTAAAGTGAAAAAATGTCACCTCCTTTTTGAGAAAAATCACACAAAAGTACAATATTTTGAAATTTCCTATTTCAAAGTAATATAATTTTTATCGGAACCACATAGGTATATGATTCTTGCACGAAAATTCTTTAGAATTTTGTAGAGAATACAGAGAATATTTTAGAAAAATTTTGGGCCTTAAATTGAGCCCGCCCAAAAATGGATCTAAATTTTACTTCGGTGTAAATATCTCTTAAAGTAAATGAGATATCCTACACGTGTAAGCGTATTTTTTGTAGAGAAATATAAGAACTATCTATGTGTATTTTTTTTTTTTTGTTTTTTGCAATCAAATCATATATGAAATTTTGGCGATTTTTACAAAAAAAATTATACCCGAGGTGATCAACCCGCTAAGAATACACCTTAGTATCGGGGGTGTGAAATTTCTTTCAAATACATCAAGTAGTTACAAATATTTTCGAAAAAATCGTGCGTTGTGGTAAACAAATCAATAAAATGCTTTTATTGACAAACTATACTTGTGACAAAATATTTTTACCAGTGCATATCATTAGGCGCTTAATAAAAAATAATAAACAGCAGAAATAGTAGGCTTATTTGTAATATAAGTGATCATAAATATACAACTACTCCAAAAGCACAAATAATTTAATATAGAATTGATTCATGTTAAACCCTAAAAAAGTATTGAACTGTATATTTTTGGGAGATAACGTTAATATTTGAACCTAAACACCCAGACGTTGTAAAAGGCGTGACTTAGAAAATAATTTGTATCCATTTAAACAACATATGGGAGTACATATGAATAGATAATATATTTTTAATCATGTATATATATATATATATATATATATATATTTTTTTTTGAATTCGACATTTCAGAATTTTACAAAAAAATAAAAAAAACTTTTTAAAAATTAATATTGGATAATGTTGACCAAATTGCCTCCGATTTCAATTTATACACATTTACGTTAAGGTTTCTTTTGAAACCATTACTAATATTCTAAGTCCGGAACAAAAAAAAAGATTTTAGAAGGTGATGAATATTACAACCTTTTTGGAAAATAACCCCAAAAATATGAAATATTTTTAAAGTTTCAATTTCAGATTAATATAACTTTTTATCGCATTCATATATTTATATAATTCTTGCATCAATATTATTTAGAATTTTGTTAGAAGCCTATTTTCAAAAAAATTTAAGGCCCAAGTTAAAAAACTTTAACAAAACAATTTGAGACTAAAAATTTGCTTGAACCTAAATATCTATTAAACTAAAAGGGATAACCTACACACGCACAGTGGGGTCAAACGCAAATTTTTTGGTAATAAATCTGAATCTCCTAAACTACTGGTCGGATCAAATTGAAATGTATGGAAGAGTTGTAGAGGAGGACCTAAGCTTTCAGAAAAATCATCTTGTAGTCACTCTGTGATAACATGAGATAAGCTACAGGTTGTCAAAGTTGACTACCTCGAGTATGTAAAAGTTAAAAAAAATCGTAACTTGTACAAATGAAGTCCGATTTTAAAGAGTTTTACATTTCTGAAAAGTGCTTAGCAAGATGAAGAAAAAATAAGCTTACCCATCTAAATTATCTCTTACAGTTAAAAAGATATTTACGCTTGAATTTTGAATTTTTGATTTTTTGGCTGGACTTTCTTTCGTTCTTCGGGAATAAGTCCGGAGATATATGAGGTAAAAATTTTTTAAAAATATTCTGTAATTTGCTACATATTTCAAAATAATATGCTAAAAGAATTTTTGGATTATCTCAATTCGTCTAGACGTGAAAAATATTCAAAATCAGCACTCTGAAATTGGCATGAAAAATGGCTATTTTTTTTACAAAAATATAGTACAATTAAGTTTGCACCCTACATCCAGCATTGGCCGAAAATTGTCAATTTTAAAAAATAGTTTCATTTTTATGGATTAATAAAAAAAATGTCACGCGAGCTTTTTTAAATTTGGTACCCATATTTTTTATAGAAATAGATTTAGAATGATTTAACACTAAACTGCTTCCCGCCCGGCCAAAAACGAATGCAGGAGTGGAGATTTTATGTTAAAAGTCAGTTTTTTTAATGACTATTTTTAAAAGCATATTAAAAGCATATTAGCATAATATTTTTAATATTATTTCTTATGTAATGTATAAAATACAAATCAAGCTTTCATTCCTAAAAAAAACAATAAAATAGCTCCAATAACCTATTTTTGGTAATTTTTCAAAAATAAATTTTTAAAAAAAAAAATAGCTGAAAATCCAAAAAAATTTAATTTTTTTAATACAACTCCACTAATTTTGCAAATACTTTAAAAATGTTAAAATAATATAAAAATAGACTTATTTACCAATTCAACGATATATAAAATGTTGATATAGGTCATTTAATAATAGTAATATAATGGCCTCAAAACTACCAAGTCACGTCAAAAGTTGCAAAATTCACTATTTTGTTCCGTATTTCCATATGTGTGTATACGTAACATTTTAGTTTTCTAATGTATTATGTAGGTATATATTTGTTATTATAAAGTAGTAAATTCTTTATTTGAATAGTTTTTATTTAATTTGTTCTACATATTTACATACTTATTATACATATATCCCGTATATTTATTTTATTAAGAATATATTATCGAAGATATTATTAGAGATTTTCTTGAAAGTAAACAGAAACATCAAACGTTAGCAAATTTTTAACTTCCTTAGCTTCGGAATCCTCTTTTTCTATTTCAAGAGTGATTTTTGGTAGCCATCGTGTTCTTATAGAATATATAACTGGATCTGATGATATTAATAAATATTCCATTAAGTCCATATTTTGCGCTATTTTCGAACATTTTCGGGTATTGAAGAGTCGGAAATGTTTAACATCTTTATTTCGGTCTTCCTGTGCTTCCTCTGTTAGCTCTCCCAATGGCAAAATACTATTTTCTGTTATTTCTTTACCATGAGCCAATACTTTGTGAATTGTTGGAGTCATTGATTTCCAGGGGTATGTAATGTTAAGTAGTTCTTTAGTTTCGTAAGCAAAAATTTTAAATTTGTCCGCATTAATTTGTTTTTTGCTATTAATGGCTGCCAATATAATCTTAAAACGCTTCAAAGTCAATGCCTGTGATTAAAAATGTGAGTTCCGGATTTTCAAAGAAACGTCTTGCTGTATTTCCATCATTTGAGCTTCCATAGCCATGTAGAGGTTTATCAATTATTAATCCGAGTTATTCTTTGAATTCTAATTGAATTCTTTTCTTCTCCTCTTTTCGTAATTCGTGAAGTTCCAAATTGTTTTTTACTGTAGCATTTTCCTGCCCGGGAATATTTCTGTACTTCATATCATATGCAAGATGTAAGCAGAACTCCAAAAATCTTATCCTTGCGTGGAGTGGTGATATTCAAAATTTTAAAGAATTTTTATTAACAAGGACTTCAGAATTATCCTGAAATTGTGAACTTATTTTTCCACATATATTACATTTCCATGTAGATGTTGTATCTGTTATAACGTTTGCAACTTTTCCATCAATCATCGTTAATTGTTGTTGAAATGTAACTTTAATAGTTCTGTTTGATACTTTTACATATATTGGGGGCAATGCTTTAATTTCTTCTTCCAATTGGTTGACAATGCTGTTTATTGTAACCGTGGTTTCTTTTGTGTAATCGAAAAAGATTGGACGGCACAAAAATTTGGAACCTGGAGTTAAATTTATCCATATATCATCAAAAAGCGAGTCATTTCTTGTCGATGAGGAAGGCTTATTTAAGCGCATTCGAAGTGGTACCAGAGACGCTATAAACAGCGAGGAATAATTATTTCCAGAATTACTTCCATCCAGTTGTTTGTATTCCGAAAATCCTGATGTTCCATCGCAGCCCCATTTGAATATTAAAATAAGTTCAGAGTCTTTGCATTTTTCAATGTTATCATTGCTGAAGGTAGATATAATTCTAGAGGCAGTATTTTCAAGTAATTGCAATATATTAACTTTAGCACTTTTAACAGAAGCATTAACCGGGTGCTCCATAGTCTGTAAAATATTACTTTTCGCTTCTCTCACTGATTTGCTACTGGGAAAGATATCATATCCTTTTTTGCTAACAGATTTCCTCAAAATCTCGTATTGGTTTCTTGATAATCCTAAATTTAATATTAGAGCTAAAGCATCTTCAGAGGCAAAGGACGATGTTGATTTCGGTGTCACTATGCTTTCGATTATCCGATGTAATCGATTGGGAGAAGCTGTTGGTAACACATCTATAACTTTTTCTACTTCCTTTGGTTGCGTACGTGTTACTAAAACTTTAAATGTATCTTTTATTTCGACATTCGTATGTGAATTTAGAATAGATTCCTGTTTGGTCCTCTTTGTTCTTAGCTGAACTTCATCGTAACTTCTTTTTGGTCGACCCTTTTTCTGCTTTCCGATGAAAATTGGTATTTCTCCCTCCAACCACTCTTCATTTTTCTTCTTGAACTTTGGTATTGACCAATCTGAAGCTTGCATCCTTTTTTCGTATGATTTATAAAAATTTTCGAGCTTTAAACTGTCTTCTGCAGTAAGAGTTAAACCAAAAGATACTACTGTATCAATGAGTTTTCTTATTTTATCTGGACGATTTATAATATCAGATAGATTATCCCAGATTACTTTGCAAATAGAAAAGTGTTTTAATGTAATCTCCATAATGGCAAATTCACTAATAAATCTGCATATTTATAAGGATACTTATATATAGAAAAAGAATATTTATATCAGGTAAATGGTGACAGGCAAAAATGAATTAAAAAATTTAAATTTTTGCTCAAAACCCCCAATTTCATTCAGTTTATTTTTATGACCTGTAGTGTTAAACAGGTACGTCAAAAAATGTACCTATGCGATTGTAAAAAAAATCATTTTTGTTATAATACATTAATTAAGTAGCTAGGTAAATTATTTAAAAACTTGAAAAAATGTAATAAAAAACGAAGGAAAATATACTTATTTATGTACCTAGGTAATTTTAAAAACCTTTTCAGTAGAAAAAAATTATGAACACTTTAAATAAATTCATTAATAAATATTATTATCTCGTAACAAAATAAACAATGCAGTTGAAAACAATAGTGAATTTTGCAACTTTTGACGTGACTTGGTAGTTTTGAGGCCATTATATTACTATTATTAAATGACCTATATCAACATTTTATACATAGTTGAATTGGTAAATAAGTCTATTTTTATATTCTTTTAACATTTTTAAAGTATTTGCAAAATTAGTGGAGTTGTATTAAAAAAATAAAATTTTTTTGGATTTTCAGCTATTTTTTTTTTTAAAAATTTATTTTTGAAAAATTACCAAAAATAGGTTATTGGAGCTATTTTATTGTTTTTTTAGGAATGAAAGCTTGATTTGTATTTTATACATTACATAAGAAATAATATTAAAAATATTATGTTAATATGCTTTTAATATGCTTTTAAAAATAGTCGTTAAAAAAACTGACTTTTAACATAAAATCTCCACTCCTGCATTCGTTTTTGGCCGGGCGGGAACCAGTTTAGTGCTAAATCATTCTAAATCTATTTCTATAAAAAATATGGGTACCAAATTTAAAAAAGTTCGCGTGACACTTTTTTTATTAATCGATAAAAATGTAACTATTTTTTAAAATTGACAATTTTCGGCCAATGCTGGATGTAGGGTGCAAACTTAAATTAATTCAAAATTTCTTTATTAACCATTTATGAAGCCTTATCTTTTGAAATTAATAAGGAAAAAATTTTTTTATTAACGGAACTTTGAGAAAAAAGTGAATGAATTGTACTATATTTTTGTAAAAAAATAGCCATTTTTCATGCCAATTTCAGAGTGCTGACTTTGAATATTTTTCACGTCTAGACGAAATGAGATAATCCAAAAATTCTTTCAGCATGTTATTTTGAAATATGTAGCAAATTACAAAATATTTTTAAAAAATTTTTACCTCATATATCTCCGGACTTATTCCCGAAAAACGAAAGAAAGTCGTGCCAAAAAATCAAAAATTCAAAATTCAAGCGTAAATATCTTTTTAACTGTAAGAGATAACTTAGATGAGTAAGCTTATTTTTTCTTTATCTTGCCAAGCACTTTCCAGAAATATAAAAATCTTTAAAATCGGACTTCATTTGTACAAGTTACGATTTTTTTAACTTTTACATACTCGAGGTAGTAAATTTTGACACCCTGTAGCTTATCTCGTGTTATCACAGGGTGACTACAAGATGATTTTTCTGAAAGCTTAGGTCCTCCTCTACAACTCTTCTATACATTTTAATTTAATCCGACCAGTAGTTTAGGAGATTCAGATTTATTACCAAAAAATTTGCGTTTGACCCCACTGTGACACCTAAGCATATTTTTTTGTAGATATTTAGAAGGACTAACTATATGTACAAGTTTTTTACATTCAAATCATAAATGAAATTTTTGCAAATATATAAAAAAATTAAATACTCGAGGTGACCCAATTTGGTGGTCTACCCTCTACTCCTCTGATCCGCTAGAGGCCTGTGCTCCACAAAACCAACCCGAAAATACTTCAGCTCCGATTATACGAAATTTTGTTTAGATATCTCCAACCGTTCACAGATTACGGAATTATTTCCAGAATAAACGTGTTTTTGGATCATTGTGGGCTGTAAACACTTGTAGACATGGTACGGAAAAATTCGGATTACATGCGCAATTTTGTAATCTACTTCACTTTTAGAATTTGTTTTCGAAAATCTAAAAATAAAATTGATTTTTTTAATTAAATTTGTTTTTTTATTTTTATTTTTTATTTATTTTATTGTGTAAGCAAAAAAAAGTAGCTGGTTGAAAAAAAATTTAAAAATGATATGATGTGTAAACATTAGACTGCTCCAAAAAAAGCCGACATTCGATTTTCGACCGCAACTCCCCCTCGGATTATTCTTTTTTATGTAAAAATATAGTGTGATCAGAGGTTCGTATCGACCCTGAAATTTGTAAGATGCATTTATATGGGAAAATTTTGACTTTTTCAGTATTTTTTTTAATTGGCAAAAAAAAAAAAAAAAAACATTGATAGCTTCTGACGACTACTAAATTTATATACATATGTTGTATGTAGATACATGCTTATATAAAAAACAACACTGAGTAATTACAATGTTTCCATTTCCAAATAAAAAAGACTTGAAAAACCACTATTTTTTGATGTATTGTGATTCCAGTAGTACAAATATGGTCCAAATTTCAAATTCTATGGAGAGGTTTTTTTAATTTTTAAGAAAAATTATAATTTTTTTTAGACATTTCTCCACATAATTAATGATAACTCTCTATCAGAAAATGTATACTTTTTGGGATCTTAGGTGAATATTGCAGAAATTACAAACGAAATGATAAACTTATATATACCCTTTACATCTGTAGTGAAGGGTATAATAACAGGATTTTATGAGTTTTACAACTTTGAAAAAATCATATGTTTTACAATTCGCATCTGATTTTATCAAACGATAGCTTATTTTATTTCGAATAAAATATAGTATTTGGAAAAATATAAAATAAATATCATTCATTCTATGAAAGAACGCCCAAAAATGTTCCTAAGGTCTTCGGATTTTGTTAATATATAGAGCTGTTTTAATATTTCCATTTCTAATTTTTTAATTTTGAAAAATTTTAAATTCTTATATTTACTCACGATTTTCCTTTTCTGAAAAGCCAAAAAATTCGAAAAACTGTGTAAATTTAAACATCAGTAACTCATTATGCTCTAAACGGATTTTAATGATTTTAATTACATATAAAAGGTGAATTTTAAGATGCATTTTTGAACAATTTCTACCCTTCAAATTTTTGTCTATCTCTGATATTGTAATGCTCACTAAAAATTTATTTTAAAATTAATTTTAGTCATAACATTTTACAATTTGTTAATTGTGGTATAATACCTTTTTGTCCCAGAATAATTGCTAATGTAATGTGTAATAAACATAAACATGTCTTCAATATTAATCAAAAATATTTAAAAACAAAAAGGTAGAAATTTCTTAAAAATGTATATGAAAATTAAATTCGTGTTGTGTGCAACTTAAGCAAAAAAGTTATTTTTGAATTGTATATTATATCATTTACAATATTTATTATAATAGACTTTATACCGGTTTTTAAATAAATAAAATTCGACATATAGTTACGAACACATACTCCCTGTTTCTCTATGTCGAACGAAAAATTCGTTTTGACAAAATATATAGAAAACGAAAAAAATTTGAAATTTTTGTGTTGTTTTCCATTTCATTAGACATAGAGAAACCGACAGTTAAAGTTACATATTACTAAGTAAGAATAGTAAAATAAATAAAAAATGAGAAATTATGAAAAAAATTAATTTTTGTATGAAAAAACTGATGGTAATTTTTCTAAAAACAATTACACGCTGTTAGAGTGAAAAATTACTCGAGAAATGACATAGTGCAGGTTATAGGCCTTCTTGAGGACATCATAAATCAGTTTTAAAATTTTGCAATACAACCTCAAAATTTCGAATTATTCGCAAAAAAAAAACTGTTTTTGGGTAGGTTTTTGTGTAAATGTATTTCTAATTCTGTATTTCTTTGTTTATTTTTCCTTTTAAACTTCTCTTGAAAGTAGAAGAAACCGTATATATTTGGATTGCTTTGGTCAAATATTAAAAGCAAATTTTCAAACAAATGGAAGAAAAAACAAAATTTTTCCACAATTTTATTTATATAAAAGCCTATGCAACAATGTAATAATTTTAAGGGCATTTTGTTGTGAACATAATCATCAATTAATTATTTTTAAATTGAACAAAATCTGTAAAACTTATTCGATTTTATCTATAATAATTTAGTAAAAATTTATGGGAAATTTTTAATTTTGTCCTCAAAAAGTAAAAAAAAATATTAAAAAATATTTTGTCTGCAATAATATTACGAGTGCATTTTTAAGTAAGCAATTTATCTTTGCACTATTTTCTTTAAAAAGGTTTTATTTGGCCTTCATTAGAGCTTTGAATCATTAAAATCCATCTATAAATAGATATTAACCAAGCACCCGAAAACTTTTCATTTTAGTTTTCAATCAATATAAACCTGTACTTTGAAATTGTTTTTTCTTTTTTTGTCCCATTTTCATACTTCAAAACAAATCAAAGCAATTAAAGCAAGAATTGCTGAAATAAAATTTTGTGTATGAACGAACGTAAATGCAAGTATAAAATAAAAAATAGAAAATTTTCAGAAACTTAGATTACATCTTAAATATTTTTTTCAATTCAATGAAATTGTGGTTGTTTAGAATTTTTTCATCCGATGAAAAAATTTAAAATAATTCTCAATTTTTGCAAAAAATACCACAAATTATATTAATATTTTTTATTTCGATAAAAAAAAAAAAATAAACTTTTGATGAAAATAAAAAAAATTGTGATGGATTTTTATTAATTATTGAACACAAAAGACTTATTTTCGATTGAAATAAAAAAAAGTTTGTTTTTAAGTATTAAAATTCAGTCTCTGATATTAATATTTAAAGTTGCGTACTTTGCTGAATTTTTTAACTTTTATAAACACTTAAATCGTGAATAAATTCGCTTTTTTTTTAAATTGGAAGAAATAATAATGAAAAGACTAAAAGGCTTCATTGATTATATACGTACCAAATATGAACAAAATATGATGACCCTTTTTTAAAAAATAGACATCTCTCGAGGAATGAATGATTTATTTTCTAATAAAATGTGGGTCAAAAATGGCTGTAAGGTTAAAAAATACTAATAAAAAATATAAAATTGAATTTATATCTTTAATATCTCACAGTTTTGCTATGAATATAAATGTGTGTACACTTTTTAAAAAGGGTAAAGTCCTTTCTTTCCAATGCCATTTAAAAAACTTAAATTGTTCAACAGGTATTCGACATAAATATTTTTAATGCCGCAAAGTCCGAAAATTCGGTCTTTGAATATAACTCCCAACTTAGGGAGTAGAATGATATAATAATCTACTCACCCAAATCTACAAACTACATTATGTTACATTCCAAATGTTTTTTCACTGTATCACTGTTTTATCATTGGCTTTATTGAAGCTGAATTTACATTTATTTATTATACAAAATTTGAAGCACTAAAAATTATTCGACACTAAACATTTTTATTAATTTTTTTATTTCTTCTTTAAAAAACCAAATAAAACAATTTAGCGACGGAGGCTAAAAAAAATCTGACAATCCTAATTACGTGTCACTTTATTATATTAGCAGCAAGTAGAAGTGACTTTTGCTAACCATAGGTGGTTTTAAAACTCATATGTTTGAACTTTATCCTGACAGTAAGAGTAAAATAGTTATAAGTCTCATTCTCTTTTGTCGAGAATAGTGATATTGTTAGTATTTTACTTCGTGGTATTATGGTTTTTGGCACTGCGCTTCTACTAATTTTTACTAAAAATTGTTATTTTGTATAACGAAATGATTTCCCGATCTGGAAACAAGAAATCTCTCTGAATTATGGTCGAATACTTCACAATATTATGGGTGGATATATCGTTATTTTTCAAATGTAATAATAATTTGAATAGGATTTAATGAATAAAGTATTAAACTTGAGCATTTTTAAACTATATAACCATAGTTTTGTAACAAAAAATTGAAAAAGATGGAGCCAAATTAAAAAAAAAAAATAGTAAATTGTCATTTTATTTAGTCGCTAAAAATCTACCCCAAACACGAAATGAAATATTTCAAGAACTTTACTTTTTTATTAAATTATACAATATAAAACGTCAAATAAAAAAAATTATGGTAATTATAAAATTATTGTTATTTAAATATATACCAAACAAAAAATATGAAAAAAGTTCAATTAATGAGTTAAAATAATATTAAAAATTTAACGTCTTTAAATAAGGTTGGCAACCGATTTAAGCGGTTAAAAGATACGGTATTGGCATTTAGAGTTAATTCGGTAAGGGTATTTTATCGGTAAAGGTATTTTCAGTTATTTCTATAATGATATTTTAGCATTACCAGATATCAGTTCTCAACGATAAATATATAGTTGAGTCAAGCATAAAAAGGTCAGGAAGGGATAACCATAAAATTAATACAAGTTTTATTTTAATTTTGTGAAAAACAATTATTTTTTTTTAACTATGTAATAACGGTAAAGATATTTTAGCGGTAACTATATATTTCGGTATCGGTATTTTGCGTTAACGGTATTTCCAATTATTTCGGTACCTTATTTTTTTGGGGTAACGGTTGTCAATTTGAATAGGGTTTTTAGCGTTAAAGGTATTCTAGCGGTAACAGTAACCAACCTTTCTATTAATTAATAAACATAATGTGTAAATAGTACATATACAAACAATTAGTTTTGACTTTTATGCATAAATCATAATAAAAATATTAAAAAAATATATATATAATATACAAAAAATCTATTTTTTTCATACCACTATTTCATTAATTATAAAGATATTTTTCTTAAGAAACACCCAAATGTATTTCTTACTGTTATAAACTTGTTGTTGTTGTTTAATTTTTAATAATTCAATAGGTTAGGTCGAAAAGAGGGAGAATTGATGACCTATAACCTTACGGGTATACACTTGTGCCCTTTTGGCATGTTGTGCCCTCTACAAGATGTCCAATGCTTTAAAATACTATTTCCACTACGTAAAGAACTTTGTTCCTAATTCTTCAGGAATTTCCACTTTATGCTCCTAAGGTATTCCAGATTGGGTGTATTATCCCTTTCAAAATTCTTTCTTCTGAATCTCATTTGTTTTCTCTTGATTTGAACCTCTCCATAGTATGTTAGTCACACTTTCAACAGTGGAGCTTCGCCAACTCCTGACATGCTTTTCTATTGCTCACTCTTTTAGTTCTTTTTTAAAATTTTCAAAAGGTTTACCGTTTTTCAGTATAATGATGTTCAGAGAAGATTCCATTTTGGATAGCTTATCCGCCTCTTGGTTACCAATGACACCATGGTATCCTAGAACCTATATTATCTCAATATTTTTACAATTAATATAAGAGTTTAACTCAATTTTACATTGTACAACCGATCGGGATTTTATGTTATCTTATTAACGCTATTGATAACTGCTTGACTATCCGTATCGATTTCTTTCAACCACTTAATGTTTTAATGCCAACCTGAAAAACAATGTTGCGATCTGGGATGCGAAGAAATTTACCTGTGTTTCGGCTCCTTTCATAGAACCCCATTCCAGTTCGGTCACCAATTTTCGAGTCATCTGTGTATAAATCGGCTCTTGGATTGTTTCTCATTTCCGTTACTTCATACCATTCACACGTTTCTGTGGTGATGTTCAGTTCATCTTATAAGATGGTTGTGTATAGAAATCTCATCACAACAATCTCATAATACATCTTAAAATACTAATATTTGAATCTACACGTGAAATAATTCTCTCAGAGAGCGAATTTGACACTCTCTGGCACAAAAATCTTACATATTATGTTACGTCTAGACGGGCTGTAAACAACGCCCAAACATACATAAAAATGATTATGTGTATATAGTCAGAGATAAAAACCAACCGTCAACTTTATCTACCGGTTTAAAATAAGCCATCGAAGTGTTTAAATTTTCATTGAAAATCAGTGCAAAAAGTAATTAATGTTATTGTTTTTAATAAATTATTTTATTATGCGCCGCCGACAAAAGAGTGTCGCACCGCCGCCGTCGAAAATTTTGCATCGGCTTGTTTTTCTTCAACTGCTTGCTTATACAAAAAATAACAACAAAGTCATTGCAATGCTTTCTATATATGTTTGTGTGTGTATATTTTAAATAATTTTTTTCACATTTCTGCCTATAACTGGGTTGTTTATGGACATATGGTTAAATTAAAAAACCGAAATTTTATAAAAATATTTATGACCGTTTCATATAAAAACGAAATTCGTGGCTTAAACAGGGGCTTCAAAAAGCCAAAAATGCGTTTTGCATAAAAACTCAGAAAAAAAATTCCAAAACTTATTTGTAAAAATGAAATCCTTAGCTTATACAAAGGCTTCGTAGGTGCTTCAAAAAGTTGAAAAAAGGAAAATATGCCTTAATTAATTTTTTTTTTTTGTTGTTGCTTTTCAGTACCCATGAAGACAACAACTATAACCAAAGGTCTACGACTGCGATTAACACTGATATAGTATGTGAGACAACGCCGGCAGAAGAGAGTGACTATTTTGTTTAAATTATGTTAAATCTTAAATAAAAAATATAAGATATCATTATTTTCAATCAGTGGCAGAGTAAATATGTCCTTTTTACTTAAGATATTCGCACTTTTTAGCAAAACTTTTTTAAAAATGTTTTTTTTTTTTAATGTAAGGCAATCATTAAAAGGAAACAATTTTACAAAAAACATTGTTTTTTTAAGGAATTTCCAAAACACACATGCGCATAAACAAACAAACTTTCCTATATGTGTCTTTCTTTGACAATTCATATTATAAGATAGTTGTGTAGAGAAATCCATTAAACAGTCTCATAATATTTCTTATGATACTAATATTTGAATGTACATGTGAGATAATTTTCTCAGAGAGCGAATTTGACACTCTCAGAAAGAAAAATCTTATATATTATGTTACGTGTTGATGGGCTGTAAGGGAAGCAGACATTAAATAAATAAAAAACGGATTTAAAAATATCTCGGTTGTTTATAAATTGAAGAATTTTCAATTCCAATTACAGGGTAATTGTAATTGGAAAATTCAAATTACAGGTTAATTGTAATTTGAAAATTTCAATTACAATGTAATTATGGAAATACATATTTCCGACAATAAATTCTAAATAATGTAGATTTGATTTTTTTGTTTTCTTTTTTTTTTTTGTGTTTCATCTATCTAAATCGGACAAACCGTTCTCGAGGTGTGGTAAGGGGAAATATTAGATCTGAACATAAAAAAACAAAACATGATAAAAAAAACCTAAAGCAGATTCGTGTTTAGCATATCAAATTCCATTTAGTCCACTTATTCTTGTTTAAGGGAAGATTTTTCTGCCAACCAGTATAATTTAGGTGTTGCAGAATTTTCTCCATTTGATATCGAGTATTTGGAGCGTTATGCAATAATAATGGAGTACCCTATAGCAAATCAATAGACTTTCGGCAAGGAGAGAATCAATTGTATTCTGGGTTCTTTTTGAAGTAATATTATCGCTAAAAGTCAAGCTTGCAAGAACTTCGGAGAGTGATTTGAGTGTTTTTTACAGGTAATAAGTTAATTAGTTCCAATAAATTATATAATTTAATATATAAAGTTTTCTTGAAGGATCAATAAGCAATGTCTCATCCTGCAATAAAGCTTCGATATAGAAATTTACTGAGAGCGCTTCGATATCTACAACAGTAAAGCAGGATATAAAAACGCCAAAGAATTGTGCAGATATAGGATTCTTAGATTTTGGAGAAATTAATAGTAAGTAAATTCCTATTTCAAATAATTTCTTTTTTAATACATTTTATAATAGAACCTTCAACACTTACACAAAAAGCTGGCATACAAAACGAATTAGATACATTTCTGTTGAACGCAGAGACTAATGGCCATTAATTAGTCACATGTTTTTAAAATTCAATACGCCATTGCCTTCTTCTGCTTCAGTAGAGCGCTGGTTTCATTTTGGCGAAATAGTGGACGCCCCTCGCAGAAGTAAGATTAACGATTCCAATTTCCAAGAACTCGTTCTGTTTAAAGAGGAAAATTGCTATAGTTTTCATATTTTAATACCCTACACCAACATAGGTGAATGGGGTATTATGCTCAGAAAGAGAATCATTTTCTGAGTCGATTTAACAATTTCCGCCCGTCTGACTGGTTGTCTGTCCATTCAAACCTTGTGCACAAAGTACAGGTCGCAATTTTAAAGCTATTTCGGCTCATGTGAATATTTTGACACTATGACTAAACCTATTGAAATTGGCCCATTATTTCGTATAGCTTCCATTAAAATGTTCTCCCGGAATAGGATTTTAACGCCTAAAATGCCGTAAATATATTACGATTTTAGTGAAAATTTACCATATAAACCCCTCTTCCGAAAACCACATTAACGTGCATAAATCCCATATAAATATTAGTATCAATATAATATTTGACAAAAAAAAGACCCATAATAGCAGAAAGATCAGTGCAAACTTTATTAGGATTACTTCATTAATGACCATAGCCTCCATATAAGACCCACTTCCGAAAATCATTTTAGCATCAATAAATCTCATATTAAATGTATTAGTTTCAAAATAATATTTTACCCAAACAAGTTCTATAGGTATATAAATCAAAAAAATAATCGGTCCAAAATTTACCTCAGGCTACCTTTATGAATTTTTGTTATTTATATTACTTTGATTTTGTTAATTCTAATGTTGTATTAGTCTTCAATTAGTATTTAGTGAATAAATTTAGTAAAGTATTTCTGAGTTCCACTAACATTAATAGATGATATTTGTTTGCACTGAAGCTGCAAGAAATTTCACTATCACTAAATTAATTTAGTAGAATAGTGAGGCTGATATTTTTCGAACCACTAAAGAGCAAAGATTGTAGTGTTTCACTATCACTAACTATGAATGCACAAAAATTTTTGTAATAAATTTGTACCTCCTAAACTATGGGAAGGTTGTAAAGGAGGACCTAAGCTATTAGAAAAATCGTCTTGTATTCACCCTGTAATAATACGAGATAAACTATAGGGTGCCAAATTTTACCATCTCGACTATATGAAAGTTTCAAAAAATCGTAACCTACAAAATAAGTCCTATTTCCAAGATTTTTATATTTCTGTAAAGTGCTTAGCGTGATAAAGAAAAAACATGCGTACTCACCTATCTCTTACAGTTAAAAAGATATCCTGAGCTATATGAAGGATTTTTTTTTTAAATATTCTGTAATTTCTAACACATACCGAAATAATATGAAGAAACAATTTTTCGAGTATATCAATGGCTAGTTTTGTATAAAAATGTAGTACAATTCTTTCACTTTTTTCTCAAAGTTTTGTTAATATAATTTTTTTTCTTTACAAATTCCAAAAGACAAGGCTTCATGAATGGTTAACAAAGAAATTTTAAATTGATTTATATTTACAACCGGTATCCTGCACATTATCCTGTCGAAAGTGGTGAATTCTAGAGAAAATTTCATATTTATCGATTAATAAAAAAATATCACGTGAGTTTTTTTTTTAATTTATTCATGCTGTTAAATTAAAAATGCAAGAGTGTAGATTTTATGAAAAAAGTCAACTTTTCAAAATATTTTTTTAATTGCACAAAAAACATATTAGCAATATATATCTACTATTATTTCTTCTGTACTTATTATATAAAATAAATATCAATCTTTCATTCTTTCAAAAATCGTTTAAAAAGCTTTAGAAACCAATTTTTGCCAATTTTTCAAAAATAAAAAATATTTAATAAATTTAATCGATTATTAAAAATATTATCTCGTTACACAAATAATACGCACCACACAGTGGGGCTACTCGCAAAATTTTTGGGAATAAATCTGTACCTCCTTAACTACAGCTAGGATAGAATTGAAATGTATGGAAAAGTTATAGAGGAGGATCTAAGCTTTGACAAAAACTATCTTGTACTCAACCTGTAATAATACGATGTAAGCTACAGGAATTTAAAGTTGACCACCTCAAGTATGCTTACTCACATAAATTACCTCTTACAGTTAAAAAGATATTTATTCAGGAATTTTGATTTTTTACCTAGAGTTTATTTAGTTTTTCGGGAATTAGAGCTGATATATATGGAGGACACTTTTTTTAATATTCTGCAATTTCTAATACATTATTTCAATTCGTCTAACCGTGAAAAACGTTCGAAGACAGCACTCTCAAGAAGAGTTTCCAAAACCGAAACAGGTTTCCGGTTGTTTACAAACGCTGTCGGTTTCGATTTTTTCCAATTTTTGCTTTTGTTCGAAACCCGTTTATAAAGTGCTATTTTTAAATATGGTTAACCAGTTTTTTTTAACAGCTTTTTGTTTAACTTTTATGTAATTTTACTTAGAAAAAAGTATAAAATTAAAAAAAAATAAACTTGTTAAGTACAATAAAAATGGCAGATAAATAGCGTATTTAACTTATACAATTATCTTTAAATAGTTGATATAAATCAAACTACTGAGTGTGCTCAAAAAAACTAGAACCTTAAATCTTTTGCTTTATAACGTTTAATGTACATTTAATATGAAATATATTTGTCATTATTAACCATGATGTTGTATATGTTCCAAAGGAGCCAAATTAACCAAACTACGATCAATTGAAAGGAATTGTGCCCTACTCAAAAAATATTTAAAGGGTACTAAAATCTTAAAAGTACACACATTCCAGCAAAAAAGTTTCCGAATACTCAATAAAAATTTTGCAGAAAAGCTTACAAGCTTTATTAAAGCCCAATAAAAAATAAATTAATATTTTAAATTTAATACTTTCTTTCATAAAAAACAAACCACCTGATAATGTAATTTTATAACCAGAATTTTATGCACTAGTTTTTTCGTGCTTAGATTTTAATCACAAAATAAATTTTATTTTATTTCGAAAAGACCTATTTATAAACGATTAGGAATAAAATATTAAAGAAAGGAAATTAAATAAAATAAATATGTCATTTTCAAATTGAAAAAAAATGGTAATAATTTCTCAAAAGTTATAACGTGAAATAAAAAACTTTAATTTTGAATTTATCTATAACAAAATTTATTATTTTTTCATAGTAAAACTTAAGTATGTATAAATTTAGGCCTTTTTTAAATATTACAAAAAAAAAATATTTTCTTGTTAAAAAATTTAAATGCCTAAAACTGGTTTTTCAAAGAGTCCAAAGCCGGTCAACCGGTTTCTTCTAAAATGAGATTTTTCGGGTAAACTGGAAACCGGTTTCCCAAAGAAGTTGGGTTTTTGTATACTCTACTCTGAAATCAACATGAAAAATGGCTATTTTTTTACAAAAATATAGTACAATTTTTTCACTTTTTTCTCAAAGTTTTGAGAATACAAAAATTATTTTCTAAACGTATTTAAAATACATGGCTTCATAAATGATTAATAAAGAAATTTTAAATCGATTTAGATTTGGTCGAAAATAATAATAAAAAAATGTCACACGAATTTTTTAAATTTATTGACGCTGTTTCATTAAAATATATTAGGGTATTCACTCGAACATTGTTTGTTCGATTAATCCACAAATTAAAATCAAATAAGTGTTCGATTAAATTAAAATTAATAATTTCAAGTAAAACTTTATTCGAGCAAATTATGTCGATTAATCGAGCAAATCAAATAATTCGAGCAAAAAAATTTATATATTATTATTAAACAAATTTTCTGTTATAACCAGTTTTAATTAATTAAGAAAGTCTATTATAGTTTGAAAAAACAACTTTTGCAAAATTTTGTTTATCATTCTTTACGAAGAAATTTTATTCGTAATGAATGATGTTAACAGATTTGTAACATATTCGTATCTTTAAACTTCACATATCCGCGCCAAAATGAGTACCACATATACCCGTGCAGGGTCTGTGAGACCAAAATATTTATAGCTTATATAACAAATATTTAAATAATATTTGTTACACATTAATATAATTTTTATATTTATTGTTATGAAAACTTGTAATAAAACACAAAACAAAACCTTTTATTGGAAATTAACATGTCGACATCAGATAATTCAAGTTGCATACTTTTAGTATTTATCTTATCTAACCTCATAAAGACAGTTTTGTGTCATTGGTATTTTAGTAGTCATTGATGAAATTTTAATTAGAAGCTTTATCATGCTTCCAAAAACAATTTTCTGTTGGTTTCTTTTTTAGTTTGATTGTTTAGAATACACAAAAATAAAATATGTGTTAATAATAATAAAATATATGTAAATAAATATCAATTACTAAAAATAAAATTTACCCAAAAATGTAGCACCTATACCCGTGCCGGTCTGACAGATCGATATCCCCGCGTATGTTGACACTTTCCATTCGCACGAACTTTTTCGAATTATTTGATTATTCGAGGAAAGTCGAGTAAAATGAATATCCTAACATATATAGATCGACTTAGCGTTAAATTGCTTCTCGCGCAAAAACTAATGCAGGAGTGCAGATTTTATGAAAAATTTCAACTTTTTAAAAGACTTTTTTAAATTGTACAAAAAACATATTAGCATTATATTATTGCTAGTATTTCTTATGTATTGTATAAAAAAAATATTAGTATTTCATTCATCCAAACATCATTCAAATACCTTCAACAACTATTTTTTGGCAATTTTTCAAAAATAAACAATATTTAATAAATTTAATCGATTATTACGAATATTATCTCGTTACACAAACAACACCCACCCACCTACATATGGAAATACATAATAAAATATAAAGTAGTGAATTTAGTGAGTTTTGACACGAGTTGTCGGCGTGAGGCCATTATATTATCTTTTTTAGGACGACCTATATAGACATGGTATATAAATGAATTGGTAAAATAATTATATTTTTATATTCTTTTAATATAGTGATAATAATAATAATAATAATAATAATAATAATAATAATAATAATATGCTTTTTGTATGCAAATTAAAAAGTCTTTTTTCATAAAATTTGCATTCCTGCATTTGCTTTTGACCGGGCGGAAAGTAGTTTAGTGATAAATCGATCTAAATATATGTTTTAATGAAATAAATGAAAAAAAATTTAAAAAAAATCAATAAATTAAAAAAATTCGCTTAACAATTTTTTTTTTTTTTTCATTGATAAACATGAAATTTTTTCTAAAATTCACCATTTGCGACTAATGTCGATTTAAAATTAGTCAAATTAGTCTTAGTCAATTTATAATTTCTTTATTAACAATTTATGAAATAATTAAAGAAAAGAAAAAATTATTAACAAAACTTTGAGTAACAAGTTAGAGTGCTACATTCGGCTGTGCCGAATCTCACATACCCTTTCCCCTTGTTGAGATGTTTCATATGAAAATGAAATACATTATATTGGATGTAATTATAAATATATTTACCTATTCTATATCTATGTAAACACTAAGAACTTTAAATAATTTACATTTTCCTATAAAGTTGAAATAGAATCAAGATTTCATAAATCCATATATATTTATATATATATATATATATATATATATATGTATATATATATAAATATATATATATATATATATATATATATGTATATATATATATATATATATATATAAATATATATTTATATATATGTATATATATATATATATATATATATATATATATATATATATATACATATATATATATTGTTTATTTGTGTATCAATTACGTCTAAACGGCTGAACCGAACAAACTTTGACACACAGATATGTCAGATTTCGATTGGACGTCACACCGACATTTTTCGCCTACCTTTAAAAATATGTATTTTTTTTCCAATATTGCACGTTATTACTGAAGCTATTTACATGAAATTTGACGCACGGATAGTGATTGCATTGTAGAATGTTATAGGTTATGTTGGATCTTCCTCGGATTCTACGCACATGTTTATGCTAACTTTTTTATAACTCTAAAACGGATAAACCGATTTGCTTTATTACCGTTTTAAAAGTCATTTTCATATCAAATTTCGAGTAAGATGGATAGGTCAAGTAGTTCCCATATAAAGTAAATATTAGTTATAACATCAAATAGGAAAGCGAGTCGCACCGGTAAAAGCTAGTTAAAAAATAAATTTAATACTTTGGAATTTTATCAAAAGTTCGCATATATTAAAGAAAGATATAATCACTTCGGTGCAGAACAAATATTTTATAAATGTAACAACATATTAAATTAAAGAAGTTAGAGCGCTATATTCGACTGTGCCGAATCTTTTATACTCTTCACCACTTTACCGATAAACAACAAAATTAACGCTTAAGGTATGCTTATATTTTTACATTTATACTTAAAAAAAATATTCTAAAGTTTTCCAAACTACAAAAATGTTAACACAAAATTAAGGTATTATAGCATGTGTTTCTTCAATTAAATTCAATTCAATTAAATTTATATACATATGTTTGTATGTACATATATGCTTATACAAAATACAACAACACTGAATCATTGCAATGCTTCCATTTCCAACTAAAAAGCGTCCAAAACAACATTTTCTATTGAAATTTGAACTAAATTGACACGTCATATAATTAATAACAGTCGAATATGATGTCATTTTCTTATCGAAGCAGAGTCACCGTTCGGGAAGAAATGTTTCGCAATTCTAATACTTTTTAGATGACACTATTTAGTGCATTCTTTGGGTGTCGAAATACTATCATTTAGAAGTGTAAAAAGTACATCAATAATGTATCGAAATACAATCGCTTTTGTATAATAAGTAAATATGTTTTTAATGCAGTTTAATTTCAATTGAGCTTAGTTTATATTTAAATACACTGTGATAACTATAACTATAATTTTAAAACTAAATAATTAACTCACTATAACTTTAAATTAAATATGAAATATTCAAAAACAAAAATTACTAATTAAATTTTTATTCAACACTATATACAACAACATGAATCACTTTAAAAGTTATCAATTACTGAACGAAATTATACCGTGGTTGTTCTTTTTCTTTGTTCTGGAATGTAAAGAGTCACCCAAGTCAAGTTTTTGAGATCAAAATTTGATACTAATATGTTTTATTATTGCAAAATTATGTATTTTCTACTTTCCACTTTTTAGTGGATGGATGAAAAAACTCTCTTCTAAATGCTGGCAGGGAACATACATAAAAAATTATTGTATGTATATACGAGTACCATCAACAACTACTGGTTGCATATACAAAAAACAACAACACTGAAAGTCATTGCGATGTTTTTATATATGTTTGTGTGTATATACTTTTAATAATTTTTCCAGATTTTTGCCTATAACTCGGTTGTTTATGGACCGATATGGTTAATTCAAAAAACCGCAATTTTAGAAAAATATTTACAAAATATAACGAACCGATTTGGTCAGTTCTTCCACAAAAACTTTCCGAATTTTCTGTGCTTATATAGGGGCATAGAAAAGTCGAAAATAAATACGGTTTTAGAAGCCTTTTCGGATTTTTTGCGATATCTCGGGATAAAAGGTATAAAATGGGTATGGGGGAAATTTATGGACGGCTTTGACTGTTTTAAAAAACCGAAATTCGAAAAAAATATTTCTGATAGACTTATGCAAGAACGAGGTCCTTGCTGAGTTCACACGTATTCTTACGCTCTTTCATTTAGTCATTGCTGAAAGTGCAAAGAGTACAAAATGCATTAGAAAAAATTTGTAAAAATAAATTGTTTGGTAATTAATAACCATCAATTTCTTTAATATTAATATTTTAAGATAAAATTGGATGAATGTGAATTATATTTTTTATGACAATATTAATAAATTTAATGTCCTGAATGCAAAAAATGTATAACTGAAGTTTTTTTTTTATTTACTATTTCCATTTTTTAATACTCACTAATACAACTAGATTTTTAGTCATTGACATCCCTAATCTAAATTGAAGCTCCTTATGTAGTAAATATAACGCACTTTGACCTATAACTCGGTTAATAATGGATCGACTGAGTTCATTTTTTCAACACAAAAATTCTGAAAAAGATTTTCTATGAAAGAACGAAGTCTCTAACTATCATAGGTAGTTCAAAAAGCTGAAAAAACCAAATCTACCTTAGTTTATTGTTGTTGTTTTTCAGTACCCATGAAAACAACAACCATAATGGAAGCATTAAATAAAAAAACTGATTTGCTAATAACTCGGTTATCAAGGAACCGATTTGGTTGATTCAAGAAACTGAAATTCAATAAAAACAAAAAAATTACTTATGACTTGGATTGAGGTCAAAAATGCATTTTGACCGATATCTCTGTTACTAATAGACCGACTGACTTCATTTCTTCACCATAAAAATTCAGATAAAATTTTTCGAGTTTGTTTATATAGGGGCTTCAAAAAATTGGTTTGAAAAACCGGTTTTTTTAAATATCTCTTCTGTTCTTGAACTGTTTGTTCCGAGTTTCAATAGAAAACTTCTGAAAAAAAAATTCTTATATTTTGTACATCATATATCCATGTTATCGGTAGGCTTCACAAACGCCATTTAAACCATTTCTAGGTCGAAAAAACTTCAAAAAACCGGTTTTTTGCACTTATCTGCGCAGAACCCTTGAAAGGATTTACGAACGTTTGATATATTATATATGGCAGCTATCCGTGGGCTTCATAAACGCAATTTCAACAGACAAACGGACGGACATCGTCTATCGACATCATTTCTTGAAAGAATACAGAAAATATAAACTTTTTTGCTTTCCGACAAAAATTGTGGAAATTACAAACGATATTGCAAACTTATATATATACCCTTTACACCTGTGGTGAAAAGTATAAAAAGCGAATGAATTGTAATATATGTATTTGTGTAAAAAAATATCAATTTTTCATGCTAACATGTTTTTCACGGCTAAACGAATTGAAGTAATGCAAATATTTTTTCGGCATATTATTTCGGAATATATAAGAAATCACAGAATGTTTTTAAAATGTTTTTTCTACAAATATCTCAAAACTAATTCCAAAAAACAAAAAAAACTAAACAAACTAAAATTCAAGCGTAAATATATTTTTAACTGTAAGATATTACTTCTGTGAGTAAGCATATTTTTTCTTCCCGTTAAGCACTTTACAGAAATATAAAAATCTTTGAAATCAGACTTGGTTTGTAGAATCTAAGATTTTTTGAAACTTTTACATACTCGAGGTGGTCAATTTTGACACCCTGTAGCTTATTTCAATTAATTACATTGTGACTACAATATTTTTAAAATCTTAGGTTCTCCTCTACAACTTTCTCATACATTTCCATTGGATCCAACGAGAAGTTTAGGAGATATAGATAGATTTATTACCAAATATTTTACGGTTGCTGTGTAAATATGCGGCAATAAAGATTTAATTTGCATGGGTGCTACCATTGCCCCCAAAAACCTATTCGCCCAATTTCCATTTTATATATTCCTTATATATATATATATATATATATATATATATATAACTTTAATTAAGTATATAAACTAAAGTTCAGAAAATTTCCAAATTTCAAAGTGTTGGCTTTAGTTTCCTGAAGAAATAAAAAATATACATATTTTGTTATACTAAAATTATGCATTTATTTAAAGACATGTATTTCTGTGCTACTACTTCGTGTGTCACTTTAATAAGGAATTCTTTTAATATTAATCAGGAAGGCTATGATTTGAATTTCTTTCAATATAAACGGCTAGAGAATTTTTAATTTGATAGTTTTTAAATAGTTTTCATTCAAAATGGTACGTGGACGTACCAACACGACAACGCTCCGATTCATACCGCCAGAGCAGTAAAACAATGGATTAATCAATAAGGTGTTGAACTTTTGGATTGGCCCCCATATTCACCTGACCTGAATCCAATGGAAAATGTCTGGGGTTGGCTTGCAAGAAAAGTTTATAAAGGTGGAAAACAATTTGAAACGATAGAATCCTTAAAGGATGAAATAACGGAAGCATGGAGTTCAATTTCGCTAAATTACTTAGAGTCATTACACAAGTCGACGTCAAATCGCATTTTTGAGGTTATTTCACAAAATGGTAGCAGTACTCATTACTAATTGAATGCTAGAAGATAATAACTTTCATTTTTATAACCTAAAATTTAAAAATAAATTACAGTTTTCTTATTTTTAAATTATTCCTTATTCAAGTGACACACGAAAAAGTGCCACAGAAATACATGTCTTTAAATAAGTTCATAATTTTAGTATAACAAAATATGTATATGTTTTATTTCTTCAGGAAACTAAAGCCACCACTTTGAAATTTCATTGCGCAAAAAATTATTTTTTTCTGAACTTTAGGGGAGATATACTTAATTAAAGTTAAAAAAATGTGATTATTATATATATATATTATATATAATAATAATTTGACTTTTGTTTTATATTTATCTTTAAAAATATAGTTAGAAACGTAAAAGTTTGAATGGCGAAAAATGAATGTTTTCTACGTATATTTTTTCGCCAGTCGCCATTTTTGTACTATCCCTAAATTCGATTGTAATTATATTAAAGTTACTATTGTGAGTGAATGACAAATAATTTGACTTTTATTTTATTATTTATATTTAAAAATATAGTAAAACCTAACTAAACTGGCTAGGCTAGAGCGCTGGATTAACAACCAGGTTGTTGGTTCAACTCCATTCTGATGCTGTTAGGTTTTTTTTAACAAAATGCCTAAAAAGATATTTTATACTTAAAAAAAGTTTTTATCACTTAGAAAATTAAGTGCGACATGGTGTACTTAGTTAGATGTTAGTCATTGAAAATTAATGGTTAATTTGTATCGAGTTCAAATCTCAGTGACGGCAAAATTTTTTTGTTTTTGTTTTTTTATTTTTTATTTTCGTTATATCTTTGTGTACCCCTAAAGTCTAAAAATAACTACAGGAATTTGTGGACAACTCGAACAAAAATAATTGTTATTCAGACAAAAATAAGTAGTTTATTATTGTTTCCAACTATACCTGCTAGCTTACCAGGAAATCAGAGTTTTTGTTGGGTAGAAAAGTAAAAATATAAAATAAAAATTGAAAAAACAAAAGCAAGCACTTAGGGATTCTACAAGCAAAATCGAGGAAGTCTCAACGTAATCTTCCTGTATGAGTTCTGTTCTTTTTAGTCATATCTTCCGAACCGATTAGTTTTTGATATGAATAGAACTCGAAACCAGAAAAACCAGTGCGCATGAAAGATTTAATACCCCAAAATCCCATATTAAGTTTGTAATATTCCATGTTTGAATATTCCATCGTATGTTTTTAAGATTTCCTTACGTACCATTATTGTAAGTAATAGGTATTCCGGTTGGTTAGGGGTTTTTCGAAAAAGTTTTTAAAACATTATGAACATCTTCAGCAGGAGTAGGACTATATATTATACATCTACAAATTTTATATTCGTATCTTCTTGTTTTATTCAAATTTTATTTTTTTATAATTTATTTTAAAAATATCAAAAGAAATATTACAAAATTCGTTCTTGTGAACATCGAATTTTATTTTCTTTTATTTTAACTGATTCTTTTTTAATTATTACAATAAATAAATAATTAAAATCACGGTAGCTTAGTAATGATACTCAATAATTTACTTAAAATTCGGTACTCCTACACAGATTTTTAAAATAAATATTCAAAGTTATTTGAATTTAAAATATGATAAACAAAAAATATTTGTTGAATTTGTAATTCTTTTATAATATCAATTAAATATTACACACTATTATTAAATATTCATTCTTGAAATCGTTTTCCAACTAATTTATTTTCTGTGTGTATAAAAAATGTAAATAAACTATACGAATTACATTAAACTTTTAAAAGATAGTGTATTATTAATATATAAAAAAATATTTCTTCATGGATTTAAAACGTATTTAAATTAACAAAATTTTTTTGATTTGAATAAAATAGGGCAGCTAAATTGAATAAAAATTCTATCCAATTTGAATAAAATTTCATCAAATCAACCATCTTTTAAATAAATGAAACCGAAAATTTCTTTAATTTGTCTAATTTACAGAAACTTCAAAAAATTAATCAAAATGGTTTGTTTATTTGACTAACAATTTTGATGATTGTATACTAACCTACGTTTCTTCAAATCTATATCCCATTTATTTTATCCAGCTCCGCATCAAAATTCGGAATACCGGCGAATATCTATAAATTTAGTAAAAAAAATCCACTCTAATTTTTATTGTATGTTACGGCCAACTAATTTTCCCCTCACTCTCTCTTCCATTAATAATTCTTTCTATCTCTCTGTTGGATTGTGTTTGGTGTTTGCTATTGCACAGAATCGCTAATTTGCAACTGTAAACAATGACGCTTGTCATATGCAATTCAAAGTGCAAAAAGCGAAAAAAAATTTTAACGGTTTAAGCAACAAACACTGTGCATATAAAAATCCAACAACAAAATGAATTAAACACAATACAAATAAATGACTACAATAACGACAGGATAAACAACAAAAAACAATAGAAATAAAATAAGTTCAGTAAAAATGGGAAGGAAGCAGAAGCAGTAGAAAAACTGAATGAAAATATATAAAAGTGGATAGAAAACAATGATGAAAGTAAATGAATGCATGAATTAGTCGAAATATCGCTAAGAGCGTTTCCACAAATAATAAAAACAATAACAAAGTCGACTAGTTATACTGGCTGTGGTGGAAAAGGGAAATAAAGAAATATTTTATGTGTCTCATAAAAATATTATCTTAATTTCTAAGGATTTAAAATGTTGCAAATTGTATGTATAAAATATGTTAAAAAAAACATAAATATTTTTCTATCCATATTTATACACCTACCTACACATATTTAAATTATTATAACCGGAGAAGACAAAAAATACGAAATAGTTGGTGGAATCAAAGAATTTTAAGGGTTTGTTGCAATAATTGAGAGTTTTCTGACGTAAACATTTTAAATATTCCAGATTTATTCGAAATACTACATCTAATTCGTTGAAAAAAAAAACATTTTTAATGTTAAGCACAACGTTAAAGCATTTACGAATTAAAGTTTTTTTGAAATTATTTCAAATAGGACACAACTGTTAATTAAAAATTGTTGTCATAAGCGAGTTTTTAAAAACAAATGATATCAACAGAAAGTTGAACAATTCGATTACATTTTGTTTACCTCAGAGTTTTAATAAAAAAAATATCATTAAAAAAAATAAAAATTTAATAATTTTGACACATCCAAAAAAAAGCTAATTTTGTTCCAAAAAATTTAAAAACGCACAAATTAGAGAAACAAAGACAATATGTACATATATATATATATATATATATAAGATTTTAATTGCTAAAAATTTAATTTGATAAGTGGCAATGCATTTCAATGAAATTAATTAAAACATGTCCTGAAAAACACGAAAGGTTGAACTATGTAGGTTTTGATACATAGAATATCAATTTTACCTAAATATATTTAATTATGTTCTTTAATATCATAAGGGAACCGTATCGAAAATCGATAATTTTTTACAAAAATAAAATAAATACTTTATTTTTATTTGATTTTACTAAATAATAGCTTTGCTCCATTGTTTTTCGTAGCTTATAAATTTAATTTAAATATTTTATATTTACTACTGTGAAACAATTTACTTTTTATTTTAGAATGAATGTTTTTATATAAAAATTATTTTAAAACAAAATTCAAAGAATTAATGTTTATAAAAAATCATTTAAATAAAATATTATAAAGTATTTTTAAAACAAAATCTTCCCTTTAAGAAACATATAAAAATGAAATAAAATTAATATTTATTACATAAACAGTAAAGTGTAAAATAATTAATTAGATTTTCAAAAATTAATTGCTATTTTAATACGACTACGACTATCATTAAAATTATGATATTTGCTTTTATTATTGCAGTCATAATTTTTTCTTATATTATCGTCTTGTACTTTTCTATATTTAATATAAAGAGAGTTTTTTCTATATACTTTTTCATCTACTAAACTTATTACAATGTAAGATCGGTGCGTACTGTGATAAGCAACTATCAATGAAGACTCAATTTTAAAAACTTTAAAATCTCTCCTTTTCTTTGCATAAAATTTGTGCTGGTTAATAATTTAAATCTTTAACTGGAGTATTCCGATATTCTAATAAAGCATTATAAACATCCTCTTTTGTTTCTGATTTTTTCAAAATATTTTTTGCAATTCCCACTGTTCTTTGAGCCATATCATTACTACTAAGATAATGTGGGCTACTTGTAATTATTCTAAAATTCCATTTGTTAGCAAATTCTAAGCATTCATATGAAGCAAATGTCATATTAGCTCCGTGACCACCTTCGGTATACCGAATCTTGAAAACATTTCTATCCACGCCTCTATAACATCTGATGAAGTCTTAAACTTTAAATAAATTAAATAATTTTTCCCTGAATATTCCAAAATATCACAACCAATTATTTCGAAAGGTAAATTTGGAATGTCATATGGGATTATTGGTTTTTTAACAATGGCACAATGGCAACGTAGTGTTGCCACCACAATGAAACTCCTTGAAAACGATTGGGCCATGTAGCACAATGGCAACATTATGTTGTCATTGGTGTAAATGGTTGTGAAAAGTAATTTATAAGGGTTGTACGCACACACAAAGTGATAGATATCTGTTTTTTTTTTTTTTTTTTTTGTTTGTTTTGGTGTTTTTCATGTGTGTTTTGAAGGGTTATATTAAACTGATCTTACAGTCTTTTGTATTTTTTCAAACAATGTAGGGATAAAGAAAATGCGCTTATAAAATTATTTATGATTATTGTCATGATTATTTTTGGGTAATAAATGCCTTGAGATAGGATTTTTAGTTTATACAATTAAGTTGTTGACAGTTTTTCTTATATGTAATTGGTAGTTGTGATAGATATGTTTATGATAATTTCAATTGAATGTTAAATTTGTTATTGTATTATTTGTGCATATAGTAGTAGTTATGTATAAAGTGGTGTATCGATGTAAAATTTCATAAAGGATTGCAGGAAAATTGTTTTAATTTTTAAGTTCGACCCCCTAAACATATTTATATATATTTCATTATTGAAATGTATAAATACTTTACTCATTTTTATTCCTAAATTCTGTGAAGTTGAAATTTGGTGTTGGAATCGTAATGATCATCCTGTGATGGAACATCTACGATGATCACCGTATTGTTCTTTATTGAGGCGATGTCCTACCAACAACGTACCGATAGATTGGGAGATATTAGAGCAAATCATACAACAACAAGATTAGAAATAATAATTACAACCCAGAGTATACTATTGAAATACCCCTTCTCCTATACATGTCGAATGCTCTAGAAATACGAAACAAAAGGCTAAAAGTTCATATTCTTTAATATATCTAACAATATATTTATTTATATATCAACTTATTCTTATAATTTTGTTTGTTCTTTTGTATGTATTGGAATATGTGTATCATTTTAATTGAAATAAAAAAATAAAATAAAAACAAATATTATTTATGAAAAGAAAATAATTATTTATTTATTAATTTTTCTACAAAAAATTTATAATATAATTCTATTAAGTTTATTACTTTTTCACGATTCATTTCAAATTGATTACATTGACATATACTTGATCCATTTTCACAAATCTGACAGATCCTTGGACAGTTAATAAAATGTTTTCCATAAATAGAATTGATCAACTCCATGTTCTCATAATGATTAAACATTTTTTTTTAAATGGTTTATTATTAATAAATGCTCATCAAAAATGCAACCATTGAAGTCATCCAAAAATTTTTCAATTATACTTTTATATGATATTTTTCTTAGCAATATACTTCGTCGCTTCAATTTTTCTTGCAAATTCATTTTCAACTACTTTTATCCAGCTTGTATGCTATTATTTAAACGTTTTTTTATAAAATGAGCAAGTTCATGAGTGGAATAATTAATTCAAAGATCAAACAAATTTCAGCATGTTGACATGACGTTTCAATACAACAAACCAAAAACCTAAAGGTGAAAATAGGTAAATACTTTTTTTATAATCAAATAAACAAAGAAAATCATGTTTCATAGTAAAAAATGTATATTATAAAAAGTAAACAACGAAACATGATTTCCTTTTTTTAAGAGTTCCTTCTTCCCTTTCGCCATTAATCCAGAGGCAGTATTTGAAGTGTCCATCCTTAGTTTCATCATCACTTCCAAGTTTGTCTTCATTATCCTCCAACATACTTAAGAAAATTGTAACCATATCTTTATGCTCGTGCATAAGGACATCATTATATGTAATTAGAAATTCATGAATTAAATCACTAAGCGGACACATTTTTTAAATTGTGTGGAGTGATCGCTTCTATCGTAATTTATTAACTGTTAAATTTAAAAAATATTTAGATATTATTGGGATATATCCGAAGATTGCGGTAAGATCACCATTTCCAATTTTTTTATATTTAACATTATTATATCTTTCACTCTAAACAAAAAATGGAATTGAACTTTTTACCTCTACTTAGTTTACTTATTTTATTCCTGAATAATTTACTACCCCTATTTATTCATTCTTACTTTTTAAAAATTTGTACAAAAATTATATACATTGGATTCCTTAAGACATTTAAGAAATTTTGCTAGGCGGTTTAGTATTTGTAAATGTTCGTTAAAAATACAATCGTTAAAAACATACAGAAACGAATTTTCTTTTTACAGAATGAGGCTCTTAATCTTTATCTTTTTTCCTTATTAACTGTAATACAAAAAAAAAAAAATCCTAAGCATTTTTATAACAATAAAAAATAAAAAGATAATTGTTTTTTTTTTTTTTTTGTAATTTAATTTTAATATTTATTTTGGAATATAAAATAACAGGAGTTAAATAAATTGATAACATTAAATTTTCTTAAAAAATAAATAGTACATCGGAAAGTGTCTGGACCCTCCTTACAATCAATCAACTACTCCGTCTTCGTCGTTTACCTCTAACATTGCCATAAAGCAATTTAGCATTTCCCTGTGCTCGTATGTAACGAGGTCTCGGAAGTCATTAAAAAAATTTACGATGACTTTTTTTTAAATAAGACATTTTTCATCTGTATTTCTTCAGATGTTTTTAGCTACTGATAGTTGTTTTAAATGATGATGATATTACTTTGTTATATCAGAAGACCATAATAAAATTTCATGTATATAATAAATATACTTTTCTATTTCACTCCTTCCTGTAGTAAAATGTTTCACTTTGTGTTGGTTTAATTCATAATAAGCCTGATAAGTTCCATTAGTTTCATTTTGTGAAGAGAAGTCGACGTGCGAAGTTGTTATCATGGATTCAGCTTTAATTCAGAAATTTAATAGTATAAATTGTAACAAATCCTTAATTCATATTAAGGACTTATCAATGTCTATAAAATACATCATTATGGGTGCAAAGCGAGTTCGAATTTATGGTTATGGATTTATGGTTCAAGTTGAACTCAATAATCAGGTAATGTTCTTACCACATCGCTTTAATGCATTAACCGATGACGATATTCTTAAACTATCTATTGGATTATATCTTGTGCATAGAGAAGGAGAGAGAAACTTACGCTTAAAGCCATAACGATGCCTTCATATCCAATAACCAATATCCTAACTGGAGTAAAAATTTTAACTAAATAATTTACTATTGTAATATATATTAATTAAAAGTGATAAAATTAAATTTATTTATTTAATTTGTTTGGTTATAAGTAAATAAAATTAAAAATTTTTTCAATAAAAAAAAAACATTTTCTTATATTTAAAAAACGTAAACGTTTTTTTGTAGTTTTGTACCAGGACCGCAATATTGATAACCAGGAAGATGCAGTTCAATAGGTAGGGAATTAATTAATTTATTCACCAAATCTCTTCCATTGACAGATCTTTTACAATTAACTTTTTTATTATAGTGTATCACCATCTTATTTATATATAATTCTATAAAAAAAGAAGTTATAAAAATAACCAGGAAGATGCAGATCAATAAATAGGTTAATTAATTTATTTATCAAATCTCCTCCTGCAATTAAACTTATTCTTAATTAATTCTATAAAATAAAAATTAATATGAGGATACTATACTCAGTTATAAAAATGCGTTTGGTAAAGCAACATAAAAATATTTTAGTTCGTAATATAGATTCTTCTACGAATACAAATTCGAACATAAAACATAGTTCTTTATTACAGAATTCAATTCGTGCACTGATTGTCGGACCATAAAATTGTGGAAAGACTAACGTTATGATTGGCTTACTCGAAAGTCCTAGTGGACTAAAATTTGAAAACACCTATTTATACAAATCACTTTATCAACCAAAATATGAATACTTGCAGAAACTAATATCACCAATTAAAGGAATTGGGTATTATATGTTTTCAGATAATGAGTCTATGATATCACCTGATGAAGACAAAAATAATTCAATTATGATATTCGATGACGTTACATGTGAAAAACAAAACAATATAAGTGCATATTTTTGTATGGGTAGACATAAAAATGTTGACTCATTCTATTTATGTCAAAGTTATACTAGAATTCCTAAACATTTGGTAAGGGATAATGCTAATATGATTATTATGTTTAAGCAAGATGAAATGTATATGAAACATATCTACGATGATCATGTTGGTAGTGATATGAGATGTGAAAGTTTGGAGAAATTTGTCAGAAATGTTGGAAGAATAAATATGGGTTTTTGGTTATAAGTAAAGATGATGAATTAAATAATGGAAGATACAGAAATCTATTTGATTATTTCGTAACAATATAAATTCTCATTATACTAAATATAATTAGCAGTGTAATATCAAACTTTAAACGTATTACATCAATAATCACTTTCTCTAATATATTTAAAAATATTAATAAAAAAAAATTATAAAATAAACATCTGATATTATAAGCAACTAAAAATTAATGAGAAAGTTTTAAAAGATTTGGTGAAGGCTTGAAATATTTTAAAGAAAAAATTACGCAGTATAAAAATTGGTGAAGCACGTACACAAAAACAGTTGAAAGATTCATTTAAACCTATAAAAGAACCTTTGAAAGCTGAAAAACAAGGATTTATAGTTAAAGTTAATGAAAATATAAATTTTATGAACAATAAAATACCCATGAATTTGGAAACCAGTACTCCAAAAAAAAATTTAGAAGAAACACATTTTAACGATGATGATGCTTTTTACTCTTAATCAGATACAATAGAGAATTTAACTACTACCGAGAGCTATCCTAACTTATCAATATTGGAAATGAAAAATGAGTTATATACTCTTTATGGTCCTCATAAAGATCATAATAATGAATGAAAATTTGGAGATAGTTACATTAAGTTTCATAAAGATAAGATTCTAATTGGGAATTAAATATGGGCTCTTACACCAGGTCCCTTTTCATTAATGTTTTATAAGGTACCGAAAAATTATGACAAATCGGAATTAGACATTTACAAAAAGATTATAATTAACAAAAATGCTTACAAAAGAGATTACATTATTGGAAAATTGTTTAAAGAAAAAACTACATCGAATCCAGCAATATTATCAACATCATCTCCTAACGCAACAACGAATACTTATATTGGAAATGGATTAATGAATTTAAACTTACATAAACCCAACTATATATATATATTGGGATGATCCAAATGAGTTGATAGATCGTCTTAGACTATTACTTGCATCACAAGCTGTCGGTCATTCTAATCATAACAACGAGATGATTTTAATTATTGAAGAATTATATAAAGCAAACATTATTGAATAATTCTAATCTGAACCAATTATGTCTGTTGATAAATTTGGACACTATCTTAATGATACAAGTGGTATCAATAAGAAATGCACTTAAATTGTTGGACTTCTTTGTGGATTCGGGTAATAATATTGACATCCAAAACAAAGGAATCAGAAATGTTGCAAGTGCTTTGAAAGAAAATGATGTTGTCAATAAATTTTTTTTTTGCAAACTCACATTGAGAAAACACAGAAGGAGATAATGGAACACATAAAAGATAATATAAACGAAATTCATGAAATTATATTGATTTTAAATTTGATCATTTAATAAAAATTATAGTAAATGAAAATACAGTAACGACAGAAAACCATTAAAAATTATCGTAAAAAAAAATTATAAATAAAATGATCACAAAAAAAAAACTTAATAAATGAACTTCATAAATAAGCTCGGAAAAATTTTATTCGTCGAAAAGTTGTAGTGAAAGGAATAGATGACCTTTGGCAAGCTGATTTGGCTTGTTAAACTATAATTGATACTTTCTCGAAAAAATATAAGATATAGATCTTATAAATGAATATTTTAATTTCTATGTTCCATTAAAAATGTTCCTAGGATTCGCTGAAGACTAATATTAAATGGAAAACATGAATTGATTCTTTTACCTAATAAGAATGATTCAAATCTTGTGTATTCAACAGTTTCCACTGAAAAAGTCAATTTGACTATTTCGAACATTTCATGGAGAATACCTAATGTACACCTATCAGATTTCAGTAAATTAAATATGATTAAAATAACAAACAGTGGATCGTCTATACAAATAGCATTTCGTAGTTGGGATTGCCATATAAATCCACAATTAAATACTGGTACTAATCACATTTGGAATGTCAAACTAGCTTCAAATAGAGAGCGGCCTCGTTTTGTTTTAATAGCTTTTCAACATGAAAAAAAGTTTGCTCATTGTGATTTAACAAATTTAAAAGTGCATTTAAATTCAGAATTTTATCCATATGATGATCTCAATATAAAATTTGAAAATGAACGTTATGCAATTTTATATGATAAGTATGTAAGATTTGAACACTTCTCAAGAATTTAAAAATAAAGCTCCTATAATAGTAGTCGATGTTAGTCACCAAAACGAATCTGTTAACAGCGGATCGATTGATATAAAAGTTGAATTTGAAACAGCTACAAATATTCCAACAAATACATCAGCGTATTGCATTCTCATCCACGATCGAATAATTGAGTACACACCACTAAGAGGAGAAATTATAAAGTTCTTATAAACCATATAATATGACAAACACAATTTTCGTTGATTTACAAGGATTTAAATTTAATTCGAATGATTTTATTGCAAAAGAAGTAGCAGTTGTTTTCAATTCTAAAGTGTATATCAATTTTATCATAAAATCACCGTTTTCTTTAAAGTCTCTCAATCCACAGAAACAAAAGCAAGCATAGTGGTTGGAAAACATTTTGAAGCAGAAAATTTGTAATATTGAAGATTTTGGATGCATTAATTTTAGAGAATTGGAAATGAAATATCCAGATACCATCCATTGCACTTATCACCGCATTAAGAAATGCCCTTTTCCTTAAAACGGAAAACATATTAAACTAAAAAAATAAATAAATCTAATTATTTATATATTTTTCATTATATTGTAATTTTATTAATAATTTCAATTTTATTAGTTACATAATTAAAATATATTTACTCATATTTAAACAAACAATTCTTAAATTTAATATGAATATAATTTTAGTTACAGTTTAATCATTATACAATAAATTATATATTTAAATAAACAATTCGTTAGATGTAAGCTAAATTGTAATTCTTAATTATAATTTTATAAAATAAATAAAATAAATATAAAAACAAAACTAATATTGAATTTTCATTAAAAACTCATCATCACTATCATTATTTTTAAATTTCTCTTTATAATCTTTATCTTTATGTTCAATATTTTCAATTTCGAACATTAATTAATCATCATTATCATTAACAAAATTGAAAATACAGTCATTTTCTTTTTGATTAATATCGGTAACCTCAAATATAAATTCCTCATCATCATTTTTAAAAAAATTTTCTTTATAATTACCCCAAGCTAGAGTGTTCATATTGTCATCACATATATATCTCTTATTATCTAAATAACTTAAAGTAACTTTATTTATAAGAGAAGTATATAATGTATGCAATTTAGATTTAAATATATACATATTTCCATAATATATTTGCTTATTGTATAGACAATTTTTATAGTCAGATAGACTTAATTTTTTTACTTTGACACCCTTAGCCTTTTTGGTTTCCTGTAGATCCACCGTCTTAAAAGAATACATTTTCGCTCTTAAACCAACAAATTCGTTCATAACTAAACCATTGTTCTCGTCTTTCATCATACCTAAAACCTTTTGATTTTTTTTTTTTTTTTTTTTTTTTTTTTTTGTGGGATACCGAATTTATTATTAACTTCATATTCTGATGTATCAAACCTAATATCTATATCATTAATTATATCTTTATAGAAATCCTCTGTTTCTATTGTATATATAAAGAAATCTGTATCCATATAATTAAGTTGTGTCTTTGTTTTATATTTCGGTATTATGTAGTCATAGTGGAAATTATACATTTTCCACTTTGAAAGTTCTAGAATCGTAAATCCTAAGTAAATTGGTTTGTTATAGTAGGAATGATTTTTATCTAATTCTACAGCCATCATATTTTCTTCGAATATGCTGTAGGAGTGAAATTCTCATTTAGCTATAAGAGAACGGGCTCCCATAAAACATTTTCCCAATTATTTACAATTTTAATAGTTTTACGTTTATCAACGTTAATTTTCGCATTAGTTCGATGAAAATTATTTAAAGATATGTATTTTTTCAGCCATGATGATTGTTTGAATTTCAAAATTCTATGAATTTTTTTCAGTTTTAATTCATGCTTTAAGCATTGCTTAAGATTTTTATAATAAATTACATATTCGTTTTTATCATTTACGTCAACTAACAGTTTTTCCACTTTGGAGTTAGTTTGGAGGAGATTTATTCTCACAACAAAATGGTATATCGTTATGAGAATCGCGAACTTCTTTGGGGTATATTAAACTTACTTCTAATATATACCCAACATCCGACTCATCTGGAATTGTTTCCAAGGAGAAGTTATTAACGTCATCTACCCATTCGAAATTACCTTCGAGTAAAGCTTCTGACGTTGCCCATCCATACAAATTATTAGCATCCAAATACATTAAATATTTGGAGGGGATTTTAGGGTTGAAATCTGTTAAATATTTGTTGTTAGCTTTAGAATGTCTTTGAGAACATTGTACGATACCTCCTCTAATTCCTTTTTGTAAAAATTGAATCATAAATCAGTTAATAAATCTAACTTTATATTAGTAAACTTCATCATGGCATCCCAGGATAAACCTGGTGCCGTATAATAATGACAAGGATCTAGTTGATAAGTATTTTTACACACTTGTCTAAAGTTTTCAAATACATCTGCTAGTAACAAAATCTTTTACACTCAAATTTACTCCATACCTCTTTAGCATGAGTGCAATCTTGAATGGGTATCATTTAATTTATTATAAAAATCTTCTATTTTTGGCAATTTAGTCTCCTTTAATTTTTCAATTGAATTTAAATAATTGTAGGGGAAGACTCCTTTTCTTATTAGTAAATTAAATTTACTTTCATCATCTGAATAAATACTTCTTACATTTTTTAGTTCATTTTTAGATAAATTTTTAACTAAGTTATCTAAACTCGATGGCATAAATCAATAGGAATCAAGAAATCTAATTTCTATATTCCCACCTTTATCACTACTTTTGGTTTTAGAAAGCGAAATATATAATTCTTTATTAAGTGGAATTATATTAATAGGACCATTATATATATTATTTAATTCTTTCACAAATAAATGGCAATCGTATGCAGACAAATTGTAAAAAAATACGGAAAAGAAATTTGGTAATTTATAATTTATATTGCAAGAATTATGTGCAGGTTCTCTATATTTCCCACTTAAGTGGCAGTGATATCTTTTATTTGTTTTCGTTTATTATAATTTTTGAACAAATGTGACAAGTATTGTTTGAAGTGAAATCTAAATTTTCCCTCTCGGTTAAGGGTGCCATTGGTTTAATAACTTTTAAATAATTTTCAGTTAAATATCTAACATCACTAACTAAGTTTTCTACAAATATTTTCGCAGAATCTACGCCCTTAAACATGCGAAGAGTATTTAAACTTGAGTTAAAATTACATTTTATAAAATAAGAAAATGCAAAAGGAATATGTTTATCAACTAATGTTGTTGATGAAATATTTCCATTCGGAATGCATGTTTGAATATTTTCAAAAATACATTCTGAATCTGCATATACTACAAATGGTAAATCTAATTTCTTATTATAATTCTTAAATTCTAATATGGACTTATCTGTTGGGGGCACATATGATATAATTTTAGTACATCTCTCTTCATGTTTTTCCAATGCCTTTTTATTGTGGAAGTGTTGTAAGCAATAATTGCAAACAACTATTGCTTCATGATGTTGAGTCACTTGAGACATGAGAAATATGTAAAAATAAGTTCGTAATGGAATAATTTGCATTATAAAATAAAACTATTTTAATTTTTAATATTTAGCATAACTTGAAATATTTTTAATCCAAACATAGTGAGAATTATCACCGCTATTTGATTGTAGAAACATTAAATTAATATGTTTTGGTTTTTCTTCTTTTGATTTGTAGTAGGGTCCAACTATCAAATCCTTTGCCTCATCATAACCAAATACGTTGACGCTTATATTTGGATTATTTATTTCAAAGATATTAATATCTTTTAGTTTCAATGGGAAGCTTAACCCATTGAAATGTAAACAAACCCCATTTACGAATATATTATTAGAATATATATTTACTTTATATTGAAATATTCTCATATAATTTTTCTTAATTTTAGCGACTGCCGAAATGATGGTCCATTTAAAACAAAACTCGTCCTGATTTTGAACATTTATACAAGCTATTTTTAATTGCAGCTTTGTAGGAAGCGATATAAAGGTTGAACTCCTGAGTGGCTGGTACTTATTTAGATTTAGTTCAACTTTTATTAATTGAACTAAAGTCCAACCGCTATCTCTCTCTTGGAACTCTTCGGTCTTTTTTAGAATATTTTCTGTTTTTACAGAAAATGCTTCATCATATTCTCTGATGAAATAAATTTCTTTCATTTTAGTTTGAAACTTTTACTTCAGTCGGACTGTTTTCCAAATTATCCATATTTAGCTTAGCATATAGACCATGTAGTTCAATATTAAAAGTAACTGACTTCTCCTTTAAATGCTTTCGATGCTTCGTTCAAAAAGGTTTCTGGTTTTATTGGTGAAGGAAATAGTCATAACCTTTGTCTTGAATGCGCTTTTCACCCTTTTAACCAAATTTCCGTCTCCAGAGATATCTACCTTACCTATTCTGGATGTTGATGCATGAGTCATTTTATGCATTTTCAACGAATTAATGTTGGCAAAAGCCTTATTACATTCATTGCATGCAAACATAGTGGCCATTATTTTAAATTTAAATGCTACTTTATTTATTTTCTTAAATAGTTTATAATTTTTATATTCTCTGTTGATATTGTATACGTGTATTCTTTTTTAATGTATTTCAAAATATTATTTGTATATATTGTAGCACAATGTTTTTTTTTTTTTTTTTTTTTTTGGTATTATTTTTTTATCCTTGTTTTATCTTTTATAAATATATAGGGTTTTTTTATCACTTTTCTTCAATTAGTGATTTATTTTTTTTTAAGTTTTTAAATAAAATCTTATTCTTTTTATATATTTTTAAGGCTTTAAATAACCGAACAAGACAAAGTAGTAAAATATACTAATTGACATATTTCTAATTTTGCTCTTTATAACTAAGAAAAAAAGTATAACTTAGAAACAAAAAATAAATTAAACAAAAGACAAAAAAATCAATACTTTCTTTACATTACAAGGCTAAAATGATCTTTAAAAATATCATAAATGTCATGCTGTTAACAGTTATGATCACAAAAAAATTTATACTTTGTAGATATCAAATTCTATACTTATCATTTAATTGCCCTACGAATTGCTTAAGAACTACTTTTATATTCTATTTACACAACAGGCTTTTAAAAATATCTAAAATTCAAAATAATAGGATCATGACAATAATCATAAACAATTTTATATGCGCATTTTCTTTATCCCTATATTTTTTCAAAAAATACAAAACACTGTAAGATCAGTTTAATTTAACCCTTCAAAACACACAAGAAAAACTCCCACAAAGAAAAACACTAAAAGAAATAAAAAACGGGTATATATCACTTTGTGTGTGCGTATAACCCTTATAAATTACTTTTCACAACCATTTACACCAATGACAACATAATGTTGCCATTGTGCTACATGCCCCAATCGTTTTCAAGGGGTTTCATTGTGGTGGCAACACTACGTTGATATTGTGCTACATAGACCAAACGTTTTGGCCGTTGTGATAGAAAGCCCACAAATATACTACTTATTATAATATCCTTTTACAAAATCTGGATTTTTGTTTTTCACTGACCATCCATCAAAAGAATACTGTGTTAATAAACACAACAGTTCATCATTAGCATTTCCAATTTTCTCCAAAGTTTCATCTGCTACATTAAGACTATGTATCATTTCCGTTATACCTGTTTCGTGTTCCATATTATCAGTATCAATGAAATTTCTAGAGAAATAATCTGCTGCAACTATGCTTTTACCTGGTTTATATACAACTTCTACATTATATGGAAACATTTTTATTTTTAATCTTAATCTCTGTAATCTAGAAGAACCAATTTTATAAATTTCATTTGTAAAAATTGTCTATAAAGGTTTGTGATCTGACATAATAGTAATTTTTCTAACGTATATATACTGATGAAACTTTTTGCATGAAAATATTATTGTTAAAAACTCTTTTTCAATTTGAACATACTGTTTTTCTATGTTTGAAATAATTTTGTTATTTTGAAATAAACAGCACCCTAATTCGTCTTTTGAAGCATCAGTTTGAATTATTATATCTTCTTTCTCATTAAAAGGTGTTAGTATAACATGATTCGATACCATGTTCTTTATCTTGTTAAAACAATCTTCATGAACTGGCAATCTTCTTTTGAAGTAATTCTCTCAAACTGGATGTTGCATCCGCAAAATTTAGTACAAATTTCCTTAAATAGTTTACGAGACCAAAAAATCAGTGAAGACTAGATTTATTCTTAGGAAAATTTAACGCTAAAATAGATTCTATGCGTTTTCTATCCGGTCTTATTCCTTTATTTCAAACAATATGTCTTAAAAAACTTACTTGTTTCACTCTAAATTGAATTTTATTCTTATTTAATTTTATATTTCTTTCCCTAGCTCTTTCCAAAAACATATTCACATTTATATCATGTTCCTCAATTGTCTTACCACCAATCATCTATGTATATATTCACACTAGGCAAATCTCCAAAAGTATCAAAATTATATCTTTGAAATACTTCAGACGCCGTTACTAACCCAAAAGGTAATCTTTTAAATTTATAACATCCAAATGGTGTACTAAATGTGACTAAATTACTTGATTTATCCGTTAAAGGTACGTGCCAAAACCCATCTTTTAAATCGAAAACCGAAAACTATTCATATTCAACTAAACTTGCACTAATTTCTTCAAATGTTGGAATTAAATAATGATTTGGAACTACATGCTTAATAAGTTACCTTGGATTCAAACATAAACGTAAATTTCCATCCATTTTCATACAAATAACTAAGTTACTAACCCATGCTTGAGGTTTACCTGTTTTTTCAATGATATTCATATCCACCAATTCATCTAATTTATTTTTAATTTTTATTGGAACTTTTCTAGGTGGGTGCGTTACTTGAACAGCACTTGGATCAATTTCTATATCTGTATAAATTTTCCAACACCTTCAAAAACATCTTTATATCTAGTACATAATTTTTCTAGTCAATCGATAGATTTCTCCATATTATAAATTATTTTAATCAATCGTAATTTCACACACGTATCTCTGCTTAAAATCGGTTTATAACTATTTTTAACTATCAAAAATAATTCATTAGAAGTAAAATCTTTCGAAACACAATGAAGTATTGTTTCACCCAAAGGATGTATTTTATGTCCACTACATGTCTGCAATGTAACATTAGTTGGTTTTAAATTTGAATTTTTAAATATATGTCTTAAAGTAGATATTGGTATTATATTCTCTGATGCCCGTATCTGGTTTAAATTTAAACTTATGATTTTCTACTATTATATCATGATACTAAATATCTTTAAATTTGTAAGATTTTATACTCTCTGTCAACGCAAAATCGCAACTAGAGTTAGAACAATCACTATCATTTTGATTTAAAGCATTTACATGAATATTGGATCTACAAGTCACAGAAAAATGATTTAATTTTTTACATTTGTTACAAATTTTACCAAATGCAGGACAGTTATTCAATTTATGAAATTTTAAACATCTTGTATATTTTAAATTTTCGTTATTAAACTTCTTTTTCTGAATATTTCTAAATTTACCTTTTTGTTTCTTATTTACAAAATCTAAAAATTTTCTAAATTTTCTCACCATTATTTTCATAGTTTTCTTGTACTTCATCTTCTATACTTTTCTTTGATTCTTTAACTTCTTTCACATGCTGTTTTTGCTTTTCATAAATTCTGCATTCTAATATTATTTTTTCAATTTCAATATTTTCCATTTTGAGCAATTGTTCTTGAAGTTTAAAGTCTGCTGTACCCAGCACAATTCGATCTTTTACCAGTTCTGATATATTTGCAAATTCACAACTGCTGGATAATTCTTTTAATTCTCTGACAAAATCATCAATTGGTTCATTTTGTTTTTGAGAACGGTTACAAAATACAAATGTTTCATATAAGATATTTTTCTTCGTTGTAAAATAATCATTTAGAGCTTTTATTACTTTTGAATAATTATTTAAATCCTCCTCTGGAATATCCAAATTTCGTATTATTTCTTTACCATCAATTCCAATTTGATTGCGTAATATGGCGAGTTTGCAGTTGTTATTTAGTTTTGTGTTTTTCGCTATTCAATAATCTTCAAAATCATGCAGGAATATTTCCCAGTTCTTGACTTTATTACCACATACTTTTAAATCAGGAATAGGTTTAAAATCCATTTTCAGTGTTCTTTTTATTTATTGAATTTTCGACGAAATATTTAATTTTTTTTTTATATTTTTACATATTTTGCAATATTAGTTACTATTTTTCGTTAAATATTTGCACGTTATAATTATTTCATATGTAGGTCTCATAATTTAATTATTATTTTTTAACGACTGCGCCATGAGAAACAATTTACTTTTTATTTTAGAATGAATGTTTTTATATAAAAATTATTTTAATACAAAATTCAAAGAATTAATGATTATAAAAAATTATTTAAATAAAATATTATAATAATACATACAACAACTACAATTAAGAAATAATTTATTACTATTATTATTTTTTTTTTTTTTAATGCTATTTCATTTACAATAAAATGAGACGTCAATCTTTCAAATTATTTGTTTAAGAATTTCAAAACTTTAACAAATTGTTTTTAATATATTGCTTTATTTGAAACATACTTCAGGCAAAAATAAAAACGTATAAAAGATTTAAGTAAATTATTTCATATAAAATAGAATAACAATACAAAAAATACAAGAAAAGTTTTTAAAAAATATTATATTTATAAAAAATTGCACTAGAACTTGAAAAATTTCATTTTTGTAAATGGTAAATAATGTTTAAAACTTGCCTTTCAATATTTGACCAAAATATATACAAATGTACATGGATAACAACCTTGATTCTTCTACTTTCCAAAAAAAAAAAATCTTAAAAAGAAAATATCAGCAAAACAATAACAGAATTTATCCAGAAACTTACAAAAAAAAAAAAAATGTTTTTTGAGCATAATTAAAAATTTTCAATGATTTTTAGTTACAAAATTATGCATATTTTCAATTAATCTTCTTTTAAGATTTTACTGGAAAAATAAAAATTTTTTGATATTTGTCTTTTATAATTTATATGTAAATATTTTTATTTAACTTCAAAAGTAAGATAGTCTCAAAATACGTAAAATTTTCATTATGTATAATTTAATAATATATATTCTATATATTATTAAATATTATATTTTTTGTGAAAAAAATTGGGGAAACTTTTTCTGTGTTATTATAAAAATGATTTATAAAATAAAAAATATTTTTCATTAACTAATAAAACTAATACTTAGACAAATTACTTTTTATCTAAAGATGCATTTTTAATCATATGATCCGTAAAATTTAAGCTTAAATTTAACGAAATTTGGAAATTTAGAATTTCGGAAACCCATAAAAAATAAATTAAATTACAATTATTATACTGAAAATGTGCATTTCTTTCATTTTTTATTAACAAGCGTAAATTTTTAAACCAATTGATTTACCTAAAAAATTTTCGAAAAAATATGCAAATGTTTGGATAGAAAATGCTGAAGATAAAGTCATCATTCCTTTTTCTATTTACGAGAAACTAATTTTTTACAAAATAGTTTTTATTATTATTATTATTATTTTTATAATAATATGGGGAATAGCTTCTAACCTGACTAGGAAAATGTTGTGTTTGCAACTGGCAAGGAAAAATAATCATCGAACATCACCCGAAAATATTGGGATAAAGTAAATAAATTAGTACATATTATCTTAACAATAATATACTTACCCATAAATCCACAATAAAATAAAACACGTATTTATTTTTATTTTGTTATTTTTATTTTATTATAAAATCCGTTCTTTTTGTATTTTCAAAAAATTTCAAAAATAAATAAAATTTACTTGATAAACACAGTTATCTTTCGTTTGGAAGCATTGAATTGATTTATATTTCGTTATTGCAACCAAATAATATTGATGGCTGTAATTGAAAATATAGTTAATATTTAAATGTTCATAATATAAAACATTTTTTAATTATAACCACCAATATTTAATGTTAATATATGAAATAATACCGGTTGTTTCTTCCGAATTTGCTTAATTTGTTTTAACCAATCACAATTGATTACAACAACTAACTTTAAAATTGTAATAACTGTTATTCCAATATAATGATGATTTTACAGACATTTATATAGTAAATCCCATGATCAAATTAATTTTTTATTAATTTTGTAAAATTGTTGTATAGTTTGTCAAATATTTATATTAGTAATCATTTTCCAAATAATCTTTTTTCTGTGTGTATGTTTTTCCCTACTGGCAAATACCGCTTTTGTAGAAAATTTCCAAAATATCGCTTAACAGAATTGTGTAATAAATGGCACTTCCGAGTCAAAGGCGTGTTCAAAAATTTTTAAATGTAAAAATTTCATGCACTTTTTAAAAATTGTACAAATTTTTTTAATTTTGTTCAGCATTTTTTTTTTTTTTTTTAGACCAGATTGACTTTAGACAATCGAAAAATATCTGTAAAAAATCATCTTAATGAATAAAATTGATAATGTGCGGCATTCTGCTCCAAATATATTTCGCTTGCTGGCAACTATCGTGAAGTATAAATGACGCTAATATTGATGTCAAATGAAAGCATTTTATTTGCTTAATACTAAAATTCAGGGGGCGCCAAAATATTATAATGATTTATAATTTTATGGACCAAAAAATATGTCCTTAACCTCAAAAATCGGCCCCACAAATTTTTTTCTTTTCAGCGTTTTTCGAAAAATTTTGAAAATGAGAAGTTCTATAAAATCGCATTGTTTTGGTTTTTATAAACTTCAATTTTTAAGATTTTTTGAAAACTCAACTTTAAACCTCCACAACTCTTGCGCGCATTGATAAAAATGATTAATGCGAACAGACATTGAAATTCATAGATATCCGTTAACCCAAATTGATCGGGAATGTTTTTTGTTTCATATAAGAAAATGTACCTATTATATAAAATTTTGTTTGTCAGGCAGAACGGACCGTTACCATATGGTCACGCCAGGCACTACATAGAAATTTTTTTGTAGGAAGAAAATGAGAAAATTTAAAAAAAAAGATTAATTTTTATTTGCAAATATTCTTAAGGAAATGCAATTTAATATTATATATAACGTCTTATTTTAGATCTTGGTACTAAAAGATGACCTTCATTATGCTCATCAAAACTTATTGTGGTAGGAATCCGCTTTGGATATTGAAAAACATCCATTTATTTTCATTTACGGAGTAGTAAAGACTATTGGCTTTAATTAACTAAGACTTCCTTTCTATTTACGCTGAAGCTGACTAAAATTTTCAACAAAAATACATTTAGATATGTTTTACAATTTTTCTCCTCTATATTCAATATGATGAACAAACATATTTTGGTCTAAAGGAATACTTCAAGGACTAAACGGGGAATATAATTTAGAAACGTTACCAGCATCGCCTTCGTCACTAATATGAGTATAATTAGACCATTTTATAAAAATCCTTCAGACATATTAATCATTTTCATACTCAAGTTCTTCAAAGCTTCATGGACGGATAATTTTCTGAAAAAACACCAAAAAAAAAATACATTACTTAAAAAAAATATATTTAGTTCCTAAGAAGCTGGATAAAACTATTTTATATATTTTACTGATTTATACCAATATAATACAGCACTACTTGGTTATATATAAATCACAAAATATTTTTCTTAAATGCTGCACAATGTCAAAAATTATATGAATTACATTTTCATGTCAATAATTTTTTACATTTTTAACAATAATTTTTTTAAGAGTTTCTCAAACGATCATTTGCTTCCAAATACATTACATAAAAGACCTTACATCAGGTTAATAATTATTATTAACAAGTTTCCATATGAGGAAATGTAATTCAGATTTTTTCAAAATTTTTAATATTTTCTATGCTATATAGCTTTATATTCACCGTTATTTGCGTTTCCATATGAGTGCGATAGGTAAATTTGAACTAATAAAACCACAAATAAACGTTAGTGTTAGAAAAAAAAATTTGAAAATATTTCTACTCTTTACTCTTACTCGCAATTAAAAATATTGCAATATGAAAATTTTTCCCTATAAACAGTGAGTTAATATTTTATTTGCAAGTTAGTAAATCACGAAAACTAATCGTGATTACTCAAACTATTTGCAAATAAGACGTACGGCGTTGCCACTTCCTTTTACGTTCATATAATTTTCAATGATAATATTTGTATTTTTCCCACCCAGCACGACAAATAAGGAAATATATTTCTTTATGCAATTTATTTGCAATTTATTTTTATTTGCAATAATAGTGAGAATAAACGTAATAATGATTGCGTCGTATGGACGTAGAAGTGTACTACGTAGGTACGTTGTCAAATTAGAACTTATACATGTTTATTGTAAGGTACACAACAACCGGCGTATACGCTGAACCGTGTATATGTCGCACAGTGGTCACAAAATGTTTTCTTAAATGTTTGTGTAACTTTGAACCGTTATAAATATCTAAATAAAATTTAAATTTCTTCAGACCATGACAAGAAAAACTTAAAATTTAGATTTTAAGTATTTTTTGAGAAATAATTCAAACAAGTACAGGTATTCCAATGAAATTTTAGTGCGATATAGATAAATTTATCCTAAAATAAAAGAATTTAAAAAACTCCCACTTGTTTGTACCAAAATACCCAAAATAGTAATCTAGAATAGATGTGTTTAAAAAAATTACTTTAACTAAATAATGAAATTCCTTTTTTTTAACTCTCTGCTTTGGCTTTGATATATATATATATAAAAGTTATTAATAACTGCGATGTAAAAAATTATAATTACCTTAATTAAAATTACGTCATTGCATGTATCTTTCATTTCAACAAAATCTTCAATTATTTCTTATTTTCTTATCCTTAATATTGCACAACATTTAAAGGGGAGTTTATGAAACATATCGCTAAAATATACACAATTGTACAAGAGGGAAACTTATTAGTTCTCTTATTATATCGTTATCGTTCTATTTGGAATTAAAATTTAAAATATCAAAAAAATACAAAAACAGAATTTTTCGTATATAAAAATTTGTATAGTTTCATTCATCCACGTTGCGAAAAAATCATATAAATTACTATCAATAATATTGCGAGCTGCATAAAATATTTCTTTTTTTTGAAATTCTCGATTTTACCTATTTAGGAATCTCAAATTTGTATGGGTCCTTCCAAATTTCATACAGAAGATTATTTTACCAATAAAATTGTATGTGCCAAATTTTAATTACCTATGATAAGTATGTATGATAAGAATGTATAATTCTCATTTAGTTTATATAAAGTTAAACATAAATGATCGAGATTGGTTACAATACATTTGGACAAGAACCGAACTGCGCCCGAGGGGGAGCAAGAAACGAAGTACCGATCTTGTTATACTTTGCTCTTAGGAATCAAAGTATCACCAGACACGACCGAATTTCTTTCTTCCGAACCGTAGCCGAACACGTAGTTAGTCGACCGAGATCTGAAGTATTTATCTCGTCGGGTTGTAGTATTATCACCGTAGTTAGCCGATTGAGCGCTGAAGGATTTATCTCATCGGATCGTACTTGGAGGCCGAACCTTGCAGTTAGCCGACCAAGAGTCGAAGAATTTATCTCGTCTGATTGTATTTTGTTTATAGAGTAGTTCATACGATTCTAGTTAGCCGACCATCTCGCTGAATTGTATTTAGGATTTAGTGTAGCTAACACGATCTTAGTTAGCCGATTGAAAACCAAAGCATTTATCTCATCGGATTGTATTTAGAGGACGAAACCTGTAGTTAGCCGACCGAGAGCCGAAGAATTTATCTCGTTGGATTGTATTTAGGATTTTGTGTAGCTCCCAAAAACTGTAGTTAGCCGACCGAGAGCCGAAGAATTTGTCTCATCGGATTTTTGTTAACTAACACATTATAACTAGGAATTAAATTTTTCAACACCGCTCTTTTCTCTCATAGCTAGGTATCGTTTCGCCGTTGTTCGTGTCACGTAGGCACAAGGAAGCTATGTAGTAACAGTCAAAAGGCGCAGACTTTTGAGAAATTGGACAGACTGAGTATACCCCAGCTGGAAACAAAAACTGCATTACAACGCTACATACAGCATTAGTCTAAAATGGTAAACTTTGGAAAAAAATACATATTTATCGATTTAGCACTAAATTCCTTCCCGCTTGGCAAAAAAAAACAAATGCAGGAGTGCTGATTTTATTAAAAGGTCAACTTTTCAAAAGACTTTTTTTAATTGCACAAAAAAACAATTATTGTTATTATTATTATTATTATTATTATTATTATTTCTTATGTAGTACGTAAAATAAACATTAGTCTTTCATTTTTCAAAAAAAAAAAAATCATTAAAAATGTTTCAACAACAAATTTTTGACAATTTTTCGAAAATAAATAATATTTTAAAAAAGTAAAAAACTAAAAAAATAATATTTTTTCAGGCAAAACTCCATCCACTTTTCAAAAACTTATAAAATCTTAAAATAATATAAAAATATACTTATTTACCAATTCATTGATATATAACATGACTATACATTAAAAAAATAATATAATGGCCTCAAAACCGACAACTCGTGTCAAAACTCATTAAATTCACTATTTTATAAGATTTTATTGTGTATTTATATATGTGCGTATACGTAACACAATTATACTGGCGCATTTTTTTTTTATTAATGAATAGCGTTTGGTAAACGGGAATTCGTGGGAAATGATCAAATCGACGTTCCCCGGAAAATTTTACGTATATTCGCGGGAAAACGGGAAATTCAAAATATACACTTTTTAAGGATTTATTTAACACAATAGTGAAATGTAAAAAAAGCACCGCAACTTATTTAATCCAATTATTGACAGAAATTTGTCCAATTAAGAATGCCTAATTTGAAAATTTTAAATGAAAATGTCTTAACAAAAAAATAATAATAATAATAATAAATAATAATAATGTATTGTAGACGATAATAAAGAAGTTATATAACATGACAGAAATGTTTAGAAAAAGACTTCGCCTTGGCAGCTCGTCTTAAAAAATTTAAGTGTTCAGACTTAAACATCTTAGTAGCCAATTCTGTTATCGAGTAGCTCTGCAATAACATTACCACTTTCTAAATAGAAATAGAAATAAATGATTGTCGCACTAACTGCTGAATTAACAAAAAACACTTCTTTAAATTCTACTTAAAAAATTTGATGAAAAATTTTAAATGCAAATCAATAAATTGCAAATAAATTATGAGTGCGGGAACGTTTTCTTGTAAATCTGACTAGTAATGGAACAGAGCTAAAATGAAAATTTTATATATAACTTTCTAATTAGCTAATTGTGTTCATTATTTTATTAGAAAACCAATTAAATATAAGACATTTAGCAATTTAAGTTAATTACTTATTTAAAAACGCGAAGATTCAGAAACATATACTGAACAATTGTTAAAAAGTAATAAAGGCGACACAGAAGAACAAAACTAAACTTTTAAAGATAAATAATAGGCATAGCAGGATCAATCCCTTTTTAAATGATATCTGAGATATTTTATCTATTAAAATAATAAATATTTCCAAGTCTGATTAAAGTGAATTGTTTTTTTATGTACGTATATATGTATGTATGTATGTATGTATGTATGGATGTACGTATGTATGTATGTATGATTGGTATATTAAGTGTTTTAATCGAATTGCTATAAAACTCGAAATTAAAATTTTTGTTTTCAGTTCTATTAGTACTCCTTGGTTTACATATGTAACACTATAATAAAACTATATACTATATATTTTATGTTAGTAGACGTAAGTAGATAAATAAAATTTTTCCCGAGAATCCCATATTTCCCAGAAATGTAATTTTTTCATTCCCGTTTCCCGGGAAGTATAAAAGTCCGGGAAATCCCAAACTCTAGTAACGAGCTAATAATCGTAATAATCGATTCAATTTATTAAATATTGTTTATTATTTAAAAATTCCCAAAAATTGGTTGTTGAAGCTATTTGAATGATATTTGGAAGAATGAAAGATTGATATTTATTTTATACAATATATAAGAAACAATAGTAATAATATAATGCTAATATACTCTTTTGTGCAATTTAAAAAAAAAAAAGTCTTTTGAAAAGTTGACCGAATATTAAATAAATTGTTTTCCTAATTCCCGAAAATCTAAAGCATGGGTGCACCTCTGCAACTTTTCCATACATTTCAATTTGATCCGACCAGTAGTTTAGGACAAGGGTTCCCAAATAGTGATCCGTAGTTACATTTTAGGCGTCTTAGAAGAGGTCTAAAATAGAGCTTATTATACTTCGTACTAAGAGTGGGAATAAGAGCCTATGTTCCGAACACTAGTGATCCGTATAAAAATAGCACTGAACAAAAAATGGCCAGAATAGGCGACCAAATATATAGAAAAAGGCTTGTACATAAATATAAACATTTGTATTCATTGATTTCAGTTCATAATAATATAAATATATATACATATATATATATATATATATATATATATATATATATATATATATATATATATATATCTTAAAACGAAATAAAATCAAGAAGGCACAAACAATTTCAATTTTCATTTTTAATTTGTAAAGAAAATGTTTGAAATTTTGTTTGGAAAATCTTAACATTTTTAATGATTTTTGCTACATATTGGGAATATAAAAATAATTATTTAGCGCTTTTTATGAAAAAGATGTATGTGCTCTAAAATGGCTGCAAACTTATGCAAATTTTCATTATTTTTTAACATATTTCGCTTCGAAAATTGCCATTTTAATTTTCATTTACCCTTTGCAATGAAATATAATAAAACAAAGACATCATTTATGCGAATTTCTTAAAATTATCATTATATTTAATTTTTAATAATATCTATAAAAAATACTTTTTATGAAAAAAGTTTGGGAAAAAACTACGTCATAAAAGTTATGAAAAAAATTTTTAATTTATGATAATTTTTCTTAGTGTACCAGGATTAGGAATAATAATATTAAAAAAGATAATTAAATAAAATAAAAAAAATGCTCATTTAAAAGAAAATAATAACAGTAATAATAATAATCTCTCAAAAGTTATAACGTGGAATAAAAAAGTTTAATTTTAAAATTACGAACACTACAATTTTTATTTATTCAGAATAAAACTAATATGCAAATATAAATTTAGGCTTTTATTTTAAAAAATTACAAAAAAAGTAATATTTTCTTGTTGAAAAATTAAAATGACTAAAAACTGGTTAACCATTTTTTCAAGAGTCCAAACTTATAAACCGGTTTTTTCTAATATGAGATTTTCGGTTAAGCCGTAAAAAATTGTATTTGCTAATTTAGTTTGCTATGTACATATGTATGTACATTAAAGTGCTAATCCCCAAAATATTTCAGTTCAGTTATTTCGTTCTCATGAGCTAGACCATTTTTAAAATATAATTTTCGATAAACAATATGTACTATATATTACAATAAGTAATAGATACTAATACGTAGACTAATACGTAATCAGCATAAAATTTTTTAAAATTAGTTTTCATTCTCGTGAATGAAGATTTTAGTAAAATTTGGACATTTTTCATCGTAATTTAGATTTTAGAGCATAATTGTAATGTTCTTATTCATTAATATTGATATATGTATTCATTTAACCCTTTAGCAACAAAAGTAATATTTTGGGATCACCGGTCCATAATAGGTTAAGTTAATTTTCACGGCAGATAAATGGTTTGTTAAGAAAAAATTTTCAAAAAACTATGAATTCGTGCAAAATAGCGAGTAAACTTCAAAGACTTTCTTTTACTCGATTCATAAGTTCAATGGTATTAAAGTATAATAAATATTTCCATACAACTTATTTGCAAAAAATTCTAATTTAAACTTTTAAGAACCAAATGTATAAAACTGATCCGCTTGCTTTTAAAGGGTTAATTATCTATAATTTTTAATAATATCAAAATATACCTTTCCAATGGTACCATAAAACCCGATATATGTCGAAATATTTCCGAAATATATGCAACTACATGTTCAAATAATGAAAATATAACAAAGAATTTTAATAAAATCTTGATATTTCACAAATGAAATGAGATGTAAGAATTATTTAAATGCATATTCCAAGTGTCAATACGTCTCTATAATATTTTGAAGTTGATTTTATTATAACGAAAATTTTTATAATGCCATTGAAAGAAATTCGTATTTCTAGAGTTGTTTCAAAAATGGTCCAGCTCACGTAAATGAAAACATTCAGACGTAATATTTTGAGAATCATAAAAAATATACTAGTCTCCATTTCTAGAGGGGTAAATTTGCAACATTTTTTTTAAGGTACTTCAATATCCATACTTATAAACAAATATTGATTTTTGTATATTAATTGATATTTTCTAGAGGTCATACAAATAATTGTTTTTTAAATATCGATGTTAAAAAGCAAACAAGGATTTTATAATAATTACATACATAGGTCAACACTAAAATAGTATTCTGAAAAATATGTTACAAATAATGTAGGCATAGTCACTCCAATCTAGGTAATAGGAAGAGCAAATGAGTCATTCATGTTTTATAGACCAAAAATGGCGCTACAAAAATATAGTATTAGTCAAGTCTTTGACTTGCCATACATAGCCCGCAGAAATCTTTCATGTCTACGCATTGACATGAAATGCGTAGACACCAAAATTTTGAAAAAATAATCCAAAATTAAATAATAAAGTCAACAAAAAATTATTAAAAATTGCATCGTGAATAATTTCACTTAATTCTTACTCCTTAGACTAAATATAGTGAAAAAAGTTAAATGACGTGTCAAATTTTTAACCCATTGATGACCAAACATAAAATATTTAAGTAGTACATATCGTCGCTCTTCCGACAAATTCAGTTATGTATGTATGTAAACAAAACGTAAACAAAAATCGGCATCATTATATACAAGAGAGCAATATTAAAACAACTGCAATTCCAAATACCATTTCTCTACTTGCTCTCCTTTATCGAAATCTACGTACTCTTCTATGACTACTGAGAGGAAAGTTAATTTGAGATGTCATGTATGCAAATCTAGAAGCAAATCTCCTAATAATTTGTATGAAGCTGTCGTTTTTGACGAAAACAATCAGCAAAAACAACTACGAGAGGATGATAACTGCGAAGAGAATGATGGAGGAAAAAAAATTCAGAGAATCACTGTCCCTTTCCACAGTAAATGCAAAAATTTGCTCTGTAGAAACTGGGATAACAGAAATGAAATCCCAAGATGAGTTTCTAGTAAGAAATGCCAATGCCTCCAACGCCTCTAACCAACAACTAAAGGAAGAAATACAAAACGCACTTTCTGCAATCACAAACTCAAGTGAGCGAATTAAATGAAAACGACAAAAAGAGAGAAAAACAAATCAACAACATGGATACACGAATAAAAAACAAACTCTAGCAAGATACATAGAAATAAACGAGAAAGGTAGATATAGTCGGTCACGACCGACTATATGATACCCTACACCATTGTGTACGAACATACAAATTCGGGAAGGGGACTTACATTACTCCTGTGGTCAATTTTACTAAATGTAAAATAAAATATACGTTGATACTAACATCTAGATGATTTTATGGATTTTAGGGCGATTCTTGGAAATGGGTTTATATGGGAGCTATGGTAAATTACGGACCGATTCTCATAAAATTTGGCAGTGTTGTTTCTACTTACATAAAACTTATTTGTGTCGAATATTAACTTGATACTAACATTCGTATGGGATTCATGCACGTTAAAGTGATTTTCGGAAGAGGAGTTTATATAGGAGCTATGGTCAACTGTGAACCGATCTTTATAAAATTTGGTACAAAGATTAATACTTGTACAGAACTTCTTTGCACCAAATTTTATTAAAATATTCTTATTTTTAAGGCATTTTTGAGTGTTTAAACTCTATTCCGGGGGGACATTTGTATGAGGGATAGGTGAAATAATGGACCAATCACAACCAATTTCAATCGGCTTCGTCCTTGTATCATAAAAGTCCCACGTGCCAAATTTCATTGAATTATCTTTAAAATTGCGACCCGTTCTTTGTGCACAAAGTTTACATGGATAGCCGTCCGGCAATATGGGCGGACGGACATCGTTAGGTCGATTTAAAAAGTGATTCTGAGTCGATTGGTATACTTCAAGGTGGGTTTTGGATAGATTTTTCTATGCGTTACAAACATCAGTACTAACTCACAGTGGTGTGGGGTAAAAAGACATGAAAAACCAACAAATATCAGCATTCGATGTCATAAGATGTCATTACATTAAGAAATGTAGAAATCAAAGGCGAAAACGTAAACAGAGCATATTGTTTAAAAAATCGTGGTAATAAAATCATTGCAGAGTTTTCTTCCCTAAACGAAAAGCTGGAACTAATTAACAAAATTGAAAGACATAGAATAGATGAAAAAATAATAAACAACATTGAAGGAAATAGTAGCAACGTAAAATATGTATATATTCATAAATGATCAGCCTACAACAATTGCCAACTTCTACGGATAGCTAAAACCAAAGCTCATTAGGCCAGGTAGAGTTAGAAATGGCAATTTTTCGCCCTCAAAAACGAAAATAGCCCATCCATAATTATTAATAACGCTGTTGATATTGAGTCTATAACATCATCAATTTAAATTATACATTGTTTGATGATCTACTACTTAACTGGTAGCTTTAAAGCATATAAACAACAATAATTGAAAAAGAAGAATACAAAAATAATTGTAAAAAGCTTTATCGTAAACCATTCGTCTTACTTAATAACATATGTATAGGGAAAATAAAGTTACGTATTCCATTTCCCGAAAAGTTGTAAGTTAAATAGATGATGTTTACAGAGAACAACACGGTGGGACGCTAAAGTGTGCTGATGACGTCGTGGCAGACTAGAAAATGCATTCCATTCTGCCGAGTGTCCAATAGAACTTTTACAATGTATTCTTCTACAATTATTCAATGAACTTAAGCCGAAATATAAAAATTCTAAAGAAATTTATTTTTTAAAAAACTCATCAACAAATAAAATTTTTTGAATGGAAATGTATTAAAAGAATTAAAAAATGTTGGATTGAAATTCATAAAACAAAAACTCCATAATCCGTATTTTAATTTACTCAGTTTGTTTTTAATATTTTATATGCAACATAAACGAAATATTGATTCGTTGTGGAAATATTTATTTTTGTTTTTTACTTTTCAAAAAATTTTTAAATTTTAGTCCTTTTTGTGCTTTTTCAAAAAACTTGCCTTGATTGTACCAGAAAACCGTTCATTTTTCATTTTGCCCATTTTTGCGTTTTTTTTTTTCATACATTTCTGCGTATTTATGTTCGCAAGAGTTGCCAACACTGGCAGTATACATAAACAAAAACATCAATTATACTCAATTCTCTCAAGGCACAAACTCATTTGAACTAATACAAATCGATATCAACATAAAAAAACATTTCTCTTTTTTCCGTTTACTGCTCCTCTGATTAAAAAAGCGCAGAATTCATAAACGACTAATTACCTAAATAAACAAAAAGTAAGAAATCATCATAAAGAAACAAAATAAAACAACATACATAGATGTGTTAATGTGGAATAGTAAGCAATGCACGATAAATGAGTGCACTCGCGAAAACTTAAACAAAAACACAAGTACTTGTATTTACCACTTGTTTATCAAAAACAACAATGTGAATACTCAGTCATATTAATTTGTAATAACAACAATATCAGACCACAACTCTCTTTTTTGCTGTATAGATAAACAAGAAATAAATCAGGGCAGGGAAAACCATAACACTCAGGGGTCACAATTAAATAATTTTTTAGTAAATAAAAAAATAAATGAAGTAAAGTGGAATGATTTAGTTAACGAAAACAATAATGTAAATGACATTTGTAATAAAATAAATAAAAAATTTTGTGAAATTTATAAAAGTTGTAATAAAAAATTATCTTCAAATCCATAGATCAATGAAGAGCTAATAAAACAATGTGACATATGTGACAAACTTTACAAAAAATGGAGAAACAATAAAACTAACAAAGATCTCGAAACAGAGTATAAGCAATTTAGAAATAATTTGAATAAACAAATAACAAAGCGAAATATAACTATTATCGTCAAAAATTTATCGAAAATAAAAGTGATATACGTGCAACATGGCAAAATGTCAATGAAATAATTGGAAAAAATCAAATAACATTGATGGTGTTATAATTAAAAACTTTAAAAATGAAATTATAAATAATATTGTAAATTAAAATTAGAAATAATATTGTAAATTAATGATAATGTTAACAAATTAATTCACAAATGTGATATAAAAACGTGACAGACAATTGAATCCACACAGCAAAACTCAATATATTTATTGTTAACTTTACTTTTGTGACGGACGTAAAGACTTATATTCTAAATTGCTTTTAGAATATGCAAGACCTCTAAGACCCCAGCCATGAATTTAAGACCACCATTGGGTAAGATAATAACGACAGACCGACCATTTCAACCTTTATACATTGACTTAATCGGACCCTTTTCTAAATTTACTTTTTTGAAACCTTTAAAAAAAATTCATATCTAAAAATATTATTGACTATTTACGGAAAGATTTTACAGTCGGATAGGAAGTATATATACGGACATTTGACCTGATTTCTAAAGCAGAGTATTATAACGCTAAACTGGCAGGTATATTATATGAGGTACATATCATACGAAGGATATCTGGACGTGAATATATAACAATATATATATGGAAAATTTTTTCTTTCGCCAGTTCTAGTTTTATGGAAATAAATTTCAAAACTTTTACTGTTTTGTAAGGCTTTAAGTTTCTACTTTACAATTTTTATTTGTCTCTTTTAAAATTTTTCTTTACTTCTTTTCTTTTAATAGAATCCAAAAAATTTTTTTAACATATTGGCATTGAAAATTACTTTTTCAAAAAAATTTTCAAATTATCTTTCATTTTGTTTGTTTTTTTTTTTTAATCATTTATAAAATTTAATTTGAATTCTAGACATTAATTTTGTGCGTGAATAAAAATTTTAAAAATTAAAAAAATATAGAAAAGGAACATCAAAAGCTTAATTATTCTGTAAAGATATTCAATTCAACCATTTAGGAAATAACTGCTTTTCTTCAATATTTTCAAGATATTCAATTCAACCATTTTCCTACCTCAAATAACTGCTTTTCTTCAATATTTTATAAAGAATGCTGTTGGTAAGAACAACTGATTTTTTGAAATTTAATTTGTTAATGAAATTGTGTTTCTTTTTGTTATTCGTAGACGCTCTTGTTTATTTTAAACCAGGTCTTATGTCCTTTAACTGCACAAGGACCTGGGAAGCATTTTATTTGTAACTAAAATTGTATTCCAAAAATCTGGGAAGGAGAATAAAAACCAACAAACCACAGTCTCTGCTCGTCACTTGACATCGTTAAAAGTCTGTAATTTACGTTTTTTATTATTGTGCTGTCTGTCACTCATCACCAATATAATAATTTTTGACCATCATTAATAACAATTATTTTTACATAAATTCATTATTACATATTTTCTAAAATTTCATTTATTGTTGTCAAATTAGCTTTTTTTTTTGTATTGTTTAATATAATTTTAAATTTGCGTAATTTTTTTTTTTTTTTTTTTTTTTTTTGGAAATACCTATTTCATCTTAGTAACATTTTTCCTTGATGTTAAATTTTTAAAGTCTATATACATTTTTTTATTAACATTACATTACACTTTGAGTGAACATTTTGAAACGACCTTAGATCTTGAAACGACTCAAAATCTGGTATACAACAGGCCTGTAAGTCTTCGTGGAATGCTAAATTTCGTGAGTTACTAAAATAATTATCTATACGTGTTTTAAAATAAAATTTTCTCTCTTTATAAAACACCTTAACGCATTTTACACATTTCATGTTAATAACACAACTTCTTGTTACTTAAACAAAATCAAATGTTAACATCTTCATTGTTGTTATGTTAAAATATATAACTTTTGTATTTTACCATAGCATATTTTTTATTAATTTAATTTCTTTTAAGTTTGTTGTTTGTCTCATTAAAGTCATATTCTACTAACATTTTAAACTTTTAACTTAACTATATTATAGTTATCATCATTTTAAACTTTTAATATAAATACAATTTTAACATAGTTGTCGTACAATTTAAAAATATTTTTAGATTTTAACGTAAACGCAATTTTAACTGATTTACTTTAATATTTTTTAAAATTTATATTAGACGAAATGTCACAATTCCAGTAGAGGAAACCAATGTTCCACAAGTTGTTTCTTAAGGTCGACCTAAGGGAAGACCTCCACAATCTGACAGTAATCGCACAGCCACTGTTAATGATTATAATCATCAACAAATCAGGACATAGTTGCGAATTCAACATTCTGTGGTGAGATGACAGACTTTATCAGGAATGAACTTAGTTTGGTAGAGAATATGAACCTAGGTAGTGATAGTCCTAATTCCCATAACAACCAGCCTTGCGAAAATAATCTAAATTCCAACAGCACTCGTCATTCGTCTCTTAGAACCAATTCTTCTCAGGAACCTTTTGTGGGAGAAAATGTTTCTAACATGATTAAGGATTGGAGGGTCAAATTCTCGGCATAGGACATTACTATGACTGTAGGCGAATTTATTTACTGAATAAATATACTGACAACGAAAACTTAATCGACGACTTTAAGCTTTTTTGCAGACATGCGCACGGACTATTTGACGGCAAAGCTTTGGACTGCTATTAGCGATACCATCGACAGGAGAATGATTTGGACGTGTTTGCACTAACAAAAGCTTTGCGTGACCAATATAAAAGCGACTACAATGATTATGACGTCCTCCATATCCATAGATAAAAACAACGAACAGGCGAAAATTTTGACAACTTTTTTGACAGTATTTCGGCTTTGACGGACATATTTAAAAATCCACTTACTGACGCAAACATGTATGCAATATTGCTTCGAAGTCTTAGAAATGAGATTCGACATGAGCTAATACACCTTAATAGTACAAGCGTAGCACAACCTCGTCTGGAGGTTAAACGCCATGAAAAATTCATTAAGGATTTACAGGACAGTGACTCTAGAAGACCGGTTAGGGGTCGTGTAGCTGAAGTGAGTATTCCAAATACAAACTCTAAGGAATCTGATCCCACTATTTCAGCTAGAAAGGTATGTGCAGTTCGGGAAAATATAAAATGATGGAACTGTGCGAAAATCGGACATACCTACTTCGATTGTTTGGACGTTAGACGTGTCAAAGCAGGGAAACGGACAGAGGGAAGTCTGTCGAAATTAACGCAAACATCAGTGACCGTAGAAATTGACAAACCTACTTTAGCTACAACTTCTGACTTAGACAAATCTCGGATAGATACATATAAAAACGAACATGAACAACCTCTGATGGAAGCCTACCATGTGAGGTTGCTAGAATATCAAAATTCCAGGAAGAGAATTTTTGGAGACTTTTGTAGTCCTTCGAAACTATAACGGTCAATGGCACGTATACGTGAATTTTATAGGAAATTAAAATCTTTCCGAACTATCACCATGTCTATTGTCATTGCACCAGATGACGACAGCAGGCCATTTATAAACTTAATAGTAGGAGGAAACAGATATATGGCACTTTTAGACAGTAACGATGCCATCCGAAGTGTGATTGGTGGTGCTTTAGCTTCTGTGGTACAGAAAATGGATAGTTTTAAAAAATGCAATGGCGGACGGACAACAAAGGTCCTGATTTAGAAAAGCAGCTCTGCACAGAATTAGACAGAATGTTAGATCTGGAGGCCCCTAGTTATCCGTGGTCATCTACGACTGTGGTAAAGTGAGGATGTGTGGACAGTAGGACACTTAACTCAATGACTGTTAAAGACGCTTACGCTATACCGAACATTGATGGACTTTTATCGAGACTTCATTCAGTTTACTGCATTTCTAAAATAGATTTAAAAGATTCCTTTTGGTAAATTAAACTGGAGGAAAGCTTAAGACCAAATTTAACAGATCCAAATCATCCCCTGTACCAGTTTACAAGAATGCCATTTGGACTGTATAAACGTTATGCACACTTATGAACACTGTAATTCCGTACAAATTAAAATCACATGTTTTTGTGTACTTGGACGATTTTTTAATTGTTTCGCAGGACTTTGACGAACACTTGACACTTTGACAATTAATGCCAAAAAGAGCAGCTTTGCTCTTAGCAAGGTGAAATAGATAATGGTACACTACAAGTGGACGATGACAAGGTTAGGGCAATACATAACTTTCCGGTACCACACTCTATTCGATATTTACGACGATTTTTGGAAATGACAGGGTAGTACCAACGTTTCATTCAGGACTTCTTCTTTAACTTTCCCACTGGCAGAATTATTGACCAAAAAGAAAACTTTCAAATAAACTCCAGAAGCTCAAGTGACATTTGATGAATTTACTTGTGCATCCTAGCATATTCTAGGACATATGGTATAGAAGCAGAACGACGAAGGGACTGAGAGACACATTGCATATATGTCACAGAAGTTAAATAAGGCACATCGTAATTACACAATTACTAAGCTCGAGTGTTTGGCCGTGGTATTGGCAAAAAATCAAAAAATTTAGGCCGTATATTGAAGGTCAGGAGATCAAGGTTATTACGGATCACGCGATCCGTGGTCAAGGTGGTCGTTAAAATTGAAGGTGAAAATTTTGTGAAGTCCTTAGAAATTGATACGTTGCCTGCTATTGATTTATAGTCAAATGCTTTTGATAGTGCCAAATATGTTGAACTACGCGATGATTTTTCTTTATCTGGTTTGACCGATTTCAAAGATAGATAAGTATATTTATAAAAGAGTGAAATTATCATCTAGTGAGGTAGATGAATGAGAGTACTGGAAACTCTTATTGCTATTGAAACTGCATTAGGATGTTATTTATACATTCGGAGCCATTTAAATTTATGTAACGAACCTGTCCGTAAGGCCATCATTCTAAAGGGCCGTGCTACCTTTAATTCCGGCCGTGCTCTGGGAAAATTGGAGTGAATCTTGCCCTTTTCGAAATTAGTACGGATCGTCACAATTATTCACAAATTAGGTAGCAAATAACCAAAACCGAACTATAAAATTAAACAATAACAAATAAACAAAAAAAAAAAAATAATAATAATAATAACTAAAATAAAAGAAGTAAACAAAGTAGAGATGATAAAGCTCAGTGGAAGAGTTAAAGCTGTTATTTCACCTTCGGTTAAATTTTGAGATAGCCCTACGTACTAATAGTCCTTAATTTTTCGTGAAAATCAAATAAAAACTAATTTAGCAAATCATATTGCAGATAAAATTTATGTTTATTCTATAATTATTTATAATTTATAATAATAAAATAATAAGAAAATTAAAGTTTCATTAGATTTAAATCAAATCAATGTAATTTAACATAGTACATGTGAATAACATTACGATACTACTCAAGTTGATTATGTTAAAACGAACAATACAAAAAAACTAGATGTATAAATTTGTAAACTTATGTTATTAACATTATAGTATATAAAGAAAATTCAAAATTTACTGTAGTATAATTTTAGGATGATACAAATTTAATAAAGTTATTAATAAAGTTTAACTTAAAATTGCGTATACGTTAAAATCAAAAAATGTTTATAACATATACGACAACTATTTTAAAGTTGTATTTATGTTAAAAGTTGAAAATGTTAAAATTTTGTAAAATTTAAAAGTTTAAAATTTTGTAAAACGAAACGGTTTTAAACGTTGAAATTTTGTATGAAGAATATTAAGAAATTTTTTTTAATTTGAAATTTTCTATACAAATTCTTTCGTTTGAAAACGTTTCGTTTTATAAAATGTGTTCTTAAGTTAAATTTATGTCTATGTTAAAAGCTTAAAATGTTAGTTACATATGACTTAAATGTGTAAAACAAACTTAACAGAAATTAAATAAATAAAAAAAAAAATGCTATGCTAAAATACAAAAGTAGCAAGAAGTCATGTTAGTAACATAAAATATGTAAATTGTGTTAAGGTGTTTTATAAAGAGTGAAAATTTTAATTTAAAACATATATAGATAAATATTTTAGTAACTAACCAAATTTAGCATTCCACGAAGACTTACAGGCCTGTTGTCTCTTGGATTTTGAGTCGTTTCAAGATCTAATGTCGTTTCAAAATGTTCACTCAAAGTGTAGTGTAATACTCGTATCAATAAAAAAATTTATATACTTTAAAAATTTAGTATCAAGGAAAAATGTTACTAAGAAGAAATAGGTATTTCAAAAAAAAAAATATACACAACAAACAAATTTAAAATGATTTGCTAAATTAAACAATACAAAAAAAGCTAATTTGACAAACAATAAATGAAATTTTAGAAAATATTTAATAATGAATTTAGGTAAAAATAATTGTAATTAAATAATGATTAAAAATTGTTATATGGTGATGAATTACAGACAGCACAATAACACAAATGGAAATTACAGCCTTTCAACGATGTCAAGTGACGAGCAGAGATAATTCGTGTTAGGTTTTTTTTTTTAATTCTATATGCTCTGTCTACGCCAGACCAATGTTTAATAATAACATTTTATATATTTTTTAAATTTTTAAAAAATGTTTATTCACGTACAAAATTAATGTTTAAAATTCAAATAAAATTTCTAACAAAACTAATAAACCGTAGTTTATCTCCTGAAAACTTTCATTATAAGACCTATTTATAAAAGCAGAGTCACAACAGAATGCAACAATTATAGGCATATAGCAATACTTCCCATGATACTTGAAGAAGTCATTGTTAGAAAGTCAACTGAATTTTTAAATAAATATAAAATTATAAATAACTACAAATGTGGGTTTCAAAAGGGTAAGATTATTAATAAATTACTCGGAAATTTCCCAGACTATATTAATTCCCGCTTAAGCAGTAATCTCCACTGTCATATATATATTAACTTCAGCAAAGCGTTTGATACTATCACACACAAAATTAATTCAAACATTATAAAGAATAAAATTAGAGTTAATAAACTTAAATGGTTCCAAAGCTACTTCTTAATGAGATCATATATAGTTAAATTTAACAATATTCTGAGCAAAGAAGTAACATCATGTTATGGAGTACCTCAAGTTGGGACCAATTTTGTAAATTTTTTATGCCAATGACATGATTATATGTCTAAACTAAAGTGAAACATTTGCTAATGCAAACGATACTGCAATTGTTGTCGCAAACAAAAATATAAATTCGGCTACTCAAATAATGTAAAATTTTATAAAGTTTTCAAGAAATAACTTATTCAATGTGGATATGGATTCTTAAGAAATAATTCATTTTTTCTTCCTTAATGTCCTTAATATTAATAAGTATAAAGCAACAGAACTGTAATTTTCTGCTTAAAAGTGAATTGGTGTATGGTTTTTTTTATTCTAATATACTAGTATGTATTTCGATTTAACGATTTTTTTGTATTTATTTATTAATATTATTTTTTTTACGTAAAATGTATTAAAATATAAATTAAAAAGATTATAATATAAAAATTAAATACTTTATTAATTTTTTAAGTCAATAAACATTAATTAAAAATAAATAAGTTAGAGATTTAAATTTTCATAAAATGCATAGAAATCCTAATACATACATGTATTTTTTTAAGAATGTAAACTGTTGAATTGTGATTCCTCTATTTTGTGGTTTACTTCATACAAAGATACAATTTCACTTTGAAGATTTTTTTTATTTCCTTTTTTGTGGTAATAGTCTCCAGTCGTCAGGGTGTCTTACTTTGTACGCTACTACATTTTCTTTATATAAAATTCCTCTAATACTGTTCACTGCTTTCTCCCAAACTTTTTCCACGTCCTATTAAATTCAATTTACGTAGTATTACCATACATATTGTGGTTGATATTTTTATTGTAATTAGATTAAATTCTGGTCCTAAACTAAATGTGTGCCCACTTTTAAATTTTACGAGAGTATTGAGGAGAGCTATGTAACATTATATAAGTTTTCAAGAATTTTAAAAATACCTTTTTTTGAGATATAATGGTTTGATTTTTATATGTCCAACTTCGACCTTTGAACTTTTGGTAAATATAAACTTTATAAATATTGTTGTAAAGGTAATATCTTTTTTTATGAAATATGAAACTAAAACCAGAGGTCTACAATCTATATTTTAGCAGTTATTAGCAATTAACAAGTAAAATTTTCTTAGCATTTTTTCAATTTTCAAAACGTTATATTTTTGGACCTTAAAGGGCCCTGAGTCTAAAATTCTATATTTAAGAAACACTGTAGTAAATTTCATTGAAATCGGAGATGTTAAATCCGAAAATGGATGTTTTCTGTCCGTTTTAATATGGATTAAAACTGTTATTAAATCTGTAAATACCTTCTTTTAGTTTAACGTACTTATTGACTAGTTCGATCATTTTTTATGAATGGTTTTATATTCTAATAAAATTTTGACAAAAAATTTAAAGAAAACTTGCAAACATTTTTTCTCCCAAAAACAGTTATGTGAAATTATAAACGGTTTGATGGGAGGGAACACATAAGACCAATAAAGGTTAGAAATTATGCAATAAAAAATCGAAAATTGTCACACAGCCGATTACGTCAGAGCAGCGACGATATACTAAAAACAAATTTCGATTTTTATGCAGAAATCACAATAAAAAAATTAAATATATATATACAAATACAATATATGAAAATTCTAATTTTTACAAAAATAATTTGCCTTATTTATAAACATCGCTGTTCACTTTTAACAATAGAACCTTAATCTACGTTACACAGTGGTTCCAAAACTTGTGAACTGTTGGAGATATCTCAATAAAATTTCACATCGCTAGAGATGAAGTGTTTTTGAGTTTATTTAGAAGAGTACAAATTCCTAGAAGGTCAGGGAAATAGTGGGTGGCCCACAGTGGGGTCAAACGCAAATTTTTTGGTAATAAATCTGAATCTCCTAAACTACTGGTCGGATCAAATTGAAATGTATGGAAGAGTTGTAGAGGAGGACCTAAGCTTTCAGAAAAATCATCTTGTAGTCACCCTGTGATAACACGAGATAAGCTACAGGGTGTCAAAGTTGACTACCTCGAGTATGTAAAAGTTAAAAAAATCGTAACTTGTACAAATGACAGTTAAAAAGATATTTACGCTTGAAGTTTGAAATTTTGATTTTTTGGCTCGACTTTCTTTCGTTTTTCGGGAATAAGTCCGGAGATATATGAGGCAAAAATTTTTTAAAAATATTCTGTAATTTGCTACATATTTCAAAATAATATGCTGAAAGAATTTTTGGATTATCTCAATTCGTCTAGACGTGAAAAATATTCAAAGTCAGCACTCTGAAATTGGCATGAAAAATGGCTATTTTTTACAAAAATATAGTACAATTCATTCACTTTTTTCTCAAAGTTCCGTTAATAAAAAATTTTTTTCCTTATAAATTTCAAAAGATAAGGCTTCATAAATGGTTAATAAAGAAATTTTGAATTGATTTAAGTTTGCACCCTACATCCAGCATTGGCCGAAAATTGTAAATTTTAAAAAATAGTTTCATTTTTATCGATTAATAAAAAAATGTCACGCGAGCTTTTTTAAATTTGCTACCCATATTTTTTATAGAAATAGATTTAGAATGATTTAACACTAACTGCTTCCCGCCCGGCCAAAAACGAATGCAGGAATGGAGATTTTATGTTAAAAGTCAGTTTTTTTAACGACTATTTTTAAAAGCATATTAAAAGCATATTAGCATAATATATTTAATATTATTTCTTACGTAGTGTATAAAACACAAATCAAGCTTTCATTCCTAAAAAAATCAATAAAATAGCTCCAATAACCTATTTTTGGTAATTTTTCAAAAATAATTTTTTTTTTTTTTTAAATAGCTGAAAATCCAAAAAAATTTAATTTTTTTAATATAACTCCACTAATTTTGCAAATACTTTAAAAATGTTAAAAGAATATAAAAATAGACTTATTTACCAATTCAACGATATATAAAATGTTGATATAGGTCATTTAATAATAGTAATATAATGGCCTTAAAACTACCAAGTCACGTCAAAAGTTGCAAAATTCACTATTTTGTTCTATATTTCCATATGTGTGTATACGTAACACTCAACTGCATTGCTTATTTTTGTTACGAGATAATAATATTTATTAATGAATTTATTTAAAGTGTTCATAATTTTTTTCTACTGAAAAGGTTTTTAAAATTACCTAAGTCCATAAATAAGTATATTTTCCTTCGTTTTTTATTACATTTTTTTAAGTTTTTAAATAATTTACCTAGCTACTTAATTAATGTATTATAACAAAAATGATTTTTTTTACAATCGCATAGGTACATTTTTTGACGTACCTGTTTAACACTACAGGTCATAAAAATAAACTGAATGAAATTGGGGGTTTTGAGCAAAAATTTAAATTTTTTAATTCATTTTTGCCTGTCACCATTTACCTGATATAAATATTCTTTTTCTATATATAAGTATCCTTATAAATATGCAGATTTATTAGTGAATTTGCCATTATGGAAATTACATTAAAACACTTTTCTATTTGCAAAGTAATCTGGGATAATCTATCTGATATTATAAATCGTCCAGATAAAATAAGAAAACTCATTGATACAGTAGTATCTTTTGGTTTAACTCTTACTGCAGAAGACAGTTTAAAGCTCGAAAATTTTTATAAATCATACGAAAAAAGGATGCAAGCTTCAGATTGGTCAATACCAAAGTTCAAGAAGAAAAATGAAGAGTGGTTGGAGGGAGAAATACCAATTTTCATCGGAAAGCAGAAAAAGGGTCGACCAAAAAAAGTTACGATGAAGTTCAGCTAAGAACAAAGAGGACCAAACAGGAATCTATTCTAAATTCACATACGAATGCCGAAATAAAAGATACATTTAAAGCTTTAGTAACACGTACGCAACCAAAGGAAGTAGAAAAAGTTATAGATGTGTTACCAACAGCTTCTCCCAATCGATTACATCGGATAATCCAAAGCATAGTGACACCGAAATCAACATCGTCCTTTACATCTGAAGATGCTTTAGCTCTTATATTAAATTTAGGATTATCAAGAAACCGAGATTTTGAGGAAATCTGTTAGCGAAAAAGGATATGATATCTTTCCCAGTAGCAAATCAGTGAGAGAAGTGAAAAGTAATATTTTACAGCCTATGGAGCACCCGGTTAATGCTTCTGTTAAAAGTGCTAAAGTTAATATATTGCAATTACTTGAAAATACTGCCTCTAGAATTATATCTACCTTCAGCAATGATAACATTGAAAAATGCAAAGACTCTGAACTTATTTTAATATTCAAATGGGGCTGCGATGGAACATCAGGATTTTCGGAATACAAACAACTGGATGGAAGTAATTCTGGAAATAATTATGCCTCGCTGTTTATAGCGTCTCTGGTACCACTTCGAATGCGCTTAAATAAGCCTTCCTCACCGACAAGAAATGACTCGCTTTTTGGTGATATATGGATAAATTTAACTTTTTGATTACACAAAAGAAACCACGGTTACAATAAACAGCACTGTCAACCAATTGGAAGAAGAAATTAAAGCATTGCCCCCAATATATGTAAAAGTATCAAACAGAACTATTAAAGTTACATTTCAACAACAATTAACGATGATTGATGGAAAAGTTGCAAACGCTATAACAGATACAACATCTACATGGAAATGTAATATATGTGGAAAAATAAATTCACAATTTCAGGATAATTCTGAAGTCCTTGTTAATAAAAATTCTTTAAAATTTGGAATATCACCACTCCACACAACGATAAGATTTTTGGAGTTCTGTTTACATCTTGCATATGATATGAAGTACAGAAATATTCCCGGGCAGGAAAATGCTTCAGTAAAAAACAATTTGGAACTTCACGAATTACAAAAAGAGGAGAAGAAAAGAATTCAATTAGAATTCAAAGAACAACTCGGATTAATAATTGATAAACCTCTACATGGCTATGGAAGCTCAAATTATGGAAATACAGCAAGACGTTTCTTTGAAAATCCGGAACTCACATCTTCAATCACAGGCATTGACTTAAATATTTTGAAGCGTTTTAAGATTATATTGGCAGCCATTAATAGCAAAAAACAAATTAATGCGGACAAATTTAAAATTTTTGCTTACGAAACTAAAGAACTACTTAACATTACATACCCCTGGAAATCAATGACTCCAACAATTCACAAAGTATTGGCTCATGGTAAAGAAATAACAGAAAATAGTATTTTGCCATTGGGAGAGCTAATAGAGGAAGCACAGGAAGCCCGAAATAAAGATGTTAAACATTTCCGACTCTTCAATACCCGAAAATGTTCGAAAATAGCGCAAAATATTGACTTAATGGAATATTTATTAATATCATCAGATCCAGTTATTTATTCTATAAGAACACGATGGCTACCAAAAATCACTCTTGAAATAGAAAAAGAGGATTCCGAAGCTAAGGAAGTTAAAAATTTGCTAACGTTTGATGTTTCTGTTTACTTTCAAGAAAATCTCTAATAATATCTTCGATAATATATTCTTAATAAAATAAATATACGGGATATATGTATAATAAGTATGTAAATATGTAGAACAAATTAAATAAAAATTACTCAAATAAAGAATTTACTACTTTATAATAACAAATATATACCTACAAATACATTAGAAAACTAAAATGTTACGTATACACACATATGGAAATACGGAACAAAATAGTGAATTTTGCAACTTTTGACGTGACTTGGTAGTTTTGAGGCCATTATATTACTATTATTAAATGACCTATATCAACATTTTATATATCGTTGAATTGGTAAATAAGTCTATTTTTATATTATTTTAACATTTTTAAAGTATTTGCAAAATTAGTGGAGTTGTATTAAAAAAATGAAATTTTTTTGGATTTTCAGCTATTTTTTTTTTTTTTAAATTTATTTTTGAAAAATTACCAAAAATAGGTTATTGGAGCTATTTTATTGTTTTTTTTAGGAATGAAAGCTTGATTTGTATTTTATACATTACATAAGAAATAATATTAAAAATATTATGCTAATATGCTTTTAATATGCTTTTAAAAATAGTCATTAAAAAAACTGACTTTTAACATAAAATCTCCACTCCTGCATTCGTTTTTGGCCGGGCGGGAAGCAGTTTAGTGTTAAATCATTCTAAATCTATTTCTATAAAAAATATGGGTACCAAATTTAAAAAAGCTAGCGTGACATTTTTTTATTAATCGATAAAAATGAAACTATTTTTTAAAATTTACAATTTTCGGCCAATGCTGGATGTAGGGTGCAAACTTAAATCAATTCAAAATTTCTTTATTAACCATTTATGAAGCCTTATCTTTTGAAATTAATAAGGAAAAAAAATTTTTATTAACGGAACTTTAAGAAAAAAGTGAATGAATTGTACTATATTTTTGTAAAAAAATAGCCATTTTTCATGCCAATTTCAGAGTGCTGACTTTGAATATTTTTCACGTCTAGACGAATTAAGATAATCCAAAAATTCTTTCAGCATATTATTTTGAAATATGTAGCAAATTACAGAATATTTTTAAAAAATTTTTGCCTCATATATCTCCGGACTTATTCCCGAAAAACGAAAGAAAGTCGAGCCAAAAAATCAAAATTTCAAACTTCAAGCGTAAATATCTTTTTAACTGTCATTTGTACAAGTTACGATTTTTTTAACTTTTACATACTCGAGGTAGTCAACTTTGACACCCTGTAGCTTATCTCGTGTTATCACAGGGTGACTACAAGATGATTTTTCTGAAAGCTTAGGTCCTCCTCTACAACTCTTCCATACATTTCAATTTGATCCGACCAGTAGTTTAGGAGATTCAGATTTATTACCAAAAAATTTGCGTTTGACCCCACTGTGTGGCCGTCCAAAGTTGTCATTCTTTTTTTTAATATCCAAAAACTGATTTGATATGACAAAAACAAAATTTATATACAGACAGTCCTTGTAAATCTCTACCAAAAATACGCTTACATGTGTAGGTTATCTCTTTTAGTTTAAGACCTATTCAGGTCGAAATCAATTTCTATTTCATTTTTAAACAGTGTTGCCACGTCAAAAAATGTTTTCTAACAAAAATTTTGGAAAGAATTACCAAATTAGGAAAAAATAACCAAATTTCAAAAATTCAAAGTTATTATTTAAAAATTAATATAATCTAAATATATGTATTCAGTTTTTAAATACTTTACATACTAATTATAAACTTTAGTTAGTCTTTAGGAGAAAAAAGTATTTAAAATTTAAAATGTTTATCAAAATGTGGTCCCTGATCCAATTTTGTAGGGGCTCAGGATATAAAGTTTAATAATAAGAATTTAATTATTCTCACGTCCTTATGATATGATGTCGACAGCAAACCAGATTGTAATAAATTTAAAATTGGAAAACATCTGGGTCGAGCAGTAATAGAAAATAAGGTTGACTTTTATAATTATGTGTTCACAGAAAAAAATACAAATAAGGTTTATTTTTTTTATAGGGACTTAGCCAAACTCATTTGGTAATATTTAATTGGGAGGTTTGGCGAAAAGATTCAATATCAATCGTTCATGTACCAAAGCACTCACATACATTAAATTTTAATAAGTTAATTAAAGAATTGTGTACAAAATTGTGGTCCAATTGATCGGGATTGTTAAAACACATTTATTGCAGTTATTTGTAAAGTAATGTGGTGCCTAGTTTTGCATAGTTTTAAAAACTAAACTAGGTACATTTTTTATTCGATATAGCACGATATTGGGGAGCCCAATAAATATACCAATCTATTCAGAATCTCCTTAGCTGGTCGAAATTGGTTCATTATTTCACATACTCCCCAAATAAATGTTCTTTTGGAGTAATATTTTGAAGCTCAAATATCTAAGCTTATTTCTACGGAATTCTGCACAAATAAAACTTAAACTAAATATTCTGTAAAAAAAATAAATATTCTGTAAAAAAAATTTTATGTACCTACATAAAATATAGCAATTTCAAAAGGATCGCTTTAAAATTAATTGCAGGTTCTATATGGGGTCCTCTCCCGAAAATCAGTTAAAAGTACTAAAATCCTACATAAATGTTCGTACGTTAATAAAATTGGCTTAAATAAGATTAACCATAGCACCCATACAATGCTCTCTCTCTCTCTCTCTCAAGTATGTATTATTTTAAGTCACATACACAATAGTGTAGGATATCATATAGTCTTTACCCCAGGTCTACAACTGGGATTAACGCTGATATAATATGTGAGATAACGCCGGCAGAGGAGAGTAAACATTTTGTTTATATTATGTTAAATCTTAAATAAGGGGTACACGTATTCTAATAAATCCTATAAGATATTATTATTTTCAATCAGTTACAGAGTAAACATGTCGTTTTTATTTAAGCAATTCGCACTTTTTTAACACAATTTTTATAAAAATGATTCTTAACAAGTAAAACAAACACTAAAATGAAAAAATTTTACAAAATAACATTGTTTTTCAATAATTTCCAAAATACACATGCACACACACAAGCAAACTTTCGTGTATGTGTATTTTTTTGACAGTTCATCTTATAAGATGGTTGTGTAGAGAAATCTCATCACAACAGTCTCATAATACATCTTATAACACTAATATTTGAATCTACACGTGAAATAATTCTCTCAGAGAGCGAATTTGACACTCTCTGACACAAAGATCTTACATATTATGTTACGTCTAGACGGGCTGTTAAAGAATACACATTTCTTTTTTAATAGTAATTTATTTTGTAATTACCAGTATTTAGGTAGTTAGTTTCGCACATAAATCTCAAAATCCATTTCATTTTTTGGTTAAATATTAGAAAATTTTTATATTTTCTATTGATTTAAATTGTTTTCTTCATTTGTCAGTTAAAATTGGAAGTTATAGGAACCTTTAGTTTTTAAATGTGTGATTAATTTTATGCACACCCCATTTTTAATGTGTTTATTGTTGGCAAGTTTAATAGAGTAAACAGCATTTTTAAAACTAATAAAAATAAAATTTTGATTTAATAAAAAAAATAACCAAAATGGAAAAAGTCATGATCTCCACATTCTCAACATTGGAAAATAAAATAATCAATTTTGGTTAAAAATAACCAAAAATACAACACTATTTCAAGGCATCATTTGGTAAAGCGTTTGAAAAAATGTATGTAAAGAATTGAAATTTCCCCGTATTCGACAGAAATTTGTATGAAAAAATTCGAATTTCAAAAAATTTCCCAGCATTCATACAAAATTCTAACGTTTTAAAACGTTTCGTTATTATGTGCATAACAAAGTGTATTTGCAAATAAATTGTTGTAGTATTAACTGTAGAGTAAATAAAGACAAATTATAAAGTTAAAAAGAAATACTGTAAGCTTTATTTATTATTTGCAATAAAGAACCCGGTTTGCTCAAAATAAATAAACAAAACCTCTTAGAAGGTAAAAACGCAACAATATTTTTTTCAACTACTGTAATAATTGGTATTTTATATTCCCAATTTGCTTAAAATTTCCTAATAATGGGGAACTTTTATTTCACAATTTTATTCTATGGTTTTCTCCTCTGCTGTATTTACCATTTTGGTTGTTGTCTTAGATACTTCAGGACACTTTTATAGCATACCTTCCGGCGGTAAATTATTTTCAAAAATAAACGGTGGACACTCTTTTTAATTTGGGAAAGCAAATTGCTTCAGAATACAATTAGTCCTTGCTTTGAGTCGTTTCGCTTTAAATATTTCGGATTGCGTTGCTATGATTACGATACACACATATTTTTTCTCTGAAGTTAGTGACTTAAAGTGACTTAACTGTATGTGAGAACTTGATTGATTCATTGATTTTGTTATTGAATCGCCGGAGTTGATTGTTTATATTACTCAACCAAAGTCTTCAAATTACACTTATCGGCAAAAAAAAATTGTTTTGTCCTCCTTTAAACAAAAACAGGTGAACTATGTGGAATTTGACGTGCTAAATACAAATCAGGTCTTGATTTTTATGGGCGTGTCTAATATTTCTCCATTAATAAAGCAATTATACGAGTATATTTCACGATAACTTAAGAACCGTTATGTGTCGTGAGTGTGGCCAAAAATGAAAATATATATATATATATATATATATATATATATATATATATATATATAAATTTTGGAAAAATGCTAATGTCATTTCAATTAACAAAAATCAAAAAGTGTTTTCTAAAAAGTTGTTCCTTTCAGAAATTATGTGGGTTCAAAGTCGAAAGTTTTTATTTGGTATTAAATTATTGGATACAATTTTAAAAATAGGCAGATGCTAAAAATTAATAAAATTGAAAATTTTTTATAGAAAACAAATAATTTTAGTTACATTATGAAAATATAATTACACTAATTTTTTTATAAAATTCATAGGTCACATTTGATTTACGGTTATTTTGAAGTTAATTAAATGAAAAAAGTCGTAAGGCCTCATTGTGTAAAACGAAACGTTTTCAAACGGCAAAAATTTATATAGAAAAAATTCAAATTTCAAGAAATTTCCCAGTATTCTTCATACAAATTTCAAACGTTTGGAAACGTTTCATTTTACAAAATGAGGTCTTTAATATTAAATAAGTTCAAACTTTAATGGGCAACTAAAAAAATACTGTTTTTATACTTTAAGAAATTAATATCACATGTGTACATTTCATAAAAGTTATTTTCCCTTCCCCCTTCTTCTCCCATTAAATTCTTTTTATAATTTTCTGTGTCCAAATATGCAATTTTTAAATATTTAATTAAAGCACAGCATACATACATTTATAAAAGATTATATAAAACAAAACTAATAGAGTTCTAAATTTTATTTAATACAAATAAAAATAAAAGTGAATTAAAGTGAAGTTGGGAAAATTAATCATTATTTTTTGATTGCTTCGGTTTAATAAAAGGGAGGAGGGTATATCAGTTTGTAGCATTAACAATTTCAAATATTTTGCAAACATCTTTTTAAAGTGTATGATGCAAATGATATTCAATATGTTTGTTTAACAAGATGCTACAAAATAATAAAAAAATTAATACATTTGGAATATAAAATAGTTTAGTTTGTAGGTATGAGTGAGTAGATTATTATACCATTTTTAGAATTTTCAATATACCCTCAAAAACGGGAGATATATCCAAAAATCGATTTTCGGACTTCGCGGCTTTAAAGCTTTAAACGGTGTTAGAATAAAATCTTATCCTTTTTAGAAATTACATACACATTTTTATTCATAGCTAAATTTGTAAGATATTAAGGACACAAACGCAATTTTTTATTCCTATTTCTTGAACTTTTCAGCCATTTCTAACGTACATTATATAAGGAAACATATTTTTTCATGTTTTTCGTAATACTATATTTTATTAGGAGTCATCATTTGATAAAATCTGACTAGAATTGTAGAACATATGATTTTTTTTTTCAAAGTTGTAAAATTAATAAAAATCTATTATTTTACATGTATTTCGTCGTTGCCATATTTATGATCCAAATTAATTAATGGCAACAACAAAATACAGGTTTTTATGAGTTTTATAACTTAAAAAAAAAAAAATTATATGTTCCACAATTCTCATCTGATTTTATTAAACGATAAAATGTAGTATTTAAAAAAATATGTTTTCTGATAAAGTGTAGGTCAAAAATGGCTGAAAAGTTCAAAAAATAGGAATAAAAAATAAAAAACCCGAGTTTGTGCCCTTAATATCTTACACAGTTTAACTATGAATAAAACTGTAAAGATATGAATATGAAATTTTTTGTGTACAAGTAGTTTGAGTCAATGCACTATAATATAGTAAAAAAAAAACCAACATTTGATTTTTCAGTGGTTACAGCCTTTTCCATTTTAAGTGACGGTATGTATCATTAATATTGGTGAAGAAAAAATTAAGATTTATTTTTTGATTATCAATATAAATAGCCGTGATGGACCACCCTAACCTTCAGTTTTCATACATAAAATATAATATATATATATATATATATATATTTTTTTTTTTTTTTTTGTATATTTCCATTTAAAAATTATATGAATAGTTAATGATTTGTGGGACTCGCTTCTTACTTTTTCTCTTAACTTTCTTAATGTTTCGTCAAATTTCTATAAGACAAATTCCGCATGTTGTCTATACTACTGACAAATTTATAACATATATTTAAAATGTTTACAAGATTCTTTCAATCAGTTATACTTTTAGTGCTGACATTTTATTAAGATGTTTAATTAAATTTTGTTTTAAAAATTACTAAAGTATATACGTTTTTATTAAAATTCAAACAGTTTTCTATCATTTAAGTGTTTAAAACTCCCGCGAAAGCAGAACATTAAAAATTACAAATTTTCAGGGAATCCCGCGATACATTCCCTACTTTTAATCTATATGCATGTCCAATTAGAGTTTAAAACTAATGTGGTGGTAAGTATGCGCAAATAGCAAAAATTGTGATTTAAAGAAAACAATTGATTCACAGCTAACCTTTTGTAAATAGGTCTAAATTAAATATATGTAATTTTGTAAAAAAAACTAATATTTTTGTCAAACTTTTAAACAAAACAACGTGTCTAATTAGACAATTTTTTATCAAGACAAACGTAAGAATTATGCAAGATGGAAACTAAATCAAAAATAAGGCGAATTCATTAATGTTTTTCACATATGCAGTTTGACAGCTGTAACAACCAAAAATAGTAATCAGCTGTTTAACTGAGGTTACCTTATATATATTCGCACGGATTTTGACGTTTGTCTTGATAAAAATTTGTCTAGTATAGAGACTACGTAAAGTACCCAAAAAGAAAAAGAATACTAAATAAAAAAAAAGTATTACGAAAAATTCGATTTCAATAAAATGGTGTTATGTTTTAAAGACAAACAATTTTCAACAATCTTAAGTTTATTAAAGCCTAAAAATTATCTCATTTTGAAGCGTCACACAGTGGAGCCTATCAGAAAAATTTTGGTATCTTATCCTTTTTAGAAATTAATCTGCATATTTTAATATTTATAAGAAAAAAATATTTATTTTTGAACTTACATATATGAAGCCTTAGAAAAAATCAACATTATTTTATTAAATTTCTTAAAGACTCCCACTAATAAAAATATACCATCTGTATCAACGCTCGGAAAAATTTATGTAAAAGAATTGTAAAAATGTATTCAACTAAAATTTCTTAAACAAAATTGAATATTTACTATTCACTCAACTGAGCGAAATGAACCACTCATCTTTCTGAGCGATTTTTGTTCAATACTGAACGGTTATAGCAAAACATCTTTCAGCAAAGACAAAAAGGTTATGATTTGTGGTGAAAATGGTTTCAGCTCTATTGCTTATAAATAAAATTTTACTAATACAATCTTAAAGTAATACTTTTTTTTGACAACAGTTGCGTTTGTTTTTTTTTTTTTTTTTTTTTTTGACAGGCGTTTCTTTCTTGTTAGTCTCTGTCTTTCAGTTTCATTATTTCACTTTTCTCCCCTCATTTAAAATTAGTCAGTTTCTTTTACTCTCATTTGTTTAATGTTGGCATTTTGTTTATTGTTTTGTGCAGGGCGTATTAAAAAGTGTACCCGTCAAGAGAGAGGTGTATTATGATTTTATTTTTTTATGAAATTTTACAGTTACTTTACTATAGTCAATATATACAAAACAATCAGCTGGGCCGACGAATTTGCCTGTTCAGTATACTCTGGTTTCGTGGATTTGTATATTTAAAGAAAACAAAAGCTTATTGTTAATTACGAGTGTATTATTGTTAATTATAAACAATAATTGCTTATATTTGGTTAATGTAAAATCACGGTTCAAAATGTCAAAATGTTATGAACAAAAAATTAGTAAATGAAGAAGAAGAAGAGTAAATGAACTCGGTAAAAAAATATAACATAAAAATACAAAAACAATTTGACATCTGCGTGCTTAAATCAGCTGTCCATTTGTGAATTCATAGTATTATTACACTATGAATTCACAAAATGAGCTGTATCATTAAAAGACAACTGAGCGGATGAGCTAACAGACCGACTTAGTTCAATTGATTAAGCTGAAAAGAGCAGCCATCTCATTGTGCTAATGAGCAGAGTTCTATTGAATTGTTTTTGTTTTGAATCATTACGGTTAGCACATTTCTTGAGTCGGTTATTTTATTAGGGGAGGATTTTGCATGTAGCCGCATTACCATTTCCTCAATAACTAGTTATTAAGTGATGGAAAGCTTGGTTGGATTTTGTATATAAATAAACAATATTTTAAAAAAGCTGTAGGAGAGTTGGATGATGAATGTATTATTAAGCTTACCCTAGAGTGCTTTTTGCTGTTCTTATGTTTTAATGTTTTGTTTTTAGAAGTACGTGTCTTTTTACTTCTTTTTTAGTTTAAAAGCCGCTCAGTAGATATAACACAAAAATTTTAAATATAAATATACAAAAAAAAAAAAAACGCAAAATTATTAGTGGATCACCTAATGTCGGTCTCTGCTTTCGGCACAGCCAAATAATACTGTTACTTGTTTTTTATATACCCTGTTTTGTGGGTTTATCGAGACCATTCGAATAGATTTGTAAAGCAAAAAAAGGTATGCTCGACGACACCTCTACAATAGCGGTGAAAAATTTTATTAAAACCGGGCTATTCGTTTACAACTTGCATACCAAAAAATGCAACCGACCTAACTAACATTTCGAAAATTCAACACTGATTAACTAAACAAGTAAGATTGTTATATTATTATACCCACCTTCTATATATGAAAGGTGAGTGGATCACGCCCACTTTTGGTTTCCGAGTTTACATCAATCATTGAATTATTTGTCCATTTGAGTTCTTAGACGAATATTTCGACATGTTACAAACGGAATGACAAACACAATATCGCCTTCATCATTTTTTGATGGTGGGTATAAAAAAGTGTGTGTAGAAAGTTCTATTCTGATTAATGTTATTTAAAGTAAATTAATACACTTACAATCTTTTAATATTACTAAAAAAATTTGTATTTTACGAACATAAATTATTCGTCTCCAACCGAACGTTTTTAAATGTTTGGTTATTTTCAGTTGCATTTAAGGTGACGATGTTATTATATTATTTCAGCGCATCATTTTGTAAAACGAAACAACAAACGTTTGAAAAAAATTTTATGTAAAGAATTTAAATTTACTAGCATTCTACATGCAAATTTTAAATGTTTCAAAACGATCCGTTTTACAAAATGAGGCCTTAAATGGAGAGCCTCATTTTGTGAAACGAAGCGCTTTCAAACGAAAAAAATTTGTGTAGAAAAATTTGAATTTTAAAAAATTACCCAGTATTCATACAAAATGCTAACGTTTGAAAACTTTTCGTTATTATGTGTATAATAAAGTGTATTTGCAAACGAATTGTTGTAGTATTAATTGTAGAGCAAATAAAGACGAATTATGAAGTTAAAAAGAAATTCTGCAAGCGTTATTTATTATTTACAATAAAGAACCCGGTTTGCTCAAAATAAATAAACAAAACCTCTTAGAAGGTGAAAACGCAACAATATTTTTTTCAACTACTGTAATGATTGGTATCTTATATTCCCAATTCGCTAAAAATTTCGTAATAATTTTTATTTCACAATTTTATTGTATGGTTTTCCGTTTTGGTTGATGCTTAGATACCACTATGCGGCAAATTGAGAATCCACGCGTGGGACGGAATCATTCCATCTGCATGATGGTTGTAATAAATCCTCCAAACGATTTTTCGCTGGTAGGCAAATTTTTTTTCAAGTCGTCTTAGATAAATCGAAAAAAAAAAAATAATTTAAATGTACTTCGAAGATAAAGGCCTCATTTTGTATAACGAAACGTTTTTAAACGTTATAATTTTGTATGAAGAATACTGGAAAATTTTTTTAAATTTTAATTTTTTCCATACAAAATTCTTTTGTTTCAAAACGTTTCGTTTTATAAAATGTGGCCTTAAATTATTTTCACATAAATAGTTGAAGCATTTAACGGGGTCACTTCTAGTGGTTTTAATAGGTTAAAATGTTTTACAAAAAATTTTCTACGTCGGATTTCACTAGGGGTCACTGAAGTTCTACAGTTCATCCGGTATAGCATACTCAAAAAAAAAAAAAAAATGAAATGAAAAAAAATATTAGTAATTTTGTTAACGATTTCAACAAAGCTTTGGATTTTATGTTTTATTTCATTGACTGGTTAAGGCGGTTATATAAGAGATGTGGGAAACTTTGATAATTTTCTTTTTTAAGAGCACATGATATTTTTTTACCTTTGGACCAAAATACATTTGCATAGTGTTCTTCAGGTTAGTTTTGTAGCATACTTTCGGGCGGTAAAAAAAAATTATTTTTAAAAATAAACTTGGTGTCACCTCTTTTCAATTTTAGAAAAGCAAATTCTTTAGAATACATAAAGAATTAGGTGTATGCCGGAGTCAATTGCTTATATTATACAACCAAAGCCTTCGAATACGCTGGTCGGCAATAAAATTTTTTTTGTCCTCCTTTAAACAAAAATAGGTGAACTAAGTGGAATTTGACATGCTAAACACGAATCTGCTTTCAGTTTTTATCTATCAGGTCTTAACTTTTATGGGCGTGTATAATAATTCCCCAATAATAATTATTATACGAGTATATTTCACCATAACTCAAAACCAGTTCTGAGTCGTGAGTGTGGCCAAAAAAAAAAAAAAAAAAAAAAATTACATATTAAATTCTGGAAAAGTGGTAATTTTATTTTATAAAAGACAATTAAGAAAAATCGAAAATTATTTTGTGAAATTCTTTTTATAATTTGTTGCTCCAAATATGCAATTTTTTAATATTTAATTAAATCATGCTTAGACTCAAGTAATAGCATTTATAAAAGATTGTTTACAATAATAATAAAGAGTTCTAAATTTTATTTAATACTACTGAACATAAAATCGAGAAAAGTGAATTAAAGTTGAAGAATTGCCATTAAATAAATGTAGAAGTTTGAAAAACTTGTGTACATTATATGTAAAGGACGAGGACATAGATTTGGTATTTTCAATATTTCGTAAAAAAATTATCCTAGTTGGGAAGCTTAATAATTATTTGTTGATTGCTCCGGTTTAACAAAAGGGAGGAGGGTGTATCAGCTTATAGCATTAACAATTCCAAACATTTTGCAAACATCTTTTTAAAATGTATGATGCAAATGATATTCAATTTTAATATGAAAAAAATGTTTTCTAATAAAGTATAGGTCAAAAATAGCTGAAAAGTTCAAAAACTAGGAATAAAAAATCGAATTTTTGTCCTTCATATTTTACACAGTTTAGCTATGAATAAAAATGTGTATATACTTTTTAAAAGGGTATGGTATTTTCTTTCTAATGCTATTTAAAAATTAAATTAAAAAATTTGTTAACAGGTATTCGAGATAAAAATTTGTAAAGTCGCGAAGTCCGAAAAATCGGTTTTTTTGATATAACTTCCGAGATTTGGGGTATGTCAAAAATTCTAGAATTGATATAATGATCTACTCATCTGTATTTACAAAATACACTATTTTACATTCCAAATGTTTTTTCACTGTAGCACCGTATAATTTTAAAAATCTGCAAAATTTTATATTTTGTTTAATTATTATTTTACATGGTGAAAATATTGAACAGAAAGAAATAATTAAAAAGAATTTCCAGGACATATTAAAATTTGATAATAAAGTTATAAAAAAGATAATAAAAATAGAGGATAACAAAGTTCGATTTTATCATATCTTTTTCATAAAAAAAACAAATTTTTAATTGGCATGTTGTAAAGTTTTGGTATATACGTTTATATTCTGAATTTATGTACTTATTTTTACTGATTTAATCTAAAATTGCAATAAAAAAATGTTTAAAATTTGTTCAACTTTTTTATATATTTTGCTTTCAAGGAAATTTTCGAGCTAGACATATCCTTCATCAGAAATCATGAAAATTTTGCACAGACAATTGTATCTACTCACATAAACATATATATAAAAATTCATTGAATTTCGACAGTTTATGTGGATTTTATTCAATTTTTCACTTCCAGGATATTTGACAGCTATGGGTAACCCTGCCGTGATTTTAACCAAGTTTTAATTTTTTTTAATATATAAGTTTCACCAAATTTTATTAACGTACGACACTGTTAGATGCAGATGAAAATTATCTTCAAGTCATCCTAGCATTATATTTTTATTCCCTCAATAGTTTCGGAGTTATTCAGAAATTAGTGTCGGAAAAACAATTTTTCATGCAAAATTGAAGAACTTTTTGAGAAATTAAAAAATCTGAAAGCAGATTCGTATTCAGCACGTCAAATTCCATTTAGTTGTTTAAAGAAGAAAAAAATTTTTTTGCCGCCTTGTGTCTCCGCTTAGTTATGGATATACACGGGTATTTTCACTTATTTAATTGTGAATAAAATCAAGATTTGCGCATCAATTTTGATGATGCATGGCTCATCATTTAAGGAAAAAAATTATTCAAGCGAATTCATGCTTAGCACGTCAAATTCTATCTAGTCCACCTATTCCTGTTTAAGGGAGTATTTTTTTGCCATCTAGTATTATCCAAAATTTAAAAAAATTACATAAAAATATACAATTTAGAAAAAATACTTAACGTGAACAAAAACATAAAAAAAATTAAATTTATTTTCTCTATACTCTATAATTTGTAAAATATAAAAATATTCTAAAACGTATTAACTTAATTACTTTTTTTTTAAGTATTTTTGGTATTTATACAATTTTGAATTATTTGTGTTCTAACTACATATGTAAGTCACCACATGTATGTATCTTATACCCTTAAAAATTTTAAACGCCCGTATCTCAAAACTCATTTCTTTGGCCTAGAATAAATATATTAGAATTTAGGTAACGATGTATCCACACAAATTTAATACATAATATAAATTTGAACCGATAATTACAATCACAAGTTTTGTTTGCACATTATAAAATCTCTGAATCGGAGCATTTTAATTTTACAAAAAATATGCATTAGAGACTTTTTATGAACAGTTAATTTAACAATTTGTGCTCCGAAGTTCCATTCAAATTACACAAATTATATATATAAGAATTATCCAAGAAATTTTAAATTGTTCCGTTTTTTTTTTTTTTTTTTTTTTTTTTTGATAAATACCTAAGTTTTCCAACCAGGTGGCATACTTCAATAGAAATTTCCTTACGCAATTATTTACTGTCTTCATTTTTGTTTCGAATAATTTTGAAAAGTTTCTAACTTTATTTAATTCTCCAGTAACAATTATTGAATCCATTTGCGCTTCAATAAAATGTGACATTTAGACATTTCCCAAAGAACGCAGCATAACATTAATTAATTATTAATAACAATGTTAATAATGTAAATAAAAGAGTTTATTTATATACTGAAGAACGTTTTCTATATACTATAAAACTTCGCAATATTTTTATAAAATTCCACAGCTATAGTACATGTTCTAAAAAATATACTTGTAGGATATACCTGATTGTTTCATTTCATACTGGTCAGAAATTCACTTTTCTGGCATAAATTCAAAAAGCGTTGTTAGATCCTTTTTGAGAATATGTCGAAGTCATTTTATCTAAAATTAGCACTCATATTTTATAATATCTTAAACCCCTATAATACATCATTGTATTACAGTAGACATATTTTTTAAATATGATATTTAATTGTTTGCTTTTGGTTTTATTTTAATTATAATAAAGTAAACTACCCAATAAATTAAAACATAGAGGTTTAGCAAAATTAAATGAAAGAAAATTGACGATTGCAAGAGTTTGTAGAAAAATGCTGGCACTATCTAAATTGTTACATAAAATAGACACTTTGGCGAACAACTTCACGATTTTACATTATTGTAAGTTCAAGTTGAAACATAACATTTCGTCCTTCAAAATTATAGATTATCTTAATAAACAACCCACATGTGACATGTGACCACAAAACTCAAAAATAAAAACGAATATATGACTAATATAAAATTTAAAATAAAGGTCTTATTAAAAATCTCCTAGGGTGCAATTTACATGATACAATATTGTTATATGTTTTTCTGGTAATGAAATACAGCTCTTATAATTCCAACTCCATTTAAATAAAAATTATAAAAATAGTATTAAGCTACTAACTTTACAGGCTTGTCAGACTATCAACGTTGCCACATTATATTTTTTAATATATGTTCTTGATTACTGTTATAATTAATAAAATACATTCAACTTTTACAATTTCTTACGTTATTATTTTAGAATTTCTGCAAAAAAATAAATGGATTTTTGACCAGTGTGCATTTTTTAATAGGCTGAACATAATGACCTGAATACCCTAAATTTTATAACAAATTTAAATAAAAATATCTGAAACTCAGGTGTTCTTTTAATAACGGACAAAAGTTTCATTAAAGAAGATCTTTATTTAGTTTTTAGTTAACTGTAATTATGTTAATTTATTTTTGGTAATAAATAAAGTCAAATGAGAAATAATGAAAAGTAGTGACAAATTTTCCTGCCCCGAGACCAGCTTAAAAATATGCAAATTTTGCTGAAGGGAGGGGGTAGGAAGGTGAATTGGGTTTCTGTTAGCTTTTAAACGAATGTGTAAACTATTTATGGAAGTATTTGATATCATTGGAAAGAATACAACTTAAAAAATAATAATGCATAAACAATAACTTATTAGAACTAAATTTCTTCATTAAAGACCCTTTTTTGTAAAACGAAACGTTTTCAAACGAAAGAATTTAAAAAAAAAAAATTAAAAAATTCCCAGTATTCTTCATACAAAATTCTAACGTTTTGTTATTGTCAAAATTCATCTTAAAAACACGTATACGTTTTCCTGAAAACAACGAGTTAAAAAGGCTCAACAGTGGTAATGTGGTTCTCAACCCGATCTCTTAACGCTTAACGATACAAATAAAATATTCCTTTGCCTTAGATAACCGTAGAGTACAAAAGATCTCGAATTTCAACCCTTCCTAAAAATCTCAAATAAATCTAAAATGGCAAGATATTGTGCCAAAGGGTACATAGTTCCCACCCAACTGACAGACACCTAAATAGAACGCGAACCGATATTAATATTTCTGTTCCTATAACTGACATGAACTTTTTCTACCTTATAAGAAACACTACTCTTTGTATCTAAAAATTAAAAGTGCATTTTTTCTGTTTTTAGTTTTAATTTTATGTTTATTTGGAATAATTAATTAAATTGGTGAAAATAAAATAAAGCCAACCACATGATAGGTGGAATATTTTTAAGAGAAAATATTTAGCTAACATTAGGATTGATATTCTTATTATTTAAAAAAAAGGTTTAAATAGCAGAACCATATTGAATCAGACTAACGATTCAAGCAAAAATAATAAGAGTTATTAATAACTAAAGCAATAATTACAAAAATAAAGAGTGTAATGGTTTACTCACAACAAAGTATTCTGTTGATGTTTTAGTATCATGATGTTCTGACTGTAGGGCCCAACAATTTTTACATAATGATGATAGTGATGATGTTGTTGCTGCTTTCAGAAAAAAAACTTATTTTTGTAATAAGAGTTCAAGAGACAGGAGTATTGTAGAAAAGATGTATAAATTACACTCAAAAAACTAAGATTTAAATATTAAACAAAATTTAAAAGTATTTATGTATAATAAATTGAGAAATCCATACAAATTCATTGTTTATTCATTCGTTTTGTTTAATTTTTTCTTTTTATTGTCAAAATACTTTTAATTTTTTTTTTTCACATATAATTACTACTGAATTTAGTCAAACAAGATACTATTATTAAGTTTAGTTTATACTATTTTAAAGTTTATATTTGATTAATTCTAATTAAGAAAATAGAGAATTTTTATAATGTAATTATAGTTTAGGATATAATCATAGGGTTTTATGTTTTAGAGGATTTATATTTATTTGTTTTTCCATTTATCATACTTCTTTTTTTTCTCTTTTAGAAAGTTTTATGGAATTATTTGATATATGTACTACATATTTGATTAGGAAAATAAATTATAGTTTTAATTTTTTATTTTTTTTTAGAAAATAGTTGTTATTTTAAATAAAATAAAGGTTAAATAATTGTTAAATTTATTATTATTATTTTATTTTATTTTATTTTATTTTTTATTTTGATTACATATAAAACATTTGAGCGGAATTCAATACTTAGCATTTAACTTTCCTCTTTATGACGGAACTTCTCGACACAAAGGGTCCGGATTGGGTTACAAATTTTAAACTGGTTTAATATTGGACTACATCATCACTGGTGAACTTTTGACGATCGTTTCGGATAATGACGTAATCAAAACGTGATTGTGTTCGTTCCTTCATCGAAAACTAAAAAACTAAAATTCCTTTAGTCACTTTTTTTGGATATAATAACCTGTGTTGTCTCAGGCCACGTGATTTTCCAAATAATGATATATATGGAATAATCGGAGGTTTATAAAACAAAATACCGAATATTAAAATTTGTTCACTATTAATTTTCTTTTCTCCAAAATTTTATTTTTACTTTAAACTTTCTTGTTCTTTCACTTTGTTTTTAAATGTTGTTTAAACTTTTTATTATAATAATTTCAAGTTCTTTCTTTTTTTTTTTGTTTTTTTTTTTGTGGTTATCTATTAATATTAGCAATTCCTTTTTCCGCTGCAACTTTGGTAATGGAGCTATTAAATTTACTTATAACTTAACGAAGTGCGTATCAAAAAAAGTTAATAATGCATAATAATTTATCAAGAACGTAAAACTTTGATTTTTAGTGTTTTTTTTGTAAAAAAATTAATATTTGAACTTAAATGAAACCTGTATAAATAAAGCTATCATTATGAAATTTTAGTATAATATAAAAGTTGTCTTTATAACAAGAACATAAATAGATTTCCACTTTTTTATTCCAAAATACATAAAATCCCAGTTTCGGGGGAAACTCCTTTTTAAAATTTACATTTTTCAGAGGCGTGAATTAAAATATTTTTTGTGTGTTTAGTGAATATATGTAGGTATGTAATCAAAGTATTTTTTTTAATTTCAGCTTTGACATTTTTAGTTCCACAAATAAATAAAAAAAAAAAATGATAAAAATAATGAAATTCTTATAAGGCTAGCCTGAAACTGTTATCCAAAATGCACACGGATTTGCTTTACATGCATTTACGTTAAGCATTCTTTTAAAAACACGAAAAAAATTATGGTCCAGAGGAAAATGATTGATTTTAAAGTGAAAAATGTCACCACCTTTTTGAAAAAAATCACAAAAAAATCGCATTTTTTTTTTAAATTTTCTAATTCGAAATAATAAAACTATTTATCGGAACCATATGATCCTTACACGAAAATTATTTACAATTTTGTAAGAATCCAAAGAATATTTTATACAAATTTTAGGACTCTACTTGAGCCCGCCAAGTTAAAAAAGAACTAAAGAAAAAAACTAAAATAACTTGTCCAAGGAGGTGTGATTTCTCCGCAGTTGTGTCTCATTGTTATTAATACCATCATGTGCGAATTAGACGATAAGGGAGTGAAAGTCGTGGATTATGCGGACGATATGGTGATACTAGTGTCGAGACTGTTTCTGAACGTGATAAGCGATATCATGTCAACTGCTCTGACTACACTCAGCAACTGGGCCCAGGAATGTGGACTAGGAGCGAATCCGAGAAAGACAGAGCTGGTACTTTTCACCACAAAGACCAAAGTTTCAAGCTTCAGACTACCACAGTTAGAAAACTGTGAACTCACCTTGTCGGACAATGCAAAGTACTTGGGCATTTTTTGAACTCCAAGCTTTCATGGAAGCTAAACATTCAATATAGGGTTAGTAAGGCTACTGTAGCATACTACACCTATAGAAAGATGTTTAGTGTGAAATGGGGTTTGAGTCCAAAATTCATAAAATGGCTATACACTGCAATAGTACGGCCCATTCTTGTGTATGGATCTCTTGTTTGATGAACCGCTACTAGTAAGAGATGCGTGGTGGATCAACTTTACAGGATACAAAGATCCGCTCCATTGGTATTGCAGGTGCATTACGTACTAGTCCATCAGAATCTCTGAACACTATATTGCACCTAACACCCATAGATCTACACATTATTGAATCATCAGTCAATAGTGCGATAAGATTATCAGCAACGGAAGGCTGGAGATCAAGAACATATGGGCACGCGAGGATATTAAGTTTAAGCAATTCAATCAATCTACCGACTATATGATTCCCCGAATGGACTTCACAAAAACTATTAAAGTCCTATTCCCCACCAGGAGTGAATGGAGAAGGGGAAATCTTCTTGAACAATTTGTAACTAAGATAAACACTGACGGCTCAAAGATGAACTGCGATGTCGGCTCTGGTGTCTTCTCTAACGATCTTGGAATTAGACACTCATATAGACTCCCTGATGAGGCAAGCGTATTCCAAGCGGAAATACTAGCAGTCAGAGAAGCGTGTAAACTAATTCGCGATAGAAATATTCAAGGGAATATTTTTTTATTTGTCGGCAGTCAAGCGGCAATTCTATCGCTCAAATGACCGAGAACTACCTCTATTCTAGTCAGACAGTGTATAGAGGAACTGCTAGGACTAAGTCGACTGTATGACATTACTATAGTCTGGGTTCCTGCGCATAGGAATTAGGAAATGAACAGGCAGACGAATTATCCCAGGCAGGCTCTGCTATGGATGCCTCCTTTTTCCGTTTTCCGTTAGGATCAGTCAAAAGCAGAATCCAAAACCACTATCTAGAGAAGGCAACAACGAAAAACGGTCAATGCAACTCATTGCCTACAAATGCAAAGACATCTCGAGACTAATAGCATTGGTTATAAGTCACTGGGGGAGACGGTATATCATCTAAGTGAATGCCCAGCCTTGAACGCAATCAGACATAAATTTCTGGGAAGGCACCAATTAGACAACCTCTATGAGATATCTGACACTAGACTCAGTGACATTATTAAATATCTCAATGCTACAGGCTGGATCTAATTAATTTATGTTCTCATTTTTCTTCCCTACACTTCTATCTCATTACAAACTCAGTCCGACTCATTCACCTGGTAAGTGGTCCTATCAAAACGGAGTCTAACGAGTCTAATTAATTGCCCGTAAGGTTACGGGCTACCACGTTAACCAACATGTCCGAAAAAGGATCAAAATTTTACTTCAGTCTAAATATCTATTGAATTAAAAGAGATATCCCACACATGTAAGCGTTATTTTTTTAGAGAATTATAAGGACTATCTATGTGAAAAATTGTTTACAATCAAATCATAAATTAAAAAAAAATCATACCAGAGGTGACTAACTTTGGAGCTCCACTCCCAGTCTGCCAAACCCGCTGAGAACCTGTGCGTTGAACTTTCTCCAGACCATGACAAGAAAAACTTTAAATTTGGTTTTAAGCATATTTTTGAAAAATAATGTTAATATTTGGACTTAAATAAAATTTAAACAATTAGAGGTATTCTAATGAAATTTTGGCACAATATAATAAAATCAAGAAATTAAAAAACTCAAACTTTTTCTTACTGTTGTAAAAGGCGTGGCTCCGAAAATATTCTTTGTGTGTTTAACTAACATATGGGGATATATAGCCAATACATATATTCTTTTTGTTGATCAGCTTTAGGTAGGTAGGTAGGTAAAGAAGGGTTGCACAGCACTCATAAGAGTTCTTGTGCATCCACTCGGAGACCATGAGGTCCATTGTGAGTCCCTTCGTGAAGAAAATAGAAATAAACTACAGATAGGATATAGAAAAGAGCAAGAAGGAAAATAGTGGAGAAAGAGCCGAGAAAAAGCTGAGACCAAGAGAAGTATAGAAAAGAATAGAAAGAATTTGAAAAGAAAAAGTACTACCTCCCCATGTCGCTCGCCCTAGGCCAACGATCCCCTCTTAGCCAGCCTATTCCCATGACGAATCCTATCAGTCTATCGAGATCTAATCTCGATATACTGTCCAATTCGTCAAGGAATCGACTGCCTAACCATCTCTGCCTACTTAGTTGTAGACATGGACAGTGACATATAATATGTTCCACCGTCTCCAGCTCCTCATTATCTTCGCACATTCTGCAAAGACCGGAGGAGCCCCTATCCCAATTCCCTATCATTCCCCCTATGGGACAATGACCTGTCAGAACACCTATCATAGTCTTCAGATTTCCCCTTTTCATGCTTAAAAGTAGATTTGTATCTGCTTTATCAAGTTTGGGCCATAGGACCCTTGATAACCTGCAGTCCGTTCTACAATTCCATGCATGATTGGTTCTATCCCGAATCCACTCCCCAACTAACCTGAAATAAAAGCCCAGAGGTGGTCTCACACCGCTTTCACTTGCAGTCCTATCCAAAGCTGAGCCGTTCCTAGCCAATTCGTCAGCTACCTCATTGCCATTTATCTCGCAATGACCCGGTACCCAGCAGAGTCTGATGTGATAATCCCTCATTAATCTCCTAAGAGCCCTCTTACAGTCGCTAACTAGCCTAGACTTGACAAAATGTCCTTTCAAGGCCTTCAGCGCCGCCTGGCTATCCACATACAGAGTTACCTCTGTATTCACTTCAATGTTCCCTGCAATCAATTCTGTGGCCCTAAGAATACCTAGAATTTCCGCCTGGAACACACTACAACTATCCGGGAGTCTATACGTCCTTCTGATGTTTCCCTCAACTAGATACACACCTGCACCAGTGCCTGTATCCATTTTGGATCTATCAGTGAACACCGATACTCCACTGAATAGTTTCTCCCTATCTGACCATTGGTTCCTACTCGGAATAATCAGTATAGGATTTTCCCCGAAATCGACCTCCGTGCACATATAGTCCGTGGATCCAGAAGGAACCAGGGTATGTCGATTGGCATCTGTTATGCCAATCGAAGCACATCTCTGGGCTTTAAACAAAAGATTCCTACGACTTCCTATTATCATTGCCTCCCACCAGACAAGACATCCATACGTCAGAATTGGCCTCACCACCGAGGTGTAAATCCAATTTACTACCATCGGTTTGAGTCCCCAACTCTTACCTATGGAGTTCCTGCATGTGTAATAGGCGTTGAGACCTCTCCTAAGTCTCTCCTGAGTGTTCCTCTTCCAAGATAATTTACTATCAAGGAACACACCAAGATATTTTGCCTCCTTTGCCAGTCCCAGTTCATTCCCCCCTAGTACCGGTAGCCTAAATTGCTCAATCCTGTACCTTCTGGTGAAAAGAACTAGCTCTGTTTTCCCCGGGTTGACCCCTAAACCCTTACTAGTGGCCTATGAGGACAGTTCGTTAAGTTCGTATTGCATGACGTCGCTGATCGTGGAAAGAAATTTACCCGTGATCAGTATAACCACGTCATCAGCATAGGCAACGATTTTCCGCCCTCTTGCGTCAAATTGTCATAGAATGACATTGACGGCTAAGAGCCATAGCAAGGGCGAGAGAACTCCTCCTTGCGGAGTTCCTCTAGTCACTATCCTCCTTATGCATGCATCTCCCAAGTTCGAATTAATTATTCAGCTATTCAGCATCAAAATAATCCATTCGATTAGGAAGCTTTGAATGCCTAATGATTCTAGTGATTCTCTAATAGCCTCAATCTTAATGTTATTGAAAGCTCCTTCCATATCAAGGAACGCTGCCAATGTATACTCCCTATACTGCAGGCCGCGTTCAATGTAACTCACCACATCATGTAGCGCACTCTCAACAGATTTATCCCTTAGATAAGCGTGTTGAGCCCCACTGATGATATGGTTGTCAATTGTCGTCCTCAGATAAAGATCGATCAATCTCTCCAATGTCTTCAAAAGAAAAGACGATAGGCTGATCGGTCTAAAATCCTTAGGTTTCGAGTGGCCAGCCTTACCCGCCTCTTTCCACCCCCTTGGAATATATCTTCTAATAAGACACACACTAAAAAGCTCAGTGAGAAGTTTTAGTGCCGTGTCACTGATGTTCTGCAGCATGGCTGGAAAAACACCGTCTGGACCCGGTGACTTGTAAGGTTCAAAGGTGTTCACCGCCCATGCTACCTTATCCATCGAGACTATGTCACCAACTACTTCACTAAGTTCCCTATCAGATACACATTCCGAGAATCCCAAGAACCGTCCTGCCTGTACATAATATGAAATAAAGGTTGATCAACTTTAACATTTTAGAAAAAATAATAATAATTAAAAAACTTTTTGAAATTGACAAAATTTTACTCTACACGCATTTACGTTAAGATTTCTTTTGAAACCTTTTCAAAAATTCTGTAGTCTGGAACAAAAAAAAAATATTTTAAAGTGAAAAAATATTACCACCTTTTTGGATTTTTTTTTATAATGTTTCAAAAATTAAGGTAAAAATTTCTTCGACCTAAATATCTCTTAGGATAAGGTATCTACACATGTAAGTATGTAGAGATTTGCAAAGATTACCCATGTGTAAATTTTTTTTACATTCAAGTCATAAATAAATTTTTGGCGAGATTTTAAAAAATTACATACCCGATATAACCAACTTTGGAGGCCTACCCTCTACCACCGTGACTCGCTAGTGACCTGTAGTCCTACAAGCAAATTCGAAAACACGTCAGCTCTGACCATGTAAAATTTTATTTAGATATCTCCAATGGTTCACAAGTTACAGAATTATTTCAAAAATAAAATTAAATCTAGTATTTTAACCTACGTACTTACATACCGTACGTACTTTTTAATAAAAATTTATAAGTTCTAATTTGACAACATACTTACGTAGTACGCATCTACGTTCATACGATGCAATTGTGTTCCTAGCATATGAATCTAAAGATGTATTACATCTTTAGTCACTTAAAATAAATTTTGAAGGTGAAAACAAAATTTTACCTGGTGTTATTTCATGAACGAAGAAAATTGTTGTAAAATAGTGGTTATTTTTAATCAAAAAGTAAGACCGTCATTTTGTAAAACGAAACGTTTTCAAACGTTTGAAATTTGTATGAAGAATACTGGGAAATTTTTTTAAATTTGAATTTTTCCCATAAAAATTTCTGTCGTTTGAAAACGCTTCGTTTAACAAAATGATGCCTCAAAAATCAAAAATAATCGTTATATTTATATTATTAAAAAAATTTACCCATAATCGTAATTTCGGTCCTCAATTGCAACTTGTATAATCTTGTTTACTTCGTTTTTTGTTAAAATATAAAATCTAAAAATCTTTTCGCCATATATTTTGTCTGCTGTGAATTTTTTAGTTTATTTTCCTTAAAATGAATCATACCGCATTTCTGGTTAAAATTTATCATTTTGAGGTTGACTTTATCACAAAATGTTCGTCATCCGAATACCTTTAATTTTAACTAATAAAAATTAAAGAAAAGTTACCTGAACTAGAAATTTTTTCCTCAGACTTTTTCCACTCCCGGGTAGCGGAAAAAAATAATACATCCCGCTTCAAATAATGAAAACAATTATTAAAAATTCTAAAATACTAAATATATGTATATCGGTTCTGTTCTAGCACTTGTCTAATTTAAGGGCTTCAGTCAGAATTATTCAGAAATTGTATGCAAAACAACAAAATACAAATAAATTCTTAGCACGAGAATCCTTTCCTGTAAGTTTTTACTAAAACCTGCAAGTCTGACAAGTACTTGAATAGTGCCAATATATATATATATATATATATATATATATATATATATATATATTTATAATACAAAATCGAAATAAATGTTTCATTTTCTAATACTGCGTCGAATCATCGTCGCATTTTCAGTGATTTCGTGTTTTGGTAATAAGGTGGACGGAAAAAATTTTTCAAGATTATATTATATACAAAAACATTTGCAACTTTTAAGGTTTTTTTGTGTACGGCAGCACATGAACCATCTTCAACTTTTAAATGTAAATTTCGGGTCTTTCAAAAAGGCGCTCAAAAAGATTTTCTGCATATTGGAATACGGAGTACTTTGTAGCATGAAACATGAATCATTTCATCTGTTTAATATTGTTCACAGCCTAATGTTTTATGTACTGAAATAGAAATTAAAAAAAGTAAAAATTTCCAGGAACTTAATGCGGTAATCTCGGCAAAGAAAAACTAAACTGAACTGAACATACATTTATTTAAGCTAAAAACTGAAATTTGTTTGTTAAGTTCCAATGCGGACCATCTTTAATATAAACTAAAAACCAAATTTTTTTAATTTAAGTATTACAAACAATTTTATTCTAATATATTTATAAACTCTTATGTAAAAATATAAAAAATATTGTAAATATAGCAAAATATTTGACTTTATCAGATATGACTTTAGAAAACATTTTTGTAGATTCTTTTAAACTTAAATACTACTTAAAATATTAAATTACAATTGTATTTAAATAGTAAAAAGGTATATTTACAGGAAATATATACAAAATATGTATGTATATAAAATTTTGCATACAATATAAGGTATGATATTCATATGCATATTAGCTTTGTTCCAGTATTTGTCAAATTTACAGGTTTTAGTCAGAAAATGTCAGAAAAACAACAAAATATAAATAAATTCCTAGTACGAAAACGCTCTTTTCTGTAAATTCTGACTAAGGCTTGCAAGTTTGACAAGTGGTGGAACAGAGCTATAACGTATATTTAAGTACAAAAACTTAGTAATAAAATTTATAAATAAATATTCAAAAAATATATTTACGAGGTATAAAAGTAACTTTCTTTGCAAAATATATGGCAGGTGTTATTGTGTTTAATATTTCACGCTTTTAAAGTTTTCAATCAAAATGGGGTCTGTTGGTGGGATGAGGGTGCTGGCTCAGCATGATGCATTAGCAATGGTGACATGATGCTGTAGCCATCTGGTGTTGTAGGCGATGAATCAATTGGTTCTATATGTTTTGGCATTTCGACGTTCGTTTCTGCAGTCTTTTCCCTTTCATTAGGGAACTTGCCAAATCTTTCGATATTATCAGCAATCGTTGTTTGTGCTACAACATCTAAAACAGATTCATTTTTCAGAGGTGAGCACTTGCGTGCTTTTGGCAATAGTTCAAGTTCGTCACTTTCAGTCTCGGCCATCTCTACAGAAGCACTAGGAAAATCGAGGCAAGCTGTTAGCAAACTAGGATATTTTGAAATGTACTCTACAATTTCGGAGGCAGTTGGGCGTTTCTTTGGATCCTGGTTCCAGCACGCTTTAATAAGTCCTTCCAAGTGAGGCTTTAAGCCAATGGGTATACTTAAGGTATTGCCACTTTTTACGTATTCCAATACCTGATTATTGGTCAGACCCTGATAGGGAAAGGATCCAAATGTTATAATCTCGAATAAAACGATTCCGAATGCCCAAACATCCGATGCTGGGGTAAACATTCCCAAAGCGAGTGATTCTGGGGCCATCCATCGAACCGGCAGCATTCCTTTGCGATTAAAACGGTAGTAATCACTTTCGTATGTAGGTCGGGCCATGCCAAAGTCTCCCAGTTTTACAACTCGCTGCGCATTGACCAAGCAATTACGACAAGCAATATCACGATGAACATACTTTTGTTGTGCTAAATATGCCAAACCGCGTGATATGTCCATTGCATACATTGTGAGGCGTTTTGACGAAATATCTGAGTCATCACTAACTTTCTCGTTGACCATATGACGACGGGCCAGTAAATATGTTTTTAAATCTCCATATAACATGAATTCCATAATTGTGTAAATTGGTTCGGACTGTAGGCACACGCCCAAAAGTTTAACTATATTTTTATGATCAAATCTCTTCATTGCTTCTGCCTCCGATAAGAAATCCAAACGATCCTCTGTTGATGCTCCACTTTTTAGAGTTTTAACTGCTACGGCCGTCCAGCCTTCTGCACCAATTTGAGCTTCTCCACCATACACTGTTCCAAAGGCACCTTCACCTAATCTTCGATTTATCACAACATTTTCTTTAGGTATTTCCCACTTATCCAATGTATTGGCATTGCTGCGAGATGGAGATAATAGATCAATGCCGAAATTTTTCATAATCTTAGCAGAACGTTTTAATTTTCTATCATATCGTCGTTTCCAGAAAAAAAAAGATATTAGCGAGATGACAACAACGGTAATTAAACATAGAAGTGCCGTAAATGTAATTGTCGCATTCTTGCATTCAGTTTTAAAAAATTTTGCTAAGGCTGAAAAATTGCAATCGAATCTTCCATCGTCTGGAATTTCCCCTAGCCAGTCGATTGCACTTTCATTCAAAATAAGATTTCCACCATTAGTTCGCAAATTACGACCTTCGCCTATTAGCTGAGGTATGTATTTGCCCACTTCAACTGACCGATGATTTCGCCACTGTCTTATGATCAATTCAGTAATGCGCGAACCACCTTGCCCAAATCTAACTCTTCCTGAAAGGCCTACAAAATCAGTTTCCCATATGAGATCAGCAAATCGATTAACCACATGTTTGGAACGTAAATTTTCAACAGAGTCCTTGCTTTCTTGCAAAAGTTTATCTGCCGCAAATGCATAAGCCCACACAGCATCGTATGCAAAAGCCGTATACCTTGAAACACTATTTACACTGGCGCTGTATGAATCTAACCATTCTTGGATACTAATATTTTCTTGCATGATAGTAACATTATTTCCAAATGGAGTATGCGTGATGCTAAAATGACCTTCGAAAGCCTGAATAGGAGAAACATATTTTGAATAATACAATTGTAAAATTTTCACATACATACCTCCTCAAGTTCTTCACTTGTGCATCTATGATTGCTTTCACCACTAACAACCTTCCAATCTTTTGCCAACCATGATGGCAAGAACCACACGTAACCTTGGTGTAATGTCATCTATTGTTTTGAAGAAACATAAACATGAATTTCAAAATACTTTATAATTTAAATTGCTTTTTTAAGTACCTGAAGCTTATAAGCTTCACACAAAGCCATCTGTGCATATCTATTCTGAATATCAGCTATAATTATTTTAGCGTGACGATTTTTTAAATCGACCAAATACTGCAAATAAATAAAAGAAAGTATTATTACCAAGAAAAAAATAAAGTTATAATCGCTTATATACTCTTCACTACAGCTGACAAGTGTGAGCAAAATGTTTTATGAACAGATTATATCCCTTTTTTAATTTATATTTTGTTGGATTTGTGTTGACAATATTCCGAGGTGCAAAATGTATTTAGTCGATGTGGCATTGACCAGTTTTGAATTATGTGGTTGAAACTAGTTTTCAATTTTTGTTTTTAAGAAATTTTAGAGTTTTAAAATATAAAAAGGAGGACGTCAAATCCTGTCACATTTGATCAAATTAGAACGATAAAAATATAAAATAAAAACTTTGTAATTGAATCGAGTTCACACTTTTTTCGGTTCTTGGAATCAAAGTAAAATTTTTGTAAAAAATTCGTTTTTGGAGAAACTATAAAAGGTTAATCCGTAATAAAATCTTTGCAATTTAAACTATCTTATCAAAATTTTCAGTGATTATAGACTTTATCATTTAAAATCATAAAATGTAAAAAAATTTCCAATTTTAGTATAAGAAATGCCACAATTCTTAAAAAACCGACGAAAATTCCAAAAATTGATTTTTTTTATAATTTTGCCCATAAAGTTCACATTTGTTCTAAATCCGTTAAATCATGCTGGCAAACTTTTAAGAATATATTGGAGTTTACGAATCTTTATTCTCTTTGTAGATTCGAGCTTTGGGATTTTAGAACATAACAAAGTTAAAATTTCGATACAAAATAGGTCATATTCGGGAGGGTCTGTACTTAGCTCCATTTGTTGATTGGGCTGGTTTTTAATTTTGAAATCATCTTCGTGTAAATACCTTTCAGAAAAGTATAAAATTATAATGCGATTTTAATAAAATTTTAATTTTTGCAATTTTCGAATTCAAAATCGTTTATTTTTGGACTAGGAAAAGATATTGACTTAAAATTTCTCTTATTCTATAAATAATTTTGTTCGTTAACTAACTGGAAAAATATACAAAATCAGATGAAAAAAATTGTGCTATATATTTAAAAAACTTGATTAAAATTTTACAAAATTGAGATAGTTGAAATTTCAAATGCATATAACGTGAACACTATAAGGGATAAATAGCACATTTTTTTAAAAACCTTATCGGAAGCATTAAGAAGATGTAAAAATATTTGAAAACAAATAAGAAACAAAGAAACAGGAAGCCTATGTCGGTACCCTATTTTGAGCACCAACAGTTCCACCTATAGGGTTCCCCTTCCAAGCTTAAAATTGTATACTTCTCTGCTACGGCGATGTGAAATTTTCTGTAAATTCAACCAGCCAATTAGAAGTTACAGATTTATTTTCTAAAATATTCGGTTCTGGCCTACTGTGCACTGATGGGAAAAAACCCACCAGTGCAATAATATAATTTGGGAACGTTTTGTCCAAATGTACAGATAAAATATTAGAAATGCCCATAAAAAAATCAAGACCAGTTAGAAAAAAACTGAAAGTAGATTCGTATTCTGCACATCAAATTCCATCTAGTCCATCTATTTTTCTTTAAAGGAGGAACACTGTTACAATAGAGTTAAATGCTTACTAGACTGGGTCGAAAATCAGAGACCAAAAAAGCAGTTAATGAAAAGTGGGGCCTTTTAAAATTTTTCGTTTCAAAAATCAAAACTTTTGCACCAAAGATGATATTTTTAAAATTTCAAATGCATTTTAAAGAAGACATTTTAGGCTTTACAAAGAGTACCCATAACTGGTTCTAGATCCACAAGGGATCCAAAAAATACAAAAATTATTATGATTTTGCCACACCCCAAAATACCGACCTTTTTGTATTTTGTATAAAGCTATCGTAATTAAAAAATCATTGTCATTATTATTGTTATTATTATTATTACACTATGCGACAGTCAAAATCGGGATGGGATGAAACGGGAAATGTTATATCGGTAAAAAAGAAGTTATACGTGTCCCGGCGTTTCGCTGGGTCACGTCTAGGAATCGAGATATATCGATTTGAAGTTAGTGGTGGTCTTTTTTTTTGACATAACTCGAGAACCACCAGTCCGATTTTGCTGAAACAAATTTAAAAAAATTAGGAATTACAATTCCTTTAATCTGTTCATACAACGTTTCGCTACATAAGCAACAGTTTCGCAGTTATAAATAAATGTATAAAAAAAAACTATTTTTTGCCTAAAAAATTGAATTTTTTTATTTTTAATTCATAAAAAATCCAAAACGGTAAAAAAAGTGTCAAGTCCTATTACTTTCACGTAAAGTCACATAACCTTTAAATAAAATGAGAAATATATCATGAAAATCGATGGACGCGTTTCGCTTTTATTCAGAATTAAGTGAAGGTATCTCATTTTGACAAGAATATTGATTTTATGTTTCAATGAGTTTGGTTAATATTTATTATAATTATTAACACGTAAAATTAAAAATTATTACAGGTAATTATTAGGTTATTACATAGATACATAGGTTATAAAAATCGATGAACGCAAAACTTATTTTCGTTTGTTTGCGCCCTTTACTTTCTTGCGTGGTGGTTCGCCCACTTGTTCCGAGTCTGTATTGGATGAGGATCTGTCTTCATCTGGAAAAAATCAATTGTTTTTAATCAGTCAGTTAACTTCATTTTTGTGACTTACCCTCGGAGGAAACTCCCATTGTATATTCTTCTTCTTCATCTTCATTGTCGGGATCGTATGACTTTTGCGACCACCAACAAATTTCAGCCACCAGCGAATCGAGCTTTTTGCCTTTATGTCGCGTTTCCATTGGCATTGCCACTTGATGGAAGCTGCTTGCTGAAGTATTCGAGATGGTGATGCAAGAAGTGAATTTTGAGGGACATATTCACTCCAATTTTCTGGAAGTAGTGCAACATCTTGGTCACTAGAGCGGGGTAATTGTGTGCTCGCGTACTTCCCAAAAAATATCGTATGACTTTCTTCACTGCCCTCCACGCAAAGTAATCATTACCGTCTAAAGCACCTTTAAATTCCTTTGATTTCATGAGCTTTCGTATATCCGGCCCATTCAGAACACCTTCCTTCAATATTGCTTCGCTGATTCGTGGGAAAATATTTTCCAAACAATCAAGAATTTTCGGTTGCTTCACAATGGCCTTAATGAAATTTTTTACGATTCCCTGTTTGATATGGAGAGGGGGCATGAGGACGTTCTCCATTGGCACCAGTGGATCATTTACGCAGTTGTGTCCTTTCTCCGTTGGATCTCGAGCAAGCCACTCATGCGTTTCGTATTGGTTTCCTTTAAATCGGGTATCCCAAAGACACATGAAACACATGTTTTTCGTATAGCCTCCTTGGAGACCTCTTAGCATCGCCACGACTTTCAGATCACAACTGATCCGCCACATGTGATCAGTGTAGCAAACTTTATCCAAAATTATTTTCATGGAATCGTATGTTTCGCTCATGTCTGTGCTGTAGCCAATGGGAATGCTTGGTTTTTTATTATATTTATGTAGCAAAACGACTTTCAGGCTTGATTTCGAAGAATCGATGAACATTCGCCAATCAGCTGCGACATAATTAATAGCCATCGCCTCCATCAGTCCCTTTATATCGTGGCAGTAAACAAATGTGTTCCCTTCGTTGAGTGTGTAGTACCGTTGGAATAGAAATTGTTGTCTTCGATATCCGGTGACTTTGACATTAGGCTCCATTAGGCCGGCTTCTGGTGTTGGTTTATAGGTGAAATCCGATTGATCCATTGTTTCAATAGAAAAAGAAGTTTCTCTTTCAGGACTTGGAAGTGGTGGAATTGGTATTTCATCCGAATGCGGTAGAGGTATTTGTGCACCAAATAATTAAAAAAGTGCACTTTCCTTTTTTCCTTTTATGACCGTTTTTTAGTTTATTACCGCTACCATAAAAATCAAATAACCTTTTGTTTATTACTTTTTTTTTAATTCTGACAATCATAAAAAAAGTCATCAATGTTTTTTCCAAGGAATTTTGAGCATATCTCGAGCAAATTTTTGAAATTCATACCTTCACTTAATTGTGAATAAAAGCGAAACGCGTCCATCGATTTTCATGATCTATGTCTCATTTTGTTTAAAGGTTATGTGACTTTACGTGAAAGTAATAGTACTTGACACTTTTTTTACCGTTTTGAATTTTTTATGAATTAAAAATAAAAAAATTCAATTTTTTAGGCAAAAAATAGTTTTTTTTCCATACATTTATTTATAACTGCCAAACTGTTGCTTATGTAGCGAAACGTTGTATGAACAGATCAAAAGAATTGTAATTCCTAATTTTTTTAAATTTGTTTCAGCAAAATCGGACTGGTGGTTCTCGAGTTATGTCAAAAAAAAAGACCACCAAAGGTCACAATTTCCCCTATATGATAGTTACTAACTTCAAATCGATATATCTCGATTCCTAGACGTGACCCAGCGAAACGCCGGGACACGTATAACTTCTTTTTTTACCGATATAACTTTCCCTGGTAGTTTGAATCCTTCCCGATCACTGACCCCTACCATTTGACGCACAGTGTTATTTATTATTATTATTATTATTATTATTATTATTATTATTATTAACCTCAAAAATAATTTTTGCTTTTTTGGAAACGCCATTAACTATTGTTTCATTTTTGGTTTGTGACTGGCATAACTTTTTTTTGTATGCATACCTTATGTTCAAAAACACAATAATGAATTTTATTGGTTCAATTATCACTTTTAAGTTAAATATGAAATATTTTTCTCTAAATTGGAAGCACGAGAGATCCCAATGTTGCCGAAAAGCGTTCCCGTATTCGAAAATTGGGCAAATAAGTGCTATTTTGAGAGAATAATGTTCTTCCTCTTCTTGCACGAAACAGCCCAAAATATTTCTTCGGGTAGATTATATAAATTGTCAAATAATTAAAAAAAAATATACTATAAAAAAATTTTAACGAAAATGAATACAAATTGTTACTAACAGGAAAGTTTCGTTAAAAAAAATTCAAAACATACAAATATGCTAAAAAATGAAGTTAAATTCATATACGAATTCTTAAAACAGTTTGACGTTTTATTTCTGGGTAAACTTTGAATTTTTGTATTCCCGTAATTTTGTATGTTGTTGTATTTTTATGGGAGAAAAATTAGCCTTCTCTCCTTTTACTGCACTTTACCCAAAAAGTACGGAAGCCTATTATCGTAAACGAAGACAAAACGATAACAAAACTGGAATTTATAAGTGTTGTAAATTATAAATATATTTTACTCAAAGCATTTACAATTTTAGTTTTGCAGCCGAACAAGATTGTAACGAACTATGTCTAATGCGAACAATTTTCTTCGGTCCCAATAATTTTACAAAAGTGCAGAGCTCTGGGAAAAAGTTAAATTTTATGTAAAAAAGCAGATATTAAATATACCTGAAATGAAAATATATTTAACCACAATAATTATTATTGGAAATAAATATATGCAAAATATAGTTATATATCTGCTTTTATATTGAGGCTTCATAGTATTATTTAACAATTTAAAATGAGAACGATGAATTGCCAGAATGTAAATAGAAATAGGGACATTAAAAACATTGTGTTTACAAAATATGTAAAAAAAATTTTCAAAAGCAATTTTTTATCTCTATTTGAATTTGTCTTAAAATTAATATATTTACCTTATTCATTTCTACATGTGTGGTACCAGAAAGGAATTTCTTATTTATTATTAGTTCGAGATTGTTATTTTTCAATACCGTTTCCATGTGCGATATATATTCAGTGTATTTTTGACCATCTTCTGTTAAGGCTGCCACCCGCTTCCAATTGAAGGCATTCATTATACTAGTATAAACATCTTCATATTGGCGATTAGAACCAATGGTGCGAAAGAAAAATGGATATGCCTGACGGTCCAGAAATGAGGCGCCTTCTGCTGAATATGAAATGACAGCCATGTTGGTATGTCTTGATATTCCAGCGATCGGTTCTACAGTTTCACTGCAGGCAGGACCAACAACACCCAAAAGCTTTGGAACATTGAAGAGATGAATAAAGGATTTCATAACAACGTCCGCTTTACACTCGCCATCGTTCTCAATGACATTCAGATTATAATTTCTTAAAATGGTACTATTTCTGTTAACAGCACATACAGCCCTTTTTACTGCATATACAAGATTTTGATGACCTCTTGTATTTTTTTTAATGGGAAATATAGCACCAATAGACAGTGTCATTGGTTCCTTCGATATCCATAAATTATATGTTTCTCTATGATATCTAAGCCACTCACATGCCAACTCATTGTACATCTCATCCGATACGTATCCCTTTTCTGAACGTTTCCCATTGAGATCTGTGAAAAGATGCGTCAGTTCCTCATTATTGATCCAAAACAAACGTAAAGCATGCATTAAACGTTCGTCGACCAAGAGGTGTTTTGAGTGATATTTAAAGATTGGAGTCAGTTCGTATTTGCAATAGGATTTCCACAATGATAAGGACTCTTCGCAAAGCGGTAGTTCAATGTGTTGAAATGTATGTTTACCATCGATTACATCCGAAGGATTCCAGTGCAAAACTAAAAATCGTTTATTTTTACCATTCACCTTATAGTCTGTATATTTCGAATATAAACGATCGATTACCGATCGAAATCGAGATCCTAACCATAATATATTTAAAAAACCATTAATTTCTTCAATCTGTTGCTTTACAAATGAGGTTTCCACATTGTACTCTGCCAAGAGTGTAGCACATTGAACATTTTTGCACATGGAGCTTTTGAAGTATTCAATTCTATATAAATAAAGAGTTTACGTTTAACAAATTTAAAATGCAAATCATTTACTTACTCATTATCCTGTAAAAGTAAATTTAGTTGATCTTCATCAATTATATACAGCTCATAGAGTGGATTCGACCTATTCAAAAAAATTGAGTAGTGTATGCTTTCCATGGTTACATTATGTTCAACTGGGCCAGCAAACCAACCAAAACGTCCTGGATCTAACGAAACACCTGACTCATAAACTTCCATCGGTCTTAATCCGTGACCCAATGGTGGTGTCCAAACTGCCAAGTTCATCATTGGTAAATTAGGATATTGTGGATGCTTTCTATAATTTGTTCAAAGCGTATGAAGAAATGATATGGGACAATCGTTTGCACCGTTAGACTTACATCAATAAGTCAAGAGTATTAGTAAGCCTCTTTCCTTCATAGTACTCTTCGTCAGGATTTCCATTGAACTCTAATGGCAATATGTAAACATTTTGATAGTGAAGAACTTCCCGAAGGAAAATTGCAAATATGCGGGTAATTATTTGATGGGATGGCCAATATGACACTTGTATACCAATGGAGCTTTGGCGAAAACTTAAATTGGGAGAAGTATTATCTGCAATAAGAAGAAGTTTATAATTTATTTAGTCTACAAAAAATAATCTCTAAAATTACTGAATTTTTGAAATTAAATTTTTTTCGTAAATTAAAAATAAAAAAATAAATAAACCAAAATTGTATGGAAGTTATGGTCAGTAAAATTTACATAATTATTTATATTATGGTTATATTGAACTCTGATTTTAAACTGTCAAGAAGTCAAAAAAATGTCTGTGGGCTAAATTTTAATCATTTAATAAAATTTTATATAAAAAAAAATATCTTTTTAACACAATGAGCCACTTAAACCCACTTAAAAGAAAAAAAATTTGATAATTCGTTAATAATTCGTTGGAGTTTTATTTCTACTAGATGTTATTCTCCACAATCTTACGAGTTCAGATATACCAAATACTTATATATATATATATATATATATATATATATATATATATATATATATATATATATAAATATATAAATATACAAAAATCATAAATTTAATTAGAAGGTAAGAATTACATATGTATGTATATGCTTCTTTCTAACTTAACTCTTTTTAGTTACGGTATTTATTCTTAAAATAAACTCTTACTTTTTAAATTCTATATACTATATATTTTCTAAAAATAATCCGAATTTGTTTATGTTAATTCATATTCCTGAAACGTTAAAGTTTTTGGTTTGTTTTCTAATAACCCATTTACATTTGCCCAAAATCTAGTTTAAATGAGATTTTAAGCTAATATGTTCACACATATTAGTTTTTGATTTGTTTTATAAAAAACACAATGAGTTCAAACATCACTGTTCACATATCATTTTACTGTGTTTTTTCTTTTGGCCTGTTCTTCGCCAAAATATTTAAAAAAAAATTTATTTATATAAAAATTTCACACACAAACACATTCTAATTTAAAAAATAACATTTTTAAACAAATAAAATTTATGAGCAAATATAAATTTCATTCATAATTTTTAATTTTTTTCTTTTTAAACTGTTTGACAAATTTTAGAAATTCGTTTTCCAACAAATTTCTTTGTACTAAAAATTTCTTCTCTGTATGGAAATTTATTATGTTTTTTGTGTGTTAAATAAGTAAACAACTCGAATCGAGATGTTTTTGTTTGTGTGTTTTGAGAAAACGACTCGTTTTTCAAAAAAACTCTATATGTGAACGTAGAATAAATCTACATAATTTTATTAGATTTTTATTCGATTTTCCATACAAATGGAAATCTAGTTTCTAGCAAGATTTTATCAACATCTGCTAAAATTTAATTAGATTTTAAAAAATATCGTTTTTCTACACTTTTTTCCTTTTAGTGTATTAGTAAAATACAACAATGTTCTAAATAAAAATAATATTTGTGTTTAAACAAATATTTTTAAAACTAAAAAATAAATTAAATTGTATTTGAAAATTTTCATAAATAAACTTGTGAAGCATGAAGTTCATTTAAAAGTGTTTAGTGCGGTGTTTAATTTTAACAAAAAGAAATTGTCAAACAAAATCTGCAAAACTGTCGTAATTATGTAATGAAAATAGGGTAGATTTTATTTTTTCGAAATCTTGTTCAAACGAAATTTCAACTGTAAGTGTAAATTGGGTATATATTTTTTTTATTTTCTGATTTTACTTATTCTGCTCGCTGATGCAGCAACGACATTTTTAGTATTTATGATACTTGCCACTACGCTCCATACCTGCTTTAATATTTAAATCAAATGTGTATGGAGGTCTGCCCAAAGGCTGCCGTTTTAATTGCTCACACACGAACGAACCTGCATATGGAGAAATACATACATTAGTTCGTCTGCCGTTGGTTCGACGAACCAGTTTGGTTTTCTGAAAACCATATTTTCGATCACAATGCAGTGCAGCATCATCTGTCAATCAGTTGTAGCAGATCTCATAGCCATGAGCCAATTCTTGCCGCGGAAATTCATGAGACGGCAGGCAGCCTGCTAAAAATGTCACGATGTCATATCATAGTGTCTACATTACACAATTTTTTATCAAGACAAACGTCAAACTTAACGCGTATTTGTGGAAGGTGGGAACAGTTGCACAAAAACAACAATATGGCGTATTCATTATTTTTTTATATGCAGTTTGGCAACTATAACAACCAAAATAATAATCAGCTTTTTAACTATGTTTACCTTGTATATATTCGCACTGATTTTGACGTTTGTTTTGATAAAAGTTTGCCTAATGTAGACACTAGGTAAGGAAAATTATGAAAAATTTATAAAAAAAAAAAAAAATAAACGTTCATGTTTTAAATTTAATTTAATGAATTTACTAAAGATTTTGCATTGCGGCGACTAGATTTAAGTCATGTTAATTCGAAGTTTTCACGGCGGCGGCGTCTTTAAAACATAATCGGCGGTAATTTTAGTACTATTTTTATTATCATTGTCATAATTACTGTATTAAATTTTTTAAACGTAAAATGCTGATGGTTGCTGTATCAGATAAATCGCTTATTGATCATGAAAACTTGGCAGCACTTTGAAAAATTCACTGTATTATCGCCATTTCGTTTAGTTTTTGCCTTATTAATGAAGAGCATGCAGTAGTCACTGGCGACACATACAAGTTCAGTATTTCAAAAATATAAGGTTGGAACCTTCTGCATTTAAGTAAAATGCTCATATTTTTTCGGTGCAAATTGTTGTATTGCCGGCTTATCGTTGTTGTTTTAATTGCCACCTATTTATACATCAAAAATGCTGAGTTCCCTTATTATTTTTACTAATAAAGGCGTGCTTTAATAAAAGAACTTTAAGCGTACTATACATAATACATTGCCTGATTACACTGTGAACAAACTAGGGCTTTTGTTTAAGGTTTTCTTATAGATGCTTGGCAGAGACGGGGGGATGTAACTGATAAAAGGCCAATCTATAAGAAAATATTTAATTATAATTACTCATGTAGGAGTAATTACAATTGTAGGGATGAGAAAAGAAGAGTGATGAGGTTAGTGTTGAATCTATAGGGTCGCTGGCTGTAGCAGCATAAAAAACACTCACCTTTACTGGGTTACCTTATGAAATAAAGCTTGGATGGCGTTGATTTAAATGCAATTATATGTAGGTTGCTTTATTGTACCTAGTTGTGTTAGTTGCGGGGCGTAAGTACAGATAAGCTAACAATCTTTAGGTAATATAATTAATTTGTAGGTTAAGGTAAATACAAAATTCAGCGATACGTAAGTATAATGATGTGATCGTTAACTTTCCACTTTAATTTTTCTTTTCAGGTTCTAAACTTTTGTTCGTTTCAATACTTCACGTTTGTTGTTATTTGTTTTTTTTTTCTCTTTTTTATATGTTTTTTGTGTATGCGTATACTGACAATTTTATTTGTTTATTTATATATTTTTTTTTTTTACTCACGTTTGTTCGCCTTCTTAATTGTGACTGATGTTCTTGTGCGTTTGTTATAAATAATTTACCTCATTGTTCCTCTTGTTGATGATGTTCCTTTTTTGTTGTTTTCTTGAGAGACAGTTGTTTTTTGTTTTTGATAATATCTTTTAGAGACTCGAATGGACCATGGCATCATGTTTCAACCCATGATAATCCGGCAGATCTTGGAACACGTGGCTTGAAGCCTCAAGATCTGGCGCATAACACCCTTTGGTGGCATGGACCACCATGGTTACACAAATCCTCATCTGAATGGCCAAAGCGAAACCCTCTCAAAATACCCAAAAAACCAAAGGAAACCCTATCTTTACATACTCAAGCTCAAGAAGATGATATTCTTAACAGATTTTCATCATATAATAAAGCTTTACGCGTTATCTGTTATGTTTTTCGATTTTTTACTAATGGTATAAGAAAAATAAAGTCAAACATATCCCCTATAACTCAAATTGAATTAACTCATAGAGAAATGAACTTTGTGAAATCCCGACTAATCATTTTATCCCAGAAAAAGTTTTACCCAGAAGACTATCACTGCATCACAAACTCAAAAACTATTCCAAACAAAAGTCCTCTAAAACCTTTAAACCCATTTCTTGATAAAGACTCGATTCTAAGAGTAAATGGCAGATTATCTCAATCGTCACTTCCCTATGGAGAAAGACATCCCATTATATTACCTGGAAATTCACGTTTTACTCAACTGTATCTCACTCATTTGCACAAATTTCTCTATCATGCTGAATGTAGCCAAATGTGCAGAGTAGTACAAACTGAATATTTCATATTCAGACTCAAACCCCGTGTTAAAAAGATAATACGCAGTTGCAAAACTTGCATAATATACAAAAAGCAGCCATGTTCCCAAATAATGGCTCCCTTGCCTCCAGAAAGATGTAACTTGTCTCATCCCTTTCAAGTAACGGGCATTGATTTTGCTGGCCCATTCGAACTGAAAACATCTTCCTTGCGGAAATTCCCTTATGTAAAAGGTTACGTCAGCGTGTTTGTTTGTTTCAGTACAAAGGCTGTACATTTAGAACCTTGTTCCGATTTATCCTCTGCAGCATTTCATGCCGCATTTAGCCGTTTCGTTGGGAGGCGAGGCCTACCCCAAAGGGTAGTAACTGATAATGGGAAAAATTTTCTCGGCTGCAGTAGGGCACTTGAACTCGAGTTTTCCACTTTGATTAAGAATGTAGCCCAAGATATAGCCCAGAAATACATCACTCATGGGTTTGAATGGAAATTTATCCCACCACATGCTCCTCATATGGGCGGCTTATGGGAAGCCGCAGTTAAAAGCTTTAAATTCCATTTTAAGCGAATCGCCGGTCCACAAAAATTCACTTTCGAAGAATTTGCCACTGTCTTGGCTAGAATAGAAGGCGTACTTAATTCTCGCCCAATATCAGCGCTATCGGAGGATCCCACAGATCTGACAGCTTTGACTCCTGGTCATTTTTTAAGAGGCGCTCCCTTAATGGCATTCCCAGAACCCAGTTTCCAGGATTTGTCCCTCATAAATAGATGGGAGAAGTTAAAGGCATTTCACCATCAGTTCTCCATACGATGGAAGGAAGAGTATCTCAAATCTTTACACAAGCGCTATAAATGGAGGAACTCTGCTCCAAACATTCAGGTTGGTGATCTAGTGGTTGTAATAGATGATTTACTACCACCCCACGAATGGCGTTTAGGTAGAATTGAAGAGACTTTCCCAGGCTCAGATAAGAATATACGAACAGCTAATGTACGTATCTCCACCGGCATAATAACTCGCCCCATTGTTAAATTATGCCTACTTCCTTTCGTAAATGAGAAGGAAATGCCTTATGAATCCTAACTCATGCTGTATCTCATGTTTATCTTATCTTACACTTAGTTCATAACCAATTTACTCATATTCACATTTATCATTTCTATACTGCATAATTATCTCTTCTAGCACTACACTCAACTTTACAAATATTTTCCTCAACGACAATATTACCTGTAGCTAATCTTTTCTTTTATCACCTCCAGGAACAACAGAAGGCTCGAAACTACCCGACCGGCTCAAGGCCGTAGCAACCAAGCCACCAATAGAGTTAGACGGCGTAACCAGGACAATTATGAGTGTGCTCTATGTCACACGTCTCATGCTTTGAGGTTTTGCCGAAAGTTTCTAAAAATGAGTGCGAAGAAGAGGGAGGAGGTAGTTGAGAAGCACCGGTATTGTAGCAATTGTCTGGCAAGAAGCCACGACCTACGGGCATGCTCGTCAACGGATACCTGCAGGATATGTGACAGGTATCATCACACATTGCTGCATCCACGCCGCCGACGCTCTCACCACCCTAATGGTATACGTCACCGTCATCAGCAAAATCACCGCCAAACTCAACCACAACCAACAAACCAGACACCAGCAAACCAGAAGCCAACAAACCAGCAAGCAACAAACCAACAACCCACGCTAACGGCAACCTCGGATACGAAAATAATTGTGGAGGCGATTCGATCCTTAGCCCATGTACTATGCGCCCAAGATACCCCAACATCTCTTGCCTAAGGCCAAGGCCGGCGCCATGTCCAAACTAGTTGGACACTTAAATTATAATTCTTATAATTTTATATTAATTTATATGACAATTATTTTAAGTGTATCTTGTACCGATTGGCAGCACTTTTAGTACACTGTAAAGATGTTATTGGAAAAAAACCGAAATTTATTGGAAACCTGAATGCTATTATTGCTGTCATGAGGAAAAAGAACTTCACTTGGTAATTAACCACCGCAACGATCACATCATTATACTTACGTATCGCTGAATTTTGTATTTACCTTAACCTACAAATTAATTATATTACCTAAAGATTGTTAGCTTATCTGTACTTACGCCCCGCAACTAACACAACTAGGTACAATAAAGCAACCTGCATATAATTGCATTTAAATTAATATAAAATTATAAGAATTATAATTTAAGTGTCCAACTAGTTTGGACACACTGAAAATAAACGTTTGTAAGAAATTCGTTTATGGTGTAAATATGAAATCTGGCAATCAAGATATTTTTTCGTAGGATAAGTTGTGCAGTTTGTTTGATGAAAAATTGAAGCTTGTAACTAGAAAATCGGATCTCATAGAACTTAAATCCGAGATTGATAAACTGAAGAGCGCGAATATTAAATTGAACAAGTTAGAGTGCTATATTCGGCTGTGCCGAACCTTATATACCCCTAACCCGTGTTAAATGAAAGTGAAATACCTTATATTGGATGTATATAAATAGATAAAGAAGGTTGACGTGATACCTGCGCTGTACCACATCTCCACCTAGAGACCGATATCGGTCCATTGTGAGTCCCTTCATTTAAATAATACGACAGAATAAGGGAAGAAGAAAAGAAAAGAGCAAATAATAACAAGAATCATAAGAAGAGGAATATCAATAGTAAGAATTCCATAGGGATGTACCCCAAATCCCCCTTAGACAGTCTATTCCCATTGCGAAGCCTATGATGCCTACAAGTTCCATGTCGCGAACGTCACATAAGCCGTCGAGAAATTGACTGCCCAGCCATTTCATCCGACGATGCTGCAATCGTGGACAGCAGCACATAATGTGCTCAATGACTTGGTCTCGTCGACGTCCAGAAACATTCTACAAAAGTCGGAATTGCCAGCAACCCATTTAGACTTCATCTTCCCTATTAAACAGTGCCCTATTGTGTCCCCTATCATGATCCTTAAACTTTTCCTACTTAAGCTTAGAAGAGTAATTGTGCCTGTCCTGTCGAGTGCCGGCCATATCGACACCTTACAGTCCACTCTACTCTCCCAAGCTGAATTGGTTCTGACCAAGATCCAATCGTTGATCTTCCCAGCGGGGGTTTCACGGTGATCTTTCTCTCCGAGACATCCTTCGCTGCGCCTTGCCTTGCCAATTCATCGGCTAATTCATTACCAGATATATTGCAGTGGCTAGGTACCAGCAGAGTCTCACCACGTAGTGTTCCATCGGCTCTCTCAGTGAAAAATGCTACACTCATCAGGGAGTCTAAAAGAGCTCTTCAAATCCATGTCCAAAATATAGACTCCCGCACCAGTACCAATGTCCATCTTTGATCCGGCTGTAAATACTGCACAACCTTCGTACAGTCTCTCAATGCCGGACAGACATCCCTATCAGGTATCACCACGACAGGATTTACCCCAAAGTCCAATTCAGCGGCCATGTAATATATTGCCCTCGTGGAGTTCAGATTAACCTCACCATAACTGACCTCGTATACGACCCGGGAGTGACCTGCTCTTGATGGACCTAATTCCTTAAGTCTCAGCAGACTCCTTGCCGCTATACCCCACACAAACTCCTCAACAGGTAAGAGGTGAAGTATCACGTCCAGAGCCGCCTGTGGTGTACTTCTCATTGCACCTGTAATGCCAACTGAAGCACACCTCTGTGACTTCGACAAAAGGTTCCTATTACTCTTACGTGCCTGCCAGCCAAACAGAAAAACCATAAGTAAGAATTGGTCTCATCACCGAGGCGTAGATCGTACATATTGGATGTAATTAAAAACATATTTACCTACACTATATCTATTTAAACACTAAACAATTTAAATAATTTGCATTTTCATATAAAGTTGGAATAGAATCAAGATTTTATAAATCTTTATATCCGCATATGTATTATAAAAATGAAGTGAAAAAAATTAACTAGATTTTGAAAATTTATTTGTTTGTTTGTGTATCAATCACGTCTAAACGACTGAACTGATTTGCAAAAAATTTGACACACAGATAGTATCAGTACCAGAGGTGGTTATAGGCTTTGTAAGATCTCAGTTGGAAGTCACACCCACATTCTACGCCTACTTTAAACAAAATCATTTTTTTTCATTTTTACACGTTGTTAATGAAGCTATTTACTTGAAATTTGACAGATAGTGCTTGTACCGTTTAATGTTATAGGTATGTTGGATCTTGATCGGATTCCACGCTCATATTTTTCGTCCACTTTTTAAAAAATTTCAAACGGATAATCCAATTAGCTTAAATTTGGAGCAGGGGTATAGTACCCCTCTTATAAAGCAAATATTCGTTATGGCATATCTAAGGAACCTTTATCTTATCACATCGCATTGGTGAAATGAAAATAGGATGGATAGGTCCAGGAGGAGAGGTAGTTCCCATACAAAGAAAATATAAATTTTCTCATCTAAAGGACTATTACAGTGAAAGTCTTAAAAACCTTAGGAGTAATTTTCATATCAAATTTCGAATAGGGTGAACAGGTCCAGGGGGAGTAGTATCTCCCATATAAAGTAAATATTAGTTATCTCATCAAATGGGGTAGCAAAGCGCTCCGGTAAAACCTAATAAATAACAAATTTAATACTTTTACAAAAGATCGCACATATTTAAGTAAGATGTAATCTCTTCGGTGCAGAACAAATATTTTATAAACGTAAGACAATATTAAATTAAAAAAGGATATGGTGGAAAGTATACGGATTTAGAAAACCGAAATTCGAAAAAAATATTTGTGGTAGATTTATGCAAGAATGAGACCCGTAGCTTATATAGGAGCTAAAAAAATCGAATAATGCGTTTTGGCCTATAACTCGATTAATACTGGACCTACTTAGTTAATTTTTTCAACACAAAAATCCTTTAAAAATTTCCGATTAGCTTACGCAGGTGCTTCAAAATGTTTAAAAAACCAAATATGGCTTAATTTATTGCTGTTGTTGTTTTTCAGTACCCAAGAAAGCAACAACTATATTGGAAGCAGACACTAAATAAATAACTAAATAAAAACAGGTTTGCCAATAACTCGGTTGTTTATAAACCGATTTAGATGATTCAAAAAACCGAAATTCAAGAAAAATATTTGTGATCAATCTATATAAGCTTGTTTAAGACTTGGATATCGGTCAAAAATGTGTTTTGGCCGATATCTCTTTAACTAATGGACCGACTAAATGCAGAAAATTTTTCCTGTTCTGCATATGGTAGTTATCGGTGGGCTTCACTTCATTTCAACCGACGGATAGACGATCAGACGACATCGTCCTATCGACATCATATCTTATAAGGATCCAGAAAATATAAATTTTTTGCTCTCCGATGAAAATTGTAGAAATTACAAACGGAATGACAAGCTTATATATACCCTAGGGTATAAAAATTAAAATAACAGCTGGTGGCAAATCTTTTTTTTTTTAACGCTTGAGACGAGCTTGCAGGCGTAAAGCTTCAGCTGCTAAAAAGTTGTTAAAAGATAAAAAAACTACACTGAAGAAGAACAAAATGTACGTTATAATCTCAAAGAAAAAATATTTCAAGTGTCAACAAAGTGGTTAGAGTTAGACTCAAAGAATTTTGCATCTATATAAGGTCTATATAGTCTGGAGGTAAAATATTGGCAAGTTCAAAGTATGCTGCTTAATGTCCTATAATGTAGCTAATCTGGCAAAGTCAATAAATTTTAGTAAACAGAATCTTTTTACCTTGTATTTTCAAAATTATTGTTTGCAATAGGTTCCTGCAAATAAAAAATCTATAGAACTGGGCGGGCAAGTGGCGGATGTGTGTTTTGATTTAAGAAGGTACTACAGAAAATCTATTCCTTCTAAATATCGTAAGCTAATTACTAACGAATATTATTATCATTAAATGTGATAATTTTCTATTAAACTTTACTTTGATATAATTTTAAACATTACTAAAATGAATTAAATATGTACTTGATTTCTTATGCCAATCTGGCACACAACAATAATGTTATGACAAATATAGATAAATTAATATAAAATATTGTTAATATAAAAAACGGACAAAAATTATTTTATATCTATTAATAAATAAATAATAAATAATAGTAGGATTATATAATCAGAACAAAAACTGCTTTTCGAATTTTTTTCGAAGTTTTAAATAATCGATTTTTCGATTTTTTCATTTTTAAATAGCCGATTTTTCGAGTTTTGAATTTTATAATATTTTTATTACTTGTATTATAAAAACTAAAAAAATATAAAATATTTACAACGCAGTCAGATATGTTGACAATCTATACAATGAACGATACTATTTCCAAAAATTAGGTGATGTTGTTGAAATGAAAACTGCTAAGAAACCATTCCCTTCCAATAAAATAAATTTCTTCCACTTTTTTCGACTTTTTCCGAATTTTTTCGACGCCAAGAAAGTCTACTTCTTGATAATTTTAAAACCAAAAAGTCAACAAAAAGTCGATTATTCGAAAGTCGATTTAGAGAACCCAAATTTATATTATACATATATTTATTAAACAAATTTACAGATATAGTTTTAACAGAAGTACTTCAAAAGCAATGAACAAGATGCATAAAAGAAGAAACTCCTACTAATGATAACCATCTCTTAAAAAAAGAACTTCTGTAGCTCTTTTTCAGCACTAAGTACTTCCTTTCAATGACAACACAATGTTAAAATCATGACTTTTTCAGATCTGCCAAAAAGTGAACGACGAGTGAGCTCAAGGAGCTTATATTCGGATCGCCATATTTAGTATTGTATAAAAGTATCAACAATGTTGCCAGAAGGTGGAAAAAAAGGCTAAATTGAACTTTAAAAATGGTCAGAAAAGGCTAAATGTCCCAAAAAATAAGGCTAGAAAAAAGCTAATATTTTCTTTTTATGAAAAACTTATTATTTTGTTCTCATTAGTTTTTGATACTTTTTTTAATATATTGTAATAAATTTATATGCCGTTTACACCAAACAAAAACTAGTAGTTTTTGGCTTCATTTGGTTTTTGATTGAAAAATTACAAACAATTGTCTAGTTTTTTCATATAAATCAAAAACCATTTTGAACAAGTTTTTATGAAAAACTACATAAAAACTACTAAAATAATTATATATGAAACATACTGTTCAATTGATTTCACAGCAGTGAGCTGTTATATAAAACAAAAAAAATTGTTATTTTTTGAAGGATTTCATTTGTTTTATAAATTTTTTACATAAATTATGTATAAAATATTGTTAGAAAACATTTTAAAAATCAATGAAAGGCAAATACAAATTAAATAAAAATTAATCAAGACGTCAACAAAAACTACATAGGGAAGAAAACAGGTATGTAAACGAATTGGCTTTTGAAATTTAGTTCTTACAAAAACCAATTACTTTTATTTTGGTGTAAACGTGGTATTATAAATAAAACATAGAACGTATGCCAGAAAATGATCCAGTAAAAAGTCGCCTACAAAATTTCCATACAAATTTGGGTTATAACTATTTCATATGAAAAATTAAATAATGTTTTTACGTGATTTTTCGTCATTTTTGAATTCCTTTTTGATTTATCATTTCCAAATTTTTGAGTTTTTATAAGATTTTATTTTTTAATTATGTTTATAAATATTTTCTGTGGTCAATGAAGTTTATTAAAAAAAAAAAAAATACCTACAATAAACACCATAAAATTAGTCAAGTTATATTTGATTTGGAAATTGAAGCGACGAAAATTTTAGTTAAATATGAATAATCTCGATTTGTTATGCGAATTAATACACAACAATGCTTAAATGAATGATTCTGTAGAAATAAAATAGTAAAAGCAAATAAGAAATTATTTTCTCATTTGTTGAGGAATTCAAATTTTAGTCTTTTTAAGACAAACTAAAAGCTAAAATGAAAATTTTGAGGCTAAAGGCAAGATAAAAAGGCTAGATTTAGGCTTAAATTATCATAGCTAAACTGGCAACACTGCGCATCAATATGACAATTGCAATTTTATATTTTGTTGTTGGATTGAAATAAAAAGCAACGAAACACTGAACCATAATATGATATGATGAGATAATATTATGATAAGATCGGACACTAATATGATAGAATGGGATAATAATATAGTAAGATGGTATAATAATATAAAAAACTGGAATCATAACATGAGAAAGCGAATCATAAAATTGGACACAATGTGATAAAATGGAATCATAACAATTATTATTTATTATCATATCTATTTTTAGCTGTGACCATAAATTTCAATCATAATATGTTGCTCTTAGATTGTTATCACTACAACTATATTTTTTCTTTGTGCGTATTTTTTATGCTTTACTCAACTTTTGTTGGACAAATTGTATATAAACAAAGTAAAAGATCACACTTGCGTATATTTGGTGAAATGTGTATATGTTGAAAATGTGGAATTACTTCAACAATCGAACTACATGTGCGAAAATTTATTTTTATTTGATTTTTTAATAACGATTTGTGTTTGATGTTTTAAGATTTTTGTTAGAGCTGGCTCTCATGATACAACTAAACCAAGTAGAAATATTTTCAAGTCTTGTTAAGTGAAATAACTGAAATAAAAAAGAAAGTGCAAAGAAAATATAGAATAATATACTTCTAAAATGTTTTCTATGCAACAGAACATGTTTATGAATACAGTAGAATATTTTTATATATGTTTACCAATTTTATATTACACATACGTGAAAATTTCAGAAATGAAGTACAATATGACCATGTTTATTGACCCTCAGTTGAGAATGAAGGAAAACTAATTTTTTTATACTACACATTTTACAAATTTAATAGTGTCTCTAAATTATATTAATATTATGGTATTGCATATAATAAAGAATATTTTGTGCTGAAAATATTAATTTGTCTTTTGATTACCCAGTAAAAATGAGCAATTGCCCACAACTTCAAAACTAAACTAAGTGCATATTTTGAACTTTCTAGGATACTATTAATAATTACTTCTAAAAATTGTAGTTTTTTTCTACAATCTTCGATTTTCGCGATACTTCATTTACGCGATTTGTTTATTACACGATTCAATAATAGTGACCGTTTTTGAAATCAAGAATTTAAAGAGTGATATAGTTTATTTTTAATCATAATTTTATATAAAAAAAAATTAATAATTTTATATCCTTTAATTTAACGCGATTTTCGGTCCCAAACTAATATTTTCTATTTATTTAGTGTTTCAAGTTACGCGATTTGTTTTACGCGCTTTTATATTAATTAGCTTTTCCAATGATAGCAATATGTTAAAATCAATACCTTTTCGCATTTTCAGTTATTTTTGACATAAGTTTAACATTTCTAAATGCAGAAATAAATTATTAAAGAAAAAGTATATATATATATATATATATATATATATATATATATATATATATAAACTCAATTTTAAACGTTTAAATTTTACTATTGTAGATTGAAATAAATTTAGGGGTGGCGCAAAGCAAGAAATTATAATTTCGATTTTTTTTTTCATTTTGTTGAATCACAAACAATTTATTGCAACTGAAATTTGCTTGGTTGACATCTTTTTGAATTTCACAGTTTATTTCCTTTCTAAAATAGTCAAATTAAAAAAAAATTAACTACCATTAATAAAGTTAAAATAAATTTGAAGTAAAACATTTAATTTTTAATCCAAATAAGATTTCAACCAAAATTTTAGCGAGAGCTTAGAATATAGTTGCGTCTAGCTTTCTAATTCATCCTGTCAAAATTTTTCGATAATCACATGTGATCTATGCGGTATATTCAAGGTCAAAGGTCACAAAAGCATTTTTCTTTTTTTTCATATAAATCATTTATTTATTTTGATGCTATTGCAACGTTTAGGGATCATAAAATTATTTACAGGAGTATAAAACATTACGACGAATCTACTATATAAGCCAAGTTTCGTTTCTTTGTCTCAAATTCTGGTTGAGGCCTTATTTGACTGGGTTATATTTGGTTGAAAATTACGGTTTTATGGTAATGTTAATAACTAACATATTGTTGATTGTTAAATTGTCTTGATTTTTGACACTTCGGAAAGTAATAAACTGCAGAATTCAAAAGGATATAAACCGAACAAATTTCAAATGAAATGAATTATTTATGAATAAAAAATCATAATTTTCAAGATTTTTATTGTATTGAGCCACCTCAATTTTCTTTTTTTTCAATAATCAGTTGAAAACTTTGTATTCCTTAGTTTATCGACTATTCTCACTTTTCCAAATGACGGCCTAATGCAGGTATAATAACAATGCAAAAAATATTTGATTTTCTTTTTTTTTTTGGAAAAAAGAAACACTTCTTTCTTGATACAGAAATTGTCGGTGGAGATGGACTTTCTATTATTTATGTATTTGAAATATCTTCTATAGAAGTGAATTTATAGACTGCAGGTTTCAAAAAGGAATCACTTGTATTAATGCAAGTTAATTTTTGAATCTTGAATACATGTTAACGACAGCCTATATAAGTCATCGACGACTTTTTTCAAACAAATGTCCGCTTAATCGTTCACTACAAAGTAAGCGACAATGTTATGCAAATTGTCACTAGCGATTACATGAAAGACAATAGATTTAATATATCAATGAATATGTTAGCAGCATTTTTGCAACGTTTATATATATTGTCGAAACAAATTTTCGATTCACTTTCGTTCGATATCTAGGAACATTCAGTATATCTTTTTAAGGAATTGTTCTTAGGGCATGCAATTTCTCTTCGTAAAGCTGTATATTACATTTTCACTTACCAATTTCAAATTTGTGCTCTTACTTTTCGTTTGATGAACATTTTAAACACAATGAATAAAATTTTTTTCAATAATATAAATCTTCTTAATTGATTTTATATATTTCAGATCCAGGACATTGTCGCTCACACTTTCGTCAATTGGGCATGAAACCCGACAATAGTCTTCAGTAAAATATTATTTTAGACAAATTGGGGACATTGTCGCTGGGTTGAAAAGCAATAGATTTTACGACTTTTTACTAAACTTATCTGGGAATAACAATTTATAGACTATAAATTAAAAAAATTTCCTGCAGAAAACGTCGTCGACACTATCGTCTATGATCATTTTACCAAATGGGTTATTATAAAATATTAAGCATTTATGTGCCTATGTATATTCCAATTTCAAATTTAAAACTATTTTTATTTTCAGTGTTTGGGTTTTTGTTTTAAATTTTTTTGTGTTATCTTTTCTCTGGCTTGAATATGAAATTTTAGAGAAAATGAAATTGAGAGCGTGCTCTTGAATAATTTTACTGTTCTAGATGTTACACAGTAGTCCCAAAACGATTTTTTTTTTTTTTTTGGAAATAATGATGTAACTTCAGAATGAAGTTTCACATGGCCAATCATGAGGTATAATCCAATACAGGTTCTTAGTGGGTCTGGAGGACAGGGGGTGGACCTCAAAATTTGGTCTTATCGGATATGAAAATTATTTAAAAAATCGCCAAAATTTCATTTATAATTTTATTTAAAAAAAATTACATATAGATAATCCTTAGAATTCTCTGCAAAAAATACCCCCAATTTTAGTCCTAAAATTTTTCTAAAATATTCTCTAGATTTTGTAAAAAATTCTAAATAATTTTTGTGTAAGAATCATATACCTATGTGGTTTTCATTAAAAATTATATTAATCTGAAATAGAAAATTAAAAAAAATTTGATTTTTCTCGAAAAGGTGGTGACATTTGTTTACTATAAAATCCATTATTTTCCTATTTTATATTAAATAATAAACTCAGTTATTTCAAATGAAATGTAAATTTAAATATTTGTTCAAAAGGATTTTTCAGTTGAATTTACATACATAATTTTTTGGGTGTAAGAATGTTATGGTTACTTCAGTCCAACCTTTTAATACTTAATTTCACTTTATATTTCATGGTTGTGAGCTCGTTAGTGCTAAAATATCTTTACCGAAATAATCCAAAATAGCATTACTGTTATCTTTTTACCTTTTTGAAATTTAATTAATAAACAAAAACTTATTTTACAATTATAACAATAATTAAAAACAAAACATTTAGATTTATCTGAACAAAAACGAAAGTTAAACTTTTGGTCATCCCAATATATGTTACATCTAGATGTGACCAAGTGTGAATACCAATCAAATCAGGTAAATAATTAAAAAATGATGTTTTCTTTTTACGAAAGAAAAACAAGGGGAATTTTTCCCCTTTTGACAACATTTAATTGGTTCCCATTATCCGTTTAGCTTAAATTTTTGCAAACAAATTTACACAAATTAGTTTTAGATATACTGAGGGAAAAATTACGTTGTAATATCGAGAGTGGATGTGGTCCCATTGACAATTTATGACTTTTATTATTTTTTGGCATTTCCAACTTTTAATCACGTGGAATCGAATATAAAATGTTATTTAATAATTCGATATGGTTTCAATACAAATTCGTTATCAATTCGTCATTCTTTACTTGACCAAATATTGTACACTATTTGAACACATAGAGGGTTGGTACTGGAGTATCCAATTGATTAACCGTTATTCGCTTATCCGATTAATTTTGGTTGATTAACTGTGAGAATAATTTAAAATTGTCTATTTTCGAATGACGAATAAACCGAATAATTTGAGTGGAATGACCGATTGATTAACTGCATTTTCATTTTCTGCAGTTATAAATTCAGAACATTTTTTATCTTTAAGATAAATTTATGTCAACTATTTTTTTTTTTTAGATGTCTGTTATATCCCAGCAAAAATAAATAAAAGTGATTTTAATGAAAGTACTTTTTAATTACTTCTAAAGTATCAATAAGTTTACGCCTTTTAAGAAGTAATACAAACAGTTACCAAAAATATTATTAGAAAAAGATTCAAATGAATTTTTCTTCTGTAAAATGAAATAGTGTGATTCGTTTACTATAAAGAACTGTTTTAGACAGGTGAATTTATTTAAGAATTAAAACTAATTTCCTTTCTCCGATAAAAAAAAAAAGAATAGAAAAATAACCCAAAAGAAATTAAAAATTACCCAAAAATAAAATTGGATATGATAAATTTTCTGAAAAAAATTAGCCATATTCAGAATGAAAATACTTTTAGCTTTGGACTGGGTAGGATTCTAGTCTGGATTAAAACGGTTTTCTAGACATCCGGCCTTTGGCCGGACGCAGCTGTTTTCAACTCTGGGGTATTTTAATTCCCGGCTTCGCTATATCAAACTTTTTCTAAATAGGATGACTGTTTACTTTGCTTTCTCATGCATGCTATAAAAACTTAAAAACATAAATAAAATCAAAATATTGTTTATTCCTAATAGTTTTTAAGAAAACGTTAAATTAATTAACTTATAATTTAACAACGAAATGGACGCGGTGAAAAGAGAAAATTAAACCGAATGAATAGAAACACGACCGATCGCTTGATTGTATACTTTGCAAGTAATTATTTATTTTCTTTTATGTGTTATAAAAGCCTACTTTTCTAAATATATAAGGTTTTCAGCACACCCCATTACTTTTAACATTATAAGCAACAGGGTTTCCTACTATAACTTAAATCTAAACTATTGTACATATTATAAGGTAGGTATTATCAATTCAATTATTATTATTATTATTATTATTATTATTATTATTATTATTATTATTATTATTATTATTATTATTATTACTATTATTATTATTAAAATTCAAATTATTTATTATTAAAAAAAGGAAAAACAAAAAATAAAATAAAAATTCACAATTTCTAATAAAATAAAAATAAAAAATAAAAAGTGGCCAAACAAATATCAAAAATGTGTTATCAAAAATTACTAAAAATCACTTCAAAACATTGGGTAATTTTTCGTATGAAATATGACCCAAATTTGTATGGACATTTTTTGGGCGATTTTTTCTATATTTGATTTGGGTCATTTTACTGGCAGTCAGAAATAACACCCAGCAAAATGACTCAATGGAAAATCGCCCAAAAAATTCCCGTACAAATTCATATGAAAAATTGCCCAATGTTTTGAATTAATTTTTCGTAAATTTTCAAATACTTATAATTCCAAATCATTGGGTAATTTTTTTATTTACAAGATATTTTTTTAAATAATTTTTAAAAATAATTTTAATTATCGATTTAGTAACTCCACAATTGTCAAATAGAAAATAAAGCGAGTTAAATTAAAAATACTGATTTATTAACTAAAGTTAAATTAGGATAATATTTTGTAGTATTAGGTAAAAATTCAATTTTTTCATTCAAATGGACTATAGAACTCATAAGATGAACCCTTTGTGAATGAATTTGATCTACATTATGTTTCTAAATAATTATTTCAATGGATTAAATACTATAATTAGTGTTATTTACATGTTTTACAAGTATTATTAAGAGTATTCAGTAAATCAAATAATTTGACATTAATCGGTTATTAAACAATAAACTTTTAACCTCGAATTATTTGTCGAATTAACCGATTACTATGAAAACCCAAATAACCTAGTTAATACGCTATTGACACTGAATGATGTTATTTTGAAAATAGGACCCATTGTATTTTTTTTTTTTACTTTTTTTGAATATTTTTTTCGAAATATTCCTGTTTTTATAAAACTAACGAAGAAATCGTTTCGACAATTTAAAACAAAACAACAAATAAAATTGAAATTTATTTGTTTTCCATACATTTTGTCGAAACGAAAATTTCCTTCTTTTTAAAAAAAACAGGGGGTTAATTTTTTCAGTTTTTCGATAATATATTTTTTAGATGAGGTGCAAATCATGTAACTAACATTTTTACTTATAAACAAACTCGTTAAATACCCAAAGAATTATTATCATGGGTGCATGCTAGCTTTTAGTAATGCAGGTTATATCGCATCGTTGTTAGCGCCTCTCATTCTTATTTCTTATTTTAGCGCCTCTCTTTTTCGATATCGCTGATAATGATAATGATATTAATAACACAGACCAACACTAAAAAAGTATCGTGAAAAACATGTTGCAGATATTGCAGGTATAGTAATTCCAATTGCTAGAAACATTTCGGTTTGTCTTCATCACGTCACATTTTGATCCCACTGACGACCAACGAAAATATGTTTCCTTAAGGAGTTTTTAGGTTATATAATTTTCTAGGTAATAGGTAGAGCAAATTAGTCATTTATGTTTTATTGACAAGAAATTATGCTACAAAAATGTAGTATAAGTCAAGTCTCCAACTTTCCACACATAACTCTCAGAAGTCTTTAAATTTGTAAAAATAAAGATTTTCTTAATTAACCATCATAAAACCATAGAAAAATGAGGTGTAAAGGGAAAGTTATATTTGATATAAATAGCACATGATCGTAGATTTCAAAGAAATTTTTAAAATCGGATTGACAGAAAAGTTTGAAAAAAAAATAAAAGTCCAAATTAAAAAAAAACAAAGTTAACAAAAAAATTACATCGTGAATAATTTCGCTTAATTTCTACTCCTTGAACTAAGTATAGTGAAAAAAATTTAAATGAAACATTTCTATCACGGCACATTTTTAACCCATTGATGACCAAAGGAAATATGTACATCTAAGAAATCTGTTAGTTATAAAATTTTCTGTTTAATAGGAGAGAAAATTAGGGGTGCTTAAAAAGAAGGAATATTACAACATAAGTGTAGAACATGCCATGGCTCCAACTTGCCCTACATAGCCCGTAAAAGTCTTGAAAATTGTCAAAATCTCCGAAAATTTGAGAGCAATAAGCAATGAACAAGGAGAACTTTTTCACAAAAACGCTGCTACTGAGAGATTATCAAGGAATATGGAATCCTACAACGCTGACAGACTATTGCTGCCTCTTAGTACGAGAAAAAAAATAAATAAATAAAAATTGTACTTTTTTAAATACTAGTTAAAGAAAAAAATGCATACTTTTTACACTAAATTTAGTTTAAGGAGTAAGATTTAAGTCAAATTATTCACGATGTAATTTTTTTCTAATTTTTTGTTCACTTTGTTTTTTTTAAATTTTGATTTTTATCTTTTTCAAACTTTTGATGTCTACTTAATTTCTGTCAGTGCGATTTTAAAAATATTACCATTTTTGAAATCTACGGTCATATGTTAGTTATATCAAATACAAAATTTCCCCTCTGCACCTACTTTTTACACCTCATTGTTCCATAGTTTAATTCAGGATTAATTGAGAAATCCTTGATTTTTATAACTTTAAAGACTTCTAGGGGCTATGTATGGCAAGTTGGAGACTTCACTTATACTGCACTTGTGTAGCACCATTTCATGTCTACAAAACATGAGTGAACAATTTGCTCTACCTATTGCATAGAAAATTATATAATCTAAAAACTTACAGAAAAGCATATTGTCTTTGGTTGCCAATGGGTTAAAATTGTGAAGTGATGGAAAATTTTCATTTAACTTTCTGCACTATGAAATTTGATATTAGTAGATCTTCCGTGTAAGGATGAAGCCTATATAGTAAAGCGCTTCAATATTTGAAGCAAAATGTTTATGGAATACAACAATTAAAAAATATATTACACGTTAACAGAACGAACGTTTAAGTTGGAAAATAAGAAAAAGATTTTTATAATGTACTTATATCAAGTAAGTCTACCTTAATTTATATTAAAGTTGTCGAACTATTCGGTCAATCCGCAGAGAAAAAAATAATTGAAATATCCAAATGGCTTTATAGGATCATCTAATCTATAGGATTAGATGATATTTATTACAAAAAATTTCGGATTTACAAAAATATATAATCAAAACAACCAAAAATATGCTCTACTAGTTTAAAATATTCTCTTAAAATATTGAGCTTACTGGTTAAATTTATATTTGCTTGAAAAATACTTTTTTACTTATTAATTTTCATAGCGATCTAGCTTAGTTAGGGGCGCGAAATTTTTAACAGCATTTAAAAATTGTTTAGATCTGGTTCAGTAAGGTAGTTATAAGTCGTTACATATATTTAACAGTGGACATTAGCCACGCACTTTCTATGTAAACCTCATGCGTTATATAAGCAACAACCAAAAAACTTTTATTTTTTATGTACATATTTCATGAATTTTATAACATTTCTACTAATTCATCATCAAAAAACTTTTCCAACTTCACGCTTGAGACCACGTGGCTACAGTCGGGATCCGGAAATGCCTTCCAATGCCTGATCTAGGATCGTATCTTCCTCATCATCTGCGTGTTCATGCTGATCAGTGGAGCAAGAATAACGGTTTACAAAAAGAAATCTAACCAGGATGCATAAATAGTGCCTGGGGCTAATTTTCCCGTCGATACATATATTTGGTTTTTGTATATTGAAAAAAATTATTTTTTTTTTTTTTAATTAGTTTGAAGTGTCTTTCACATACATAATCTTCTAGTTGTATTCTATATTTACTGCTCTAATACATAACATAGTTAATACTTTGTATTAAATATATTTGTCATTTAGTAATTTTTGCATTGAAAATAGAAGGGGCCAAAAGTATGCGTACGGAACAGTGTTACAAATACGTAATACTTTTTTTTTTAAGTACAAATCATACATTTATTTAAACTTAACCCTTTTTTGTATATTAACCCCTGTTTGGGTTAATATTAATTGGCAATGACTTTTACTCTTGTTTTTATGCATCCTTGTAAGTAGTTTCTAAACTACAAATTGGCGCTTCGCTTTTAGTTAGTTATCTTTAAAGCTTCATCCGATTCTTTTTCACCTTGAAAGTAAATAAAATTGAGATTTTTCTCTCATCTTTCAAAATGGAAAAAACTAATATGTTTTATTTCTATTTCTTTTATATCCTTCCACATTTTTCCCTTGGTTAAAAAATTTTTCCTTGCGAGCCGGTTCCTGGCTAGAAGAATTGGAAATACACTGATGCATATTTCTATAAACGCATTCAAAAGTTTTGTTTTCCTTTGAGCTATATTCGTTTCTCTTAACCAAAAACAATGTTGTGTTGTTACAAAAACTTTTGTTGTTTTCTTTAATTTCGTAATGATAATATATTGGTGATCACTTCAGTGGAATATTCCTATTAACGCAGTCGATAAAAATTTGTCTAAAAAGTTATTGCAAAAAAATAAAAAATAAAAATAATAAAAAATTGTAACAGTTTCACTGAAGGTAAATTTCTGATGACAACATCTCTGTTTACTGAAAACCAACAAAAGGTAATCGAAAATTAACAAAAAGGCAAATTAATAAAATAAAAGAAACCATCTGAAATAAATTAAATGCTACTCAAATAAATAATAAACTTGACCTTCCTGTCACTGTCAAACATATTGCACACATTTTGCGAACAGATGGTAAAATTAAGTGAAGAAACGAAAATGTAAACCTTAACAGCATCATAAGGAAAATCTTTGCGCGCAAATACATGAAATGGATAGATGAGTGGAATAAAGTAATCTTTTATGATGAAAAGAAATTTAATTTGGACGGTCCCGATTCATATTCTTGCTATTGACATGATTTGAGGTCGAACGAAATTCGTATGTCGAAACGCAATTTCGATGGAGGCAGTGTTATGGTTTGGGCAGCCTTTACTGCTGCAGAAAAATCGAAAAATATTTTTTATTCCAACTAAAATTAACAGTGCAATATATAATGAACTGTTAGAAGATGCTATTTTCTCATTCATGGATGAAAAAATGAATAAAGATTGCATATTCTAACAAGACACAGTGGGGCAGAATCGAAATTTTTTGGAAATAAATCTGTAACTTCTGATCGGCTGGTTAGATTTACATGAAATTTGGTACAGGCATAGCAGAGGAGTGTACAATGTTAAGTTTGGAAAGGGTTCACAGCAAACCCCTCAGGGGCGCTTGCCAAATTTTTGTATCTCGTCCGATTTCAAATATTTTTATATATTGTTGTAGTTAAAGAACAAAATTATCTAATGAATAAAAAAAATTTGAAGTCGATATCTTTACCGAGTCCAAAAATAAACGATTTTGAATTTGAAAATTGCTAAAAAGACGAGTCTTTGTGTTTTTTTTAGCCAAAAAAGTATCTACACTCTTTTTTATCTAAAATAAAATTTTCTTTAGCAACATATAATAATTTTCACTTTTCTGAAAGATAACCTCACAGAGATGACTTTAAGATAAAAAACAAGCCCAATAACTCAATACCCTCCCGAATTCGACCCATTTTATATGAAAGTTTTGATTTTATACCATATTTTCTCAAATCCCAAAGCACGAAACGACAAGCGGAATATATTTTAAGAATCTCCAATATTTTGTTAAAAGTCTTAAATCAAAATCTACGGGACTTCGGAAAAATGTGGATTCTGTAGCCAAAAATGTAAAAAATCCCATTTTTGGGAATTTTCATTAGTTTTTTTGGGAATTCAGGAAAACCCTACCCCTGATTGAAATTTGGTTAACGCGCTTTTATTTATATTGATAAGGTCCACATTTCCTGCAAATTTCATTAAGATATTTTTATAAACAAATATGTTATTACAATTAAAAAATTTGTATTTTCTCCAAAAACCCCAAATTGGGCCTTTTGCTTGGTTTATTTCTGAATAGTGAAAGAAATTTTAAAAATATGTATTCCAAATTAAGCATGTCCTTTAGCATATATAATTTTCGATCTGTCAATATCATGCCTCATTTCAGAAATATGCGCGTTTAAACTTTTATATTTTCAATTTATTGTATATATGACTATATTTTTACAAACTTGCAACTTTTGCTTTTAGCTTTGAGTGAATAATTACTTAGAAAATTATGAATATTTCTATATACTTTTAATAATATCTACACACAAAATATTTTTATAAAAATAATTAATAAATATTTTTTTAATAGGGTTGCCACATTTCCTAAATTTAAGTAAATCTTTATCCTTTTCTAAGCATTCATATATTTCTATTAATGAATTTAAAATAAAAAAACAAACAAAAAATGCTTATTTTAACTTAATCAATAAGTATTTTATTAGTTTACATTTATGGTGTTTACCTAAATTTAACAAATGTATTTATCTATTGGTGATGGTTAAAAATTTATATATTTATGGTGGCAATGTACATGTATCCTTTCCGGTGATACCTGGCTGCAGCATTTATCTATTACTGATGGTTCAAAATCTATATGAGCTAGTGACAATGCACAGGTAATAAATATCCTTTCCGGTGATACCTAACAGCAACATATAATATCAATGAGTTCGGTATGGGTACTCTTCCAAATTGACTCTTTCAGATATTTTACCTAATGAAAATTCACAGAATACCTGTAAATATATATACCTTTGCGATATATCTAATAGATATATATAAATGCGCAGCTAATCCTTATCAACATCATAACGAATTTGATTACCATGGCGATTATATTGAAACATGAACAATTGTGTTGTGTTTTGTGGAGTTTATCTAAAAATAATCTTAATCGTTTAGAAGCTATAATGGAATTCATAAAAACTACATATCAGCTATTTAATGTTGTATGACGTAAAAATGAAGTCCTTGAATCAGCGTACTAACAGATTAAAAATTAAACATTCCGATTGGATGGATACTGATATAGAAATATCGGCGTGCAAAATATCAACTGGAGCACCCTGCAAGACATATGATGATTTAAGTAGCAACCTAAGTGCAATTAATATTGCTGAAATACTGCCAACTGCATCACCAAAACGTCTTAAACGGATTGCCGAAAGTGTACCTACTTCAACATCACAATCCAATTTTACAAAAGAAGAAGCAATTGCTTTAATGATTGAACTGGATTTCAGCCGAAAAAAATATCAAATTTTAAGAAAAGCTCTGCTTGAAAAGGGACACTCAATTCTACCATCATACAAGAATATTCAAGAAAAAAAAACAAACTATTTTACCATCTATTTCGGTTACCGAAAAGGAAGCATGTGTAGAGCTATCTTCTTTGCTTGAGAATACAGCTACCAGGATAGTTGCAGATTTTTCTGCAGATCACTTGGAAAAAGTAAATAACAGCGACGTTGTATTAATCTGTAAGTGGGGATGTGACAGACTATTAGCCCTTCCTGAATACAAACATGCTAGTGGAAGTAAGAAACTGGTGGATTATAGAAGCGTGTTTATAGCATCTTTGGTGCCATTAAGAATGCGATCTTATTCTTTAAAGCAATCTTCATCAAAGTGTAAAAACTCATTTGAAGATATATGTCTTAACACCACTCCAGGATCAAAACATTTTTGCAGACCTATTTGGTTCGAATACACAAGTTAGTCGAAGACAACAACAAAGGATTTAGTGGAATATATTAAAGATGAAATGAATGATATGATCTTTCAATAACCATAAACTAATACTCATTCGACATATCCTTTCAACTTAGTCTAACAATGATTGATGGAAAGGTTAGTAATGTCATTACGGAAACATCTTCTGTTTGGAAATGCTCACTATTTGATGAGACAAAATCACAATTTTCGGATATTGGTGAAGCAAGGAGTATTAATGAAGAATTTCTGTCTTTCGGAATATCTTCACTTCAAGCCAGAACACGGTTCATGGAGCATTTTCTGCACATAGCATATGATATAAAGTATAGAAGTGTTCCAGAAAATTTAACAAAACCTACCAGGACTTAAAAATACTTAGAATATCTGAGAAAAGTAGAATCTAGGATGAATGCAGAGAAGAGACAGGGTTAAACCTCGACAAACCTCTGCCGACTGGTAGTAGTACAAATGATGGAAACACAGCAAGAAGGTTTTTCGGAAATTTCGAAGCTATATCAAAAATAACTGGTATTAGTAAAGAGTTACTTGAAAGGACTAACATACTATTAATGGCAATTAATAGTAAGCACAAAATTAAATCTGCTCGATTTGGAGAATATGCAACAGAAATATCTAAACTACTATATATCCATGGAAAGAATTGACACCAACAGTACATTAAGTATTGTGCCATGGCGAAATTATAATTGAACGAAATATTCCTCCACTTGGAGAGCTGTCAGAAGAGGCTCAAGAAGCAAGAAAAAGAGATTTTTAGCACGTTCAATTATTCAGCTCCAAGAAATGCGCCAGAACGTCACAAAACGAGGATATTTTTAATAGCCAGTTGTTATCATCAGACCCTGTACTATCATCAATGAGAAAACGTTGGATTTATTATGAGCCTTTATCAACTCAAAATACTGAAAACTTGAAGGACCTTTATTATCTTTTAGATATGTATACAGATACAACAGATTGTTTTATATAAAATAAGTTGTATAAGTTTAAAATATTAGAAAAATTATCTACATAAATTTAATGTAAATAAGTAATACAAAACTGTGTTAGAAATAAAATTGAATTCATTAATAGAAATATATGAATGCTTAGAAAAGGATAAAGATTTACTTAAATTTAGGAAATGTGGCAACCCTATTAAAAAAATATTTATTAATTATTTTTATAAAAATATTTTGTGTGTAGATATTATTAAAAGTATATAGAAATATTCATAATTTTCTAAGTAATTATTCACTCAAAGCTAAAGGCAAAAGTTGCAAGTTTGTAAAAATATAGTCATATATACAATAAATTGAAAATATAAAAGTTTAAACGCGCATATTTCTGAAATGAGGCATGATATTGACTGAAATGAGGCATGATATTGACAGATCGAAAATTATATATGCTAAAGGACATGCTTAATTTGGAATACATATTTTTAAAATTTCTTTCACTATTCAGAAATAAACCAAGCAAAAGGCCCAATTTGGGGTTTTTGGAGAAAATACAAATTTTTTAATTGTAATAACATATTTGTTTATAAAGATATCTTAATGAAATTTGCAGGAAATGTGGACCTTATCAATATAAATAAAAGCGCGTTAACCAAATTTCAATCAGGGGTAGGGTTTTCCTGGATTCCCAAAAAAACTAATGAAAATTCCCAAAAATGGGATTTTTTACATTTTTGGCTACAGAATCCACATTTTTCCGAAGTCCCGTAGATTTTGATTTAAGACTTTTAACAAAATATTGGAGATTCTTAAAATATATTCCGCTTGTCGTTTCGTGCTTTGGGATTTGAGAAAATATGGTATAAAATCAAAACTTTCATATAAAATGGGTCGAATTCGGGAGGGTATGTACCATGACCAATTGAGTTATTGGGCTTGTTTTAATCTTATAGTCAGCTCTGAGAAGTTATCTTTCAGAAAAGTGCAAAATTATTACATGTTGCTGAAGAAAATTTTATTTTAGATAAAAAAAAGTGTAGATACTTTTTCGGCTAAAAACACAAAAAGTTGTCTTTTTTGCAATTTTCAAATTCAAAATCGTTTATTTTGTTTATTTTTATTTTGTTGACATTACGCACTCCTCTGCTACGCCTATACCAAATTTGATGAAAATCTAACCGGCGAATCAGAAGTTACAGATTTATTTCCAAAAAATTTCGATTCTGCCCCACTGTGCAGTGTACATAATTTATAACTTTATGTATTAATTTATAATATTTTAATCGCATATTACTGGTATAAAATATTAATAGATGCTAAAATATTGAAGTCAGTATATTTATGAAGAAATATTTTGCTCCCTGGTTCATATATTAATCATTAAATTTATTTAAAAAAAAAATTTTAAAAATAAAATTATTATTATTTTACAATTTTTTTTGTCAATTTTGTACTGGAGAAAATAGATTTGCTCAAAAATAAAAAATTGCACATTTAATTACTAAAGTAATTTATATTCTAGGGCATCATTGGAAAGGTCGCAATCAATACTATTGATATAAGAGTATGCATTCATTTAATCATTTAGTTGCAAAAGTAATATTTCGGAGTTTCCACAATTGGTAAAGTTAATTTTTATGTCAAATAGATGATTAGTTATGAAATTAAATGTTACCAGAAACATATATTTATCATAACTATAAATTCGTGTAAAATGGTAACTAAATTTCAAAAATCTCTTTAATTCGATTATTATAAATTCATCTATATGTAAGTATAATAAATTCTTCCATGTGACTTATTTGCAAAAATTGCTAATTTTATCTTTTGGGAACTAAATGCATAAAATTGACTCTCTTGCTGTTAAAGGGTTAATTACGTGTAGTCTTCTATAGTATCAGGATAGACCATTTCAATGGTACACTAAACCCGAATATATGTTGAAAAATGTTTTGGTAATGATACTGAAAGAAATGTGTATTTTTGGAAGCGTTTTGAAAATGGTCCAGCTCACGTAGATTTAAACATTCAGATGTAATATTTCGAGAATCATATAATAACATATCAAACTTCATTTCTAAAGGAGTTAATTTGCAATTTATACTTTATATATTTATACTTTTGCAGTTTTTGCGAATATCAAAATTTACAGGGCATGTACAAATTTTAAAAAACGCGATATTAAATTTTCGCGATCGTTAAAAAAGTTTCGCACCAAACGCGTTTAAGTTTTGAATTTTAGATTTTTTTAAATTTGTTCATATTGTGCATTACTTTTATTAAAAATGAGATTATATTGTCTCACTACTAGCATTGTCTTTAATAAAATCAATTTTTTTTCATAAAAATCTTTAACATTGCATATTTTCGTATATTATTTTTATAATTTTTAAACATTTTATTCGTTAAATATAATGTTAAATTAATGGTTTTGTCAACATTAATTTTAAAATGCATTTTAAATTAATTTTCCGTTATATTTGACGGTCAAAAATGTTGATTTTTATAAATCGTCCGAATTAACAAAAGCTGAAAATATTGATTTTATCATTTTATTTTAGCTTTATCATTTTATTTTAATTATGGAAATAATTAAGCACCCTTTGGTACTAAGCATATATATAGAATGTTTGTACTGTCCCAATTTTTATTACCAATATGAATTATATAACCTTTTGTAATATTATATATATATATATATATATATATATATATATATATATCATCGAAATAATTTTTAAAAACGGTATCAATAGTGACATGGTACCCTGTATTTTATTGTTTAAAAGAGTTATACCCCTTATATACATATAAACAATTATTTTTATGTTTCAAAAATAGAAAAAAAGTTGTTTAAATTAAAGATATTTATTTCTTATACGAGGGCGGATCAATAAGTCCGTGACTTTTCGAACTTCCCTCGTAGTTATATGAAATGTAACACTATTCCCATCAAGTACCACCTGTTAATAGACTACTGTCAAATTTTGAGCAAGCGTCGTAATTTACTGTTCAAAACATACAACCTCGTGTGTGGTTTACTGACTTTCGTTGTGGTCGCACAAGTACAAATGACGCTGAACGTTCTGGACGGCCAATTGAGGTCAGTACACCCGAAAATGTCGAAAAAATCCACGATATGGTGTTGGCCGACCGAAGAGTAAAAGTGCGTGAGATTGTTAATGCCATAGGCATTTCATATGGCAGTGTGGTTTCGATTTGAAATGATCAGCTGGGTTTAAGAAAGTTGTCTGCAAGATGGGTGCCGCGTTTGCTTTCAATTGACCATAATGCACGGGTGCACACGTGTGCAGCCTCAATGGCAAAACTCTATGAATTGGGTTACGAATTGGTACCTCATCCGCCATATTCTCCGGATTTAGCCCCTAGTGACTACTTCCTATTTCCAAACCTAAAGAAATGGCTCGGTGGAAATTATTGACCAAACAAATGTCTATTTTAAGGACCTCGAAAAATCCTATTTTTTACGCAAAGTAAATGACGACACTGGCTCAAAATTTGACAGTAGTCTATACAGGTGGTACTTAATGGGAATAGTATTGCATTTCATATAACTACGAGGAAAGTTCGAAAAGTTTCGGATTTATTGATCCGCCCTCGTACCTATGCATAAATAAAAACTAAATTAACTAAAAATCATACATATTAATACATTCGAAAACTTAAATTAACTTAAATGCATACATACATACATACATACATATTTTGTGACTTACCCGTTTTAGTAAAGCATTTGTAGTTGAACGACTTCGATTCTAGTTGTTCTTTATCAATATTGTCGCTGACCACTGCAATAGATGACATTCGCAAAAGAACGGTTACAGTCATGAAAACCGCAAACGATGTTTTTGGATTGAACGATGTCAATCGGAAGTTAAAATGCGGATGTTTTCGCGGCATTTTGAAATGTTTTATTTTTAAACAATTTTATATTATGTAACGATAATGATGTTTTTTACTATATTATTCTTTTTTGGTGTTTGTGTACATTTACTCTATAATATATATAAAATATAAATATAAATAATACAAATAAATAAGTAAATAAATAAATAAATAAATAAATATATATATATATACATATACATATATATATATATATATATATATATATATATATATATATATATATATATATATATATATACTTTTTAATATTTTACAGGAGAAGCAAAAACCATTATGAAAATATGAAAATATGAAAGGCACAGTGTTACCAAAACAATTTTTTTGGAAATAAGTTTTTAACTCGTGAACCGTAGAAGGAGCACATGACTTGAATGCATGAACATTTTACATATAGATAGTTCCTATAAGCCCTACATGTATAGGTTATCTCTTTTAGTTTAAGAGATAGTTAGGTAGAAGCAAATTTTTCAATCTTTTTTGGGCTAGTTTTTTAAAAGTTTTTTAACTTGGAGGACATAATTTGGGCCGTAATGTGTTTTGAAAATGTCCACTAGATGTTTTAAAAAATTTTAAATAATATTGCTGCAAGAATCATATAAATATATCTATCCATAAAAAGCTATATTAATCTAAATTTGAAACTTTAAAATAATTTCAACTTTCATAAGCATCTAAAATATTTTTTTTCGGACTATAGAATTTTTGTAATGGTTTCAAAAGAAATCTTAACGTAAATGCGTGTAAAGAAAAAACGAAGGCATTTTGAGTAACTGTTGCCCTCTAAGCCCTATCCAAACTTTGTCAATCTAGAAAAAGTTTTTTATTTTTTTTGGTAAAATTCTTAAACTTCAAAGTCGAGATTAACAAAAAATTGTATTGGCTATATACACCCATATATTAGTTAAACACAAAAAAATAGTTTCTGAGCCATGCCTTTCATAAAGGCTGGCAGGTGATCATTTTAATGAAAAAATTCAAGTTTTTTAATTCCCTGATTTCAAAAAAGCTTTATCTATATTGTGCCAATACTTCATTGGAATACCTCCGTTCGTTTAAATTTTATTTAGATCCAAATATTAACATTATTTCTCAAAAATATACTCAATATCTAAATTTTACTTTTTTTTTGGTTATAGTCTGAAGAAATTTTGCCGTATTTTATACATTTTCACTAATTGTCATTCTCAATGTTCTAACGTTTCCTGTAATATCAAATACTTTAATAAAATGTTTACACTTTTGTTTAACACTAATAAAAACTTTGACTTTTTAGGTAATTTTGAGCACTTTTCCCATTTATTTTATGAAAAATGTATCTTTGTTACTTTAAACTCGTAAAATTGTGGAGAATACAACTAATAGAAATAAATTAAATGCGGTGATGTTTCTGCATACTATAACACGAAAAGTTTAAAATTTAGAATTTAAATGTATTTTTACTGAAAATTGACAAAGTTTGAATAGGGCTTGGGAGGAAACCGTTACCTACAGCGCCTACGATTTTGCTTCTAACGCATTTACGTTCAGATTTCTTTTGAAGTCATAATAAAAAATTATTTTAAAGGTGGTAATATTCTTTCACTTTGAAAGAATATTGCCACCTTTTTGGAAAATAACCACAAAAATATTAAATTTTTTTTAAATTTTCAACTTCAGATTAATATAACTTTTTATGGTCTATATATATTTATAAGTTTCTTGCAGGAATATTGTTTACAGTTTTATAGGAAATCTAGTGGATTTAGAATTTTAGGGCCCAAATTAAAGCTGCCAAATTTAAAAAAAACTAAGCCAAAAATGTGGGTAAAATTTGATTTGACCTAAATATTTCGTAAACTAGAAGGGATAACCTACACGTGTAAGGATTGATTTTGTAGAAATTTATAAAGATTACGAATATGTAAATTTTTTTACATTCAAGTCATAAATAAATTTTCGGCGAATTAAAAAAAAATTACATACCCGAGGTGACCAACTTTGGAGGTTTACCCTCTACACCCGTGATCCGCTAACACCTCAGCTCTGATTGTGTGAAATTTTATTTAGACCACTGTGAGGCCATAACCATAATTTTTAATTTTTCATCTTAATATTAAGCAATTAAGTGAAATTTTTCAATCGTTCACTTAAAAATGGATCTAATTTTACGGCTGTTTCGTTTATGAAGTTGATGTTAATTTGAATATGATCTTTTTTGTGTAAATGTACTTTGGATCTATACATCATAATCCAATAAAAAGCTAACATTAAATTTTTTAGTGGTTACGATATATAACTTTTATATGTATAACTTTTTGTATTTTTTTTTTTTGCGAATATCAAATTTTACATAACATAGCCTTGTAAACCATGAATAAATAAGCGATATTACGTTTTCGTTATCGTTAAGAAAAGTTTCCATACTAAATGTGTTGAAGTTTTTAATTTACTAGTTTTTGATATTTTGAAGTATTGTTTGGTAAATACATTTCAAACAGAAAAAGTCCAGAAAGAATTTCGAAATTGCTTTCGGAGCGAAAGGTTTTTGTACCAAAACTTTAAATTTAAAAATTACTTTCAATATCACTACAATAATTTCCATAACTAAGTTTGTATCCTGCATTTTTTTTGTCAAAAAAAAGTTATATGTACAGTATATTGTTATTTATTGCCAACTTTTGGTTCATTTACTTCACTTTAATTGCCTAAAAAGATTTAAAATCTAGTTTTAGAATTTCCTAAACCTGAAAATAAATTTTATTTTCTGAAATTTAGGATTAAAACGATTTTAGTTCATAAATTGTAAATTTTTAGAATTAGAGTTCGGATTTCTTTAAGAAATTTTAAAATATTAAATTTCACTTTTTTATTTTATACTCCAAACAAGGACTATTGAAAAATATTATGTATATAAAACATTTATATAGCAATATCGTTGTTTTCAGAATGAGACCAAATATCCTTGCACACTTTTGTGAAGGTACAAAAAGAGATTTTGATCCCAAATGTTTGTGATTTAAAGAACACTTCAATGGGCAGTATCAAAAACAGAACTGTAATCGTTATTGATTATTTTCATTAAAAGATCCGAACTTATTAACCTAAATTTACTCGGATGTCTACATTTGTATATATTTTACCAAAAAATTTGATTAAATTGTAAAACGGTCTGAGGTTTTCATTAGTTGTGACACTTGATAAGAAAAATATTGACACAAAGTTTTAAGACTTTTCCTGTACCGGTTTTTTTAATGTGCGATTAATTATATTTGCTTTGTGGAATTTGGAATTTGGAACCTTCTTAAAATCGCTTTTAACTTGGATTCCTTTACAAAAATAAAAATATTTACTAATATTACTAATCTAAATAGCCAGAGCATGCCCAACTCGTTTGATGTCCATAGAGACTACAATAAAAAGAATGGTTACAACTTAAGAAGCATTACTGCGTTGCATATACACATGAAAAATATCACACAGCAGACATTTTGTACAAGCTTTATCAGAATGAAAAATTATTTTCATTATCATATTTCACAAAAATGTATTTTAGAAGAATTACAAATAAAAAAAAAAAATAATAATAATTAAAGTGAACCTTTAAAAAGTTTAAAGTATTTATTATTATTATTATTATTATTATTATTATTATTATTATTATTATTATTATTATTATTATTATTAATGTCGGAAAACTAGATGATTTTCTACCTCTTCAGCTTTGGATATTATTTTGAAAATCTAATTAAAGAAATAATCTGAAACTAATTTCTGAAAATGAAGAACTTGCAATATGTTCTACATGTATAAATTTTATAAAAGAATTAGTTACAGAATTAGAAAATCGATTAACAAAAAATATATAAGTTTTAAAGAAAATAAGTATGTTTTCTATTCAACCTACTATTATTTCACTTTTAATAGAAATCAAAATAAATGATAAAGATATTGAATTATTAATTATTAATATTTTTAAATACAATGGGAAGACTAACGTAATTGAGACAGCAACATTAGTACAACATTATTTTGGACACAAGTTTATAATAATTGTCTAAATTTTTAATATATTTCTTACTTTTACCCATAGATTAACATAGATATGAAGCTCCATTGTCAAAAAGCTATGTCGGTTGTCAAAAAGAAGAAAACTAAGTCACACATATTTAGACTTAGTTCTCTTTTAAAACAAAAACAATTGTGGTACGTTTGAATTGTTGCAAATTTTGTTTCAGTATATAGATACAAAATTCAAGTATGAAAGTTAAAAAAAAAATTTCTTTGATTTTAAAAAATCTAATTTCATCTTCATTTTTTAAATGCGAAGGTAATATAATTTAAAATAAAAAAAATAGGTGTTAAATAATTTTTTATCTTTCAGACGATTACTGGTATTGAACTTAAATTTTATACCTGTTGGTGATAGATGGTGAAGAACAAAATTTGCCTTATTCTTAAAGGCCGATTTAATATTTTTTGAGCATTACATTTATTCAGTATTTATGGATCTGTTTAAATAAAATTATACATCCTATTAAACAAAATATAAAATATCGCAAATATTTAACAAAAATCAAATATAACTTGTAAAATGCTTAAAATGAAAATTGTCATATGAGAACAATACTAAATATTTTTTTTATATAATTTTAGTTAGCTATAAAAAGTTTAAAAAATTTAAATTTCGAAAAAACGTCTTTCCAAAACAAAATTTATTGTAAATCTTGTAAAATAAAATGAAAAATATATTATACATTTCCATTGAATTCAAAACAACGAGTTTTGAGTAACACGCTCTAAGGTGTTTCCATTGAGCCAACTCGTTTTAAATTGTCAAATTCTGACTTTTTCTTTTTAAAATATAAAAATTATTTATATATTAATAAAAATTATTAAAAATTTTAAAAATCAAATGTCATTTTTTGCTTTATCCAAGACACATCGCAGAGTTGCTAAAACAGGACTAGTTCGAAAAATAATATTTTCGACGTAATATGAAACAAACCCAGTAAAACGAGTTGTTTTGTTTTATGAAAAATGTATGGGGAAGCATGTTGAAAACAATTAGCTTTGCTCAAAACTAGATGCTTTTCCCAAAACTTGTCAGTGAAAACGTAATATTAACTTCATTTATCAAAACGATAGTATAAAATATATGGTTATTTTAATAAAAATATTAAAATATATATTTATATTTTCATATATTTCTTTCCTTTTGTAAAATATTTATTTTGTATTAATAAAAGATATACACTAGGGTTCTAAATTTTTGCAATTCTTACAAATATCAAAAAGTACCATAACAAGGTATTGTAGAGTATAGATCGTTAAAAAAGTTCACGCACCAAACATGATGAAAATTTTTTATAATTAATATTGTTTTGGTATCAAAAAGTTTACATTTTCCGTCAAATTGCATAAGTTTTCAACATTTTTCAGTGTCTTCTTTGATATCAAATAATTTTATAAAAATTTTCTGGACAATTTCTGTGAAATCGATATGTTAATATAATATATACAAAATAATTTATTAATTTTTTTAATTTTATTTTTTCTTAAATTGTTAAATTTCTTAAATGCAAAACCAATTTGGCAAAAAGTAGGTACAAAAATATGTTAAATGTTTTTCTAGTAGATTTTTGTATTTTATTCGATAAATCCTGAGTAATTTTCTTCTGAATACTTGGTCATATCACAACATTTTTCATATTTAGGTGAAAGACGAATATAAAATAAAGTAATTTTGATCTATATCAGTAGTATGTTTATGCCTTTTCTGAAACAGTTTGAATTCAAACCTAAAAAGTGTATGTCTTTCGTAAACATCATATCAAAAAGGTCTTTTTCCTTATGAAACGAATATATGGAAAGTGGTTTGGAAGTATGTCAAAGAAGATTGTTGTAACAAAAAAAAAAAAAAAAAAAAAAAAATGTGTGAGGGTTGTTGCATAAATAAATTGTTTGTTTCATAATTGTTGTCAAGATTATGTATTGTTTATAAGATCCTGTGGTTTTGTGATTTCTTTGTTTTATTTGAAATGTTTTCGGATGGTTTTGTTTGTTTTGGAAGAATTTAGGTTGATCTTTGATTGTGTAGGGTAATTTTAATTTTTTTTTTTTAATAAGTTGTTAACAGTTTTTGTGTCGTGTAATTGTTAGATAAAATAGATATGCTAATGATAATTTCAATTGGATGTCAAATTTGTTATTAGTGCATTATGAGCGATATGTGAATAAGTGTGTAAGTTAGTGATGGTTTTGTTATGCGATGCATAACTGTAGTAGCTCATAAATGAACAGAGGTTGCTTGTTGTAAAAAAAATTTATGAGGGCTGTTGTACCCATAAAATTTTATTGTTGTTTAGTTTGTTTTTATGATTTTTGTGAGGATCGTATATTTTAGCTGAGATACCTCTGGTTTTTGTGATTTCTTTGTTGGTAAGTGGATTTGGTTATTTTGGGCGAATTTTAGGTTGATATTTAATTGTATTAATAAGTTGTTGGCAATTTCTCTTACATGTAATTGGTAGAAAATGTTGTTATATTAAACAGTCATAAGTAAAAAATATATGAAACAGTTAGTTGATCTCTGGCGATATGCTTTTTTGGTTGCACCTCATAAACCCTAACGACATGACATTTATGATTTTTCTTTTGGTTTAATTTTAAGAACTTTTTTAGCTTCTTACTTTTTGCATTTTTTTTTTTTTCTAAAAAATGAACTAGAGAAAATTTTATTTCAAAGCAGTATATTTCAGTAACTCCAATCGTAGAATCATTTCAAAATATATATGAAAAATTAAAATTTTTTGACATTTTTAAAATAAAATGTAAAAATATATCGATGCTATTTGTGATATATTTATTATTGTGTATGTATATTGTGATAATCAGCTAACAAAAAAGAAGAAAAAAAAAACACTTCATTAATCATCACAAAAACAAAATGTCACTAAAAATGCATTAGAGCACATGCATCAACATCAGGGAAATAGTTCTCTTGAAAATTCAGTAAAGATGATAAAAAGCGCATTCAAAACAAGTGTAATGACTCTTGCTTTTGAAAATAAAAAGGGAAAATGCCTACTACCAGAGGATTTTCTAAAGGAAGCTTGTAGAGCATTTAAAGGGGAAGTTAATTATTTCTTGAAAAGAAATGAAGCGTTAAAATTTAATTTAGAGCTTCACGGGCTTTACACAAAGCCTAATATGGGTGACTTAGAGAATACCCCCATTGAAGTTAAGAATTTCCAAACTTAAATGATGGAAATATTCAACATTCTTGATTGAAATATTCAAAATTCATAATTGAAAAATTTCAGGAGAGAGACAGTGGTTGGACATTAAACCAATTATTAAAAATTGAACTTAATTTAAATAAGTATTAACCACTAAAGGACTCATCTTACATGCCATAACCCAAAAAGTTACTGTTGGGTGAAGCTTCCCAAGCCCGTTATTTCCAAAAGATTGTGAACACCAAGTATAAACGGATTAGGTTTACAATATGCATTTATTTTATTGGTTTATATAATGTGTGTTTTAATTCCTAAAAAGTTGACATATTTAATTAAATTTGCATATATAAAGGATTATTTAATATTATAAAACACACAAAATACATACTTTTTTGGCTTGGAAACTGAGCTAACTTCTTAACTGAACAAAGATAGGTTAACAATTAAACATATAAATTTGACAAGAAAATGGCTAACTTGTAAATTATATTAAACCGCGTGGAAGCTGTAAATTTGTCTTAAATATTTTTAGGATGTATAAACATATGACATAAAGTAAAAGAAATACCAAAGACGGATAATGATGACAAAAAAATAATAATGATTCACAATAATGATTAGGCAGTGGCGGTAACTGTTACTATTAAAAAAAGCTCGCATGAACATTAAAAACAATGATGAATATTGTTTTCAATGGGCCATAATTTCGGCATTTGCTAATTTGAAGCCGTACATCTCAATATATAAATTAATATTTCATCTAGAAATATATATATTTTTTTTTTTAATTTATATTTATTTATAGATTTATAAAATCCCAGCACATACAAAAACTACTTTTTTATGCAATGATTGTCTCCAGCATTTCCATAAATAAAGTACGTTGGAAAAACATAAAAAAACTACAGAGGAATGTCTTCCTATTACCCAAGATCAGATAAGTCAATATTGGAATTTAAAAATTATTATAAGCAATTAGACATACCATTTGTTGTGTATGCAGATTCGGAATGCATTTTTGAAAATAATCAAACTTGCATTCCGATGGAGATATTTCGACAACAACATTAGTTGATAAGCATATACCATATGCATTTTCTTATTGTATAAAATGTAATTTTGGTAATAGTTTAAATAAAATAGGTATTTTCAAGGGCCACCATAATTATTAGTTGAAAATTTAGTTGAGAATGTAATTTATTTAAACAATAATTATTTTAGTAAAATTAAATCAATGTCACTCTTAACCGAAGATGAGAACTTAGATTTTTGTTCAAATAATATTTGTCACATTTGTCCTAAAACTATTTTAAATGAAGCAAAAGTTAGAGACCACTGCCATTTTTCGTCATATGATTGCGATTTATTTGTGAAAGAGTTAAATAATATAAATGATGATCCCATTAATATAATTGGGGTTAACAAGGAAATATATTTCTCTTTAAAGGACCATAAATGTCGAAAAGGGTAGAAATATTGGTTCATATATTCTTATAGATTTATGCCTTCCAGTTTAGATAGTCTGGTCAAAAATTTAAAAACAGACAAATTCAAAATCGTAAAAAGCTTTTGTATTGAGGATCAGGCTAAATTTAATTTACTTATTAGAAAAGGTTTTTTTCCATACAATTCTTTAAATTCTATCGAAAACCTAAAAGAGATAAGTATACCAGACATTGAAAATATTTATAATAAATTAAGTGATTGCTCTCATGAAAGTTATAGAAGTATGGAAAAAAAATTGAATGTAAAACATTAGAAGATTAGCTCATTCTATACTTAAAAAGTGATGTTTTACTACTAACAGATGTCTTTGAGAATTTTTGAAAAGTATGTAAATCAATTTATAATTTAGACCGCTGTCATTACTGCACTACACCAGGTTTATCATGAGATACCATGGTGAAAATTACAAATGTGAAATTAGATTTATTAACAGACGGTGAAATGTTTTCATTTCTTCAAAAAGGAATAAGAGGAGGCATAAGTATAAGTATATATAAGTATATCTAATAAGTACATGTCCGATTTCAATAGTAATATGCCTTCATAATATCTTATGTATCTAGACGCTAATAACTTATATGGCTGGGCAATGTCAGAAGCTCTACTAGAAGGTAATTTTGAATGGGTTGAGAACATTGACACTTTCCCCTTTCCAGACGAGTCGGATGTAGGATATATATTAGAAGTTGATTTGATATATTCCCTAGAAATCATAATAGTTTACCATTTTGTTGTGGAAATAAATCACATCTTAACTCTCAAGATAAAAAAATTACCGACTGATTTAAATAATAAATATGAATATGTCATATACTATAGGAATTTAAAACCATGCTTACACAGGTCTTAAAACTGGAAAAAATTCATAGAATTTTAAAATTTAAACAATCGCATAGAAAAAATACAAAAAATGAATTTGAAAAAAAAACTTCTTTAAGTTATTAAATAATGCATTATATGGCAAAACAATGGAACACACTGATAAACGTAAAACCACTAAAATTGTTTATAAATGGGAAAATATTGGTTAAAGAAATATTGGTGCTCGCTTTCTTATTGCTAAATGCGAATTCCATTCACATTGTATTTTTGAAAAAAATATAATAACAATATAATTAGACAAAAGCTATTAATTTTATAACAAACCAATTTGTATAGGATTTACAATTCTAGAGCATTCAAAATAAGACACATCTTAATTATATGGATACCGATTCTTTCATATACACGATAGAAACGGACGATTTTTATAAAGAGATATATATATATATACATATATATATATATATATATATATATATATATAGACACCTGTAAGTACCCTACCCTATTTTAAAAATGATGATAGTGGTGATGAATATTTAATGAAAATGCAGTGTTAATTTTTTTAATTTTATTCTTGTTTTTATGTTTTAAACATTTTTTATTTAAATATAAGTACATTTATACATTATTATATAAAGTATAACTTTTATATTAATGTTCTGTTAAATTCAAAAGATCTGTGTTATTAGCGAAAATATATTAAATGTAAAACAAAAAATAATAAAAATAAAACAATTAAATTTATTAATAAAAATATAATAAAAAGTAATAGTTAAATTAGCTTTCTTAATCTAAACTAAGGCTTCTGTTTTAAGTAAAAGAGCAGTTTTTAATACACAAACTGTGTAGTTGTGATAGGTACATTATATGGTGTCTGGATATTTCATTTCCAATTTTCTAAAATTATATATCTTCAATATTAAACACTTTTTTCTCCAACATTTTTTCTGCAATTTCTTCTTTTTAGCACCTTTAACATATACATCAGAATATATTGCATTCGATTTTAAAAATTTACGAACACTCTTAAATGATATGAATCCATTAACCAATTAGTTTACTTTTGTTTCTGTGGTGAGAGGGACTTAAAAGGGAATGACGGTTATACTCGTATGATGAAATTAATGTACTCCGTAGAATTGAAAACTATTACAATTTCTTTTCCAATAAAATTGTTAGAATTGAATTTGAAACCTTGCAAGTCAATGGAAATTGTGTCTGTCATTATTTATATTTTATATGAATTTTTGAATTTTTCCTCGTAGTATCATATATTTAATTCTGTCATGAATAAGAATATAATATGCTGATGTGTTTGCTGGAATATTTGTGGCAGTTTCAAATTCAATTTTTATTCCAATTGGTCAAAACTTTCGTTTATATGACTAACATCAGCTACTATTATGGGAGCTTTATTTTTAAACTCTTGTGTAGTGAGTAGAGATTGAGAATCTTTCATATAACAGTTTTGCTGAAATCTTACATATAAATCGTATAGAATAGCATAGCGTTCATTTTTGAGTTTAATATTAAGGTCATTAAATGGATAAGACTCTGAGTTTAAATGCATTTTTAAATTAGTTAGATCACAATGAACAAATTTCTTTCCATATTGAAAAGCAATCAAAACGAAACGTGGGCGCTCTCGATTTGTAGCTAATTTAACATTCCATACACGATTACTTCCTATATTTAGTTGTGGATTAATATGACAATCCCAACTTCGAAATACTATTGGTATAGAAGTACCACTGTTTATAATTTTTATCATATTCAATTTAATAAAATCAGATAGTTGCATATGCCGAATTCTCCAAGATATATTGGAAATTGTAATTTTTGCCTTTTCAGTAGGAACAGTTGAATAAACAAGATTTTCATCATTCTTGTTGGGCAACAGTATCAGCTCATGTTTTCCATTTAATATGATTTTGTTATAGTCTTCAGCAAATCCCAAAAATATTTTATGTGGTACATAAAAGTTAAAACAACCATTCACGAGATCTATGTTATCAAATTTACATCACACTACTTTCCGTTGGTGATAAAGAAATCAAATTTTTTATAGTAGTTGTGGTGCCTCAGTATCTTTTATGATCAATTTCAATGCAATTCGAATTTCGTCAAATGAGTATGCAACAAAATTATTTTTTAATTTAAAATCGGATGTAGAAGGATCTAATTTTGTGTTATTGGTATCTTTCACGAATTTTTCAACATAAATAAAACTTTCAGCAGGTAATACATACAAATCCTGGTTTTTTATTGAAATTCGAATTTCACTTTTGTTGTTATAAAATTGTAGATATGGAGTGTATGTGTGGTAATCTTTTTTAATTATACTCTCATCTGATACAGGTTTTTTAAGAACATCTATTATTTAACTCATGGTCTCTTCAATTTAAAATTCAATGATTTTAGAAATTCTTTATTTGCTGGTGTTAATTTTAAAGGTTGAAATGATACACTATTTTTTACTTTAGTTTTCTCAGATGTGTTGGAATTATTTGATATTTTATTTTTAGATATATTATTATTATAAATTATCATTATTTGGATGGTTTCAAATGTATTCGTAATTTCCTCATCAACTTCTCTTAGAGGGAGGGAACTTATATCTCAACAGCTGAATGGCAAATAAATGACATTATTACTTTAAGTGATATACCATCCATATACTTTATCCATATACTTTAAAAATATTTACTGGAAGGTTTGAGTAGTGATATCTATTAGGAGATAGAGTAATTTTATTAAATCTTAATCATTTTTTAATTCTATTCTCTATATTAAAGTGCATATGATCTTTTGAGCTTTATATTTTTACTTGCATTGTATTATTATTAGCTTCTATAATAATTTTATTTTTGGAACTATATTTTATATAATCAACTATATCATTTACTTCAATTTCAGTTATATTATCTCTAATGTAAAATATATTATTACTCGTACATAAATCTACATTGGGTGTGCTATTGTATGTATGAAAATCTGTTAGAGCACATTCGTATTTTCCATTTAGTTCGATAGGGGGAAAAATAATTTGCTGTCTACTCAGATGAGTTCGAGCTTAAAGTTAGTGTTATTTACATTTTAACTATTGGGTTATAAATAAAATAATTTTGGCTTGTGCTGTGTTTTATTTATTTTTCTTTTTTTAGTATATATATATATATATATATATATATATATATATATATATAATATATATATATAATATTTCACTTTTGCTAATTCAAGAATTATGTTGATGGGAAAATCCCAGACATTTTACCAATGTCTTCTCCTTTGGTTTTTAATCTTTTTTCAACTTCATCATAGAATCCGCCTTTAATTGGATTGCCAAGATAGTCCTCCAATGTGTATGTTGTAGGATATGCACTTTTTACAGTTATGATTTTAAAAATATCTGTTTTCCAATTAGGAGTATATCCTTTCTCAAAAATGTATTTATATTTACTTATACGTACATAATATCCAACATTAAATTTATATAATTTATATATTTCGAAATGACTATTCAATTTTAACAATTTTTTCTCGCTTGAGGAGTTAACATTAATTGAACACATTTTTATTGTGCGATGAACTTTTCTATTATATGAACCAATAAGATCTTTGTAAATATTCAGCCAGCAATATGAATCATTCAAGCTAAATTCTTTCCACATCATCCCTTTTATAGTTCTATTGAAACGTTCTATTATAGATACCTTCATTTTACTATATGTTGAATAATGGTTATAACTATATTTCTGCATAAGGTGATCAAAATATTTGTTAAAAAATTCTTTACCATTGTCAGTTTGTAAGTTTTTGGGAACTATACCCAATTTTAAAATACTATCCATTGCTTTTGCAATTTCAAGTGCAGTTTTATTTTTAGGTACTACAGCCCAAGCAAACTTAGAAAATGTGTCAATGATAGTTAATAAATATCTGTAATTTTTATTTGATTTTTGAATAATTTCCCATCTCAACCAAATCTGCTTACCAAAGATCATCGATCGCTTTTATTATAACTCTCGTAGAGTGAGAGTCTGGCTTGTTTGTGTAGTTCATTTACTAAGTCTCTTTTTGCAGTCCTTCTTCTATTGTTATTACATTTAAATTTTCAAATTTGTAAATTTTTTCACGTATAACTCTAATTTCTTCTTGAAATACTATTTTCATATTTAACAATATTTCTTTAATATTCTCTTCTAAAATATATGTTTTATTTCTTTGATTTCTCAATGTAAGATTGCTAAAACATTTTATTGACAACATTATTCCAAAGCATTTAAAACATTTCTGGTTCTTTTGTTCTGTACGTCAATGTGGTCATCTCTATCCATAAAGAAACATAACAATTTAGGTACATTTTTTATTGAAATTATAATCTATCGTTAAGATAGTGACCAAATTTATCAACACATCATTTTGATTGATATCATTTTATAATATTAACTTCATATAATTATTCAATGAAATAGTATAAAGGTACGGTCACACTAGGGAAACATTTGACTGAAACTCACAAATATTTCTTTGCCGTAATGTGGCCATAAAATATTTTTGTGTGGCAAACAACAAATCAGCTGGTTTTAGGCAAACAAAATTGTTTGTTAGCAAACAAAAAAGTTCTTAATGTGAACATAGTGTGACCACTTAATGGAAAATATTTTCCCATTTTTTGGGCAAATAATTATTTGATCTTACAAAGTTTTTGTAAGTGAAATTTGTTTTCGTGTTTGTCTATTTGACTATATTTAAAGTTTGTTTGAACAAACATTTGCCTAATATTGCGGATTTTTTTTTTTTTTTTTTGAGATTTTTCCTTAAACAGTTTTACAATAATATTTCTATATTTATATGCTCTGGTTCCCTTTTCTTGATCATTAGATTTATAATCTCTTTTCTACGCATTTGTGTTAATGAAAATGTTTTTATAAATTTGTAACTCTGATTTATCATAGTTCTTTGGTAGTTTATGAAACATTAGTGAAAATAGACCTGGCGTTACGGCCCATATTTAATTTCCAATAAGAATCTTATCTTCATAGAATTTAATGTTACTATTTCCAAACTTCCATTTATTATTAGAATCTTTATGTAGACTAATTTATTTTTAATTTCCAAAAGTGATAAGTTGGGATAACTTTCATCACTAATAAAATTCTCTAGAGTATCAGACTGAGGGTAAAAATCATCATCGTGAAATGATTTGGTTTTGTTAAACAATGTTTCTTCTACAAACTTATTAGGAGTACTGGCTTCTAAATTCTTCGGTGGGTTGTTCGTAAAACTATTAACTTCGTTTTCTAATTTAGGTTCATATTTTCCAATTTGTTTGCTATTTTTTGTGCTATTAATAAAATGTTGCAAAGGTTCTGTTATAGGTTTAAATGTCTCCTTAAGTTGTTCACATGTATCCGATTCACCAATTTTTATACCACGTATTTCTTTCTTTACAGCATTTCTTGCCTTCCCCAAATTTTTTAAAATTGTCTCACTCTTTTCAATTAGATCTGATTTTCTACAAACAAAATCTATTATCAGGTCGGATATTACCTATCCGGTCTAGTATCAGCTATCAGAACGGTTATTAGTTATCAGGTCTGGTATCATGTATCAAATCGGTTATTAATTATCAGGTCTGATATCAGCTATCATGTTTAATACCAATTATCAGGTCATATATCAGCTATCAGACCTAATATCAGCATGGTTATCAGGTTTTTTTAATGGATAAAGTGTATACTGATCTAATACGTTTAATATCTGATAGTATATTGATAATTAAATATAATATGATAACAATTTATATTGTTATGAAATAATCAAATAGTTTTTTGTACCGTCTTTTATTTAAATGATCATCTTTACTTATAATCAGAAATCCATACTTGTCTTTCCAACATTCTCGACAAATTTCATGAAACTTTTCATAACTCATATTGCTGCCAACATGATCTCTATATATGTCTCAAATTCATTTCATATTGCTTAAATACAATAATCATATTGGCATTATCTCTTACTAAATGTTTTGCGACTCTTTTATTTGACATAAATAAAAAGAATCAACAGTTCTATGCCTACATCATCGAAAATCATAATTGAATTGTTTTTGGTTTCTTTAACAATACATAACAGATTCATTATCTGAAAAGTGTAATCCAATTATAACGCTAGTCTTTCCACAATTTGATGGACCTACAATAAGCGCTCGAATAGAATTCGGCAATAAAGAACTGTGCCTCGTTTTCATATTTATATTCGTTGGAGAATCAATATTGCGAATTTAAATATTCTTATGTTATTTCATTAAACGCATTTTTATAACTGAAAATAATAATTAAATATTGCTTTTTATTATATAGTAAAATAAGATGGTAATACAATACAATAAAAAAGTTATTCATCAAAGAGATATCAATGGAAGAGGTTTGCTAATAAAATAAATAACTCCCTGTCAATTTAACTATATCTTCCTGATTATCAATTTTGCGGTCACGGGAAAAAATTATAAAAACGTTTAGAACGAGGTGATAAAGGAATAAATCAATTAGATGCTGTTTACAAAGATCACGGTATAACATATTCCAATAGTAAAGATATAAACATAAGACATCAAGCTGACAATATTATAGAAAATCGAAATTGGGAACGATTATTTTCTAAAGATAGTAGTTTTGCAGAAGAATCATTTGCATATTTGGTTACTAATGCAATGAATGCCAAAAGAAAATTTGGTATGGGGTTAGAAAAGAAGAAGAAAGGTAAATGTTCAAAATATAAAAATCTAATGGAAGAAAATTATTTAATAAAATTATTTAATAAAATCAAGTTGTAATACCACGAGTAATAAATGCTACGAAAATTGATGAAATTTTATCTTTGATACCAATTCTAACAGCTTTAAGTGCAGTTGAAACCTTATCCAGTGGAGGAGCTGTCATCGCAAAGGTAGTAAATGCAGCAAAAAGTGCTAAACAGCAATTCGATGAGGCAAATAGACATAACAAAACAATGTATAAAAGAGGATATGGATTAATTTTTGAAGAAAAAACAAAAAACTTATACAAATGCTACCTAATAGACTTGATAAAGTTTTCACAAAATATTCCAAATTTTAGTGGAGTATTTATGCTAGATTCATTACCAAAACGTTCAAGAAAAAACGAAAGTGGAATAATAAATTTGGATTCTTCTATGAAAAGTGGAACTCATTGGAACTCATAAAAACAATAAACAAGTTGAATAATTCGACAGTTTTGGAAATTTACAACCACCAATAGAATTAATTAAGTATCGTGGAAAAAATATTAAATATAATTATAATCAATATCAAAATTATAATTCATTTAATTGTGAACATTTATGTATAAAATTTTTACACCAAATAGCTGAAAATACAACAAATAAAAAACAAAATATATATATATATATATATATATTATTTATATCATTAAAAAATAATTTCAATTCCACACTAATGTTAAAAAAGTAGGCCATGGTTACAAGACTTTACATGGTTACTTACCTTACTATATATATATATATATATATATTGTTTAATTCAAGATCAACTTCAAGATCAAAATATATTTTATTTCTATATTGTTTGCAATATTACTATTACTAATATAATAACTATTATTCTTCATTTTCACTTAATGCCCAAATGGGATATTGTTTAAAATTTCCCCTTCTCTGCACATTCGATATGTCTCGCTTATATCTTAATTATTATATCTGTTGGGTAGAAACATTATATTGTCTTGCAGCTTAATGAAGATTGTCGTCCAGAATTTGGTGTTCACCCTCTTCGCCTTGAACATCGGGTACTTTATCTCTATTTTCAAACCTTTCACATGGATTGCTGACTTCTGATTTAAAGCGTAAAATTTACTGATTAGAAGTGTAGCGCTATCCATTTTCTCTCGTTAAGTATTTTTATTAAATTGAAATTTATAATATTTTATTATGATTATTGGGCCCCTAAAAATTACTATTAAAATTTTATTTTGTATTAAGTAGAATTATTCTAACAAGTTGTCATTATAAAAAGAAATTAAAAAATAATATATTTCCATTTCCCTTACACCAGGTTAAATATCAAATAGAATTGAATAGTAATTAGGCTCTATTACTTGAGAACGACGTGATAATGGATAGATAGATAGATATACCCCTCACTCTATATTCAATCGCATTATTAAAGCGATGTGATCATGATAACCTTTTTATAAACAAAGAAAAAAAAACAGGTAAAAATATTTAATGCAGGATATTTAAAATTGAGTGAAAGAGAAATTAATGTTAATTATAATAAATAATATAATAATAAATGGAAAACATAAATAAATAATAAGCAAACATATTAAAATAACTATAATACTCATAATTTATCCAGACGAGAAAGTAACCAAACAAAAAAATAATAACACTATGCGACAGTCAAAATCGGGATAGGATAAAACCAACGGGAAATGTTATATCGGTAATAAAGAAGTTATACGTGTCCCGGCGTTTCGCTGGGTCAAGTCTAGGAATCGAGATATATCGATTTGGTGGTCTTTTTTTTGACATAACTCGAGAAAAGTGCACTTTCCTTTTTTCCTTTCAATTGTCCACGCACATTTATGACCGTGTTTTATTTTATTACCGTTACCATAAAAATCAAATAACCTTTTGTTTATTACTATTTTTTTAATTCTGACAATCATAAAATAAAGTCATCAATGTTTTTTCCAAGGAATTTTGAGCATATCTCGAGCAAATTATTGAAATTCATATCTTCACTTAATTGTGAATAAAAAAAGCGAAACTTGTCCATCGATTTTCATGATCTATGTCTCATTTTGTTTAAAGGTTATGTGACTCTACGTGAAAGTAATAGGACTTGACACTTTTTTTACCGTTTTGGATTTTTTATGAATTAAAAATAAAAAAAAATCAATTTTTTAGGCAAAAAATAGTTTTTTTTTCAAACATTTATTTATAACTGCGAAACTGTTGCTTATGTAGCGAAACGTTGTATGAACAGATTAAAGAAATTGTAATTCCTAATTTTTTTAAATTTGTTTCAGCAAAATCGGACTGGTGGTTCTCGAGTTATGTCAAAAAAAAGACCACCAAAGGTCACAATTTCCCCTATATGATGGTTACTAACTGCAAATCGATATATAACGTATAACTTCTTTTTTATCGATATAACTTTCCCCGGTAGTTTGAACCCTTCCCGATCACTGACCCCTACCATTTGTCGCATAGTGTAATAAAAATAAAATAAAATAAAAAAAAAAAAATGGTTAGCACCAATTAAGCTTTTTTTATATGTTCATTTATTAAAAAAATCATTACACTGTAAGTGCCTCTGCGTCTTGAAGGCGTTTTAAAGGCGAGTTGGCAATAATATATTGCATAACTTAAGAAATATCTAGTTAACAATAACGATATACATAATAAAAAAAAATATTTAAATTAAAAGCAGAAAAAATATTTTAACATTCAATATGAATTAGAATTACATTATAAGTTTCTCTATATTTTGAAGTAAATAATTCTTTAAACTAGATTTAAATAATGAAATGCTATTAATAATATTTTTCAAATTTGACTGCAAAATATTGTATTCCCGACAATCCATATATTCAATACGTTGCTTCGTTGTTTCCAGCCTACACCATGCTACTGATAAATCCATATTATTCCTTGTATTGAATGAGTGCTGATAACTCGAAAAATATATGATATGCCATAAATAGGTAATACAGTTTTAAAATTGTTGATATATAATGATAAAGTTGAATATGTGATGGGAAGATTAGCTACCACTTTTAATGCTTTATGTTGTATACACTGCAACTCTTTTAATTCAGAACTTTTCTTATAGCCATATTAAACTGCTAAATAATTAAAATAGCTTTGAACAATTGCATTATAAATGAATAATTTTGTTTTTTTTTATCAAATTTGTTCTTAAATTTGTATAGAAAACCAACAGCTTGGACTGTTTTTATCTTAAGATTTTGGATATGTTGACTCCAAGCAAGATTGCTCTGTAGTTGTATACGTAAATACTTAATAGAACTGACTTCCATGATTCCTTTTCCATCTACAAAAACACTAAAGTTGGTATGTTCCGAATATGGCTTAAACCTTATCAATTGAGTTTTGTTAGCACTTAGGAAAAGCTTATTTATTCTCGTAAACTCTGATATTAATGCCGCATCTCGTTTTATATATACTTCGGCTATGTTTCATGCTTGTAAGGGTAAAATAAACTAATATCATCTGCATATATAAAAATTTTGCCAGTAAGTTCAAAATTTTTCAAATCATTAAGATAAATAACAAACAATAAAGGTCCAAGTACGCTGCCTTGCGGTACTCTATATTCAACACGAAATGAACTTTTACGAGCACCAATCTGGACAAATTGCTTGCGACTTCTCAAATAACTTCCCAAAAGAGATACTTCTTTTCCACAATACCATAACACTAAAGTTTTTGTAACAAGATGTCATGATCGATTAAATCAAATTCCTTTGTAAAATCATAAAATAAACCTGCCACGCCACAGTGACCATCATCTAGGCCTTTACAAATAAAATTAACTACATTAACGGCAGCTTCCTCAGTACCACACGCTTCTCGGAATCCATATTGAAAGTCATTTAGTAAATTATTGGTTTTATAAATGTGGAAATTTTATTGTGCAAAAACACATTATCAATGCTAGATAAAATAGCTATTGGTCTATATATATCGGACGTACAACTATTGATTCCTTTCGGAATCGGTATAACCTTATGAAATTTTATAATCATATTTACCATATTATTAAACATATTTACCAAAATAGTAGTAAATTCATTCTTATTACTCAATATAATTTTTGGCAGTATATTATCATGTCCAGCGCTTTTATTTGGCTTTATTTTTAATATAACATCTGTACTTCTTCATATGTTGTACCATTAAGATGAAATATATTATTATGACATGCCATTGTTCGTAGAGAATTATACGAGTCATTTGGAAATTGTTCAATTTTCAGCTTGACGTCCTTAATTGATTGAATGAAATAACTATTTAGCACCTCCGCCTTTTCAGAATCATTTAAAATTAGTTCCCCATTAGAATCTTTAATGTTTATTGTTTTTTTTTTCGGAATTCTTCCAAGTGTCTCATTTAAAAACCTCCAGCTCTTTTTTGGATCATGTTGAATTTCATCTAGTTTATTTTTATAGTTATTCATAGACTCTTTACAAGCTTTCTTTATAACATTGCTAACTCTTTTCAATCTTTCTTGAATATCTAAGTTCCTAGGATTTTTCGCCGTTGCTTTAAAAGTTTGTTTTTGTAACATATTAATTTTTGCAAATTAAAAGTCATCCATAGAGTAATTTCTGCTCTAATGGACCTTTTTTGTTTTTTCTCAAAGATAGAAATTCTGACAGCGTCATCAACAAAAGATAATATCAGAAATGTATCAATAGATGGATCTCCTCACAACACAAATAAACATTTTCTCTTAATATTTGGTTTTGATCTTCAATTTTGATTCTGCACGAAATAAGATTATGGTCTGATAGTTCATATTCCACAGATTCTATAGACAAACAATTTAGAATGTTACTGTATATATGATCTATCGATGTTCCACTTTCTGACCGAGTAATCAATGTATGACAATGTTTAGAGTCATAATTCGCAATCAAATTTAACAATTTTTCTGACGAATGTAATTGTAAACCATCAATATTCGAATAGCAAAAGTGCATGGATTTCGCCCATAACATATTCTCCAGAAACGATAAAAATCTATCTGTGTTATATTTTTGTGATCGATAGAATGAGGCAAATTGTATGGATTTACCATTAATTTTATTATTTTCTAATGTTAAAACAATCAAATCTGTAAATGTTTTCCTTTCACATATTTTAACTTTATATTGTAAGTGTTCTTGAGTAAAAGCTGATGTACCTCCATTGCCATCGGGTCTAGATTTTCCATGACCCATGTTTCTTGAACAGCAATTAAACTAAAGCTTTAAATACATTAAATTTATTTATTGAAGAAATACTCCTAGTATAAATAGAGATTATTGAAAAATAGGAACTTGTATTATTTTTTATGTAATTAACAAAAGATTTAAAATTAAAAAAAAAAATAATTATTATTAATCATAACAAAAAAAAAAAAAAATTATATAAAAATATCTACAATTCATAAATTAACAAAAAAAAAATGAGAAAAGAAAACTAAGGCGATAAATAAACCTCATCATCATCATTATCTACCCTTGTTTCACGCTCAGTACCAGTACCATATCGAGATCTACGAATCCTCATTTTTCTTTTCATTTTTGCCACTTCTATAGTTACGCTTTTTTATAAAATATGCATCATCAATACTTTCCGCATTTAACTCTACACCAGCTTTACTTGTAAGCTTCAAAATCGTATCAACAGCTGACGATCCATCTCGTAACTCTACTCCACTTACTAAACAATCATGTTTAACTCTTTGATCATTTAGAATTTTAATCGAATTTTTAATGTTTTTACTTCTTGCTTCAATATTTTGTTTTCTTTCTGGACAGCCTCAATTTTTTTCTTGTTCTCTCCAACACTCTTCAGAATGTCATCGTATTGTTTTCCATGAAATTCATAGGTTCTTGCAAACAGTCTAATTTCTTTAAATCTCTTTTGATCTCATTCAGCTCAGTTTTAATGGTACCACTATTATCACATTGATGACAAACAAACTCTTCATCTTCATGCAGCAAGAAGAATTCATATTTGCGTTTATCTAGTTGTGTACAAACTATATGATAAATCTTATTGCACTTGTGGCAAACAATAAAATCATCTTCTTCGTTTACCACTAAATTACATTGACTGATTTGCTTTAGACATATTTCATATAATTCAAATTCTTCAGAATCTATTTATTTTATTAAAAACTTTCTCTTTATTATAAATCTTCAATTAAGATTTTTTAACAATTTTTAATATTTTTGCAATATCACTTAATTTTCCTTGTCGTTTTCACGATAGGGTTATCAACTATTTCAATTTTAATTTTTGTATCTATATACAAAGATGTTATTTTGGTGGAACATTTCGTGATGATTAATATGTTTATGACGATGCTAAATGATAATGAAGAAATGGGGATAGGATATGGTGATAGACAAGAGAAATTAAATGGAGGCCATTTTGTATACTGTCCATGGTTCTATGACAATTGCGAAGAATTACCGGATACGTGTTATTGCGTCATTTTTAATTTAAGAAAATACAATATAATTTAATTACTCAACAATTATTCTGTACTCTTTACTGAATTTTTTTTTTCAGGTAATGATAGAGTATAAAATTTCTTGTCTAATTTCAATTATTAGTGGTGTGATATTTACAAAACCATCACAAATGTATTAAACTCTCACACATTCCATTTTTTAATTCTACAGGTTAACATAGTCCTTTTTGTTAATAAAAGAAGTCACAAATGTCTCGTGGTTTGCTTTTTATGGTATACAAGATAAAATTTTTAATTTTTTCATATACCTTGTAAAAAAAATAGCATTTACCTTTTTTCACCTTTAGGTTGTTGGTTGGTTGTCTTGAAATGTGATGTCAACATATTTTATTTTATCAGTACTTATGTATTTATATATGTGTTTCAAATTAATTGCATTTGCTAAAATACAAGAATGGACATACTTAAACATTTTTTGGTCTTTGAATTAATTATTCCACTCATGGACTCGCGCATTTTTTAAAAAACAACCAATCAAAAATCATGATTATTCATGTTTTAGGATCTATAAGTATATCGTTTAAGTAGCATCATACAAGCCGGATATAAGTAGTTGAAAATTAACGTGCCAGAAAGAATAAAGCGATGAAATATATTACTAAGAAAAATGTCATATAAAAGTAAAATTTAAAAATTTTTGTATGACTTCAATGGTTGCATTTTTGATGAGCATTTACTAATAATAAACCATTTAAAAAATGCTTATTCATTATCATAACATGTGTAGACCGATTCTATTCATGGAAAATATTTTATTAAGTGTCCAAGGATCTGTCAGATTTGTGAACGCGGATCAAGTATATATCAATGTACTAAATTTGAAATGAATCGTGAAAAAATAATAAATTTAATAGAATTATAAATTTTTGTAGAAAGATTAATAAATAAATAAACAATATTTATTATTTATAAATAATATTTGTTTTTATTTTATTTTCTTATTTCAATTAAAATGATGCACATATTCCAATACATATAAAAGAACAAACAAAATTATAAGAATAAGTTGATATATAAAAAATATATTATTAGATGTATTAGAGAATATGAACTTTCAACTTTTTGTTTCGTATTTCTAGAGCATTCAACAAGTGAAAGATAAGGTGGTATTTCAATAGTACACTCAGGGTTTTAATTACTATTTCTAATGTTGCTGTATGATAATGGTATATTATCAAGAGTCATTGTTCTCATAGCACTCTCTCGTATTTTCTTACATCCACTTGGACCGCAGACATCATAAATTGATGGAAGTAGAATTCGGTCTTATATCTCCCAATCTATGGGTACGTTGTTGGTAGAACATCGATCGTCTCAATAAAGAACAATTCGATACAATCGTAGATGTACCATCACAGGATGATTATAACGATTCCAACACCAAAATTCAACTTCACAAAAATAACATTTCATTCTATCACTTTCACCAGTATAAAACATAGCCAATTTCTTCTTATCTAACCATTGTAATGGCCAACATGTATACGTCTTAAGACGCTCATCTTCTCTATGAAAATTATTATTCAATATTATTATTAACCAAAACCACCTACCAACAAAGAAATCACAAAAAGCACAGGTATCTCGTGACAAAAATCATAAAAAACAATTTTTATTACAACAACAAGCAACCTTTGTTCATTTATAATCTACTACAGTTATGCACTGCTTTATACATAACCATCACTAACTTTCACATTTATTCACATATCCCACATAATGCATTAACAACAAATTTGACATCCAAATGAAATTATCATTAGCATATCAATTTTATCTAACAATTACACGTCAGAAAAATTGTTAACAAGTTATTAAAAAAAGTCTTATAATTACCCTACACGATCAAAGATCAACCTAAATTCTTCTAAAGCAAACAAAACCACCAGACAACATTTCAAATAAAAAAAAAAACCACAGGATCTTATAAACAATACGTAATCTTGACAGCAATTATGAAACAAACATTTCAACACTTGCAAAGTGAAAATCCATCATGAGGGTTGGTTCTTAAATATTATAGTCAGAAGGAGTTAGGGCCTGGGGAGCATTTTTCTGTTGGAAGGTCGGTAAAGTGATATCTGGAGGTTGACTCAACCATAATTTGTGTTGGCGTTTTATATTTAAAAAACCAAATAATTCTCCTACACTTGGGTACTCTTCCAGGCCAAAACTCAAAAATTTTTGTCATGTTTAGCGAAAAAAGGGTAATAAAAATTACCCTAAAATATACTTTTGTGAAAAGTAAAAACACAAATAAATTTGATTTTGTACATTTTTTCTTTGACTGCCATATGCATGCACAGAAAAAATAATCATATATTTGAAAATTTTGTTCATTAATATTATGAATCCAACATGACTTTTTTCCCAAACTTTTTTCATAGAAAATAAAATTTTGGTCATAGATATTTTTAAATTGTTCATAATGAATATTTTAGTAATTTTATAAAAATTTTGTTAAATCTTTGGTTTAGTTTCATTATATTTGATTGCAAATGGTAAATGAAAATAGTTATACATGAAAAAAATAACAAAAAACGCCTTAAAATGGCAAAGTTCCAAGGAAAATCTGTAAAAAAATGATGTTTAGAAATTTGCATAATTTCGCTCACATTGTAGTACATCACATGTTGTAGTACATCATTTTGATAAAAAGCGCTTCTTTTCTGTTCCCATAATGTAGCTAAAAATCATTAAAAACCAAAAATTTTCCGAAGAAAATTTCAAACATTTTGTTACAAATTGAAAATATAAATGAAAATTTAAACAATTTATTTTAAGTGTTCTTAACTATTGATTCATTTCAAAAAATGTAAAAAAGTGTTAATATTTAAGACATTATTCTTAAATATTATGAACTAAAATCAATGAAAGTAAATTCTTATATTTATGCATTTTTTTTTTATGTGCGGACAAGCGACTTTATTTTTGCTTTTAAATCTGACATGTCTCTAGAAGAAATTGTAATCAGAGAACAAAACTAATTATTATTTCTGTAATTTTGGATGAAAAAAATCATTATGAAGGAAATTACAACGCTATTTAAGCTATTGTATAATAAACTTTTATTTTATTTCTCAAAAATAAATATTATTTCCGAGTTTTATTTTATGAATTTCAAATAACAATTATTGATAATTTTTTAAATAAAAGCAAAGTTGCGATTTTTATTTTCTCTCACGAAAAATAAAAATCAGTCTATGATTTTTATTTAAAAAAAAAAAAAAAATAAAAATCATAAAATGATTTTTAATTTTTTATCTTTTGCATTTATCTACATTATTGTAATGTGTAAATATACAATGATTATGTGTTATTTATCAGGTGTATGTGCTAATTAATCTGTGTGGATCACTTCTTTGTTAATGATGTACATATTTATATGAGGTCTAAACTTTGAAATTTTATTGCGAAACGCATAAATGTTCCATGGGATTATGTTCTATGAGAAAATTATATTAATTGTATTAATTGTATAATTTATATTAACTTTGTTCCCGAACTCTAAATTGGGAGCACGCGGAATCCCAATGTTACCGAAACGCGTTTCCGTATTCGAAAATTGGGTAAATGAGAGCTATTATGAGAAAATAATGTTCTTCTTCTTGCACGAACCAGTCCGGAATATTTTTTCGGATAGATTTTGTAAAATGTCAAATAATTAAAAAATAAAAATATACAATAAAAAATTTGAACGAGAATTAATAAAAAATTATTTGTTCTTGTTAATAACAGGAAAGTTTCATTTAAAAAATTAAACGAATTTTTAAAACAGTTTGATGTTTTATTTCTGGTTCTTGTATTTTTGTTGAAGAAAAATTAGCCTTTTCTCACTTTACCGCGCTTTACCTAAAAAGTACGGAAACAAACCTATTGTTTAAAAACAAAAATGAAAATTTTAAAACATATTTTTCTTTCTATTAGAAAACATAAAACTCATTGTTTGATTTTCATTTTTCATTTAAGGCGCCCATAGATACATACTGCAGAGATATACCGCAGATGAATCTTCCTGTACATGTGTGATTGACGAATTTGCTACACATTCATCAATCAAAATTTTATTTTTGTAAAAAATTGAATAAAAACAACAGAGTTTTAAATATTTTTATATTGTTTATTTTAATTTTAAATGAAAAACAAAATTTTTCATAAATGATAGAATAAATAATCAAATTCATTCGGTAAAAATGTCTGCAGTATGAGTTCATTTGAAAATCAAAACGATTTTTATTTTTCATACTGGATTGTTGGTGTGACGAACACATTCAAAAGCTCTCTCAATTTTACTAATACATACTTATTGCATGAGCTTATGCAGTATGTGTCTATGGGGTGCTTTATACAGGTAACTCTCAATTTGCGGGGTTCATTGGGACCGGAGAAAGTACGCGTAAATTAAAAAAAAAGTTGAGTTAAATTAAAATAATTAAAATTATTAATTTTTTATATAATATATTTCTTGCAGATTAAAAATTAATCATATTGATGCTTTAAATACTTGATGAAGATGATACCCACCATCCTTTACTTACTGATTTAAATTAAAATAATATGGAAATGTTTAATTAATTAATTAATATTCAAAATTTCTTAGGAAATAACAAGAGTGATGATTACGTTGCGCAAGTGGAAAAGATGTTAACTCAATTCCAGAATCATGGATGCAGCATGAGCATCAAAGTACACTACCTGCACAGTCACTTAGATCGTTTTCCTGAAAATTTAGGAGACTTGAGTGAGGAAGAGGGCGAACGATTCCACCAAGATTTCTGGACAATGGAGGAATGACATCAGTAGTACGATTCAGAAACTTTTAACGATTCTACAATCGCAAAACTTGTCAATAGTATTTGTTGTTTGCAGTAACGATTGTGTGATTCACTAAGTACTCTTAAACTATTATTTCGTGTGGCAGCTCTCCACAAGGAAATGCCGAAATAAAAGCAAGGCTCAAAACCAAATAAAAAAGAAAAACAAACAAATTTGAGAAAAATCGATTTTTTTTTAACAGTTTTAAGACGGTGAGTGATTAAATTATCTCTTTGATATTGATTAAGAATGTGTTTCTGTTAATGGTTTTCTTCAAAATGACCACTACTCTTAAAAGAAGATTCGCAAACGTAGAAACAAGGCCTATAACCACAAAACAATGACTGAATCATTGGGTTGACTTTTTGGCTAATTTTTGTCAATATATTAACAATACAAAAATTTTTGTCTTTAAGTTCACGCAAACAAATATTGCTAAAAATAATAGAGAATAACGAATTCGTCAATTTTGTTGTTTATTGTTTTTTGACGATTCGATTATCGTTAAAACTAGTTACTGAATCGCACTACAGGGTCGCTGGGATGTACACATGATGGATGATTTTTGCTGGAGTATTCAGAGAACACTTGATTATTCAACAATAGTATAAAATCGAATAAAAGAGTCTGTAGTTTATAATAATTATTTATTTATTTTCTTATTTTATTTCTTATAATAAATTTAAATGATAAAATATAAATTTTATACTGTTTAATACTTTTCCAATTCAATCGAAAGAAGAACATTAACTACTCAATTTTATCTATCATCTATCAAATAAAAAACTAAAATTTTGTTTAAATAAGCGAATTCACTTAATTGTGAATAAATTCGAAAATAATCAATCGATTTTTATGACCGATATATCATTTTTCTTTTTTTTTTTTTTTTTTGCTATTACATGTGACTTTGTGATAAAGCAATAAATCTGAACAATTTTTGCCGTTTTCGATTTTTCATGATTCTTTTAAAACAAAAAAATTTGCTATTTTCACGTAAAAAATATATTTTTTGCTTCAATTTTTTATTTTAAACACAATTTATAAAGTTAGTTTTTAATATGTTTATTTTAATAATATCAATAATGATGTGGCGAAACGTCTAAAAAAATTTATGATTTTGCTTAAAAAAAATGCTCGAAATATATACAGTAACATCTTTAAATAATTAAAATATGATAAAAATGTTCATAAAATCTTGATATTTCGCGAATAAAAATAGATGTGAGAATTATTTAAATGCATATTCTAAATGTTAATATGTCTTTACAATATTTTGAAGTAAAAATCCATATTTTAAGAGGTGTTTTAAAAATGGTTTAGCTCGCGTAAGAGAAAACATTCAGATGTAATATTTTGAGAATTATACAAGAACATAATAATCTTCATTTCTATAGGGATACATTCCCCACTTTTTTTCATAAGGCACTTTAATGTATATATGTATATTAGGGTGGCCCTCTTTTATATGGTCAAAAATTCTCCATCTCACTCCCTAAAACATTTCAAATATTCCAAAAACTAAGAAACACATTTTGTAGGGAACTCAAGCTAAATGAAATCTTAAAAATTGCATTTTTTAATTTTGTTTAACCACAAATACGAGTAATTTATCACAACTTAAACTTTTTACTTTCAATCTTTCTTAATTGCACAGTTTATTAGTAATGAAGTAATTATTAAAAAATTTACAAAATACACTCCAGTGGAATAAGAGTTCAATCAAAATTTGATGGAGAGAAGCGAAACTCAACGCATAAGTAGTTTCATCGTGGTATCTTATACATCAAAACTTATCGATAATCACGTGTGATCTACGAGAGATATTCACGGTCAAAGGTGACAAAAATCAGTTTTTTGCATATAACTCACTTAAGTATTTTGATGCTATTACAACATTTATGGATCACAAAAATTATTTACAGGATCTGTAAAACGTTAAGACGAAACTATATGCCATGTTTCGTTTCTCTCCCCCAAATTATGGTTGAGGCTTTATTTGAATGGGGTGCATTTTTTGCAGAGTTTGTGAATTTCGTAAAGGTAATAAACTGTGGAATTAAAGAAAAAATAAACCAAGAAAATTCGAATTAAAATAAATTATTTGCGAGCGAGGAAACACCATTTTTTTAATCATCATTTTTTTAATCAGTCCAAAATTGCATGTCTTAGTTCTTCGAGTATTCGCACATTTTTGGGAGTGAGAACAAGAATCTCTTCCAAATGAGGACCACCCTAATGTACATACATATGTATGTAAATATGATAATAGTTTGTCCGTATATTGACTTTTTTAATAAAAATATATATAAATATTAAATTGCAGATTTTTTTATTTATATCACAACAGTGTCTGAGAATGTTAAAAAAAAGATGCCTACGAATACAAAATGTTTTTCTTTTTATATTTGTTAAAATAATAATTCACACCAATTTATTTACGTATATTATTTTATTAATAAACTTACAAGTACATTGTCTACTTTTTTAGATTCGACTATGAGCATTATAAACATACTAAAACTGATTTTTCCCTAAACATTATTAAGATTTAAAGTTGAGGGATGCCAATGATCAAAAAAAAGGCCCTTCAACAACAAACGGTCGGATAAACATTGGAGAAATTTTATCTTTATTTTAGTTGGGAACATTATGACTTTTTTTGGGGCAATACTAATGTACATAGTATACATGTGAATTTGAATAATATTAACGTTGTTAAAAAATGTATACGAAGCTTAAAAATTTATTTAAATTTAACACTCGAATAAAGAAAACTTGGAAATAAAATTTTGTAAAATAACAGATTTCAACATATGTGTTTTAAACAATGTTTATAAGCAGAATAATAAAATTTATAAAAATCAAAAACAAACACGAATTTCTAAACTGCAAGTGTATTATAAGATTAAAAAAAAAAAAACAAGTAAGAAAGGTATAGTCGGTCAAGGCCGAATATATGATATACCATGGAGTATGTGCACCAAAATCGAGGAAGGTGTCTTATGTGGTGTGTCCTGTGGCCAATACTTCTATAAAACAATCTATGCTTTATATTATGTCGACGCAAGCCTTGGCCCTTGTATCAAGAAAATCATATATCCCAAATATTTGTACTTTGCGTGACAGTCAGCCTGACGGACAGGCGGACGGATATCGCGAAATCGACTTAAAAAGTGATTCTGAGTCAATTGGTATGCTTTACAAATATCAGCATAATCACATTAAACCCCAACCATTTATGATAGTGTAGGATAAAAAACAAGTAAGAAACTTAACTGTGACAAAAGGTACTTTATATTTCTGTAGAACGTATGTATATTAGAATTATAACTCTTTTTACAAAAAAAAAAAAAAAAAAAAAAAAAAACAGGTTACCACGTCATAGCCCAAATTATACTAATACTTAAAACCGTTTTCAAAAGTTATTTCGATGAAAAAACTGCACCGAAAGCAATTTCTAAAACCATTTGAAATTTTTTAATATTAAAAAAGTTTATATATTTCATATTGGTAATAAAAATTGGCACTGTACTTAATGTTCTGCTCGGTACCAAAGGGTGCTTAATTATTTCCTTAATAACCACATAAAATAAAATGGTAAAGTCATACCCGTCATAATTTTTTCAGCTTTTGTTTAACTCAGAAGATTTATAAAAATCAGCATTTTTAACCGCTAAATACAACAGATAATTAATTTAAAACACATTTTAATACTAATGTTGACTAAAATATTAATTCAACATTATATTTAACGAATAAAAAGTTTAAAAAATTATAAATACTTGATTTTTGCAAAAAAATAAAAAATAAAAAAATAAAAATATGCAATTTTATCGCCAGGGAAACCACAAATATGCTCTAAAAAAAGTGTTTTATGAAAAGAGAAAATATGCTCTTAAAAACCTAAAATCTTTGTAATTTTTAAATAAAAATTATTTTTTTTTTTTCATTAAAACAAAGTGTTTTATTACTATTTTAATGTCATAAAATAAAGCAAAACTAAAATCTATCTATTAATTGTATTGTGAAAAGCCAGATTTTTAATTCAACATTTGCTTACTCATGTAGTTCTAAATATTAGTATCATAATCACAAATTTTTAGATGCCCGGAAATAGCGATATCTAAGGAGGCAAAAACCTAAAAATTATGAAAAATAATGTTACGTTGTTTTGCATTTTCGGTGGCGATATGTAGCTTTCATAAAAAAAAATTGTTTTTACAACATTATCTGATGCTATTCAGAAAAGTTTAAAAGCCAATAAATACCTTAAAAATAGCTTTAATAAATCAATCTTTTTCTGAGTCTTTATGATTTGTTGCTACAACTCCAGCTCTTCAGCGATTTTTAACGAACTTAGGCGGCATTCAATAAAATGAAACTAAATATTTTTCGGTTTTTTATACATCACAAATCAACTTTTAAAAATATTCCATAAGGTATACAAAAATTATATTCAAATGTCAAAATATGTTCGAAAAGTGTTAAATGTGACATAAAAATAACAGAATATGCTATAAATATGATTAAAAATCACTATGTGCCAAAATATGCTGTTAAAAGTAAAATATGCAAAAATATTCACTTACAAATCGATGTCAAAATGCTTTATTACTTCTGAAATGGATAAATATTTTAATAATGGCTTTACTCAACGTACAGAAAAAAACTTGCAATTGTATATTTGTGGTTTCCCTCGTTATCACTTTTTATGAAAAAAAAAAAAAAACAATTTTATTGAGAAAATATAAAATTTAAAAATCTTAAATTCACAACTTCAACGCCTTTGGTGCGGAAAGTTTTTTAATAATCGCGAAAATTTAATACCGTGTTTCTTAATATTTTTTTCATGTCCTATAACGCTATGCCTATGAATTTTGATATTCACAAAAATTGCAAAAAATTATAGCCTTAATGTATATATTATATTAAATTGATACTAAAATTTATGTAGGATTTATGCAATTTAAGGCGATTTCCGGTAGTGGGCCTTATATGGGAACTAAATCATAAAACATCTTTAAATCGACTCAGAAAGTGATTCTGAATCGATTGATATACTTAAAGGTAAGTAAGTCTAAGATAAATATTTTTGTGCGTTACAAACATCAGCACAAACCCACAATACCCCAACCACCTACGGTGGTGTAAGATATAAAAACATCAAGTTGTTAATGAAAAATCCAACGTAAAAAAAATACAAAATTTTTATATATATATATTTCTTAAAACTCATTAGAAATATAAATGCACTAGATTATTGTGACAGGTGCACAGTGCTTTGTTTCAAAGCCAAATAACTCCAAAATAAATATGGAAGTCATATAGCATAGTTCATATCTCTTTCAAACTTGAAACCTGGATAAAAAAAGGGTCTAGAATTTTTGTTTAATGAAATGTAAATGAAATGTAGCACAGCCAAAACCATTAAAAGTATGTACTGTATGATTCAAAAAGAATGGTTTTTACCGGATTTTTTCCATTCCCGGGAAAGCGGGAAAAAAATTACATTTCCTGGGATCACGCTTCATATAATAAAAACATATTTATTATCAGAAATATTTATTAAACATTTTTAAAACAATAAATATATATGAGATCTGTTCCAGCAGTTACCCAATTTACAGGTTTTTGTCAGAAATAGTCTGAAGAAACAAATAAATTCTTAGTACGGAAATGTTTTCCTGTAAATTCTGACTAAAACTTGCAAGTCGGACAAATACTGGAACAGAGCTATTTATATGTATTTTTATATCGATGGCTCATATTCAAAAAGGGCTATCTGCAGATTTCCAAAAATAAATTTTTGTATCAAACACTTTGCTTTTGTGTCCTTTATCAGTGGTATCAATTTTGAAAAAAAAATTCTAAGACATGTTTTTTTTAATTTTTATTTTTGGGCTATTTACAAGGCATACAATTTTTATTAAGGAAAGAAACGGGGTATAATATAACGGGCTGTAATATAAAAACTATATAACCAGTATTTTTAAAGGTTTTAGTCACATTTGAGTTGTTGATAAGTAATTTAGTACAATTTTAATCAGTTTAATTTTTTTTTTTTTAATTTTGTGTACTTTTTTTATAACATTTATTTAAAATTGAAATTATGAATACATTTTCGTTCTTTGGAGTACCCACACTTGTTATTTTACAGTTGTAAGTAACATTTGGAAATGGACCATCTAATCAACAAACTTCCTTTTTTTCATCTACTGATTTGTAAGACATCATAAGTTTAATATATTGTATATATTTTACAAAAAAAATGTATCCCTCACGACTTTTATATTCGGTAAACAAAAAGGGCTATCTGAACATTTTATAACAAACATTAAAAAAATATTAAGAGAAAAAATGCTATCTTTCATAGCTTCGCGAATAATGGGATTAAAGAAATTATTTTTATGTGTGAGATTAAGTAGACGTATTATTAATAAATCGTGGAAGAGCGGATTGCAAAATGTAGAAAAATGACTGGAAAAAACAGTTTGTATGCTCTCCTAAACAATTGGGGTTTTGCAAATAGCTCTTTTTGCATATGAACCCTCGATATATAAAGTCGTTTATTTTGATTTTCTTATTAGAAATAAATTTTTTTTAAAAAGTTTTGTAAAAAACTAATAGAAAACAAAAACTTAAAGTATCTACTTTTTAATAAAAATTAATTTATGATAAAAACAATTTATTTATTTTTTTTTTTTTTTTTTTTTTTGACTAAGAATGCAGAAACATTGTATAATGGACGTATTTATACAACTTAGTTATAACGAGAGAAACCACAAATATGCTCTAATAAAATTATTTTATACGCATTAAATATGCAGTAAAAAACGAAAAATATCAAATAATATGTTTCTAACGGTTTGTTGCTACAATTCAAACTTCTAATCGATTTTTAAAGAACTTAGGCGGTATTATCAAAATTAATTTTAAGTACCAATTATTTTTGGATCTCTTATTTTTCACACATTACAAATCGTATGTGAAAAACATGCAATGAGGTATAAAAAAGTATACTCAGAATATTAAAATATCCTCTAAAATGGCAAAATGTACTCTAAAAATAACAAAATATGCAATAAATATGCTATAAAAAATATTATATGCAAAAATATGCCATTAAGGCTGAAATATACAAAATTATACACTTACAAATCGATGCCAAAATGCTCTATTTGTTCTGAAACAGATAAATATTCCATTGATGGCTTCACCCAACGTACAGAAAAAAAACATGCAATTGCATATTTGTGGTTTCCCTGGTTATAACTAGAACTAGCTTTTTATATATAAACAAATCAAGGAAAACCTACGCGAGTTATTCATTATTAAAAGTCACGAAAATTAGTTTTTGCACACATATTTCTCTCTTATTATTCTTCGTATGTGTTTTGATGCCATTACCACATTTATGGAGTATAATATTTTTATGTACCGTCATTAGTTTTAGAGCATCTTATGTTCGATCTAATGTTTTTTTTTTTTAGTATTCGCTATGTTTTAAGACGACAATTTGAAATTGTAAGTATAATTTTACTATTTATTATCTAATGATATTTACTTATCTTTTGCTGCACATATTGTAGAGAAATCGCATTCTGGTGCATGTTAGGGTGAAAAACATCGGACACACAGTTTAGAAAGGACTATCCCTAGAATTTGTTTGTTATTTTATTCCTAAATGCTACAATTGTAGCATTTAAGAATTTTAACTTGAATTAAAAATAAACACAGTAATAGGTCTCAATGGGTTCAGTAGCTACCAAAAAAAAAAAAAAAAAAAAAAAAAAAAAAAAAAATAGTACTAAACCCCTCTAAATACATACTAACATCATACAAAAATTATATACGACTGAAAAAATTCGTTGTCTTAACGTTGTTTTAATTTTGACCTAACGTAAAGGTACTTTGTAACAAAGTATTTCGGTGCGTTAACACTTATGCAGTAATAAAATTTAACGTACTAATTCATTGATTCAACTTATTCGTATTTTGTTTTAATGAACACGATCGTTGGAAAGAAAACAATAACTTGATTTTATAGGTTGTCCCAATAAAATTATACATTTTTAACATTTCAATGAACGGTTACGTTGAACATATTCGTTGACCCAATGAAAATATACATTGAAAATGTATCACAATAATGAGCCTGTTCTGTACTTTTGGTATTCATTTTATTTAAAATTATTAAGTTATATAAATTATATTACATTCAATAAGTATAGGTAAAAACTAAATACAATTATCTATATATAATTAATATAAATGCTATATAATACAAAATTTATAGTGCATTTCACTAAATAATTCAAATAAACAAAAAAAATATCAAGTAATTTCATGTTCTTGGTACCAATAGCCAAAATGAAAGGTTGAACATAGTAAAACATCCTGAAATTATTGCTCAATTAAGAATTAATATGGCTTGAAAGAAAAAAAAAATATTTTAAATCATTCGTTAACAAATAAAATTAATTGCTAAAAGATTTGTCCAAATTATTTACCTTTCGCATTATTTTCTTATGTTCCAGCGAGTTATGAAGAACACCTTGACGATAGGCGGATGTAGCGTTCAAATATTGGTCAATCTGTAATATATTTTTAAAAAATATTAAACTAAATCGTTTAAAACGTGAACACTTACGAATAGAAAACCGCTTGATACTTGTAATCAAGAAATTTTTTGAATACCTTGTATTTCAGGCCTGTAACATTTTCCTCTGCGTCGTGTTTTTATCTATCTATGTAAGCAAAATAATTTTAAAATGTGTTAAAAACAATAAATATTAATCTTATATTTTAAGAAATGCAGCAAGAGTTCCAAATTCCTGCTTTTGAGTTCTCCTGTCTGAATATGTACATATGTATAATTTTTGGTTGGTAACAATATCACAACATCCATGTTTTCTGTCATATTTAAATCTTAATTATTGACTTATTATTCTTATTTTTAAACTATAAATACAAACTGGGTTGTTTTCTTTATCTTTTACGTTTTTGGTTTGCTATATTTCCCGTTAGAAAACAATAAATGAGTATTTAACATAAGTTAACGAACTATTTCTTTCATTCAAAGTACTTGTTTGTTGTGTAGAGCTTCTTCTTTCTTAAATCAACGTATTAGTACTTTGAATCAACGAATCCATGTTTTGTTTATTTTTGTTCCTCTAAATCAACATACAAGTTCATTGAACGAACGTACAAGTTCTTTAAATTTAATTAACATGTTCATTTATTATTGAAAATAAAAACGTGTTGTTTTAATCAATCTAATTACACGTTGAATCAAAGAACTGATTTATTTATTTATTTATTTTAATAGCCAATAAATTTAATGAATGGTTTCAAAGTATCGTTCATAAGTGTTGTATATTTTATTGAATTTCAATGAATATTTTCTTTGAAACAAGAAAATCGTACATCAAGTCGAAGAATTCTTTGAAAAAAATCAACGAAGTTCATTCAACGTATTTCATTCGTTGAAATTACTTTTTTCAGTGTAGACCATACTTTATAAAATATCTATCTCCTAGCTGGATGACTACAAATGTAGTCATCATATAAAACTAAATGATTTATGAAAAATTTTAGAAGTGCAATTGATAAAAAGAAATCATTTTCGGTAAGCTTAATATGTTCTTAACTTATACTAAGAGATATTTTTCAATTCTAGGTCAAATGTGGATTTTATAGGCAAAATTGTAAAATCACCATTTTTGCGATTTACGTTTCCTTATTTAGTTCTTGCGTAATTCTTTTAGTTAAATGTTAACTTTTGTTCATTTTATTATTTTAAATTACTAAGTCCACACTCACAGAAAATCTTAATGAAAGAACTTAATTTCATTAAAATTTAATGGAGAACAAGAAATTGAAATTAATTTTTGACTCAAATAACCGTAAAATACATGATTGACTACAAATGTAGTCAGACGACCGTCCACGTAACTTTAAATTCCAGACTACATGAGTTAAAATATAGACATATCTTTAGATAAAGTAATTATCCTTACTTGATCCTAAGGTCTTGTAACAGTAGCGATTTTTTAATATTAGTTTATAATTTTTAATTATTTTCTAGGGATATAAATAATAAAGTAATGCTATAAATATACTTATATTTTGTACTAAAACATTTCATGTTCGTCGATCTTTAATTTAAATCAACTTCATAAATACGCATTATTGCCTTTTAATTTAGAAAGGAATTTTAAATTACAATACCGGTGTTTTCTATGATATTATTTTATTCTTATTAAAATTTTTTTAAATATTGTGTTTCTTTGTGTTATTTTAATATCATTTAAATAAGATGTCATTAAGTATTCATATCGGATTAAAAAGACAAGAAAATATTCAACATTTAGATTATCTTTAAAATGTTTATAAGTACAATAATATAAAAATATTTATGTGTTTTGATTTTTGTTTTCCGTTGTTATACCCTACACCACCATAAATGGTTAGGGTATTATACGTTTGTGCTGATGTTTGTAACGCACAGAGAAAATTATCGGACACTTACTTAAGTATACCGTTCAATTCAGAATCACTTTCTAAGTCGATTTAACGATGGTCCGTCCGTCTGGCATGGTCAGGCTGGCTATAATTAATTTGGGATATGGGCGAAGACTATTGAAATTGGTTATTATCAGTCCATTATTTCAATACTCACAAATGCCTTAAATATAATAATATTTTAATGAAATTCAAAACAAATAGGTTTTATATAATTGTAAATCAGTGTATCAAATTTCAGAATGATGTATTCATAATTTATCATAGAACCACTATAAACCCCTCCTTCGAAAATCTCTTTAACGAACAAAAATTCTAAAAAAATGTAATATCAAATTAATATTTCACACAAATAAGTTTTATATAAGAATAAACTACAGAGCTAAATTTGATTATGATTGGTCCATCATTGACTATATCTCCCATATAAAGCCAACTTACGGAAAATACCCTAAAGTGCATAAATCCGAAATAAATAATAATAAATAAAATAAAAACGTATATTTAATATAGAACATACCTCATGATGTAGGATATCATATAGCCGGCTTGACCGCCTATGTACTTCGTACTTGTTTTTTATTTTCGTCTATAAAAAATCAGAAAACAAAAAATAAAATATAATAAGAGTAAAAAACAAAACAAACGTCACATCAATATCACCACACATTACAACAAAAACAAAGTCATGATCAAGATCAAATTTGTATTTTGATGGGCTAAACAAAAGCAACAACAAACAACTAAAGCCCCAAATAAAAATGTGAGAAAAAAAATTTATCGACAATTCCGTGAAAGAACGCCTAAAAATTTACCGAGTGTATTTTGATTTTCATAAAATTTTACACGCTAATAAATGGATATCCATATAGATTTCATTTTCACGAAATTACGAAAACTCGTGATTGTATTTAGCTTTTTCACTTTCTCAAAACAATAAAAAATTTCAAAAATAGCTAATTTTATACAGCAATATCTCTGGGAAGGCTTTGTGAATTTTAATTTAATTTAAACGGCGCATAATGTGCTTTTTTGGGGGTATGAGTGATCAAAAATCAATAACTTTTGAACGGGTTAACATTTTTCTCCCCAACTTTTATTATGTTATTGTGCACAAAATTAGCTGTCGCACACAATACAACAATTATTTAAAATTTACATACATATTTCTCATGTAAAATTGCATCAAGAAAATATGTAATATGCGTATTTCGGTAAAAATCATTCAAGGCTTTTGAATTTTGAAATGTGTGGGTCAATAAATTGAAGCACAACATCTGTAACTTATATACTTAAAACTTCAACCAATATGGATAATGCTAAAGGAACGCGTATTGAGGTCAACTATTTAAAATATGAACGGACTTACGGACGGACATAATATTTCTTAATTTGTTCCTGAATTATAAACAAAAGTGTTCTACTAAATAAAAGATTACCATTATGTGAGCATGAGGTGTTTAATCAGAAAATTCACATAAGCCGCAATTTTAACACATGGACATATTAGAGTTTTAATTATTTTTTGTTTTTATGTAATTTTTTATAGAATGTTAAGAGGTTACTTTTCTTTTCCTTAAGCAAATTTAAATTTGTATTTTATTTTATGAAATAAAATTTTAATTAAAAGCATTCATACGTCCAGTCTTATACTTTCTTGCTGCTAAATTATGTATAGAACAATGCAAAATGACTTACACTATAAGCCAGTATAAGTTGAATTTTTAGTTGGTTTTGGCAAAATAGTAAAAGCTTTAATAAAGATAAAAAATTGAAAAAAAAAAATGTTTTTATACAATAAAACTAAAAATAAATTTAGAAAATTTAGTATGTTTTACATTAAGATCAATGTTAAAATTAAAATTATCAAACATTGATTTTTATGTTTTGACATATTTTTGATACCTCAAAAACATTTTTGACTTTTTAAACGATTTTTTAAAAATTCATTTTAATACAATTTCATTAATGCAAATGCATTTGTCGTTAAATATGCTATTTAAAATTTTTGATTTATTAACATATTTGGAAAGTATAGAATCTTTACATTCAAATAAGAATCAAAATCTACTACACATCTACTAAGCACAATTTCGCTTATTCTATTATTCTATTATTCTATTATTTTATACCCTTCACCACAGGTGTAAAGGATATATATAATTTCTGCTGAAGAAATTAACTCAGTCGGTTCATTAGTTACAGAGATATCGGCCAATACGCATTTTAACCAAGTACTAAATTAGCTTCGGACTTGTTTTTTATGTAGATCATCACAAATATTTTCCTTGAATTTCGGTTTTTTTTAATCAACCAAATCTGTTCATAAGCAACCTATTTATTGGCAAATCTGTTTCTTTTTAATTATTTAATGTCTGCTTCCCTTATAGGTACTTAAAAACAACAACAATAATAAAATAAAACATATTTGTGGAGTAATTAATGGAATTATGGGCCAAAGCGCGTTATTAGATTTTTTGAAGCTCGGTCCATAAATTTTTCACCATACCCTTTTTTTAATTTAATATTAATAATTTAATACTAAATTCGTTTAACCGGTGCGCTTCGTTGCCTCATTCTATGCTATAACTAATATTTACTTGTCCTATCTACCCTATTTGAAATTTGATATGAAAATTACTTTTAAAACTTTTTAAATCTTTCCTACAATAGACCTTCGATGAGAAAGTTTATATATTCTTTATATGGGGGTTACATCTCCCCCTGGACCTATCCTTCCTATTTTCATTTCATCAATGCGATGTAATAAGATGACGGTTCCCACGAAATTTGAGGGCTCCTACTGTATTAGTTCCTTAGATATGCCATAACGAATATTTGCTTTATATGGGGGTACCACACCCCCTCTTTCGATCTATTTTAAGGTAATTAGTTCATCTGTTTGAGACTTGTAAAAAAGCAAGCACATAATATGGGATGCCACGCCCATATTTTGCGCTCACTTTTTTTACAAATCTCAATCAGATGAACCAATTAGCTTAAAATAGATCAATTTATATATATATCAATTTATATTTATATATATATATATATATATATATATATATTTAATTATATGTTTCCTTCTAGTTTTCGTAATATTTGCTCGCAAATGTACAGAACTTTATTCAACGCTACAATTTTTTCAACAATATGTGATTTTAACAATTTAGCTTATCAAAACCCAATACAATTTTTTTCTAGTTTTGAAAAAAAAGTTTTTATACTGATTAAAAACCATCCAGAAAACTGAAAAATAAAAAAAATAAAATAAATAAATATATATATATATATATATATATATATATATATATGTATACATGTATCCATACATATATATATATTTATATATATATATATATATATATATTGTTTTTTGAATTATGTGTTTCCTTCTAGTTTTCGTAATATCTGCTCCCACATGCACAGAACTTTATTCAACGCTAAAATTTTTTCAACAGTGTGTGATTTTAACAATTTAGCTTATCAAAACCAAATATAATTTTTTTCTAGTTTTGAAAAAAAGTTTTTATACTGATTAAAAACCATCCAGAAAACTCAAAAATAAATAAATAAATAAGAAATGTTAACCGTTATTAAGTAACAGCACTGTAGTTGAAACAAATGTTATACGAAGTATTTTTTTGGTAAAAAGTTAAATTTTGAATGTTTTTAACTTTTGTATTTTAAGCAAGATCTTTATGATTTTTTTTTTTATTTTAAAGATTGATCTGTTATCTTTCATAGAAAATAATACTTTGAAAAAGATTGTTAAGAAAACAATTCTTGGGGATTTTTCGGTCTTCAACCTTTTTGTAATTTTTTTGTTTGTTTTTATATAAATTTATATTGGACAAAACTAAAAAGTCCCGTTATCTAAATCATACTCTTGAAATTCCTGATATATGGTCTTCCAAATCAGTAATAAAACCTTGCTCCAACTTGCTTCTTTTCTATTAACAAAGTAATAACTGATCATGTGTTAACGTAATTCTCACCAATAAATTTTTGATGTTTGGTTCCTTGCATCAAAGAACAAGAAAAGTTTGAGTGATATTGAGTTTATTTCAGGAAATATTAGCACAGCTTCAAGCAAAACTAGTGATATTGAATCAATAAAATCATTTTCAAACAAAATAATTAATAAAATCAATTCGAGATAGTTGTTAGTGAAAAAAATAAAACCTTAATTTTTACATTCAAATATAAATTAGTTGGTTAAAGAGTGTAACGATTTTTTTATCTCACATACATTCAAATAATAAATAATCAGCAGAAATTCTATTACAATAATTGTAATTGTACCTTTTATTTGAGTATGGTTATTCGGAAAAAAATAATTCTATTACAATCGTTGGAATTAAACCGGTTAATTGACTACGGGTTATTCGAATTATTTTATACCAATGTTAATGTATTTATATTTTGTGGCTCTAACAAAATTTCATAAATTATTGAATATCCTACCAATCAATAACTTTCATCATTTGTGTCACATTTCCATAAATATTCCGAATAATATAAATTTCCTTTCGAATTATTTATTAAATATATACTCTGAGGTAAGAATATGTGAATCTTATCAAATATTTTATTATAAAGTCATTTATAAATGGTTTCTTCAGAAACAGGGTCGAGTCCATAAAATTATTCCTTGTATTATATAGCACAGAAGAAGGAAAATACTATATAGTTTATATATCGGATCTAGAAAATTCTTCAAATTCCTAGTCCCATTCTTGTTCTAGGAGAAATTTACCCCTTTGTACATCACAAACAGAGGTAAGTTAAATTAATATCATATGTGAAAATTAAAATAATTGGTAATTTTCTATTGACAGCAAATTCAAGAAGGTACTAAGAATTTGGAATCTGTTTTCTACCAAACCCAATTACAATACAAATTATTTTTCTATTAGAACTATTTGCAAAATTACGGATTTTTTTTTTTTTTTTTTTTGACCTATTATACATTAAAACCTTTTTAATTTACTTAAAACCTTCTTTAACAAAACCTATTTTTTTTTTAAACTAAAAAAAAAATTATAACCTAAACTTATTTTCATGAACTAAAAAATTAAAATTGTATATCCCTATTCATTTGCTCATATTTTTTCTATTCATTAAAATATTTTGATTTCTTATTTATTCTTTATTCATTATTTTCTAATTACTCCTAAAGTTATTAAAAATTTCTTTTATAACATTGTCGTAATATTATCACTTATTATTGATCTATTTCTATCCAATTATAATCTATACTCCAATCAGTATTGAAGTAATAAATCATTTTAGTTAGTATTTTTACAAATCGGTCCGTGCTTCTAATCGTAATTCTCCAATAAACTACTTTAGTGAAAATAATATAACTATCATAATAAAATATGAAAATATGTATAGATTTATCGTTTCGCATAAAAGAAAAATAATAACTAAACCTAGTAATGTAAATATGTATTTATTAACCAAAATTCTAAATCAGTGAATTCAAATGTTACAAAAATTTAACAAAACAGCTTAGAAAAAAATTACATATACATATCAGCCACAACTTTAACAATCACTGCAATCATCAAATTTCTTTAATGATCATCCTGTGGATTTGTTGCTATTAAATTAAATTGTAAGTTTTGCCATATTTTTTTTTTTTTTTTTTAGTTTTATTCAGTTTTAATTACTTTTCTTTAACTACACATTGCAACAAAGTTAATAGTAATAGTTATTTAAACTTTGTTACATACCTATAATATTTATATTTATTATATTATTTTACATATCTGTATCCCACTAACCTTGCATAGCGACTTCGGTTGACTGTTTCGGACACAGCGGCTTTGTGCTGACTGTTTTGGCACAGCAACTTCAGTTGACTGTTTTCTCTTTAGATTAAGTCTGAATTTTGTAACCTAGTTTTAAGGAATTGTATTATTTAAGTCAGTATTCGTAAGATATCTGTAAGCTGCATAGTACCCGAGGGAACCGAATCTTCAACCCGGCGCTTACCAGTAATAAAATCCGAATTACCTGAGAAGTACCCGACTGAATCCCTACGTATCATCGTGCTGCTAGTAATTATCTAACACAAAATATTTATTAATATTTATTATTATCGATAACTAAAACACTGAATTATTCAATAAAGCTTCACTGTATATTTTAACCCCAAAAGGGGTAAACCAATTGTGTTCTCACTTAAGGTTCTTGGATCCTATAAGTCGACCCTGGACACGACTGAACTATCTCAGCCGACGACAAAACCACGTTACAACATATATTCATCAATTTTATTATCGTTGTGCGATTTCACATGTTTACTTTCCTTGGTATAAGAGACAAACAAATCAAATATCATTGTTACTTTTGTTTTGTCACAATTTTTGCGGCGAATTCAATTTAGACGTTAACCTTTCATTTATTTGTTTATTTATCTTTTTTTTTATTAAACTTTTCTTTCGTTTCAACTAGAGTTAAGTGACTACATAATAACTTCTTAACTTCTTATATACTTAATGTTTTCTACATACACCCATCCCTCTATAAAAAAAATATTATATGTGTATATATAAAATTTAAACTTTTTAAATATGTTATTAACTATATATATATATACCATTTATTATTTACTACAATTATAAGCGAATATTTAGAATTTATTAAATACTTTTAAATAATGAATTTCTAAATTAAATAAAAAGAGGATTTACTTAAAAGGGGCAATTTATTAGATTATCGAGCACAAAATTGTCGTAGGAGAAGCTTTAAATCTATGGGTGGGAAAAATGAGCTCCCGGTCAAATATCTAACCATATATATACAGCCAGGGTTTTAATACTAATGTTATATTATAATGGCATATTTTTTTTTTTTTTAATGGTATGATGAAAATTTTCTATTTGTTATGCTAATAGTGATATTAGGTTCTAAAAACACCGCCAGACTGAGGATATCCGGAAGAAAAAAAAGCCTAATGGAACTAGCATCATAATGCCAAATTATTGTAATATGCATAACAAGAGATTAATTTATCAATGTTTGTTATTGAAAAAAATGTTCCTCCATCACTAAACACTTGTGGAGGGCCTAGTAAATATTGTTCAGTTGTATCAAAAAAAAAAAAAAAAGGAAAAGCTAGAGATCTTCTGAAAACTGATAATCCGTATCAGGTACTGATGTTAGCCGAAATGCAAATGTGTTCAGCAGGAAAACGTTCATCTACAGCAATAGTTGGTGAACTCATAACTGCTTCTCCAAAAAGACTCATACAAAAAAGTAGAATGAGCTCAAATAAATCCTTGAACCTTTCTGCCGATCAAGCGTTAGCTCTGATAATAGATATGGATTTATCTACACACTGCTATCAATTGTTAAAAGAAATAATATCCCACATTAATTCAAAATTGTATCCATTTTTATGAATCTATCAAAATGTCAAAAAAAATTATATATTATAAAATGTGGTTGTAATGGCACAGCTAATAAACGTTATAAAGAAAAATTGTATCATTCCATATTTCTGAAGAAAGTTTGTTTATTATGTCAATGGTCCCAATTGAAATTTCTATTAAAAATATGAACAAAAACTAATTGTAATGATATTTCAAAATATACATCATCCTAAGCTTGCTATTTATGTATTGCTACTTCTGCTGCAATGAATGATAAAAATATGGTTATGAAAAATACAGATGACCAAAATATATTAAATGAAGGTCCTGATGCATATTTCATACAGAATGGATATCAAAAGTTGGAAAGTGATGGAGCGAAAAAATAATATTCAAGAAAGATTTCGAATTGAAACGGGGTTACTAGTGGATATTCCGAAACCGAATTCAGGAAATTAAATGATGGTAACACTGCAAGGCATTTTTTTTTTTTTCGTAATTCAGAAAAGACTGCAGAAATTATTGGCCTAGATGTGGAACTGCTAAAGCAATTTAACATTATTTTGAAAACTCTCGGATGTGGTCATGAAATCGATTCTGTTGCCTTTGAAAATTATTCCATAGAAACTAGGAATATTTATGTGCAAAAATATAAATAATTTTATATGCCCGCTACACTATATACAATTTTATTTCACGGGAAAGATATCATCGCAAAATGTATTATAGTTATTGGCCAATTATCCGAAGAAGCACAGGAAGCAAGAAATAAGGATTGTAAAAACTTTCGCTAACATTTCACAAAAAAAAATCTAGAAAGGATTCCAATGCAGATTTGTTACATAAACTATTAATATCATCAGATCCATTAATTTGCAGGTTATGAAAACCACTAAGAGGTCAAATGTAACAACTGAATTTTTATTACAGTTAAAAAGCCAGAATTTTTATTAATTAAAATTTGTGAAGAAATCATATTACTTTTGGTTCTTGGATTTAAAAACACATACATATATACATATATACATACATACATACATACATACACACATTTTTAACAAAATTGCATTGAATTATATGAAAAGTAGGTGTGGCAGATGTCCGATCACGAATGGCTTTTGCCAAATTTCATCAATATAACTTTCTTAGTTACAAAAATATAAACTTTTTATTACTCAGAGCGCGAAAATCTCTCACTGTGCAGTAGGCGAATTTAAATAAAAAGTATTCGACATGTAGTTTAATTGTTCATTTCCCATCAATATATTAATTTTTTTTTTTTTTTTTGGTTATTCAGTCTTATGTGTTTTACATAATTTTATTGTGATTTTGTATAAATAACGGACACACAGTGGTAAATGCATGTAAAGCAAATCCGAGGACATTTGAGGTAATAGTCTCCCCGCTAGCCCTATCAGAATTTCGTTAATTTTATTTTATTGTGGAGCTCCAAAATGTCAAAGCTGAAATTAAAAGAATACCTTGTTTGCATACCTACAATGTTTGCTAAACAAAAAATATTTAATAAGCCACGTCTCTGATAACGACAGAGCGACTATTTTACTGAAAAATAGTCAATTTTTAAGACAAGTTTTTCCCGAACTGGGATTTTTGTAGAGAATTATAAGGACTATCTATAAAATTTTTTTAATCAAATCATAAATGAAAATTAGGCGATTTAAAAAAAAATTCATACCAGAGATGACTAAATTTGGATGATAATCCTTTGTCCCCCAGACCCGCTAAAAAAATTTGATCTACCAAATCAATTGGAATTCACCTCAGGATTGGCCACGTGAAATTTAATTCAAATATATCTAGTAGTTCCCTAAATAGAATTATTACCAAAAAAATCGTTTTGGGAATTCTGTGGGAAAAAGGAAAAAAAAAAACTTAATAACTCATAATTTTTAGCAAGGAAAATATGAAAATTATATTTTAGAAATTCTACAAAAGCTAAGAACAACGAACGAACAGGCCATTAAAGCCTACGAAAGCTGCCAGATCTATCCTAAAGTGAAGCAATATCACAAATTAAATGCATCGAATCTGGCCAAAAATATTGAAAAACACTTGGGAATAAACATTTCACCCTAGAAAGATACAATTATTAAAAAATATAATTTTATAGCCGGATCTGGTATAAATAGGGTACGCCAATAAGTCGGAAGAGTTTTGAATGGATGAAATTTTTGCAATTAGGATCAGACACAACTTTTTGGAGTTAAAATAGATAGAAATAAGGTGGCTACTTTTAAGTACGCTGGTGGCAATGTTGCCATATATTATTTTAAAAAATCTTACAATTATATCTAAAATCTTATTTTTGGAAGAAAAATCCTTTTTGTTAAAAGTTATTTACGTACCCAATATAACTTTTATGCACTTTAGCTTTAAAAATATAATTTTAAAATCTATATTTTAACAAATGGAATTAATTTTTAGAAAAATTTTACAATTAAGGACTTTGTTTTGCAGCTAAACGTTAAAAAATCGTAATCTACACATAATTATATATCAAATAAGATATAAGAGGAAAAAATTGGTTAAAAAATGTTAAATTTTTGACTAATTCCCCAGACCATTAACGTGTTTTAGATCACTTGTTTAAGGAGTGTATGTACAATTTTTTTTTTTTTTTTTTTTTAATTTTTAGAGCAATGTGTAAATAAAAAGCTATATTTAACTATAATTACTGAAAAATGAGTTTATGTTTCTGCAGAATAATTCAAAAACCCTTTCCATGCTTGGTTAAAAAATGTTAATTTTTAAGGCAGTTTCAATTTCAAACTTTTTTTAAACAAATTTCAAAATATTTCGAATAAAACTATGCAGTTTTATAGACACGACAGAAAATAAAATAAAAAAAAAATAGGTCAATACCTAGCATAATTTCGGCAAAAAGACATTTTTTGCAGTTTTTAGTTAGTTTTTTTTTTTTTCTTTTTTTGAACTGATATTCAGATTAAACACAATTAGTACATTTTGAAGTTTTGAATAAAATTGGAGAAGGATAACCTTTAAAATACGAAAGCCAAATATCAAAATTAAAGATACATATTTTACATTTTTAAGACAAATATTATTAATAATTATTTTTTTTTTTTTAATATCACCACATTTTATCCATAGTTTCAGAAATATATGGTTTCGTTTAGGTGCAAAAAAAGCCTTAAATAGAGGAAATATTGCCAAATTGTCACAAGTTTTTTTCAGTATTTGCTAAAAACTAAAAGAAAATCGATCAATAAATAGGGACAAAAAACCTTTTCAACAGAAGCTTGAACTTATTGCTGTTGTTTTTTTTTTTCGTTGGTAGTAATAAAACAACAATAATGAACAAAAACTTGTACATGGATTTTTGCTATGGGTTATTTTTTCTATGTTTATTTGTAGTCAACCGCTTATGTCGAATTTGAAAAAAAAGTAATGTCCATTGACAAAGAAAATCACATGAAGAAAAAAATCTACAAAATTTTAAAAAATTAACAAAATAAAAAAAATTACAAATAAAATTCTGTACTATACATCTCAAAACGGGTGAAACGTGTCACAGGTAAGAAAAGAAAATTTAACTTTTCTGTTTTTTCAGTTATTTTCAGGTGAAAAGAAATAAAACGCTTAATTTATTTTTTATCTATTTTATATGCCGTTTATACCAAAACGAAAACTAATTGGTTTTTGGAAAACAAAATTTCAAAAACTACATCGTTTACATACCTTATTTCTTCCCAATATAGTTTTTGTTGAGATTCACATTTCTTGGATATTTTTTATTTTCACTATATTTGCTATTTCTTCGATCAGAGAATACATAGTTTCAATATTAAAGCATATTTTAATAATTTTTAATAAAATATTTATTGTAATAATTTCATAAAGAAAACAAATAATTTCTATAAATTTGAAATTTTATTTTTCTCTTTATATATTTATATATAAAAGCTGCGGTTCTAAAATTTGCTAAACAGAATGTATCATAAATAGATAATTTAGTGGTTTTTATTTGGTTTTCAATAAAAACTAGTTAAAAATGGTTTTTGATTTATATGGAAAAACAAAATTTACATAGTTTTTTATTCAAAAACCAAATAAAGCCAAAAACTAGTTTTTGTTTGATGTAAATGGCTTATTAAAAATTTTGATTAAATCAGTATTTTTTTAATATCGAAAACTTTTGAAAGTGTTACTTTATATAATTTACTGTTACCATATTTATCATATTGACCCCCACCATTTGACTCAGAATCACTTTTTGAGTCAATTTAACGATGTTCATCTGGACGGCTCGCGCATCAGAATTTTGAAGATATTCTAAATTGTTTATAATCGATCCATTTTTTCACCTAGAACCTATACAATAAATATTATTATAATATTAAAATATTTGCCTATATCTCAAAAATTATTTGAATTATTTATAGGATTCTTATGAAAATCTATGATAATTCTAGTGCTTAAGCAATTAGTTGTGAAATTTTAACAAGAATTTTATATTAATAGAGAAATAAAAGAGAAATGATTTTGATTCATTTAAAGAAAATCGAAGCTTTTCAGTGTGGCAGTAAAATGCAACTACAGAATAATTTTTCCCGCATCTAAAAATTTGTATTATGAATGTATTTATACCCTACATTGCCATAGGTGGTTAGAGTATAATGCGTTTGGGCTGATTCTTGTACGGCACAGAAAAAAATCTTCGGACACGGTGGGATATTTTTGACATCATAAACCTGTAACTCTTTAATCTTTTATAATAAGTGAACAAAATTTGGCTCGAACAATCTTGAGATTTGATATTTATTTTAATATTGTTCAATAATTATTTATTGAATTTGATATTCAAGGTTGTTATCAGTATTGCCAGGATCTTTATAAAAAAGGGTTAAATTGAACTTTTTAATTTAAAACTTTTTTTTCGTTCCCATTAGATTTTGAAATCTTTTAAAGATATTGTAATAAAATTATATACAAAACATAGAAAAATCGCCCAAAAATTTTTTTATAAATTTTGGACTGTAATTCGCTTTTGATTAAGCGTTTTCAAGTTTTTGGGTGATTTTTACTTTAATATTTTTTTAGGTTTTACAAGCGCGAAGTAAATATTATTATAGAAATTATATTTATAGTTTTCATGCTAGTGAAGCATATTAACAAATAATTATAATCGATTTAGTAAGTTCATAAAATTAGTTTAGTTATGTTTCATTTACAATGAAGCGCTGAAGATGAAAATCTTTCTTAAATAAAAAAAAACTCGTATTATAAATATACAAAAATTTATAAATGAATGGATTTTGTAAAAATTTAATTAGTAATTGCAATTAACAAACCATTTTCTTCGTTGTTGAAATTGTTAACTTTTTAATGCAATTCTGTAAACCGAAAAAGGATAAAAAAGCATAACGAAAATTTTTAAGCTAAAAGCAAAATAAAAAGGATAGAATTAGCCTTAAAAAGATAAGCTTTTTCCATTTAAGTGAAATTTAGACCGCGAAATTATAGTCCTTAGTTTATAGTATCTACAGAGATAATTTAGATAATTTTATAAATGTTAATAGAATCAAAATCCTTAATAAAGGAATACCGAATACAATACGTAATCCTATCTGCCAGTTCCTTTATATTTGCTTTTGAAAAACTATAGATTTATTAATGTATTAATTATTGTGTAATTATTTACTTTGAATTATATTATCTACTTATTTTTGTATATATTTACCAATTATTTACACCAAATGTAAATTTGTAAATCTTGCCTATTGTGAATTTTGCCATAAATTGTTCTTAAATACTGTGAATTTATAATTAACTAAATGCCACTGAACAATAACTTCAATGGAAATTAAAAAAACCGGAGATCGCTTCAAACGAATTAAGCGATTTTCCAAAAAAACTGCTTTTCTGAGAAAATAATCAGATTTGAAGGTAAAATAATTAGCATCAAAATTTTTATTCGATTATTCCAAAAATGTTGATCGAATAATATTTTATTCCAAGCTGGAAAATTTTGTTTGTTCGAATATATTCTACAAAGTTTTCTTCGAATAATCGAATAATTTTTATTCGAATGACAACCCTAATATAAAACAAGTAAGAAAGATATACTGACTGTTTTTATAACGCAAAAACAAAATTTCAAAAACAAATTTTGAAATTTTGTTTTTGTTTTAAATGTAAGTTAGACGAGTCGTTTTTACGCTCGTGTTATAAAAACTGGCAGATAGTGGATCAAGCCCGACCATATGATACCCCATATCACTGTGTATGTCCATGAAAATTCATGGAGGGGTCTTATATTAGACATGTGGACAATTATGGACCGATACTTTTACTAAATGTAAAATAAAATATACGAATACAGAATATCACGTTAATACTAACATTTATATGAATTTATGCACGATAGGCTGATTCCCGAAAGTGGGCTTATATGGGAGCTATGGTAAATTATGGAGCGATCCTCATAAAATTTTTCACTTTGATTTTTACTTAAATAAATTTTATTTGTGTCGAATATAAACTTGATACTAATATGCGTATGTGATTTATGCACGTTAAAGTGATTTTCGGAAGAGGGTTTTATATGGGAGCTATGATCAATTATGGACCGATCTTCCTGAAATTTGGCACAAAGATTGATACTTATACAAAACTTTTTCAAACCGAATTTCATTAAAATATTGCTTTACTTAAGGCATTTATGATCTATGACCTATTTCGGGAGGACATTTGTATGGGGGCTAGTTGAAATAATGGACCGATCATAATCAATTTTAATAGGCTTCGTCCTTGTATCATGAAAGTCCTACGTGCCAGCCAGCCGTCCAGCCAGCCAGACGGAAAGACAGACACCGTTAGATGGACTCAAAAAAGTGATTTTGAGTCGATTAGTATACTTTAAGGTGGGTGTTGAATGATTTTTTTCTATGCATTATAAACATCAGCACAAACGCATAATACCCCAACCACCTATGGTGGTATAGGGTATAAAAAACTCAGAAACTAATTCATCACGTTAAAATCACGTTAAAAATTTTCTGAGACATATCGATCATAATAGTGAATCACATATATATATATATATATATATATATATATATATATATTATGTCATTATAGACCTACACGCTGATATAATTATGCCCGTCAGTATATTCGGCACTATAACAAATTTATCCCCCGGCTACATTCGCAAATGAGATATTAAAAATCATATATAAAATAAACTTAAAATTCATTATATATTAAATTAAGTGGGGAGATAAAGGAAGCACAAAAGGTGTATTCCATTAAATTAAACAAAAAGTGCAATATTTTTAAATCCTACGACTAGTGTACAGGGTTTGAGAAACGGCAATTTCCCGGAAAATTTTCTTGGGAAAATGGGAAATTAAAACTATGTACTTTTTAAGAATTTGTTTAAATTTATTTTCTAATTTTTATAGCATTATTTTAAAAAATCTACGTTTTTATTATACGTTAATTAAATATAATTTTTATATTTTTACATAAAAGATTAATAACACAGCAATAAAATGTAATGCAACAATTATTATAATTGTCCCAATTAAAAAGAAATGTTCAATTCGAAAATTCCAAATGAAAATTTCTTAACAACAAAATAATAAATTATTGTAATTATTAAAGAAAAAAAATAAAATAAATGTTTATCACGGCAATTGTTGAATTAACAAATATATTTGTTTAAATTCTACTTAAAAGATTTTATTTTAGTAATCTATGAAATAATTTGTATTTGAAATGTAAATCAATAGAAAACATAACATATTGTCTTCGTTATTTTATCAGAAAACCAATAATAACAAATTTTAGTTTTAATTAATTATTTAAAATACGAAGATTCGATAATGTATATCCAGAACAATTGTCTGAACTAAACAGAACTTAAAAAAAAAAATATGTAGTGTAATAGACAAAGCAGGATCAGTCCTTATTTTAAATGAAGTCAGAGAATTTATTATTTATTAAAACAATAATCTATTACACATCAGTAGAAAGTGAATTGATTTTTTCTTTCACTGGAAGTTTTGCAGCAAGTGCAAAATGGTTTTAAATACTTTATTTTTTTTAATTTTTTTTTTTGTCTCTGCTCTGACAAAAAGTCATGAAATTTTCCAATTTTTTGTTATACCATATGGAGGCTTTATTATTCGTCCATTTATTTACCAATCCGCTGTTTTCTTTTGCTTTAATCGAATTGCGAAGTTCAAGTTTTTGTCACCTTTCCTTTTATAAAATTTGTTCTATATAACACTATTATAAAACTATATAATCTTTAACAAAACTTATGTCTTAATTCTTAATGTAAGTCATTTAAATAAATAAAACTTGTGCGGAGAACTCGGGAATTCGAGGGAATGTGACTTTTTCCAGACTAGGAAGAACGCTCATTTTTTTAATTCGTTTGGAACAAACTTTTGTTTCAACGAATTTAACCTTAATTTTAAAACTACTTTTATTTTTATTTTTACAGTTTTAAGTTTAAAAAATGTACAGAGAACAAAAAATTTAAAAATTAAAATAAAAATATTATTCGGGAATTAGCTGGAAACGAATTAATTGAATTGAAGTCGTGTACAACGATCTAAAAATAGAATTGGATACAAAGAATTTTAACAGGTAAAAATGATTTTTGCATATCTTAATTTATGTAATTTTTCATTTTTTTTTCAATTTTATTTACTATAAACTTTAATTTTTTGTGAATAAAAATCTGATTTGTAACAAAATATTTATTTTTCATCACGCTATTTTAAACGATAATAAAAATAAAAGTAAACAAGTTAGAACGCTATATTCGGCTGTGCCAAATCTTTTGTGCCCTTCATCACTTTACCAACAAATAAAAGTGGTGAAGGGTACAAAAAATTATATATACATACATTCATACATACATTTGTTCGACAGGAATCATTTGCTTAAAAACAGCAAAAAAAAAACAACAACACTGGTAATCATTCTAATACTGCTCTTGTCAAATAAAAACTGATGCTTATACAAAGAACAGCAACAACACTAATAGTCATTGCAATGCTCCCGGCTGACCACAAAAGCTTCGATAATAATATCATGTTCGAACATTTTTCTGACAAAACATTCGAAAACGACTATTATTTGCGATTCGAATATGAGTTTCTTGAACTCACCCGTCGCTCACTTTGTAGCAGCAAATCTTTCGTTCTCGAAGGTACGAAAGTATTAATAGTGAACCGTAAAAATATCCATTAGTAATTCGTTTATCACAGCAAAAAATTATGAATATTATTCGATATTGATGTTACTTGTGATTACTATTATTAGCAATAGCTTGAAAACAATAGCTTTCTCTTTTGTTTCATTTCCATTTGGTTCCCCATCTAAAATTAAAAGCTAATTTAATTTTTAAAGTTATGTTTTATTTAAACTTAACACAATATATCAAATATTAAAAAAATATATATGTACATAATAATAAAGTAAATTTTTGAAAAATAATAATTCATATAATAAGCAATAAAATTAATAAGAGCGATGATATTTGAAGTCGTTTGTTCAAATTTCAACTTCGTCCAAAGGAGTCATTAATGTTTTTTCTCTCAATATTTTTTATGATGCACAAATCCACACCTTTTGTAGTAGTGACATTACTTTTTTTTATTAAAAATTTTTGAAAATTTAATTACCATTTTGCAATCGATCACTATGAACTATGACTAAAGAATGATACTACATTCTATTGATTTTAGTCTTTTGTATGCACAAACAAGAAAATACGTGGCTTTTATATTTACATAGGAAATCCTCAAGAAATTTAGTAGATTAGACAATTTCTCGAAACATTTATTTTCGATATTTTACTTAGAAAAGTAGAATATTGCAATATCGATATTTTTGAAATTCTCGGAAATTACGTGAACATTTACTATAGAGAAACTTCAAAAAGTCAAAAATGCGTTTAGGCCGACATCTCGGTAATTAGTGAACTGATTTAATCATTTCTTCAGGACAAAAAGTCGTGAAAAAATTTTCGAATTTTCTTTGCAAAACGAAGTGTCTAGCCTATACAGAGGCTTTTTAGATATATCTCTTTTTTTCTGAAAGAGTGAAATTTCTAGGTTGGCTGGCTACCTTTAAACTAAAAACTAGAATACCTTTATCGAAATAGCTCAAAATATCGTTACTGTTAAAATGCAATTACCGTTATTATATAACTTTGAAAAAATACTTAATTTTAATTAAATTAAATTAAAACTTGTACGAATATAATGGTTATCCCAAGTCGATGTTTTAATACTTAACTCCACTTTATATTTCATGGTTGTAAACCGATGACTTCGAAATTTCTGGAAAAAACATTTACCCTTTAAATAGCATTACCGAAATAAAGAAGTTACTTTTTACCCTATTTTAATCGGTTGCCAATCTTGGAAAATTTACTATCAACGTTTTGATATCTTCATTAATATATTCCTCAATTTTTTAAATCACTGTTTGACGCTTATTTAAATAAAAAAGGAAGAAACTCGAAGTTTGATTTTTATAAAGCTCGTAACCGAAAATACTACTTCATTAATATATTTTTTTGTGCAGAATTCCAACTTTATTAAATAAACAATAAGAGTACTCATTTAAACGCTTAAGTTTTCCATTTGTGCAATTGTGCATGTTTGATTTGTTCTGGAATCATCAGCATAAATAGCCGTGCAGCATCCTGTTTCAATCATTGTAAGAAGTTAAAATTTGCAAATATGTTCTAAATGACGCCATACATTTTGGTTTCCCTCATACAATGTCGAACATACATTTATTTTCATCAAAGTAACTAGTATTGGCCTAATGTAGTCAGTCAAGTAACCAATTCATGACAGCAACCTGAAACTGCTACGTTCTTTATAACCAGTATACATACGTATTGCTTTTTTGAACTCCCTATCTTTTTCTGTTTTAATGGTGGATTTTGTACTAAGTGCAATTGCTACGTCACGCATTTTTTATGTGTGTGTACATAACAACAGGGCAGGGTTTGATACCAAATTTGGGAATTTTTGTTCCAGCAAAGGATGAAAATTTTGATTTGGGGATTGGGGAATCTTTTGGCGATATTAAAAATATTTTGGCAGTCTTTTTTTGGAAATAATGTAATGATTACATATTACATATCAAGTTTGCACTCCCGCAAATGTACTGTCAAAAATTGTATGGAAATTCACTTGCACAACACTTATAAGATTGTGCGACTATTTAGTCTTGCAAACTTGTGCTGTTTAATTGTGCATTTGTAAATCAGCTGTCTTTTGTTTATATTTAAAAATTATAAATAACTGCGATGTAAAAAATTGTAGTTACATTAATTAATATATAATCATTAATTGTAGCTTTGATTTCAACAAATTTTCCAATTATTTACAATGATTTCTTATTATTTTTTTTTTCCTTAATGTTGCACAACATTTGAAAAGGGTGTTCATGGAACATGTCGCACGAATATGCACAATTGCATATTTTTTAAGCGTTTAAATGAGTACCCTTATTGTTTATTTATTAAAATTGGAATTTTGCACAAAAAAAATATTCAAATGATGCTGCAGATACATGTCATTATAAAGAACATGTTGAAGTAGTATTTTCGGTTACAAGCTTAACAAAAACCAATCTTCGAGTTTTTTCGTTTCTTATTTAAATAAGCGTCAAACAGCGATTTGCCGATTCAAAAAGACAAAAAATAACGATAATGGCATTTTGGATTATTTCGGTAAGGGTATTTGAGCGGTAAAGATATTTCAGTTATTTCCGTACCAGTATTTTAGCGTTATCGGTATTTGGTGGCCAGGTGATTGGAAAGGGGGAAATTGATGAATAAAGTCGCTCAACGGTAACACTGGTTACGGTATGTAGTGTTATTTCGGTATCGGTTTTTTACGTTAACGGTATTTGAGGGTTTTCTTAAGGGTAAGGATATTTTAGCGGTAACGGTAGAAAACCTTGAAATTTTCACTCTTTTTTATTTTATTTCAAGTATAAACAAAATCTCTGCACAAATATCTGTGCCAGATATTGCTTTGACCATTAATGTGTTAATATTAAAAAATCTATTGTCAAGAATTTAATTGAACTTGTTGAATAATTTTATTCTAAAATTTCTTTAATTTTAAAAATGGTGAATATGAAGATTATATAATATAATTCTGAAATAGTACATATGTAAATTAGGGGTATAACTTTTGCAATTTTTGCGAATAAAAAAATTCAGAGAGCATAGCGTTATAGGGCAGGAAAACATTTTCGCGATCGTTAAAAAAGTTTCGGCACTAATCGCTTTGAAGTTTTGAATTTAAGATGTTTTTTAGTTTGTCAGCGCTGTCAGATTTGAGGTTTGAACCCAAATTTGGGGAATTTTTGTTGCAGAAAAAACATTTTTAAAATTTAACTTATATGTCATTGTAAAGAACTCGCTCAAGCAGTATTTAATATGATAACGATCCCCACAAGCAACGCATGTGTTTAATGCGTATTCTCGGTTAAGAGTTTAACAAAAACCAAACTTCGAGATAGCATATAATTTGAAATTCAGGAGGCGCCTTAACTCATTGAGTTAAGATGCCTCCTGATTGAGTACAGTTGAATTGTCGGCTGTTGTTTTTGAAGTTTAAAGAATTGCATTTTTTTCTTTCTTAAATAAGTGTCAAAGAGCGATTTAAAAGTAATAAGCAATTTGGAGAATATCGGAAAATTGATTGTAAATTTTCACTCTTTGAGAAAAAGAACAAATCATGTCATTTAGCAATTTCTTAAGTTTTTTCCCAATGTTCTTTTCAAATTTGACTTTTTTTGATAATATTATTTTTAATTTTTATACATTAAGTATAAACAATAGTAATACAAATGTTTTGCACAAATATCTGCTGGATATTACCTTGGCTATTAATGTGTTAATATTACTAAAAATCTGTTGCCAAGAATTTAATCAGACATGTTGAATAATTTTAATTCTAAAATTATGAACTAATTTCTTTGTTTCATAAGATGGTGAATCTGAAGTTTAATATATGTAATATAATTTTTTCAATACATAAGTAGTTATGTAAAAATATTCATCCAAAAATTATTTCTATAAGAAGAAAATACTTCTTAAAAACAAGAAAAATAATTATTTTAAATGATAAAACCTCTTTAAAAAAAGTATCTGGCTACCCTGTTAAAAATTCAGATTTTTATAAATCTTCAGAATTAAAGAAAAGCTGAAAAAATTGTTATCAATATTACTTTACCATTTTATTTTATAGTGGTTATTAAGGAAATAATTTAGAACTCTTTAGTAATGAGCAGAATATTTACTATAGTACCACTTTTTTTACCAGTATGAAAAATATAAAATCACCTAATAATAATAATTTATTAAAAAAAAAATCAAATGGTTTTAGAAATTTCTTTCGGTGCGGAAGGTTTTTTAATCGAAATAACTATTGAAAACGGTTTTTAGAATTTTTTTTTTGTGTAAAGAAAAGTTATACCCCTAATTTACTTACATATGTAAAATTATTCATCCTAAAATGATTTCTATAAAAAGAAAGAATGAATTATTGAAAAAAAGCAAAAAAAGAATTATTCTGAATGATAAAAATTTTTTTTTTTTTGTTAAATGGGGGCTTTCTGGGTATTTTTTTTAATTTTGGGGTTGGCCAAAAAAGTATCTGGCAGCCCTTCGTAACAACATTGAAAAAGAAAATACAATGAATTATATGTTACAATATACAATGAGATCGTACACAACACATTCACTCCACCTTTATTGGGGCAGTTTGGTTTATCTCACACTACTTGTATGTTTTAATTAATCGGGTGTATTGTGGATAATTCATTCATTCATTTTACAATGTGAAGGGCACACAAACGGAAGTAGCTGTTTTGCCGGTGAATGTTTTTAGTATTCATTTTTTAGCATTCACGCAGCTCTTTAGTGTGGACATATTTACATGCATTTGTGTATTTATTAGCAATGTATAAGGTATTTTTTCAATGTTTATGGCTGGAAGGAATTTATTTGGGTTTTTCTTAAGGTAACCAAGTAGTCCGAGTCATGCAGACATTATCGATGATGTCTTGATGATTTGACATAGTCCTCAATGACATTAAGACAAATCCGAACAACTATTGATGATTTTTTCGGACAAAGGGCACTAAAATCCTGCAAGAAAATTTAAGCAACATTGTCATTCATATTGTAATCAACAAAGTTCAAAAAAAATTGGTTCTGATGAGATTTGAACCCAGGCCACCACTTCACTTTCCCTTGTTGAATAGTTAAACGCGCTAACCATTTCAGCTACAGCAATCTGTTTTTATCAATGGTTTTAATAATACTTTTACTCATCTGTTTAAAAATAAATGGTGATGACATTTGCCATGCAGCATTTCGTGTGTTCGGTTTAACACACGACATTTTCGCTGAACATTTCAGTCATGTCGTCGTAAATAACGCTCGAAGTATGACACTTCAGTGCATTTTCTTAATATAATCGTGAATAAATAGGGTAAAACGACAACACAGGTAATACAGGTGACAGACTTTGTTATCAAACTTTCCTCTACATGCATTTTATTTGACGACAAATCTTAAATTTTTCTGACGACATCCTCGATGAAAATTTCGTCGATGGATAAATATACAAACAATATATATTGTTTTCAAAATATAAAATAATTACAGCGAATATTAAAGTTTTAAAATAATAGAAAAATAAATAAAATAAAATAAATTAAACTAATGTAACAGATAAAAAGTAAACTATTTATTGTATTTAAAATATTTTTAGATATTTTATTAATTCTGTTTGATTTATTTTATTTACTGGATTGATTTTATTTATCTGACTTTATTTATTTTATTTTTAACTTTTAACACTTCAATTCTCACTGTGTCTTTAAATATAAAACCATTAGAAACGTTCCCATGGGTTTATTTTTAATTCAAAAAGAATAAAATTGTGTTCCCTCATTTAGGAAATATAAGCTGTTTATTTAAAATTCATTCCTATAAAAAAATTATTGTATTCTCTGTGTAGTTTGCAATCAAATTTGTAAAATGTGATTTTATCAAAATTAAAGACCAGGTTGTAATTGAGAAATTCGAATTTACTTGAATTTTACACTTCTTACAATTATTTACATTCTGATCATTGGTCACTTGCTATGATAATTTTATGTATTTTTATAATACAGAGATTACCATTTTATTACTTTTAGGTTAAATTAAGAATATTTTTTAAATTCATACCAGGTTTCAAAGGAGTTAACAAAGAGAATTCTTGTGGATCCCAGGTATTTTTTTATTTTAATTAGTTAACCACGATTTCTTTAATTATCCGGGGTTGCAAAAGACATATATATTTATTTTGGCGAACAATTATGGGATGCAAACCCTTTATATGGAAAATTAGAAAAAAACCCTCAATTAACTGGAAATATCTTGTACAATATTGTACAATACCCAGTGGGGCAGAACTTCTAATCTGCTGGTTAGATTTATATAAACTTCATTCATTGAAATTTCAACTATCTCAATTTTTCCAAATCCTGATTCAGTTTTTCCAATATATAGCCTAATATTTTTATCCAATTTTGTAAAACTTTTATGCAATTAGTTTAAGAACAAAATTATCTATCGGATAAAAGAAAACTAGAAGTCGATATCTCTTAAAAGTTCAAAAATAACGCATTTTAAATTTGAAAATATAAAATATAAAATATAATGATTTTTTTGCCGTAAAAGTGTCTACACTCTTTCTCTTCTGAAATGAAATTTTCTTTTAGAACATATAATAATTTTACACTTTTCTGAAAGGTATCTTCATGGATATGATTCTAGAGTTAAATACTCAACATTACTATGCACAGTGGGGCAGAATCGAAATTTTTTGGAAATAAATCTGTAACTTCTGATCGGCTGGTTGGATTTTCATGAAATTTGGTATAGGCGTAGCAGAGGAGTGTACAATGTTAAGTTTTGAAGATGGGTACAACAAACTCCTCAAGAGCTAAGGGGGCTCAAAGTAAGGTACTTCTGACATAAAAATTTTTTAATCGCTTACCAAATTTTTGCTTCTCGTCCGATTTCAAATACTTTTATACATTGTTGTAGGCCCTGATAAGACCTATGTGTTCTATTTATCTCTTATAGTTTCCGAGTTATTTGCGTTTGAATTTTTAAGCACCATAATTTTGCATGTTCTTGGTCCAGTTTCTTTCATATATATCCTAGTATTTCCGACCGATTTTATAAGTTTTTTTCTTAACTAGTTAAAGAACAAAATTATCTATTGAATAAAAAAAATTTAAGTCGATATCTTTACCAAGTCCAAAAATAAACGAAAAGTATACACTCTTTTTTATCTAAAATAAAATTTTCTTTAGCAATATATAATAATTTTACACTTCTCTGAAAGGTAATTTCACAGAAATGATTTTGAGATAAAAAGCGAGCCCAATAACTCAATTGGTCATGGTACATACCCTCCCGAATTCGACGCATTTTATATGAAAGTTTTGATTTTAGACCATATTTTCTCAAATCGCAAAGCACGAATCGACAAGCGGAATATATTTTAAGAATTTCCAATATGTTGTTAAAGGTTTTAAATCAAAATCTACGGGACTACGGAAAAATGTAGATTCTATAGCCAAAAATGTAAAAAATTCCATTTTTGGGATTTTCATTAGTTTTTTTTTTTTTTGAATTCAGAAAAACCCTACCCCTGATTGAAATTTCATTAACGCGCTTTTATTTATACTAATAAGATCCACATTTCCTGCAAATTTCATTAAGATATCTTTATAAACAAATATGTTATTACAATTAAAAAATTTGTATTTTCTCCAAAAACCCCAAATTGGGCTTTTTGTTTGGTTTATTTCTAAATAGCGAAAGAAACTTTAAAAATATGTATTCCAAATTAAGCCTGTCTTTTAGCATATATAATTTCCGATCTTTATCAAAAAGATTCAAGTCAATATCATGCCTCATTTAAGAAATATGCGCCTTTAAACTTTTATATTTCCAATTTATTGTATATATGACTATATTTTTACAAACTTGCAACTTTTGCCTTTCGCTTTGCGTGAATAACTATTTAGAAAATTATGAATATTTCTATATACTTTTAATAATATCTACACACAAAATATTTTTATAAAAATAATTAATAAATATTTGTTATTTTTAATAGGGTTGCCACATTTCCCAAATGTAAGTAAATCTTTATCCTTTTGTAAGCATTCATATATTTCATATGTCTTGCAGGAGCACCCTGCAATTTCGAATGAAGAAGTTCCTGATACATTCAAAGAAATGTTAATATTGCTGAAATACTGCCAACTGCATCACCAAAACGTCTTAAACGGATTACCGAAAGTGTACCTACTCCAACATCACAATACAATTTTACAGAAGAAGAAGCAATTACTTTAATGCTTGAACTGGACCTCAGCCGAAACAAATATCAAACTTTAAGAAAAGCTCTGCTTGAAAAGGGACACTCAATTCTAGCATAATAAAGGATATTCAAGAGAAAAACTAACTATTTTACCATCTATTTCGGTTACCGAAAAGGAAGCATGTGTAGAGCTATCTTCTTTGCTTGAGAATACAGCTACCAGGATAGTTGCAGATTTTTCTGCAGATCACTTGGAAAAAGTAAATAGCAGCGACGTTGTATTAATCTGTAAGTGGGGATGTGACAGACTATCAGCTCTTCCTGAATACAAACATGCTAGTGGAAGTAAGAAACTGGCTGATTATAAAAGCGTATTTATAGCATCTTTGATGCCATTAAGAATGCGATCTTATTCCTTAAAGCAATCTTCATCAAAGTGTAAAAACTCATTTAGCTTAACACCACTCTAGGATCAAAACATTTTTGCAGATCTATTTGGTTCGAATTCACAAGGGAGTCGAAGACAACAACAAGGGATTTAGTGGAATATATTAAAGATGAAATAACTGATTTACAACCTCTTTCAAAGGACTAACATACTACTAATGGCAATTAATTGTAAACACAAAATTAACTCTGCTTGATTTGGAGAATATGCAAAAGAATTATCTAAACTACTTGTTTCTCTATATCCATGGAACGAAATGACACCAACAGTACATAAAGTATTGTGCCATGGCGAAACTAAATTGAACGAAATATTCTTCCACTTGGAGAGTTTACAGAAGAGGCTCAAGAAACAAGAAACAGAGATCTTAAGCACGTCCAATTATTCAGCTCCAGAAAATGCTCCAGAACTTCACAAAACGAGGATATTTTTAATAGCCTATTGTTATCATCAGACCCTGTACTATCACCAATGAGAAAACGTTGGATTTAGTATGAGCCTTTATCAACACAAAATACTGAAGACTTCAAGGACCTTTATTAGCTTTTAGATATGTATACAGATACAACAGATTATTTTATATAAAATAAGTTATATAAGTTTAAAATATTAGAAAAATTATCTACATAAATTTAATGTAAATAAGTAATACAAAACCGTGTTAGAAATAGAATTGAATTCATTAATAGAAATATATGAATGCTTAGAAAAGGATAAAGATTTACTTAAATTTGGGAAATGTGGCAACCCTATTAAAAATAAAAAATATTTATTATTTATTTTTATAAAAATATTTTGTGTGTAAATATTACTAAAAGCATACAGAAATATTCATAATTTTCTAAATAGTTATTCACGCAAAGCTAAAGGCAAAAGTCGCAAGTTTGTAAAAATATAGTCATAATATATAAATAATAATATAATAAATTGGAAATATAAAAGTTTAAAAGCTTTCTTAAATGAGGCATGATATTGACTTGAATCTTTTTGAAAAAGATCGGAAATTATATATGCTAAAGGATAAGCTTAATTTGGAATACATATTTTGAAAATTTCTTCCGCTATTTAGAAATAAACCAAACAAAAAGCCAAATACAAATTTTTTAATTGTAATAAAATATTTGTTTATAAAGATATCTTAATGAAATTTGCAGGAAATGTGGATCTTATTAATATAAATAAAAGCGCGTTAATCAAATTTCAATCAGGGGTAGGGTTTTCCTGAATGCCAAAAAAAAACTAATGAAAATCCCATAAATGGGATTTTTACATTTTTGGCTATAGAATCCACATTTTTCCGAAGTCTCGTACATTTTGATTTAAAACTTTTAACAACATATGGAAGATTCTTAAAATATATTCTGCTTGTCGATTCGTACTTTGGGATTTGAGAAAATATGGTCTAAAATCAAAACTTTCATATAAAATGGGTCGAATTCGGGAGGGTGTGTATCATGACCAATTGAGATATTGGATATTGAGATATAGATAAACCTTTAATTGGATATCATTAATTTTTTTATATTGTAAAAACTATTGTAAAAACTATATTATAAATGACAAATAGTACTTCGGACCACCCTTTATTGTAGATGTTAAAAAGTCATAACTAAATATTTGTTCATAAGCCAATGTACAGTGGTCTCAAAATGATTTTTTCTTTAATTATCTAACTTGTGAACCGTTCGAGATATCAAAATAAAATTTCACACAATCAGAGCTGAGGTATCTTCCAGTTGATTTGCTCCTGCAAGATCACGGGATAGAGGGTAAACCACCAAAGTTGGTCAACTCGGGTATGTATTTTTTTTATAAAAAATTCGCCAAAAATGCATTTATGACTAGACTATAAAAAAATATGTAAGTTAAATCTTTTAGTTTAAGAGATATTTAGGCCTAGTTTTTTAAGTTTTTTTTTTAACTTGCGGGCCTTAATTTAGGTCCTTAAATTTTTTTGAAAATATCCACTAGATTTTGTAAAAAATTCTAAATAACATTGCCTCAAGAAGTTATATTAATCTGAAGTTGAAACTTAAAAAAAATCATATTTTCCAAAAGGGTGGTCAAATTCTTTCACTATTAAAATATTTTTTTGTTTCGAACTATAGAATTTGTTTAATGATTTCAAAAGAAATCTTAACGTAAATGCATAGAAAACCAAAATTGTACCCGCTGTTGGTAACGGTTTCTCTCCAAACCCTGTCCAAGCTTTGTCAATTTTATACAAGTTTTTAAAATATTTTTGTAAAATTCTCAAATATGAAAGCCGGGAACAAAAAAATATACTGGCTATATATATGTTAGCAAAACACAAAAAAACTGTTACTGAGTCACACCTGAGTGATTATTTTAATAAAGAAACTCAAGTCTTCTTAAATAAGTTTTCCCGGACAGGGATTTTGGGTATTTTGGTACGAAAAAGTAAGAGTTTTTTAATTCCCTCACTTTAGAACAAGTTTATCTATAATATGCCAAAAGTTCATTGCAATACCTCTATTCGTTTAAATTTTATTTAGGTCCAAATATTAACATTATTTCTTAAAAACATATTTAAAATATAAAATCTTTTCAGGTTATACATTGGTGCATATTTCTATAAACGCACATCATTTTTTTTAATCAACTTACCAAAAAATGGGCTAAAAAATTGTGTTCATTAAAAAAAATATAGATTGGTTGGAAATTGCATGAATATGGAAACTTCATTCACTTTTTCATCCATAAATGCAAGAAGAGCATCTTTCAACTGCCCCGTTCATTTTAGTTGGAACAAAATATATTTTTGATTTCCCTGCAACAGAACTATAACACTGCTTCCACCGAAATTACGTTTCGACATACGAATTTCGTTCGACCTCAAATCATTCCAATAGCAAGAATTTGAATCGGTTGAATTGAGTCCAAATTAAATTTCTTTTTATCAGAAAAGATTACTTTATTTCATTCATCTGTCCATTTCATGTATTTGCGTGCAAATATTAAACGATTTTCCTTATGATGCTATTTTAACATTGGCTTTCATTTTGGTTTCCCTTCATTTTATGTTACGATCTATTCGCAAAATGTATGCAATATGTTTGGAAGTAACAGGAAGGTCAAATTTATCTTTTATTAGTTTTGCATTTAATTTATTGCGGGTGGCTTCTTCTTTTATTTTATTAATTTGCCTTTTTGTTAATTTTTGGTTTCCGCACTTCGTATTTCTGCCCTTTCTTAAGAACGCCTCGAATAACTCCTTCTGAACAGTTAATTTTTCGTCCAATTTTTCTGTTAGAACAGCCTTAATCACGAAAAAAATTAATTTGAATTTTTTCCTGGTCTGTAAGAAAAGTTCCTCTGGGCATCCTTTAAGCTAATAAATTTTCCCAATTAAAACAAAAATATTTGCAGTAAACAGAGATGTTGTCATCAGAAACTTATCTTAAGTAAAACAAACAACTAAAACTGTTAAAATTGTTTAATATTTTTTTGCAATAATTTTTTAACAAATTCTTCTAAAATGCGATTATAGGAATATTCCACTAAAATTATCACCAATATGGTCTGATTGCTGAATTAAAAAAAACAAAAGCAGGAAACAAATATTTCTTACATAAAAAGTACCGTTATATCGCGAGTTATTGTAACAACACAACATCGATTTTGGTTAAGAGAAACGAATATACCCCAAAGAAAAACTAAAATTTTAAATACGTTTATAGGAATATACACCAGCGTAGTGTGAAGAAATTTGACTGTATTTAATATATTTTCACTAACTACGATTCTCCATATTCTAGTGTTTCCTATAATACAAAATACTTTTATAAAATGTTTACACTTTTGTTTAAAACTAACAAAAACTTTGTCTTTCCAAGAGGTAAGTTTTAGAACTTTTTCCGCGTTTTTTATGAAAAATGTAAACACAGCACGAACAGGAATGCTATGTTAACTTCTACTGTTACCTTTACATTACGCTTCTGCTTATAACATGTTTGCATTTTTCATTAAAAAAAAAATATAAAAAACTGTCAAAACGTGCAAGGTTTATTCTTAGTTTTTTGTCCAAATGTAAGCTACGTATGTATATCAGTATTCGGCAGCTTTAAACTTGTAAGATTGTGGAGAATTGCGATTAGTAGAAATAAATTAAATGCGGAGAAATTTCTCCAGACCATGACACGAAAAACTTAAAATTTAGAATTTAAGTATATTTTTAAAAAATAATGTTAATATTTTGATCTAAACAAAATTTAAATGAGTAGAGGCATTCTAATGAAATTTAGGCATAATACAGATGATAATCTCGTTTTAAAATCATGGAATTAAAAAACTCTCACTTTTTGTACCAAAATACGGGGAAACTTGTTTAAAAACTTGACTTTTTTTTATTAAAATGATCATTGTAAAGGCGCGGCTCAGAAACTATTTTTTGTGTGTTTAACTAACATAGATTTTCTTGTTGATCTAGGCTTTCACATTTGAGCACCTTAAAAAAAATAAAAAAAAATTTTTAAAATTGTGAAAATTGACAAAGTTTGGATAGGGCTTGGGGAGGGAGCCTTTACCCATAGCGAATTTATTTTTGGTTTTGTGTGCTTTTACGTTAAGATTTCTTTTGAAATCATTAAAAAAAATTCTATAGTTCGGAACAAAAAAATATTTAAAAGGTGAAAGAATATTATCATCTTTTTGGAAAGTAACCACAAAAATATGAAATTTTTCAAGTTTCAACTTTAGATTAATATAACTTTTATATGATTCTTGCAACAATGTTATTTGGAATTTTGTAAGAAATCTAGTGAATATTTTCGAAAAATTTTAGGACCCAAATTAAAGCCCCAAGTTAAAAAATAGGCCAAAATTAGGGTAAAATTTGTTTCAACCTTCTCTTAAACTAAGAGATTTAACCTTCAAACGTAAGCATGTTTTTTGTGAAGGTTTATAAGAACTACCAATATGTGAAATTTTTTTACATTCAAGTCATAAATGAATTATTGGCGAATTAAAAAAAATATATATATACCCACTAGGCACCTGTGCTCCTACAGATCAACTAAAAGCACCTCAACTCTGATTGTGTGAATTTTTTATTGATAACTCCAACAATTCACAAGTTACATAATTAAAAAAAATCATTTTGAAACCACTGTGCATTGACTACGGGAATAAATTGTTTATTTAGTTATGACTTTTTAACATCCACAATAAAGGGTGATCCGAAGTGGTTTTTGTCATTCTTGAAACGCTATCAAATGGCTAGTTTTTACAATATGAAAAAACTATTGATACTCGATTAAAGGTGATTATCTATACTTTTGACTCAAATAAAAATTAATATTGAGTTTTTATCCACTTTGGAATAATTTGTCTCATAATCACACTTCTTAATTTGGACACATACTAAATATGTGCTACACAGAGGTTTTCAGTTAAATTCAAAATGTTTGTAAAATATTTTTAAGTATCGGAGATCTACTAAACTCTGATTTATTTGGAGTATAACATTTCTTAAAAAAATTAAAAAAAATAAATTAAGAACTTGACAATCTACACCATTATACACTTTTATTTAGTTTTGGCTGTATTAATTGGTACAAATTGAGAGCGATATCTTTAAATTGCGTCATTTAGAAATTATCCGTAACATACCAGGAAATAACCCAACGAAAGGATACTAACTATTTAAGTAATTAAAAAAAAGAAAATATCCGAATATATCTTGAGACTTGAATTACTCTAAATAACAAAAACTTGGGCTACCAAGCTCAGAATAATTTCTGTATACCAGGTTTTGCAATACTTTATAACTTATGTTCAATATTTAGAAGACATTCAGATGATATTTTATTAGTATACAAATGTATACGGTTTTAAGATAATTTATCATCTTCAATTTTGTGCAAAAATATTTCGCAACTTTTATATATATAATTATAATATAAGAAATTCTACATAATTTCTATAAACTTGTATAATCAATTAGTCAAATATACAATTAGTTAGAACGAACTACTTTTTTCATTTAATAGTCAAATTTATTGCAAATTTAAAATATATAATTTTTTTCGGACCACCCTTTAGTACAATGTTTTTGGAATTTTTCGCTACATATTTAACTTCAAAATTGCATAGGTTTGGTCCAGTAAAAGATATGGACTTCAAACTTTTTGTATGTAGTTAAGAATTATGTCAGCTAGACAAAGTAGTTTATTTTAAGAAAATGAAGTCCATAGTTTTTCTCAATTTTAGAATTAAAGCAACATTGTAAAAAAATGGTTTTTGGAGAAACTATAAATATTTGATCTCTAATATAATCTTGGTTTTTTTAAGATATCTTAAAGAAATTTTCAACGATTGCTGACTTTATCATTTCAAATGATAAAATGTAGAAAAATCTAAGATTTTTGTAAAAGAAATCCCTCAATCCTCGCAAAAAGACGATGAAAGTAACGAAAGTGGATTTTTTCTAATTTTGCCCATGAAGTCCACATTTATTGTAGGTTTAGAAAAATCCATTGGAACACATTGGAGTTTTCGAAATTGCATTCGATAAATTATTTTGTTCTTTAACTAATTGGATAAATTTTTTATAAAATCGGATAAAAATATTGGGCTATATATTGAAATAACTGGATCATGATTTAGCAAAATTGAGAAAGTTGAAATTTCAAATGCAAATAACTATAAAAAATAAATAGTATATAAATAAATAAGAAATAAATAGTACATGCAGCATGTTTTTCAAATATCATATCGAGAGATATAATAAGATTAGAAGTTACAGATTTATTTCCAAAAAATTTCAATTCAGCCCCACTGTGCCATAGTGAGAATTTTGCCTACAATAGCGGGGAAGAAAGGCACTCTAATATTGATGAAGTAGCCTAAAATGCAGATAATCGACGAAAATATTTTGATGTTAATATTTAAACATTATTTTCTTGTCAATTTTATTATGATGTAGATTATGATCAGTTTAAACACTATAATTTAATGCTATCCAGTCGTTCTACAAATATTTGGTCTTCATTTGCTTTTGAGTTCGATGATCTTAGTATATATCCCAAATCTTCGGCGTTTCAAAGGGTTTGTGGAAAAAGACATTCTCCAATTTAGGAAAGTGAAATTTCAATTTAGAGAAGATAGTTGATTCACCCCACAGAAAAAAAATATATAAAAGTATTGGCAACACCATACTAAATTTTGTGACATTTGTCCGTTGTTTTTTAAAAGTTTTCAAGCAAGTGTTTCTCTATGAATCACCGTCTGATTGTTTTCAGGAGAAATTTCAGAGAAGGTAGGTAAATATATACTAGGTGGGATATGAACAAACATTTTATTTTATAATTGTGTTTTTTATGCCGAATTTTATATTTTTATGTATTATTTTTAGTAAAATTTTCATTTTTTGTACAATTTACTTTGAACTAAACTATCAAAATTTTATATTATATTGTTTTTTTTAACTTTTATGAAATAATGTATCATAAAATTTTCTATACGTTTTATATGAGGTGTAACACACCTCAACTTGTTTGAAGATTCGACATAGCCGAATATAGCACTCTAATTTGTTACTTTCTATCATCGATATTTACCAAACAATTATTTGTATGACCTCCAGAAAGTATCAATTTATATAATAAATCAATAATTTCTTAATTGTTACATATGTTTCTATATACAGTGTCTCACTAAAGTATTTAAATTTTTTATAAATAATAATTCTTAGATTTATTAATTGAATTTTGTATATATGGAAACTTCATAATACAAAAACTGCAATTAAAAATATTGCCTTGTTTCCAAGAACTTCCAGAAATAGTACGAAAAGTCATCGAATTAACTTCACAAAAGTATTTGAATTTTTATCACCTTTATATCTGAAGATGTCAAACAAAATACAAATAGATGAATTTAATTTAATTAATGTAATTTTTGTTAAAAGTATATCATAAGTACCACTGTTAAATATTTACTGATTTATTTTTTCAGTTTGGAGTTAAATTTTGGGGAATATTTAGTCCAACAGTTTATTTAATAAACTTAGAAGGTTGATGTTGGAAGAACACGCCTATTTTTCCTCTTTAAATAATAAATATGACAATTTTTTTGTAATTATAGTAAGAAATAATAAGTATTTAGTTGATTACAAGATTTTTTTTATTAAAATGGCATATCTGAAGCGTACTAATCATTAATTATTGGGTAATTCAAAAAAAATCGACCCAGCTCAGATTTTGACCATCTCCGATTTTGATAAAATTCAGAACATATAATCTACTCCTCTATGCGACTCATATGCTTTATTATCCTTCACCACAAGGCTAACGGTTCATATTTTATGAATCTCTAAAATGGAATACCTCGGTCAACTTAACAGAATTTAAAGTTAAATAACTTTTAAATCCATTATCCGATTTTAACAAAAATGGTCTCAATGGAAAGGACTGATATTCACGTTTAACATAAGATCATAAAAGTTACACATCTTTTTGGCGCAAGGACCTTTAAAATGAAAAAATATCCTTTATTCTATAATATTCTGAAAAAGGGTATTTTAATTTTCATTATTTTTTACGTGATGTTTACAATCATAAATATTAAAATGGGATCTCAGTGGGATCAGAAGTTACAAAAATTTTCTTTACTAACATATTTTCTATAAGATATTAAGTGATTTTTAGGCATATTGATATACTTATTCAAATTTTAATGCAAAATATCATTATTTATTAAAATAAGTTGTATATATATCACTTTCCTGATCCCGAAAAAATAATTTGATATTATTTTATAAGTTTCCGTAACACATAACAGACCTTTATCCTACTGTAATCATAATTGATGATTTCTTTCGTATAAGTTCCACTGCCTAAAAATTACTTAAACGTGCATAAATTAGTGCTGTGCAAGTATTGAGTACCTTTTTTGCTTACTCAATACTGTAAAGTAGTTACTCTTTAGTTTTTTTAATGATATCGTATTAAAAATATAGGGGCTAAAATACAGCTCTGTATAAAGATACAAATTAATTTTTAAATTTATGAATTTAAAAAAAAAAAAAAACATTGAATTTAAAGTTAACGAGTACCCAAAGTATTGAGTAGTATCGAGTATTCAAAAGTAATAGAATTTTCCAGCACTAGCATAAATCCCTCATTATTGTCAACTTCAATATAAAATTTTGTACATATGAGTTGTATATACGTATAAATCATCGTACATAGTTTCACAATAATTGGTCCATAATTGAACATGGTTCACATATAAACTCCATTCCCGAAAATTAATTAAACTTACATAAATCTCACATAAATATCAATATCGGGATAAAATTTAACACCACTAAGTTTTGTAAAAGTATAGATCGCTCCACTATTTTCATAATGATCTGTCCATAATTGACTAAGGCTTCCATATAATTCACATTCCCAAAAAATACTTATACGTGCGTAATGCCAATATCAAAATAAAATTTTAAAAATATAATATTTAAATACACATAAACTATTGTAATAAATTTCATAAGGATCGTTCCACAGTTGACGATAGGTCCCACATAAGTCATTTTAATCACTTTAGTGCCCATACATAAGTAGGGTAGGGTATTATATGGTCGTTCTTGATCAACACTGCTTGTTTTTATCATTTCCTATTTACTTTTATACTAAATTTAAAATAAAATTATCAGAACACTTAAAAAGATATTTTTTTAATTTAATATTTATAATAATAGAAGAAGAGAACTGGTTCCAAACTAGTCACATGACAGATTCTATTTCCGGAACTTTATATGGGAGGAACCTGTCACTTTTACATGTGGTTGCTATTGTAGGTGAATAATTAACGCCGTTTAGGTATTAGTGGACCGGTCGCAGACTAATCTAAATACTCAGAAGCAGTTTCCTTTAGAAAAATGTTCGTAAATTTCATTCATTATTATTTAAAAGTAAAATTCTTTAGATTTTTAATATATTGTTTTGAATCTTAAGTGATACTTAGTGAGACTGGTGGTGGCAACTGGTTTTCAGTTGGTACTGAGGGACCGGTCTATTGCTACGATTGCCACCAATTTCGCGCAGTGTTACTTTTTTAAAGGAGTTGTGTTTGGAAAAAGTCTAGCTTCAAAATCGATTTCGAGAAAATTGAGACACGATTTTTCCAAATTCACAGTATCCTTTTATACTAATGAAACTTATTATCATTTTTGATAATTATTTTCTTGCTTAATTACAAGTTGTTTCCCAAAATAATTATATATAAAAATTTTAACTTCAATATTATAACATTTGATGAATTTTTTGGAAAAAATTTAGTTTTTTCATGAAAATATTAACTTTAAAAAAAAAAAAAAAAAAAAAGAACCGGCTTTTTCGGAATTTCAAAAAAAGCAACCGGTTTTTCAGAATTCCAACTATTCGAAAACTTAGTTACATAGCCATATTATTTTTGGACTAATAACTTGCGCTAGGGAAATGCTAGAGCGGACAATTTTTTATTTTGTTTTGATCAACGCAAGTAATATTAAACTCTTTATAGTGCCCTGATAGTATGAAAGACTTATAGTTATGCAACTCAAAAAATACCTCATGTCACGTTTTATTCTATGGCACCAATTGGCCTTATATTTTTGTAACCGGTATCCAAGTATCCAATTATATAATAGCTAATAACTTCAGAAACACAATCTAAAAATTTTTGACAGCATATGGGCTTAATGCTGAAAATTTTTAATTTTTAATAAAATAAAGAACCAATGTACACGACTTGAGAATATTTCCGATTAAAAAACATAAATTTAAGAAATCATATAGGAAAAATGGCCCGATTATTCCAAATTTCTTTTTACAATATTTGATTAATAAAAAGAATTATTTAATGCTTAATTTTAATTAATAAAACGATTTAACTATGTATGTATTTATGTATGTTTGTATGTATGTATGATTGTATGTATGTACACAAGGTGAATTCAAACAGGTGATCTCACTTAATCAGCTTATTATTTTTTTAGTACTTAGAACTGTCAAACTCCATATAAGCATAATTTTTTCTTACTCGATGAAGTGTCAAAGGTCATGTATAAAAAAAATAATGATTTCGCCGTATTCTTGTTTTTGTAGAACTGCTACCACCTGTTTCATTTCTCCATGTATATACATAACACACCAAATTAACAATACTATTTTTTATACCGCTATAACTTTTTTATTTACCATTAGGGTCCAAAAACAATTTTTTTGGAAATAATTCTGTAACTTTAGAACTACTGGATGTACTTGAATTAAATTTTACATGGCCAATCCTGAGGTGTATTCCAACTGACTTGCAAGAGAACAGGGTCCTAGCTGGGCGACAAAGGATGGACCTACAAAGTCACGAAAATTTCATTTATGATTTGATTGCAAAAAAAAATTACACATAGATATCTATTTTACTTTAAAAGATATCTAGACCGAAGTAAAATTTTGACCCATTTTTGGATATATTTTTTTAATTCTTTTTTTAACTTGGCGGGCTCAATTTGAATTCTAAAATATTTCTAAAATATTCTTTGAATTCTGTACAAAATTCCAAATAGTCTCCATGTACCTCCGATAAAAACTTATATTATTTAGAAGGAGAAAATTTAAAATAAATTGTGATTTTCTGAAAAAGGTGGTAATATTTTTGCACTTTAAAATCCATTATTTTCCTCTGGACCATAAATTTTTTTATTGTTTCTAAAAGAATGCTTAACGAAAACTCATGTAAAGCAAATCCGAGGACATTTGAGTTAACAGTTTCACCGCTAGTGCTATCATAATTTCGTTAATTTTAATTTTTTATTTATTTGTGGATCTCAAAAATGTCAAAGCTGAAATTAAAAAAAAAACACCTTGATTACATACCTACATATGTTCGCTAAACACACTGAAAAAAGCCAATTTTTAAAACAAGTTTCCCCCAAACTGGGATTTTGGGTATTTCGGAATAGAAAGGTGGGAATCTATTTAAGTTCTTGTTTTAAGGACAACTTTTTTATATTATACTACAATTTCATAATGATATATTTATTTGTATAGATTTTATTTAAGTTCAAATATTAATGTTTTTTTTTTTACAAAATAACACCAAAGATCAAAATTTTAAGTTTTTTGATAAATTTAATGAAGAAATTTAGTTCTAATACTTTACTAATTATATGTTATTATTATTTCTCAAGTTATAACCTTTCCAATGATACCAAATACTTGCATAAATAGTTTACACATTCGTGCTCCGAGAACAGGTAGAAACTTGTGCTCCTTCAAAACAGTTAGATAATACCGTAGTAATTACTGTGTGAAATTTAATTCAAGTATATTTAAAACATTTACCATAGAAATGAAGGAAAATGTGCAAATTTTGCTGAAGGGGGTCAAGTTTCAGTTAGTTTTTAAACGAATCTGCTATTTATGCAAGTATTTGGTAGCATTCCAAAGGTTATAACTTGAATAATAATAATAATAATAACAATAACAATAATAATAATAATAATAATAATAATAATAACAACAACACTAATAATAAAGTTAACAACACTGCTAGCTCTGTCAACGAAACGCATTTGGCAGAGTCAGCATAAAAAGTATTTCACAACTTTAACACGCGCATACCTGTTAACGGTTTCACATATCTTGGGAATACATTTGTAATACGAATACCTACTAAATAGAATCAAATAACATGAGAACGAATTTATGCGGACTCAGCGTCTGGAGCTTGGTGCAGCAGAATAATAAAATATTCTTGGGCAGCAGATAGGCCGGATGAAGTTAGTCTTAGTCGAGCGCTCGTACGGAACGGTTATTTGTTCTTAAGAATAATTAATTATATTTTAATAAAGATATTTGTGCATTGAAAATAATAATATTTTAAATAAGATATTTGTGCATTGAAAATAATTATCGTTAAGGAAGATGACTTGAAAGACATAAGTCTTCTGAGAGCTTTCGACGGAAACCCCACGCAATACATATCATGGGTCCACTCAGTTGAAACTATATTAAAAGATTTTGAAATTGTAAAAGATAAACCTATTTTTAGAGCAATTATCCAAAGCTTTCGTCAAAAGATTATTGGGGGTGACACAGCTCTGGTGTCTTATAAAGTGTTTGACAGTAGCCGGCCGGAAATGAAAAGAGTACTTTCACTCCATTACGCGGATAAACGAGATCTTCAAAGCAGCATCAGCTTAATCAGCTAACTCAGGGCTCATCATCAGTAGACGAACTTTACTCAACAGTGAGTCATCAGCTTTCTCTAATTGTGAACAAGTTAAAAACAGAATCTTATAGCGAGGAAACTCGTTGAAACTTATAGAAATAGGTCCTAAGACATTTTCATTAGGGTTGAAGCCAGAATTACCCCGTATGATAATCATACAGAGGCCGGGACCCCTACCAGAAGCATATTCTGCCTGCTTAGAGCTGCAAAATGTGTCTTTAAGAAATAATATTACATTTGCTAATAGGGCAGTAGAATCCTTGCCTAAAGTGAATCGACATACGCCACCGAAATCATATCCTACCTGGCAATAATAAAATTTTCGACCACAAACTTGGCATAACCACAATTCCTCAGGAAGGAGCGGAAATTCATATCAGAGGACGAAGCGGGCACTACCTGCTAGACGTCCCGAGATTAAATATGAACCTATGGAGGTAGATAAATCAATCCAATCTCGAAGAGTGAATTATATTAATAATCCTAGAATGACAGATAAGAGGGGAGCATCAGGATCAAGCCCAATAAGCAAGCAGCCACGTTTATATCATATAGAAAGTGATGACATACAAGGCGCACAATCAGGAGATGCACTCAGTGAAGTAAATTTTAAGGAGGCAGGCAATCTACCTTACATAGAATACAAATTAGGGAATAATATTACACTAGAATTCTTGATAGATACGGGCTCGAATAAGAACTTTTGTAGTCCGTTGTTGTCCAGTGATAGTACGCCACTGGATAAACCAATAGTGGTAAAATCAGTAGGGGGAAATGCTACCATCGAAAGGAAGGTGACGGAAAAATTTTTCAAGTTTGCGGGTCTAGATGAAACAATATCTTTCTATGTTCTACCAAACTTACGAACATTCGATGGAATAATTGGGGACGATACGTTAAAATAATTCGGCGCTGTAGTGGCCCGTAAGGAAATTTTTTTAATTTTGAAACAGGATAAAGTGATTCCATTAAAGGAGAAATTTTCATGCGAGGCAAATTATATTCTAAATGAGGATAGCTCTTCAAATATAAAATTTATGATATAAGGACTTGTAAATCAGTATAAATTACTTTTCGGTCCATTGGATGGTAGTGAATTGGCATCTACCAATATTCGAGCAGAAATAAGGACAAGTATAGACGAGTCAGTCTATACAAAAAGTTATCCCTATCCTGTATGTATGAGAACGAAGGTAGATAGGCAAATAGAAGAGTTACTTTCTGAAGGTGTTATCAGACCTTCAAAAAGTCCTTATAATTCTCCAATTTGGGTGGTACCAAAAAAACAAAAACCTAACGGCGAAAAACAGTATCGAATGGGTTTCGATTTCAAACGACTTAATTCAGTGACAATTTCTGACACTTATCCCATTCCTGACATAACGTGTACACTGGCTAGTTCAGGAGATGCAAAATATTTTACTACAATTGATCTAACGTCGGGTTTTCGTCAAATAGCTATGGAACCAAGGTATATTCAGAAAACAGCTTTTTCTACTATAAATGGGAAATTTGAATTCCTGAGATTACATTTTGGTCTTAAAAATGCACCTGCCATTTTTCAAAGAATGATTGATGACGTCCTTCGAGAATGCATAGGAAAAATTTGTTACGTATACATCGAATAAATAATATCCAGTTTTTAATTCCTCGACGCCCTACTCGTTATTTCGTACCATTAACAGTTCATTTCTATAGAGCTAATTATGCCAATGCCGATCCTTTAAGAAGAATGTGCAATGAGTTTAATTCATATTATAATTTTATTGATTATTCATGATGTTAAAAACATTATTTTATTCTTTCTTAACTCATAAGATCTGTACAAAACTTTTGTGAAAATTATATTTATATAATGAATTGTATATTTAGTAAATATGTATTATTTTTAATTGTCTGTAAGGAATATTTTCCATAGACAAAATAAATAAAAAAAATAATATATATGCTATATCATTGTAATTGGCAAAAGTTCAGAAGATCATTTAAAGAATGTCGATACCATATTTGCTAGACTTCTTGAGGCTAATTTAAAGGTTAACCTCGACAAAACTCATTTTTTTAAGACAGATGTTGAATTTCTAGGATATATTGTATTTATTTATTTATTTTTTAGGAATGACCTCGTATTATAGAAGATTCATTCGAGACTATGCAAAGCTGGCTAAGCCACTGACAAATCTAACTAAGGGTGAATATGCACAAGTAAAAGCTAGTCAGTCAAGGAAGATATAAATAATTTTAGATAAGAACGCAAAAAATGCGTTCGACTCTTTGAAAACAACGACTGCTGAGGTTTTAGCTTTTCCTGATTTCGAAAAACCCTTCAATTTGACCACAGACGCATCCAACGTAGCTATTGGTGCAGTCTTTTCACAAGGGGAAATTGGTAAAGACAAACCCATAGCTTACATTTCTCGGTCACTCAACAAAACAGAAGAAAATTATGCGACAAACGAGAAGGAAATGTTAGCTATTATTTGGGCTGTTGACAATCTTAGGAATTATTTGTATGGTGTAAAAAAAATCACAATATATACCGATCATCAGTCTCTTACGTTTGCTTTAGGAAATAGGAATTTTAACGCAAATTTAAAAAGATGGAAAGCGCGAATTGAGGAATATAACCACGAGTTGATTTACAAGCCTGGCAAATCAAACCCAGTGGCCGATACACATTCCAGATTACCTATCTCGAGGCACTTATATCATTCTTCCACTGGCACAGCTAGTGAAGGAAGAATAGATCATGAGGACTCAGATGAAACGAGAACAGCCTCCGAAGGTAATACAATTTTATTCAATGATACCCTGACTGCATCAGAAGGACAGGATAATGATGACATTTCATCAGGGGCTTCAGTTCATAGTGCCGATCGAGATTCATCAGATTTGATACCTCATGTAGAAGTACCAATTAATGTCTTTAGGAACCAGATTATAATAGGCCAAGAAATTGACATGACCGCAGTTGAGGAATCCCATCGTGGGTATACCAGACACTTTATATCCTCAAAAAAGCGCATCGTAAAAGCGTTATATAGGAATTTTCATAAGCAACATATTAAAAATTTACTATCGCCAAATCCGAAAAAGGATCTCCATGAATGAGAATTATGAGGATCCTTAATCGTTTCCACACACATGAGAACTATTGAAAATTCAGTTCAGGAACTTAATGGCCTCCTTTAATGCGATTTCTTTTTTTGGGACGATGATTTGTGACAGTGATGTCCTCACTGTCATGGGTCATGGTAGATCTTCGTACCATGAGTAGGTTTTTGGCAATCAAACCATTAACGCTTGAAACTAAAAGGGATAAGACAGAATCTACGGTCCATACAAAAAATATAATCAAATGGTCCCAAAATTATAGTAGAATATAAAAAAATAGAAATTAAATTGATTTTAATTAATAATAATTTAAATTGATGTACATATATCCAAAATAATCAAAAGCCATTACAGTGCAATGATGTAAATTCTTTTTTGAGCAAGGGTGACCCATGCCAATTGTATAATACAAAGGAGGTCCGTGGCTTAAGAGACTATCATTTGCATTTCCGCATATAGTAGAAAATCACACCTAGTTCAAATACATAAAGATAGAAAAAATGAAAAAGCAAAAAAGGGTCCTAAAAGAATAGAAAATAAAACAAAATATAAAGGCATAAGAAAAAAACAATAAAAATAAAGATAGAAAGAAATCAAAAAATATACATATGTACATATAAAAGTCATGCATGAAAATATTTATGACAAAAATATATCCTTTACAAATGGTGTCCTAAATTATAGTGGTAAGCGTATATTTACGCAGGGGTTCAAATCCCCATGGGCATTAGAAGAAAACAGGTTATTGCTTAGATTTAAGAATAAAAAAATTTTTAACTACTAACAAAAAAAAATAAAAATAGGGGAAGGGTAATTTTCATGTATCCACACATATTCCACTCTATCATATATTGATGATACCATCTCTTTAGGGGAATGGAAAAGCTAAGACATGTATTTTACAATAATTACTTTCATAACTCTTAAACTCATGGCCGTCGGTGATGCTGTACAAGTATATTACTATGAAACACCAATAGTGTCTTTAAAAACTGGCAATGAATGGATAGTTGATAGAAACTTTAAGCTAGTGCATATTATAGATTTAGACAATTACATAGCAACTTTGGCTAACATATCATCCACTGTTCAAAATCAAATTCCACCAAGCAAAAATAAAAAATCACTCTGCATCACTTGTCTCAGACGAATGAACGCCTTGAGGAACTTAAGAATGTAAAGAGAAGAGTACCACGGTCAATCGATTGGATTGGGTCCGCATGGAAATGGGTCGCCGGAAACTCAGATACCGCAGATTGGAACTCAATACTTATAAGTCAAGATGACATTATGCACAATAATAACGAACAGTACAAAATAAATAAGAACCTCCAGCAAGAAACAGATCGTATCGTGAAAAAGATCAATGAGGTTGTTGGAAGAATAAACAATGTGACGAATGGCAAGGACTTACACCAAATCGAACAAATTACAATAGCGAATTATTGGTTCTGAATGATGAAGTAAATGAGATCATCCGAGCCTGCCAGTTGGCAAAACAAGGAATTATTAACACAAATTTACTTAATCAGGAAGAGGTTAATAAAATCATTGATGAACTAGAAACACTTCCTTATGGCAATGTAATAGAATATGGTACACCATCAATCTATACGAATTGATCACTCTAATTGTACATCCAGCCAATGCCAAAGCTAGGGAAAGGCGTATATAACCAACTCATTACAAGAGCAACTATTCATGATGGAAGGCAGATTGATCTGAAGTTTGATAAAATCTTGATCAACGAAGATGACAGTTATAGTATTAAAGACCGCCGTCTTTCGATAAACAATTATACAGTCTGTCAGAAATCAGCATTAACCAAGCTAACACAACACGACTGCCACCCCAGAGTCCTAAGAGGTGGCTCAGCTAAATGCGACTATAAGCTTAACAACGAAGAAGTTATTGAACTATTAACTGAGAATGTCATCTATATCACAAATTTCGAAGGATGTTAAAATACGATGGTGAAACAAGGTTCCTAAACGGTACTTACCTTCTTCAAATGTTTAATGAATCCTTAACAATAAAGAATTATACATATACGAGTACCTCAATTAGAAGGACACAGGTTCTACCACCGGTGCTTGCGAATGTAACTCACGATAATCTGCTACTAGACAACGAGTACGTCCATGGTATAAGTCTCAGTAATATAAATATACTTAATCAGTTGGGAACGAGATTTATTCATTCCTTCGGCATAAACGTTATCATTATTGGAATGGTCATAATCTGTATCGGATGGCTTTGGCATCAACAAACACGGAAACTGCATCTTCCGGAGATAGTCCTACAGACTTCGACTTGCCAACCTATGATCTGCGGAACGCAGATTTTAAAGGAAGGAGGAGTAAACAACATTGCTCGCTCTGCCAACGAAACGCATTTGGCGTTATAATAATAATAATAATAATAATAATAATAATATGTAAATAGTAAAGTATTAGAACTAAATTTCTCATTTAAATTTATCAAAAAACATAAAACTGTGATGTTTAGTATTATTCTGTATAAATCTATATAAATAAAACTATTATTATCAAATTTTAGTATAATATAAAAAAGTTATTCTTAAAACAAAAACAGAAATGGATTTCCATTTGTTTTTCCGAAATACCCAAAATCCCACTTCGGGGAAAACTTTTTTTTTTAAATTTTACTTTTAAAAACTTACTTTTTTCAGTAAAATTGTCACCTTGCCGTTATCAGAGGCGTGGTTTATTAAATATTTTTTATGTGTTTAGGAAAATATGAAGGTATGTAATCAAGATGTCTTTTTTAATTTCAGCTTTGACATTTACCCAGCTTTGACTGTTACCCCAAATGCCCTCGGATTTGCTTTATATGCATTATTTACGTTAAGTGTTATTTTAGAAAATAACAAAATGTAGGGTTCAGGGGAAAATAATAGATTTTAATGTGAAAAAATGTCACTATGTTTTTGAGGAAAATCACAAAAATATAATTTCTTAAAAATTGTCTACTTCAAAATAATATAACTTTTTATCGATACTACATAGGTATACTATTTTTGCACAAAAATTATTTAGAATATCCAGAGAGGCAAGTTAAAAAACTACAAAAAACATATCTAAAAATAGGTCAAAATTTTACTTCCATTTAAATATCTCTTAAAGTGAAAGAGATATCTCACACATGTAAACGTTTTTTTTTTTTTTTTTTTTTTTTTTTTGTAAAGAATTATAAGGACTATCGATGTGTAATTTTTTTTTCAATCAAATCATAAATGAAATTTTGGCGATTTTTTAAAAAATTGTCATACCCGAGGTGACCAAATTTGGAAGTACTCCTCCTGTCCCCCAGACCAGCTAAGAACTTGTGCTCCTCTAAATTAATTGGAATACACCATTGGCCATGTGAAATTTCATTCAAATACATCCAGCAGCTCTAAAATTACAGAATTATTTCCAAAAAATAGTTTTGGGACCAATGTGGGATATCAATGGCTAAAAATGTAGTTGTATTAGTAAGCGTGAAAAAAATACATTCAAAGAAAAGTTGGATTTAGTAAATGAAAAATGTCTGTTATATATGGTACTATATTATATAAAAAATGTTTTCTAATGCATTTTTGTTTCCTTACTTTTAAATTAATATTACCACATAAAAATATGATTCGCATTCCTCCTACTTTATCTTAAAACACTAATATTAAAGAAATTGATGTTAATTAATTAGCAAACAATTTATTTCTAAAAATATTTTCCAATGCATTTTTCTCTCTTTGCACTCTCAGCAACGACCAAAGGATAGCGAAAGAATACATGTGAACTAAGCCAGCACAATCAGGGATGAAAATTGCTTATTTTATATTGTACCAACCGTAAAAACAACATGTATTTTTTCGACCATAATGAAACTAATTTTGTCAATACATTTTATTTACAAACATTTACATAGACATTTAATAGATTATAAACATATTTTAAATAAATTAATTTATTAAAAATGTTATCTGCAATTTTAAAATTGCAACAACAAATTTGTTGAGTTTAACTCGAGAAATTAATTACAATTCTTTCCTTTGTTGTAATAATGTTTTAGAAAATATAATATTTATTTAGAAAAGTTCGCTATCGTATGTGGAATAGACAGAATTCATAAAATAACTCTCGAAATATCTGGAAACAAAATTGTTCCATTTTTCATCAGCGATTATTTGACCACACCGTCTACTTCTCTATATTAAATACATATTAACTCAAAATTTGTTTTCTTAATTTGAAAAATATTTTATATCATTTTAAAATATTGTGAAATTATTTGTAAAATTTTTTTTAATTCCCATCAATTAATCAATTATTTTTTGAAAATTATATATACAACTACATATCTACATGCCACAAATTGTAGCACGGTAGTAATACGGTACCAACAGATATAAAAATGTACCAAAAAAAAAAAAAAGTACAGTTATACCATGCTTGCCATCCGTGAGCACAATTATGCTATGAAATTGACATCCTTATTTAACATGCAAATGTATGCACATTATGGCTATAACTTTTTAAAACTTTTTGCGAATATCAAAAACGGCATAGTGTAGTCGTGTAGAACATTAAAAGTTATTAATAGGAAATATGATAATTTTTTCGGATCGTTAAGAAAGTTCACGCAGGGATCGGGTTGAAGTTTGAAAACAACCATTTATAACTGACGAAAATTTTAAAAAATATACACATGATATTTGTATATAATCCTATATCCTATCCTATACGTATCACTTAAATGCTATTTTGGAATTTATCTACTGATTTAGATTTAAAAATTTTTCTACGGTTTACAATTCATCGCGGTTCAAAATTCGTTATATGTGAAAACCTAAGTAAAATACCTTATGCTTAAAGCGATATAAAAATATAAGCAATGATCCGAATTTCATAGATTGTACCATCACTAAATGCCTAGATTATTATCTTTTAAAGGAGTTTTCAAAAATACACAATTTCCAATCAAAATTCATGCAAAATTAAAAAAAAAAAATCACAAAATAAGCGAAAAAGTTGTAAAACTTTTTATTTTAAAAACTTTTATTTAATTTAGAAAGCATGGAAATTGTTGCGTATATATATATTATATTATTAAATTGTTTGTTTGTTTGAAATAATAAAAGATGTCTTTCAAGAAAAGTGGTTTAAATGTCCAAAAAAATTCTAAAGTCTGGTCAAAGTCTTTGAACAAATTTCAGAGAAATATTACCGATGTCGACAAACCATTATATAAATTAAGCAAAATACCAAGCGAAAAAATTGTAATTTGAAGATTCCATGCTCTGGCTATTTCAAAGAAATCAAAAAAAGAAAGGTATGCTATAATTTGTAATGAACTCAACACTTTGTGAGATAAATTGTATATTGCAAAATTAAGCGAAAGGTCTGTAGTGAGAAAAGTGGAAGAGAAGTAAATTTAGCAGTACTTGTTTTGGATAACGGAAAAGCGTTAACAATTTTTAATGGACTGAAGGAAGTCCTAACAAAATTTCATTTATTGCAAAATATTAAAATGGTTAACTGCGAGACTACAAGTGTTAATACAGGAGGCAAAAATGGTGTTGTTGCCCATTTAAAAAATTATTACAATTCAACATGTCTTCCTCCTCCACAATATATTGGTTGTCAGCACCACATATTGGACTTAATATTAAGACATGTTATGGACGACTTGATAACTGAAAAAACTTCATCACTAGAAATAGCATATAACTTTGTTGAGGAATTAATAAATAACTATAAAGAACTACAAACAAATTTTAGGCAAACTAATGAAACACTTGAATTAAAGAGAATTAAGTGGCGATAATAATGGTACGATATTTGGTTTTCCGATCAGTGCTTCAATGAAGAAAATTACAAAGGCTTAGAACAATCATTGACCCAATTTTAAAAAGCAAAGGCGTGTTTTGAAATGCACTGGGTAAAAGAACCTTCAGCAATTCCTTTGCAACAAAGGAGTAATATATGTGCAGAGAGAGCAATAAAAGTTGTACAAGATATTTATCCACTGTGTAAATCATCGCGAACATTAAACTTAGTTTATTTCATCCAATAGTATATAAATTTAAAACTACTATGTAAACATGGAATAAATTAATACATGAATATTGTATAAATACAAAAAAAAAAAAAAAAAATTAATAATAAAAAATTTTTCTAAAAAAAATTTCTTGGAAGGTTTTAGAAATTTGCTTCCCTGCGTGAGGTTTTTTCCGCAAAACGACTGGAGGCAGGTGTTTTCATTACTAAAACATTCTTGGCCACTCCGTGGTACTATGCCAAAAATTTGGTTATAGCTCTAATGCACATACATTGATAAATATGTAGAGACCTAGTAAACACAGATTCATCATATTTCAAACCTTTGAAAAATGATGTATTTTTTCATTGATATCAAAGGTTAATTCAAACCTTACTTCTAGTTTTAAATATTCATCAAAAAATTTGAGAAAATAATCCACTTTTATGAGAAAGCTATTAATCTCAAATTATTATTAAATCATTCTCAAAAGTTTACATTTGAAAAAAAGTTTGATTTCAAATCACTCTTTTCCCGGTTGAACAGTCCGAGAAATCCCCAACACTACCATTGCAGAATTCCCATCTCGAGATTTCACGTGAAAAACACTACTTATGATGGAAAACAAAACCTGCACAAAATTCTTCATATAAAATTGTATAAAATATTTTTCGCAAAAAATTTAAAATATAAAAATAACACCCTTTTAAACGTAGTTTTGCACTGAACCAAAACTGGTAGATAATATTAACCAACAAATTTACAAAAATTTTTAGGAAACAAAGTCAAAACAGAATTCTTATTCAAACTATATCCTTTTTAGTCAAATCAACACATCAGAATTGAATAAAATTTTATTTAAAAAATTTACGAAAAAATAGTTTTTATTAAAATTAAAAATATAAATAGAAATATAATACCCAAAAAATCATTCTAATTTCGAATTTTTCCTCTTGGAATAATTTGGACCCTTTTGGACAATAGTTCAATAAAGTTCATATAGAAAGTAAAACCAAATGATTTTTTAGAATAAGTAGAATTTGGTATTCTTTGCACATTAGTACACATTTTTTTTATTTCACTCTTGATACAATAAACTACGTACCATGGTCTTTAATTTTCATAATAAATATTTTATAGCCTTTGAAAAAATTTACTCACTTTCAAAATAACTTTTTTCAACTAATAAAATTTCTTAAAATTTATTTCATCACTGGCTAACGCGAATATTAAAAAAATTGTGTTCTCAATTTGATATTATAAATTTTTAAATCATTCTTAAACCTAGAAATAAATAAATTTTCAAAACGAAATATTTGGTACTTGAATCTCTTATTATTCTTAAAGCATTCTTACACTTAAATTGGAATTTTCGAATTTAGGAAAATATTAAATTTATAAGGTTTAAATAAGTAATTTTAAAAATGTAAGGAATCCGGTGTAATCCTTACATATATTTTAAAAATTAAGTGTAAGTCTGTTTTCTTAGGTACGGCACTGGTACTATTTCTGTGCCGGTTCAGCCGGTTACTACTTTGATAAGGATAACTTCCTTATTGAAATTTAAGAGTCATCAATATATATACATATATAATAGTGATTAATGTATTGTCGGTCTGCCTGTTCTGTATTCCATTTGAAACAAAGGTTGATTTAATAGGATATTTGATTTAATAGGAAATGTATGAATTTATTAATTCATTGAAATCTTTACTAAATTTCAAGACATTTTATGAAATAAATTTAAATTGTTGGCCCTTACACAAAAATGATTTAAATTTTGTGTTTAAATAAATGGTCTTCGTGAACCTCCTAAAATGCTGTACGAATCTCTTGTGGATCACGAAACATAATTTGAAAACCATTCTTCTAGAACTATGTGCACAGGTGAGGAACAGCGTTGCTTGATTCGATATTTTATATTACTTAACCAAAATTTTCAAATTACCCATAATTTAAAACATTACACAAACATATTAATTCATAAAAAAATTATTTAATTTGAATAAAAATCTAAAAAATAATCCCCTATTCTAAAACGAGTTAAATCAAGTTGGTGATTTTTTGGAGTTATACAATTTTGAATTATTTGTGTTCTAAATGAAATTGTACTATCCTAAAAATATACAATAAATTTTAAATTTAGACTATAAATAATAATAATAATTTACACAATGATTGTTGCCGGAATTTATAACGAGTTTGTGAAAATTGTGAAAAAGTTTTCCTCAATAATTTTTTAAAATTTGAACAAAAGTGAGAGTTTTTTCCTGGCTAAAATACCTCCGTAAGTCATTTTCTTGTTCCTGACAAACAGTAATTTTTGAGACTTAAGCCAAAAATTTTTTCTTTGAGTCTTGATTTTAACGATTCAGGGATTTGTTTAGAAACTTTTGAAGTTGAAGTTTGTCGCCTAATACTGTAAAAATTACAATCGTCGTTTTTGGTTCACACTTCTTTTATTCAATACACGATTTACAAACATATTTAGGAGCCGAGTATTTTTGTAAACTTTAACACCGTTTTCTTTTAATTTGTTTACACATGTTACCAACATTATGTAAAAAGTCTAAGTATATATCCAAAGACTCTAAATTAAAAAAAAAAAAATCATAAAAAGATTAGCAATAATCCACTGGAGTATGAAACGGTCTTCTACAAATAAAAAGTGTACATAAAAAATCAGTACAGGTGTTATGCATAAATCGGTACTTTATATAAAAAAAGACATGTACTGATGAAAACAGTACACTTGACAACCCTATTTAAGACCCAGAATCGATCTTTAATTAGCTATAGTATCAAAAAACGCTGTTCCCAAAATTAACAAATTTCAAACGGACTGTCCAAAATTGACATAAATGTCCATACAAGGCCCCTTCCCAAAATTACTTAAACTTAAATCCCATACAAATTTGAGTATACATACATATGAAGTTTGGTAGAAATAAATTTTATACAAACAGAAATCATACTACCAACTTTTATGAACTCCGGTCCCATACAAGGCGCACTCTTAAAAGTGCATTAATACTATATACAGGTAACTCCCGATTTATGCGGTTCATTGGAAACGGAAAAAGTACGCGTAAATTAAAAACGCGTGTAACAAGGTTAAGAATGGGTACAAAACCAGCCCCAAATCGCGTTAAATTACAACACATAAAATTATTTATTTCTTATATAATATATTTTTTCCTCACCTGGATAACAATCTTGATGCGATGTGGTGGCTTAAGTGTGAGCTGTGGTCTATTCTTTGAAGTCTCAGAAGTTCTCCGATAGGGGTTTCCTCTACTGCAAGACACTGAGTCTTCATGATCTATAACCTAAAGGTCTGTATAACCAAAGGTTGTCCTTCCCCTATCCTCTTTCCCAATACCCTACTACTTCCTTCCTATTCCTCCTTTTTCCCCCATTTGTTAAAGGTGGTTAGTAACAGTGCCGAGAACCTGAATGGCTGGTCAGTAGTTAAAGAAGACTACCCGCTAGCAGGTCCTCTCTGGCTCCAAAACACCATAGTCAAACTTCTCCTCGGCAGGACGTTAAGTCTGGTGACCAGTCGAAGGGGAAACAAAAAAAAGAAGAAGCTGAATCTTCTGAAATTATGAAGCATCGGTATGTCAAGGCTTTTTCTATCCTCGACAAAATTGCCAAGAATGAGGCAGCCATGCGAAATCGCTCTCAAGCTGAGGGTGACAGTTCGGCGAAGAGGATAAAAGTCCACAATAAAACGACCACTCCGGCTCTTACAGCGACAATAATATCAACAAGAAAGCCGTTTAACGAGGTGGTTAAATATCCTTTGCTGATGGTACTAGTAAATGACAAGAATGGCTATACAACTCCTGTGGTAACAGAATGGGGTGCTGAGGAACATAATTTGCTGAGCTCATAATGGAACACGTACTCACCAACAAAAATTCACTGTTCTTCGTTTTTACTCTGGTGAGATACACTGAGACTACAGGATAATCAAATGTTTAAACGTGTTTTCCAAAGATTTACTCAGAAAGTGCATCGCAAAGATCTGTGATGCATGGGAAGGCTTAGACTTATCCCAGCGGGTTTAAAGCTCCACTTTGGGATTAGGGATGCTAAGGTTAAGGTGTTTCGTCCCACAAGTCCAGGATCTGGCGAAGCTGATGAGATGGAAATGGCCAACAATCTGCTGACAGGCATGCATCTTAATGAACCAGCACAAAACACTACAGCTTAAAAAGATGCAAATTAATCTGCAGCACTCAAAATGTATTACAGACAATCTAAGGATTCTTCTAGCTGAAAAGGAAATCGACACTGCCGCAGTTCAGGAACTCTGGGTTTCAAACTATCATGTCAAAGGTCTCGCGACTTTAACATATAAAACGCCATAAGTAAAAGATAAAATTAAGACAAGATTGTGTCTTATAACTAAAGAACACATAAATATCTTTCTCTGCTCATAGTATAGCTCAGCAGACCTGATAGTCGCAAGGGCCGAAATAGTGCGAGACAGAAGTTTCTTGATCGACTTCAGCCATATGGCACACTACAAGCCAGCCCCGCTAGATGAAGTAAGGGCGCTTCTAGACTCCTTGGCTGTGATGCAAATTCAAGGCATCACAGCCATTAAGCGTAGAGCATATAAGAAAGCTATAAAGATCGTCAAAATAGATTCATGAAAAGATTACTGCGAATCGATTAACAATACCAAGAAATCAGCAAACGGTTCAATATCAAGAGGATGGATGGCTTATGGTCAGAATACTCGGCAGAATCTTTGGATATTCTCTCCACGAAGTCGTAAAGATTATTGAGCGATCTATTGAATTTAAACAATACACAATGGCAGCCTTTCTTTTTTTAATTTTATTATTTAGTTTTTAAACCTCAAAAGAAACAATATATGTATAAAAATATTTACAAAGCTATGGTATTTATCTATTTAAAATAGCCAGAGCATGAAGAGACTACTACATGCAGAGACTACAATAAAAGAAATTTGTGAGTAATGGTTAGAGCTTAAGATGCATTTCAGTATTGTATATAGACATGAAAAATTTTATACAGCAATCATTTTGTACAAGCTTTATCAGAATGAAAAATTATTTTTGTTTTCGTATTTCTTAAAGATATTTTAGAAGAATTACAAATTTTAAACAAAGCTTTACATGCAATAAAAAAAGGACCCTTTTAAAATTTTAAATGATTTATTATCAAATGTACAATCAATTGCAAATCAATTATATGTTAGAGAAAAAATTATTGAAATTTTTACATAAAATGTCGAAAATCTAGACAATTTCCTACTTCCTCAGCCTTGGATATTCGTTTGAAAATCTTATTAAAAAAATAATCTGAAACTAGTTTCTGAAATTAAGAAGAACTTGTAATACGTTCTATATATATATACATTTTACAAAAGAATACATTTTACAGAACTAGAAATATATATATTTTCTATTGAAAATACTTTAAAAGAAACTAAAAGTCCTATTATTTAACTTTTAAGAGAATTCAAAGTAAATGATAAAGATATTGAAATACAATGGGAACACTAACGTAATTGGGACAGCAACATGAACAGAACATCATTTTGGACACAAGTTTATAACTTCAAAAATTCGATTTATGAAAACCCATTCGGACAATTGTCTAAATTTGTAATATCATTATTAGTTTTACCATTTTCTAATATTGAGGTGGAGCTTTATGAGTCTTGTTAAAAACAAATGGCGAAACAAGTTGAGAAAGTAAATTTTAAGTAGTATTTTATACATTAAAAAATGGGTAAAATTAGAAGGTTCATGTTGCTATTCCTTTGATATTGCAAATAATTTTGCTTGAAAGTAAAATGATCTGAAAAATATGAGAAGTTCGTCACAAGGAATGAAAATGAGGAAGTGGCAAATATTCTAAACTTTTTCGACGAATTTTAAATGTATCATGTTTATATTATTAATATGTATATGTAACATTATAATAAGTAAAATTTTATAACAATCAAATACTTTTTCAATATACTAATTTTCCATTGAAAAATTTTGCAAATTTTGTGGTTCAGTATCCAGATACAAAATTCAAATTCAGTAGATTAACGTTTGAAATTTAAAAAATTTTACAACTAATACTATTTTTTTTTTTTTTTTTTAATTAATAATAATTTAATAATACTAATTTTTTTAAAGCCGAAAATAATATAATTTAAAAATAAAAAAATAGATTATAAATAATTTTATCTTTCAATCGATTTATGTAAAAGAAAATATATATATATTAAAGACATGCGTTTACTCCATAACATAGATACATTTTTTCCTGTATTTTTGAGAATTATTGAGTATTAATGTATAAAAATATTACTACTTAGACACATTTCATCAATCGATAAAAAAATTAATTTTATAAAAATGCTCGATATTAGCTTTTGCACTTAAAAGTATATAAATATATGTAAAAGTACATGTCTCATATATGAAAAGTGCATATTTAGCTTTTATTGTCTAATTCTATCTCTATTCTAAGGGACTTTAAATTTTCAAGGGAAACGCTCACTTCTAGAATTAAATTATATTAAACTGCTATAAATTTTAATATATAACATGATTTCTTCTTGTAGTACATAACTTTTTTATAAATTTTGCATTCAGTTAATTTTCAATATATTACGATTTTTGTATTTTTATCAGACAACTTCTCGAAAACGCTCAAGTACTATCTTATGAAAGTACTATCTTACTAAAGTGATATTAGGATCGGGTGTTACATGGGACATGTAGTAAATTACGGACCGATTTTTTAAAAAATTTTAAAGTAAACTTCTACAAAACTTTCGTATGGAAAATATAATGTGGAGATATAGTCGATTATGGACCGATCATTATAAAATTTGATACTGTACTTTCTGTTTTATAAAGCAGACTTACATGGGAATTATGAATAATTCTGGGACGATTTTCGTAAAATTTTTATTCATATTTGTGCTTGTATAACACTTATATATGCAAAATACACTGGTCGGCAAAAAACAATTCTTAGTCCTCCTTTAAGCAAAATAGGCGGAATAGCTGGAATTTAACGTTCTGAACACGAATCTGTTTTCAGTTTTTTTTTTTCTATCGGGTCCAAATTTTTTTATGGACATGTCTAATATTTCCCTCTTAATAAAGTAATTATACGACTATATTTCACTATAACTCAATAACCATTTATACGATTTAGATAAGAGAACCACCAAAAAATTGTGTTGAAAAAATCGATCTTTAAATCGACTGAGTGCGTTACAAACATCTACAAAAACACACTGTCTATCCCTATCTATAACGTAGTAGAGTATAACTCTTTTGTAGGATTTGAATTTTTGCAAAGTTATTTTTTTAAAGCAGTTTTACAGTACTATCTTGTTTAAAAAAATTATGAAATTTATAATTCCTTTGAAATTGTAGAATCCTTTTCTAGAAAGAATAATATCAGAGAATGAAAAACTGAGCGTAGAGATTTACTATATATTGTAAAATATTTAGATTCTCATTTATACAAACCTTTTTAAATGCAAAAACAAATTTTAGCTATATTTATATATTTGATTTATTACTCGTATTTAGTTAATAAAAATTTATTTAGGAAAATTTGTTATGTTAACAATTTTAACCATTTATTTATTAGTAATAAAGTAATGAATGTTGTAGAGTTAATGTTATCATTTGATAAACATTTGTTGAATTTTTACAAGAATATGAAAATATAAAATTTTTAAGGATCACTTTTTCAAAAATTGTCCTAACGAAAGAATACAAAAAATTTCTTTAACTTTTACATGTTGTTCTCTTTCGTTTGATACCCATATTGCTAATGAACATGGTGTAGAAATTATTAAATTAATTTTTTTAATTTTGTTATCGTTATAACTTTGAAGTCCTTTAAAAAAGAGAAAAGATCAGAAAGTAAAGAACTGGGTACGCAGTATTAGTATATTGGGTCCAGAGTTTCATGTTCACATGGTCTTGTTTAAGATCAAAAATTTTTTTGCACGGTGTGATCATAAAATAAATAATTTACAGTGGATTACATAATTTGAAACATTATGTAATATAATAAAGGAGAAAATTCCATAAAATTCCGTCTATTAAAGCACATGATATTTTTTAAGCACACATTCTCTGATAAATGTTCTATAGAATAAACGTAGTTATAAGACAGGCTGTCCAAGTTGTGAAAGATTCATAAATTTCTTAAAATTTTCTTTATTTAAGATCTATTTTCAAGGATGATAAAAGGCCGAAGATCAATTCCTTACTAAATTATGAATATCTATATCTACTTCAAATGTAACGGACTGTAATATATAAAGTTTAATACACATATAAACAATATAAATGAATATTACATTAATATTACATGAATTTTACATTAACATTTTACATTTACATTAAAACAAAAAGATCAATTTGAAAACAATTTTAGATGTAATCAGAGTAAGGTCTTGGTTATAGGAAAAAAAATTATTTTGTTCCAAACTGAAGACAAACAACTTTTTAATTTTATCCAGCTAGATTTGACATTTGATTTACAGTGCGTAGTCTCATTTGTACTGTAATCGTATTTTTCATGAAGTCCGAGTTTAGCTTTAATCCTTTGTAGTTTGCAATTTTAGGTGAGCTTTAATAGTAGTTTTTATATAGCTCGAGTTAAATTTTAGTAGTTTCAAATCAAAAGGAAGACTTTTCGTAGAACCTAGTTTAACTTTGATCCTTGGACTAATGGAGACGACTTTCAACCGTAGGTCTTATTTGGTCGTAATTATTTTAATCATACTCGTTTTTTATTTAATCAGTTGCTTTAAATTGAATTTAAAACATATGAATTTAAAAGTTAGGGCTATTTGTGTTATAATTATAGGTGACAATGTATAAAATTCTATTAAAAAATCAATCTAGTCAATATGAAAACTTTTCACTGTCGTCGTTCTTCACTGTGTGATGTACTTTTAAGCCAATAGGTTGAGTCCTAAAACCTTGATGGCAGCCGTTTTTCAGTAATTTATTAGTACTAGTAACTAATTGTATATATTATTAGGAGAATAAAACTATTAATTTACTTAGTGAAGATATATGCATGTACATTAGAGTGATCTCTTTTTGTATGTAGGGAAAAAATATCTTCAAATTCTCAGTCTCATCCCTCAGAAATTTGCGAATAGCCTAAAAACTAAAAAAATACTAATTGAAAATTATTTAGAGGTAGCTCGAAATCTTAAAAATTATAAATTTTAAAAAAGTTTTAATTTTGTTTAACCATAAATACTTTATAATAACTGTCTTCTTTCTTCTTTCTTTATATATTTTTGAGTTTCATGGTTTATTACCTTTCTGAAGTGGCCAAAATAAAAAAAAAAATTATCAACCAAAAATGTAGCTCTTGCCACCTAAAAATATTTTCAAATCAGTATAAAACTTCTTCTATTTCTTATTTTTTAGGCTAATCGTATATTTCTAAGGGTGAGAACAAGAATCTGGACACCTTGCATAATGAGGGTCACCCTAATGTACATTGTACAATATATGTATAGCTATCACCAACCAACTGTAAATACAATAATTGTAAAGATTCTATACTTGTTACATCATCATTTTTTTTTTTCAAAAATTCTAAAATAAGTATACGACACGCATACATACGTCAAGACCAATACATTTAAGTTAATTATACTATCTTATTTGGCTAATAAAATAACTTATGAATTCCCCAAATTTAAAAGAAACAACAAGAAATAGTAACATAAAATTAAAACAATAAAAAATACATAAATTAAATTAATTTGCGACATTTTTTTTTTTTCTTGTTTTTATTTCTATCAAGTTTTTCTAAAAATAAAATGAGAGAAAACGAAATATTTTTATAATAACATAATCATAAAAACAAAACGATCAAACTTATTTTAGATTAAAAATAATCAAGTGAGATCACTACAACTGGTAACAACGAATATTGAAAATTATTTTAAGTTTAATTAATTAATTATATGAAAAAGTATACATTTTTCTTATTTACTAATCTATTAAAAGTTACATACAATACAGAGTGGGGCAGAATCGAAATTTTTTGGAAATAAATCTGTAACTTCTGATCGGCTGGTTGGATTTTCATGAAATTTGGTATAGCTGTAGCGGAGGAGTGTACAATGTTAAGTTTGGAAGGGGGGCACAACAAACAACTCAAGGGCGAAGCTAAGGGGGCTCAAAGTTAGTTACCTCTGACATAAAATATTTTTAATCATTTGCCAAATTTTTGTTTCTCGTCTGATTTTAAATATTTTATATATTGTTGTAGGCCCTGATAAGACCTATAAAAGACATGCTTACATATCCTATTTATCTCTTATAGTTTTCGAGTTATTTGTGTTTGAATTTTTAAGCACCATAATTTTGCACGTTCTTGGTCCAGTTTTTTCATATATATCCTATTATTCCCGACCGATTTTATTAGTTTTTTCCTTAACTAATTAAAGAACAAAATTATCTATTGAATAAAAAAATTTAAGTCGATAGCTTTACCGAGTCCAAAAATAAATGATTTTGAATTTGAAAATTGCAAAAAAGACGACTTTTTGTGTTTTTTTTTTAGCCGAAAAAGTATCTACACTCTTTTTTATCTAAAATAAAATTTTCTTTAGCAACATGTAATAATTTTGCACTTTTCTGAAAGGTAACTTCACAGAGATGACTCGAAGATAAAAAACATGCCTAAAACAATTGGTCATGGTACACACCCTCCCGAATTCGACGCATTTTATATGAAAGTTTTGATTTTAGACCATATTTTCTCAAATCCCAAATCACGAATCGACAAGCGGAATATATTTTAAGAATCTTCAATATGTTGCTAAAATTTTTAAATCAAAATCTACGGGACTTCGGAAAAATATAGATTCTATAGCCAAAAATGTAAAAAATCCCATTTTTAGGAATTTTCATTGGTTTTTTTTTTTGGGACTTCAGGAAAACCCTACCCCTGATTGAATTTGATTATTTATACTAATAAAATCCACATTTCCTGCAAATTTCATTAAGATATCTTTATAAACAAATATGTTATTACAATTAAAAAATTTGTATTTTCTCCAAAAACCCCAAATTGGGCTTTTTGTTTGATTTATTTCTAAATAGCGAAAGAAACTTTAAAAATATGTATTCCAAATTAAGCTTATCCTTTAGTGTATATAATTTCCGACCTTTTGCAAAAAGATTCAAGTCAATATCATATCTCTTTTCAGAAATATGCGCCTTTAAACTTTTATATTTCAAATTTATTGTATATATGACTATATTTTGACAAACTTGCAACTTTTGCCTTTAGCTTTGAGTGAATAATTACTTAGAAAATTATGAATATTTCTATATACTTTTAATAATATCTACACACAAAATATTTTTATAAAAATAATTAATAAATGTTTTTTATTTTAATAGCGTTGCCACATTTCCCAAATTTAAGTAAATCTTTATCCTTTTCTAAGTATTCATATATTTCTATTAATGAATTTAAAATAACAAAACAAACAAAAAGTGTCTATTTTAACTTAATCAATATTATTATTTTTGGTATTTATCATCTTCCTTAAGAAATGTTTTATTTCTAATACGATTTTTTATTACTTATTTGCATTAAATTTATGTAGACAATTTTTCTAATATTTTAAACTTATACAACTTATTTTCTATAAAATAATCTGTTGTATCTGTATACATATCTAAAAGATAATAAAGGTCCTTCAGTCTTCAGTATTTTGAGTTGATAAAGGCTCATAATAAATCCAACGTTTTCTCATTGATGATAGTACAGAGTCTGATGATAACAATAGGCTATTAAAAATATGCTCGTTTTGTGACGTTCTGGAGCATTTCCTGGAGATGAATAATTGGACGTGCTTAAAATCTCTGTTTCTACTTCCTCGACTCCCTTGTGTATTTGAACCAAATAGGTCTGCAAAAATGTTTTCATCCTGGAGTGGTGTTAAGCCATATATCTTCAAATGAGTTTTTACACTTTGATGAAGATTGCTTTAAGGAATAAGATCGCATTCTTAATGGCACCAAAAATGCTATAAATACGCTTTTATAATCCGCCAGTTTCTTACTTCCACTAGCATGTTTGTATTCAGGAAGGGCTGATAGTCTGTCACATCCCCACTTACAGATTAATACAACGTCGCTGCTATTTACTTTTTCCAAGTGATCTGCAGAAAAATCTGCAACTATCCTGGTAGCTGTATTCTCAAGCAAAGAAGATAGCTCTACACATGCTTCCTTTTCGGTAACCGAAATAGATGGTAAAATAGTTAGTTTTTCTCTTGAATATCCTTTATTATGCTAGAATTGAGTGTCCCTTTTCAAGCAGAGCTTTTCTTAAAGTTTGATATTTGTTTCGGCTGAGGTCCAGTTCAAGCATTAAAGTAATTGCTTCTTCTTCTGTAAAATTGGATCGTGATGTTGGACGTTTTGGTGATGCAGTTGGCAGTATTTCAGCAATATTAGCATTTCTTTGAATGTATCAGGAACTTCTTCATTCGAAATTATAGAAAGCTTATGGGCCAGTCGTTTCTTCTTAGATCTTGTACTCAAATCATCATATGTCTTGCAGGGTGCTCCAGTTGATATTTTGCACGCCGATATTTCTATATCAGTATCCAATCGAAATGTTTAATTTTTAATCTCTTAGTACGCTGATTCATAAAACATAAACTAATAAAATACTTATTTTTACGTCATACAACTTTAAAAAGCTCTCTATCTGAGATTTACCAATGACGTCGATTTTTGCATGATATGTAGTTTTTATGAATTCCATTATAGCTTCTAAACGATTAAAATCATTTTTAGATAAACTCCACAGAACACAACACAATTGTTCATGTTTCAATGTAATCACCATAGTAATCAACTTCGCATTTATATATATATCTATTAGATATATCGCACAGGTATACATATTTACAGTTACTCTGTGAATTTTCATTAGGTAAAATATTTGAAAGAGTCAATTTGGAAGAGTACCTATACCGAATTCATTGATATTATATATTACTCTCACTAGCTCATAAAAATATAGATTTTGAACCATCAGTAATAGATAAATGCTGCATCTAGGCTTCACCGGAAAGGATACCTGTACATTGCCACTAGATCATAAAAATATAAATTTTTAACCATCACCAATAGATAAATACATTTTTTAAATTTAGGTAAACACCATAAATGTAAACTAATAAAATACTTATTGATTAAGTTAAAATAGGCATTTTTTGTCTGTTTTGTTATTTTAAATTCATTAATAGAAATATATGAATACTTAGAAAAGGATAAAGATTTACTTAAATTTGGGAAATGTGGCAACGCTATTAAAATAAAAAACATTTATTAATTATTTTTATAAAAATATTTTGTGTATAGATATTACTAAAAGCATACAAAAATATTCATAATTTTCTAAGTAATTATTCACGCAAAGCTAAAGGCAAAAGTTGCAAGTTTGTCAAAATATAGTCATATATACAATAAATTTGAAATATAAAAGTTTAAAGGCGCATATTTCTGAAAAGAGATACGATATTGACTTGAATCTTTTTGCAAAAGGTCGGAAATTATATACACTAAAGGATAAGCTTAATTTGGAATACATATTTTTAAAATTTCTTTCGCTATTTAGAAAAAAACTAAACAAAAAGTTCAATTTGGGGTTTTTGGAGAAAATACAAATTTTTTAATTGTAATAAAATATTTGTTTATAAAGATATCTTAATGAAATTTGCAGGAAATGTGGATTTTATTAGTATAAATAAAAGCGCGTTAATCAAATTTCAATCAGGGGTAGGGTTTTCCTGAATTCCAAAATAAATTAATGAAAATCCCAAAAATGGGATTTTTTACATTTTTGGTTATAGAATCTACTGTTTTCCGTAGTCCCGTAGATTTTGATTTAAAACTTTTAACAACATATTGAAGATTCTTAAAATGTATTCCGCTTGTCGATTCGTGCTTTGGGATTTGAGAAAATATGGTCTAAAATCAAAACTTTCATATAAAATGCGTCGAATTCGGGAGCATTTGTACCATGACCAATTGAGTTATTGGGTTTGCTTTTTATCTCAAAGTCATCTCTGTGAAGTTACCTTTCAGAAAAGTGCAAAATTATTATATGTTGCTAAGGAAAATTTTATTTTAGATAAAAAAGAGTGTAGATACTTTTTCGGCTAAAAAAATACAAAAAGTCGTCTTTTTTGCAATTTTCAAATTCAAAATCGTTTATTTTTGGACTCGGTAAAGATATCGACTTCACTTATAAAATCGGTCGGAAATACTAGGATATATATGAAAGAAACTGGACTAAGAACATGCAAAATTATGGTGCTTAAAAATTCAAAAGCAAATAACTCGGAAACTATAAGAGATAAATAGGATATGTAAGCATGTTTTTTATAGGTCTTATCAGGGCCTACAACAACGTATAAAAATATTTGAAATCGGACGAGAAAAAAAATTTGGCAAGCGATTAAAAATTTTTTATGTCGGAGGTACCTTACTTTGAGCCCCCTTAGCTCCTTCCCTGAGGGGTTTGTTGTGCCCCCTTCCAAACTTAACATTGTACACTCCTCTGCTACGCCTATACCAAATTTCATGAAAATCCAAAAGGCCGATCAGAAGTTACAGATTTATTTCCAAAAAATTTCGATTCTGCCCCACTGTGCAATATTACAATAACAGGAACAGAAACAGATCATCGTATCAAATATTTTTAAAACATTAATTCCAAAATATTGGGTAAAAAGCACTTTTTTAATTTTAGGCATCTGTAATCTGTGGGAAATGCATTCCTAGACAGATTTTTACCGATTTTTTCTATTTCTAAAAGAACATTTTTCATTTTGATCCAGCTCACGAAAGGATAATATCAGGACGAAAATTCTGATACATATGTGAAATTCTCTTTTCAAGTTTAACTTTAAGAAACCGTCCTTAAACTTGAAATATTTTTTAATTTACACTTTTTAAATTGACTTTTGATGCAATTGGATTAAAACACCTCATGGAGTAAAACAACAAAAATTCAAGATTTGAAATGGTTAGTCTGAAAATAGAAAAAAATGGTAAAGTCAAAAATCTAAAAAGTGTTTGAAAATAGCATTTTTTTTTTCTTTCTTTTGATTCCTGTAATCGCGGATTTTAGCGTATGTGTCCAATTCCTCTAATGTAAGCTACAAACATTTATAGAAGTGGAAGTATATTGTGGACAAGTGGTGAAAGTAAAATTTTCATAATTTTAATTTTTTGTAGTTTTTCGATTAGAAAATTTGCGCCGTTTTGACTATTGCAAAATAAATAGTGCAGATTTATTGCTCTTGTAATTATGAATGTTTTGAGATACATCTCGTTAATGTGCCGTCAATAGCAGCTCTATAGGGGGTACCCAAACTTGAGGAGAAAAAACGTGAATGGCTCTAAGAGGTACCTTTTTCGTGAGGTACACTCACAGCATAATTTCAATGAAGCTAAAGATTCGCGTGATCAAAAAAGATTTCCAAATTACATTCTAAAATCTTTGTGGAGCGATAAAATATGAAATTGCAAAACGTTAATACTCTTTAAAATCGATCTAAAATTTTGCGTACTTTACATTAGCATTTTATTACATTTTATGTAAAATTATTAAATCGTCGAAGCACACGCAAAGCGTTAATTGAAATCGGTGAAAACGTATACCAATCCGCAGCTTTTATTTTAGCTTATATAGGAATCAAGTGGCACTCAAAAATAATTACTCGTTCCAATATAATGGTATGTATTTTTGTCATTAAAAAATGTATTTTATAGTTATATAATTAATATATGCAATCTTTTATTTATTAACATCATTTAAAAATTTTTTTTTTGTGGTTAAAAAAATAAAAAAATAAAATATCAAAAACTATGTACACTTTGTTTTTTGCTATATGTTCTAAAGTGAGGTTTAAACAGATTTGTAGTCTTACAGAACTTCCTTTGCATAGATTACATATGTGCATTTCGGACTTAATGTGGAATTTTATCTATACTCGTAACATAAACGGTAATTTCTTGTCAATTAATATAACTTAAAAAATTTGTTTGATTGTTAAATATTAAAAATATATAAAAAATATTTTCTAAAATTAAAAAAATGAGAAAATCTTTGTTAATAAAAATTTGTTTAATGAAATGTTAAAAAATCATAATGATCACGATTATCTTCGGTGCATTCAACAATATCGTATCACTTTTAATTTGTATATATTATATACGTGTGGTAATTTTTTAAATATTGTTGGTAATATAATTTTGGCAATTTTTCATAATCTTTTATTTTATATACACTCACTGTGTATATGGGTCATACACTATGTCCACATATTCTACCAACCTCCCCCCCCCCCCCCACAATCACCGACATGAATTCGATAGAACATGTTTGGGATGAATTCGGTAGAAGAGTGGCAAAACGAAGCATTTTGAGCAAGACTCAACTTAAAGAAAAACTTGAAAATGAATGGGAAAATAGTTGACTCAATGCCAAATAGGTTAAAAGAAGTTTTGAAGAGAAAATATTTATCTACAAGATATTAATCCTAAATTTAAATGGATGTGTGAATAATTTTGTCCTCACGATAATGAATTCAATTTTTAATTTTTCCTTATTACTTTATAACGAATATGATCATGTTAATTTTTCTTATTATTTTTGATTTGCCTATAAATAAACCAATAAATCATGTGAATAAAATATGGCGTTCAATTTATTCGTTTAGAAGATATAGGTTTGGGAATTTAAACAAATGATGTGTGTGAATAATTTTGTGCGTCTCATATATAAATATATTAAATAATAGAAAACAACAATGGAGTAAATAGGAATAAATTTTCAGCATTTCAGCAAATAGAGATTTGAACCACTGAATTGTTTTATTGAATAACTTTTTTTTATAAATTAAAATTATGAAATTCTTTGAATTTTTAAGACCTTCAAAATTGTGACTATTTAATAAATTTCCTTCTTTTGTTTTATTAATTGTTTCACTTTTTTAAATAATACGATAAAAATACATTTATATTCTTCCTTTAAATCTTTTTACGGCAACATATCTTCATTTACCATTGGTAGAATTAATGTTTGATATATAAAACTTTTTTTTATAAAATATTGCAAAAAAAAAAAAAAAATAATAATATGCATACAGTAACAGGTTTTTGCTAGATTTTTAATAATAAGGATATATACCAGTATTTTATTATCGGTACCGGTATACCGATATAGTTTGAAATATCGGTACCATTACCGAAATATAAATAAATTGAACCGCTATTCGTTTCCAAACTTGCTCAATTATATTAACAAATTAATATATATATATATATATATATATATATATATATATATATATATATATAGTTCCTAATAGTAAATTGTACTTATTTTTCGTTCTTATTTGGTAGTTAATACAGGTATTTTTTGGAGTTTGTTCTTTAAAATAATTTTTGAACAAATGATATAAGAGCAAAACAAACATTCTGTCTCTTTTCCAAACAGAAAGAGTTCAAGCCATCACTCCCTGCTAAATCAAAATAATTGGAATAAACCTATCAAGCCTTGTTGCCCATATAGGGTACTTTAAAAAGTTTATATTTGAATCGAGTAATACAATGGAAAATATTTGAAATCCACCCTATAAACCTTTGGAAGATATCTTCCTGGAAGAAATTTACGCAATATTTTCTTTTTATTATTTGGACGAAAATCATCAAATCAATATTTTCTAATATTGCATTTTCATCAGTTTAAATAAAATTAGGCAATAAACAACAAAAAATATATATAATTTTAAACTTTTTTATGATTTTAATCCTCAAAATAACGCCCTTTTTTAGTAAGGTGATTATCACCTCCGCAATATAATAGATTATCTGGCGGTATCTTCTCTTTTTCGCCCACATCATTATCTAGCAATATTGCTTATTTTTCTCACAGGCGTATTGATTTATTATTGCTTAGATGTATCGCCTGTTATGCGCAATATCTCCCGATAGGGGAAACTTCCGCAATACGAATATGACTATTGCGTCAATAAAGTTTTTCTTCTAAGCAATACGAATTCGAATTATTTTCGTATTATTTTGCTTGTATGGTATGATAATTTGTCAAAAATATGCTCAAAATATACGATTTTACGAATTAAAAATTTTATAAAAAAAATTTAAACATGCAAAAAGCGCAACATTTTCCCATTAACTTCTCTTAAAAAAAAAAAAATGTTGTATTGAAAACGATATGTATGAGCAAGCTGCATCGTATAACCTATTGTACAAAGCAATACAACAATTTAAGATTACAAAATTACAAATTTGGTGCGGAAACTTTTTTAACGATCGCGAAAATGTAATATCATATTTCTTAAACTTTTTCAAGGGCAGAATATAATCATTATTATTGATATTTTAAACAAAAATTCAGATACAAGTAACGACCGGATAAAAGTTTTAAATACAGAAATGTAATACTACCGAAATCAGGGAAATCAGGGTTTTTCTGAAAGTATAACGACAATTTTTTATTTTTAATTTTATTTTTTTTCTGCTCAAAAGAAATGATTAGTTTTGATTTTTATTATTATTTGTTTTGTGAGTTTTATTTTTTGTTCACAAAAACAACTAAGAACAGTAATGATTATGTGTTTTAACGTAAAACTCAACTAACAATGATTTGCTTCCCTTCCTTACAAACTTGCTCACAGGTAGGCTTCATTTTTTACTGGGTCATTATACAAGTAGTCGAAAACACGATAATAGTCGGGGAAGGCATTAGAAATTCTTAAATAGCTGTACTAAGTATGTATCACTTATAGAAACTTAATTAATACAAATATTTTTGATAAAATAATTCAAAAATAAATTTCGTATATCGATGTAGATATTTAGGTACCAATTTAAAGCTCATAACGGTGCATTTATAAAAGTAAAATAAAAAAATTATAAAAGTTTTACTAACGCAACTTTTTTTTTAATATTTTATAATATCTAGTATATAACAATTTCTTTTTATTTATTATTATTATTATTATTATTATTATTATTATTATTATTATTGTTATTATTATTTTTTTTACCCAACTTTTTTATAACAAAAAAATTTTTGATATGAGTTTCTTCGTGTGGAGTGGACAGATCTCCCATCGACCGCATCCCCAGATGGTGGATGGGGGAGCTTTGTCATTACTTAGGTTTAACATACCATACTTAAACCTAAATAATGGCATGAGCTTAGGCCGTGTCTAGTCACTGCCCATGGACCAAAACTGTCACCACTTTTAAGGTTAAGATGGTGGATAGGGGGGAGTACTATCTCCACTTCTTTGGAATATTGCCGTCAACACAACGCTCAGGGAACTTGATTCCCTGAGGTTCATAACCGTCGCGTATGCGGACGATATCGCGGTGGCCGTATGTAGAAAATCTCACTGCCTTCAAAATGCGCTAGGTCTATTCAGTAAATGGAGCACAAATAGTGGCCTTAGCGTGAATCCAGGAAAGACAGAACTATTTTTCTTTTCAAGAAAATATAAAATACCATTTTTCCCGCTGGACATCTTTAAATGAGATGGAGAGACATTCAAACCTAGAGTTGATCTGGATAAGAGATCACACAAGTACCCCGGGAAATATTATTACAGACCAATTAGTTGACATACCGCTGTCATCTTGCAGATCTTTGATACTGCATTACTTGTCGAGAATAACTCAATAAAGATGGACAAATAAGTAAGCATGTTCTATCTCGAGACAGATATGGCCCCAGTACGATCAAAAACGGTCGAGTTTCATTTTGGGATTGCCAAGTGTCAGCTATGAACACTTGGATTATTACAGGCCACTGGATTGCTGGTGAACACGCTAGGAGACTAAGACTCCGTTTTAGCGACTATTGTAGAAGTTGCTTTAACGAGGAGGATGAAACAGTAGAACATTTTCTTTGTCACTGTCCAGCTCTTTCGAATAGAAGGACTGCTAAATTTGGGAGATCATATATGCACAGACTATCTGATCTCTCTGCAATTGATGTTAGACGGATCAGATCTTACATTCATGCGTCAGGTTGGTTCGATTCGAACATATTCTCGGACATGTGAAAACAGATTCATATGATCCATTAGGGTAACACAACGGGACCAATAGGACCCAAGTGAGCTGTCTAGTTTACATTTACAGCTGCCCATCTAACCACCTTCTTAGGGAAATACGATTTTCAAACTATTGAATTTACATAAATATTTTCACTGTTAAGGATGAAAATCGGTGCTGAATCAGAACATTCAATTTAAACCATACATATTACTTGGCTATCGCAATAAGCCGATATTATAAAAGTATTAATTTATTTTTAATTGAAGAATTAATTATAAATAAAATAATTATTTCATAAAAAAAAGTAGAAAATTACCATTAAAAAAGCATAAAAAACATAATTTTTAATATAAGATTAAATTATAAATAAAATAATTATTTTCTAAAAAAAAACGTAGAAAATGCGCATTAAAAAAGCATTAAAAACACAATTTTTAATATTGACGATTTACTGGCTAATTCAATAATCGATTTGATGATTTTGGCGATTTTGCATCAAATTTTTCTGACAACTATACTTGTAAAACCAGCACTTGTAAAACCAGTACCTAAGTAAAGAAAACCAAATGTAAACAAGTTAGAGAGCTATCCTCGGCTTTGCCGTGTCTTTTATACCCTTCACCATCTTACCGACAAATAACAAATTTCACCTTAAAGTATGCTTTCATATTTTCACATTTATACATACAAAAATTATCTAAATTTTTTTCCAAACTATCAAAATGTAAAATTAAACTATCATAGCAAGCCTTGCTTCCTTGAAAAAACAACAACACTAATAGTTTCTAATGACTGCTAAATTTATATACATATTTTTGTATGTACATACATGCTTATTCGAGTTTTTCACGGGAAATCCCGGGACGGGATTCCCGGAGTTTCTTGTGTATGTAAAATGTTAATATTTTCTAATTCATATATGCATATTTTAGTACATAATATGTTTTTACATTTATTTCTATTTATTTTATTTTGTTACAAGTTTAAATATCTTTAAGTAAATATCTGAATATATTTGATATTTTCTGAGTTCTTCACGTATTTTTTTATAACAGATGGAAAATAAAATAATTCTATTTATGGAAGTATTTTAAATATAAAAAATTAGATTCTGTAAACTTTTTCATTATGGTCAAAAATAATATGTTGCAAAAGGACTAGTAAGAAATAAAATTCGACATTTGAAAAGTATATTTATTAAACGACTCGAAGTTAAAATTTGCACGTATGTGAAAATTATAAGTTAAATCGCCTTAAAATGTCTGGAATCCTCAAACATGAACTTGTATTTTGAAAGGACCTGTGAAAACGTGGGTATAAAAGTAACCAACCTATAAACTGTATAAAATTTTTTATAAGATAAGTTACAAAGAGTTCACTTATAAGAACGTGTAATTTAAAGGCTCCAATTGTGCAAGAACTGAACATGATTAAAATTAATTTTTGAGCTCATGTTTTCTTTATCTATAGATTAATAGTGTAGCAAAAAAAATTGTATACGGACGGACTTCGTCCCGTCGACATCATTTCTTATAAGAAAATATAAACCTGGAGAGCAACTCCAACGAAAATTGTGCAAATTATATATATCCTTTACATGCACGGTGAGGCAGAATCGAAATTTTTTGGAAATAAATCTGTAACTTCTAATCTGCTGGTTGGATTTACATAAAATTTCACATAGGCATAGCAAAGTAGTGTACAATTTTAAGTTTGGAAGGGGGCCCCACAGAGCTATTGGGGTTCAAAAATAATTTTTTTAACCGCTTGTCAAATTTTTCTTTCTTGTCCTATTTTAAATATTTTTACATCTTATTAAAGGTCTTGATAAGACATTTGAAAAGCATGCTTACATGTACCATAGATCATTTATATTTTTTAAGTTATTTGCATTTGAAATTTCAAATATCTCAATTTTTACAAAATCTTGATTCAGTTTTTTCAATATATAGACCAATATTTTATTCGATTTTGCAAAATTTTTATCCATTTAGTTAAAGAACAAAATTATTCACCGAATAAAAAAACTAGAAGTCGATATCTCTTACGAATTAAAAAATAACCGATTTTGAATTTGAAAATTCAAAAAATTATACTTTTTTTGCTTTTTTTTAGCCGAAAAGGTGTCTACATTCTTTTTCTCTAAATTAAAATTTGCTTTAAGAACTTATTATAATTTTATACTTTTCTGACAGATATCTTCATAGACATGAATTAAAAACAAGCCCCAGCACCCAACATTACTATGTACAGACCATCCTGGATTTTAGACCGAACGCAGTTTCGAAAACTCCAATGTGTTTTAAAGAGTTTGCCAGTGGCTTTTCCAAACCTACAATAAATGTGAACTTTATGGGCAAAACTAAAAAAAAAAAAAATAATTTTTGGAATTTTCGTCGCTATTTTGTTTCGGTTTGTCGGTTTTATAGTTTCTCCAAAAACTACATTGTACTATTGTGGATGTTAAGAAGTCATAACTAAATAAACAATTCATTCCCGTAATCAATGTTCGAAGGTGTGTTTGTGCTAAAATACGCAAAAAGCGTAACTTTTCATGAAATATTAGATTTTAATGTGGCATAGTTTTTGTTGTATAAAAGATTAAAAGATTAAATTAAAAATTATGTCAGCTAGACAGAGAAGTTTATTTGAAGAAATTAAGTCCAAAGTTTTTTTTATTTTTGGAACTAAAATAAAATTTTTGTAAAAAAGTTGGTTTTCGGAGAAACTGTAAATGTTTGATATCTAATAGAATCTTGGTTTCTTAAGATATTGTTAAGATATCTTTTCTCAGCGATTTTTGCCCTTATGTATATAGAATGCTGCAGCACACATTTACTATAGAAAGGAAAATGTGCAAACTGTTTATGCAAGTATTTGTCATAATTGGAAAGGTTATGACTTGAAAAATAATAATATATCAATAATAAAGTGTTAGAACTAAATTTCTTCATTAAATTTATCAAAAAACATAAAATTGTGATGTTTAATGTTATCTTGTAAAAAAAAATAATAATATTTGAACTTAAGTAAATTTTATGTCAACAAAGCTATCATTATGAAATTTTAGTATAATATAAAAAAGTTGTTCTTAAAACAAGAACATAAAAAGATTCTCATTTTTTTTATTCCAAAATAAACAAAATCCCAGTTGGGGAAATTTTGTTTCAAAAATTGACTTTTTTTTAATAAAATGGTCACACTGTCGTTACCAGAGGTGTGGCTTATTAAATAAGTTTTTTGTGGTTAGCGAATATAAGTAGGTATGTAATAAAGGTATTTTTTTATTTCAGCTAACATTTGTAAGCTCCACAAATATTTAAAAAAATTAAAATTGACGAAATTTTTTTATGGCTAGCGGGCAGATTGCTACCTCAAATATCCTCCGATTTGCTTTACATGCATTTGCGTTAAGCATTCTTTTAGAAACATGAAAAAATTTATGGCCCAGAGAAAAATAATGGGTTTTAAAGTGAAAAAACATCACCACCGTTTTTAGAAAAAATCAAAATTTTTTAAAATTTTTCTCTTTCAAAATAATATAACTTTTTATCGGAAGCAAATAGGTATATGATTCTTACACGAAGATTACTTAGAATTTTGTACAGAATCCACAGGATATTTAGAGAAATTTTAGGAATCAAAATAAATATCTCTTAAAGAGATATCCCACATATGTAACCATTTTTTGTAGATAATTATAAGGACTATCTATGTGAAAAAGCTTTTTTTCAATCAAATTATAAATGAAATTTTGGCAATTTTTTAAAAAATTTTCATACCCGAGGTGGCTAACTTCGGAGATCCACCTCTTGTCCCCAGACCCGCTAAGAACCTGTGCTCCTCCAAATCAGTTGGAATGCACCCCAGGATTTGCCATGTGAAATTTCATTCAAATACAGCCAGTTGCTCAAAGTTACAAAAAAATCATTTTGGGACCACTGTGGGATGGTCTGTACATTAGACCACCCATGAAATGTATTGGATTTAAAAAAGTTTTGATTTTGCTTGCTCCACCCCCATTTTCTTCAAAAGTAATATGTGTGCAAAAACTGGAAAAAAAGTTCTTTAAAGTAACTGAAATTTATATTGCGCTATAAGTCTTTAATTTAACATTTTGCGAAAAAAAAACTATATAAGCTTTTTTATTCAGAATAAAAATTTTTGACATAAAATTTTTTAGCCTACTATGACTTGTTGTGATATTGTAAACAATCAAAGTAAAAATCTATATATTGACTTTTTAAAAAAACCCTCGTTTTAATATGAACCTAGCCCATTAGCAACGGTTTTTATTATTTTGTAGGGTAAGATTTGTAGTTTTTACAAATCAATCCATTTTACAACACATGTAAACTATTCCAGCGCAGATGGAACAAAATCCAATTTTGAGATATTGATTTTGTACTTGTTACTCAAATATTGGCATAAAATACAGGGTATAGCATGACATTTTTGGATCATTACAGCGAGTACCAGTATTGTCAGGAGGTGAGAAAAAAGGATTCTAAAGTGAACTTTAAAAAAGATCAGAAAAAGCTAAATGACCCAAAAAAGGGTCAGAAAGAAGTTAATTTTTGTTATTAATTTGGAATCTTATTTTTTCCCGTTCTCATTACTTTTTGATAACTTTTAAAGATATTGAGAAATTCCATTTTAAATTTAAAAAGTTTTGACCACTCAGAAATTTTATCTGCAGTAAGTGTACCGATTAGGCTTCTTACCAAAAAATATAAAAAATTAAAGATGGAGTTTTTTAAATACATATATGTCTCTAAAGACAATTTTTAGAAAAAAATATGTCAAATAGAACATTGTTTTACTTGTGTGTGACATCTTTATATCTTTATCTTTTATATATGGCATCATTGCTAAATGCACTGCAAAATAAAAAAAAAAGAAAATAATAATAATTTTGATATCATTTATACAACAAAAGTTATGGCCATTTAAAAAATATATTAATCACTTTCAAAGCTAAAGAGTTGACACAATTTTCAAATTAAAAATTAATAAAATTTATTTTACATGCTTGTGCAAATGAATTAAATTTTATCCAAATCGGTAACCAAGAGTCGACATTTTTAAATTTAAAATGGAATTACTCTATTATAACAAATTTATAAATTTTTGTGCGAATAAATGATGATTCTGTAAAATAAAATTAGTAATAGCAAATAAAAAATATTTTCTTCGTTGTTGAAATAACATTTTAGCCTTTTTAAGGCAATTTTAAGAATCAAAACAGCCAGAAGCTAAAAGGAAAATTTTGAGGGTAAAAGCAAAATAAAAACGCTAGATTTAGCCTTAAAAAGGATAATCTGGCAACACTGGCGAGTACTTTTAAATTATTGTTGGATCAAATAGTCGCACAAAATTGCCGATTAACAAAAAATTATAAAAGTTTATATGTTAATATTGTTACATATTAACAGCTGTTTTACCTTAAAAATTTACGAGATATATTAAAAATGGGCAACTTTTTTACAATAGCTCGCAAATGAATAAATATGTGAAATAATAATAATAACTTTTTTCCTTAATATTCTTAAAATAATTAAAACTAAAGTAGTAGTGTAATGTAAGATGAAGACGTACTAGATGTGGAACAAAGTAACTTATTTAAGAATTCTGGTATTTGAATAAATAAATACAAGGGCTTTCTTGATAAAGGTGACAAATCTAGGATGAAAGAGTTACATTTTAAATGTTTAAAGCACGTTATTATGGAAATATATTATTTTACTTTTAATTATTATTTTTAATGCCATAAACCGGCCTTAGAGCTAAATTATTACATAAATTGCAAAAAAAAAACATATTCTTTTTTAAATAGCACAACAGAAAAAAAATTAGAATGGAATCGAAGCAAAACAAATATTCGTGACTATGAATTTTACTCATATAAATGAATTTGCAAGTTATTTTGAAAATATATTTTTACTTAAAGATTTGCAAACAATTGTAAAATGTGTTTTCTATTTTCAACATATCACTTCCATTTTTAAAGTAAAGGAAGTATAAATTTTTAATTTGTTTGCTTATAATATCACAAGTGATAGTAGGCTAAAAAATTATGTGTTAAAAATATCTGATTTATATTTAGAATAAAAAAGCTTATAAAGCTTTTTGTTCGCAGAATGTTAAATTAAATAGCTATAGGGCAATAAAAATTTTAGTTAGTTTTAAGATCTTTTTTGGACAAAAGTCAAAGTCGACTGGCCGGTCTACGACCGATCGACGCAATTTTTGCACACATATTATTTTTCCCCCCATTTACCAGAAACTGCCGGTAATTTTGTATTGAACATAGCAGTGTTGGGTGTTTGGTCTTGTTTTTATACTTTTTATACCCTTCAACACAGGTGTAAAGGATATATATAAGAAAATATAAACTTTTTTGCTCTCCGACGAAACTATAAACAGAATGATATATATCCAACGATCGGAATTCATTTCGAAAGTTTTGTTATTGAAATTCGGCAAGATCGATTCATAAATGTCGGAGATATGTCTTAATAAACACGTTTTTTCTAAATCATTTTTCGATTTTTTTAAGCCTTTTTTTTAAGCCTATATGTTTAAGCTACGGATTTCGTTTTTATTATATCGGTCATAAATATTTTTACAAAATTTAGGTTTTTAGAATTAACCAAATTGGTTCATAAACAACCGAGTTATGGGCTGAGAACTGAAAAAATCTGTTAATAATATACACACAAACATTTATATTAAGCACTGCAATGACTATTAGTGTTGTTGTTTTTTGTACAAGCAGTTTAGTTGACTACAGCAGTACTATAATGGCTAGTAGTGTTGTTGTTTTTTGTATATGCAGCCAGTTTGTTTATATATACGGACAAAAATATATACATAAATACATGTATACTTATAAGTTGTTGAGAAATTTCATTGAAATCGAAACAGACGTTCAGAAACTGCAGATTTATTTCCATTTCATTTTTAGAATGGGACACTGTGCATTGACTTATTTTTACTTTTTTGGTTGCAAAATCATAACTTTTGAACCAAAGCAGATATTTTCAAAGTTTAAAGAACATTTTGGAGAAGGCAATTTAGGCTTTACAATGAGTATTCATAACTGGTTCTAGAACCGCAGGGTGCCAAAATTCAATATATTTTTGAGTATAAATTTTAAAAGTTTTATTTACATTAAATTTTATATTTGTAAATCAAATACAAATTTTCGAAATATCTTTACTCTAATATGTAAATGTAAAAGAATATTATTGTTATTTTAACTCTATTAAGTATTTTTTATAGGGTAGTCTAGTCCATGTAACAAACATACTGCACTCAATTTTAAAGATATCTTAATGAAATTTAGCATAAATATGTTGTTGGCCCCCATACAAATGCCCTCCCGAAATATGGTTTTAAGCTTATAAAAGTCTAAAATATGAACAAATTTGAATGAAATTTGGCACAAATAAATCTTATAAGCTTTTTAATACATAAATATTTCCGGTTTTATTGTGAGATTGTCACAGTTTTTTTTTTTTTTTTTTTGGTTTTGCACCCAGGATGGCAGCTAGGGGCACGCAAATTTTATTGAATTAGATGGAGTATTATGTAGATAAGGTCTCGCATGTAATATTTCCGGTAACGAACTATAATTTTTTCAGCACTGTTCCATTGAATTTGGAAAAATTACCTAAATATTGTGTTGTTTAAAAAGGGCGATCGCTTAAAAATCAAAACTCCTATGGGTCTACCACAAATTAATAGGGTTCATTTTAAAGCTTTGTCTTTTAAATATTTTTTAAATTTTGAAAATACCTTCATCACTTTAAATGTTATAATTTTTTTAAACGAAAAATATGTATCATGATACTTTTTAATAAATATCCCAAGTTTTATTGGAAGTTATTGTTGCAGTTTTTTTTTTGGTATTTCACCTAATATGACAGCTAGGGGCATGCAAAATTTTTTGAATTAGATAGAGTATTATCTAGTTGAAGTCTGTTCCATTGAATTTGAAAAAAAAACCCCAAATAAAACAAAAAATAAAACACCAAATGCAAGCTTTTCTATTTAACTTTTTTTAAACTAGTTTTTAAATGGAAAAAAATAATAATGACTGATTGAATCAAATGGATACAATCCGTGTTCAAAAATTATAAATTTCCCAAAATGTTTGTTTTTTTTTATATTCTTAATCTATGGCAAGTCCTTTATCACACCCAATCATTACTTTTATAAAACTTTTTTTTTTGCCACGGTTTTCAGCAAAACTAACGAATTGCGTAATTTTTTTTATTTTGTTTAATATTCTTTTCAAATAATAAACTGTTTTTTTCCTTATTTTTGTTTTTCAAATGACAAAAGTCGTACTTGGCGTATAAAATGGAATTAAATATACGTACAACGTACATAGGGTTCAATGTATTAGTGATGGCAAATTCTAACACTTTTGTATAATCTATACTACTCAATACTCAATACTTAACGGATTTTTTAATTTGAAATATAATTTTTGATTAAGGTTCTTTTTTTTTTTAAATAGAATAAATATATTTTAACATGAAATTTTATAAGTTTATTTATATAAAACATAAAATAAATAAAAAAGTCAATCAATAAAATTATTTTCATATGTTTAGAAATTAGTTTTTATCTTTATGTGGAGTTGTATTTTAGCCGTTATATTTTTAATACGATATCATTAAAACTTACAGTATTGAGTACCCAAAAAAAGAAGCAAATACTCGGTACTCTTAATACTCAATATTTGCACAGCACTACAACGTATGCGTCGGTTGTTGTAGGCATTTTAATAAACATATATAATAACCATAGGCATCTGCGACTCAAGAAGAAATTTTATGCGACCCGAGATACAGTCTATTTAAAAATACAACATTATAATATAAAAAAATTATTTTAAAAAAACTTGTATAAACAAGGGTTTATTTGAGTAAAACTATATTTTATTTTTTTATTTTATTTTTATTTCAAGTGGAGATACTTTTTTCAATAGCCTTTTTTTACAGATCAAGTGTGAGTCGTGTCATGTTGTCATGTTATTTTTGTTTAGTATTGTTTGGCATTTCATAAAGGAAAGACTTACGCCTGAACAACGTTTACAAATCGTTCAACTTTATTACGAAAATTCACGTTCTGTGAGGAATGTGTTTCGTGCACTTCGCTCAACTTATGGTCAACATAATCGGCCTACTATGCGTACTATTCGTAACACCATCACCCATTTTGAGAGCCAGCATTCATTATTGGATAATATTCGATCGAATAGACCACGTCCAGCAAGCTGTGAATAAAATATAGCGGCCGTAAAATATTACGTCGAAATATTAAATTGAAAACGTACAAAATACAGCTTGTGCAACAACTGAAGCCGCTCGACCTTCCCAAGCGACATCGCTTCGCTCTATGGGCTCTTGAAAAGTTCCAAGAAGATCCGACGTTTTCGAGGCAAATTTTGTTCAGGGTTAGGCCCATTTCTAGCTCAATGGGTATGTAAACAAACAAAATTGCCGCATTTTGGACGAAGGGCAACCTGAAGAGATTCAAGAACTGCCACTTCATCCAGAAAAAACAACGGTTTGGTGTGGTTTGTGGGCCGGTGGAATCATCGGTCCATATTTCTTTAAAAATGATGCCGGTGCGAACGTAACCGTCAATGGCGACCGTTATCGTGCCATGATAACCGACTGTTTGATGCCTGAAATTGAAGCTCGTGATCTCGGCGACATTTGGTTTCAGCAAGACGACGCCACTTCCCACACATCGCATCAATCAATGGATTTATTGAGAGAACACTTCGGTGAGCACATAATTTCACGTTTTGGGCCGGTCGATTGGCCACCAAGATCGTGTGATATCACATCGTTAGACTTTTTCCTGTGGGGATATGTAAAGTCTAAAGTTTATGCGGATAAACCCGCTTCGATTCAGGCCTTGGAGGAAAACATCACGCGTGTCATTCGCCAGTTACCAGTCGAAATACTCGAACGAGTCATCGAAAATTTGAATCAATGGATGGACCATCTGCGACATAGCAACGGCCAACATTTGATAGACATAATCTTCAAAAAATAAATGCCAAAGAATGTAATTTCAAATGATAGTAAACATTCCCCATTAAATTTTAATTTTCTCTGTATTTTTCTTTAAAAAAGTAGGAAACCTCGAAATGGATCACGCGGTATTATAAGTTCTGTTTCCGTTCACTGAATCGGGAGCACGCGGGTTCCCGTACTTGTGAGAATAATATTCTTCTTCCGCGAACATCCTAAACTTTTTCTTCGGGGTATACTGGCTAAATTATCAAACAGTAAAAAACAAAATAAAAAACTATTTTGTTTGAGAAAATTTTATTTAAAATATTAAAATTATTTATTTATTTAATTTTTAATTTGAATTTGTTTTTATTTATTTGATTTATCTTATTTAATAAACGTTCTTTAATATTTTATTTCTTTCTTAAATACTTATTCTGTTTATAAAAATTATGTCAATAGAACCATATATTGGTATGTTTTTTATGAAAAAAGTTTTAAATTTTAAATTTTAAATAATTTCTTATTAGTTTTAATAAAATTTTTAATCTTTTCTGCAAAACTTTTACTTTTTTTCTGTAATGTGTGTACTACTAAGCTTTAAGTATCCTTTAAAGACATTTTAAGTCACCAAAATTTGGACAATTTGCACATTGTATTTGTTTACACTATCTTTAAAAAATAAGAAAATTCTGGAAATATGAACAAATTAATGACTATTTTATAAGTATATTTAATGATCTTTAAAATCTTCAATCTATATTAGAGTGTTCTAAAGAAGACCCCTGAAACGATACGTTCCCTTTCAGCGATTGAAAATCGTGGGTCTCTTGAGATTGGCCAAAAAAGAGTTTTAATTTTTTCTCGAAATAGGTTTCAAAATGTTCTTAACTTATATTTGTTCAGCATAAATTTCGTCTCTATGAGAACTTTTAATACATAATGGGTAAAAAATTTCTATATTTTTAGGAAAAATTATCAAATGCATACTTTTGAACATATTACAATTAAACATTAAAAGATAGTTTTGCTGTAATTTTATACTTTTTATTTTTTAAAAATATTGAATGTCAAATTTTTCTTTTTCAGAACCAAAATTTCCTCAAAAAATAATAATTTTATACATATAAATAATATATATATATATATATAATATATATATAAATTTTTAAATATCATCTGTGTTCATTTCATCAGAAATGAAAAAAAAATCAATAATTTTTAAATAGAAAAGAAAAAATGTGTTCTTTTTCATTATTATTATTATAATTATATATATTTTTTGAAATTGGTATTTTCAAAAATAGTACACTAAAACCCTCGTAAGATCAGCGAATTTCCAAATTTGGCCCTTCAAGGAATTTTCGTGCCTGTTGTATAAGTTCTAATTTGACAACGTACCTACGTAAACAGTGCTTTGTTCCCATTTAATTTGGGAGTCGTCATAGAAAATTAAAACTTTAACGTATATAACGCTTTAATATACATATGTAAACGAAATAATCTTAAAATCATATATCGTCACCTAAAATGCAGAAAGCAGTAACCACTCAAAAATTTAATGTTGACTTTTTATTATGTAGTAGTTCTTATCTAAAAACTTAATATTCTAAATTTGCTAAACTAAGATTTTTGGTCCATTGAATGTTAATAATTTTTTTTTTAATTGGCACTCTTAATTTATGCGGTTATTAAATTGACGTAAACCAATATTTTGGAATATTTTAAATTTAGATTACCTATGCATTATGTTATTGTAAATTACAAATGCATCCTTTCAGAAACACACATATTATATCCTACTAAACAATTGAGCTCATTAGTGATCTAATGACATATTTTTCAATTAATTTGACAACAGCTTACGTAAATGTGGAATGCTGTATATTACACTGCAAAAATTAGTACATTCTGATGATATTTAATTCTTCATATTTGTCTTTCTAGATTGTTTGATTCGATACAGTGTGCAGCTGTTGTTGTTATTTTACTGGATTTTAAACATTTTCCTTTCGTGTACTTTTTGTTTACATTTTTTTTTCTTTTTTTTTTTTTTGAAAGTAAAATCTTAAATTTACTTTGTAAATATTCTAAACGAATGAACCTATGGAATGAACCTATGGGGCTAGGTTATTTGACCTATTGTATTTTTATTATATGACTAAAATTTGTTAGGTACTTATAAGTAAACATGAATATTACAACAAACATTTTTAATGTATGCGAATAAGTTGTTGCTGAAATGTTTCTGCGAATTTATGTCTGAATATTTGTTGGAAAAATATGTACTATTTATGCAACAAATGTTCTTGTTATTTTTAAAAATTTGCAAAAATGTAACATAATCACATAGAAATAATTGCTATTAAAATGTATGTATGTATTGTATGCGAATATATTCACACTTTCATACATACATACATATATATACATACATAATATATATATATATATATATATATATATATATATATATATATATATATATATATATATATATATATATATATATATATATATATATATATATATACATACACTTTAAACATTTGGAAGATAAAATTGTTGCCAATCGTCCAGACGTCACTTCTAAGTGACTTCTAGATGATTGTCAAAGGATTTTTCGAATTTTACAGAACAAAATACATTGTTTTTGCGCATTAATCGTCCAGACACCACTTCTTAGCGATTTCTAGATGGTTGTCAGAAGTGTATACGATATTTACAAAAAAAAAAAAAAAAAAAAACGAAATACATAAATATCGTCTTTTAATCTTCCCAAAATATACTTTGTAGCCACTTCTAGAAAATAATATGTCAATAATTCGAATTCAACAAACAAAAAAACATTAATATTGAACATTCACCTTCTTGGAGTGTGTTAGAAAGATTGTCAGTTTTCTGATGGAAAGAAAACAACACAATAAAGAATCAAAATCATGTACTTCAGTAATATAGACTTCTAGAAGACTCTCTCACGAGGAACAGTTCTTACCGGAAGATGATGTTTATGATACTTTGGCAATATCGAAAAGTATCGAAATATAATCGCTTTTGTATAATAAGTAAATACTTTTTTAATACTGTAATAACACTATAATTTTAACAAAAATCACTAATTAAAAATTTTTTATATTATCTCATTTTTTATTCATCACTATATGCAACCACATTTATTACTTTAAAAGTTATACATTTACTGAACGAAATTATGCCGTGCTTGTTCTTTTACCCAAGTCAAGTTCTTTAGATCAAAATTCGATACTAATGTGTTTTGTTATTGCAAATTTGTGTATTTTCTACTTTTGAATCTCCAAGAGTGTCAAAAAAGACACTATTTCATGGATTAAAACACTCTCTTCCAAATGTTGGCAGGGTACATACATACATACATATATACGTTTTGAAGCTAATTCAATGAAAAGAACCCGAAAAAAATTACTTTGCATTTTTACAAAATATATGTATTGTTATTTATTTTTTTATCATTATTTATTTATTTTTTTGGATTAGTCATCAGAAAAGAAAAAAATAAATATTTGTTACAAACTTGTGGGATGGAAATTCTATTTTGTCTTCTCACATATCTAATGCGTTTTATTAAAATACAAATTCATAGATACTCATGACCACATACGTACAAATATACTCATTTTTTGTATCTTAAAATAGTTTATTTCTATTTTTATATTGAATTTTTATTATGATTCACATGTGAATTACGAATGACACCTGCAAATTGTCACGCACATATCTTTAAAAAAAAACTTCTTCAAATCTAATCAGAATCATGATTGAATATTTGTAAATCTATCTACTCAGCAAAAACGAGCTGATCATGTTTCAATGATGTCTTTTTTCTTTGATGTAAAAGTTAAAGTCAAATCTTACTTTCGAATCTCTATCAAAATTTGAGAAAAAAATTCCCCTTTTTGAGAATGCTGTTATATTCAACTTATTATCAAATCATTTTGATACGTTTACATTTGAGAAAAAGTTTGATTTACATCAAAGCTTTTGTTGCTGGGTATATTCATAACTGTAAAAAATATGCCATGAAATATGAACTACGTACATGTTCCTTTCCAAGCAAAAGAATATTAAGAGCAATGTGGTGAACATTTTTAATTCATTGTCTATCTATCTTGTGCAATCCTAGATAAGTCCCGCAGAATTATTGATCTGCAGGCCGAAATAGGTTGGTCCGTATCTTCACCTCGAAGAAGGGATCCATCCCTGGCTAGTGCATCCCCAATAAAATTGCCCAGGATGCTTGAATGACTCCAGACCAGATCCAGATTTGAATGTCTCACCATCTTATTCAGAGATGTCCGACATTCATGTACCAACCTGGATGTCAAAAGGACACCCTTATCTAAAAACTTAATATCGATTTAATTGCGGCTTGACTGTCTGTACAGATTTGGATATCCGCTCCGAATACCCTATAGTACATTAACCAGTTCACCGCCCTCTTTATGGCCGCGATCTCTGCTTGAAGAATGCTGCAGTGATCTGGCAATTTAAATGAAATGTTTTTTCTATAAACGGGAACATAGACACCCCCAACCACTTCAGCAGATTTGGACCCGTCAGTATAAACCTCAGCTGAACGAACTCTTAATTCTGGAGCAGTTGAGATTGATACTGAGAAGTTTCTGCCAAGAAAGGGTATGGGGATGCAATAATCGATATTGCTAGGAATGCTATTAAGAAATCCCAGAAATGTCGCATTGCCGAAACCACTATCATTCGATGCACCTATAGTAATGAACCTTGTCGAGATAATAATGGCTATCTGTTTGGCCATAAGAACCGTTCCTCCTCCTGTTATGAGTAGCGCTGAATTACGCAGAATCCTATCAACGATTCCGATATAGGTGGATTTCTCCATAGCCTTCCACCATACTATCGCTCCATACATAAGTATGAGCTTAATCATCGTGTCGAATAGCCATTTCGTATTCCTGGGATTTATTCCCCAGGATTTACTGATGGCCTTCCTACACATATATAGGGTAATACCAACTTGAGGCCCTGGTCCGTGTATTCTGGAGCCATAATAGTTTGGAGTCCAGTATAATCCCAAGGTACTTTAATTCAACACCGTTTTGGGTGTGGAAGTGGGAAAAATGTAATCTTATATCTCCTATAAAAGAGGACAAGTTCCGTTTTTCCTGGATTTACGATAAAGCCACTAATTGTGCTCCATATACTAATTAGTCCCAAAGCAGTTTGCAGGCGGTGAAACATAGTATCATGATATTTCCCAGATACAGCCACCATCATCTGCGTAAGCGACAGTCTTAAACTTCAGCGAATCAAATTCCCTGAGTAATGAGTTAGCGGAGTACCCCTATTTGCTACCCTCTAAATGGTAGACCACCCATGCTCGATATTATAACCCTATTGGTTAGAAGTCTCCATATGAGGCTGATGAATGTCCAGTCTTCCCAATATACCCTACGAGCGAATGTAATGCAGTCTCAACAGATTTGCCCTTCATATAGGCATGTTGAGGGTTAATCGTTCTATGTAGGTGTAGGTTGATTAACTTTTCCAGTGTCTACAAGAGGAAGAACGACAGACTGATAGATCTGAAGTCCTTCGGTCTTGTATGTGAGATCGTATCCCCTTTAGAGATAAAGACCATTTAAAATATAAATTTTCCCATTTATAATGAATTAAAATTTTTAAGGACTGGAAGTTCATGCAAATGCTTGTTTTTTAGCATAAAATATTTTTGTGAATCAAAAAGTTTTCACTGAAATGGCATCGATTTATTAGTGCATCTTTTTCCATTTTTTCATTTTTCTTGCCTAATGTTCAAAATTTTCAGCAGAACTAGGAAACTGAAGTATACTATAATATATTTTACAAAATAATATCATTAACAAAGTATATAAACCAAAACATAAAGGTACACAAAAGTTTTTCAATTAACACTACTGTATGGTTTAATTTTAAACTTAATTGAAAATATTAATTGTTAATTGGTTAAAAACATCGTCTTATGTATAAGTTATCTCTTTTAGTTTACGAGATATTGGGCTTCAAGTAACAAAATTTTTACTTTTTGACGTACCTTGGTGAAGTTTTTTCGCTGTAAATCGTTTTTTTTTTTATTTTATCAAGAATAAATAACAAAATTATGCAAAGAGTTATATGCATTTGAATTTTGAAAAAAGTAGATTTTCCCCGTTTTTTTTTTTGCCAAAAAAATTAGTCACAGTCTTTTTTAATTAAAAAAAATGTTCTTAAGTGACATATATAGCATTTAAGTTTTTCATAAATATAACTCAATATAAAATAGTGTGAAGGAAAACCCATTTTTAAAAACTGATTCCAGCGAATACCAAGGTTTCCTGAACCAGACCTAAATTTCTAATTTTCGCCTTCATTTCTCAAATCACAAAGCTGTAATCAACAAACTTTATTATTTTTTATATCATCCAATATATTTTTAGTTTCTTGATAATATAAATTTTTGGTCCCTATTATCGGTTGGAAGATATATCAAAAAATAAATAATAACATTTTTGGAAAATTTTTAAAAATTAAAATAAAATTAAAATGTTTGCTAAAAAAAATTTATTGCAATCTTTTTCAGTATCTTTTTACAAAAAGTTTTCAACGAATTTTCGTATTATAATATATATATTTGAAAAGAAGGCAAAATTTGCTAAACGGTAATATATAATGTATATTTCTTATCTCTCTGACGGATCTAACTAAAGGATATAAATTTAGAAATAAGCTTAAAAAAAAGAAATTCGTCAGGTTTATTATTTATTATTTGTTACGACATTATCAGGAACGGCATTACCAATTATATAAAAGTGAAGCAAAATTAACCAAATTACTTGAAATTATTAATTTTAAATCCTTTAATTGCACGCACCAATGTTTAAGAAATTTTATCTTCTTTTTAAATATATAAAAGTATTTATAACATGAAAATTCCTGGAAGACTTTTTGCAAAAAGGTATTAAAAAAGATTAAGTTGCGATCTTGTGCACATTATTAATTTTTATATCCTTCTTTTTGTAAAATATGTTGATTTATTGTCTGTTTTTATAACACGAGCGCAAAAACGACTCGTCCAACTTACATCTAAAACAAAAACAAATTTTGAAATTTTGTTTTTGTGTCAAATGTAAGTTAGACGATTCGTTTTTGCGCTCGTGTTATAAAAACAGGCAGTTAAATAAAATTTCATTAAAGAATTAAGGAAAAATGAAAATTCGGAAGTAAGACAATACACAATTTTACTCAATTTAATTCTTCAATTTTATTCAACTTTACAAAAAATTTCTCAAATTAGCTATATATATATATATATATATATATATATATATATCGTTTTTACAAAACAAAATCGGAAATTTTTTCTGCAGAGATATCGGCTAAAACTCATTTTTAGCCTATATATATACAAATCCTAAATAAGCTGCGGAATTGGTTCTCATATATATCGGTCTCAAATATATTTCTCGAACTAATCAACCAAATCGATTATAGTTATTGTTTTCTTAGGTACTGAAAAACAGCAACAATAAACTAAGGCATATTTCTAGAGGCCAAAATGCATTATTACATTTTTTGAAATCTATCACAAATATTTTTTTCGAATTTCGGTTCTATAAATTTTCCATTTTTTTTTTTTTTTTTTTTTTTGTTTATTTATTATTGTCATAATTTGATATTGTCTTACAATATTTGTTCTGTACCGAAGTGATGATATCTTCCTTAAATATATGCGAACTTTTGTAAAATTCTAAAATATTAAATTTGTTATATATGCGATGACTAATATTTACTTCATATGAGAGCTACTACTCCCTCTTCGAAATTTATATGAAAATTACTTTTAAAATTTTTTTAAGACTTTCACCGCAATAGTTCTTTAGATGAGAAAATTTATATTTTCTATGTCTGGGGGCTACCTCTCTCCCTGGATATATAAGTCCTATTTTCATTTTATCAATGCGATATGATAGGATAAAGGTTCCCACGAAATTTAAGGGCTCTCACTGTAATAGTTCCTTAGATATCCATAATGAATATTTGCTTTATATGGGGGGTAGTACATCCCGCTCCGATTTGATAGTTTTAACAAAGTGGGTGTAAAATATGGGCGTGGCGTATGATCAAGATCCAACATAACCCATAACATTCTGCAGTACAAGCAGAAGCACCTCTGGCATGGTACTATCTGTGTATCAAATTTCGTGAAAATCGGTTCAGCCGTTTAGACGTGGTTGATACTCAAACCAACAAACTTGCACCTCATTTTTGTAACATATATATAAGGATATAAGAATTTATAAAATCTTGATTGTATTTCAACTTTATATGAAAATTCAAATTATCTAAAATTTTTAGTATTTACATAGATATAATATAGTAATAGATAAATATAGTATAGTAATTGCATTAATTCGGGTGTGCCGAATCTTATATACACTTCACCAGTGTTGAGATGTGTTATACAAAAATTAAAATACGCTATATTTTTATATAACACATCTCAACACGGGTGAAGTGTATATAAGATTCGGCACAGCCGAATTTAGCACTCTAAATGTTAATTATACAATAATTTTTTTTTTCAGTAAACCGATAATTTAGAGTAAAAATTTATATTACTAATAACATATTGGATGATATAGAAATATAAAAACTTTTTGATTGCAGCTTTGTGATTTGAGAAATAAGGTGAAAATTCGGTCTAGTTCGGAAGATCTTGGTCCTACTAGGAATCAATAATAAAATGAAAAATATTCGGGTGAAATTTGGACCTCTATTTTAGTTCGAAAACTAAAATAGATAACCTATACATACGATGATGTTTTTTTTTTGTAGATATCGACCAGCAGAATCTACTAATATAAAATCGGTTTAGATATAACGAATCAGGATCGTTTTAAATATTTGTTATACCCGAGTTGTCCAACTTTGGGAATCAGCGGACCCGCCAACATTATGTTTTTATAGCACCTCTACTATTACTATGTGAAATTTCATTGAAATTGGACTAGCCGTTAGGAAATTGCAGATTTATTTCCACTTCATTTCTTTAATGGGACACTTACGACACTGCTACTATCTATGTGTCAAATATCGTGAAAATCAGTTCAGGCGTTTATACATGAAGACAGTACTTTAATTCTTTTACTTAATTAACACTGCAAAAACATGTCGAAAAATTTACAAAGTGTACCGTAAGAATGCTGTGCCGTAAGAGTGCCGGTCGCAGGATTTCGTTCCGGAAATTTCGATGTCGGGTAGTCAATGAAAAAGTGGATGAAATTTTGCAACTGGTGGAGCAAGACCGGCACGCAAGCTATCAGGATATAGCGGAGGTATTACACATCAACCACATGACAACTTTGAATCATGAAAAAGGCTGGCTACTCGAAAAAACTCGATAATTGGGTGTCACACAGGGAGGGAAAAGTTGATATGATCGTACTTTTTTGGTACTATTAGGTACTCATTTGAGTCATTTGATACGCTCAAACGATTAATTTGTTATTCTACAATTCACTTCAAAAAAAAAAGAAAATACATTTTTGGAGATATTTTGGACAAACGAACAGGCGCTGAAAATCACTGCGTGTCTACATTAGAGATTTTTTTTATCAAGACAAACGTCAAACTTAACGCGAATTTGTGGAAGGTGTCACCAGTAGCACAAAAACAACAATATGGCATATTTATTATTGTTTTTTATATATGCAGTTTGACAACTGTAACAACCAAAATAATAATCAGCTGTTTAACTAAGGTTACCTTGTATATATTCTCACTGATTTTGACGTTTGTTTTGATAAACATTTGCCTAATGTAGACACTATATAACATTAGTGCCGGCTCAGAATACCTGCGCAACGACACTAATTTTTCTTTCCCAAAAAATTTTACCCAGAACAATAGCACACAGCATAACGCGCTAATTTAGTGATGTCTACTTTTAAGAAGTGTAATAAATTATACACAAAAATTAAAGAAAATAAATAGCATAGTAAATACGAAATTAAATATTAGATAAAAATTATAATTAGTTTTGGTTTTAAGATCAAACTATTTAAAATCTATATAATTTCTAAAGTTTATTCTTAAAATATATTACGTTATACCAAAAATAATACAGTTTGAAACTATTAAAAAGCAAAATAAAATAATGCAACTTTTTTACATATACAAATTGTGATATCATTGTTTTTATTTTCCTATTGAAATAAATAATGATTTTTAACATTATTATTAAAGTAAACAGCTTTAAAATTTGCAGTATTTTTATAACATTAAAATTTTTCTGTTTAATAACGTTTTTTATAAGCTTCGATTACGATTTTATTTTTTAGTGTATGCAACACTTTACACTTTTTTGTTTACAAAAAAAACCAAAAAACTAGACAACCCTAACAGCCCACTTAGACGTAACATTATATATAAGATTTTTCTGTCAGAGGTTGTTAAATTCGCTCTCTGAGAAAATTATTTCATGTGTAGATTCAAATATTAGTATTATAAGTATACTGTTGTGATGAGATTTCTCACATATAAGAAAGTTTGTTTGTGTGTGTGTTACATTTTTTAAAACATTTTTATAAAAATTGTGCTAAAAAGTGCAAATTTCTTAAATAAAAAACACATGTTTACTCTGTCACTGATTGAAAATAGTGATATCTTATGGGATTTATTAGAATTCGTGTACCCCTTATTTAAGATTTAACACAATGTAAACAAAATGGTTACTCTTCCGCCGGCATTAACTCACATGCATATTATATCAGCGTTAATCTCAATTAACAGCCCATCTAGACGTAACGTAATTTTAAAGATTTATGTGTCAGAGAGTGTCAAATTCGCTCTCTGAGAGAATTATTTCACGTGTAGATTCAAATATTAGTATTATAAGATGTATTTGAGACTGTTGTGATCAGATTTCTCTACACAACCATCTTAAAAGATTAACTGTCAAAAAACGAAAGTTTGTTTGTGTGTGTGTATGAGTATTTTGGAAATTACTGAAAAACAATGTTTTTTGTAAAATTGTTTCCTTTTAGTGTTTGTTTTACAAGTTAAAAAAAAACATTTTTATAAAAATTGTGCTAAAAAAAAGTGTGATTTGCTTAAATATAAAGGACATGTTTACTCTGTGACTGACTGAAAATAATGATATCTTATAGGATTTATTAGAATACGTGTACCCCTTATTTAAGATTTAACATAATATAAACAAAATGGTTACTCTCCTCTGCCGGTGTTATCTCACATATTATATCAGCGTTAATCTCAGTTGTAGACCTGGGGTAATGAGTGTGTGTGGGAGAAAAATCAAGAGAATAAGAAATGTCACTCTGAAAATAAAATAAATTCAATTCCACATCGACAGTAAGTTATCTCTAAAATTTGTATGAAAATGTTGCTGTCTCTGTTATTCTACTTCAATCATTTTTAACCTGGAGTTGATACATTAGATTAATGGCACCTTAATCTAAGACTTGTATATATTAATGTACTATTTTGAATTACAACAAAAATCAAAAAAGTCGAACATACATATGTGATTGTGGCGAACATTTGGTTCACATGCGGGCAGCCGGAATGTTGGAATTTTTATCCAAAACAGGAAAAATAGACTTTTTTTAATTCGTATGTAACGCAAATATCTTAAAGTAGCTTTAAACCAGGGTCGAACCTACTTTAAAATATTTCAAGTTTACAATGATTTACTTTATTGAATACAACTTTAAGGAATTTCACTTAACAATGGTCATGGAATGATCACCCCGGGTATCTAATTTTATAAAAAAAAATGTATAAAATTTCATTTATGATTTAATTGTAAAAAAAAACTAGAAAAAATATTTAGGCCGAAAAAAATTTTAAATCATTTTTAGGTCCTTTTTTTTAAGTTACATATTAAGAGTTACAGATTTATTTACAAACATTTACGATTATGCCCCGTTGGGTATTGCTTCCCAAAGTTTGATTGGTTTATATATAAAAAAAAAAACATTATTAAACATTAATTATTTCATATAGTGCAATAAGGGTAACACTTTCCAAAGGATATTTTTAAATCTTGTGTGCTGCAATATTTAAATAAAAAATGTATATTACATGGATTCTTAGCTTTTTTGAAGTCCTTTTAAGAGGAAATGGGCTTAGAACCGCAATTCACTAAACTACTAAAAACCGTGTAATACAGTAATATTCTAATTCTGTTGATAATATTTACATTCCCCGTCAATACTTCTTATTCCTGGCTGTTACATCAAACGTAACAATACGTTGAATTACTTGGGCCTCACAAGTGCCATGAATGAATGAACAAATGCCAAAAAAAAATCGTCATAAAAAATTACATTAAAAGAGAATAACATAAAAAAACGAAAGCAATAATTTGTACAATTTTATTTGACATTAAAAGAAAAAATGGAAATAAAATAAAAAAATAGTGAAAAAAATATAAAAATTTAAATTTTGTTTGATTCATTTATTGATTTAATTAAAATATAGATTTTTATTTCAATAATTTTTTTGATTCATTCAATTAAATACAATTATGATACAATCATGTTGATAAGGGAGCAAATTTAAACATTTTAGTGATTGAATGAATAATTTAGGTAATTAAAACAATTTTTTATTTTGTGTCATTCTGAAGGCAGAAAAAAATTAGTTTAATAGATGTAATTAAAAAAAAATGAATTTTCTTCTTAGAAGTTCTTTTGAAAAGTGAAAACGGCAAAAATGTTTCTGTTTTTATCTTTAACATAAAGCTGGTAGTGCTAAGATAAAAAAAGCCATGTATCATCAAAATTGATGCACAAATCTTAATTTTATTCACAGTTAAGTGAAAATACCCATGAATTGTGGGAAAAAAAATCGTTAAACAAAATAGGTAGACTAAATGTAATTTGACATGCTAAACAAGAATATACTTTTACTTTTTTTCTATCATGTACTGATTCCCTTTTAATGTCATGATTAATAAGACCACCTTATTCAACATTCACACTTGTATAACTCGAGAACGGTTTGTCAAATTTAGATAGGTAAAACTCCTATAGATACCGATTAAAATTATTTTCAGGTTATCTTTACATAATTTTTTTATCCGGTCAATATTTTCGGAGTAAAGGAGCAAAATTCTTCAAAATTTTCACGAAAATTTTGTATTTTTTTCGCCACTAATTTTCAAATAATTCCGAAAATATTGAGCGAATAAAAAATAATATTAAGATGAATCGGACAACCCGTTCTCGAGTTATGTTAAAATATACTCGTGTGTTCACCTTATTAGTCATGCCCATAAAATATTACGACTTGATGGACAAAAACTGAAGGCAGATTCGTGTTTAACAAAATAAATTCGATCTAGTCGACATTTCGTTTTTTTTTTTTTTTTTTTTTTTTGAAGGAGTACGAAAACTTCTTTTTGCCGAGCAGTGTAATTTAATTTCGCGATTTTTCAAAACTAAAAGCATCGTGACTTATTTTTAAAACAAATATATCGTCACCTTAAAAGCAAAAGGACTTAAACACAATTTTTAATTTTTTGCTTTAAAATTAAGCAATTTAAAAAAAGCAATAATAGATAAAGCACAAAACACTCTTCAAACGAAATTTTGCTTAAATGGAACAAATTTTACGACTGTTTCGTTTATGAAGTTAATTTTACGCCCTTTTGACTTTTGTTAATATTAGTGTTATTTTTGAAGATATGAATATGAAATTTTTCGTGTAGATGCAGTTTGGGTAAAAATAGAATAAAAATCAATATATGATTTTTCAATGGTTACGACCTTTTGCATTTTAGGTGACGATATATAGATGTACAATTAAGACATAAATTCATCGTAGAGTAGATTTTTTGACATGAACAATAAAAATAAAATAGATTTTCTTGACTTCTCTAAACTTTCTTTTTCTTTTCTTCTCTAAAACTACCTCTCTAAACTTCCTTATAAATAATTAACGTTAGTCAATATTAAATTTCTCGAAAAAAAATCATGTATTATTTCCGGTTAATTTCCAAACCCCAAACTCTACATGTGTACTTCGTTGTTAATTTGTTTTGTATTTAGTAGCGCCACTTCCCTGCAAAAAAGAACTGAAAAAGTGCTGTAAAATTTATGATTTTAACATTAAGTTGTCATTGGGAGGAAGTACTAAGTGCTGAAAAAGAGCTGCAGAAGTTCTTTTTTTAACCCATGGTTACCATTGGTAGGATGTTCTTCCTTTATGCTTCTTGTTCATTGTTTTTTAAGTACTTCTCTTAAAACTATATAAAAATTTTTAATAAAAATATACTTTTAGCTTTGCTAATAGCTAATAAAAATACTTTTCATTTTGTGAAATTTTTATTTTCTTAGAATTTGTTCACATTTTTTTCTGCTAAAAATACATTTATTTTCCCTTTTTCGGAAGTAATATTTATTAACTTCCAAAAAAGTGCAAAATATGCACTCAATTCTACTTTTAAAGTGGTCAAAAAGTACTTCTTTTTGAAGCGCTTGCAGGTTTTTTGCCGGGTTAAGAATAAGCGAAAGCAATAACAAATACATTGTATATTTGCGTAGATTTCATACCGATAATAATTAATACTTTTTTCTAAATAGTATTTTGTTTTTTGTCAACCACTTGCAAACAACTATATAATATTCATTCTCGCTAAACAGTTTTTCCCAACATCAAATGCTTTATCGGACAATTAACCGATTTTTTATTTTTAGATTTACAGATGGATTTTTTCTTAATTTGATTTTAGACAAGTAAACATTTACGTACGTATGAAAAATGTTGTGATAATTCATATATAAAATGTAAGTAAAGTGCTTTTGAATAATATTTTTATTCATTTATGATGCCCTTCACGTATTTCTACACATCTAGAATACAGTAAATAATTCTAAATACTAAATTATATATTTATTTATATATTATAAATACTTTTAATGTTAATTAAAATTATATACATATTTAAAATAATAACAAAAAACTTAATAAAAATAATTTTTATAAAGAAATAACATTAAATGTGTACTTCCAGTTTAGAGACTTCTAAAAATAACATTTTAAAAACAAATAAAACAGAATGCAATATAACTTTTTTGGTAACATTCGGTTTTTTAATTCTGCCAAAAAAGAGTAGAATTTGAATTTATGAAATGAATGTTATTATGTATGTGCCAAATTTTATTTAGTACTACGTTCTGTTAATAGTTTAAAGAGTTTAAATAAATTCAGTTTCCTACGATTGAAAATCCTGGGTCTCCTACATTTCGGCAAGAAAAAAACTTTCGATTTTTTCTCGAAATAGGTCTTAAATTTTGAGCTTGTTATGAAAATATATTTAATCGATTTTTTTGCATGAATTTGTACTTTCGAACATTTTATGAACAAACTATTGAAAAAATGTAATAATTATGGTCCATCTCAATACTTATGTTTAGAAGAAAATTTTCGCCATAATGCACTAAAAAGTCCTCTGGTGGACCAAAATTTCTGCAATAAAAACCTTATGAGTATTTTTTTATGACAAGCTTAAAATTTTTATTTATAGCCAGGATTATTAATTGCTGCACAGTGGGGTCAAACGCAAATTTTTTGGTAATAAATCTGAATCTCCTAAACTACTGGTCGGATCAAATTGAAATGTATGGAAGAGTTGTAGAGGAGGACCTAAGCTTTCAGAAAAATCATCTTGTAGTCACCCTGTGATAACACGAGATAAGCTACAGGGTGTCAAAGTTGACTACCTCGAGTATGTAAAAGTTAAAAAAAATCGTAACTTGTACAAATGAAGTCCGATTTTAAAGATTTTTATATTTCTGGAAAGTGCTTGGCAAGATAAAGAAAAAATAAGCTTACTCATCTAAGTTATCTCTTACAGTTAAAAAGATATTTACGCTTGAATTTTGAATTTTTGATTTTTTGGCTCGACTTTCTTTCGTTTTTCGGGAATAAGTCCGGAGATATATGAGGCAAAAATTTTTTAAAAATATTCTGTAATTTGCTACATATTTCAAAATAATATGCTGAAAGAATTTTTGGATTATCTCAATTCGTCTAGACGTGAAAAATATTCAAAGTCAGCACTCTGAAATTGGCATGAAAAATGGCTATTTTTTTACAAAAATATAGTACAATTCATTCACTTTTTTCTCAAAGTTCCGTTAATAAAAAAATTTTTTCCTTATTAATTTCAAAAGATAAGGCTTCATAAATGGTTAATAAAGAAATTTTGAATTGATTTAAGTTTGCACCCTACATCCAGCATTGGCCGAAAATTGTCAATTTTAAAAAATAGTTTCATTTTTATCGATTAATAAAAAAAATGTCACGCGAGCTTTTTTAAATTTGGTACCCATATTTTTTATAGAGATAGATTTAGAATGATTTAACACTAAACTGCTTCTCGCCCGGCCAAAAACGAATGCAGGAGTGGAGATTTTATGTTAAAAGTCAGTTTTTTTAACGACTATTTTTAAAAGCATATTAAAAGCATATTAACGTAATATTTTTAATATTATTTCTTATGTTGTGTATAAAACACAAATCAAGCTTTCATTCCTGAAAAAAATCAATAAAATAGCTCCAATAACCTATTTTTGGTAATTTTTCAAAAATAATTTTTTTTTCCAAAAATAGCTGAAAATCTAAAAAATTTTAATTTTTTTAATACAACTCCACTAATTTTGCAAATACTTTAAAAATGTTAAAAGAATATAAAAATAGACTTATTTACCAATTCAACGATATATAGAATGTTGATATAGGTCATTTAATAATAGTAATATAATGGCCTCAAAGCTACCAAGTCACGTCAAAAGTTGCAAAATTCACTATTTTGTTCCGTATTTCCATATGTGCGTATACGTAACATTTTAGTTTGCTAATGTATTATGTAGGTATATATTTGTTATTATAAAGTAGTAAATTCTTTATTTGAGTAATGTTTATTTAATTTGTTCTACAGATTTACATACTTATTATACATAAATCCCGTATATTTATTTTATTAAGAATATATTATCGAAGATATTATTAGATATTTTCTTGAAAATAATCAGAAACATCAAACGTTAGCAAATTTTTAACTTCCTTAGCTTCGGAATCCTCTTTTTCTATTTCAAGAGTGATTTTTGGTAGCCATCGTGTTCTTATAGAATATATAACTGGATCTGATGATATTAATAAATATTCCATTAAGTCCATATTTTGCGCTATTTTCGAACATTTTCGGGTATTGAAGAGTCGGAAATGTTTAACATCTTTATTTCGGGCTTCCTGTGCTTCCTCTGTTAGCTCTCCCAATGGCAAAAGACTATTTTCTATTATTTCTTTACCATGAGCCAATACTTTGTGAATTGTTGGAGTCATTGATTTCCAGGGGTATGTAATGTTAAGTAGTTCTTTAGTTTCGTAAGCAAAAATTTTAAATTTGTCCGCATTAATTTGTTTTTTGCTATTAATGGCTGCCAATATAATCTTAAAACGCTTCAAAATATTTAAGTCAATGCCTGTGATTGAAGATGTGAGTTCCGGATTTTCAAAGAAACGTCTTGCTGTATTTCCATCATTTGAGCTTCCATAGCCATGTAGAGGTTTATCAATTATTAATCCGAGTTGTTCTTTGAATTCTAATTGAATTCTTTTCTTCTCCTCTTTTCGTAATTCGTGAAGTTCCAAATTGTTTTTTACTGTAGCATTTTCCTGCCCGGGAATATTTCTGTACTTCATATCATATGCAAGATGTAAGCAGAACTCCAAAAATCTTATCCTTGCGTGGAGTGGTGATATTCAAAATTTTAAAGAATTTTTATTAACAAGGACTTCAGAATTATCCTGAAATTGTGAACTTATTTTTCCACATATATTACATTTCCATGTAGATTTTGTATCTGTTATAGCGTTTGCAACTTTTCCATCAATCATCGTTAATTGTTGTTGAAATGTAACTTTAATAGTTCTGTTTGATACTTTTACATATATTGGGGGCAATGCTTTAATTTCTTCTTCCAATTGGTTGACAATGCTGTTTATTGTAACCGTGGTTTCTTTTGTGTAATCGAAAAGGATTGGACGGCACAAAAATTTGGAACCTGGAGTTAAATTTATCCATATATCATCAAAAAGCGAGTCATTTCTTGTCGATGAGGAAGGCTTATTTAAGCGCATTCGAAGTGGTACCAGAGACGCTATAAACAGCGAGGAATAATTATTTCCAGAATTATTTCCATCCAGTTGTTTGTATTCCGAAAATCCTGATGTTCCATCGCAGCCCCATTTGAATATTAAAATAAGTTCAGAGTCTTTGCATTTTTCAATGTTATCATTGCTGAAGGTAGATATAATTCTAGAGGCAGTATTTTCAAGTAATTGCAATATATTAACTTTAGCACTTTTAACAGAAGCATTAACCGGGTGGTCCATAGTCTGTAAAATATTACTTTTCGCTTCTCTCACTGATTTGCTACTGGGAAAGATATCATATCCTTTTTTGCTAACAGATTTCCTCAAAATCTCGTATTGGTTTCTTGATAATCCTAAATTTAATATTAGAGCTAAAGCATCTTCAGAGGCAAAGGACGATGTTGATTTCGGTGTCACTATGCTTTCGATTATCCGATGTAATCGATTGGGAGAAGCTGTTGGTAACACATCTATAACTTTTTCTACTTCCTTTGGTTGCGTACGTGTTACTAAAACTTTAAATGTATCTTTTATTTCGACATTCGTATGTGAATTTAGAATAGATTCCTGTTTGGTCCTCTTTGTTCTTAGCTGAACTTCATCGTAACTTCTTTTTGGTCGACCCTTTTTCTGCTTTCCGATGAAAATTGGTATTTCTCCCTCCAACCACTCTTCATTTTTCTTCTTGAACTTTGGTATTGACCAATCTGAAGCTTGCATCCTTTTTTCGTATGATTTATAAAAATTTTCGAGCTTTAAACTGTCTTCTGCAGTAAGAGTTAAACCAAAAGATACTACTGTATCAATGAGTTTTCTTATTTTATCTGGACGATTTATAATATCAGATAGATTATCCCAGATTACTTTGAAAATAGAAAAGTGTTTTAATGTAATCTCCATAATGGCAAATTCACTAATAAATCTGCATATTTATAAGGATACTTATATATAGAAAAAGAATATTTATATCAGGTAAATGGTGACAGGCAAAAATGAATTAAAAAATTTAAATTTTTGCTCAAAACCCCCAATTTCATTCAGTTTATTTTTATGACCTGTAGTCAGGTACGTCAAAAAATGTACCTATGCGATTGTAAAAAAATCATTTTTGTTATAATACATTAATTAAGTAGCTAGGTAAATTATTTAAAAACTTAAAAAAATGTAATAAAAAACGAAGGAAAATATACTTATTTATGTACTTAGGTAATTTTAAAAACCTTTTCAGTAGAAAAAAATTATGAATAAATAAATTCATTAATAAATATTATTATCTCGTAACAAAAATAAGCAATGCAGTTGAGTGTTACGTATACACACATATGGAAATACGGAACAAAATAGTGAATTTTGCAACTTTTGACGTGACTTGGTAGTTTTGGGGCCATTATATTACTATTATTAAATGACCTATATCAACATTTTATATATCGTTGAATTGGTAAATAAGTCTATTTATATATTCTTTTAACATTTTTAAAATATTTGCAAAATTAGTGAAGTTGTATTAAAAAAATTAAATTTTTTTGGATTTTCAGATATTTTTTAAAAAAAAATTTATTTTTGAAAAATTACCAAAAATAGGTTATTGGAGCTATTTTATTGATTTTTTAAGGACTGAAAGCTTGATTTGTGTTTTATACATTACATAAGAAATAATATTAAAAATATTATGCAAATATGCTCTTAATATGCTTTTAAAAATAGTCGTTAAAAAAACTGACTTTTAACATAAAATCTCCACTCCTGCATTCGTTTTTGGCCGGGCGGGAAGCAGTTTAGTGTTAAATCATTCTAAATCTATTTTTATAAAAAATATGGGTACCAAATTTAAAAAAGCTCGCGTGACATTTTTTTATTAATCGATAAAAATGAAACTATTTTTTAAAATTGACAATTTTCGGCCAATGCTGGATGTAGGGTGCAAACTTAAATCAATTCAAAATTTCTTTATTAACCATTTATGAAGTCTTATCTTTTGAAATTAATAAGGAAAAAATTTTTTTATTAACGTAACTTTGAGAAAAAAGTGAATGAATTGTACTATATTTTTGTAAAAAAATAGCCATTTTTCATGCCAATTTCAGAGTGCTGACTTTGAATATTTTTCACGTCTAGACGAAATGAGATAATCCAAAAATTCTTTCAGCATATTATTTTGAAATATATAGCAAATTACAGAGTATTTTTAAAAATTTTTGCCTCATATATCTCCGGACTTATTCCCGAAAAACGAAAGAAAGTCGAGCCAAAAAATCAAAAATTCAAAATTCAAGCGTAAATATCTTTTTAACTGTAAGAGATAACTTAGATGAGTAAGCTTATTTTTTCTTTATCTTGCCAAGCACTTTCCAGAAATATAAAAATCTTTAAAATCGGACTTCATTTGTACAAGTTACGATTTTTTTTAACTTTTACATACTCGAGGTAGTCAACTTTGACACCCTGTAGCTTATCTCGTGTTATCACAGGGTGACTACAAGATGATCTTTCTGAAAGCTTAGGTCCTCCTCTACAACTCTTCCATACATTTCAATTTGATCCGACCAGTAGTTTAGGAGATTCAGATTTATTACCAAAAAATTTGCGTTTGACCCCACTGTGCGGTGTGATTGTACTTAAAAATTTACTTCAACAAAATTGTTGGAAACTAATATGATGCATAGTTAGAGAGATATATACAAAAAGCTGGTTTTGTAGCCTTTAATCGCGAATAAAACGCATAGTGTTTACGTGATTATCGGAGACTTTTAACAGCATGTACAAGTCACCAAGAGGAACTTAAAAACAAACATTCGCTTCCCTCCATCTAATTTCGAGGCTGAGTAATTTTTTTGTCTAATTTTCCTGAAGTATTTTTAAAAGTTAATAAAATATTATTTTATTTAGTGAAATTATAATTTTTATAGAAATGAACCTTTTTTACGGCTAAAAATACTTTTATTTTCACTTTTTTTTTTGAAGTAATTATTAATAACTTGGAAAATATGCACTTAGTTCTACTTTTTAAATAATGAACATTTTAAATTGAAAATTGCAAAATAAAAATTTTCTAACATTTTTGCAGACGATAAAACTGAATACATAGTAGATTATTTCATTACCATTTGATGAAAGTTGTAAATAAGGTTAAGGCGAAATGAGGAATATAAGATTGTTTTATATAAGAAAACTCAAAAATCTCTTTCAAATTAAGAGTCGAGCGGTTTTCCCCCTATTGTTTCTGTATACCATGTGCCTATGAATTAAAATAAGTATTTCTGCTGAGCATTAAAAACGAAGCTTTTCAGTAAATATTTGCGATGTTTAGTTTAATTGCTTAATAGAAAACCGAATTTTTTTATAAGAAAAAAAATTAAAATGCTTTATGGTTGCATGGAACTTGTAAGTAAATATATATATGTATGCACGTATGTATGCATATATGTACGAATGTATGTACATAAGTATGTATGTATGTGTCTTATAAAAACCAAATCTAATTATTCAACGTTATATGTATGTTATAAATTTTACTATAATATTTTATTTAAATCTTGTAAACTTTGTTTTAATTTTCAGTAGTATTAAATAATTGTGAATGTATTATTTTAACAAAAATATATGATTTATTGTATATTAGACTGGCCCCATTTATGTAAAGGAAAAATTCGGTCTCGATATTATAACCGAAATTTTGTAACATTTCATAAAAAAATACATTTTTAAAATATATACATAAAAAAATGTTTGAAAGAATTTTAATTCTTTTACACAATTATTAGAAGTTTTTGAAATCAATATTCCTACCCCCATATGACATACATTGCATTCTTCACAGACCTATTCAAATTGCGAACACGTGATTTTCGGTACTTAACGATTTTGGTGAAGTCTAATGTGCCTACAGATCTGTACTACTTAATTAGATTTGGTTGTGCGCAGTATTTTTTTATTTTTTTTTTTTTTACTATTTGGACACGGTCGTTAAATTCTTAGTTGAATGTTATTAGGATTCGATACAGTATTGCAACCCAGCAAAAACTTAACTTACCCGGTAAGCCAAAATATTACATTGACAAAAGGCGTTAACTACTTATAATTCGGGAGAAACACTCATTACTTTTAAAAGGCGATGTTCGTTCATGGGTCCCCATTATACAACTCAGCAAAGTTATTGATCACTATATAATGTAATTCCGCCACGGCGGCTTGTCTTCTTGGATTAAACATTTTCCTTGATGTACAGCTAATCCGTGGTAGAACAAAATTCCTGTCTTTCTAAGCCTAAGATTTCTGCTAATTAAATTAGTAGAAGCAAGTAAGCAATTATTTTCTTTTTTGTTAAAAAATTAAAATTTTAGCCTTTTTATGTCAATTTTAAGAATCAAAAAAGGCTAGAAAAATTTGAGGCTAAAAGTAAAATAAAAAGGCTAGATTTAGCCTTAGAAAGGCTAAACTAGCAACACTGTTTATTTATTAAGCATTTACCATGAAATAAAATTTTTTCAAAAAATGTTGCATAATACAATACAATTTAATAATTTCTATAAACAAAATTTTATATTTTTTTTTTTTTAAAGTTTGGGAAAAAAGTCATATTCGATTCATAATATCTATGAATAAAATTTTTAGATTTATATACTTTTTCCTCTGTGTTCTAAACAAAAATATTGAAAATAGTAGATCACCTAAATGCATAGTAAAGCTGCAATTGCATTACGAGTGCGTTTTTAAATAAACTATTTACTTTTTTAGTTTGAAGTCTCACTTGGCCTTCATTACAGCCGTTAATCATTAAAATTCCTTTACATTGTAGTTTAATTTCAGTAATTTGTCAGATTTTTCTACCATTAATATAAATTTATAACATAAAAAATTGTGATTTTCAGTAAATTAGCAAAAATAATAATGAGAAAGAAAATAATGAACAAAATCTGATGACCTTTAGAAAGAAATTGTCATTTTTTAAAAAGTCTTGAGGAATGAATGATATATGTATATAATATTATGAACGAACTTTCGTATCACATATTCATAGAAACGTACATAGTTTTGAGATTTGCGTCCTTAGAGCTTTCATCCGATGTGTCACAACCCCATTCAGGTCTGTTCGAAATGTCCCTCCCACAACTTGGAATATATATCTCTGAAATATGAATAATTATATTCCATCCCTCGTATCATGTTCCCTGAGAAACAACTGGGCATACCCTACATAGTTCTGAGATCTACTCCCTTAGAGCTTTCATCCGTGTATCACAACCCCATTCAGGTCTGTTCGAAATGGCCCTCCCACAACTTGAAATATAAATCATTGAAAAATATTGATATTATATTCCACCCCTCGTAGCATGTTCCCTGAGAAACAACTGGGTATACCCTATATAGTTCTGAGATCTACTCCCTTAGAGATTTCATCCGATGTATCACAACCCCATTCAGGTCTGTCGTAAATGCCCCCCCCCCCACAACATGAAATATATATGTTTGAAATATAAATAATTATATTCCACCCCTCGTAGCGTATCTCCTGAGAAACAACTGGATATACCCTATATAGTTTTGAGATCTACTCCCTTAGAGCTTTCATCCGATGTATCACAACCCCATTCAGGTCTGTTCGAAATGGCCCTCCCACAACTTGAAATATAAATCATTGAAAAATGTTGATATTATATTCCACCCCTCGTAGCATGTTTCCTGAGAAACAACTGGGTATATCCTATATAGTTCTTAGATCTACTCCCTTAGAGCTTTCATCCGATGTATCACAACCCCATTCAGGTCTGTCGCAAATGCTCCCCACAACATGGAATATATATGTTTGAAATATGAATAATTATATTCCACCCCTCGTAGCATATCTCCTGAGAAACAACTGGGTATACCCTATATAGTTTTGAAATCTACTCCCTTAGAGCTTTCACTCGATGTATCACAACCCCATTCAGGTCTGTCCAGAAAGCCCCCCATTCAGGTGTGAATTTATAAGAATTTGCGCAAAGTTCCGATCCTCGTAGCATCTTCCCTAGGAAATAAGTGAATATTGTCTAAACAGTTTTGGGTTCTACTCCACCAGACCTTTAATCTGATGTACCCCATTCAGGTATGTCCAAAATCAAAATATGGCCCCCTGTTTCTTAGACTTATTGAATTTTGCCAAACTTCAGCACCTCGTAGCATGTCTCCTGTGAAACAACTGGATATACCCGGTGCAGTTTTGAGTTCTACTCCTCTAGAGCTTTCACGTGATATATCACAACCCCATTCAGACATATTGTTTAATATTTTTTGTTTAAAATTTTAAACAGTTATGTTTTATTTAATAAAACATTAAAATGTATTTTTATAAACGCTTTTGTCTGTAAAAAAAGTCAAATTAAATAATCTGAACTTACTTTACAGTGTTTGGAATATATTTAACAGACATGTGGGACGTATCTAATCTTCACACCCTTAATTTACTTATATTTATGTTTTCATAAAAGGCTTCAAATTAAATAAAAATTTTATCAATTCATATTAGGGATAAAAATAAGTAAGATTATAAGTGGCACTTTCGTGCACACACAATCATTTTATTGATTACAATGAGTTTGTAAACATTTTTTGTTTTCTTCTTTTCGGCTTCTTCCCGCTTACCATAGAGTCAGTAAAGTGTCAATCGCCACATGTATGCTTACAAAGGGTCGGTAAAGTTTTAGTTTGCTTAACGATCATTCACAAAATGTATGAAAGAGAGTAATGAAAAAAATGTATGTACACATTTAAGTGTGCTAAGTGAGTAGACACGAATGAACTTTACTGTCTAAAAAGAAGTCAATGGACACTGAAAAAAACTGCTGGGTATGTATGACTTCTATTTGCACAAGATTTACTTATGCAAATGGAGAACTTATTTGACACAAGTAGACTTTTCGGGACTTAGATAGCTACTTACTTGTGCCAGTATTTAAAAGAAGTTTAGAAATTTTAAAATCATTTCAGTATAGGGTAATATGGGATATTAAATCAATTATAGATCTTCACACATGGGTGGAAACATTTAATTTTTAATCAGTTACCTTTAAAATTGTGACATATTAGTTACAAATAGTATATAAAATTAAACTTCAAACTTTTGAATTGGTATTTAATTATTACACAAGAATTGGTGGGTCGTGCTCGAGTTGTAATCTCACAATGAGGACGTGATGATGTTGCTTGTGATAATCCCCGCCATTCAATTTGCAAAAACTTAATTTATGCAACAACAAAATACATGTAGTCACATATAGTTTTATGTGTTAAATTTAAGTTTGAAGTGCCTCTCACATAATCTTCTAGTTGTATTCTATGGTTAATGCTATTACGATTAGTACTATTTCAAGGCTAAAGCTTTTCATTTTTATTCTTATAGCTTGGGCGGTTTCTTTAAATAGTAACTTCATTCTAAATTTATAATTACTTTATTTAACATGAACTTCTACTTTTTTCTGGTAAATTAGAGCATAAACAAATATTTTTCGGGTAAAATATATAGGTATTATTTACATGTAAATATTTATTCCATTTTCTTAAGTGTGCAATTTATAAGACATTCATAAGTTTAAAACTGTTTAGAAATGATATTTTTTATATAAAAAAAATTATTTATTATAATTATTTTTGTTAAAATTTTAAATATAAAAGAATGAAGTGCATAAAAAAAGCAAAAAAAAAATTGAAATGTATCGCTCATTTACTTAAAGAGCCTCATAACTTAAAAAACGAGATTAGTTAATGATATAGAAATATGCGTTATATCAAATTTTATCTTCTGTGAATATATTGTGTACATATCTTTTGTAGTCACCGTTTGAGAAGAGAATATATATGTCATTAATTTTTCTATTAACTTGATAGGCATTTGAAACCCGCGTTTTCTGCAAAATCGATTTTTTCGAGATATGACAGTTTTTTTTTATTTAACGAGTTAAATGATTGATTAATTGGCTTTTTACCATATAAAACTCTGATTTATTAATTTGGGTTGCAACTCTATGTACGAAAATTGTAGAAATAGAAAATTTTAAAACTTAAAAATTATTTTAAATTACAAAATTATAAATGAAAAACGCGAAACAAATTAATTTTAAAATAATTTTGTGAAAAGAATTAATAAATAAAAAAATAAATTACGTTAAATATTGTGATTGTAAAAAAATGTGTTTTGGGAAATGTCAAAAAAAACCGGCACGGTTTTCTTTAGTTTTTTTTTTTTTTTTTTTTTTTTTTAATTTAACTAATTAAATTGTGCAGATGTAAACTGGGTATAACAATATTCTAAAATCCTAACGCCTCCTGTATTGATTTTACAAATAAGTCGAATTGAAAGTATACAAAATGATTTTTTCAGCACTTTAATTTTGTCAAAAATTATGTATGTCGTTGAAATTTAAAACTGTAATAGTGGAAAAATGCTGAAATGACTGACAAATTTGGATCGATATTCAAATTTATAAAAACTTTGTTGCTAAAAATTTTTTAGGCGACCCAGAAATGTTAAATAAATTTATTCCAAAATAAAAAAATAAAATAAATAAATTTCTTTTATATGGATCTTAATTTCTTCTTTAGTACCAACAAGTAAAAATATTATATTCGGCCTGACCAAATCTATGTATATACCCACCATTAGCAATTTTTTTAGCCACCCTAATTTAAAATTTCACCTTCTATGGGAGGTGGGCGGTAAGATGATCGGATTACACCAATTTCCGAGTTTACATCGACCCTTGAACTATTTGTAAAAAATTTCGTTGTCGTACATGCTTTATAAAATCTTAAATGATTATTTCGATGTGTTACACACGGAATGACAATGCATATATTTCGAGCTATTTCTGTAATAATTTGTGTTATTTCGCTAAGGGTATTTGGAGTAGTCAAGTTTAAAAGGTTTTTTAGCGGTATCGATAGCCGAGTTTGATTAATATGAAGTGAAAATTTCAATATTATATGCATTTTCTAACATCATGTATATATGTATTGTATGTATGTATGTATATATATATATATATATATATATATATATATATATATATATATATGTATGTATGTATGTATTTGACGAAAGAAAAAATACGTTTTTTAATTGTTTACCCAATCTTTTGTTTGAAGATACGATTACAATTTGATATTTCTTACTCGACATTGACTTTTTATGTCTTGTTAGAAATATAATTTTGTGCAGAAAAAATATGTACATACACAGACCAATTTTTTACATTAATATAATATATAAAAATAATTTCATAAATATTAAAAATGTTTTCATACATAGAATACAACTAGAAGTTTATGTGAGAGGCACTTCGAACTAAATTAATTTTTGCATAAATTAGGTTTTTGACAATTGAATTTAGTTATTAATCTATGTTTTCATATTTATTTGAATTGTAATGTAATGAAGAAGGTTTGAACAAAATTATTTCAAATTTCATTTATATTTTCAATTTGTGAAAAAATTTTTCAAATTTTCTTTGAAAAATGTTTAATATTTAATGTTTTTCAGACACATTGGAGACGGAATAATGATCTTTTAGCTATTTTATTTATGAAAATTATGTATGTACAGTCCAATGGTTCCAGAATTTCTCGTAATTTCAGATATTCTTTTTTGCAGATTTTTTTCTTCAAAATAAACATTTTAATTCATTTATAGTTAATATTTGTGTAAATATGTAGCTATTTTTAATGAGCTTCTGCAATTAAATCAAACAAAAATTAACTAAAATTTCTGCAAATTATTGTTATACCTAAAATTATCTTTATAAACAATTATATAATATTTGTAAAAATAATTTTATTTTTATATGAAAAAAGTTTGGGAAATTTCTTTATGTTAAAATACATTACAGAAATGTTTTTTGTGTACATATAGGGTGCGCGGCAAACCTATAAGGTCAATTAGGTACTTGGGGATACTGCTAGCTAAAATACATATTACTAAAAGGCGTTTCTAAATGCACCGTTTGGTATCATTTATATTTGACATTGGATCTTTTTATAGACAAAAACGCTGAAAATGTGAACTTTCTAATGAGTCAAAATTATAAGGTTTTTCCACTAAAATCACATTTTTGGAAATTTATTCCTTGATCATTTTTTTTTTATTGAGGATATGTTTGACATAATTTGAACCGATTTTTACTATTCCCTTTGACTAAAATCGATAGGCCGGAACAGCAGCAATAGTTAAAATGCTTTGCGCAATATCCTCAAAAATTTTAAATTTTTCTGCAAAAAAGGGTGAGAACCATTGGTAGATATACTTAGACCTGTTTTAAGGATACTGGAGTATCTGTTATGCAGCAATCTGAACGTTTTATAATTTTTATAAATTTTAGTAGTAATTGTGAACTTTTTTTCCTGGAAAACTCAGTGGAATAGGTAAAAGTGGAAATTTTTAAAACTGGGTGGGATGGATTCCTAAAAGCACTTCTGGAATGAAAATAATTCACTGCATAATCACTTCCTTAAATAATAAATAAAAATAGTCAAGGAATAAATTGAATAAGGAAGGACTAACCTTATAATTTCGACGGAGCAAAAAAAATTACCTTATAATTTTTCCGCGCACCTTAGTTATCATAAAAATTTTAAACTTTCCAATAAAAGCGAAAAGGAAAACGAGTGGAGAAAATATATCATATCGTTTTTTGGTGATGATTTTTGTAATAAAGATGAATCTAAATTTTATTTATTATACCCCTATTGATACTATAACTAATATTTACTTTATACGGGAACTACTATTGAAATAAAGAACTATTGCAGTGAAAGTCTTAAAATTTTGTAGTCGCAATTCCTATCCCAACTGTGAAATGGAAGAAAATTATTGCTACAAAATTTTAAGACTTTCACTGCAAAAGTTCTTTAAATATGCGGTAATTCATATCGATGGCTTAATACAGAACTTTACAAGAGAAGAGAAAAACGTAATAAAACTTAAGACACATATTTTTTACGCAATCCTTATTCAAAACCAGAGAAAATTTCAACGCAGTTTTTATTTTTAATTTTTTCTGCTAGTTATTGTTAACTTTCTTGGAAAAATTTAAAGTTAGGACTTTTCGGTAAATTTTTGACAATAATGAAACTAAATTTTTGATGAATTCTTAGGAATTTTTAAGAAAGAAGTATTGTCTTAGATTTTGTTGACCTATTACTTATAACTGTTTAGCATATTTGTGAAAAATAAATTTTATATAGCGACTAAATGTCATCTCTTGCTTAACACTTCTTTTGATCTAGTTCATGATCATGTTTTCCTTTATTATTATATTGTGGCAAACTTGCCATCAGCTTCCATGGTTTTGGCTTGAAGTTTCTTTTAACACCTGGAGCATTTCAGGGTTTCCTTCCAGAACGAAAATCTCTAAACATTTGTGATTCAATACAAACTCATTTTCGGCAAACTAATTCCAGAAAAATCTTTTTTTTTCAATGTTAAATTATAAACAAAATTAAATTTCTTTTTCTTTCAGATTAAAAACCTTAAATGTGTTAGGGCTTTTTTAAACTACTATAAATCCGTTATTTGCAATGATCTCTCCAAACTAAGAGAAGTGTATTTGTGTGTGTTCTACCAGATTGTATTAAAAACGCGACTTCGGAAAAAATCGAGATACGCCTTTTCTATATTAAGCCAATGTTATTTACTTTATATGGGAGCTATCACTCTCCTTAGACCTACCCATTCTATTTTCATCTAAATCCTTGAACTTGATGAGAAAACTTAATTAATTTCGTGGAAAATGTAATATCATATTGATTTATACCTTTCGATGCTCTATAATAGTATTTGCAAAAATTTAAAATATATATAATCCTAATGTACATATGTAACAGATTGCAATCAAACTTTTTAATACATACAGTATTTTCTGTGAAATATATAAATTACAAAAAATATTTTTTCATTATTACCTTTTAAGGCAGGGTGAAACAAATATTTGAATATAAAGTTCAGAATATTTCCAAAACTTAAATGCAAAATTTGGAATGCACACGTCATAAAAAAAACGAATAGAAGACACTGACCAACAATAAATGCAAACACTGCATTATTCTCACTCAACAAGTGATTTTTTAATTTTTTTTACGCGTACACAATCACATGAACAAATGAATAAATTATAGTAAATACTTATTGATGCTTAGCACTGACTCCGATTATAAAAAAAATGATTTGTTTTTGATTTATTACTTATCTACAATTCATTCATCAATTTCATATATACAATGTAGTAAGTAAATAAAAACACCGTATGTTTATGTTTTTTTTTTTTTATTTGTTATTTTATTTTTTTTTTTTTTTTATTATTTTTTTTTATTTTTTTATTTTTTTATTTTTTTGTATTAGAATCAATAGATTTTGTTTTTAATATTGTAATTTTGTAATTTGAACACGCTTTTTTAAGAATATGATTTCTATTTTCATTGCAAACGCAATTTTATTGAAAAATAATTTTTTTAAAAAAATTTAATTGTGATATCTTTATATTAAGGCATACTTGTTTTTATTAAAGCCGTAAAGAACTCGCACGACCCGAACACTGCAATTTAATAACAAGCATTTAAGAACGACGTATTTTACAATTTTTGAGCAGAAAAGAAACAAAATGTAAACTTAATTTATGACACGACCACTACATTCTGCGTTTAGCGAGTGACTAAATTAAAATTGTTTCAACGCATTTCGCGCACCGTCAAAATACTCATCATCATTATCACCTTAATGAACGATAGACGAACGCATGTATAAGCGCACCAACCGTTCAAAAGACTGAGCGACGGACAATCTCAAAGAAACGGCCAATTAAGCAAACGAACTACTTAACACCACTGGTATTAATAAAATAATGATTATAAAAAACGTCAGTGGCTATGTCGACGTATACGTTGACGCCTACTATGACCAGTATTGCCATTTTAGCATTTTTGTGCTAAATTTTGCAGATTGGAGTAGGAAATTGCATATTTATTTTAAAAAATTTTACTAAATGCTTTTTAACATAATCGACCTACTTACAGCAGTTTTATATATATATATATATATATATATATATATATATTTACAGCTATGGTACTGATTCATTAAAAAAAAAAAATAGCCAGAGCATGCTCAACTCGTTGGATGTCCATATGGACCACAATAAAAGGAAAATGTCAGTAATGGCTAAAACGCATTTCGGTATTGTACATTTTGTACAAGCTTTATCATAATGAAAAATTATTTTTGTTATCATATTTCCTAAAAAATATTTTAGAAGAATTAAAAATTTTAAACAGACCTTTACAGGTAATAAAAAAGCGACTCTTTAAAAATTGTAAATGATTTATTATCCCATATTCAATAAATTACAGATAAAATATATGCTAGAGAAAAAGTTATTGAAATTATTACACCAAATGTCGAAAACATAGACGATTTACTACTTCCTCAGCCTTGGATATTCGTTTGAAAATCTTATTAAAGAAAAAAAAAATAATCTGAAACTAATTTCTGAAAATGAAGAACTTGTAATACCTGCTACACGTATACATTTTACAAAAGAATAAGTTACAAAATTAGTAAATCGATTACCAAAAAAATATATATGTTTAAAAAAATAAATATGTTTTCTATTGAGAACACTTTAAAAGAGACTACACCTCCTATTATTACACTTTTAAGAGAAATCAAAATAACAATAAAGATATTTAATTAATAATATGTACAAATATAATGGGAACACTAAAGCAACTAGAGTACAACATCATTTCGGACACAAGTTCATAATTTCAAAAATTCGGTGGATGAAGACACATTCGAACAATTGTCTAAATTTCTAATATCTTTATTAGTTTCACCCTTCTCTAATGTTGAAGTGGAGCTTTTATTTAGCTTTATAGGTCTTGTTAAAAACAAATAGCGAAACAATTTGGGAACGGGAATTTTAAGTAGTATTTTATACATTTGAGTATGGGTAAAATTAGAGAGTTCATGCTGCTATTCATTTGATATTACAAATAATTTTGCTCGAAAGTAAAATCTCCAGAAAAATATGAGAAGCAAGTGAGAAAAATGAGGAAGTAGCTAATATTTTAAACTGATTCGACAAATTTTAAATGTATTATGTTTATATGTATTATTAATATGTATATGTAATATATTATAATAAGTAAATTTTATAATAATCAAATATTTTTTTCAATATATTAATGTTTCATTAAAAAAAAAGTTGAATTGTTGCAAAATTTGTGTTTCTGTATCTAGATACAAAATTCATTTGAAAATAAATAAAATAATAAAATAAAATAATTCCATCTTTATTTTTTTAAATCCGAAAATAATATAATTTAATAATAAAAAATAATAAAAGTATCTTTCAATTGATTACTGGTATAGAACTTAAATTTTAAACCTATTGGAGATAGATGGTGAAGAACAAAATTTACCCTATTCTTTGCCAAAAACATATTCATTAATAGCTGATCTAATATTTTTTGTACCTTGTATTTATTCAATATTTAAGGATCTGTTTAAACAACATTATAAATCTTATTAAACAAAAAATAAACTAACAATTTAAAATATTTTAAATAAATTGAAAGATGTAAAGATATCTTAAGGCTATGGGCTATAAAATTAAAAAGATGTTGGTGTAAAATAATCTTTTTTAAATTTTTAATAAATTTATTAGATTTTGTATATTTATTTTTGTTTATTTTCAAAAAAATTTTTTTAAGACCTCAAAAATTTTTCATAAATAGGAATGGAAAAAAAATACTTAAGTTTTCAATCATAAAACTATTATATAAATAAAAACACGATAGTGTAAAGTATTTTTATAAAATATTAATATATATATTTATACTTTTTGTATTAATAAAATATACCCTAATTCTCTCATTTTATAATAATAAGTTTGAAATTCAATTTTAGCAAAACAAAAAGTGGAAAACGTGGGTAAAAATTTGTATTTAGCAGATTTTTAGCATATTATTTTTGAGAATTTTCTGGCAACACTGACTACGACATTGATTTTGAATGATTATGACAACGTCAGCATAGAAAGAGAAGCGGAGTAATATGACTTTTTACGTTCGTCTATTACTTTTAAATAAAACTGAACATACGAAAAATCTTTTTACGTTTAGCTTACAGTGCAGCCGCTCGTTTTTGACACAAAACAATACACTAGAATAAGATTTATATAAAATTATAATTTATTGTCAATTCTTATAGAAGCCACTGAAAGTCTCGTAGCTAAAAATGAAATTGTCAAATCAATAAATTTTGTATTTAAAGCTAAAAAATATTTCTTCAAATCAATAACTTTTATTCAAATCAACAAACATTTCATATATCAACAAAAACTTAGAGCAATAGTAAAATCTTATAATATAAGATTTATAATAATATAAATCTTTCCATTCAAACCAAAAACTAATAAAATAACTTTTTAATATTTTTTTAGAAATTATTTGATTTATAGTCCGAGAAATAAGGGTTCGAGCTCGGACTTTGATGGAAGGAAGCGAATTTTGGCATATAGCTTTGTTTTCGTTTATTGTGAGCAATAAACTTTTAGGGTCAACCGTAAATTCGTCATTTTTTTTTTTAAATTTTTGAAATAATATTTTTTTTAATCTCAACAAACATGAAAAACAGAAAAAATATAGAGATCATTGATGATCTTAAAAATATTGGAAAAGTCTAGGGTCCCAACAAATTCTAAGTACAGAAATTTTCGATATATTTTGATAATTCTATATTCAATTAATAGGCAGCACTCAGAAGCAATTTGAAAAGGTTAAATTTTTTTTAAGAAAAATGGAGAAACTATAAAAATTATATTTGCAATAAAATGTTTGTTACCTAAGACATATTATCAAAATTTTCGATAAGTGTAGACAGCTTCACGACCTTCATTAGACATTACAACTCAAGCGCGATCCACCACAATTTTTGTGTGATAAGTAAATACAAAGTCAAAAGTTTGAAACGTGATTATGTTTGATATCACATATATTTACAAACAATATTCAAACATAGACCAAAGATTTTAATTTTAATATCGAATTCTAATTGTGGTCTATTTCTAAAATCTAATAGGGCATTCAGACCGTCGCGGAATTACCTACTTTCGTGATTTCGGCCGAAATCAAGTTGAAATTAAGTAATTTCCCATACATTTTGACACTTGCGAAATTACATAATTTTGAAATAGAAAAGCAAATTTAATTTTAAACAAGTAAGAAAGATATAGTCGGTCAAGTCCGACCATATGATGCCTCACACCATTGTATATGTCCATCAAGATTCGTAGAGGGGTCTTATATTAGACATGTGGACAATTGAGGACCGATACTTTTACTAAGTTTAAAATAAAATATGCGAATACAGCATATTACATTAATACTAACATTTATATGAATTTATATACTTGAGGGTTATTTCCGAAAGTGGGCGGCGATCCTCATAAAATTTTTCACTGTGATTTCTACTTATATAAAACTTATTTATGTCGAATATAAACTTGATAGTAACATGTGTATGTTATTTGTGCACGTTAAAGTGATTTTCGGAAGAGGGTTTTATATGGGATCTATGGTCAATTATGGATCGATCTTCATGAAATATGGCACAAAGACTGATACCCAACCACCTATGGTGGTGTGGGGTATAAAAATGAATAAATTATTTCTTATTTGTAGTATATTTAAAAAGATTTAAATAAAGTTTAAAAGGTACGTTCTTCTCCTTTCTTTATTCAATTAAATTCAAAATTGACTTAAAATTTAATTAGCTACGAAATCTTTAGTGCACCAACTATCATCAAAAGGTTTTTTTTTCGAAATATCTCAAAATTTACAGGGTATTTTGATTTTCGAAAATTTGTTAGTTTTTCGCGTTTGACAACTTTGTTGTTTTTCTTACAATTTCTTACATTTTACAAGTAATGAAAAGTAATAAAGCAAAGCTATTATCAACTGAAGTCAAGTAAAAATTAAGTATTTTATTTTTATAAAAAAATATAGATTTTCTATGCGGTTCCTGTTGGTTAACAAAATTAATTTATTTTTTAATTAAGTTTTGTTTTTTTATTGATTGTTCGACAACAACTGACTTAAAAATTATTACAATGTTAATTTGGATCACAAAAGAATTTAAAATATGCAACTAATAAATATGTGGCCCGTTATAAAAGAACAACAAAAACGAATGACTTTAAAAATGCAATTCTTATGTACAAAGGGTTTTACATTACCTTCCAATACAGAAATATGAACAAGTGCAAATGCGACACGAAAGAAAATATAAAAGAATTTACACAAATAATTTTAATTGTTGAAATTATTAAAAACTTAATTAGGGTGGCACCTAAATTTAATTAAATAACGATATTTAAATAGAATAATCAAAAATTAAAAAAAGTAAATTATTAAAAAAAATAAAATAAAGTTTTTGGCTGCGATCTTATCCAACAGTTCCGTTTATTAGACTAGTTCCACATTTTTACATCAGTAAGTGTTTGATATTAAAGAGTAGAACTATTTAAGTAAAACTGAGATTCTAAGTATCAAAACCTACATAACTCAACCTTTCGTGTTTTTCAGGTCATGCATTTAATTAATTAATTGAAATGCATTTATTTGTTTGAAATGCTTTAGAGGATAAAAATTAAATGAAAACACACCTTAAATTATTAAAATTTATTCACTATTCCCTGAAATTTGCGAACCATAGATTCATAAACATTTTTGTTTGTATTTCAAAATCTAAGAAGGAATAATGAAATTTTTTTTGTTGACACAAAAAAAATTTATAGTTCAAAAGTTATTAATAAAAATATTGTATCAAATTTGATCGTCACTTATAAATTTAAATTTTGAGCCATTAAAATCTTGTACATAATTTCCAATTTTTCAAAAAAAAAAAAACTCACCATCAAATTCAACTTCGCTAAGTATGTTAGCATACCCTGCTCAGTCTAATTAAACTCCGTAACGTCATACCTCTCACGAACTCTTCAATTGGAAGAAGGTGGAGAATGATGTCCAGTGCTAACTGAGGTGTGCATCTCTGAACTGTAGAGAGATGGTTCAAAACGCAGCCTCATAATCGATAACTATCGGTTTGAGACCCTAGTTGTTACCTATAGAGTTCTTGCAAGTGTAGTAGGCATTAAGCCCTTTCCTGACTTTTCTGAGTATTTCTCCTCCAAGATAACTTACTTTCCAAGTATACACCCAGGTATTTGGCTTCCCATTAAAATCTAAGTTCTATCCCATTTAATAAGGTAGACTAAAGGCCTCAACCTTATTTCTTCTGGTGAACAAAACTAGTTCAGTCTTTTCCGGGTTGAACCCCAAACAGTAAGGTTGGCCCAAAGACTCATTACATGACCTCGCTGATCATGGGCCAATATCACCTCAAGTTTCGCCTCTGGATAAAGAATGCCGCACTCATCAACTGCGTTCTTGATAAATTCAAAAGATTTCTCATTCCCGTAGCTAATAGTTTTGACACTCTTCATCCAATCCGCACCCTTGAAGGATATCTCGGCAGGCCTTCGTCTTACAAAGGTGATCTCCTCAATGAGCTTATGCTCAATCTGTCGCCATTGATCAATGCTGATCCTCCCATCTGGATCAGCTTTGTCAATGACAGCAGCTTGAGTACAGTTCTGCAACCGTGATTCCTTCGCCTTTTTCGAAGTTAGTGGCTGATCACTTCCTGACCCAGCTCTTTTAATGACGCTCTTGTGGGGGCGCTTACTAGAGCTAGATTTCATGTGAACAGCCTTCTTGGCCATCGAAGTTTGTTGGTCATTCCCAGACCTGGGCCTCTTACCGACCTCTTTATGGGGACCCTTAATAGAACCGGATGAGTTTTGACATACAACCATCGATAAGGAAGACCGCATGCCAGAAGTTTTTACAACCCCACTAGTGGTGTTTTTGTGGGTTCCACCAATAGAGCTGGCCGGCTTCGGATGTGCTGCCTTCTTGCTAGTCGACAACTGATCATCTCCAGACCTAGCACCCCTGACAACCTTTTGTGAGTTGCCAGATTTGCTGGATGATATATGATTAGCCCTACCAGCGTTAGTTGTTGGCTTGTCAATCCAAAAGGGCTGCAGGCTTGGCTGGTTCTCTTCTACCCTCACTTGCTACTCCGGCATCCTCACATAATTCTTCAGGATAAGACATTTCCAGAGAGTCACAAGCAGTTCCGTAGATTCGTTCGAATCTTTTAACGTTCCTTCAGATTCAAGAATAAGATCTCTGAGTTTCTCTGTGGCGCTGGCGACCGTTCGTCATCATCTGTCCGGATTAAATTTGTATTTAAGTTGCCAATTTCGTCTCAAGAATATACCAGTTCAGATCACGTGTCTTTCAACGAACCCCCATCCATCACCTGAGGACGCAAGTAAATGCAAAAAATAATATATATATATATATATATATATATATATATATATATATATATATATATATATATATATATATATATACTTTATTTAACTTATTTATTGACTTTATTTAAAAAGAAATCTTTATAGAATGTTGAAAATAAGTAGAAAGGTTGCAGTTAGGAAAATTGTTAAATAACTTTAATGCACAAAATAATTTAAAAAAAGCATTGGCATGACAGGTCCTTATATGAAAGCTATGGTCATATAAGGACCATATGGACCGATCTTTTACTTTTAGTTAATTTTATATTTTTACTTACATTTGTAAAGGAATTATGCCTAGGAAAGAAATTTTGGACCGATCCGCACGAAATTTAGTGGTATGATTTCTACTTAGACATAACTCACCTGTTAAGAAATTTATGAATATTTTTTATGAAAATATTTAAGACATTTATGAGCGTTTGACCTATTTCCGGAAAAATTTTTATATAGTAGCTCAGTAAAATAATGGTTCGATTATCAGCAATTTTAACATGTTAAGATACTGCCCCAAGAAAAGCTCACGTGCTGAATTTCATGGAGTTAACTTTAAAACGGCCACCTACAGATTATCTCAAATATTTGTTATTGATGCACGGACATCAGAATGGACAATGCTTTGTAGCATATAACCATTGTGCATTTTGCATATGTGTAAAATTTCACTAGATCCATGAAAGTAGCGAGCATGCAACTGTATTCCGGCTACTGTCTCGTCAACCCCCTGATTGGTGCTACTTTCAATGGACTACAAGTTGACATGCACAGAATATTATTTTATTGTGTACGTGCTACAGAATACAGACATAGAAATAGGGAGATAGTAAGGGACAACACTAACTGACACCGGAAAAAACGAAGAAGACTGAAACGGACATTTAGGATTGTTGAACGACTGTGTGACGATGGTAACACAGTATACTTTTCCCCTCTCAACCATGATCATACAGGAAATGCTAATAAAAATTTTTAGTATGATACTAAAAACTACCCTATTCGACATTAGTTCACCAGGAAGCAATAAAAAGGACGCTTAGAGCTTCATTAGAATATTCATATTATTTATTAATAAGATTAAATTAAAATGTAATGTTTAAATAAATAATAAAAATCAAGCAATTTTAAACATAATTAAGATAAATAACAAACAAGTTAGAGCGCTATATTCGACTGTACCGAGTCTTTTATACCCTTTACCTGAAAAAAAATAATATTTATACTGAAAAAAATAATATATACACTTGTTCCACAAGCAACTCTTGCTTAAAAAAAAAAAACAACTTATAAGCACACCCAGCAAAAAAAGAACTGGAAAAAGTTGAAATAGTCATGATTTTAGCATTGTGTTGTCATTGGAAGGAAGTGCTTAGTCATTGGTTGTCATTGGAAAGATGTTCTTCTTTTATGCTTCTTATTCATTGCTTTTGAAGTACTTCTCTTAAAACTATATTTATAAAAACTGTTAATAAAAATTCTGTTTTAGCCTTATTAAAAGAAAAAAATTGCTTTAAAATTTATGAAATTTTAATTTTCTTAGAAATTATTAACTTTTTGCCAGCTAAAAATACATTTATTTTCACTTTTTTGGAAGTAATTATTAATAACTTCCAAAAAAGTGCCAAATATGTACTTAATTTTGCTTTTGAAATGTTCTTTTTTGCTGGGTACATATACATATTTATATATTTTTGTATGTATATATAAACCGCCTGCATATAAAAAAACAACAACACTAGTAGCCACTATAATAGTGCTGTTGTCGACTATACTTCTTGCTTATACAAAAAAAGAACAACACTAATAGTCATTGCAACGATTAATATAAATGCAGCGTAAACAAGGATTTCAAAAAGTTAAAACCATTTCTTCAGTATACAAATTCAGATTTCCAAATCTTTGCAGAAACGAAGTCAGTCCCTAGCTTATATATATATATATATATATATATATATGTATATATGTACATATATATATGTATATATTTATAAAGGGCTAAAGAAAAGATACAGGCAGTCAGTCCTTTGCCCGTAACCTCCTCTAGTTCGTGTAGCATGTGGTTTCCAAACCACTTCAGATTGAGTATATACTCGATTATCTCCAGCTCTTCCACATCATCGCACGTTCTACAGAATTCTGACGTCATATTCCCTATTGCGAAGTGACCAGTAATCATACCCACAATGACCATTAGATTCCCACTACTTATGCCCAAAAGATGTTTCGAATCTGTTGTTTAAGACTAGATACCGTTCTATTCCTCCATGCATGATAAGCTCCATTCCCTTATGGCATTAAATATGACCCAATTGGAATCCTAACAGATACCTCCACAAAAACCTGTCCAGTTTCGAGCTTTTGCCAGCTAGCTCATGGATTGTTTCATTACCGGGAATGTCGCAATGACCAGAAACCCAACAGGGCATTATCCTGTAGGCATCATTAGCCTTCTCAATTCCTTTCTGCACTCAAGCACAAATCTGGACCTAACACAATGACTTGTCATTGCCAGTAATACTGCCTAACTATCCACATAGATAGTTACCTCAGAATCCTTTTCAACTTTCTCCTCCAATAATCCTAAAGTCTTATAGATGCCTAGAATTCCTGCCTGAAAAACGCTGCACCTATCAGACAATCTAAAAGACCGTCTGATATCCGATCATATAAAATAGACTTCCATTTTCGAGCCATCTGTGAAAACAGCACAACCTGGAGGTCCCAACTAAGGATTTCAATAACGGGAGTACCCGCAAAGTCAATTATAGTCCCGGCATAATAAAAAAAGGATAACTTCCGACCACCAAATTCGACTTCGTCAAGTATGCTAGCATGCCTCGCTGTGAAGTCCTCTATTAATCCTAATTCCTTCTGTCTATGTAAGCTCCTTACAACAAAGAAGGTGCTGCCCGAGGTGTGCTTCTCACGGCACCTGTAATGATATTGAATCACATCTCTGAACTTTAAAGAGAATGTTCCTATAATTCCCCTCGTTAATGCCTCTCACCAGACCGAACATCCATAAGTGAGGATAGGCTTCACAACCGACGTATATATCCAGTATGCAACTATCGTCTCGAGATCCCAGTTCTTCCCTATAGAGTTCCTACATGCGTAGTAGACATTAAGTCCCTTCCTGGCGCTTTCCTGAGTATTTCTCCTCCAAGAAAATTTACTGTCCAAGTAAACACCCAGATACTTGGCCTGTCTTGACAATTTCAGTTCTATCCCATTCAATATTGCTAGACTAAATGCCTCAACCTTTTATCTCTAGGTAAACAGAACTAATTCGGTCTTTTCAGGGTTTCGCAGACTTGATTGCATGCCCTCGCCGATAGTAGGTAAAGATTTACCCGAGACCAGCATAACTACGTCATCAACGTAGGCTACGATCTTCCCATGGCATCGGACTGTCTCAATATGATATTCACTGCCAAGAGCCACAATAATAGAGAGAGAACCCCTTTCCCTATAGCTGTTCCAATCAGCATCATTTCTCGTTAGCTTGGCCCTGTTAAACAGCCCCCTAACTGTAGACCGTTGCTCTCTAAGTTCCCTGGGCCATCATTTCGGTGTTTTCGTTTGCCAAGATAAATCACCGGGATACTGAGCTCAAAGCTATTCTTAATTACATCCTTGAAATTGTTCACGACATCCTCGATACCCTCAGCTAAATTTTTTCAGCTCTCGATATCTCTCAAATCTCTATTTACTATAACTCACCGAAGGACTTCCAATCCGTCCTTCTTCAGTTCCTATAGAGCTTTCCTTTCGATTTTACAAGGTCAAGACTGAAGGATATCATGCTATGATCCGAAAAGAAATAATCCATGGCTACCCCCAGTCTTCAACAAATTCACCCCCTTAATTCGTTAGCGTTACGTCTATAACTGTTTCCCAATCTTTCGTTTCGAATTTAGGATCATTATCCTTATTACAAATATGAAGATTATAACTAGTTATAAATTCAGATACTAACTCACCTCTCTTGTAGATGTCCCTGCTTCCCCATTGGTAGTTGTGGGCATTCGCATTATATCCCAAGACCATATACACTCCTCTCCTCCTGGTGTGCTTCGCCAAAAGCGATGCCTGGTGGATCCGCTTCCTCGTGCGGCATGTACACGGATGCCAATATGAGCCTACTGCCTCCAGTGGCCTCCCATTGAACAATCGTAAGGTCACCGCTACTAAAAGAATAAAGAAGATTAATGTTCAAATCATTACTCGCCAGTATACAAGTTCGTATCTTCTCTAGTGTGGATGGTATGAACAAGTTATACCCTGTGCTTTGTATATATTTTTTTGTATGATGTTAGTATTTAGAGCTGTTTAGTATCATTTTTAGGAAGCTACTGAAGACCTTGGTACCTATTACTGAGGAAAATTTTTTTAATTGAAGTTCAAAAACCTAAATGCTACAAATGTAGTTATCCGAGCACATAAAGGTTAATATGAAAATTTTCGTCAAAAAAAATTTATTACCGACCAGTGTTATTATTTGCAAGTAACAGAACCCCGGTTTATTTAAAGAGAATAAACCAACATTTTTGATAGGCAAAAACGTAATAAATAATACGCTTCCAATATTTGAACAAATCTTAATTTCATTTGAAAATGTTGTCATTTTAAGTTACATATGAAGGAATAATCAACTTAATAATGATTCATTAGTCCTTTTCTTGTGATTAAAAGTGTAAAAAAAATTTGGTCGCTTGCTCTTAGTTTACGAGATATGGGCCTCTTCAGTTTTGATAAATTTTTCAGTTTTAAGTACGTTTAGAAGTACGTTCAAAAATATTTCTAAGGATATATAATATTGCAATATTTATTAAATTTTGGAACTGTCAAACTTACATAAAAAATTAATTATTATACACCTTGCTACGCGACGAGTTTATATATCTTTCGGATTGTCCACAAAAGCGATCTGGCAGCTCTATTTGGTTACTAAGTAATCATATTGCCTTTAGTAACCAAGTACTCAATATATTTACACCTATATTTAGTAAACAAAATAAATAATAATGAAGGAAAACGAATTTTTAGTAAATATAGACAATAAAGAAATTTTAATAGAGGTAAAGAGAATTAAGTTATTAAAAAAATAAAATACTAATAATCTTTAATTGTTTAGATTCTCAATCATTCCATTGATTTTCTAATTGAAAATCAAGATGAACAACAAACAATGCGCATGTCTCACAAATATGGATTTCATAATCCGGATGATTTCCTTTTGACCACAAGAAGTATTGCTAAATTTTATCGGAACATTTGCTCCAGCGAAGACAACAGTGGTAGAAATAGCAATTTTGTCAAGACAGAATTGGCCAACCTAACACCGGAATTCCAAAAAATTATCATATCCGCTTTGCAATTCAGACGTAATGAAGTGCTATGTTACTTGATAAGAGATCAAAACGCCAATGAATGTCCTCTGGTAGAGTCATTTGACTGGGATACACGTTTAGTCAACGGTGACAGCAGTTTTGCACATAACAATAGATTATTAACCTCCTTAACATTTTATTTGCGGCATAATGGTAACCAAAATTATTTGCAACAATTACATATTCAAATGAATTATACAAAATTAAATGAATTTATTGCAAATATTGAAGATGCTCTTGATAATTGTGAATAAAATTATTTGTTCATAAAGAAAGATTAATTCTTTTAATATTTTAATAAGTTTCGAGGTCAAACATTTTTCCGATATGGTACAGAAAATGGACTTTTGCATCACTAATTTCCGAATTACTCCGAAACTATTCAGCGGATAAAAAATTGTTGTGATAACTTGAAGTTGATTTTAGTCGTCATCTTTTGAAGATTTACTTATTTGAATTGAATAAACGGTTCTCGAGTTATATTAAGAGGATACATTAAACATGTCCATAAAAAATCAAGACCTAACAGAAAAAAAACGGAAAGCAGATTCGTGTTCAAAATCTATCTAGTCCACCTATTATTGCTTAGGGGATGTTTTTTCTACCGACCAGTCATTACTAACTAGCAAAAAATGAGGAGTGTATGATAATCGTAAAACAGTAGTAAAAAAATCGGAGGTGAATTAAAACATTCTATTTATTCGTTTTCCAAAATTATTCATGGAAACCATTTTCAGAAAAAAATTCTGAGGAATATTTAAGAAGAAATTTAGAGAATATGTATTTATTATACTAGGAACAATTGGAAAAGTTAGCTTCCTCCGCAATGCCCACAAAAACCTTTGAAAGTAAAGACTTTAGGATAAAATGAGATATGCTTAATTAAAATCATACTAGTCTGCAGCTTGTTTTGTACTGAAATAAATTTATCGGAATTCATTATTCATGGTTTGTGTTAGATATTTCATTGTTTAATTAACACATGCAACAGTTTCTCGACCCCTTGAGACATTACAATTCGAAAACAATCAAATAAGTTTTGTGTAATAAATGAACACCAAATCAAAGGTTTGCAATATGATTTTAATGTTTGATATCAAACAAGTTATGTTAAAAAATATGGATCAAAGGTTTATATTTTAAGTTTGATTTATAATTATGACTGAAATCATAAAAAAAGTGTTTTTCAGTTTTATATCAAAAATTTTCAAATCGTTCTTAAACCTAAAAATATGTATGGAGCTTGCACTGTCTATTAAGACCAAATATCTGGGTGTATAATTGGACAGTAAGTTGTCTTGGAGGAGAAATACTCAGGACAGGGTCAAGAAGGGACTTAATTCATACTACACCTGCATGAACTCTATAGGTAACTAACGGGGTCTTAAACCGTTAGTTGTATATTGGATGTATATTGCCTTAGGTGACAATGGACATAAATCTCCACCTTCTTCCAATTGAGGAGTTTGTGACAAGTCATTATGTTAGGTTCAGGTTAATACTTGAGCGCAAAAAAGAATTGAGAAGACTAATGGATGTCGACATTATAAAACTGTTGGGCTCCTTGGCACTGCGACATCCTCCGCAATGAAATAGCCGATGAGCTGGCTCGAAGCTAGATAGGTCTTTTGTGGAGACATTTGTTAGGATTCCAAATGGGTCAAAAATGTCCAATGGACGCTGAGGCAGCACCTTTCTTTGTAATTTTTTTCTGAATAAATAAAAAAAATAAAGGGACTGAACTCTGGTCAACACGAATTGAACCTGGAGAAATAGAACGGACTGCAGGGTATGGATTAGTCTTAAACTGGCAAGTACCAAATATTTTCTCTTGATATCTCATATTATTCTTAAATCATTCATAAACTTAAATCAAAATTCTCAAATTTAGGAAAATATTAAAATTATTAATTATATTGAAAGACATTTTATGTAAATTTTAAAATAAAAGGAACTATTCGTTATTGATATTATGCATAAAAAAATTATACTTTTTGTTTTTCTCACGATTTTTGATTAATTCTTAGTCAGAATCTGTAAATTTGACTAATATTTTTTTTTTCTTTTACAGACACATTTTAATTATATTTAAGAATTAAATTTGAATCAGTTTGATAACTAACACAATGCCCAATTTGTGAATTCCTCTTTTTGTCAAGGAAATTATTAAATACTTATTTGAAAGTATCTGGATAATACTGGACTCAAAACTGTCCTGGCTCCAGAACACCCACGCTAGAGCGTCAAAGACAAACATTGCCCTTTATTCCCGCATATAGGAGGAACATCTCCTTTAAAGTGCTGGATCACTGCACTGCTCTTCAAGCGAAGATCTCAGCCATTAAGAGGGCGGTAAATTGGCTAATGTACTATAGAGAGTATATATGAATTGAGTATTCAGAGTGGATATTCAAATTTGTATCGAAAGTCAACCCGCGATCAAGTCTCTTTCGGGTGTCTATTCATCATCCAGGCTGGTACATGAATTTCGGACATATTTAAATGAGATAGCGAGACATTCAAACCTAGATATGATCTTGGTGAGGGGTCTCTCAAGTACGCTGGGAAATATTATTGCGGATGAATTAGCCAGAACTGGTTCCCTTCTTCAATGTGAAAAAACGGACCAACTAGTTGGCATACCGCTGTCATCTTGCAGATCAATTTTACTGCAGTACTTGTCGAGAATAGCTCAACAAAGATGGACAAACAAGTCCGCATGTTCTATCTAGAGACGGTCGAGTTTCATTCTGGGATTGCCAAGGCGTCAGCTGCGAACACTTGTAGCCATTATTACGGCGCACTGGATTGCCTGTGCACACACTAGGAGACTAGGACTCCCTTTTAATGACTATTGTAGAAGTTGCTTTAACGAGGAAAAGAAGAGACAGTAGAACATTTTCTTTGTCACTGTCCTGCTCTTGCGAATATAAGGACTGCTGAATTTGGTAGTCTATATATGCATGGATTATCTGATCTCTCTGCAATTGATGTCAGAAGGATCAGACCTTTTATTCGTGCGTCAGGTTGGTTCGATTCGAACCTATTCTCGGACATGTGAAAACAGAATCACATGATCCATGAATGATTTAGTAGGACATAATTGATTTAATCACTCACTGGTGTGTAATTATAATTTTGTGTACTTTCGACCCCTATATGAATTGACCAATTTGATGAAATCTATTAAATTTCAAGACATTTTGTGTAGTAAATTTTTTTTATTTTTTTATTATTATTATTATTGACTTCATTGAAACCTTTATAAAATAATCACATTGTTATGAGAATTTACTTAAAAGTATTACAACAATTAACATCTAAATAATTAAATAAGCAAACTACTAATATCACAGTGTTAAGGAAAAGTTGTCAAAAAAAAACCTTATACATACTTAAACGTTATAAGAAATTTTAAAAACAACCATCAATTATAACTCTTTAAGTAAAAAAGAGTCTTAGTGATTATTTAGCAAATTTCTTATTAATTCATATGTAGACGTTCTGCATTTTTCATTAAATGACAGAGTCAGTTCCCTTGCAAATGAATTAAACATTTTATGGTTAAAGTTTCTATGCAGTAGATCAGTAGAATATCTGGGGTGTAGGTTATGAATTGTTTTCAGATTTTTATTTTGTATTGTCTGTAATTTTCTTGTGTAAGTTTTAGCAGCTTTATTGAACCAGACTTGGCACCCGTAGGTCATAATTGGTCGAATACACATTTTATAAATAAGGATCTTGTTTTTTTTAAATTAAGTTTAAATCTTCTGTTAAGTAAGGGGTAAAGTGCACGGCCACATTTGATTGCTTTATCACAAATATACTGTATGTGTTGTTTAAATGATAGTTTTTTTATCTAAGATAATACCTAGATATTTGATACCATCCTGCAGAGGAATAATAATATATGGAAATATATTGTGTTTTACTAACATTAACTTTTATCTTCCATTTATCAAAGTATTTATTGGTAGATTTTAAACTATCTTCCATTTTTTTGATTATTGCGTTTGACACCTTACCGCAGCATATAAAAGCACTGTCGTCAGCGTAAAAAGCTACTTCTTGATTCTTGCGAATAATAAAATTGGAAATATATATTGAATAAAGAGTAGGCGATAATACCGATCCTTGCGGCAGACCTGCAGGGAATTGTCTATCACTAGATAGCGTGTTATCTGATCTAAAAAACTCTTTATTACCTTTTGCAAGTACGTTGGATAATTGAAGGAATTTAGTTTAAAAACCAGGTCTTCATGCCATATTGAATCAAAGGCTTTTTCAATGTCAAGAAAAATAACTCCAGTGCTCTTACGATTTCTTTTGTTAGATTCAATAAAATTAACGACTCTTTTTAGTTGATGTAGTGTGGAGTGCTCTTTGCGGAATCCAAACTGTTGAGGGTTAATAATATTATTTTGGTTGGAAAAATCTAAAATTCTCTTATTAATTATTTTTTCAAATACTTTATCCAATAGGCTTAGGATGCTGATTGGTCTATAGCTAGACGGTAATTTAGGATCCTTTCCTGGCTTAGGAATTGGGATAACTTTTGCTTTCTTAAAAATAGTTGGAAAATAGCCTTCTATTAAACCAGAGTTGAAAAGTTTACATAGAGTTTCAAAAAAGTAATCGGGCATCTTTTTAAGGATAATGCTATTAATGCCATCTAAACCGGGGGCTTTATTATAAATTGGTAAGCTCTACGTTAGATCTGTCAAGAATTGTGTCGTTTAGATCATGAATGAATCTTGAGACGGCTGTGTCCATAGGTGAATAATTATTTAAAGTAATGGTGTGTGAATTACCAAACACGTCTGCTATTGAATTAGCCTTTTCTTTGCCAGTTTTTAAAACTTCACCGTTTACATGAAGATCAGTAAAAGGCATTTTGTTTCCTTTAAGTGCTTTTTTTTGCTTTCCAAAACTTTTTAGAGCCCGAGGGTAAATTCGAAATAAATTTTGACCAGTAGTGCGATTCGACAATCGCTAAACTTGTCAATAGCTTTTGTTGTTTGCAGTAACGATTGTCTGATTCACTAAGTACTCTTAAACGATTGTATATAACTATTATTTCGTGTGGCAGCTCTCCACAAGGAAATGCCGAAATAAAAGTAAAGCTCAAAACCAAATAAAAAAGAAAAACAAACAAATTTGAGAAAAATCGAATTTTTTTAACAGTTTTAAGACGGTGAGTTATTAAATTATCTCTTTGATATTTATTAAGATGTGTTTCTGTTAATGGTTTTCTTCAAACTGACCACTACTCCTGAAAGAAGATTCGCAAACGTAGAAGCACGGTCTATAACCATTGAAGCACAGGCTACAGCCACAAAACAAGGACTTAATCATTGGGTTGACTTTTTGGCTAATTTTTGTCGATATATTAACAACACAAAAATTTTTGTCTGTAAGTTGACGTAAACAAATATCGTTAAAAGTGTTAGAGAATAAGAAATTCGCCAATTTTGTTGTTTACTATTTTTAACGATTCGATTATCGTTAAAATAAGTTACTGAATCGCACCACAGGATTTATTAAGGTGAAAATCAATAAGTTTATTTAATAGCTTCAAAATGCTTTTCAATTGATTTTTATAATTAAAATTGCTACATCTTTGAAATTTACATTTGTATTTATTTCTCTGGCTAATTAACATTTTACTAATTTCAGAGATTTCCCGTAGCCACGAATTTTTATGACCGACAGGTATTTTATTGAACGCTTATTTAACTATAAATATTAATTTGTTAAAATCAAAATCTAAATTACCTGAATTAGTGACGGGTTGATCAATGTTCTAACACCTAATTTCATTTTCAACCCAGTTTCTGATTGCTGCGCGATAATACAAGGGAACTGAATATGTCATGTTTTGAACCTGGCCATAAATAACACAAGATATAGGTACATGGCCCGACTGTAAAACATTTAGATGTGTCTCAAGGTTTGAAAAATGGAGACACTAGTTAAATAAAACAATGTTTACTGTGGACGGTTGAACGGGGTTGATATTTTGTCCAAAGCGAGTGTGTCCATTTAGATAATAAATGAAGTAGCTGGATTGAAGACAGTGGCAGTGGAGATCATTACCATCCGAATTATTTGACTTAATTTATCCAAATCAGCTTTAAAATTGGTAGTATGAACTGGATCATATGTTGAAGTGAATATAACTGGCTTTCTATTAATCATAACTTGTACTGAAATACTTTCAGCAGTACTTGTTTTTATTTTTGGTAACAACGTATGCTTAATGTTACCTTTAATTGCAATGAGAACTCCTCCGCCATGAGTAGATCGATCCTCTCTATAAATTTTATAATCAGCAAGTTGAAATTTGTGGTACGGTTTCAAAAAAGTCTCATTTAAAAGGATATTATCGATTTTCCTTTTGTGTAGTTGTTATGCCTTGGGCATTCCAATGCATAACATGAACATTGTGTCTACCGGTTGAATTATATGGCATGTTTAAGCATCATACCCAAAACTCGTAGCTTGTCGTACTTATTTTGACATCTTTTCAAAGCATCGACAGCATCAAAAAATATTTCCAGAAGTCTTTCATTGGAAATGTCATCATTATTATTATTGTCGTAGCTCTTGCCTTTAGCTACCTCAGTATACAAATTACCAAAATCGCGGGAATTACGTATTATAGGGTTCTTGCCTTGACAATTGAGGAAAATCATGATCGTCTTCTTTAAAATATGTTACGTTAGTTCTTCTGCTGGTCGCCCTAGATTTAGATGTTACTCGATGACGGATATCTAACTATTCTTGACGACTTGGGCACTTTCGGTCATCAGCTCTATGGTTAGCGTTTTTAAGTTCTTCTTTATGCAGTTTAGCACTTATAAATTATACTACCTTCACTATTACCATCACTATTACTATTATTGAGTTAACAAACTGCATACTCATGGTTTCCGGCGCAGGCTGAACACACAACGATGCGGTTACAATTTTTTTTTGTCCATACATAGCGCACTTGGAGCATTGTGTGGGACCTTTATTGCCCTTTAGAGGTTTTCTCCAATATACAGATATATTACAAAAATATCTTATTTTCATAACCTCTCTTTTTGAAACATGTTGACGATCAAACTCAATGAGATAGAGTTCCTTAATGTTTACCGGGTTTATGTTGTGCGAGCTTACAAATTCTTCGCCAATTATCTTTGTGTCCAGTTGTGGCAGGCCAAATAAAACCAATTTAAAAGTTTTTGCATCCCTCAATTCATGGTTATAATACTGGAATTTTTTGTCTTTGAGAACACTCAAAGCTTCATTGTACAGCGACAACGAGTTTGATACAATTTTTGTACCAATAGACATCCGTTTGTAAATATACTTATCCCCAATTAATCCGATCACAGTTGAAGTTGAGTCCACAATTATTGGTGGAATCTTTTCTTTGATAGAAACTGCTTCTTCTTCTTCATCTTCAGACAGAAGCTGAAACCTGTTGGAACTGTTGCCAAACAAAAGAAAGTTAAAGCAAATTTAAGTAGTTTTTTTACACTTTTTAATTAAAAAATTCAATTAATTTTTCAAGCAAAAATTAACACGATGTTTTTATCTTGAGGCAGAGATGCCAGATGTTATGTAGTAAATTTGTATTAATGACTGCAACGAACGAAACCGCTGAGGGCGTATCTTTATAGAGGCTGTGCTACCTATAGTACCGGCCGTGCTCATGGAAAATGGGGTGGATCTTGCCTCTAAAGAGATAGCTTATAGTTCATCACTCAAATTTAAAAAAATAGGTAGCTACTTCAAACAAAATCGACAACAAGAAGACATAATAAAACAAAAATATTAAAAAAAAAATAAAATATTGGGGAAGCTAGTTCGAAGAGGTATAGGTGTAAAAACCCCTTCTAAGTGTCGTTACCCACCCAACCATGCTATCTTTGCTTAAAATTCCCAGATAGCCCAAAATTTACCTACCTACTAAATGACCTTAACCTTTCGTGAAATTTAACAAATCAAAAATTTACCAAATCATATTATTGCAATATAACAAATAATTATTTATTAAATTATTATATGCAAAATTAATAAACATTATAATTTTCAATAATTAATTTAAATTGAAGAGTTCACTACTTTAAATGAATGTTACTTTACATAAACTATGTAACATTATATAATTATGTTAATAACCTAACATTCAATAAAGCAAGAATAATATTTGCAAATGTTAATAACCGTATATTTATATGTTATTTAATTATATTCGATTTTCAAATTTAAACTACAAAAAAAAATATAATGTTAATAACAGAGATATATTAATAACATAACAAATTAATAATAAAAAAAAAATATTGTTAGTGTTGTATTATTTTACATTAACAACATAAAGAATAAAATATGTTATTAACAGGTTAGTAACTATGTTACCAAATTGAAATTTAAATGTATTACCAGTTAGAATGCTATTAACATGTAACACTCATATTATATGTATTGAACACTCATATTATATGTATTGATTGTATTATGGTAATAATAATAATAACAATAATGTTATTAACATAAAAAAAAAATCAAATTGAATTTATGTTATTGAAATTAAAAATTAAAATGAATTGTGTATATATATATATATATTTTTAAAGAGTGAACATTTAAATTTTATTATAATTTTTATAATTTACACTCACCATTTTAAAATCCCACGATGACATCAGTCCTGTTGTCTTTCGTAACTGGAGCTTTTCTTAATTAAAGGTGATGTTAAATATTCACTCAATGTATAAGGTGTTATGTATTTATGTTATGTATTTGTAGAAATTTGAATGTTATATTACAGAATGAAATATTTTATCTCTAAAATTTGAATGTTATGATTAAAAGTAGAACATCGAATTTACATTTTTTTTTTTAAAGTCCGGGTTTTGAAAGTAAAAATTGGTGATGAGTTAAGTGATTTGTCAACGAAAATGTTTTCAATTATGCATGGATTATATTTCCATATCAAATTTAATGCTATTGATTGTAGTCGAATATTGTATCTTGACACTGTGGTGGATTTTCGATGGGGAATTTGTGGAATTATATTGGTCCTGATATATTGAATCTAAATCGTAGGTTATTATGTCAACAGGTTCACTATCCAAGTTTCCACAATAGTACAAAATAGACTAATTATCCCAATCGGTTGCCACAAAAAAAAACATGCACGATGAAAAATTGTTGTATAGGCGGTCATAGATAGTACGACCACCCTCCCAATATAAACCAAACACGACCAAAGATCAATATACAGATTCCTTGTAGTTTCTACAAAGGTTCTAACCTTCCAACCGCAATTTCTTTCAAAGATCTGGATAAAAATGAATGCCGTAAAATAGTCAAAATTGCTAAAAAAAATCTTAGTCTCACAACACAAATGTATTTTAAATTCCTCCTTCACAATTTGAATTAAAAAACGAATGTGAGAAAATTTTTCTTTTTTTTCAAATTTGTCATAAAATTTTTTTGAAAATAATTTCCAAAGCAATTATCATTAAATTAAAACAAATATTCAAAGTATGGAATTTAATTAATTTAACCGCCTAAGAGCACTCACAAAACAGGTGCAGTTTTGAAATACCAATTTTCAATACTGAAGCTGAAAAAGGCGAACTAATTTTTAACCGAAAGTTCCCTAAGACCAAATATCCTTTGCAATATATGTGCCTTTACTACCAGAATCAAGGTCCTCTAACTCGTAATACACTTGTCCAAGCCTACCCAATACTTTGGCTTTAACTCCTACTGGAGCAAGTTTCGAATTAAAATATTCGACCTTCGAACTTTGATTAAACGTCCGTCTGTAAACGTCCTGTCCCACTGTAAATTCCTTCGTACGAGATCGTAAGTTGTATGTCCGAGCGTTTTTGTCATATGCTTTGCGCATACAGTCCGTAATTTTTTCTCTGATCAAATAAAATTCGTCCTGTCTTTCTATAAAAGAGTCCGCGTCTGCTAAATTTGAAGTTTACGTAAAATTTCGTAGTCCTTGCCGTGAGTTAACATGTTTTGTCCGAAAACAATCTGATACGGTGTCCTGCCAACAGACTGGTGTATGCTGTTACGCAATGAGCAGTTAATACTTGGTATGTATAAGTCCCACTCTCGTTGGTCGTCCCGTTACATAGCTTCTTAAAGCCTCGTTGATTGAGCGGTTCACCCGTTCACTTGCGTTCGCTTGGGGACTATATACAGCTGTCAACACATGGTCAATGCCATGCTTTACCAAAAAATTTTCAAAATCCTTGCTCCTAAATTTGTGAGCCGATGTCAGTAACATTCGTTTCAGGTACACCGTAACAGGGCAAAATGTCCGTCCGTAAATAGTCAATAATGTGTTTTGAAACAAACTTTTTCAATGGTTTCAAAAACGTAAATTTAGAAAAATGGTCCATATATAAACGGTTAGGTCAATATATAAACGTTGAAAAGGTCTTTCCGTCGTTACCATCTTACCCAATGGTGATCTCAATGTTGAAGTCGGTGTCTTAGAGGTCTTACACATGTCACAATTTAATATATAAGTCTTTACGTCCGTCACTAGTCCAGGCCAAAAGAAATAACGTCTGATCTTTTCCAAAGTTTTTGCAATACCGCTATGCGCAGAATTGGGTATATCATGAGCAGTGTAAATTACTTCATGACGTAGATCTTTAGGTACTAAAAGTCTCCATGATTTCGACTCATCTAAGTCCCCAGACGAAAAATCTACACGTTTATAGATGAATTTGTCAATGACCTTGAAGTCTGGTAACTCAGCTGTGGAAAATTCGTCTCACAATTTGCCATATTCCAAACTATTAAATGCTTCTGATTCTAAATTAATAGAAGGTAGTGTTTCAATTTTCAAAGATTCTACAAAAACCTCGCCCTCATGAACACGCGACAGAGTATCCGGCACAATATTATCTTTGCCACTTCGGTGCTCTATAGTAAAATGAAAACCCTGTAATTTCAAGGACCACCTCGCTAGCCTACCAGATAAATCCCTCTGGCCCATAAGCCATTTTAGGCTCGCGTGATCGGTAATTACTTTGAATTCCTGTCCTTCTATATACGGCCGAAATTTCTTGATTGCCATAACTACAGCCAGACATTCAAGTTCCGTAATTGTGTAATTACGTTGAGCTTTGTTCAGCTTTTGGGACATATGTGCAATGAGTTGTTCTGTCCCGCTGTCGTCCGTCTGCGCCAATACTGCACCTATACCATATGTGCTTGCGTCATATTGTAGAATAAATGGTTTACTGCAATTCGGATGAACAAGTAATGGCGCAGTTGTCAGTTTAGTCTTTAATATATCGAATGCAACTTGTGCTTCGTATGTGCACTTGAAAGTCTTTTTCTTAGTCAATAATTCAGTCAATGGGAAAGTTAATGTAGAATAGTCCTGAATGAAACGTCGGTAGCAACCTGTCATTCCCAGAAAACGTCGTAGTTGTCTAATAGAATGTGGTACGGGAAAGTCCTGTATTGCCCTAACTTTATCGTCGTCCACTTGTAAAGTCCCATTTCCTACAACATAACAAAGATATTTCACCTTATTCAGAGCAAAGCTGCTCTTTTTGACATTAATCGTCAAACCTGCCTTCCTCAATTGTGTAGCCACCTCCATCAGATATGTTAAATGTTCGTCGAAGTTTGCCGAAACAACTAGTAAATCGTCCAAGTACACAAAAACATGTGTTTTTAGTTCAAACGGAATAACAATGTCCATAAGTCGGCACAACGTTTGCGGTGCATTACACAGTCCAAATGGCATCCTTGTAAACTGGTACAAAGGACGATTTGGTACTGTAAAAGCTGTCTTGAGCTTTCCTCCAGTTTAATTTGCAAAAGGCATCTTTTAAATCAATTTTTGAAATACAATAAACTGAAGGAAGTCTCGATAATAGTTCGTCAATGTTCGGTATTGGGTATGCGTCCTTTATAGTCACTGAATTAAGTTTTCTGCTGTCCACACACATCCTCACTTCACCGGGTTTAATAACTATAACAGTCGGTGATAACCATGGAGAACTGGGAGCTTCTTCTATGACGCCAAGTGAGAGCATTCGTTCTATTTCCGGTGTAAGTTGCTTCTCAACTGCAGGATATATAGGGTAATACCTCTGCTTAATTGGCTTAGCGTCCCCTGTATCTATTTGATGCTCAATCAGAGTAGTGCACCCTAAGCCCTCAGTCTCTGAATTAGGAAAAGATGAAATAACCTTGTCAAGTTTCTGTCTTTGTAGTGGAGTTAGTACCAGGCTCATTAAATTCAATTTCTGGAACAGAAATCTTCAAACCAAAAACAGTCCAAAAATCGTAGCCACATATGATATTTTATTGAATAGTTGGTACAACTAAAAAGTCAATAGTCTTCGTCTGTTTTTGAAAAGTCACAGTCAAAGTCACAGTACCTTTAATATGTTGTCTCTGTCCATCTGCTGTCCTTACGTTCCCATTGCATTTTCTAAAACCTTCAATGTCATGTATATTCGAAGCCAAAGTACCACCGATCACGCTCCTATTCGCACCACTATCTAATAAGGCTAAAATGTATTTATTTTTAACCTTAAGCTGCACAAAAGGTCTACTATCATCATCCTGTAAGATGATAGGTGAAATAACGATAAAGCGAAGTGATTTCAAATTTCTATAAAAATTGCGTATACGTAACGAAGAACGCTTTGGTTTCAAATCTGTATTAGATGAACCAAAAATTCTATTACGAGCCTTTTGGCATTCCAATAACCGCACGTGATATGGTCTCATTAGAGGATGTTGGTAAGTTTGTTCATGGTTTTTGTTGTCAAAATTTGTTTTTGTACTTGTATTGTCAGAGTTAACAGTCGTAATTTTAAAAGTGTCCAAACCAGAATTTTCGGATGTCCGCGTTAGTTTCGACGGACATCCTTCTGTCCATTTCCCTGTGACTTTACACCACATTTGGGACAAGAAGGTCTATAGGTGTCTTTTGCGCCACACCCGTAGCAAAATATGCGTCGTTCGTCCAAACAGTCATAGTAATTGTGTCCAGTCTTCTCGCAGTTCCAACACTTAATGTCACTCCGAACTGCACAAATTTCTGTTACTGGACTAACAGCTTCAGTTTCAGAATCTGGAATACTAATTTCCGATAACTGTCCTTTAAATGTCTTACGTGAGTCATAATTGCGAATGTCTTTTACGAATTTTTCATGTGGTTTAACTTCACGACGAAGTTGAACTACTGTCGTAATGTCTAAGTGAATTAATTCGTGTCTGATCTCATTTCTAAGATTACGAATCAGGATGGAACATAAATTCGCATCAGATATTGGAGACTTAAGTCTGTCAGTCATGGCCGAAATGGAATCGTAAAAATCATCGAAATTTTCGTTATTCCGTTGTTTGCGTCTGTGTATGTCCTCCATTACGTCATAGTCATTATAGTCCTCTTTGTATTGGTCCCGCAAAGCCCTCGTCAAAGCAAACCAATCCAGTTCATTGTCATGTCGGTGGTATCGCCAATACCAGTCCAAGGCTTTCCCGTCAAATAGTCCATGTGCGTGTTTACACAATAAGTCGAAGTCCCCGTTCAAGTTGTTCGAAGTAAGTACGTTTATCCTATAAATAAAATCGTCTACTGTCATATGGTCGTCAGATCCAGTAAATTTGATACGCCAGTTGCGTATAATATTGGAAATCTTTTCTCCAACAAAAGGTTCCTGAGACATAGTTCGTCTAGAAGGATTTTCCGGAGTGTTGTCATTAGGAGTTACCACGTAGATATAACTAAAGAAATCAACATTATTTGAGGTTAGTACAAGAGTAAGTAATCAGCTTAAGCCAATAACAGAAATCTGGATTATACATCATCCCAACAATTAAATTTTGAAACAAAATAAATAACAACGAAACATAATGCTAAAATCTGTGAGTAAAATTTCAAAATAAATCATCTAAAATTAAAAATCTCAACAGAACTGTCACATAAAAAAAATCTCCTAATATTCATTCGGTTAAAACTTCCCAGCTCTGAAAAGTTTGAAATTCCAGAAAAATAATCGAAAGAAAGAAAAAAAAATATTAAAAAAAATTGAGAAGAGAAGTCGATAATATTGAAAAAAGATGTATTTGCAAAGCATCAGCATAAAGATGTAGAAATGAGAACTAAAATAACAATGTAAGAATGTCATGTAAGAGTATTTGCTGATGCCCCACGTTGGGCGCCATTTAAATTTTATGTAACGAACGAAACCGCTGAGGGCGTATCTTTATAGAGGCTGTGCTATCTATAGTACCGGCCGTGCTCATGGAAAATGGGGTGGATCTTGCCTCTAAAGAGATAGCCTATAGTTCATCACTCAAATTTAAAAAAATAGGTAGCTACTACAAACAAAATCGACAAGAAGACATAATAAAACAAAAATATTAAAAAAAAATAAAATATTGGGGAAGCTAGTTCGAAGAGGTATAGGTGTAAAAACCCCTTCTAAGTGTCGTTACCCACCCAACCATGCTATCTTTGCTTAAAATTCCCAGATAGCCCAAAATTTACCTACCTACTAAATGACCTTAACCTTTCGTGAAATTTAACAAATCAAAAATTTACCAAATCATATTTTTGCAGTATAACAAATAATTATTTATTAAATTATTATATGCAAAATTAATAAACATTATAATTTTCAATAATTAATTTAAATTGAAGAGTTCACTACTTTAAATGAATGTTACTTTACATAAACTATGTAACATTATATAATTATGTTAATAACCTAACATTCAATAAAGCAAGAATAATATTTGCAAATGTTAATAACCGTATATTTATATGTTATTTAATTATATTCGATTTTCAAATTTAAACTACAAAAAAAAATATAATGTTAATAACAGAGATATATTAATAACATAACAAATTAATAATAAAAAAAAAATATTGTTAGTGTTGTATTATTTTACATTAACAACATAAAGAATAAAATATGTTATTAACAGGTTAGTAACTATGTTACCAAATTGAAATTTAAATGTATTACCAGTTAGAATGCTATTAACATGTAACACTCATATTATATGTATTGATTCTTCCGGATATACAATTATGGTAATAATAATAATAACAATAATGTTATTAACATAAAAAAAAATCAAATTGAATTTATGTTATTGAAATTAAAAATTAAAATGAATTGTGTATATATATATATATATTTTTAAAGAGTGAACATTTAAATTTTATTATAATTTTTATAATTTACACTCACCATTTTAAAATCCCACGATGACATCAGTCCTGTTGTCTTTCGTAACTGGAGCTTTTCTTAATTAAAAGTGATGTTAAATATTCACTCAATGTATAAGGTGTTATGTATTTATGTTATGTATTTGTAGAAATTTGAATGTTATATTACAGAATGAAATATTTTATCTCTAAAATTTGAATGTTATGATTAAACGTAGAACATCGAATTTACATTTTTTTTTTTTTAAAGTCCGGGTTTTGAAAGTAAAAATTGGTGATGAGTTAAGTGATTTATCAACGAAAATGTTTTCAATTATGCATGGATTATATTTCCATATCAAATTTAATGCTATTGATTGTAGTCGAATATTGTATCTTGACACTGTGGTGGATTTTCGATGGGGAATTTGTGGAATTATATTGGTCCTGATATATTGAATCTAAACCGTAGGTTATTATGTCAACAGGTTCACTATCCAAGTTTCCACAATAGTACAAAATAGACTAATTATTCCAATCGGTTGCTACAAAAAAAAAAAACATGCACGATGAAAAATTGTTGTATAGGCGGTCAATGATGGTACGACCACCCTCCCAATATAAACCAAACACGACCAAATGGAGATTATAGTTTCTAAGCTAATGGATTCCACAATACAAAAGATCAATATACAGATTCCTTGTAGTTTCTACAAAGGTTCTTTCAAAGATCTGGATAAAAATGAATGCCGTAAAATAGTCAAAATTGCTAAAAAAAATCTTAGTCTCACAACACAAATGTATTTTAAATTCCTCCTTTACAATTTGAATTAAAAAACGAATGTGAGAAAATTTTTCTTTTTTTTTTCAAATTTGTCATAAAATTTTTTTGAAAATAATTTCCAAAGCAATTATCATTAAATTAAAACAAATATTCAAAGTATGGAATTTAATTAATTTAACCGCCTAAGCGCCCTCACATGACCCTTAAATAAAAATGATTCAAATTTTGTGTTTAAGTAAATGGTTTCGCGACCTCTCAAAAATGTTTCTACGGACCCCTTGTGGGCGAACCCTCTTTGAGAACCGTTGAACTAGATTAGGCTAAAAAGGGTGGCATCTTCACGCCTCCACCCAGAGACCATTCGATCCATTGTTATAACAGAGAAAGCTGATAGATGAAGAAAGAGAAAAATTCTAGTAGAATATAGCAAAAGATTGAAAAGATAGATAGCTAAATATAAGAAAAATAAGAAAGGTGTGGAAACTAAGACCCATCAAATCAACCCTGGCTACCTCTAAGCCACTTTATTCTCATTACGAACCCTATAAGATTGCAGAGTTCTTCACCCGCAACCTCTTCTAGTTCGTGCAGAATATGGCTGTCAAACCACCTCAGTCTATTTCGCTGAAACCCTACACAGTGACAGAGTTTATGCTCCACTGTCTCTAGCTCTAACTCCGAGCCCTTACGACCTAGCTCATCGGCTAATTCATTGCCAAGAATTCGCAGTGACCAGGAATCCAATAAAGTCTTATTCTGTAGGCATCCATTAGCCTCCTAAATTCCTTCCTACACTCCAGGACTAACCTGGACCTGACACAGTAACTTGTCATTGCCATCAGTGCTGCCTGACTATCCACATAGATAGTTACCTCAGTGTCCCTCTCAACATTCTCCTCCAGTAATCCTAGGGCCTTGTAAATGCCTATAATTTTTGCCTGGATAAAGTTGCAACTATCTAAAAGATCGTGCCTACTTCCATCTTCGAGCCATCCGTGAAGATAGCACACCCTCCGTGGAACTTCTTCACTCCAATCCAGAGGTCCCTACTACGGATTTCAATAACGGGAGTAGCCTCGAAGTCAATTATAGTACCTACATAATCCGTTTGGGCGCCCGAGGATAATATTTGACCATTCAACTTGACTTCATTAAGTATGCTAGCATGCCCCGCTGTGAAGCTCCCTATTAATCCCTATTCCTTCAGTCTAAATAAGCCCCGCACAGACATACCTCTCACGAATTCCTCAATTGGAAGAAGGTGGAGAATGATGTCCAGCGCTGCCTGAGGTGTACTTCTCGCGGCACCCGTAATGCCAATTGAAACACATCTCTGAACTTTAGAAAGAAGGTTCCTATACGTCCCTTTCCACAACGCCTCCTATCATGCGGAACATTCAAAAGTGAGTATAGGTCTCACAACCGATGTGTATATCCAATATACAATTACCCGTTTTAGACCCTCCAATATACAATTACCCGTTTTAGACCTCAGTTCTTTCCTATAGAATCCCTGCATGTGTTGTAGGCATTAATCCCCTTCCTGGCCTTTCCTGAGTATTTCTGCTCCAAGACAATTTGCTGTCCAAGTATACGCCAAGGTATTTGGCGTCCCTCGACAAACTGAGTTCCGTCCCATTCAGAACTAAATGTCTCAACCTTATATTTCCTGTTAAACAAAACTAGTTCAGTCTTTTCAGGGTTGACTCCTAATCCATTACCATTTCCCCATTGGGAAAGTTCTCGCAGCACAGATTGCATGACCTCGTTGATCGTGGGTAGAAATTTACCCGAGACCAACAATACTACATCGTCAGCGTAGGCTACGATCTTCCTTCCCATGGCATCGAACTGTCTCAATATGACGTTCGTTGCCAAAAACCACAATATTTTAGAAAACTACCCCCCCCCCCCCCAGGGTGATTTGCTCGATTAGTAATACATCAATACCTAACAAAGCGAGTGATTCCCTAATCGCCTCTATCCTAATGTTGTTAAAGGCCCCTTCGTTCAATAAAACTCATCACATCATGCAGAGCACTCTCAACAGACCTACCCTTAAGATAGACGTGTTGAGCGTCGCTGATGCCCTGAGTTCTCATACTCCTCCTCAGATACAGATCGATCAGTCTTTCTATTGTCTCGAGTAGAAAAGACGATAGGCAGATCGGTCTATAGTCCTTGGGCTTCGAGTGAGTAGTCCTACCCGCTTTGGGTATGAAAATGACCCTTACCTCTCTCCGTCCTCTGGGAATATATCTCACTTTAAGACATTTCCTAAATATCTTCACGAGTAGTGAGATGATCCTATCATTGACATTCTATAACATGGCCGGTGCCACCGGGACCTTGGATAATACCCGTCTAAATCTGGACAACTCGTTAACCGAGTCCACGGATTCACAGAAATTCATCCATGATGTCCCTTTCGCCCGACTTATGTCCTTCTTATACTTAATGAAGCTTTCCCTATAGCTGTCCCACTCAGTCTGACTCCTTGTTAGCTTGGCTCAGCCTTCTAACTGTAGACCGTTGGACCCTAAGTTCACTGGTCCACCATTTCGGCTGCCCCCTTTTGCCAGGATAAATCACCGGACAGTTGAGCTCAAAGCTATTCTTCAGTACATCCGTGAAATTATTCACGACTCCCTCGCTGAATTTCTCCAGCCCCCATTATCCATTAAATTCCTATCAAATAACTCACCGAATGACTTCTAATCTGTCCATCTGGAGTTCTTATAAGGCCTTCCCCTCGGTGTCACAAAGTCAAGAAGGATATCATGGTATGATCCGAAAAGGAATAATCCATAGCTAACCTCCAGTCCTTGGCAAATTCACCCCCTTGGTTCTCTAGTGTCACATCTATAACCGTTCTGAACGTGGGATCATTAACCCTATTGCAGATATAAAGACTATAAATAGTTATAAATTGAAATACTAACTCACCCCTCTTGTTGATGTCACTGCTTCCCCATTGCAGAGCGATGCCCGGTTGATCGGCCGCCTCTTATGGCATGTACACGGATGTCAGTATAAGCCTACGGGCTCCAGTGGCTTAATATTGGACTGCTGTAAGGTCGCCGTTGCTAAAAGAATGAAGAAGATTAATATTCAGATCATTCCTAGCTAATATACATGTTCGTACCTTTTCCAATGTGGATGGTTATACCGCTTATACTTTGGGCTTACACAATCTAGCATATCTAGGTCTAATAACCCCAAAACCAAAATTGACAACTCCCCTCAGTGACTTAAGCTTCTTCACAGCGAATCTGAAGTCTCTGCCTTGGTTCTCCTTACAGGTCAAGGAGTTGACTGACAATCTTCCATTGACCTGTAATAAGACCTTCATTCTGATTTTCCATTACTGTCAGAATGGTTTCAACCTCTGGAGTGGGAGAAGAAAACCTTGCCGTCACTATTGGACGCAGGGGCAATTCAGACGCCAGTATCACCTCAAGTTTCGCCCCGGATGGAGAGAATTGCACTTAGCAACTGCGTTTTTAAGAAATTCAAAAGATTTCTCATAACCGCAGTTGATAGTTTTATCTCGTCCGGCCTTCCTTTTACAAGGGCGATCTCTTCACTGAGCTTGTGTTTAATCTGTCGCCATTGATCAACGCTGATCCTCCCATCTGGATCAACTTTGTCAGTGACAGCAGCTTGAACACAGTTCTACAACACTGATTCCTTCGCCTTTTTCGATGTTGAGGGCTGTTCACTTCCTGACCCAGCTTTTTTAATAATTTCCTTGTGGGGGTCCTTAGCGGAGCTGGAAGGTGTGCGAGCAGCCTTTTTAGCCATTGAGGTTTGCTGGTCATCCCCAAATCTGGCCCTTTTAGTGACCCCCTTTTGGGGACCCTTAGAAGAGCCGTGTGGGATCTGACCAACAGCGCTCGAAGAAGAAGGTCACTTGCCAGAGAACTTAGCCACCCCACCAGTGGTGCCATTATGGTTTCCACTGGTTGAGCTGGTCGACCTTTAACCTACTGCCTTCTTGCTTGTTGGTAGCTGATCTTGTTCATGCCTAGCATCCCTGACAATCTTTTGCGAGTTGCCAGTTTTACTGCCCAGTGCATGAACAGCCACACAATCGGTAGTCTTTGGCTTGCCAGTCCTTACCTGCTGGCTGGCTGAGCGCGAGCTGAGATCACAGTAATCTCGGGATCATCTTCAGATCCAAGAGAAAGATCCCGGGCTTCTGTGTGGCACTGGTCCCAGCAAAGGAATCCCCAGAGATGCCCATTATCTATTATGTCCCACGAGTATGCCAGTAGAAGGAGGACCATCTCAAGCAGAGACGGCGTGCACGGACTAGGCTAAAGCTTACAACCAACCCGTACCATAGGCGTTGGAGTGGAGCTGTTAGTTTATTTAAGCACTGACTAACCATTCAGGTCCTCGGCACTGCTGCCAACAACCTTGACCTTAAAGTGCACTGCATTTATTTGGTCCGCGAGAGACCCTAAGGAACTCTAGGACCAGAGATAATACCCATGATCTGAACACTCAAGTTAGGGGCCTTTAAGCACCATGTACCAGAATGTGCAGGTCATGTGCCTTATAACCAGTCCTCCTTATCCGCCACCTGGGGACACGTCCGATAGGAGAAAATGCAGCGAGACTCCACACGGAAACCATTGAACTAACATGTATAAAAATTAAGGAGAATCGATCGAAATTTTGTACGATATTTCCAACCAAGAAGATCACTTTGTATAGTACCAAAATAATAAGTCATTTAATAATAAAATTTTTTTTTTTAATCTGTTTTCATTCATAAACAATTAGTACTTTTGCATATAAATAAAATATTATATATATTTGTTAGTAGATTCTTGAACTTATTTGATTTTAATTAAAACAATTGGAATCCAAAATTATTTTGGAATTATTTTTATCTTCAAGTATTTCGTTTCGTACAGTACTAGTTTTTTGTCTTTATAAAAAAAGTAGAAAAAAAATAATTAATTACGTACACAATAATTTATAATTATCTTATACAAAAATTTTTCTAGATTCACCTCATTTTTTATTTTCAAAATCAAAATCACATTATCCAAAATAAAATAAAAATATTAGACTTACTCCCTGTTAAATAAAAAACAGAAATCTTTGAAATAAAACTATATATATATATATAACTATATATATATATATATATATATATATATATATATATATATATATATATATATATATATATATATATATAACTATATAACTATATATATATATATATATATATATATATATATAACTATATAACTATATATATATATATATATATATATATATATATAACTATATAACTATATATATATATATATATATATATATATATAACTATATAACTATATATATATATATATATATATATAACTATATAACTATATATATATATATATATATATATAACTATATATATATATATATATATATATATATATATAACTATATATATATATATATATATATATATATATATATATAACTATATATATATATATATATATATATATATATATATATAACTATATATATACCCAGCAAAAAAAAAAACTGTGCATATTGTGCACGTTTTATATTCAATTTATTTTAGCAGTAAAAAGGTGAATAATTTCTAGGAAAGTAAAAATTGCACAAATTGATAGGTATTTGTTATTATCTATTGACAAAGCTAAGACCATATTTTTATTAAAAAATTTTATAAATATAATTTTGAGAAAAGAACTTCAAAAGCAATGAAGCATAAAAAGAACATCCTACCAATGACAACCATGGGTTAACAAAAGAACTTCTGCAGCTCTTTTTCAACACTAGGTACTTCTTTTCAATGACAATACAATGTTGAAATCATGACTTCTTCACTTCTTTTCTTGCTGGATATATATATATATATATATATATATATATATATATATATATGTATATACATATATATCGTATAAAGTACACCACAGTTTATTCCTTAGAGTAGTATAAATAACAATTAACATATTTGAATAATTTATAATTTATCTTAAATTTAAATGCTGATATAAACAAAAATATTTAAAAAAATAAACAGATAGAAACTATCTTTTTTTAATATGATAATTTTAAAATAATGAAAATCCTATCATCCAACCTGAATGCGGAGGTGTTGCGTGCCGCAGAGCTTTTGACATAGACGGCAGCAAGTTTAGACCTACTCAACTAATACCCGTGGACATATATTGACTTTTGTAATAATAGGCACAAATGCCAACAAGTATTGAAAATGCTGTTGTGACAATAAATGATTTCGGCGTTAGCAATTGCGGCAATAAATGTTTTATCAAAAAATTGCCATTGGATCCCGTATTTCGTTTCATATTCTTGCGTATTTCCAATATACGTTTTTCTTCCTCTAATCTTTGTTGTTTTCTTAAACAAAACCAAATTTGATTCAATAAATATGTTGCTTAAATAATTTTATAGTAACTTACTCTTCTTGAACTAATTTCTCCACTTCTTTTTCAATGACGGTCAAAGAGTATTTATCATACAGTTTACTTGACGTCCTCAATAGATTCTCAAATGGCAAGTCGTCGGGTAACTGCAAATAAAAAATATGTGTATTATTTAAATATACTTTTATATTTCAATGCGGGCAACTTGCCTTCGATAATAAACAATGTATCATAGCCATATCACACTCTTCAAGTAAAATATCATTCGCGCGGTGCAATATTATTGATGCCGTCACAAATATGGGCGAATAAATTGGGGAAGCCAGAAAGTAGTCATACAATCGAACTACTGCTTTGTATGAATTTAAACTATGCCCGAACCATGTTAAATACCACGGCAATGCGAATAATGTACCGACCGAAGATCGTTGCAAAAATTGAAAGAGCTTTGGATTTTCAAAATTCACAACCGGCCATATGAACATCAGTCTCTTTTGGGTAGCATCCATCGTTTCCTGCATACATTCCGAAAAATGATTTGTCGAGAGTTCTTCCATAACAGCAAACGCGACCTCTTCTCCCACCACCAGAAGAAATGTTACAGCCACATCGTGGTAACCCTGGTAGTATCGAAGATTTGGATATTTATTAATTACTCTTAATATTAAGACAGTCAACTGATCCTGTAGTGCAATACGTTGCTCGTATGGAATACCAGGTGGAAAACGTTTCAACGACCTATTGACGTCTAATACGACCTGATTATATTCGGGGTGTGTCTGTAGGTCACTAAGTTTAGGAGCTGGATCCAAACATGAAACATCAACACCTGCCAATTGAGGCCACAATTTTCTTCGCAGCTCATCCGTTACAAGACCATAGTCTGATCGAGCTAGTTCTCTTAATTTCTTCAATTCGATTTTTCCATTACCATCATTTAATAATTTTTCAATAGTTTTTCGCTTTTCTTGTTCCTCTGGACTTTCGGGATCTATAAACGAAATAATTACATATTACGTATTATTGAAATTTTGTTTTTCTTTTGGCTTTTTTGTAATTTCATGCATCACTAGCAAAAATACAAACATATGTACATGGCGTACGTATGTATGTATGTACGTACGTACCCTCCTGACTTGAGTTTCTGCATCAGCGAATGTTCGCTAAAAACGAAGAATGTTCGATTGTAAACATTCGCATAATTTTCGTGAATTTTAAAAACATCGATATGGAATATTCATCTTTTCTCAATAAGATATCGAAACTAATGTTTCGAGAAATTATACATTCTTTTTAAATCGCGAAAATTTTTCATTTATATAAAAACAAAGAGAATCTATTGTCATTCTTAAAAGTTAGTTCATTGTGATCGATTGTAATATATATAATATATATAATATATAATATAATATAAAATTTATGATGTTAGTTAAAATTAGTAAAAAAAAAAATATAACAACAATATTTAGAAAAAGTGGTAAATCTAAAGATATTTGCAAATTTATCTAAATAGCCAATTTATTTTCTTGTAAATTAATTCAGGAAATTTTGCGCTAAAAGATGTGTATTTGAGCAACAGAATTAATAATACTGTGAGAAAAAACGTTGATGACCACTTTGGCTTAATTTGAAATTTTAACAAAATGCTTCAAATATTACCAGTCTTATGTAAATGTCTTTACTAATTTTATTGTCCAGTGTTATGTATATTTTTTTAATATATGTAATACATTGCGTTAATTGAGCTCAAACAGCTCATATTCGGATCGCCAACGATAGTCGTTCTCTAATGTCTTATCAGAGAAATATTCGGAGACGATATCATTATCGAAGTTTGTGGTCAGATGGGTACATGCATATGTATCACTGATGGCAAACATGGTGCAATTGTACTTTTTTCGGTACATTTTTATATCTGTTGGTACCGTGGCACTACCACGGCTCATTTGGTACAATTTGATGTGATCTTATTTACATATTTTCGGAAAATATAATTTTGGGAAAAACGTATTCAAATGTTCTGATAAAATATCTCAAATAAGAAAGCAAAATTTGAGTTTATAAATATTTAATACACTAGATAGCGGACAGTATCACATTTGGCAGTTTTAGATCTACAAAACCCCAGTTTTGAAAATATTGAACTGAAATATCATATTCTATTAATAGGCCGTAAACATTCCACTAAAAATGGGTGGACTTTAAGGTAGACGGGGCTCGATCTAACTATACCTATTTTAGTGTATACATAACATAATGTTTGCATAAAAAATGTTTAGAAATTATTTTAGTGTTGAATTAATTCATAAAAAATTGGTAATATTAGATACCGCACAGTTTTCTCTAATATATCTAAAATATCGCAAAAAGTCGTATAATTTTATGGATATTCTTTTACATACTAATCAAATCTTTAAATTGGAACACGACAAAACATTAGAATTAAATGATTTAAAAAATGTATATTTTTTTAATATTATGATTTCTTTAAAAAAATAATATCTAAAAGATTATAAAAAAATATCTGTAGTAATGTACTTCTTCAAAAAATTTTAAATAAAAATGTTTTTTTTTTTTAAGTAGCAACCTGAGAATACATAATTCGCGCTATAGACATTTTAAAATGTATGTATTTTTTTAATATTTGATCTATTTACCAGTAAATGCGACTAAAATTGTTTGAATTACTAAGCTTTTATTTACGCATTTTTTCGTTCTAATTTGAATAAATGTAACACTATGCGGCGTGGAGTACAAAGACAAAAATATTTGGTATTTCTGGTCAAAGTATCGCGGTTGAAAAATTTACTAATTAAGTTTTTGTTTCCAGGCATATCGAGTTATTTTAGGAATTCAGTCTATTCCACATTTCTAAACTAAAGCTTCCTACTAAAATAAGTATTATTATGTATAACAAAAGAAAGAATTTTAATTAAATTCACTACTGTGTTGAGCCGAACTCAACAATTTTGTTGCTGCAATTTTAAAATTGCAAGTTATATTTTTACTAAAATCATTTAATAAAAATATGTTAGAATCTATTAAATTTCCATGTAAATGGTTGCATTTAAAATATAACAAAAGAGGTAAAATTATGGTTGAAAGAGTACATCTTATTTTATGGTTGATACAATATAAAGTAAGTCATTTTCTATCCCTGATATATACTTACATTTCTCAAAGCTGAGCTCTTGGGGCTGATCGATTTTTATCACGTCCTCTTCGGACATATTTGTTTTGTTTTCTTTTATTTACTTTAAAATTTAATTTGGAGTAAGATAGTATATGCTAATTACTTTCAATGAATTGCATAAATATGTAATCTATTTCTCTTTTTTATTCCAATTAAAAAACTTATACTTTCGTTTTTCTAAAGATATTAATATTTCTATACTTTGATGACTTGTACAGCTGTTTCATTATGTTTTCAAATAGTATTGTTGATTACTATTGCAACATTATTGAAAGAAACCACAAAGTGTATCAAATAATACACAGTATGTCGTTACTCTACGTCTACACGAATACATTTTTATATCTTAACATTAGAAATAACATCGACGGAATAACAGGAAACAATTTTATTTCCAACTTTGTGTTAACATAGTGTCTACATTAGAGATTTTTTTATCAAGACAAACGTCAAACTTAACGCGAATTTGTGGAAGGTGGCAAAAGTTGCACAAAAACAACTATATGGCGTATTTATTATTGTTTTTTATATATGCAGTTTGACAACTGTAACAACCAAAATAATAATCAACTGTTTAACTAAGGTTACCTTGTATATATTCGCACTGATTTTGACGTTTGTTATGATATAAATTTGCCTAATGTAGATATTAGGTAACACCAAGTCTACAACTGAGATTAATAGTCCGTCTAGACGTAACATAATATGTAAAATTTTTGTGTCAGAGAGTGTCAATTTCGCTCTCTGAGAGAATTATGTCACGTGTAGATTCAAATATTAGTATTACAAGATGTATTATGAGACTGTTGTGATGATATTTCTCTACACAACCATCTTATAAGATGAACTCTCAAAAAATACCCAAATACGAAAGTTTATTTGTGTATGTGCATGTGTATTTTGGAAATTACTAAAAAAACAATGTTTTTTGTAAAATTGTTTCTTTTAGTGTTTGTTTTACATGTTAAAAAATATTTTTATAAAAATTGTGCTAAAAAAGTGCGAATTTCTTAAATAAAAAGGACATGTTTACTCTGTGACTGATTGAAAGTAATGAGATCTTATAGGATTTACTTGAATACGTGTACCCCTTATTTAAGATTTAACATGATGTAAACAAAATGGTTACTCTCCTCTGCCGACGTTATCTCACTTATTATATCAGCGTTAATCTCAGTTGTAGACACAATTTTTATAAAAATGTATCTTAACATGTTTATTTTTTACTAAAAGGAAACGATTTTACAAAAAAAAATTGTTTTTCAGTAATTTCCAAAACACACATGCACACACACAAACAAACTTTGGTATATGTGTATTTTTTGACAGTTCATCTTATAAGATGGTTGTGTGGAGAAATCTCATCACAACAGTCTCATAATACATCTGATAATACTAATTCTCTCAGAGAGCGAATTTAACACTCTCTGACAAAAAAATCTTACATACTTAGTTACGTCTAGACGGGCTGTAAAAATCTATTGTCTATAGATTTCTGTCTTGAATTTGTGTGTCAATAGTTCTTACACACATCTCCATAAAGTAGGTTAAACAGCTGATTGCGATACGATGATTTTTTTGTTGAAACCAATCACAACAAACCAATCAACAATAACAATATATATAAAATGCATTTTTACACTTCTTGCTTAAAAGCAAATCTATGGAAACCGTTACTTTTACAACAACAATAACTTTAATGTGCTATGAACTAGTGATGTACGTATTTTTATTAAATAACTTTGTCCTCATGCAATTAACGGCACTAAAAGAAATGTAATTATAAAAACTAAGTACCATTTAAAGTTTATCGAGGCAGAGAGAACTGATTTTGTTAAGGGAAACATGCGAATTGTTAACGCTAATATTGTTACGAAATTGTACTTGAATTCAAATATAACGGTTTTAACGGCTGGTTTAAAGTTAAATGTTTCTCGACGTTTCTACTTATGTTACCCCAGGTCTACAACTGAGATTAACAGCCCGTCTAGACGTAACATAATATGTAGATTCAAATATTAGTATTATAAGAAGTATTATGAGTCTGTAGTGACGAGATTTCTCTACCCAACCATCTTATAAGATGAACTGTCAAAAACTACACACACGGAAGTTTGTATGTATGTGTGCTTATATATTTTGGAAATTACTAAAAAAACAATGTTTTTTGTAAAATTATTTTCTTTTAATGATTGTTTTACATTAAAAAAATATTTTTATAAAAATTGTGTTAAATACATGCATTTTTTTTAAATAAAAAGTACATGTTTATTCTGTGACTGATTGAAAATAATGATATCCTATAGGATTTATTAGAGTATGTGTACCCCTTATTTAAGATTAAACATAATATAAACAAAATGGTTACTCTCTTCTGCTTACGTTATCGCACATATTATATCAACGTTAATCTCAGTTGTAGACCTGAGGTAACGCTGATATAATATGTCAGATAACGCCGGCAGAGGAGAGTAACCATTTTGTTTATATTATGTTAAGTTTTAAATAAGGGAAACACGTATTCTAATAAATTCTATAAGGTATTATTTTCAATCAGTTACAGAGTAAATATGTTCTTTTTATTTAAGCAATTCGCACTTTTTTAACACAATTTTTATAAAAATGATTTGTAACATGAAAAACAAACGCTAAAAGGAAACAATTTTACAAAATAACATTGTGTTACGAAATTGTACTTGAATTCAAATATAACGGTTTTAACGGCTGGTTTAAAGTTAAATGTTTCTAGACATTTCCGTTTATGTTAACAGCAGTTAACATATCTGTAAAAATTATTAACATAGTTCTAAACATACAACATTGAATAAAAAGCCTTCACCATTGTTTGTAAGTATGGCAACACTAAATGTTTAAGCTGCTAACATTAACATCGAAAGCTCTAGTTTGTCCGTTAAGAAAATTGTAGAAAGAAATAGAGCTTTCAAGAAGCATCTAGTAGGTAAAACAGTGTATATAAATTGGCCGTGAGAACACCATTGAGTCAGTCTAATTGGAAGCGTCGTTAAGTAAAGACAAATTAACTGTCTTGGCTGTATAATTGTGTACATTATTAAAGTGTGCTGTATAAAGCGTGTAATTTAAGTGTGTGTGTGTGTATTAAAACACAAAGTGAATATTTAAACTATATTGTTGTACATTTTTAAATAAAATAAAGAGTCGTTACAATTTTTAAACTAGTAAACTGCTGTTATTTGCAATCAAAGTACAGGTTTATTTAAAGGAAATAAACGACCGTTTTTAAAAGGTAAAAACGTAACAATTGTTTTTCAATAATTTCCAAAATACACATGCACACACACAAGCAAACTTTCGTGTATGTGTATTTTTTGACAATTCATTTTATAAGATGGTTGTGTAGAGAAATCTCATCACAACAGTCTCATAATACATATTATAATACTAGTATTTGAATCTACACGTGAAATAATTCTCTCAGAGAGCGAATTTGACACTCTATGACACAAAAAGCTTACATATTATGTTACGTCTAGACGGGCTGTTAACAACAGTTAACATATCTGTAGAAATTATTAGCATTATTGTAAATATACAACATTTAATAAAAAGCTTTCACCATTGTTTGTAAGTATGGCAACACTTAATGTTGAAACTGCTAACATTAACATCGAAAGCTCTAGTTTGTCGGTTAAGAATATTGTAGAAAGAAATAGAGCTTTGAAGAAGCATCCAGTAGGTAATACAGTGTATATAAATTGGCCGTGAGAACACCATTGAGTCAGTCTAATTGGAAGCGTCGTTAAGTAAAGACAAATTAACTGTCTTGGCTGTATAATTGTGTACATTATTAAAGTGTGCTGTATAAAGTGTGTAATTTAAGTGTGTGTGTGTGTATATTAGAACACAAGTGACTATTTAAACTGTTATTGTTTTACATTTTTAAATAAAATAAAGAGTCGCTACAACTTTTAAACTACTAAACTGCTGTTATTTGCAATCATAGTATTACTGGTTTATTTAAAGGAAATAAACCACCGTTTTCAAAAGGTAAAAACGTAACAATATGAAAACAGAAGCTGTACTTAAACTGTTTTGGTCCACTGTATATACATACATATTCCACTTCTAGTTAAGAGTAAACAAATTAAAGAGAAACGAGAAAGGAAGATATAGTCGGTCAAGATATTATATACTATACCCTACACCATTGTGTGTGAACATAAAAACTCGGGAAGGGGACTTATATTAAACCTGTTGCCAATTTTAGTAAATGTAAAATAAGATATACAAATACAGAATAATGCGTTAATACTAACATCTAGATGATTAAATTATGTACCGATTCTCATAATATTTGGCGATATTGTTTCTACTTACATAAAACTTATTTGTGGCGAATATTAACTTGATACTAACATTCGTATGGGATTTATGCACGTTAAAGTGATTTTCGGAAGAGGGGTTTATATGGGAGCTATGGTCAATTGTGGACCGATCTTCATAAAATTTGGTACAAAGAATGATTCTTGTACGGAACTTCTTTGCAACGAATTTCATTAAATATTCTTACTTTTAAAGCACTTTTGAGTGTTTAAACTCTATTCCGGTTGGACATATGTATGGGGCTAGATAAAATAATGGACCGATCACAACTAATTTCAAGAGGCTTCGTCCTTGTATCATAAATGTCCCACGTGCCAATTATTTTTAAATGGGAGCTATGGTCAATTGTGGACCGATCTTCATGAAGTTTGGCACAAAGATTGACACATATACAAAACTTCCTTATACCGAATTTCATTAAAACATTGATATATTTAAGGCATTTATGATCGTTAAACCCCTATTCCCTGAGGATATTTGTATGGGGGCTAGGTGAAATAATGGACCGATCATAACCAATTTCAATAGGTTTCGTCCTTATGTCATGAGAGTCCTACTTGGCAAATTTCATTGAGTTATCTTGAAAATGCCAGCCAGACGGACGGACATCGTTTGGTCGACTCATAAAGTGATTCTGAGTCGATTGGTATATTTTAAGGTGGGTGTTGGATGATTTTTTCTGTGCGTTACAAACATCAGCACAAACGCATAATATCCCAACCACCTATATTGGTGTTTAAATAAAGTAAAATCTCACTCTGGCAAGTGTCGCGAAATATTTTATTAATATTTCTGTTACCATAATATATGATTCTTCATTGAATGTCAACATATTTTTTAACTAAACATATTTATGATTTTTTTTTATAAATAATTTTATTAATCTATTATTTTCCGATTAAAATTAAGTTGGGAAATTATGAATAAAACGGCTATTTATTATCAACATAAGATGTTTCTCGGCTAGGTATAGTATTTTCAAATTGTATAAGAACCCATCCATTTAAATTGCGTGTAATATTATGTTCACATATAGAGGTTTTTTGAAAAATGATTCGTTTTCTCAAAAAACACATATTTTCATATATTTCAAAGCCAAAAAACATTTCGATTCGAGTTGTTTAATTATTTAACACACAAAAAACATACTAAATTTCCATACAGGGAAGAAATTTTTAGTATATAGAAATTTATTGGAAAAAGAATTTGTAAAAATTTTCAAACAGTTTAAAAACAAAAAATTAAAAATTATGAATTAAATTTATAATTCTTCATAAATTTTATATGTTTAAAAATTGTATGTGAAATTTTTATTTAAATAAAAAATTTGTGAAAATATGAAATTTGAATGATATTTATAATTCTTCATACATTTATTTGTTTAAAAATTTTATTTTTTAATTAGAAAGTGTTTGTGTGTGAAAATTTTATTTAAATCAAAAATTTGTGAAAATATTTTGGCAATGAAAAACAGGCCAAAAGGAAAAAACAATAAAGTGATAAGTGAACAGAGATGTTTAAACTCATTGAGTTTTTCATAAAACGTTCAAAAACTAATGTGTCTGAATATAATATAAGTTTTAATATAAAAACCAATATATTTATATTTATTTAAGTAATTATTCAAAAATAAAACATAAATAAATATGTAGAAATATTCATCACTATTGCAAACATAATACATATTTTATTGCAACAAAAGAACTTAATTTTTGAAAACATCACACAAGAATTTAAATTTCCATTTCCAATTACCATTAAATTAAAAACCAAAAAACAAATTTTCTCTAAAATAATAAAATGCTATTACTCAATTTTCTTATATAGCATTCAGAAAAATTTAATTCAATATTTTCTTATAAGAAATCATAACCTACCTGAAATCAAACAATCAATAAAGTAAAAAAGTATTTACTGCGGAATTCCTAAAAAAGTCAATATTTTATTGAATTATAAAAATACTGCAAAACAGGTAAAAAAGCATTTAACATATTTTTAGGAAATTTCAATCAATTTTAACTTTTTCAAATGCTAAATCTAGCACTGAAAGTTATGAAATGGCAATACCGCCCATATACAAATATATTGAAGCATTCATTAAAAAGTATATGGAAACAATGACACGAAATGAAAAATTAAAGCATGTGTTTGAAAAAGATAAAAAAAAGTTCAATTTAGGTGGAGGGAAAATTTATATAGATTTGTAGACCTTAGATTTTATATCTATAAATGATGTTAACAATCAAGAAATCAAAATATCGTATTTTTGTTAAAATGTTTTATTTACTATTAATAATATGTACATTGGGAAAAAACATAAAAAGGTGTTGTAAATGGTCTCAGGTTATTAAATATATTCTAGAAGAGTTGCTGGTTTCAATCTTCTTCAAATAATAAAACATTTAGTTTCTTTGTTTTAATTAATTTTTTTTATTTTCTTCTGATGTTAGTTGTTAGAAGTGTTTTCTTAGATTAAACCCTCTAAGGGCCATTATTACAACTAATAGTAAAAGGTAACTTTAATTAAAGTGAGGAATAAAGTGAACTTTAAAACTTTTCGTTATTACAACTTCCTTGTAAATTAAAATTAACATTTTCAAAATTATGGCAATATCAAAGAAAATAGCGATTACTTTTGACAAATTACTTGTACATAGTGGCAACGACATTTTTTTTTTTTTGTTTGTTTACTGACAGCTAACAAAAATAATTGAAGTGAAAAATAATTTGTGGGAAAAATTATTAAAGAAATGTCGAACATTAATAAAGAAGTTAGGAAGCGGTCCAAAAATTATAGCGATGAGGAAGAGGTGCTACTGGTAGAGCTAGTGGAAACATATAAGAATCTTATAGAAAATAAAAAATCGGATGCCGTAGTTTGGAAGCAGAAAGAGGAGGCATGGGTTAAAGTTGAAGAAAAATTTGCAGCAGCAACTGGATCAAACCGACCTTGGAAGTCATTCCGTGACAAATATGAATTTATAAAAAGAAAGTCCAAAGCGGAGTTAGCAAATCACAAATCAGAAATTTACCGTACTGGTGGTGGAACTTCATCGTCAAGAGTTAGCACTGTGTCCTCAAAATTAGCAGCCATGCTGGGAGATTCGGCCACTGGATTGGAAAACAATTATGATAGTGACAATAGTAAGTATATATAAAGAAATTGATGGCTTTCTAAATTAATATTTGTACATTATTACATTTTGCAGTAATTCAACTGGATGATGCTATTGTATGCTATGTATTTACATTGTTCATATGTGTATTTTTGTATTTTTTCAGTTTGGTAAGGAAATTATTTGCGTTGATGAAAATACTGACTGGTCAAACTGGACTCCTGCAAGCTTAAAGCAAGCAAAATAAAAGGAGTTAGTAATAGGTGGCAACCAGAAAAGAAGTTTAGAAGTTAGCGAAAAATCTATGAGCTCTGAAGACGTAAGTTTTATTGATACATTTTTTATGTATCGCAGTGTTTTTATAACGTTTATTTTGATTAAAATTTGGTGTCTCGAGATGACTGAGATGTTTTTGAGTTCATTTGCATTTGTTTAGCTTCGTAGATGAAATGGGGTATAGTGTCCAGTCCATTAAATTTGTTTACCTTAGGTCTCTCATTTTTTTAAAAATCGCCAAAAATAACTTAACTCAAGGACAATTTATATTTTTTCAAATCATAAATGGATTTTTTGTCTATTTTTTTGAGAAATGTGGGACAAAAGGTGACTAAATTTGATGGACCACCCACTGATTCCCATTACGCCTAGGAAGGCGTTCAACTATAACTCAACTGAAAAATATCTCAGCTTAAATATTGTTAAATGTTGTTACGATATCTTTGATAGTTAATGATATACCGAATTATTTCCAAAACAAACGTTTTTACCTACTGTGTGTATTTACATTAATTGTAATTTTTCAGTTAGATAGAGATTGTTTGCAGAAAGGAAAAGACTGCCTGGTCAACCTGGACGCCAACAAGTTTAAAGCAAGCTAAATCAAAAGAGCTAGTAGTAGGCGGCAAGAGGAAAATAAATCTGCCACAGTTTGTTGCATTCCTCTTGCATCAGAAGGGAATTTAATATATTCATTCGACAAACCTGCCAAAGCACAAGATGTTTCTTTAACTATACGACCTGCTGTTGACACACTAACGCCACAAAAGTCACCCACTGTAATTAAGAAATTTCCACTTGCGTAAAACCTTAGCGTTATTAACAATTTAGTCTGAGGTGATACGGAATAATGCCTGGAAGGAAATTTTTGAATTACTACACAAATTATATGCGTATATGAACATACCTCTGTCTCCTTGACTGTAAAGAGTGGACAATTTTGTCTAAAATATATTGGAATGTATGCTTTGATACGCGAAATCTTTGCACAAATTCTGCTTCGTTGTAATATTTGATATAGTCGACTTGTTCGCGAATTTTTTTTGGAGCTCTACTTTCTGGCGGAGTATTTTCAAAAATATCCTCCAGGTTGTTAATGTAAAACAAACGTCTGCTATCCATTTTTATATTTTAAATTTTTATTTTTAAAACGAAATAAACATTTATTTTTAATGAAGTTGCCATATTTTGCAGAAAATATGGCAACTTCAAATACATAAACCTCACTATAAAATTTAAAGGTAAGATGATCTTCCCTTTAGCTTATCAGCCACTTTTAGCTTAAAGTTAACTTATAATAACCAAATGCTTCTTATTTGTCCGATAACATCATACCTCTAGCTATTGGCAAGTTGTAATAATGGGCCTAAAAATATTTACAGGTTTTTATACTAAAATATTACTTAAAACTATAATGCAGTCGCAGCATTTGTGCATGATTTTGTAACACATTCAGTTTGTTTTTATTTTGTTTTTTTTTTTTTTTCTATATTTGCCGATGACCAATTATTTCATTGTTAACACACATATGTAGTTCAGTGTTCTCAAGTAACGTTTATACAAAATCCCGCTATGCCTAGTATTCATGTATTGTATGAATACTCTACAATATGCATATACTGATATTTTAAGGTAATTTTGTAAAAAATATGTTCATAAATTCGTAGAATATAACCTAGAAATTCATTCATAAAAATAAGTAAAAAATCTATAGTCGGCCTAGCCCGACCATACCCTACACCATTATGTATTAAGTACACGTAATTTTTTTGAAATGTCTTATATGGGAGTTATGGTCAATTATGAACCGATTATCGTAAAATATGGCACCGTGCTTTTTGTATACATAAAACACATTTAATTCAATATTATCTTGATACATAAATTTATGTGATTTATGTAAGTTAAATGATTTAGGGAAATAGGACTTGTATGGTTATAATTGTCAATTATGGACTGATATTCATAAAATTTGGAATACTGGTTGAAGCTTTTATCAATCTTATTTATGTCTAATTTTATTGGAATATTGAAATAATGACTGATCATAACTAATTTCAACAGGCTTCGTCTTACTTTATTCACAAGGTTTACATGCACAGCCAGCCAGCCGAACGAACATCGTAAAATCGACTCGTAAAGTCATTCTGAATCGTTTGGTATACATAAACGATATTTTTATGCGTTACAAACATCAGCACAAACGCATAATAACCCAATACTAAAGACTACTAAAATGATTTTTTGATAATATTAAATATTTTTGTTAGTAATGTTTATAAATTAATATTATGATTATTTAGCTATGTATTATAGTCGTCTTTCATACTTAATCATTAGCTTTAAAAAATACTTTTTACAAATTTGGTAAAACCATAAACATACATATATGCCGACCACTGTAAATATTATTATTGTTATTACTACTGTTTTTTTTTTTTTTTTTTTTTGATTCTTAAACAAATTTATATTCCTTTTAGTTACAAAAAAGATATTTTGTTTTATTTTTCTTTCATAAAATACTTAATACATTATAATATAACGAGTTACACCAGTTACTATTGATAATTTTTAAATTACCAATTCGCTAACTACATGCTATGCACAAATTCGTCATTAGTGTTTTTATGATACGATTTTTCTCAATTCATAAACGAAATCATATTTAAATTAGAAACTAACTAACTACATGTAATGCAGAAATTAGCCGCTTGTGTTTTACTATACGTTTTTGGCACAAATGGTGCATAAATTACAACAAACACTCACATAAAATTTAAAACAGCACATAGCATGGAATGTTAAATAAATGGATCAATAGGGCAGTGTTTAAACCAGAAGATTAGAAGTTCAAACCCAGCTGAAGACATCGGTGGAGAAAAAAATTTTAATTAAAATAAATCATCAAAAATAAAAATATTTGTGATTATTAAATAAAAATTTGTGATAAACTAAATAAATAATAAATAGAAAAAATTTTATAAATCATTTATTTTTATTTTTTATTTTTTTAACTCTTTCGTCCCAAATATTCTATCGTTCTATTGAAAATATTAGAGACTTGTTATGCTGGTAGTACTAGTTTCTTACGAACAGTGCAATGTGTAGTATCATATTACATTCGATGCAGATTGTGCCAATTGATTATTTATAATGATATATTTAGCTTAACAGTACTATCCAAACTACTAGTGAATAGAAATGCAAACAGTTGCCAATTAGTTACCTGCAATGTCATCCCCATGTTAAATTTACCAGTTAAAATATTGCGGGTGGGTTGAAGAATAAGTACTTGTTAGTGGCTAACGAACTCGACGTTATGGAACTAATTCGGCGAACCACCGGGTTGTTGATTGCATATACATACATTTTTTAGCTGAAAATAGAATCATTGCAATGACTCAGCATTGTTTTTTGTGTAAGCATGTATCTACATACAAACATATGTATATAAATTTAGTAGTCATCAGAAGCTATCAATGTGGTTATTGTTTTTCTTAAGAAAGCAACGCTTGCAAGTGTGTCACTTGAATAAGGGTAACACTTAATTTGTGTTTACTTTTTTGTAGTTTGGAAAAAAATGTAGATTATTTTTGTAATAGGGCATTCAGACCGACGCGAAATTACGTACTTTCGTGATTTCGGCCGAAATCAAGTTGAAATTACGTAATTTCAAATACATTTTGACACTTGCGAAATTACATAATTTTGTGTAATTTCGGCGAAATCACATTGGAATTACGATGCCCATTTCCGTGCAACTCTGTACATGGTTGGAAAAAAGACTTTTTTTCAACTATGTACTTCATGTTTCAACCGTGAGAAGAAAAAAAAACAATTGACAGCTGATCTTAAATTTAAACACAAATCTTAAAATTAATTATTAAAGTGATTTTGCAAAATGAAACCTATCCTTTTTACATTTTTAATTGTTGCAAATTAATTATTTTCAATTTAGTAAGTAATTGTTTCTTATTTGTTTCCATTTCAAAATACTTTATTTACCCCTATAACAATTTAAAATGTAAACAATAAGTACTAGCTGTTCACTAAATTACATCAAATGTCATCTAGCCAGTATAAACACTTTAGATTTCATTCGTAATTTCGGCATGAAATTTCGTAATTTCGCGCCGGTCTGAACAAGGCTTAAATGTGAAAATAGGAAGCATTCTTTAAAGCGTACATTTTATTATTTGTCGATAAGCTAGTGAAGGGTACAAAAAAATTCGGCACAGCCGAATATTGCGCTCTAACTTGTTATTTTGGCAATTTTGTTGCTGTTCTTATATGAAGCATAAATCACATGTACTATATTGAAGTACACTGCCTGCCACTTGAATGAGGAATCACATTTTTTTAACTTTAATTAAGTATATTTCCTAAACTAAAGATCATAAAAAAATAATTTTTTGCGCAACCAAATTTCAAAGTGTTGGCTTTAGTTTTCTGAAGAAATGCATTTATTTAAAGACATGTATTTCTGTGGTAATTTTTAGTGTGTCACTTGAATAAGGAATATTTTAAAACTAAGCAAACTGTAATTTATTTTTAAATTTTAGGTTATAAAAATGAAAGTTATTATCTTCTAGCATTCAATTAGTAATGAGTACTGCCACCATTTTTAGAAATAACCTCAAAAATGCGATTTGGCATCGACTTGTATAATGAATCTAAGTAATTTAGCGAAATTGAACTCCATGCTTCCGTTATTGCATCCTTTAAGGATTCTATCGTCTCAAATTGTTTTCCTCCTTCATAAATTTTTCTTGCAAGCCAACCCTAGACATTTTCCATTGGATTCAGGTCTGGTGAATATGGAGGCCAATCCAAAAGTGGAACACCTTGTTGATTAATCCATTGTTTTACTGCTCTGGCGGTATGTATCGGAGCGTTGTCGTGTTAGTACGTCTAAAGTATGGGTCCAAAGAAATCATTAAATTTTGGAAATGCTTCCTCCAAAATGTTTTTTAAGTCGTTGTAGTCATTTTGTTAAATACAAAAACCAATTCTATGGTACCATAATACGAAATGGCACCCCATACCATTATTCCGCCCTCTCGGCTCTGTCTGCGGCTCAAAAATATTTCCTCCTTATTTAGGTCATAGAAGTAATAGTTATAACCGTCGGGACCATCAATATTAAACTTCTTTTCATCGGAAAATACAACTTTAAACCATTTGTCGGACCATGTCATAGTATTTTTGGCAAACTGTAGACGTTGTGATTTGCGTTTTTTATTAAGTGGTGTTTTTTTTTGCAGTTTTCCTCGGACTATGTATGGGCACGACTTTAAAATACGGTGCACTGTTCTTAGACTGGCACTGACTCCATTATTTCACGTATTTTTGATACATGGCAGAATCCGATGCAATTCTAAGAATTTTTCGTCTTTCTTTTCGAGTTGCCATTTTCTTCCGCCTTTCATGTTTTTTCCATATCCTTCCACGTTATTTAAATAATTGTACACAACTGTCTTTCCTCTATTAATGTTTTTAGCTATTTGGACCGGATTCTGACCCTGAGATTTAAAAATCAGAATTTTTTCTTTTTCAGAGTTATTAAGAGCCCTACCACGCCCCATTTTGAATAAAAACTATTTAAAAACTATCAAATTAAAAATTCTCTAGCCGTTTATACTGAAAGAAATCAAAATCATAGCTTTCCTGATGAATATTAAAAGAATTCCTTATTCAAGTGACACACGAAAAAGTACTACAGAAATATATGTCTTTAAATAAATGAATAATTTTAGTATAACAAAATATGTATATTTTTTTATTTCTTCAGGAAACTAAAGTCAACACTTTGAAATTTGGTTGTGCAAAAAATTATTTTTTTCTGAACTTTAGTTTAGGAGATATACTTAATTAAAGTTAAAAAATGTGATTCCTTATTCAAGTGGCAGGCAGTGTATAACGGGAATGCATCCATTTATTATTTGGCTATATATATATATATATATATATATATATATATATATATGTACATACATACATAAATTAATTTAATATATACCGTCTCTGCGACTAAATTAGAGGAATTTCGGGTAATGTGGACTATGCATTTAATGTGGACCTTTTTGGGAAGACTAAGGCAGGTAGGGTAACACTGGTTTTTTGGACAGTCAATTTGGTTACTTTTCGGTATAGTGTTATTCGATAATGTTTTTAAAAGTTTCTATTATTCCCTTTATACCTATTTGGTTGAGAATTTTGGTATAATAAATTTTTTGGCTTCAGCTATTTGAAGCGCATCGGAGACATTTATCACCAGACTAGTTTCAATGGTGGACACCAATTGCTGGTCTTGTAAACCATTAACAAAGGTATTGAAAGCTATCTCGTTATTGGTGTTAACTACTAAAGCTCTATTGTCTTCACCCTCTTAGGATATCTGTATCTCGTTTAACTCAGCAAAGAGACTTTCCATCCTCGTGGCAAAACCGGAAATATTGTTATTCTGTTGTGCCAAACGCGTGAACTCATTTAAAATAGTATTTGAGCTTTTAAGAGGCCTATATGCCTTCTTTAGTGCCATCGTCAATTTCGCTATGGATTTGGGCTCATTATCATACATTATTCTGTTTTCAAATCTAGCCTTGGAGAAAAAATACTTCTCTTCCTGAGAAATTGTTTGGTTTACCATTTCTAGGTTTATGGTAAAAATATGTAATTCATCTTTTTTACCTGCAAAAATCGGTATCAACTTATTAACCTCAGTCAATTTGTTGGTATGCATGGTTAGAGTTGTACTATCTTGTGGCTTTTCTGTGATAAATTTTTTACCAATAAAATTTGTGAAATTTTATGGATGCAACTCTCAATATGTTGCTCTTTATCAGAGAAAACGTATGCGACTATGGCTTAGTGACAAAAAACAACTATATAAGAACTCGCAACATGCATAAACCAAAACACCCAAATAAACACTAATGTCTAAACTGCTCTCAACTCAATCACAATCACTCTTGTTAATCTTTCGTCTGAAGTAAATAATCTTGTGAAATAAATAAAGAAAAAGAAATGCAAGCCATGAACAAGCGTATCAACGATTTGGAACAACAACTCTTAAATAAATGCATAGAGATTAATAACATACCAGACGAGAACGTTCTCCCAAACGATGCCGTGAAAAAGATTGCTACTTCTCTAAACGTTCAAGTTAGTGATGCCGACATAAGTAATTCCTATACTCTCAAAAAGTAAAAAAAAAAAAAAATTATTGTAGAGGAAATAAGAAGAAGGAACTGCTGGGTCAAATCAAACGTCATAGAGTTGAATCCAATATAGTCACAAGGGACAATAACAAAAATAGTTACATTTATGTCAATGAACAATTATGAACATTCAAATGTTCATAATAGTATTTCTGTTTATAAATTGGCCGCACTTTTATCGACGTTAAAGTTAACATGTTCATACATGTCTAAATGTTAACTCCTATCGTACAATATAAATTAAATTTTTTTATGAAATTGCAACAAAACACAGGTATTAACTAAAATAAAAAAGTAATTTTAAGTTTGGTCTTTTTCTGTTTTGTGTAAAATCAAGTAATGTAAACTAAATAACCAAATAAAAATTATTTCTTTTTATACCAAATACCTCAAGTCGGCGTTAGTGGAATTGAGCGACTCTTACATAGATCAGATCTAAGCTTTTTTTTTATTGAGAAAAAAAAAAAAACAAAATGTAATACCAAACGTGAAAAAACCTAAAAAATTAAACTATGATTCCTAACTCCCACGGAAACAGTTATAATATTGGTGTCTTCAGAAAATTAATAAAATGAAACTCAATCGCACGTTCTAATGATTACAATTTTATTTCTCCAGTTCTATATTTACAAAAAGAATATTCAAGCTATGGAATACCGTAACACTTCGCAACTTTTTATGAGTTTTTCATTATGATTTTGGTTTAGAAGATTCATAGGATACCAATAAAAAACCAGTTTTTTACGTCTAAAACGTTCGAAGGTTTAAGTACAAAATTGTTTATATTGTGGATTATTATCCATATAGATTTCCATATGGATTCTCATGCACCATATATATTTAATTTAATGTTGCTAAGTTTAATATTATAGAAAAATCAAAAAGTATCATTAGAAGAACGAAAAAAATATCACAAAGCCCCCTCTCTTGAATTTCTTACCACATAGGACCATGTACCTTCTTATCCACATAGGACCTCGTGTCTTTAATTTCATTCATCTATGTTAATCATTACAAAAAAATTTATTTTGAATTTTTTTATGGATTATCATTCACATTGAATATATATATATATATATATATATATATATATTCAATTTCATGTTTCTAAGTTCAATATTATAGAAAATTTCAAAAATACCATTAGAAGGACAAAAAAGTACCACAGATTCTCCTTTCTTGAATTCTTACCCACTTACCCACATAGAGTCATATATCTCTAATTTGATGTTTATATGTTCTATAATATTGAACCTTCAATATTCAAAAACTACATTATAAGAAGGAATGCAGTCTTCTCTTGTGAATTATTACCCAAATAAAACCATTGATCTTTAATTTCATGTTTCTAAGTTAATTATTACAAAAAATTCAAAAAGTACCATTGGCAGAACGAAAAAGTATTACAAACTCTTTTGTGAATTCTCACTCAGGACCACTAATACTTAAGTTCATGTTTCTAAGTTTAATATAAAGAAGTATAAGTTTAATATAATAATAGAAAATTCATTATTGAGTTCGAACAAAACATAATTTCACCCTTTTTTCGTACCTTTTTCAACGTTGATGTAACAAAAATTGTATTAAGATGGATTTTCAAGTTGTAGTGGCATTCCATATTAAAAAATACATATCTATATGTCAATAAATATAAAAAATGTTTTATGAAAAAAGTACCGAAAGTAGCTACAATTTTTACTCCTCAAACGTACGAATTTCAAAAAGTACCAAATTTCTATTTCTAATTTTTCGATAAGTTACGAATACGACGTAAATTTTATCTTTGTGTTTACAGGTGTAGAAGTTACATACGATGCTAAAAAAATACCAAAATACAGTTTTTACCCGTTTTTTCCCCAAAAGGGTTGATTTTCAAAAAAAAGTACCAGACACCTGTCCGCTTATTTTTTAAATGCATAATAGCGGTATTAAATTTTTTTGTATCTATATTAGTTTAGGAAATATAAGGTTATAAGGTGGGAGATCAACCTACGGTCCAAATTTCATCTCTCCACTTTCAGGCGTTTGGACTGTGGGATGATAATTAGTTTTTAGGCCCATTTTTGATAAGTTAATTAAAAAATTGATGTGCGTTTATAGGAATATGCAGTAGTGGATATATATATATTTATGCATAAATTTACAAAATAGAATATTTATCTAAATATCTAATATATTTTCTTGCAGATTAGTTAAAAAAATTTAGCATTAAAAGATGTGGATTTGAGTAACAGAATAATTAATAATAATTAATAATATAAAACATTGATGACTAATCTGGACGAAGTTGAAATTTTGACAAAATGCTTCAAATATTACCACTCTTATGTAAATATGACTTTCTTAATATTAATGTTAAGTTTGAAATCAAACATAACTTTAAAAATTAAATCAGCTTTTAATTTTAGATTGCAAACAAAATGGAAATAAAACAGAATAGAAAACTAACTAGTTTTCGAACTGTTGCCAATGATAATAATCAGAAACTATAAGTAATATCAATATCGAATAATTTTCATCATTTTTTGAAATCGAAAACGAATCACTAACGAATATTTTTACATTTCGCTATTGATATCGCTAAAAGTTCACTATTAATACGATAGACGAACTTTCGATATCGAAGGATGAGCGACGGTTGAGCTTAAGGAGTTCATATTCAGTCGTTCTTGAATGTTTTGTCAGAGATATGTGCGCGAAATGTTCGAACAGTGTATCATTATCGCAGTTTGTGGTCAGCTGGGTAAATACTTTGCTTTGTAACTAAATATTAAACAAGATATAAAAAGATAAATCGGTTAAAAAATGTTAAAGATATTACGAATTCCCCAGACCCTTAAAGTATTTTAAACCACTTGTGCAAGGAGTGTACAAACAAATTTAAATTTTTTTGAGAAATGTTTAAATAAAATGTTATTTTTAATTAAATTTGGACCATAATTACTGAAAAATAAGTTCTACAGGATAATTCAAACCCCTTTCCATGCTTGACTAAACAATTTTAATTTTTTTAATCCTTTTTAAAAACTCCAATTTCAAAGTTTAAAAAAAACACCGCAGGAAATAAATTTAAAAAGAAATTAGGTCAATACCTTTTATGACTAAGTGATTTGTGATTTGAATTTTTCGGATTTAGCAAAAAAAAAAAAACATTTTTTGCAGTTTTGTAGTTATCAAGTAAATTTTTTTTACAGATGTTCAGACTAAACGGAATAATTACTGAATAATATAAACCATGCCTCAGAAATTACATTCTGAAGTTTTTTAAGAAAATTGGACAAAGATAACCATTAAAACACGAAGGTTAAAGATCAAAAATTAAAATATTTGAAAGTTTTAAGAAAGACCTAACGAAAACTTGTTTATTTTTATCTGCTTAGTCGATGTCGACTTTTTTTCAGGAACACTAGTCGCCGAAGTTAAACTAATTCTGGTTAAAAAATTTTACCCACTTAAGCGGCTAAGCTAATAATCATATAATCAATAATATCAGAAGGAATGAAGTAATCAAAATATTTATATTTATTACTAGTTTTATTATATTTCTTTTATATTTCATACTTTTCGACTGTTATGAAATGTCGAATTAAGATAATTTTACGGTTACATACTAATGTAAGCGATCAAGCCTTAAAAATATAACTCAACTTAATTAGAAATTAATTAATATGGCAATATTGTGTTACTATATGGCAACGTCAAGAATGATGGCGTCTTTAATATATGCCGTAATATTTAATTGAAAGCAGCAAGTGGAATTAACAACAAGAGAAAGTTAAAGTAAATAAAATGAATCAAAAATATATTAAAATTATTTTTCAAATTCGAATACGTCTTATACTGAAGACATTAATATTCCCCTGTTCAAAGATTTGAAATAATATGAAGACCTTTTAAACAGAAAATAGAAAACAAAATAATAATAATAATAATAATAATAATAATAATAATAAAAAATAACCAAAGTAGTATATAATAATATATCGTATTGCTGGAAATATTTAGACGAATTGTATATAAAGGATCGGAAAATTTTAGAAAAATATAAATTCTGTAAATTGTGTTTAGAGGGTGAAAATATGATATTATAAAGGATTTATATACATATGTTTTACATACGCATTCAAGCTAAATGTATTTTACTTTTTAAAGTTTTGCCAAATCAACATCGACTGCTAGTTATAATAACAACACTTTTAATATTTTTCGGCCAAAGAAAAACAAAAAATCGTAATTTTTGCAATTTTCGATTTCGAAATCGTTTAATATTGGACTGCGGAAAGATATCGACTTTAAATTTCTTTTGTTCGATAAATAATTTTGTTCTTTAACTAGCTGGAAAAAATTTAAAAAATCAGATGGGCTACATATTAAAAAAAAAACTTGGCAATCGGTGAAACATTTTCTATGTCGGAGATACCCTATTTTAAAATTCCTCCTCTGCTATAGGTGTGTTAAATTGTACATGCAATTGGCCGAAAAGAAGTTACAGATTTATTTCTAAAAATTTTCCATTCTGCACTGCTGTGCCATTGTTAAAAACACCGTATTTTAGATGAAGTGGTAATTTTTAGAAAAAAAGGACTGATAATTTTTTAAGAATATAAAATTACAAAGTACTAAAACATGTGCAAAATATGCTAGATTTATTATAAATGCTAAATTGGAATATATATATATATATATATATATATATATATATATATATATATATATAATATATGACAGATGAGTAATCTTTTGTGATGGAAAGAAATTTAATTTGGACGGTCCCGATTCATATTCTTGATTGGCATGATTTGAGGTCGAACGAAATTCGTATACCGAAACGCATTTCGGTGGAGGAAGTGTTATGGTTTAGGCAGCGTTTTCTGCTTCACGAATTTTAAAAGTATGTTTTGTTCCAACTAAAATGAACAGTGCAATTTATAATGAACTGTTGTAAGATGGTCTTCTCTCATTTATGGATGAAAAAATGGATGAAGATTACATATTCCAACAGGATAACGCTGTAATCCATGTTTCCAAAAATCTAAATCATGTTTTAATGAACATAATTCCATATTCCACTATTGGACTAGCCTGCTTGCAGTCCGGATTTAAATTCAATAGAGAATCTGTGGGGGGACATGGCCTGTAAAGTTTACGCAAGAAATGCACAGAATGAAACCATAATGACAATAACGGAGTTAAAACTACAAATTAAGCAAGCCTGGGAAGAAATTGACGGTGATTTTCTTCAAAAATTAGTCGATTAGTCAATGCCAGACCGAATTATTGAAGTTATCAAAAACAAAGGTTCATCAACACATTATTAATAATGCTAAATTGGTTCATTAGTTTAAGTGCGTATGTAAGAAAATGTCATAAAAAATGGCATTAAACTACGAGTAATAAAATTATAATGAAAAAAAAAATCATCTACACTTTAAGCTTTTTGTTATTAATTTTTTAAATGAAGTCAATAAAAATTAATTTGTAGCACCATGATTAGTTTTTAGGCCCATTTTTGATAAGTTAATTAAAAAATTGATGTGCGTTTATAGGAATATGCACTAGTGGATATGTATATATATATATATATACCCGTTAACATCATACATATACAAAAGACCAATCTGATTCTCCAACTCTAATACATTAATATTAATCATTTCAAATTGATACGGTATTAACACCAGTAATTCAATATGACGTCTACAGCTTGTACTGATTCCAACACCTCCTCAAAGGAACGTTTCATATTTGATTGTGATCATTTGCTACAATTCTGTCAATGCTTCCACATATCTCCCGCAGAGGAATAATCCGAATCTGTTCTTGAAGTTAAGTTAAAAGCCTTAGACTCAAGATGGACAAAAGTCGATATTTTTTATGAAAGGGTGATGTTATCTCATGACAATGTAGTCACAGCAGAATTTAAAGAGGAGTCCAAAAAAAAACTACAATGCGTGTGTTGACGCTTACTATCTTTATACTTCACAAATTCTTGATTTGATGAAAATAGCCCGACTAGATTCTTCTAGTAATCAGGGGATAGAAGGAGCAGCCCTATACTCACAAGCTCTGGCTCAAAATGTTATGCCTAATACTTCTAGTAATTGCATAAAACTTCCCCCCTGTTCTAATTTACTAGATTACAGATTTACTTTACTAGATTACAGAGGTATTTCAGTTATGCGAAATGGCCCTCGTTTCGTGATATGTTCACAGAAGTGTACATAAATCACACAAAACTTCCCCCGTCACGAAATTATACCATCTCCGTAATAAAACGGGAAGATTAGCAGGCGCAATAGTTAAAAGATATCCCCTTTCTCATTATAACTTTGGTTTAGCTTGGAATTCTCTGAAAATCCGATACGAGTATAAACGCATACTAGTAGATAACTAAATAAAAATTGGCGTTGAAGTAGAAAGCTGGAATCCTATACTTATTCGGTTAATTTCCACAAAGTTGCCAGATTTCACACTCTCTCTGTGGGAACAGTCTCTCTCATCCCCTCGAGAACTCCCAATGTGGTCTCAAATGTCCCAATTTCTTGTAGACAGATACGAAGCAGTAGAACGTCTCACAAGTATTGAAACCTCTAAAGATTGCTTTAGCATCACTCAATGTATAAACATATTTATCACAAGATAATTTAAACTTATCTTGCAAATTATGTGCCGAAAATAATAATCTTAGAACATGTTAAAAATTCAAAGTCTTTACAGCTCAGCAAAGAGTTGATTTTATATTTAAAAATAAATTTTGCATAAATTGTTTATCGCCCTCTCATCTCAAAGCGAATTGCAAGAGCAAGCATACTTGTCGCTATTGTAAAAAAACTCACCACTCTTTGCTTCACATGACAAAAAGATCTCAAAATTCGTCTCAAATTGTAGAAAATGCTTAACAAAATTTCGTATAATAAAACCAATAGTATCCCAAAACCTTCTAACTTTACACAAACCGCTCAAAATGAATCCCATGTCCAACATCCAATAACGTCAAGTCAAATGCAAGCAATTTGCTCCACAAGCAATGAAAATATTCTATTGCGAACCTCATTGATGCAAATAGAGAGTAGAGGAGAGCTATTTACTATTAGAGCTCAAATTGACCCAGGTTCTCAACGAACCTTTTTATCTGAAAGGATAAATACCTTTCCGAAAGTCCCACTTCGAAATTGTTGGCATTGACGGACAAAAGAAATCCGCAAACAAAGAATGCTATCTCGTTTTATATGCAAGAAAGTACAATCTAAGAATTTCAATTGAAGCCATAGTTTTGCCTAAAATGATTAAGTAACTTCCTGCCTGTACATTTGCATATAACACTGTTTTCGGATGGTTATTAAGCGGTCCAATGAAAACTCAAACTATTCAAACTTTCACAACTTCTGTTATCTCGTCCGAAACTTCAGATCTCAATCTTCTCTTGAGAAAATTTTGGGAATAAGAAGAAATTCCCTTAACTCCCTCAAACTCTATTGTAGACAAAGTTTGTGAAAGTTTTTTGCTCAAACTACTACTCAAAAAAGAATATCCCGAGAAAATCTTCCTTGGCTTGTCTCGATTTGTTATATTAGCTCAATATTCAAAAATGGAAAAAACTTTATTGAAAATCCCAATCAATCTCAATGCAAAGCAGTCTTAGACGAATATTTAACTTCCCCCACATGGAAGAAACTCCATCTCATGAAATAATATCTCAAGGTAAATATAACTCTTTTTACTTACCACACCAAGCGGTCGTGCGCCCAGAGCACAAAACGACAAAAGTAAGAGTCGTTTTCAATGCGTCTAGAAAAACTAAGTCACAATTTTCTCTGAATTACATTCTGAATGACACTGGTTAAACTTTACAAAATGATTTAATAACTATAATTTTGAATTGGAGAAAATATAAGTACGTTTTCAGTGGCGATATACAAAAGATATATCGACAGATTTTACTTCATCCCGATGATAGACCCTTTCAGAAAATTCTTTTTCAGCCCAAACAAGATTGTCCCGTTAAAGATTACCAGTTAAAAACTGTGACTTTTGGTGTAAATTGCATCCCTTACCTTGCTATTCGTACCCTTTTTCAGCTTGCGTCTGATTGCGAATCGAGATATCCGAGAGCATCATCTATTCTGCGAACATAAACTTATGTTGATAATATTCTTTCTGGAAAGTCTTCTCTAAAAGAAACTCGGTCTGTACAAACCCAACTAATTAAAGCATTGAAATAAGCTGGATTTCACCTAAAGAAGATCACAGTAAATGATCCCCAATTGCTCTCTCGTTTATCAAAAGAATAACTATATGATTTAGATCTTCTTCGGTTTCACGAGTCAAGCTCCACTAAAACACTTGGTATAGTTTCTCACCACTTGAACAATCCACAAAAAATTTTAAATGTCATATTATCTCCTCTGTTGCGAAACTCTTCGATTCTGCTGATCAAAAATACTCATGCAACAGCTATGGTTAGAAGGGTTAGAACGGAATGAAGAATCTCTTCAGAACTGGATAATCTTGTGGAACATCTCTCGCAAATGGAATGTACACCTGAAGATACAATTTAAATTCATGGCTTCGTCGATGCTTCCAAATCAGCATATTGTGCTACAGTGTATATTAGATGTCAAACAAAAACTCATAACACATTTTCAAATTTATTGCTCGCAAAATTTAAAGTAACTCCTATATAAACTATTTGTTTCCCACGCCTAGAACTCAATGGAGCAGTTCTATTAGCGAATGCCGTGCAATATGTTATATCATCTCTAAAATTCAGTAATACTGAAATACACTTAGGACAGAATGGTTATCTAAACCACCTTTATTATGGGAAACCTATGTGGCAAATAGAATCTCGCAAATCCATCGATTAATGACGAACGCAACATGGCAGTATGCGCCTACTCATGATAATTCGGCGAATCTTGGAACTCGTGGCTGTAGACCACAAGATGCTGGATACAGAAGTCCAAGATAATGACATATTGAAAAAATTTTCGTCATACGACAGAGCTCTAGGTGTTGTATGCTAAATATTCAGATTCTCCAACAATTGTAGTAAAAACATTAGGTAAAACACTCAACACATCACAAAAAATGAAATAACCCAAACTGAAATTAAATTCATTAAATTCAGACTCATTACTATATCTCAGAAAGCCTTCTATTCTGAAGAATATCAATGTTTGTCCCAAAATCAAAATATACCTAACAAAAGCAGTCTTACAGCTCTTAACCCATTTCTGTATGAGAATTCACTTCTTAGAGTAAATGGTAGATTAGATCTATCTCCTCCTCCCCCCCAAAGGGTAGTAACTAACAATGGTAGACATTTTCTCGGTGCTAGTAGAATACTCGAACGTCAATTCAGTATATTTGTGAAAACAGCAGCTCAAGATGTAGTACAGAAGTATATAACACATGGCTTTGAATGGAAATTTATTTCCACCTACGCTCCACACATGAGCGGCTTATGGAAAGCCACAGTAAAAAGTATCAAGTTTCATTTGAATCGATGCTTCTCACTTTCGAGGAATTCTATACTATTTTAGCTCGAATAGAAGGTGGTCTAAACTCTCGACCATTATCTGCCTTATCCGAAGATCCATCAGAGTTGACAGCATTAACACCCGGCCACTTTTTAAGAGGTGCTCCACTAACGGCTTTTCCAGATAAAACCTTCCAAAACATGTCACTTCATCATAAATTCTCTATCCAATGGAAAGAGAATTACCTAAAAGCTATACAAAAACGATATAAGTGGAAGCACTCAGTTCATAATATACAGGTGATCTTGTTGTGGTGATGAAAGACGTACCCTGGCTCCGATAAGAAAGTACGTACTGCAGACATTCGCATATCGTCAGGAGCTATTACTCGAGCTATAGTCGCCTATATGTCGCCGTCCTTATATGAATGATGAAAGCTCTAATTATAAAATAAATTTCAAATTTACACTAATTTTCAATCGTTATTACTTTTCTCAAGAATTACTAATAATTTATTATTTAATATTAACTCTTTTCTAAACATATCCCAATTTCTAATTGCTTCCAGCTTCCCTGTTTATTATAATTCCTCGAATACTAATTCGAATGTTTTCTTCTTAAATTTTCCTATCTTCCCCCAAGAACAACCTAAGACTCATAACTACACGCCAAAACAACCGCCACAACACATCGTGACACATTTACCAATGCCGTATCTGCAAGAGGTTTCATGTTACCAATTCTTGAAGATGCCTGTGAAGAAGAGGCAAGAAATGGTCGACATATATTGCTATTTATATAAAAGAAATAAAAACCTTTTATAACCTACGAATTCTAACTTGAAAATAAGGAAATAGAATTATTTAAAATTGAATCCTACCGGTTGTGAATTTGTATATTCATACCGTTTACACAAAAAATGTGAGTATTCAAATCCCAATATTTTAAATAACCCCTTTTATCTTTCTTTTATCTCGCATCCAACGATTATAATTACTCTCAAGTAATTATAATCTACGTCTCATTATAGATTGGCAATAATTAATTTACTTCATCCCCAACCCCGCTGCCAAATATAAAGAGATTTAATAATAGCACATCTACACTATTATTATTATTTATCAAGTTCAACATGGACTATTCATTTTTAAAAATGTCAATGTATAAATTTTTGGTTTTTCCTTTTGCAAATCTTTTTATCTCTACCAAAGTTTTTAACTATTTTGCCAAAACCAGCAAAAAATTCTGCATATAGTGGCTTATAGTGTAGGTCATTTTGCATTATTCTATGCTACAAGAAAGATTGGATGTAGGAGTGCTTTTATTTAATAAGAATCGTATTATTTTGTATTAAAAAAAAAACAAAAAAAAAAAAACAAAATACGAATTAAACTTTTCCTTAGGAAAAGTTTAATTCGCTTTACATAAAACCAAAAAATAACCAAAACACTAATATGTCCGTGTGTTATAAATGCGTTTTCTGCGTTTTTTTTTTCTGATTGAACACCTAAAGTTCATATAATGGTTAGCTAGGAATTTCACTTAAATAAAATATTTAATTTTATTTGAGTAAAAATATGAAATTTGTATGACGATCTCTTATTTAGTAGAGAATTCAGTAACAAATTAAGAAAATACTATGAAAAAGAATAGACATATGGGAGACATAATAGCAAACAATATTTAGTTCACTTTTGCGTCATTTTATAATTTTATGATGTCTTAAATATGTCCGTCTGGATGTCCATTCAAAGTTTAAATATTTGACCTCAATACGCCTTCCGTTATATTGGTTGAAGTTTTAAGTGCATGAGTTGCAGACGATGTACTCCAATTTACTGACCCACACATTTCAAAATTCAAAAGCCTAGAATAACTTTTACCGAAATACGAATATTACATAATTTTTGAAGTAATTTTACAAGAAAACCCGTTCAAAAGTTATTGATTTTTGATCAATCACATCCCCAAAAAAGTACATTGTGCGCCGATGGTAAAAACGGGATGACTGTTTTTTTCTTTTGTTTTATTTTTTATAATTCCCATTTTTTTGTTGTTGTTCTGTTATTATTTTTAATTTTTTGATGTTTGAAAACGTTTCGTCCAACAATGTTATTGTATTGTTGGGTCACAGTTTCTTCCAAAGAAATTTTTAAATTTATGCACTTTTTTTGTCACAAAATATACTAAATTTTTTTCAAAGAAGTATTTTCTATAGTTTTTATTAAATCCCGCTTTGAAAGATCAAATGTTTATGGGTCAAAGTCCATAAATAAAACACTGTTCAGTTTACTTTATTTAATTTTTATTTCTTTTTGTTTTTTAGATCCACTTTTATTTGTTTTTGTTTACAATTTATTTAGACATTTTTTATGTTATAACTTGTTAACAATTTGTTTTCTCTAATTGTTTATTAATTTAGAGTCCATGTTTTTTGTTTGTTTCATAAATATGACTTTGTTTTTGTTTTGTTTACGATTCACTTGTTTTTTTTATTCACGATCTTGTTTACAATATTAAGCTTTAGTTAGGAATGGAAGTTAAAGCAAAGATATGAACAAAAACAAAAGTAGTATATTTGTATAGATTCTGGCCAGCTTTTCTGTGCGCTTACTTCCCCAGTCGAGTCTCAAAGCAAAAATTAAAATGTCACCAAAATGGTTGTTGACTTTGCTAAATTTAGCTAATTTCAGCATACAAACCAAAGTTAGCCGAGTCGCAAACCAAAAATTAAAATTCTTTTTTTGTGTGCGTATTTGCCCAACCGAAGCAGCAAGACCAAACGTTGTTATCACTTTTTGAACCGATCTAATGATGTCCGTCCGTCCGTCTGGCTGGACGGGCTGGCTGGTTTTGTAATGTTTTCTCTTATATGTTTTATTTTTATTATTATTATTATTATTATTATTATTATTATTATTATTATTGTTATTATTATTATTTTGTGAAATTGAAAGCCAATGTATTTTTGTATAATAATATGTATGTAGTTATGTTTAATAGGGAGAAAAAAATTATTTCATTTTTTTTTGCACTTTTAATTGTGATTAAATTAAAAACTGATGACTTGGATATATAGTGTTTAAGTATTTTTAGTTTATTTAACTATATTTATATGGTAATTTTTTGTTTTTGTAAAGTGGAAAAATAAACTTGAGAATTGTTTTCTGTTTGTATGGAAAAATATTGTGAAAGGTTTTTGATATTAATGAAGGTATATTTAATTTTGTTGGGTATTTTTTATTCATATTGGATAATTTGTTCTTAATGTTATATTAGGAAATTTAGTGGAGTCTAAATTAAGGTTTTCTCAATTTGAAATATTAAAGAGAAATAAGCAAATTCTTCTTCCTTTGTAGTAAAACAAATACTGAACGTTCTGTTTTTGTTTTTTTTTATAATTAGTAATGTATAAAATAATTGTAATATGCGAAATTTTAAATTTGTTTTAGTGATTTTTATAAAAATTGTTGCATTCCCATATAAACATTGAAGAAAATTTTTTCTTTAATATGTTGTAATAAGACACAAGTTTGCTTTTTTGTGTACTTAATATGTATATTAACTGAATGCAGGTTGACTGGAATATTTTTATATTTTTTATGAAACTCAAAGCCAATGAATTTATTTTTGAATAATTTTTAGCATACTTTTATAATTTTTCTTAAGTTATAATATTGTTAGACATGAAGATTAAAATTAGTTTTTTTCCATGTGCGTAAAATAGCCTTGTACAAGGTTTTTGACTTTAATGAAAAAATATGTTTGATTTTATTAGGTATGGGTCTTAATTTTATATTATAGGAAAATTATATAGATATTTGAAATAATTCTTTCATTAACTTTTTGAAAAAAAATGTTCAGTGGGATATTTTCATATTTTTATGAATTTGAAAACCAACATCTTTGCAAATATTTTTTAAAATATATTCGGGTTGTCTACATATTTACGCGAATGACTATATATTTGTATTTTATGTTTCGATGTTAGGTAGGAAAATGTGTAAGGTTTTTCACTTTAATGATGAAATACATTGTCTGATCATACATAGTTAATTAAAAATAATTGAAGTAAATTTGTCAATCAAATTTTATATCAGCTTATCATTAATGCAGTGATGAGTTATTTTTAATTTTCACACGCTGTGATAAGATACACGCGCATATGTGTAAGACATGTTTTTTTGCATATATTGATTTTTGATTTTTTATGAAATTTAGTAATTTTAATAAAATTTTTCTTGAATTTTTTAATAAAATTTGTATTTGTAAAAATAATTGTAAAATGAGAGGAGTAGTATATTTATGGGGTTTCGGGATCACTTTTTTCATACAAAATTCGGCTCATGCATAGCTGGGGTTGTGGTTTTTTGAAATGTGAAATGTGTATGTGTTGTGGTATGATTGTATGTTGTTTATGTTTTCCATCCCTGGTTAGTAGTGTGTTTGTTGGTGTGTGGTATTGAGGTGGTATTTCTGTGTTGTGAGAGTGAGAGAGAATAGTTATTTGGTGTGAGAGAGTATTGTCAGGTGGATTTGTGTGTGTTAAGGTTTTGAGGATTGATTTTGTGTGTGATGGAAGAAAACCAGTTTTAGTGTATAGATAGAAAATAGACACCTGTTGTGTTTTTAAAGATCAAGGTGGTTGAAATGTGTATTTTCCTCGTTCGTGATTGATGGTTGGTTTTATGTTGGCTATGGCGGAGATAGATGTTTATGTTTTTGTTGGTGTTTTGTTGTGTTAATTTTTCTATGATTGTTTACTATCTATGTATCTTTCTGGATGGGATTTTGTAACCTAAAATATTTGTATTTGTTGTGAGAGAGAGAGGAAGTGTGGGTTGTGAGAGAGAGGGGAAGTGTGGGTTGTGAGACATGAGAGAGAGGGAATAGTTATTTGGTGTGAGACAGTGTTGCCAGATAGATTTGTGTGTGTTAGGTTTTGAGTTTTGATTTTGTGGATGATGGAAGAAAGCCAGTTTTAGTGTAGAGAGAAAATACTTGTCTGTTGTGTTTTTAAAGATCACTATGATTGAAATGTATGTTGTTTGTGTTTTGCATCCCTGGTTAGTAATGTGTTTGTAAGAGAAATGAATAGCATTTGCAGAAAGAGTTTTGTAACTTAAAAAAAAGACAATGAGTTTTAGTTTTATTTATTTATTTTATTGATAAAAAATTTGTAATATGTTTCTATTAGATGTATTACATTATCTTTTTTTAATTCAAATTTAATACAATCACACAAAATGTTTGATTTACAATCGCAAATGTTGTATATCGTAGGGCAGTTGATAAAATGTTTTCCATGAACAGAGGTAATTAACTAAATATTTTCATATTCGTCTACAAATTCCGTACCAGAAACAAGACCTATTCCCTACTTTGTGGTCTTCACAATTACGATAGAGTTCATTGACTCTATGGCTAAATATATTCATATTTTCACCGATTGCATTGTAAACTATTATCATAGCAGTTTATTCTTTACATTTTATACATACTCTATACTTTATGCCTTATAATTTATACCTTACACATTATTCTCTATAGTATATACCTGATACTTTTACTCTATACTTTATACATTATATTATTTATACCCTATAACATATATTTTAAGCCCTACACTTTATACATTATTCTTTATGTCTTATACCTTGTACTTTATAATCTATAATTTATGATATATATTTTATATTCTATACTGTTTACTCTATACTTTGTACCTTATACTTTATATCTTATACTTTTTATGCCTTATACCTTGTACTTTATAATCTATAATTTATGATATATATTTTATATTCTATACAGTTTACTCTATACTTTGTACCTTATACTTTATATCTTATACTTTTTATGCCTTATACCTTGTACTTTATACCATATAATTTATACTCTTTACTTTATACTTTATATTTTTTACTTTATACCCTATACTTTACACCTTCTTCTTTATACTCTATACTATATACTATTTCATATCTTATACATTATACTCTATACTTTATACCTTATATTCTTTATACCTTATACATTATGCGTTATACCTTATAATTTATACTCTATACCTTATACCTTAAATATTATACTCAACACTTTATACGCTATACTTAATACCCTATACTTTATACCTTATACTTTATAATCTATATTTTATTCATAATATTTTATACATTATCTTTTATGCCTTTTACCTTATACTCTATACTTCATAACCTATACTTTACACTTTATTCTTTATACTTAATACTATATTTATTAATACTATATTTTATACTCAGTACCTTATATCTTATACTTTATACTCTATAATTTAGATTGATTGATAATTTATACCTTATACTTTATAATCTATACTTTATTCATTATTCTTTATGTCTTATATCTTATACCTTATACTTTATACTCTATACTTTGCACCTTATACTTTATACCTTATACATTATACTCAATGCTTTATACCTTATACTTTATACTCTATACCTTATACTTTATACATTATTCTTTATACCTTATACTTAATACTTTATATTTTATATTTTATACTTTATACTCACTACTTTACATCTTTTACTTTATACTCTATACTTTATACCTTATAATTAATATTCTATCCTTTATACCTTAAATATTATACTCAACACTTTATACGCTATACTTTATACTATATACTTTATAATCTATATTTTATTCATAATATTTTATACATTATCTTTTATGCCTTTTACCTTATACTCTATACTTCATAACCTATACTTTACACTTTATTCTTTACACTTAATACTATATTTATTAATACTATATTTTATACTTCTCCTGGCACCTGAGATGTCAATTGAAGCACACCTCTGAACTTTAGAGAGAAGTTTCCTGTACGTTTCCCTACTCAATACCTTCCACCAGACTGTACAGCCATAAGTAAGAATAGGTCTAACAACCGAAGTGTAAATCCAGTATACAACTTGCGGCTTAAGACCCCAATTCTTGCCTATAGAGTTCCTGCAGGTGTAATAGGCATTGAGTCCCCTCTTGACCCTCTCCTGAGTGTTTCTTCTCCAAGACAATTTACTGTCCAAGTACACACCCAGGTATTTGGCCTCACTTGACAATACAAGCTCAATCCCGTTCAATACTGGCAAGCTAAAATGCTCAACCTTGTATTTCCTAGTAAACAAAACTAGCTCCGTTTTCCCGGGGTTTACCTCTAATCCCTTACTGTTGGCCCAAAGGGACAGATCACGTAAACCTGTCTGCATGACCTCACTGATCGTAGATAAAAACTTACCAGAGACCAGTAAAACAACGTCATCGGCGTAGGCCACAATCTTCCGTCCCTTAGCATCAAACTGTCTTAAAATGACGTTCACGGCCAAGAGCCACAGTAATGGAGAAAGGACCCAACCTTGCGGTGTGCCCCTAGTCACGAGTTTCCTCATATAAGTGCCTCCCATGTTTGAGTTGATAACTCTGCTGCTAAGCATCAGAATTATCCACTCAACAAGGAGCTTACTTATATTCAGCGAAACAAGTGATTCCTCGAAAGCCTCTATCGTGATATTATTAAAGGCCCCCTCTATATCGAGAAAAGCCGCCATGGTATATTCCCTCTGCAGCAGACCTCGCTCAATGTAACTCACAACGTCATGCAGAGCACTCTCAACGGACTTACCCTTGAGATAAGCATGTTGAGACTCGCTAATGACCTGAGTTCCTATACTAGTCCTAAGATAAAGATCGATCAGTCTTTCTATTGTCTTCAATAGAAAAGACGATAGGCTGATCGGTCTGTAATCCCTGGGCTTCGAGTGAGTCGTCTTACCCGCTTTGGGTATGAAAATGACCCTTACCTCTCTCCACCCCCTGGGAATGTACTTCATTCGAAGACATTCCCTAAAAACCTCCGTCAATAGAGAGATGGCTCTTTCATCGACATTCTGTAGCATGGCCGGGAATATTCCATCCGGGCCAGGAGATTTGTATGGCTCGAATGAATTTACCGCCCATAATACTTTGTCTCTAGTGATCATCTCCCTTATCACATCGGTATCCCCAGCATCTGATTCGGGTTGTAGGTTATCACTGACGCTACCTGTCCCTCCAACAGATTCTATATCCCTACAGCCTGGAAAATGAGTCTCCATAAGTAAACTGAGGGACTCTGAGCTAGACTCTGTCCACGAGTTATCCTCACGTTGTATGTATCCAGGTGCCACTGGGTCCTTGGATAATACTCGCCTAAACCTAGACAACTCGTTAACAGAGTCCACCGATTCACAGAAATTTACCCATGAAGTCCGTTTCGCTCGTCTAATGTCCTTCTTATACTTAGAGAAACTATCCCTATAGCTATTCCAATCCTCATCACTCCTCGTTAGTTTGGCTCTATTAAACAGCTTCCTAACTGTAGACCGCTGGTCCCTAAGTTCCCTAGTCCACCATTTCGGCTGTTTCCTTTTCCCAGGATAAATCACTGGACAATTGAGCGCAAAACTATTCCTAATAACATTCGTGAAATTATTCACCGCCAACTCGATACCCTCAACTGAATCTCTCCAGTCCTCAGTATCCCTAAGGTCCCTACAGACTGACCTCCTGAAGGACTTCCAATCTGTCCTTCTCGAGTTCCTATAGGGCTGCTCTCTCGCCTTCTCAAAGTCGAGACCAAAAGATATCATGCTATGGTCAGAAAAAGAGTAATCCAAAACTACTCTCCAATCCCTAACATAATTTCCCCCACGGTTAGCCAGCGTTACATCTATAACTGTTTCCCTATCTTTCGCTCTGAACGTAGGAGTAGTACCCCTATTACAGATATGCAGATCATAACAAGTTATAAAATCGTATACCAACTCACCTCTTTTGTTGATGTCCCTGCTTCCCCATTGATAGTGGTGAGCATTCGCATCACATCCCAAGACCATGTACGCGCCTTTCCTCCTAGCGTGCTCCGCCAACTGCTGCAGAGCGATACCTGGTGGATCGGCTGCCTCATACGGCATGTACACAGCCGCCATTATAAGCCCGCTGCATCCTGCGGCTTCCTGTTGGACGACTGTAAGGTCCCCACTGCTAAAGGAATAAAGAAAATTAATATTTAGATTATTCCTAGCCAGTATACATGTCCGTACCTTTTCCGTTGTGGATGGTATGAACAGGTTATACCCCGTGACCCTCAGACCACATACCCTGGTGTTCTTAATCCAGGGTTCCTGTATGAGGGCCACGTCCACGTTGGAGTCAATGAGGAGTCTTGTCAGTTCGGTTGAGGCTGCCTCACAGTGATGCAAGTTAATTTGCACCACTGACAACCTCTTTGGGTTTATCAGATTTGTTGAACCTAAACCTGATCACCTCAAATCCGAAATTGAAAACTCTCCCCAGTGACTCCAGCTTCTTCAGAGACTCCTGATCCACTGCGAATCTGAAGTCTCTGCCTTGGTTCTCCTTACAAGTCATGGTGTTAACCAACTTCCATTGACCTGTAAGAAGACCCTTATTCTGATTTTCCAATACTGTCAGAATGGTTCCAACCTCTAAAATGGGTGGAGGGAACCATGCTGTCACTATTGGACGCAGGGGCAGCTCAGATGCGAGTATCACCTCAAGCTTCGCTCCTGGATAGAGAGTGTCGCACCTAGCAACTGCGTTCCTGAGAAATTCAAATGATTTCTCGTTCCCGCAGTTAATAGTCTTGACACCCTTCATCCAGTCTGCGCCTTTGAAGGATACCTCATCCGGCCTTCCTTTAACAAGAGCGATTTCCTCAATGAGCTTGTGTTCAATTTGTCGCCATTGCTCAACGCTGATCCTCCCATCTGGATCAACCCTGTCAATAACAGCAGCTTGAATACAATTCTGCAACACTGATTCCTTCGCTCTTTTCGATGTTGATGGTTGTTCACTTCCTGATACAGCTCTCTTAATAACCTCCTTATGGAGGCCCTTACTAGTGCTGTTTGGCGTGTGAACAACCTTCTTGGCCATCGAAGGTTGCTGGTCATCCCCAGACCTGGCCCTCTTAACAACCCCCCTATGAGGGCCTTTAAGAGAGCCGGATGGGTTTTGACCAGCGTTCTTCGATGTAGAGGGCTTCCCAATCGAAGCTCGTACAGCCCCACTACTGAAGCTGGCAGGCTTCGAAAGTAAAGTCCTCTTACTAGTTGATGGCTGATCATCTCCAGGCCTAGCATCTCTGACAACTTTTTGTTGGTTGCCAGGTTTGCTGGATGGTGTATGACCAACCATTTCAATGGTAGTTGTTGGTTTACCAGACGTTGCCTGCTGTTTCACTAGGACTGCAGGTTTGCCCGGGTTGCCACTACCAGAATAGTTCACTCCGGTAGGGATTGATGAAGAGGTTGGCTTTTCTCCTGTGCTCTCACGAGACACTTCTGGAGTGTTGCCAGCATCCACATGCAATCCTTCAGGATAAGACATTCCCAAAGAGACACAGACAGGGCCGCAGATTCGTTCGAATCTTTTGACGTTCCTCCTGTGCTTCCTGATAAGGTACTTATCCTTACCTGTAAGTGGCAAAGGGCCTCTCTTGGCTATCTTGTGCAGATAACCAAGAGAGGCTCTTGCGCCACTACGAGCATGCTCCTCTTTAGTTAGGTTTATATCGCCGGTTGTCGCATCAAGCATTACCGCGTCTTGCCGAACTAAACCACTGCCAGACGAATGACCCTCTGAGTTCGTCGAGCCATCCCCCCGCTCAGACCCCGCCTCAACACTCGAGTTCTTCTCCAGACTCTGTGCACGAACTGAGATTACAGTGATCTCATGTTCATCTTCAGAGCCGAGAGTAAGATTCTCAAGTTTCTCAGTGGCGCTGGTCCCAGTGAAGAAATCCCTCGAGATACCCAGAATCTCATCCGTCTCTGATAGCTGGCCCAACAGTTGACTTTCCTGAAGAAGAATGTCACGTTGGACCCCTATCATCTCATTATCGTCGTCCGTACTCACGTCCATTTCAGTCCTGTCGCCCTGCGACTGTCCGTCATCTTGTGTCCGATTTTTAAGAATATTTGAATTTTCTATTTTGTCCCACGAGTATGCCAGTAAAGGAAAAGGACCATCTCGCGCAGTGACGGCGTGCGCGGACTAGGCTAGAATTACAACCAACCCGTGCCATGGGCGTTGGAGGGGAGCTGTTAGCTGTTAGTTTGTTTAGGCACCGACTAACCATTCAGGTCCTCAGCACTGCTGCCTACCACCTTGACCTTAAAGTGCACTACATTTATTTGGTCCGCGAGAAGCTGTAAAAGCCCTAAGATCGGAGATAATACTGTAGTGCATGTGTTGTAAACATGCATACCCAAACAAACAAACATGTGTTGTAAACATGCAAACAAAAAAAATATATATATATATATGTGTAGAATAAGTTAAAAGAAAAGTAATTAATAGAACCCAAACAAAATTGCATAGTCAAGTGTTAACTGAAGTGGGTCACTTGAGTGCATTAGTATGGTAATTTGAGTTTTAAATAAATATGAACAAATAAGTAGGAGAAATAAATAAGTATATAATAAACATAGAAATTATTGATTATAAGTAGGAGAAAAGACTATTCTTTAAGAAAAACATAGAATAATAAATAGTATATAAGCTAGGGTAAATTGTAAATAAAGTCAGAATTATTTCTGATTATTTTGTATATATAATATATATTATTATTTGTTTGATTTTTTTGTGTGCATGTTTACAACACATGTTTGTTTGTTTGGGTATGCATGTTTACAACACATGCACTACAATACACATGATATATACCCCCATGCGATGAGCCAGAATGCACCATTCAGTAGAGTGTGTATAACATGTGCCTTACAACCAATCCCCCCGATCCGCCACCTGGGGACGCGTCCGATAGGAGTAAATGTAGCAAAGACTCCAACGGATTCTTGTATTCATTTCTCTCGAAATTTTGGTTTGAAGACGTTAGGTGTTACCACTACTGAGGACGAAATTGAACTGTCATTGTTAATATGGGAAATGAAGATTCCTTTGCAGGAGATGTATTGGATGAGGCAGATTCGGGCAGTAATGGTGATAAATCAGGAAAAATATTATCAGGTGTTGTATTGTTACGTGTTGGTGTTGATTTGTTTTGTTGGCAGCCTAATTTTGAAAACGAAAATTTGTTGGGATCTGTGGCAGGTGAAATATATTGGGACATAACTGGTGTTAAACAAGACGTATTTTTTTATTAATGCGGTAAATTATTCTTTTGCTGCTGACGGGTGATAACTCAGGAAAAACATTGTTCTGATTGCTTACTGGTGTTGACTTATTTTGTTTGCAATTCGAAAGTGACGCTGTGGGAGGAGGAAAGTTGGTTGTTGTTTTATTCACAGACAAAATCGAGGTAGAATCTGCAACAGGAGAAATAGCAGGTGTTAATTAAGAAGAAACAGCATCAAGTATTATTTCGTGTGGAGTTGATAGATCTCCCATCGAGCGCGTCCCCACGTTGCGGATAGGTGGAGCTTTGTCATCACTTAGGTTTTAACATACCACACTGTTAAACCTACGTAATGGCATAAGCTCACGCCGTGTCTAGACACTGCCCGCGGACCAACACTGTCACCACTTGTAAGGTTAAGGTGGTTGGAAGCTGTGCCAAGAACCTGAATGGCCAGTTAGTGGTTAAAGAAGACTAGTCTCTAACAACTCCCCTCCGACGCCAGGGCATGGGTCGGTTGCAAATGTTGAGTAGCCTAGTCCATATACACCGTCAATGCATGGATAGTCCAACCCCATACGAGCTTAATAGTGGGAAAAGAAATATATGAAAATTAATAAAAATAGAAACATACTAAGTAAGATTTACACGGTACAACAATTAGCAGGAAGTGGCAAGTCCACCAAATGCGTAAGACCAGCTTCTAGTTCTTGAAGCAAAAGCAGCGAGATGCCTCTGTGCTTCAAACCAAGCACCTCAGAGGCAACGATCAGAGGAGGAGGGACAGTTGCAAGGTCAACAAGGCAAAAGGTCATCTCGTACCTGCTGTCATCGCAGGAGCGACGTTGATTGCGCTATCTCCCACGCAAATTGAGATTTAGCGCGCAAAAAGCTGATGGAAGGTTCTAAAGGAGAACCCCGGACCCTCTTCCCAATGCGATAATGCCGGATGGTATCGTAGCCGTGTTCAGCCGATGGCCTGCTCAAAGGAGCGATTGGCCTTGCTTCTAAAGCAAGCGGTCACTCTTTTGGAAGGCCTATAGGAAGACGCTAGACTAGACGTGGTCTCTATCGACGAGATTCCACGTCGGCCTATAGCCATGACCCGAGTACGGACGAACCGTCCAAACCAGAGGAGATTCTGGAACTCATTCGGTTCGGTAACCTTGAGATCCCTACAAATGATTGGAAAGTGATCAGAGTATCTGAATCCGACGGAGCATGCAGAAGTATAGTTATCGTCATGAATAAGGGGTCTCTGCCGTCCCTTCGAGAGAAAAGTGGAAAGATATACTACGGTTTCGGGTCTATCTTTCTACAGGTCTATCGAGGAGACGACCGAGACATACCGATTCAGGACGATAACGATCCGACCCCGGTAGAAAAGTTATATGAGGGACTACTAGGTCCCTTGCTCAAAAAGACACCCACTGAAACTCTGAATTCGTGGGTGAGTTTTTTGAACGGGTGGACGAAGTAGTTGACGAAGACGCCCTCTTCGACTCGGACCAAGCTGGCGTCAACGTCACAATCACCCCCATAAGTGATAATGTTGAAAATAACGCAAGTTAATCTTCGCTACTCTAAAGCAGCTTCGGCTGCGTTGATGCTCCGGATGGCTGAAAGAGGCGAGGAGCTTGCACTTGTTCAAGAACCCTGGATCGCAAGGAAAAGAGTTTGCGAACTTCGTGCGAATAACTTTATGCTGCTACACGCTGCAGGGTCAGGTAGGATTCGATCGTGCATAGTAGCAAGCAGGAAACTTAGTATCTTCATCCTCTCTGATTTCAGTGATGAAGATATGGTTGTAGCGGCCTGGCAGACAACTCGTGGTACCATCTATATTGTCTCCAGCTATATGGCTCATGAAAGCAGCGAACCACCACCAAATGGTAAAGTTCGCGCAATAACAAAGGCGGCAAATGACAAAAATATACCGCTCGTGATAGAAGCTGACGCCAACGCCCACCATATCATTTGGGGAAGCTCTGATACCAATGCAAGGGTTGAATTTCTTTTCGATTTCATCCTTTGTGGTAGTTTAGATGTTTTAAAAAATGGTAAGGAACCGTTCGCGGGGAGGTTCTCGATATTACGCTAGTAAATACTAGGCACTCGTATATGATCAGTGAATGGAGGGTCTCAAATGATTGCTCATTCTCTGACCACTTGTACATTGACTTCACTGTAGAAGTCCCTTTACTAGGGGTAACCCCGATTCAAAACAGGAGGAAAACGAACTGTACGGAACAATATGACATTCTGTCCCAACTCCTCCCGAACCCCCCGGCTATTCGTAATCGGAGGGACATTGAGTCCTCTGTAGAATTGCTAACAAATGCATTTGACAGAGCGAACTCTGCAGCATGCAGATCGCAATAAATTAAATAGGTGACACTCGCAAAGAGTGCCGCCGTTTATTTAATGAGGCTAAGAGACTGGGAAACTGGTCAGCTTACAAATCTTCAGCAAACAGGTTTAAAAACCTGATCAGGAATGCGAAACGCAAATCTTAGAAGGCATTCTGTAGTGGCGTGGAAGGTCATTCCGAGACTAGTCGCTTATGCAAAATCCTGGCTTCCTCACCTACTGTCCGAAGTTACATTCAAAAACCTTGTGGCAGCTGGACGATAAGCGGCCATGAGACCTTAGATGTCTTAATGGATGCGCATTTTTCTGGCAGCCTACCTATAACGGAGATCCCTGCGACTGTTTCAGACCTAAGTGACGTTCAGATTCAAATAACTGAAGATGAACTGAGATGGGCTCCGTAGGCCCAGATGGCATCATACCTGCAGACCTACAGTATAATGCTGATATTATAGTTCTATGGCTGATTCGGATATACTCGGACTAGGTATAAAGTTGTCTTTATCCCAAAAGCGGGTAAGACCTCCCATACGAGACCGAAGGACTTCAGACCAATTAGTCTATCGTCCTTCCTCTTGAAAACCTTGGAAAGGCTAATTGACCTGCACCTTCGTAGGACAATCAACCCTATCCTTTTGTCAGCGTCCCAACACGCCTACATGAAAGGCAAGTCAGTTGAGACGGTGTTGCATTCGCTTGTAGGGTATATAAGAAATGCTCCTGAGCACAAGGAATATGCATTAGTGGCCTTTCTTGCTATAGAAGGAGCCTTGATATAGAAGGATGCTATTAAAATGGCTATGGAAAGACTGAATATACATCAGTCGATTATTGGCATCATATAGAGACTTCTAACCAACAGAGTTATAATATCCACTATGGGTGCGACCACTATATATAGGGTAGCAAATAGAGGCACTCCTCAGGGGGAGTTCTATTTCCACTTCTTTGGAATGTTGCCGTCAACACAATGCTCAGGGAACTTGATTCCCTGAGGTTCAAGACTGTCGTGTATGCGGACAATGTAGCGGTGGCAGTATCTGGAAAATATTTGGATACCATATCTCACTGCCTTCAAAATGCGCTAGACCTTCTCAGTAAATGGATACAATTTGTGGCCTTAGCGTGAATCTTGGAAAGACGGAACTAGTCAGATAGTGAGAAGTACCTGGGTATAATACTGGACTCCAAACTGTCCTGGCTCCAGAACACACAAGCTAGGGCTTCGAAGGCAAACATTGCCCTTTATATGTGTAGGAAGGCCATAGGTAAATCTTGGGGATTAAATCCTAAGAATACTAAATGGCTCCTCGACATAGTGATCAAGCCTATACTTATGTATGGAGCGATAGTATGGTGGAGAGCGATGGAAAAATCCACCTTTTGCGGAATCTTCGATAAGGTTCTGCGTAGTTCAGCGTTACTAATTATAGGTGCGCTACGTACAACACCATCCAAGGCATTATTCGTTCTGATGAACTGGATGACGGTGGATCTAATGGCCAAACAAATCGCCATCATGTTGGCGACTATGCTCAATACTATAGGAGCATGGAACGGTAGAAGCTATGGCCATGCGATCATTTTGGGAATCTCGGATGACATTCCTGTTAATATTGATTATTGTATTCCCAAACCCTTTCTGGACAGAGGCTTCTCAGTTTCAACCTTAGCCGATCCCACTATAAGAGATGGAACGATTGAGGTTTACACTGATGATGGAAACCTTCTGAAGGGGTTGAGGGAAGTGTCTTTATTCCGGCATATAGGAGAAGTATCTCCTTTGTACCGATAGTCAACCCGCGATTAAGTCTCTTTCGGGAATATACTCGACATCCAGGCTAGTAGATGAAAGCCGGACATCTTTAAATGAGATGGCGAGACATTCAAACCTAGAATTGGTCTGGGTAAGGGGTCATTTAAATACCCCGGAAAATATTATTGCGGATGAATTAGTCAAAACTGGTTCCCTTCTTCAAAGTGAAGAAACGGATCAGTTAGTCGGCATACTGCTGTCATCTTGCAGATCAATGATACAGTAGTACTTGTCGAGAATAGCTCAACAAAGATGGACAAACGAGTCAGCATGTTCAATTTCGAGACAGATATGGCCCCAGTACGATCATAAATGGTTGAGTTTCATTCTGGGATTACCAAGGTGTCAGCTACGAAGACTTGTAGCCACTGGTTTGCTGGTGCACACGTTAGGAGACTAAGCCTCCCCTTTAATGACTATTGTAGAAGATGCTTTAACGAGGAGAAAGAAGAGACAGTGGAACATTTTCTTTGTCACTGTCCTGCTCTTGCGGATATAAGGACTGTTGAATTTGGTAGTCCGTATATGCACGGACTATCTGATCTCTCTGCAATTGATGTTAGACGAATCAGATCTTTTGTTCGTTCCTCAGGTTGGTTCGATTCGAACCTGTTTTCGGACATGTGAAAATGGATTCACATGATCCATTAGGGTAATACAATGGTACCAATAGGACCTAAGTGAGTTGTATAGGTACATTTGCAGCTGCCCATCTAACCTAACCTATCCTAAGTATTATTTTGGTGCTTCTTTTTTTTTGTAATTTGATTTTAATACAGGGGGAGGCGTTGTTTGTTGTTTTATCCGAAAGCAAAGGTGACTTAGAAACTGTGATAGAGAAGAAAGAGATTCGAAGATCACTGGTGTTAAACTAGAGGAATTTATTTGGCAACAAATGGCTCGCTCTGAGTTTGTTTCAGAATGGGGCAGAATCTGAGTTAAATTGGATGATTTTTTTCTTACGTACTGGGTTAAGTGTTATTGTTCAGGAAAATGAAATCGAACTGGAATTATTTATAGAAAAAATATTTTGAGGTAACATGCTGCGCCTTTTTGATTGTTTCGAACTTGTGTTTCTTTTTGCTTTAGTATTGAATTAGAAATACCATGTGTATAATTAGAACTTATTTCAGCTTTGGTTTTGTGTTTTTTGCTAAAATAATATACACCGGAACCTCCCTGCAGAAGTACGTAAGTACTCATTATTTATTTATTTTGAGTTGTAAATGGTTTTTACACAAAATCTTAAACATGATTTCAATAAAAAAACATCTACATTTTTTTCTTTACAAAAAGCAAGAATATTTTATAATTTCCAATGAAAATATCTTTTCGAAATTATATACATGCTTCTAAATGATTGACAAGTCCACTAACTTCAGAAAGGCTCTAATTTTGTCCTTTTTTATACTATGTTGATTTCAGTATGTTTTATTTTTCAATAAAATACAAATATGAAATTTTATATTACGATCAGAACTTGACAATAATCTAATTAAGTATGTTTATGGAAGTATACATATATCGTTTTAAAATTTTATTCGAAAATAAGAATTTACATATCTAAAAATATAATAAAATATAAAAATATAATAAAATATAACGTATCCTGTAAAATATAAAAGTTTTATAATATTGTAAAATGTAACAGAAATTATTCAACGGACAATCATCTCTATGTTAGAAGGAAATATTCAAGATGCTAAGGGACGGACATCATTATTCTGAACTTTGATGTAGAGGAACCTGTATGCATACATTTTATTGTTCCCTGATGAGTTCATGGATTGAACAGTTTATAAGTATATATCCTTGTCACCTTCATTGAAATATATATATATATATATATATATATAGATAAGTAAGTGAAATTTATTGTTGCCAGATTTTCTGTTTTTACCCAACTATTCTTTAGTAATTTTCGTGACGGTGTTGGGATTAATTTATATGCATACAACTTTTAAAATTGATGCTAATACTTTCCTTTCTTCTCTCAACATTTATTTTGGCTAACAAGGCAGAATTTTTTAAGATATATAAAAACGTTGCAACACTGAAAAAGGAAAAAATAAAAATATCTGTATGAGAGCGTTCACACGATGAATTTTTTTATTTTATATGGAAAATGAATGCCTCAAAATTAGATCTTTAAAATATTGGTTCATGAAACCTGTTAGAATAATTGTAGATAGTTGATTTTGTTTGCGAAGTAGAAGAATGTGCTAAATAAAAATTAATCTTTAATGTGGGGTATTCGAAAAAGAAGCAGGGAAATATATATGTTAATGCAAAAAATATTGAATTCTGTGACTTCATTCCAGTTTATTCATCTCATTAACTTTTGTTTATTGAAAATCGCTGACGTATTTCGAGACAGTAAGAAATTTCTTTATTATTGATAGGCATATTTTACGATAAATTTAAGCTGTAGTTAGAATTTTAAGTAAATGTTTGTTTCAGTTTATAATTAAGAATGAAAATGTAAAGTGCTCTCAAGAAAATAAAAATAAAAAATACTTTTTTTTTTAAATAAACACCCAAGTTTTTAAGTGGCTCCCAACGTGAAAGGAAAAGTCCTTAAGAAACACCCCATAGGCTGTAAAGGCCATCCTGCACAACGTAAAATAAAGTCTTTAAAAACAACCGATAGGTTGTAAAGGACATTCTCAACATATACATAGGGCCCCGATCCTAAATAATCCAAACTTTCCAAACTTGGCCCGTAGGAAATAGAGAAAGTGAAGATGACAAGATTGCTAGAGTTTGTGCACAACAGTGCGAATTGGCAATCAGACGATTTTTAGACCTTAACGCAAATATAGGTGGCGAAAATGAGGAAATAGAGGAACGATACAGAAATAATTTGACAGGTCTTGACAAAGTACCCGACGTTGTACGTAGTTTGAGGGAATTCTCAGGAAACCCTTCATAGTTTAGCTCTTGGAAAAAGAGCGTCGACCTAATTCTTGTGATTTATGAACAAATGAAAGGAACACCAAAATATTATGCTATTTTAACAACTATCAGAAATAAAATTGCGGACAGCACAGATGCTGCACTAGAATCTTACCATACTCTCCTTAACTAGGAAAGCATTACAAAATGTCTTGCATTACACTATGCAGACAAAAGAGATCTTACGACTTTGGAGTACCAAATGAGTACTCTGGTCCAAGGTAATTATAAGTTGCAAGAATTTTACCAACAAGTGTAGAACCTTTCTTTTATAATGTACAAATTATCTTGTATGGACATCGGAAGAGAGGCACTCGATTTGCTTACACAAACTTATCGAAATAAGGCATTAGATACATTCATTAGAGGCTTTAGAGAAAATATGTCCTTGCATCTGGGAATGAAGGAACCAAAGGACTTGCCACAGGCACTTCATCTCTGCCTAAAAATGGAAAACCAATTTGCTAGGACACAATTTGCAAATTCACTTAACCAAACTAGACATACCAATAATAAGCACAACATTCGTAATAATGACCAACAGGGATTTTTTAAACAGCTAGCACACGTGACACAGCCTTCAACTCATATGAGACCCTTTCATACACAAGTCCCAATCCAATATAGACCCAATTTTAACCAAATACGCTCTCAGGGATACTTAAATCAAAATTTTCCACCACCTAGACCAACCGAACCGAAGCCATTACCAAGGCCTGAACCAATGGACATAGATCCATCAGTTAGAACAAGAACTATTAACTATATGAATAGGCCCGCTCAAAATGACCGATTTGTTGGAAAAAGACCAATTGACCAATCCGAACAAAGAAGAATCCCTCAGAAAATACAAAAAATTCCACATAGGAACTCAGCAAAATGAGAATTTAGATAAACAATGTTACCAGCAGATTCTAAATTATCAGGATCAAGAAGGACTACCGGATTTGGATGAATATTTGCAAGATCAAACAGAATGCTCAAATTCGTCAGAACTTAATGATTTTGTTGATATCCATTTTTTGGACTAACCAAATCGTCCTTGCCATATATAGAGTGCAGGACAAACACCGGAAAGATTTAAAATTTCTTGATTGATACTGGCTCAAACAAGAACTACATTCAGCCAAATCTAGTGAAGAAACCCTTACCAAACAAGGATCCTTTCTTAGCTAGTTCAGTAGGAAGACAGACTAAGATAACTCATCATACTTTCTTAAAGTTATTCGATAAATGTGCTAACAGAATAAAGTTTTTCCTATTGCCAACACATATGTCTTAAAGAATTGTCAGCAGTAGTTTACTTAGCTGAAAATTTTATGACGATAAACGGCACATTCAAAGTTAAAAAAAAAAACAAAAAACATCGCAATCGATGAATAATATTGATATTAGGGTAGACCATTTGACAGAAGAACAGAAAAACAACCTTCAGAACATAATTTCAAAACACAGATCCCTTTTCAGCGAACCAAACGTGAGCTTGACATGTACTTCGTCTGTAGTGGCCGAAATCCGCACAAAATCTGGCAAACCTGTATATTCTAGGTATTACTATGCATTTAAAAGAGAAAGTTGAAGAACAAATAAGAGAACTTTTACAACAAGGCATTATCCAGCCTTTCAGATCGCCCTACAATTCTCCGATCTGGATCGTTCCAAAAAAAGCAGATGCGTCAAGGCAGAAAAAATTCAGAATGGTAATTGACTACCGAAAACTGAATGAACAAACTATACCAGACAAATACCCAATTCCTGAAATAAATGACGTACTTACGCAACTTGGACAAAATAAGATTTTTTTCGCTTTTAGACCTAAAAAGTGCTTTCCACCAAATACCACTGCAGGAAGCAGACAGGCAGAAGACGGCGTTTTCTGTGAACAATGGCAAGTACGAGTTCACAAGACTTCAATTTGGCTTAAAAAACGCACCGTCCATATTTCAGCATACTTTGGACGACATTCTGAGACAGCATATTGAAAAGATATTCTTTGTCTACATGGATGACATTATAATATTTGCGGAAAATTAAAAAAAAAAAACACTATGAAAATATAGATACTATATTTCAAACCTTAGAGTGTGCAAATATGAAAGCGATTTTAAATTTCTAAGACCCAAAACACTTAAAGAATTAAGATCATTTTTAGGAATTTCGAATTATTACATAAGCTTTATCAGGGATTATGCCAAACTTGCAAAACCCTTGACAACGCTTTTGAGAGGGGAGGCAGGACATTCGTCTAAACACACTTCAGGAAAGATACCGATAGAACTAATATTAGCTTCAGAAGATGTTATGCTAGCATACCCAGACTTCGGTAAAGAATTTCATCGAACCCCAGGCGCCTCAAATTATGCTCTTGAAGCTGTACTATCCTAGGATAATAGGCCGATCGTTTTGCTATCAAGGACTCTTAGTAGAGCAGAAGAACATTACGCAACAAATAAAAAAAAATGCTGGCAATCGTATGGGAAATCAAATTGCTCCGAAATTATTTATATCGATCTCCAAAATTGAAAATTTTTACTGACCATCTTCCTCTCACATACGCACTCAATAATAAGAATTGTAACTTCAAGTTGAAAAGATGGAAAGCATTCCTTGAGGACTTTAATTATGAACTAAAATACAAGCCTGGCAGTACTAACGTAGTTGCTGATGCTCTATCCAGACCATCTAATGACAATTCCCAAAAAAATACTATGACCGTAACACAACATAGTGATGATAGCTCATCGCGAAACTTGATACAATTCACCGACGCTCCAATAAATGTCTTTAAGAATCAAATTCTTATACCAAACGAAGAAGATCAAGCATTCCATAACTTTGAAATAGTGTTTTCAACATATCACAGACACACTATAAACGAGCCAAATATTACCACAGAATCTTTCACGCATTTTTTGAAAAAAAATTTAAACCCATCCGTTACTAATTGCATAATAACTTCCGATAGCATTTTGAGAAAACTGCAGGAAATTTATAGCGAAAATTTTACACAGTATAGAGTTAAATATTCAAGAAAAATAGTAACAGCTTTAAAGAATGAGGAAGAACAGGAAAGAGAAATAATAAAGAAGCATAATAGAGCCCATAGAAATAGTATAAAAAATAAACATCAACTCCTCACAAAATTTTACTTCCCACATATGCATTCAAAAATAAAAAAAAAATTACTAATCTTTGCAAAGTTTGTAAAGAAAATAAATATTACAGACTCCTGAACAAAACGACAATTCTGGAATCACCGATTCCACGATACCCCGGACAAATCGTACATTTAGATATTTTCATCACGGAAAAGAAAGCTATGCTGACAGAACCGCTAAGGGACTCTTACTTTCTTTCGGCATACCAGAAACAATTGTCGTGGATAACGGAAAGTCCTTCAATTCTACAGCTATTATTTTTATGTTGGAAAATCAGTATAATATAAAAGTATTTAGGATTCCACCATATAGTAGTAATATCAACGGGCAGATTGAACGGTTTCATTCTACGCTCTCAGGAGTTATGCGTTGTTTGAAAGCTGAAAGCACACACAGAACATTTTCGGAATTACTGCATAAAGCAGTTTACGAAAACAATAATTCCATACAATCAACTATAAAAAAGAAGCCAATAGAAGCATTCTTCTTAGGAAGAGTAAGTATCGATCCTCAGGAAATAGAAAAATTTAGATTAGGTACTATCAAAAAACTCCAAGAAAAACAGTTAGGGGACATGCGATACCATAACAAAAGAAAAACCATTCCTAAGACCTACGAACCTGGACAAGTCATTTATATAAAAGAAAATAGAAGATTTGGAATAAATCTGAGTAAAACATACCGAAAAGAAACAGTTTAAGAAAATAGAAACACAACAGTAATAACAGAGTCAGGAAAAACAATACACAAAAATAATATAAGGAACTGAAACAATTTTTATTTCAGACTATTTTTCACCGTCGCTTCGCCTGATATTAAAATAATGGACTATACGAACTCACAAGTAGTGATTCTGACATTAGGACAAGCGAAACTAAAAACTGGGACCTTCAAGCTTATTCACATCATTAATATAAACGAATACCAGGAATTGATCAACAGATTGAAGGAAATATTAAATCATAATAATAGCTAATCACGTTTCCTCTATCCATTCTTGAACCATCAGTTAACAGAACTTTATGAATATTTGCATAGATTAAAACCAAGACCCAAACGATCCTTAAACTTTTTAGGATCTGCATGGAAATGGATTGCGGGGAGCCCTGACTATGACGACTTTGAAATCTTATATCAAACAAAAAAAAAAAAAAATATATATATATATATATATATATATTGAGAAACAATAATAAACAGGTAGTTATAAATAGGTTATCTATTTAAAAAATCAAGGAAGTGACTAGAGTCTCCAATAAAATATTAGAAACCATAAATAGCGATAACAATAACTCCGCAAAGGAGTAAGCAATAACAATCTTGAAATATAAACTAGACATAATTAAAGAAGAAATAATTAATATCCAACATGCCATTTATTGGGCTAAAATTGGGATAGTAGAATCATTTATACTATCTTCTACAGAAATAAATATAGCTAAAGATATAATAGATAGATATTCAATACCATTTGTAAATATAGAACAGGCGTTTGAATTCACTGAAGTAAAAATAGCATCTAATAATGATTCTATTGTTTATATTATTAGTATACCAATGACAAATCTTAATTTTTGTAATGAAATATTAGTAAAACCTATTAAGTATGGGAAATATGTAAACAAAATTATTTATGATAAAATTTTAATGTGTGACAATATAATATTTGGAATAAAAAATTCATATAAAAATTATAACAACATAACCATATGCAATAGAAACAATTTAGTAAATTTATACAATGATACTTGCATAGCGAACTTAATCAAGAGTAAACCAGCAAATTTTAGTTTTATAAACAATCACAATATACCCACAATAGATGAAATTTTACTTGGAACAATTCTCTTGAATAAATTTGATCGAACAATCTTTATTAACAGAGAGGTACGGAATCTTACTGGCCCATTTTTGGTGCAATTTTACAACGAATCGATTACAATATTAGATCAAGTCTATAACTCATTCGAATCAGCAGGTATAAAACCCTTGCCCGCTATTTTGCAACCAAGAAATCCCCTGCCAGCCATTGAAGAATGTAAAGGTAAAGGAAATTCAACTTAATAACACACAAGCCATATATCTACTTAGAATGGATAATAAGGGACATTTCGAAATAAATATTGAACTATTCATGGTAGCAATATTTCCAACAATCCTTTTTATTGCCAGAACTGCCATATATAAGAAGAAAAAGAAGTCATTTATAATTCCAGACGTAGTTGTTAATCAGCCTCAGGTTCACGTGTCTATGCCAGAATTATCAGTACCTAAAGAAATTAAAACCAGAGAATAACAAGTATGGCACATATTCCTTATTTCTAACCGAACGAGGTCGATCGGTTTTAAGTGGGGAGGTGTTAATGCAAAAAACATTTAATTCTGTGACTTCTTTCCAGTTTATTGAACTCATTAACTTTTGTTTATTAAAAATCGCTGACGTATTTCGAGACGGTGAGAAATTTGTTTGTTGCATATGGAAGCAAAACTTAAACAATATTATTGAAAATCATTTTTACAAAATTTTAAGGCTTTCGCCCTCATACTAAACCAAATATTTAGCGCATAAAATGCTATTTCAGAAACAGTTTTACAATTTTGAGGGATTCATTTTCGTATCAATGTTTACAATTGAGATGAAATAGGGTGGGTAGGTCTTAGGATATGGTAGCCTCCATATAAAGTAAATATTAATTATCTAAAGAACTATTGAAGTGAATCCCTTAAAATTTTCTAGAAATAACTTTGTTATATTTCGCAGTTGAAGTGAGAATATGTGGAATATGTCCAGGGGAAATAGTAACCCCATTCAAGGTGAATATTAGAAAACGGGTTTTAAAAATTAAAAAAAAAAAAAATAAACGGCTGATTATTCGCTTTATGCCCTCCATGACGAATTTATAGAATGTATTAGCAGTTCTACAAAAACAACAATAAGACGAACTCAATAACTCTTTGTTATATGTTGTATTATATGAGCCATTTATTTTCACCAAAACAATTGAGGTAGTCATACAAATAGTTAAAATTTGATCAGCCAGTAAGTTGAAATATTTATATATGCAGCTCAAAAAAAAAAAAAAAAAAATAGATGTTTAACTGTTGTCACCTGACGATTAGTGAGTTCCCCTTATTGTTATTTTTGTAGAACTGCTGCGGTCTTCTATAAGTTTGCTTTGAATTCATCAGTTTCATTTTTTCCATTCGATCTACACCTTCGTGTAGAAAGCTAGAGTTCCCGAATTCTGCTCCCTGAGTTTAATGGTCTCCACCTATATCAATCTCAGTTTTACGTGGTACTGCACCAAATCTAATCTTATAAAAGTCAGGTTAACGAAATCGATTGCATGTGGCAAATGTAAGCTTCGAAAAACCGTAACACGATACAGTTAGACAACATCAAACACTTAGACAATGCGGGGGTGAGACGCAAAATTCTTGAAGGCCAAACAACAAAAACCCACCTGACTGTACTTAAGAAATAATTACGATGACGCGTAAGTTGTTCCCCAACCCAGAGCTACTTTGCGAATGTTTCTTTAAATTTGCTTTGAAAATTATTTCATTCACATACAATTTATTCAAAATTAAATAATATTAAGCTCTAACCGCAAAAATGTCTTACGTCCAGTCTGTACATGAGAAATTTGCATCAAGACAAGCCTTATTGTTGTTTTTGTTCAACTGTTACCACCTTTCATAAATTCTAGTGTGTCTAGTTAGACTCGACGATATTTTTAAAAGAATTAATTTATTTTGCACTTGTTTTTTTTTCTTTTGTCCTAAAAAAGATCAAAGAGAAACAATAAATTTAACAGCTAATGTTAAATATTTTTGCTAAGTGTTTTAACATTCACTGCGAAATAAATTGCGCAATAGATTTTCTATTGGTCCACACGTAATATTTTTGTTAGAGAGATAGAATTTGATAATTGCGAACATATAAGCTTCTGCGTGTGGGCCCTTAACAAAGCATTTGTATAACTATGACGAAGTTTACATTTTCCGACATGCAGCAGCGTATTTTTGATTAGCTTTTAAAATGAAATTTAAATAGGTACATAAAATCTTCATTATGCAAAAGTTATATTTTTTGTTGGTTTTTTGCTTCTTCTGCTACTCTTCTGATTTATATGCTTTTATGCATATTTTAAATTTTTTAGGACGAAATTAGCTTTCTTGAAAAAGTTTAGCAAAATGATAAATTTTCTACATTTACTTTCTGTGTTAAAACTAATAAAATTTTATTCAGCTTTTTGAGTTTATTGTACAGTAGAGTGTCCTGAGGAAAGGCCTTTTTGAGGGTTCGATGTAGGAAGACCCCTCAAACGATGGGTATTTATGAACTGAATACAGAAAATATATTTAAAAAATTAGTATTCAGTACCCTACCAGCAAAAAATATGTTTCGATTTTGTTTATCGAAATGGGTGTCAAAAAATCATAGTTTATAATGGAAAAAAATTGTGGAAAAAATATTTAAAAAATTTTTCCCATGGAATTTTTTTTTCGCTAGATGACTTTTTAAGGCATTTTGATGAACAAATTTTTTGAAAATTAAACATTATCAGCAGTACTTGCTACAATGCAAATTTTTAATATTTTAACCATAAAAGGAACAAAATTATAAAAGTTTTATCCATTTTTCAAGAAGAAATGTTGCTTTATAAAAAAATTTTGACTAATGTATATATTTAATGCTTCGAAAAATTATGAATATATGATTACAATTGTTATACGGGCCATTTAAAAACAACACAAAATTATTAGAATGTTGTACATATATTTATTAGGTTTACGATTGTTTTATAACTGCTAAATATTTTAAAACTTTTGATTTCACGTTGTCTTCATTTATATATACACAAAACCTCTTTTAAATAAGATTTCAAATAAAATCTTCATAATTTTATTGGATTTTCCAAACAAATTATAATTTAGTTTCTAATAAGATTTCACAAAACCTGGTAAGATTTTACTAGCTTTAAAAAAATATCGTTAGCCATCATCGTTTTTTTTTTCTCAGTTTATTAGCGAAGTAAAACAATGTGCTAAATAAAATTTACTTTTAAATGTAAAAGTATTTTTAAGATTAAAATAAAACATTAAGTAAATAAAATTTGTCATGAAATTTATCAAGATTTCACATTAATAAGAAAATAAAATATCAGTAACAATCGTTTTCATACAACATTGTTAAGTTATATGTTCAATTTGTATAAAACACGTTGGTCAACAGTTGTCTACAAAAATGTCCAAAGTGTAGGTTTTTTCTACCCGAAATCTCACCTAAACGAGATTTATAAAAAATAACTTTATTTGATTATGTGTTAACTACACTTTTTTTTTTTATAATGCCGCATTACCAAACATTGCAATCGTGATTCCTACTATGTGGTGTCTACACTTCCTAAGTTTTTATATAATTATTGGTAATATCGTTATAAACAAGAATTTTATAAATCGTTACATAGGGAAAGAGAAATAAGATAGTGAAATTTTAAAAATAACGTTATGAGCATTACAAATTTATTTTCATAAATGTTTCAAAATAGTGTATTGAAAAAACGGTGAGTATAAAAATTATTTTAAGATATGGTTTTGAAAAAATAAAAATGACTACTTTTGGTTAGCAAATTTAAATTAAATTTTTATAAAATTAAAATAAGAAAATTTTTTTCACTGCCTAAAAGAATTTAAAAGCAAAATTTTATGCAAACTTTATTAATGCAAATATCAGATGCTTAATTTTATTACACTTAGGCCCCGATTTGAGTCGTTTCGCTCTGCGTCACTGTTTAGAATTTCAATATTTCGGATTGCGCCGCTATGTTTTCGATTTGCGTCGATTAAAGTATCTTAAGTAACTGTATGTGAAAACTTTATTGATTCATTGATTTTCTTATCAAATTCTGTTTTTAATTAGAAAAGAATTTTTAATTAGAATATAATATATATATAAGTATTTTAAATTTACCTCTGTATAAAGAATACTACTTTTTATTAAAGATTAACTTATTTTCTGTTCAAATATTTTTATTCTGGAACCAATTATTAAGAAAACAGAGTAAATAAATAGAAAATAGTGATTTGGTTTGCATCGTTTCAGTTTGCATCGCAATTCTCCGGTCCCCATTAACGATGCAGACCGGGGCCTTAAGTATTGAAATTTTTTAAAAATTGGCGTGGTAAAGTTCCGCCAAAAGTTCTACGTAGTATTTACTTTTGTTGACTGTACAAAATGTTACATGTTTCATGTTACTGCTATAAATTAATTTAGTAGAAATATGAAAAATTTTAATTTATAGTTTTTTTTAACCAAATGTACATAGCTTATGGCTTTGTTTGTTTTCAAACTTTATGAAAGTAAAAAGTGAAAAGTCTAACATTAATGGTAGAATTTATATGTTAATATTAAAACAAAATATATTTTCATAAAACAAATTGAAATAGCCCAGCATTTTGCAGAGTTGGCAACACCTTGCATTTTGTTTTTTATGACATGCTAAAATTGTAACGGGTAAAACGGCTTGCATTCTAGAAAAATTTTCCATCAGAACTTTTAATGGTAACTATCAATGTTTTTTAATTTTTAAATATTAACCGCATGTTTTTTTAAATTTCATAAAAGCACCCAGTTATATAAATATAATATATATAAATATAATATATATAAATATAATGTATATGTATATATGTATATATTATGTCTTCTTAAATTATTAATTTTTGTAATTTTTTTATTTTTATAGGTGTATGAGGAGGAACACTCACTTTCAATAACTTGGTAACCAAAGAGTTAAGAACATTTTTATATTAAATCATATATTATACGTTTTGTTGGTCATTAATATACATATGTAGCTTTAACTTTTTTACAGAACGTCTTCATTTTTAGTTCAGTTTAATATTGGAAATTTTTCGGTATTGTAGGCACATTGCAAAGAAATGAGTATCAATTTGATTTTTATAATTTTCAATACAATACAATGAACGAATATTTTCTTATTAGTTTCTTTTATTTACAGATCTTTGCCAAAAAGACCGGACGTGATCGTACTGTTAAAGGTTTCGTAATTTAAAAGACTTTTGGCCCAATTTGCTGATTGTTTGATTTTATTGCTCCTGTTCAGTGCTTTTTCTTCTTTGAATTTTATACCACGTTCTGTGTAGTCGTCTGAAAAATGAAAATATTGCTTCCAAATCTTTAAAAAAGGTATTTATTTCCATAATAGTTACTATTTAAGCTGATATAAAAGTACAAAAAATATCTTGGATAGTACCACATTACTACCTTTTCAAACCACATTATAAAAAAGATATAGACTTCAAAGTCATGTCGTCTTTCGTTAAATTCTATACTGTTATGTTAGAGTTTGTTTTATTCGACAGATCATTTTGTTCTTTAACTAATTTTCATGTTATAGAAATCTCTAATTTGTACGGCTCTTTATTAAAAGATTTTTTTTTATTTCAGGATGTTTGCATTGATAAGGTTCCACAATAAAGAATACACTATTATATCTTCTCGAAAAATCAAAAAAAAAAAAAAAAAAAAACAAGAAGACTGGACATGCAGCTTTCAACAACAGTAATCTTGGAAAGAGGTAAGTACAATTTTGATATATATTAATATTTGTTTCGAATATTTTTAATTTTTTATAACATAACGGCTTTTTAATAATTCGTCGCGACAATGTCCCCAATATTTTCAGTTTTTTATAACAAAGTTTTTTTAATACTCTGTCCGGTCAAGAATACAATGTCTGTCGTTTGTTTTTTCAAACTATTTTCCTGTAACTTTCAATGAAGGTGACAAGAACATATATAAGTTTGGCCCAATAAAGTTGATACAGATACATATATTTGATATTCTCTATATTCTGTCCGTTTTCATCCAGAATATTTACTTTTATCATAGCGATGTTTTTCCGTTAAATAACTTTTATAACTTTTTACATTGTCATAACATGTCTGTCCGTCTGTCTGTTTATTTTATGAAATTTAATAATGTTGTAAATTTATATTCAAACTATAAGTTTAAGGTTCAGAATACAATGTCTGTCCGTTTTTCTGTTGAAGATATTATTTTTGTAACTTTCAATGAAGGTGACAAGGATATATATAAACATAAATTTTTCTTAATTAAATTTATGCAAATATATTTGATATTCTATACATAAACTTTCTGTTACATTTTACAATATTATAAAATGTTTGTCCGAATTTTTTTTATATATTTTACAGAATACGATATTTTCTATATTTTTATGGTATAATTGGATATGTTATGTAAATTCTTATTTTCACATAAAGTTTTAAAATTGTATATATGTACTTCGTATGAAAAGTATGAAAGTATGAAAAGTTTTTAGTTTTTTAAAATTCCTTCTGTCCGCTGAACATATTTTTCTTTTAGCTTTCAATGAAGATGACAAGGATATATATATATATATATATATATATATATATATATTTATATATATATAACAGAATAATATTACTTATATAAATGTTGAAGCAAAGAAATTATGTTTTTGAAAACATTATCAAATATGTTTAATACTTTATACTAAGAATATTTTCTTAAAATTTTGTGCTGCAACATTTAAGTAAAAATTTTTATTACATAGCAGGGACGTATCTTTAATTTTACACTCATATTAGTTTGATATAATTTTTCCAAATATTTTATAATTTTTTCGTGGTTAGTGACCGGTTCTAGTGCCGGAACTTTATATGGGAGGAACTTGTCACTTTTACATGGGGTTATCATTGGAGGTGGCTAATTTTTATATATTAATATTTATTCTTATATTTTTTTCATTAATGTCGATCCCACATACTTCTTATTTATCTTACGTGTTATATATTGCATTTTTTTATTTGCAATTAAAAATATTGCGATATGAAAATTTTGTTGCATAAACCGTGAGTTAACATTTTATTTGCAAGTTTATAATTCACGAAAACAAGTCGAGATTAGTGAAAATAATTTCAAATAAATGCTACTTCCTTTTGCGTTCATAGAATTCTCGATGGTAATAATTGCATTTTGCCCATCTAGCACGACAAATAAGAAAATGTTATACAATTTGCCGTATAAACAGTGAGTTAAATATTTTCAAGTTAGTTTTATTTCCAACTAAGGGACGTATAAACGTAATAATAGTCTTACACGCTAACTTCTCAGCCACAGATTGCTATTGTGTTGCTTGCAAATTTAACAAGCGTATTAAAAAATGACTCTCATCTGATACTTAGTGAGTGTGGTGGTATCAACTGGTTCTCAACTTGAACTTTGATGAGCGGTTAGGTAGCAATTGGTACTCAATTGATACTGAGGGATCGGTAATATGAGGTAATTGCCATCAATTTTCCGCAGGGATGAGCAATATTATTTTCAAGTTAAAAAATTTTAAATGAAAACTTTATTTCCTAATACACAAATTTTAATGTTCATTGAACCAAATAAAAACTTATGCACAAGTTACTTCATTCTCTAACTCAGCATACCTCTGTGGCATTTTAAGCTTTTAAGTTAAAAACAAATGCAGTTAAAAGGGAAGTATCTTGTGTACAAGTGTTTATTTGGTTTATTGTGTATTAAATTAAAAATATTTAAAGTATTTTAATCACCCGAAAAATGTAATTTCATGTATCCCTTACAGATGGTGAAAAAAAAAAATAATAATAATTAGTGTAAACGAATCCGTGCGGAGTCTTTACTTGTTTACTTCCATCGGACGCGTCCCCAGGTGGCGGATAGGGGGGGACTGGGCGAGAGGCACTGGATGTATTCATGTACGGTGCTGGAGCCCTCTCCCTTTGTCGGCATTAATGCATCCTTTTTATCACACCCGGTCCTGGAAACGAATGGGCTTGCTGGACTGGATGCGGTGCAATTGATGTATTCTAATTAGTAATTCTGCCAAATTGAATGCATTCTCTGGCACTGGGTACGGTCTTGGTGCCATACGTTTTCCGTGGACCAAATAAACAGGTATCATGCACTTTTAAGATCAAGGTGGTAGGTAGCAGTGCCGAGGATCTGAATGATTAGTTAGTGCGATATTTTACGTGCATACTCGTGGGACAAAAATTGAGGAAAAAAGATATATAAAAACAAATAGGTTAAGGAAAAAAATGACGAAGGGAAAATGGACGGAAGGGACTTGACTAGGGATAGGGTAGAGTTAGGGAAAAAGAAGGACGACGTTCTGAAAGGGGGGGGGGAGCATGAGGATGAGGACGACGATATGGACTTGTTGAAACTATATAAGGACATCCTCATGCAGCACGGACAATTACTGACCCAACTGACGGAGGAGGATAGCCTGCTGGACTCGGCGAAGGATCCAGTGCGACGGAGGCGCTAAAGGACCTGACTCTTGAGTCCGATGAAGAGCATGAGACAACTGTTATCTCTGCTCTTGATCGGGGCAAGGAGATCGGAACTGCAGTCACTGCGACATCACTGGTTATGAAGCAGGAGAGCTCGACGGGGGCATCAGGCATGTCCAGGCCTTTGGCGAAAACAATTGTTCGGCAGGAAGCGGTAGTACTTCCAATGGATGAGCAGGCCGCAACAGACAGTCGAACGAGGTTTGAAAAGGCAAAGAACGGCATTAGGACCTCCATAGCTGCACTAAATAAGTTGGCTAAGAAGGACCCATCGTTGTTAGATGGACGGGATAGGCATATTCGTAGGAAACACCGAAAGAGCAGATACAGGTTCGAATGGACCTATGGCTCCATCGGTGATATCCTGGGAATGTCTTATCTCGATGGTTTTAAAGTGGAGGTAGAGGAAGGTCCGGTAATTGCTTGCAAGAGTAAAGAGTCCGTGTCTACCAGTACTTTGGAACCACAAGTCGCCGATAACAAGCATGGAGTTGCTTACAAGCCAGCCAGCGGACTCGTAAGTTCTCGCAAGGGAAACGACAGGTTAGCTAGGACTGGTAGTGGGACAACCCAAACTAGGAAAAAAGCGGAGAGGGTAAACCAAACTCTTGCGAGCCCTGCTAAGGACTCTCAGATGAGATCCATTAGGAGAGCTCTGCCTGGAGATGAGATACCCTCTACCTCCAGGAAAGCTGGTCATATACCACATGACTCTTTTAAGGGTCCTCCTAAGGGGACCATAAAAAGAGTGAAGTCTGGGATGACCAGCAGATACTAAACGGGCACCAAGTTGCGCGTTTAAAAACTCTCATAAGGGAGTAGTAAAGCGGGTAGTATCTGGTGATGATCAACCTTCATCGCCCAAAAAGGTGAAGGATTCGTCCAGGTCAGACATTCTTCAAGCAGCAGTCATTGACCGTGCTGACTCAGATGAGAGAATCAGTACAGAAATGTGGCGGCTGATTGAAGATAGGCTTATGGACGAAATCTTCCAGGCAAGGCACAGGCCGGGTGAAATAGCCTTCATGGGTGGAGACTGGACAAGTGGTGTCAAGACTGTTGGTTGCGGTAATAAACGAACCTTTGAGTTCCTGAAAGCCGCGATTAGCAGATGCGGTAACCTTTGTCCAGATGTGCAACTGGAGGTTAAACCAGCGTCGAAATTGCCGTTGCGACCAATAGTTACGGTATGGATTCCGCCACCCATTAAGCCGGTGGAAGTCATACTGGGAATATTGGAAGGACAGAATAGGGGGATCAATACCAGTCAATGGAAACTTGTCTCTTCATTGACTTGTAAAGAGAACCAGGAAAAAGATTTCCGATTCGCAGTAGATCGGTAATCTATTAAGAAATTGGTCCCAGGGGGGGGGGGGGGGTTGTTACGTTCGGGCTTGGCTATGTCAAATTTCGATATTCGAAAAATGACAAAGCCAAAGAGGTTGCGGATGGTGCAGATAAATCTGCACCATTGTGAAGCGGCCTCGACCGAATTAATAACCTACCTCAGTGAGACCAATGTGGATGTGGCCCTAATCCAAGAGCCTTGGTTAAATAACAACCAGGTCTGTGGTCTTAGGGCTAAAGGATACAAGTTGTTCGTACCGTCCACTGAGGACAAGGTAAGAAATTGTATCCTAGTGAGGAATGAACTCCAGTTAATTCTTCTTAATTCTTTTGGTTATGGAGACCTAACGGTCGTTCAGGAAGAGGCGTTAGGAGGTAATAAACTGGCCTTGGCCTCTGTATACATGCCCTATGAGGCGGCGGAACCACCGGATGACAGGGTGTGGACTTTAGTTGAGTATGAAAGACGGAATGAAGTACGTCTATTACTCGGTTGCGATGCTAATGCACACCACAGTCAATGGGGTAGCGGTGACATTAATAAGAGAGGTGAGTCAATATTTGATTTCATTATTGCAAATGATCTTTTAATCTGTAATAGGGGAGATACCACCATCGGGATAGGTGAAACGGTAGTGAGAGACCTGATTACGGTTGAGAAAGTCGCGTGGGCGGTAAATTCATTCGAGCCTTACAAGTCACCAGTCATACTTCATCTCTTACCAATTGAGGAGTTTGTGAAGGGTATGGCAGCAAGGAGTCTGCTGATACTTAAGGAATTAGGACTATTAGGTTCATCGAGAGCAGGTCACCCCAGGGTCATATACGAGATCAGTTATGGTGAAGTTAATCTGAACTTCATGGGGGCATCAGATTACATGGTCGCTGAATCGGACTTTGGGGCAAATCCTGTCGTGGTGATACCTGATAGGGAGATTTGGTCCTGCAATGAGAGACTGTATGAAGGTTGTGCAGTGTTCACGGACGGATCGAAAATGGACATATGTATTGGTGCGGAAGTCTATATTATGGGCACGGATCTGAAAGGCTCTTTTGGACTCCCTGATGAGTGCAGCGTTTTTCAGGCTGAGATTCTCGGCATCTTGAAGGCCGCAAAATTAATCAGGCAGAACGTTGTGAGGGGTACCGAAGTTACTCTCTATGTGGACAGTCAGGCGACTCTGAAGGCCTTGGGGACACATATGGTAAAATCCAGGCTAGCTGCTTGGATAGGAGGTCACTGAGAGAACTAATTTAAAACGATATGGTGAGACTCTGCTGGGTGCCTGGCCACTGCAATATATCAGGCAATGAATTAGCTGATGAACTGGCAAGGCAAAGCGCAGCAAAGGATGTCTCGGAAGGGGAAACCATTGTGAAACCCCCGCTAAGTTTCTTCTTTGGGAAGATCAATGATTGGATCTTGGTCAGAACCAATTCGGCTTGGGAGAGTAGAGAGGACTGTAAGGTGTCGAGGGCGATGTGGCCGGCACTCGACAATGCAGGTACAGGCACTCTTCTGGGCTTGAGTAGGAGGAGCTTAAGTATCATGATAGGGGCCATAACGGGTCACTGTTTGATAGGGAAGGTGAGGTCTAAATGGGATGCTAGCAATTCCGATTTTTGTAGAATGTGTGGAGACGTCGACGAGACAGAGTATATTGAGCACATTATGTGCCATTGTCCACGACTGCAGCATCGTAGGATGAAGTGGTTGGGCAGTCAATTCCTCGATGGGCTAAGAGACGTTCGGGGCGTGGAGCTTGTAGACGTCATAGGCTTCGACTGTCTAAGAGAGGGTCAGGGTACACCCCTAGGGGGATTGACAACATTGTTAATCCTCTTATATGATTCCGTTTTATTCCTAACCTTCTTCCCCTCGTATTCCTATTTTTCTATTTTCTGTATTCTGTTTCTTGTATTCTATATCCTATAGCTTTCAATGAAGGGACTCATAATGGAGATCGGTCTCTGGGTGGAGATGTGGTACATGTGGTATCACGTCAACCTTCTCTGTCTATCTATCTGGTGTAAACGAAACGATACCAGCATGTATATGGACAGCAACTAGTAACTTATGAACATCAAGTAGTAACTTACTAGAGAAGGTGCTGAAACACTGTGCAGGATAAAAATCTTTATCGGAAATGAAAACTGTGCGGGAGATGATTTTGGCCCTCAGCAATAGATTTCATCATTTGAAACGTAAGTTAATAAAAAAATCTGTTTCTTTCAGATATATTTAATTCCTGTATTTGTAAATTTTTTCTTAAGGTCACCCCAGATTTAAAATCAACACCTTTATTGATTGGATTTTCTCTCGATCAATCAATTTATTGATTGCACATTTATTAATTTTTTAAAGTTTTATTTAAATAAAAAAGGTGAAAAAGTAGACAAATTTCGTAAAAGTCGAATAAAGATCTTATGAGGTAAATAATTAAAAGAAGCTATGAAAAAATCTATTTAAAAAAATCGAAATCGATTATTTAAAATAAATCTTTTTCCAACTATAGAACTATGTATATTGAGACATTTTGAATTAATTGAGTAATCAAAAGCACAATTAATTTTCATCACTAATCAATTAGTAAACAAAATTATGAACATATACAGTACTTCAGTACTTGAAATGGTTTGTGCCTTAACTGAACGAAGCAATACAAATATAAACGTATATACTTACATTCTTTGTGGCAAAAAGCTTTCGTTATATTCATCTTGTTGTGACAGCAAACAAGGATAACGAAGGATTTGCACTAACAAAACAAGTCATCATTTACATTCAAACACACATATTTAAGTCGTAAAAACATAAATAAAAATTATACTTGCATTTAGTATTGTGCTAAATATAATAAAAAATATATATTAATATATTATTTAAAATAAAAATTACAATAATTATAAAAAAAAAAAAAAAAAGATTTAGTTCTTGCTATTAAATCTTCTAAAACAACTTCATTTTACGGTTAAAAAATTGTCCAGTGTACAAAATCGATACACGTAGTAAATTCTTCGCAACTACATACTCCCTTGTTAACTCTATTATTATTTTTTCGTTTTTGCCGTCTGTTGATGCAAAACTGTAAAAACATGTACATATATATGTATATATAATTGAAAAACTGGGTTCCATTAAAAATCGTTAAAAAAAATGAAGTAAACTCTTTTAAACTATATACTTATACACTATAAATTCATGTGTATATATTTACAATAAATTTGAATATGTACGTAGTATGTATGTTGAAATATATAATAAAGTAATACAAAATTAAAATAAAATGAAGAACTAGTGAAGAAACTGTGAGTCGGCAAAAAAAAAAAAAAAAAAAAATATATATATATATATATATATATATATATATATATATACATATATATATTAATATATATATACTATATATTAATTAATTTTAGTTCGTTCATTATTAGAAAATTGTTATTGGTAAGTAACACATTTAAATGATTATACAAATATTAATATTGTTAAAATGCAAGTGACTCCAATTATTATTCTAAGAAAAATGTATTTGGTATATGAAAAAATGGAAGGACACTGATAAATTTTAGTTGTCTTTTTAACATTTTAAGCAACCATATACAAACATACATAAGTATAAAAAAAAATATATTTATAATATATAAAAAATTTTCTTATAATAACACACATACATATATCTATGGAATTATCTGTGTTAATAAATAAAAATCTACATTAAAAAAATCATTGAAATATACTACACATGAATAAGTATATCTGTTTAATGATATATCTATGCATACATATCTGATACATATTATATTGTATATGATGGATGCATCCATTTCTAAATATCAATGTGTGAGTGGAAATTATTAGTCATTGTAACAATTGGATTAATAAAAATAAACCTGTTGAGACCAACTTAAATATATATTATGTACGTACTACATCTTGGTGTATTATTTTACGCATACAATATACATAAGTATGTAAATAGGTAAAAAAAATTGTTCATGAATTGGTGTATAGGAACATACGCATCATCCGTCCATCCCTTGAGAATCTGATTTAATAATGATACGGCTAGTCCGGGAATGTGCAAGTTTCCATATTACTAAAAGGGCGTGTCGTAATTTAACTTGATGCTTTTTTTATATGTATGTAGTTACATACATATGCACTTATTTTATGTCAAAAAATATATAGGTCAACTAATACTTGTACATGTTGATTATTGTTATGATGCTTCACTTATATATGTACACTTTATTAGAATAGAAATATTTTACAAATTAAACAAACGTGAATGTTTTAGTTGATCCAGTCCGAACGAATATTACCCTGCAATATTTTACAATAATTTATATATTTATCATTTAAAGATTTTTAAATAATAAGAAGTGTTTGCGAACTTGTATGGGAGCTATGGTCAATTACGGAGCGATTCTCACAAAATTGTTCATAAATAGGTTTGTTACATGTAGTTATTGAAGTTAATAGAAAATTGTAGAAAATAATTGTTAGTTTAGCTATTAGTATATAAGCGGATGTAAGTTTATGGATTCAGTCAGTAATAAATTTGTCATTTACTTGAAGGTTTGACAGTCAATGCAGTTCAGTTGTGTATCATTGTAGTGCATGTGCTAAGGCGTAAAATGAAGAACTATGTTTGGATTTGGAAAAAAAAGATAGAGCTTAATGTTATATATGGTAAAATTGACCATATTCAGCGAAATTGTAATGCGACTTTTTCGTGTATCAAAATTTTACTACTCAATACTTTCAGAGTTGTATTTTTCAGTATAATCAGGGAAAAGTTTACTGAAAACTAGTCAAAAAAAAAAAGTAATTAAAATTACCTACAAAATAAAATGAATACAATATTAGAATTTCAGACATAAAAAAGTTCCTTAAATTTAGTAGTCAAAGGAACCCATAATTTACGACACTAATCTGCGGGTAATTTATCAAAAGGGTCAGGAGTTACCATTAAAAATACCTACTACCATGGAGAATTATCAAGCTACTATACCATAGATCCCGACAATCTCCATATCGGTAACTCAGCAGAAAAATACCAATTTTACTACTTGTGACAACATCATAGGCGGAAGCATATTTTTATCATAGACGCAGGAGCATCAATGTCGATCATAATGTCCGATATGGTCAACAAAGCGATTGAGATATTATGCGTGGTTAGTCTACGCCTGACACAATCTATGTTAAAAGGTAAGGGTAACTATTGCCAACAGAAGTGTGAATCATGCTTTTATTATTGCAGAACGACATTATCATCGTTGCAAATTTTATGATTGGTCATGAAATTAATCTTAATATGGAATAAAAAGTGATGATTTGGAACTACACAAGCATACTTCTTGATTTTGGTAATGAAGAGGCATGAAGGGCGATTGTAAAGACTGGTTACCAGCACAACGATATTACCCCATACTGACAAATGTGATATCGGTTAAAGAAAATAGCAGAAAGCCTAACCTTAATAAAACATCATCCGGAAGCCAAGCGTTGAAATGTTATTGTACTCTGCATCCATGCAAATAGCTGCCTATATCTTATATGGGAAAGCATAGATGGCGAAATGGTGACAAATCTAATTGTGGTATCGTCATCTAAGGTAAATGAGGTAATGAAAGAGTGCCACAAAGCTGAAGCAGCGTTTCTATTGCGTGGAGTTTCAGCAAGTCATAGTCGATTGATCGGCAAAGTGTACTAAATTTTTTGAAGAAAAACGTTCTGTAGTAGGAGATCATGGACTGCAGCACCTGAACGACTCAAGTGTATTGTTTGAAGCCTATTTGAGAAGAGCATTCTTAAGTATGCGATTCAGAAAATCAAATGGAAATAAATCAGATCAACTATAAAACTACGGTTAATACCTTTTTTTGATTCTTGTCCAATGTCCAAATAAAGTAATTTTTTTCTAGATAAATATACATTTTTAAAAACAAATCTAAATCGATAAAGAAGCTGGACTATAAAAAATAATGATATGCAATGTGGATACGAAAAAAGATAGAATAAAAAATGTGTCAAATTTACAAACCGTACGTTTCTTATACTTAGCTTACACGTAGTTCTTATTTCCGAATAAAACTGCAAAATGCTACTATATTCTTTTTTTATTGTGACTTACTAACTAACAATACTATTTACCAATAAAATGTAAAATGTTCCCAATTTTCTAAAGTTTTTAATGTTTTCAACTATCAAACAGGTCATAACATATATAAGTCATAAAAAAATATATATATTAAAGATACTGTGAAAAAAGGAAAACTGAAATAATATATTAAAGAAAAATTGTATTGACAAATATATGCTGGAAATCAAAATGGTACCATGTAATTATACCCTACGCTACCATAGGTGGTTGGGGTATTATGCGTATAAAGTATACCAATCGATTCAGAATCCCTTTTTAAATCGATCTAATGATGCCCGTCTCTTTGGCTGGCTGGGGTCGCAATTTTAAAGGTAATTCAATGAAATTTGGCATGTGGTACTTTCATGATATAAGAACGAAGCCTATTGAAATTGTGATGTTGTGATCGGTCTATTATTTCACCTAGCCCCCTTACAAACGTCCCCCCGAAATAGAGTTTAAACACTCAAAAATGCCTTAAAAATAAGAATATTTCAATGAAAATAGTTGAAAAGAAGTTCTGTACAAGTTCCAATCTTTCTACCAAATTTTATCAAGATCTGTCCACAATTGACCATAGTTCACATATAAATTCCTCTTGCGAAAATCACTTTAACGTGCATAAATCCCATGCGAATATTATATCAAGTTAATATTTGACACAAATAAGTTTTATGTAAGTGGAAACAACATTGCTAAATTGTATGAGAATCGGTTCATAATTTACCCATATAAACCCACTTACAGGAATCGCCCTAAAGTGCATAAAATCATCTAGATGTAGTATCAACGCATTATTCTTTATTTGTAAATATTATTATACATTTAGTAAAATCATGTACACTGAGGTAGTTATTAAGTTCGAATAAAAAGTATTAATTAAAACCTATTTACATAAATATTAAAATGGTACCTTGATTTTATCAAATGTAAAATAAAAGTACATTAAGTGCGCGTTTCACTTTATAAGGTTTCAAAATATTGTTACGTTTTTACCTTTTAAAAACGGTTGTTTATTTCCTTTAAATAAACTTGTACTTTGATTGCAAATAACAGCAGTTTAGTAGTTTAAAAATTGTAACGAGTCTTTATTTTATTTAAAAAAGTGTACAACAATACAGTTTAAATAGTCACTTTGTGTTTTAATACACACACACACTTAAATTACACGCTTTATACAGCACACTTTAATAATGTACAAGATTATACAGCCAAGGCAGTTAATATGTCTTTACTTAACGACGCTTCCAATTAGACTGCCTCAATGGTGTTCTCACGGCCAACTTATATACACTGTATTACCTACTAGATGTTTCTTGAAAGCTCTATTTCTTTCTGCAATGTTCTTAACGGACAAACTAGAGCTTTTGATGTTGATGTTAGCAGCTTAAACATTTAGTGTTGCCATACTTAAAAACAATGGTGAAAGCTTTTTATTCAATGGTGTATGTTTAGAACTATGTTAATAATTTTTACAGCTATGTTAACTGCTGTTAACATAAACGGAAATGTCTGGAAGCATTAAGAAAGATTTAAAGCAGCCGTTAAAACCGTTATATTTGAATTCAAGTACAATTTCGTAACACTGCCCCCCGCTTAAGCCTGTTCGTCCCGAATAGGCACGAATTCACTTTTCCCATAGGCAGCTAGTCTTTCTAGATGTACGATCTTCATTTTAGATCTCGGGCTCTTTTCTTTCTGTATTCTGTACACCACGTTGTTTAATTTCTTAATCACTTTATATGGTCCATCCCAATGGGTTTGTAGTTTGGGAGACAGTCCTTTCTTACGTTGTGGGTTATACAACAGTACAAGCTGGCCTTCGTTAAATCCTTCGGAATTTGCTGCTCGATCGTATCTGGCTTTCATTTTATCGCTGGTCATTTTTATTCGTCTGCGTACGAATTCATGTAGTTCGTTCAGGTCATCTTGCTCTTGGGAAGTGTTTTCCTTATTTGTTTATGAGGGCTTAATACCGAATTCTAAATCACCAGGCAACTTGAGTTCTGTCCCGAAGACAATTTTTGCAGGTGTTCGAGAGGTTGAGTCATGAACAGCTGATCTGTATGCCAATAGAAATTTCGGTATGTGTTCATCCCAGTCCTTCTGATGTGCACTGACCACTTTTCTTAAATATTCCTCCAGAGTGCGATTGAATCTTTCGACCGTGCCATCAGATTGAGGATGCAGTGGCGGTGTTCTGGTTTTTCTTATTCCGTATAAATCGCACATTTCCTTGAATACGGCAGATTCAAAATTTCTACCCTGATCAGAATGCAATTCCAGTGGAACACCATAGCGGCACACCCAGTTGTTTACAAATGCACTTATAACCGTTTTAGCTTCTTGATCAGGTATGGCATATACCTCTGGCCATTTGCTGAAATAATCCATAACCACTAGAACGTAACGATTTCCGGCATCACTGAGGGGGAAAGGGCCTGCTACATCCATTGCAATCCGCTCGAATGGCGCGCCTGAGTTATACTGCTGAAGTTTTCCACGACTTCTTCTTACTGGGCCCTTCGCTGCTATGCATTGTGAACAATTGACTACCCAATCGGCTACTGCTTGCTGACAACCCAATAAAAACGTTGTTTTAACTTTTCTAAGGTTTTTGTCACACCAAGATGACCACCACTGGGACCGTCATGGAACTCTTTCATTACTTCGTTTATTTTAGAGGATGGTACTACAATTAAATTTGTCACTGTTTTACCGTCAGGACTTTCGGCGGATATTTCATTGCGGGCTGGCCTTCTACCTTCTTCTTTTGCCGATATTATTTTTGCCAGTATGGGGTCATTTCTTTGCGCTACAGACCAATCTTCACTGGACTCTATATGCATTAGTCGAACATCGATGATACATTCCTTCTCCTCGGTTTTGTACAATGCTTACATTCCACGTTGCAGGGCCGTCTTGAAAGTGCGTCCGCATTGCCGTGTTTCAAACCCTTCCGGTGCTCGATACTAAAATCATAGCTCTGAAGCCGTCTATCCAACGAGCCAGTTGTCCTTCAGGTTGTTTAAATTGCAGCAACCACCTGAGGGCAGAATGATCGGTTCTCAGTCGGAAGTGTTGGCCATACAGATATTTCAGGCTTCGAAAGCGTTCGGCTGAAGTATCCAATGACTTGTGAAAGTACACCGCCTATTCCGTATCCGCTCGCATCGCTATCTACCACAAATGTTTCTCCAGGTATAGGATATGATAAAATTGGTGCCGTACATTGAGCTTCTGAAATGCTAGTTCTTGTGCTTCACACCATTGGAATGATTGTGACTTCTTGGTCAGCTCATGTAAGCTTGCGGCTACATTGGCGAAATTCGGGACAAATCGTCTGTAGTATGTGCAAAGGCCAAGAAAACTACGCAGTTCATGGAGATTTCTCGGACGTGGGCAGTTCTTTACAGCAATTATCTTATCCTCATCTGTTGATATTCCGTCTGCTGTTACGCGATGTCCCAAATATTTGACTTCTTTCTTGAACAACGCACACTCCTTTACACTGAGTTTGAGTCCAGCCGCTGATATTCGTTTAAGAACTTCTTCAAGGTTATTCAGATGTTCAAATATTTGACTTCTTTCTGGAACAACGCACACTTCTTTACACTGAGTTTGAGTCCAGCCGCTGATATTCGTTTAAGAACTTCTTCAAGGTTATTCAGATGTTCATCAAAAGTCTTACCCATGACAATTATGTCATCGAGGTACACCAAGCATGTCTTCCCGTGAAGTCCTTTCAATACCTGTTCCATTAAACGCTCGAATGTAGCTGGAGCATTGCAGAGTCCAGATGGCATCACATTAAACTGCCATAACCCATCACTCGCGGTAAAGGCGGTTTTTTCCTTGTCTTTTTCTGAAATCTCTACCTGCCAATAACCACTTTGCAAGTCCAATGTGGAGAACCATTGTGTTCCAGCTAGTGTATCCAGAGTGTCGTCAATTCTTGGTAGCGGGTAGCTGTCTTTCTTAGTGACGTCATTCAGTTTTCTATAATCGACGCAAAATCTAGTGCTGCCGTCTTTCTTCTTAACTAAAACAACAGGCGAGCTCCAAGGACTTGAAGATGGTTCGATTATACCGTTCCGCTCCATTTCATTGACCAACTCCTTCACTTCACTTCGTTTTGCTAGAGGAACACTTCTGGGCGCCTGCTTTATTGGCCTCGCTTCGCCAGTATTTATTTGATGCTTTACAATTGCCGTTCTACCATGGCTTTGACTTTTTAAGGCGAAGACGGAGCTATATTTCTTCAGAATCTGTTTGGCCTTATTTCTGTCTGGCGGCGCTAATCCTTCAAAGCTCGTGTTCTTTGGTGGATTTATTGGCAGGTTGCGGGTTTTTCTCGCAATTGATTACTGCCTCTGCTGAAGTGCATTGACCTATTTCGTAATTTGGCTTAACGACTTTTTCGTAGCTGGACAGGTTAAGCATTCTTACAGGAACTATTTTGTTGTTGCAGGGTTTAACGAGGGCTTTTGCTGTTACAAGATCATTTGTTATTTCTCCTGGTTCTACCACCCACAAACTGTTGTCCTCACAATCTCCCTCCATACGAGCCCATACTAAAGTTTCTGACTGTGGTGGTAGCTTCTGATGCTCGACGGCAACTAGCTTTCTTACTTGAGTCCTATTTTCATATCCGACGTCAAGGGGTATCTCCACATTTCGCCAAATCATAACGTTTTGTCCCATATCCAAAGTAATGCAAGGGCTAATCATGAAATCAGCACCAATGATGACTTCGTCCACAATGTCGGCAACAATGAATACATGATTGACGGTAACGTTGGCAATGGTTAATTTCACATTTACTTTAGCATAGACCATGGCCGGCTCCCCAGTAGCTGTGCGCAGGCTTACCCCACATAATGGTTCAATTGTTTTCTTGACTAAATCTGGCCTGACGATAGACTGTGATGCCCCGGTGTCTACAGTAAAAACGTGCTTCTGACCGTTGATGTACCCCGAAGCAGTAAGATTGCTATTTTTCTGTTGCATTACGGATATGGAGATGGTGGGGCCCTCAGATGTGGGAGCTAGCTCTTGCCCCATAGTGCCAGCTTGTTTTAGTTTAAAGGTGATTCTTGTGATGATTGATGATTTGACTGCCGGTTATTTCTTTGAGGCGAGGCAGATCTGGTTCGTTTTCTTGGTGCTTTGCAGTTTCGCTGAATATGACCCGATTTACCACAGTTATAACATTTTACTCTGGCTTTATTTTGCTTCTCATTAAACGCCTCCAAAACCTTTTTTAATTCGTCGACTATATTTCTCTCATTATCAGAAACAACTTCAACATTTCGCACCTTGCATATTTGCGGCTTTGAGATTATTTTCGCCGTTTCTTGTGCCAGTGCGAATGAGACGGTTTCAGTAAATGATGGTTTAGGTGTGGCACAAACTGCGTGTTTTATTTCAGGATCGCGAATGCCATTAACAAATGCCTCTATCTTGAAATGGTCCAAAAACGGGCTGTTTTCCCCTGGATAAGTAAGCTGCAGCAAACGTTCGATTTCCAACGCAAAGTCTTGTAGCGTCTCATTGGGCTTCTGCACTCTACCACGCAATTCCATTCGGTATAAGTCCTTTTTATGTTCACCAGCGTACTTACGTTGTAGCGCCTCCATTATATCATCGTAACTGTTTCTGTTACATGCTGGCACGCTTTCAAGAACTACTGCTGCATTTCCTTTTAAGGCCAATATCAACTCTATAGCTTTTTCTTCGTCGTTCCACATGTTTCTAATGGCAATTGTATCAAACTGGAACTTAAACACATTAAATGGTGTGGTACCATCAAAACTAGGGGCCTTTATTCTACTAGAGGATTCTGGAATAATTCGCATCTGTCCATCTTGGCATTGAAGATTACTCATCTTTATTTCTAGATCATGTAGTTTTTTATCACCTTTGGCTATTTCATTCTCTAAATCGGACAGCTTTTTATCAACGACTTTGGCTTGTAAATCTAGACAGCTCTCTAAGTCGGTCAGCTTTTTATCAACGACGTTGGCTTGTATATCTAGGCAGCTCTCTAAGTCGGACACCTTTTTATCAATGCCATCCACTCTGCTGTTTATATGCTGTTTATAACTTCCGAAATTTGTTGAAGTTTCTCGTCTGTCGCTCTAGAAGTTTCTTTAACTTCAGCAAGAAGTTTCTCGTTATTTACTTTAGAAGTTTCTTGAAATTTCATTTCCATTATTTTATTTTCTTCTTTAATTTCAGCAAGAAGTTTCTCGTTATTTGTTTTAGAAGTTTCTTGAACTTCAGTAAGAAGTTTCTCGTTATTTACTTTAGAAGTTTCTTTAACTTCAGAAAGTAGTTTCTCGTTGGCTTCTTTAAATTGCTCCATCATAGCAGCAAACATTGTGGATAAATCCGGGCTGCTTGCTGTTAAACGGGTAGAAACTTCCATTTCTTCTTTATACTCGAATTCATAAGTTCCACTGTCAATGTTACGCCGCTTGAATTCATATATCAGCCTCTTTTGTAATTCTGCTTTATTACCAGCTGTAGGTAACTCCAACTTATTCAATTCTTTCTTGAGTTGCTCCACTTTTAGCTCTTCAAACTTCATGACTGCTTATTATTTTGCAATCCCACTTCTGACACCAATTGTTACGTTTTTACCTTTTAAAAACGGTTGTTTATTTCCTTTAAATAAACTTGTACTTTGATTGCAAATAACAGCAGTTTAGTAGTTTAAAAATTGTAACGAGTCTTTATTTTATTTAAAAAAATGTACAACAAAACAGTGTAAATAGTCACTTTGTGTTTTAATACACACACACACACACTTAAATTACACGCTTTATACAGCACACTTTAATAATGTATAAGATTATACAGCCAAGGCAGTTAATATGTCTTTACTTAACGACGCTTCCAATTAGACTGACTCAATGGTGTTCTCACGGCCAACTTATATACACTGTATTAACTACTAGATGTTTCTTGAAAGCTCTATTTCTTTCTGCAATGTTCTTAACGGACAAACTAGAGCTTTTGATGTTGATGTTAGCAGCTTAAACATTTAGTGTTGCCATACTTAAAAACAATGGTGAAAGCTTTTTATTCAATGGTGTATGTTTAGAACTATGTTAATAATTTTTACAGCTATGTTAACTGCTGTTAACATAAACGGAAATGTCTGGAAGCATTAAGAAAGATTTAAAACAGCCGTTAAAACCGTTATATTTGAATTCAAGTACAATTTCGTAACAATATATTAGGCGACAAAATCCTTTAGTTATGGAAGTATTTGAAAAGCCATTTCCAACAGGAATTATTTGGCAGCTCTATACTGTGAAAGTGTTCAATTTTGCTTTACTCCAAATTTTTAAAAGTTTTTAAGCTTTTGTGTATTAAACGATCATGAAAATATCATAATCCTTTATATTTCAAAAGCTAAGTTGATCTTTTAATTAATTTTGAATTTGGTGTAACGCATAAGATATTACCTGTGTAGTTTTTTCAATTATTGAAAAATTTTATTTATCTGCAACAACAAATTACATTATTCCCCTTTTATTTAGCATTTTCTTTGTTTAGTTTATTTATATTTGCTTATACCAATAAATATTTCGAATATTTCGAAGTCGAATTTCTGCAACAGTGCATGTCATCTGTTTTTCCTAATGCAGTACCTTTAAGTACAACACTTGGTTTGTGAATTTAATAAACACTCCTAAAAGTGACCTCTAGTGTTGAATAGATTATTATTACCCAACTAACAATATTGTTTAAATAATAAATATTAACTAAAATTTCCGGAACGGAACGTTTGGTATATTGCTGTCTATGTTTAAAATACTATCATTTAAAATGTATGTATCTAAATCATTACATTGGATTTGTCCTAATTGTAGGAAAGTAAATACTGAATTTTACAACTTTTTTAAAAGCCTTAAAGGAGAGTTTGGGTAACTAAATAAAGACTTTATGTCTTTGCAAGGTATACTTAATAAATGTGGTAAACTATTTACTAATTATAAATTGATAAATCTGTAATTATTCCCATAATAACATATCCTCCATCTTGATAATATTTCCAGTTCTCCTTTACCAGCCTCGTCATTGGTAATGCGGGTAAAGTTCATTGATCCCAATCTTCCATTATCCACTTGCATTAATCCAATTCATTCACTATTATTCATAGTCCCTCCAATGGGAAATACTGTTGAATCTTCGTATCTGTCATTAACCTCAAATAATATACCGAATCGATTGATAGCATCTCTTGAGACTAGACCTGAACCTATAGAACTGCTTATGCTTTCGCCTAGAAAAACTATTTTTGCTACAAGATTTGACTATGATACAACCGCAGGTGATATAAGGAACTATAGAAAGGTAAATTCAATAACGTTATTCCTGACAATGTCAATATTTACAAAATAAATGCAAGAAATATAGCATCATTCAAGATTATTGTTCCTGTTGAATTACTTGATCAAGTTGTGGATCCTCATTTCTGGCCGAAAAATGCTCTTGTACGAGAATATATTTATCCTCCAAAAACTCAAAAAACTAAAACCATCCTTAAGTTTTAATATTATATAGCAGAATGTTAACGGAATAAATACAAAACTTTCTATCTTATTCCGAAACAATTACGATTTTGAATTTCAAGTAGTCGTTTTTCTGAAACATAGCTTAATAATTCCGAGATATTGTATGATAATTATCAAATTTTTAGAAGAGATAGTGTAAGTAAACTTGGTGGCGGTGTTTTATTGGCTGTTTCAAATGAATATTCTGCTGAAGGGATCCTAATAGATAACTCCTTGAATACTGGAAAAATTGCTGTTGTTATAAAAATAAAAAATGTACGTAACATGTTCATATATTCCTCCTAACTTTGATCCTACGGTGTATGAAAATCGTTTATTGGCAATTAAATCCATTGCTGTTAGACTTAATCCGTATGACCACTTAGTTGCACTTCGTGACTTTAATATTCCAACGACTTCCTGGGTCACTTTATTTGTTACAGACTTTCTTATACCCATAAATCCCATTGATTGGACAGAAGATTTCTTAAAGTCTCTCTCCGATTTAAATATTTTCCAAATAAATGGTGTTTCTAACTCTAAAAACAGAATATTAGACTTAGTATTTGTAAATAATACTTCCTTATTTGGTGTAGTTAGAGTAAATCCGCTTTGTACACCTGAGGATCGACATCATCCATCTCTTCAGATATCAACACCAATTCAACATAAAACGGAAGCCCCTAGTGTTGTTCTGATACTATGCTTTAATCGCATTAACGAAGATAAAAGTAAATTTGGTCAAGTTATACATAATTTTTAGATGTGTATCGCTAAGGCAGTTCCTTTTAAGAAACAAATTAAAACAAATGGACCTTGGAAAACTACCACGCTGGCAAGGTTAAAAAATCTAATGAATCATTTGTTATAAAAGATTAGGAAAAGTAATAATATGCTTGACCAATGTCAGTATTTTATTGCTAGAAGCTGTTATAATTTGGAGAATAAGAAATATTATAATAATTATCTTCATAGACATTAGACATTAAACCAAAGTAAAACAAGTCTTGATCAGATTTTCAGTAACTTTGCAAATAGACTTCTCTATATTGAATCGGTTGAATCCAATCTGTCAGAAAATAATGTTATGAATAATGAATATACAGAGATAACAAAAACACACTTTGATTATATGAAAGCAAGAGAAATTCCGCAATAGTTTGCTAGAGAATTATTCTCTAATTGATGCATCAGAATTGTCAAATCCTTTGGTTTCTTGCATGAAAGCTGCTTTAAATGATTCAGCGGCAGTGATTAATTGTAAAAAACAGTTAAGGTTTGAGCTTACTAAATTGATTAAAAAAAATCTTCAAGAATTAATTCTATTAAAGGAGAAATTATTAAGGAAAAGAAGGAAGTCTAAAAGCAAACAGGGCTTAGAAGTTTTTTTTTTTTTTTTTTTTGAAACGGATTTGCAAAGTGATAAAAATTGTTACGAAGAAGTGTAGAGATAATTATATTCTGACAGTTTATCAAAAATTGGAAATAACCCAGAGAAAGCTTGGAAATTTAATAATACAAATTTTGGTCATAAAAAAATAATGAGATTCACCTAAATGATGTTCAAGGGCAGATAATGACGATTGATCAAGCTAAGGTTGATTGTTTTAATAACTATTTTCTAACAGCCTTAAAAAACCTCGAGAGGAATTGAAATCTATCCTGGGAGACAATTGTAATTTGCTGCGAACGCTTTCCTATTCACTGGACCACTTCAGCCTTGAAAACATTAATTGCAGTAACGTAATTGGTGTGATATTAGGAATGAATATTAATAAGAGTTCAGGTTACGACAAATTTCACCGAAATGAAGGTAAATTCAGCATTCTTTTTTCTATTTATGACAAACTAATTTTTTCCAAAATAGTTTTTATTTTTTTCCTTTTCCTATTGTAAATTTTTCTTCTTGTTTAATTTTTCTTAGTTCTTCTTTAAACAGGCGTGGATCCACAATTTTAGTTATTATTGCTATATTAATTGGTATAAATTGAGGCAATTGCTTTTTAAGTAATTAAAAAAATTGTGTCTAAATATATCTTGAGACTTGAGTTGCCCTAAATAAGACAAAAACTTGGTCTATAATGCTCAGAATAATTTCTATGCACCAGGTTTTATAATACTTTATAATTTATTGCTCAATTATGTTCAATATTTAAAAAACATTCAGATCAAATATTATACAATTGTATACAGTTTTACAATAATTTACTCTCATTTGTATTACAGTGATCTCTTGATTATGTTTCAATTCAATTTTGTGTAAAAATATTTCGCAACTCTTAATTTCCCAACAATATCGGTGAACAATTCTACATATATTCCATAAACTTATATAATCAACTTCTCAAATAAACAATTAGTTAGAACTAACTACTTTTTTCCATTTAATAGTTAAATTTATTGAAAATTTAAAAAGAATAATTTCTCCCAAATGTACACGTAAGAATTACAATTGGCTCCATTTTAAATTAAACCTTACTTTTTACCCAAAATGTCCTACATTTTTTCTCTGTTTTCCTTCTATTTTTGTAATATTATCTATCCACAAATTTGCATCTTCTTTCGAAAATTTTTAAGCAAATCAATAAGTTTTAAAAATTGGCAATTGTTTAATAAAAAAAATGTAGGAAATGCATTACTATTAATGAAAATATTGCGTATTTTGAGACAATTTTATTTTGGAAGTTAAATAAAAATGTTTAAAAATGGTATTTTTTCAAGAAAAATCTGAAAAAAATTTAATTGAAAATATGCATAATTTTGTAACTAAAAATCATTAAAAGTTCTTGGATAATTTCTGTTATTTAAATCTTGTAATTTCCTCTTTTTAAGATTTTTTGGAAAGCAGAAGAATCAAGCTTGTTATCAATATACATTTGCATATGTTTTGGTCAAATATTGAACGAAAATTTTTAAACAACATTTAAAAAAATTAAATTCTAATGCAATTTATTTTAAATTTTAATATTTTTAAAGATTTTTTTGTAATCATAACAAGATTTATTTTCTTTTAAATTGAACAAAAATTTTAGAACTTATTCGATTTTATATGGAATGATTTTCTTAAACTTTTTATACGTTTTTATTTTTATCCCAAGTATGTTTCAAATAAAACATAAAGTGATTTGCTTAAAAATGTATTAAAAATTATTTGATAAAATTTTGAAATTCTTAAATAATTGTTTGAGTAATTAAACGATTTGAAAGATTCTCTTCTCATTTTATTGTAAATGAAATAGCATTTAAAACTTGATATCTTTAGTGTTATTTTGAAATAGAAAACCAAATATAATTTAAAAAAATTTGTAAATTATTTCTTATTTGTAGCAAATATAAAAAATTTAAATAAAGTTTAAAAGTTACGTTCTTTTGCTTTCTTTATTGAATTAAATTCAAAATGACTTAAAATTTAGGTAACTACGAGATCTTTAGTGTACCAACTATCATAAAAATGTTTTTTTTATTTGAAATATCTAAAAATTCACGGGAATTTTTGAAAATTTTTTAGTTTTCGCATTTGACAACTTTGTTGTTTTTCTTACAATTTCTTACTTTTCACAAGTAATGTAAAGGAATGGAGCAAATCTATTATTAACTGAAAACAAATAAAAGAAAGTATTTATATTATTTTTGTAAAAAACACACCTTTAAATTATTAAAATCTATTCAATATTCCCTGAAATTTACGAACCATGGATTCATAAAAGTTTTTGTTTGTATTTCAAAAAAAAAAAAAAAAAAGAAAACAAAAAGGAATAACGAAGTAAAATATCAAGTTTTTTGGTCAAAATATATATATATATATATATATATATATATATTAATATATATATATATTTTTTTTTTTCAAAAGCTAAATTTACTAAATGTAAAATAAAATATACAAAGGCCGAATAATGCGTTGATACTAACATCTGGATGATTTTATGCACTTTAGGGCGATTTCTGGAAGTGGGTTTATATGGGACCTATGGTCAATTGTGGACCGATCTTCACAAAATTTGGTACAAAGATTGATACTTGTCCAAAGCTTCTTTGCACCGAAGTTCATTAAAATATTCTTATTTTTAAGGCGTTTTTGAAGTGTTTCAATAGGCTTCGTCATGAAAGTCCTTCGTGCTAAATTTCATTGAATTATCTGCAAAATTGCGACAAAGTACGGACTTTGTACATAAGATTTAGATCGATTTAAGAAGTGATCCTGTGTCGATTGGTATACTTTAATGTGGGTTTTGGATAACTTTTTCTATGCGTTACAATCATCAGCATAAATGCATATATCCCAACCACATATAGTGGTATAAGGTATAAAAAATGATTTGCTGATATTTTTGGAGAAAATTTTAAATATTAAGAAAATCCCTTCATTAAATTAAAATTCCCTCAAAAAGAGAAAAGTCCCTCCATATGACATCACTGTATTTACCAGACAAAATCTTGTGAGGATTTTTCACAAGAAAATTAATATATTGTTACGAAATTGTATTTGAATTTAAATATAACGGTTTTAACGGCTGGTTGAAAGTTAAATGTTTCTCGACGTTTCTACTTATGTTAACAGCAGTCAACATATCTGTAGAAATTATTAACATAGTTGTAAACATACAACATTGAATAAAAAACTTTCACCATTGTTTGTAAGTATGGCAACACTAAATGTTGAAACTGCTAACATTAACATCGAAAGCTCTAGTTTGTCCGTTAAGAACATTGTAGAAAGAAATAGAGCTTTCGAGAAACATCTAATAGACATTAGTGCAGTGTATATAAATTGGCCGTGAGATCACCATAGAGTGAGTCTAATTGGAAGCGTCGTTAAGTAAAGACATATTAACTGCCTTGGCTATATAATCTTGTACATTATTAAAGTGTGTAATTTAAGTGTGTGTGTATTAAAACACAAAGTGACTATTTAAACTGTTATTGTTGTACATTTTTAAATAAAATAAAGGGTCGTTACAAATTTTAAACTACTAAACTGCTGTTATTTGCAATCAAAGTATACGGATTATTTAAAGGAAATATATATATATATATATATATATATATATATAATAGTTGTAAAAATAATGATATTTTTTCATATTAATTATAAATACAGTATTATTAAAATTAATGAAAATTAACAATGAGAACATAATGTTGTAGTGACAATTCCGTAACCATGTTTTTTCTCTGAGTATGTGTAGTCCAATTTTGATCAATGCTATTTAAAGCACACTTACATATCTTTACGAAATAACATACATATGTTTATTTTAATAAGTTTCCTATGGTTGCTGCAAACGTTTTTAAATGTTAGATATCGTCGCTAGCATTTTGATAACACTGTATTCTTTATAGTTAAAAAATAAAAAAGAAAAGTTGATCGAAATATTTTTCTTTCTTTTCAACAAAACGTACTTTTTTAAAATTTTAAGGCCCGTTAACAAAAAAAAAAAAAAAAAAAAATTGCTGTGTTTTTTCGAAATTTATATAAATTTTCATAATTATTTTCAGTTTATAGTTCAATTTGAATTTATTTGTTGAATTTAATATAAAATTTCGTTTCTTTTTACAAAATGAGGCCCCTAAAAATTTTTTTAATTAAAAAACAAAAAATTGTCCCAAATTTTGAAAACATTTTGTGATGGCATCATAATTTCAATTTTATTGAAATAGTAACAAAAATTACGTGTCTGAGCTAATATTTAGGAGCGATAAATTTTCATGGATATAAATTTCTAAAAAAAAAACAGCTAATAACTAAAAGTTAAACCAGTGATGGAAAATTTAGTACTACTGTACTTTTTCCAGTACTTTTTGAACTTAAAAATACCACAGTACCCCCATGATCTATTTAGTATTTTTTTTTCTTAAAAATTTTAAAATATACTTTATTCTTAATTAGAAAGAAAGCATGCAAATTTTATATAGTTTTTCGTACAAAAATTGATTTTTTCCGATAGTTTTTCGTACTAAAACTTACTTTTGCATTTATTTTTAAAATTTTGCATTTAGAAGTAAACCAACTTTTTGTAAATATTTGTGAACTGGTGTTAACCATGACATCGGAAATTTGTTCACCAAGAGTCCCCGAAAACTCCTTGGTCTCTAAGACCCATGGATCTCACATACTCTGATTTACTTGACAAACTTATTTTTTCACAAAAAATATGCCCATATTAAAACAAAATTCAAATGGATTCTACTATGTTACGAATCATGGCTTGAAAATTTGTTATCTAGAATACTTCCACCAGACTATCTATACCATAGAAATTTTGTTGAGAAGCAATTATTACTGCTTATATATGTGAACAGTATAAATGTACAATTTACAACACTATATATTGAATATATTTAAAATTCAACAATGTTGAATTTTTTTATACAAATTATAGTAAAACTATTTTTTGAATTCAGAATTTCAAAATGCCATGTGGCCTATGGGATAAGAATTCAAAGCTAGAAGTTTTAAAGTGTTCGTATGGGTTCGAATCCTAAATTTCAAAGAAACATATTTAATTAATTAAAAATATATATATATAATAAGTATAATAATATAATAGTATAATAAATCTGAAAATTGAATTTTATAGTACGAGATTTAAAACATTTTGGCTCATATCTCAGAAACTAGTTTTCAGTACACTTAGAAATTTTCTATGTATTTAGTATACCGATTGGGATATGACCATCACACAAAATTTCTAGAATCAACAAAAGCTTTTTGGTTGGGTTTTAGATCTGTAAATCTATTCAAATTTAATTACATGTTTTTATCACATAAGTATATTTTTCATGAATTACATCTCACAACAGGATTTTTCACACATGAATCAACCTTATACATATGAAAGTAAAGACATTTTATTATAGGACTGCGTACTCAGTTTTTAATTTCATGTTCGAATATTCCTTTAAAAGAAGTTTAAAATTTCAAAATTAATATCTTTTAATGAATTATTTTAAAATCTGTTATTTGCTCAACATTATATCAATCAATCATATTCTATCATTTGATATGTGTATCAACTGATAGAATATGATTTAGAAATTCCAGCAAAATTTTTTGTTTTTATCCTTCGGAACTGTATAATGTCAAAATGTCCTTCAAATACTTTGTTTTTAAATATCTTTGAGGTTTTCTAACAAATTATTCTGAAATTATATTAATTTTAAAAACATCATTATGAAATTTCTGAATCCCACATTTTGTGCCTTTAGTATCAGCAGTTTAAATTTTATAAATTTTTAAAAAAGTTCTGTCAGTGTTTACGTAAATTTTCAAATTATATAATTTTAAATATTATTTAACGATAATTAGCACAGTCATTTTGGACTTAAAGACGAAACTTATGGAAAACGGTTGAAATCGGTCTATAATCGGTCTATCGGTTTATATAGCTCCCTTACAAATGTTTCGCGAAAATATTTTTAAGTCATCAAAATTACCTTGAATGTGCAAATATTTATGTGAAACTCGAGTCACGTAGAATTTTTATTGACATTGTATAATTTACCATAGTTTCCAGAAAATTAATTAAATGTGTATAAATACTATAAAAATTTTAGTATCGAAATAAAGCTTGGCATAATTATTTCTTATTTGAGTATAAATCATGCTATCAAATTTCATAAAGATCGGCCTTCAGTTGATCATATCTCCCATACAATACCAATTCCAGAATGTCGTAAGTAATATGTTTTTTTATTTTATTTTCAAGAATTAAAATTGATATAGTTATAAATCGCATTACCCAATTTCAAGAGCATTGGTCCATAATTGAACATAGTTCCCATATAATATCCACTCCAGAAAATAACTTTAAGGTCCAAAATTTCATAATTAATATAAATTGGCATTAATATTCATAGTTTCTATATAAGGACCTCACCTGCAAATAAGTTTAACGTGCGTACACAATGGTGTAGGGTATTACATGGTAGCGCTTGACTGACTATACCATTTTTCATATATTCATATAACAAAATTAAATATAATATAAAAATCATGAATTTAAAATTACATAAATAGAAATACTCAACTTAAGTTTTCAAATACATTTTAAAGTCTTCCAAATAATGTCATACTATACTTAAGGTAGGAATTACTTAAAATTTCAATACAATGGCTTCAAAAATGGCTGTATTGGTTTTACCTGCTCGAAATCTCAATAAAAAAAGTAAATTTGTACTTTTGTTCGTGGGAATAATTTTTAAATCGTTATATGTATTAAAGTAAGCACTAAAGTAAGTACTTGAAATGCATATTAGTGTCTTTAACATATATTATTTTGGAAATTATTTGTTGGAAACTTTCAAGGATATTAAAGGATTAAATATTCGACATTTTTTGCAAATTTTATTATGATTATTTTAATAAAATGTAATACAATAAAATACCAAAATTCTCCATTTTCATTTGATACCCATATCGCCCAATAATAACAATCAGAAAGTTTCATAATAAAAAAATTAACCTCGCGCATCCTTAAAAACTATAAAGTCCTTCAAAAAGGATAACTGAACACGAAATGAAAAACTGAAAACGCAGTTATACTATATTAAATCTATATTTTCACTTGTATATGGAACATTTTTTGTTATACGGTGTTATAAATCAATAAGTTAATTTGTTGGCAATAATATATAAAAAATTTATAGTGGGACTATAAGATGATGCAGAAAAAATGTAAAAATATGTACAAAGTTGTCTTCGCAAAATCACAAATTTTTCTCAAAGTATATATACTACAAGATCCCTGTAACATTGAGGTCTCATGTTTTTTCGCCAATATTAAATGGTCCATATGTTGCGATTTTTAGTTCATGGATAAATATCTCAAAAAATGTTTTTTTTTTTTTTTAATTTCTAAAAAATATGTGTTAACGTCGAAATTCTTTTCTATACTCTCAGAAAATATCATTCTGGAACTCGCCATAGTTTTGGGGATATTAGAAAAAATGTCACACTAAGTACAATTTTTTTGTTTTTAATTTGGTTTGTTTCAATTATAGTCAAACAGAAAAATCACAACCAATAGCGATCTTACTCTATCTAAATTTAATAAAATTTAGTACGAACTTTATTATCTCTAACATAACTAACCCAAGCACAAAGTTTAAATACATTCTATATTATGGTTCGCGATTTATAGCGGCTTTAAATAAGGAAAAAATGTATTTATAAGAATTACTGAGGTCTCATGTTGAGGGAAATAAATGAATTTTTGTTCTTAATTTTAATGGTCCATTTTTCGTAACATATATATCTCAAAAAATGGTATTTTTAAAATTAAAGGAATATTTATATATTAATGGCGAAACGTTTCCCTAAACCAGCGATCCCCAAAACATGCGTGCAGTGTTGCCATTTTTGCATTTTTTCTGTTAGATTTAGTATAGTGGATTGGCAAATTGCGTAATCGACCTACTTACAGCATACATATTTTTTTATTATTTTTTAATTTTATTATTTAGTTTCTAAATCTCAAGAGAGACCAATATATGTAAAAAAAATTACAAAGCTTTGGTATTGATCCATTAAAAATAGCCAGAGCATGCCCAACTCTGGGATGTTTATAGAGACCACAATAAAAAGAATAAAGAGAATGGTTAGAACTTAAGACGCATTTCAGTATTGTATATACAAATGAAAAATGTTACACAGAAAACATTTTGTACAAACTTTATCAGAATGAAAAATTATTTTTGTTATCATATTTCCTTAAAAATATTTTAGAAGAATTACAGATTTTAAACAAAGCTTTACAAGCAATAAAAAGCGTCGCTTTAAATATTTTAAATGATTTATTATCCCATGTATAATAAATTGCAAATAAAATATATGTTAGGGGAAAAGTTATTGAAATTATTACACAAAATGCTTAAATCTATTTGATTTTTCAGTCTTTTATATTCGTTTGAAAGTCTTATTAAAAAAAAAATAATAATCTGAAAATAATTTCTGAAAATGAAGAATAAAGTAATAAAGAAAATAAACTTAAAACTTAGAACATAAGTATTTATGCATAAAATAAATAATTCTGCTAATACTTTTAATTTTAATTTTTATGAATAGTCAACATTTTTCTAATTTTGAATCGTTTAATAACTTTCTTAATAAAATAAAATATAAGGTTTTTAAATTTGTTTCTATAAATATGAGAAGTATTTCTTCTCTTGAAAAGTTTAATAAATTTAAAGAGATGATATCAAAATTTCAAAAGCTACACAGTGTTATAGCAGTCCAGGAGACATGGTTTTCTTCCAATATTTTGCAAATTTATAGTATCCCAGGTTACAATGTGGTGCACTGTTGCAGATCTGATGTCTATGGTGGTAAGTCTCTTTATATTCGAAATTGTTATCAATTTAATGTGGAATCGTGTAGAAGTAAAGATTTTGTAGAATAATAATTAGTTTAATTTGAAATCCTAGTATTATTTTGAGTGACTCAAATATTGATTTCCTTAATAACATATTATCAGAGGGGCTTAATAATATTTTACTAAGTTTTAATATATCTATCTATTGCTAATGCTATGTGGAATTCTATCGTAGAAAAGATTGACAAGAAAATATTAAAGCATGAATTGACTCCAAGGATAAATAAAAACCTACAATCCCTTATAATGTGTTAAAATAAACTTTTAAAGTTAAGAAAAAAAAAAAAAAAAACTGAAAACTAAGGATTTTGACAGCAGATTAAAGAGAATAAGTAATGTAATTATGAAAGCATGTAAAGAATTAATGAATAACTTTTACTTTAATAATTTAGAAAAAATTCAATATGAACCAAAAAAGTTCTGGAAATTTTTAAATGATAATCTGAGTATAAAGACTAAAAATCACATATTAATAAAAGACTGCAACGGAGGAATTGTAGCGGATAATCAAATGAAATGTGATTTCTTTAATTAATATTTTCTTCATATTCCAAAAAAATTAAAACAAATTGAATACTTACTTGGTGATAATATTAACGGTCTTAGAACGCTCACTTAATTTCACTTAATTTCACACATATCACCGTCTTAGAGATCGAGCAGATTATTTTAGATTTGGATGTAACTAAAACTGTGGATGTGATGATATATCTCCAAGAATATTATTAGAATTTAAAGATATTATATCTTCTTTCCTCTTCAGAGTGTTCTACTGTATAATTAATACATCCATATATCCTGACAAATTAAAAATTGCCAAAATCGTTCCAATACCTAATGAGAAAAATGCTACTGAAGTTGATAAATTTAGACCTATAACCCTTGTGCAAATAATTTATAAGGTTTTTTTAAAGAATTCCACATAAACAACTGTCATCTTATTTGGAAAATAATAATTTTTTAAGCAGATTTCAATATGGTTTTAAGAAGGATTGTGGTTCGGAGGAAGCTATAGTTAACAATATATGCCAAGGCTTAGATGGTGGTTGTAGTGATGTTGCCGGAATTTTTTATGTTCTTTCAAAGGCTTTTGATTTAGTATATCGTTACTGAAGACGCATTAAGACTTTCAAACAATTACTTAAAAAACTGTAAGCAATGTGTTACAATAGAAGATTGCAAAATTAAAATCGAACATTTTAGTTATTGAGTACCTCAAGGAAGCGTTTTAGGACCATTGCTATTTAGTGTCTATCTAAATTACATGCAGAACATTGGATTATCTGTGAAACTGTATATGTATACAGATGTTATATGTCTTTTTTACCCTTATAAGTATGAAGCACTTGTGAAAGCCTATACGGAGAAGGATACAGCTTTAATTGGAAAGTTCATAAAACTAAATAAGTTTGTGTTAAATACTGAAAAAACAAGACTACTAAGATTTCGTCCATATTTAATAAACAATATAAACTTTAGCATATTTGTTGGTGGAAGAGAAAGCGATTCAATAAAATATCTTGGAGTTTATTTTCAAAATAATCTGACATGGAATCTACATATTAAAAATCTTAAAAATAAAATAGTATGTGCTCTGGGATTAATTTACAAGTTTAAAAACAGGTTTAATAAGCAAACAAAACTAATAGTTTATCAAACTTTAATACATAGCCACCTAAATTATTTGCCTATGGTATATGCAAGTAGAAAGAGTAATGAACTAAAAAGGCTGCAAAGGACTCAAAATAAAGCTTTAAAAGCTGTTTACAATTTGCCGTTACCGTCATGTCATTGTACAAGAATATTTCTAGAACAATTTTACCCGTAAACGGACTCTATAAGTTACAGTTACTTACTTTATATTTTTAAATCTATCCATAATATTGGTCACCACACAATTTATTTTCAACGAAATCAAACAAGATTTAACACCAGGAATAACAAGAATCTTAGGATAGCAAAATGTCGAGTGGAAGCTACAAAACAACGCGTGGAATATATGGGTACTTTTGATAATCTCCCTCAAGATATAAGAAATGTTGAAAGAATTTCTGTCTTTAAAAATAGAGTTAAAAACTATTTACTTCGTAATTTAGAAACACTTCTCATATAATTTATGTAAAGTAAATAATTTTATTAAAGTTATGTAAAAAAATTTTTGTATTTTTTTATATATTTTTTTTTCTCTTTTGTTATGTTAAAATTAATTGTTAAAAGTTAAAGAATGTAAGTATTTTGGCAGCTCGCCTGAATAATGTCAAAGTGACGCTGAGGCAATTCATTATATTGTTGTATATATATATATATATATATATATATACTTATATATTTTCAACCAATTTTAAATGTATTATGTTTATGTTATTAATATGTATATGCAATATTATAATAAGTAAATTTTTATAAGAATCAAATATTTTTCCAATATATTAATTTTTTATTGAAAAATAAATTTAAATTGTTTCAGTATCGAGATACAACAGCTTTACGTTTACAAGTTAAAAAATTTGCCACTAATATTACTTTGATTTTAAAAAATCTAATTTCATTTTTATTTTTTAAATCCGAAAAAAAAATATAATTTAAAAATTATAAATTAAGTGTTAAATAATTTTGATCTTTCAATCAAATACTGGTATTGAACATAAATTTTATTCCTGTTAGTGATAAAAGAACAAAACTTTTCCTATCCGTGCCAAATATAAAAAAAAATAATATAAAGGCTGATATAATTATTTTTTGTTTTTGTTTTTTTTTTCATCGTATTTAATTATTTTTTCAATATTTTTGGTTCTGTTTAAACAACATTATAAATCTCATTAAATAAAATGTAAAGTATAGCAAATATTTAACACAAATCAAATATAACTTGTAAAATGCTTTAAATGAAATATGTTTTCATATTTAAATATTTTCTTATAATTTTAGTTATCTACAAAAAGTTCAAAAATTTCTATTTCGTAAAGATAAAAAGAAAAAGGAAAAAAATAAATTAGAAATTATGACCTGGTTTTATACTGTTTTATTAGTGTATACTTAAGTGCAAACTTAGTTAAAAATCATTTAAGTTAAAACTGACACTTATGTAACGTTTCGTTTAAAACTTAAGTTGATAAGAAAATACACCAACAATTAAAAAAAAATTTAAATAACTTGAAAGATGTAAAGATATATTTAGCTTATGTTGGGGTGATTACATTGAAACATGAACAATTGTGTTGTGTTCTGTGGAGTTTATCTAAAAATGATCTTAATCGTTTAGAAGCTATAGTGGAATTCATAAAAATTACATATCATGCAAAAGTCTACGTCATTGGTAAATCACAGATAGAGAGCTTTTTAAAGTTGTATGACATAAAAATGAAGTCCTTGAATCAGCGTACTAACAGATTAAAAATTAAACATTTCGATTGGTTGGATACTGATATAGAAATATCGTCGTGCAAAATATCAACTGGAGCACCCTGCAAGACATATGATGATTTAAGTACAAGATCTAAGAAGAAACGACTGGCCCATAAGCTTTCTATAATTTCGAATGAAGATGTTTACCCAATTGCATTAATGCTTGAACTGGACCTCAGCCGAAACAAATATCAAATTTTAAGAAGAGTTCTGCTTGAAAAGGGACACTCAATTCTACCATCATACAAGAATATTCAAGAAAAAAAGCAAACTATTTTACCATCTATTTCGGTTACCGAAAAGGAAGCATGTGTAGAGCTATCTTCTTTGCTTGAGAATACAGCTACCAGGATAGTTGCAGATTTTTCTGCAGATCACTTGGAAAAAATAAATAAATAGCAGCGACGTTGTATTAATCTGTAAGTGGGGATGTGACAGACTATCAGCCCTTCCTGAATACAAACATGCTAGTGGAAGTAAGAAACTGGCGGATTATAAAAGCGTATTTATAGCATCTTTGGTGCCATTATTCCTTAAAGCAATCTTCATCAAAGTGTAAAAATTCATTTGAAGATATGATCCTGGAGTGGTGTTAAACCAACGAAGATAACAACAAAGGATTTAGTGGAATGTATTAAAGATGAAATAAATGATTTACACACTCTTTCAATAACCATAAACCAATACACATTCGACATATCCTTTCAACTTAGTCTAACAATGCATTGTATATATATACTATTTTTAAGAATTGTATATTTTTATAATTTAAATATGTTAATATTTTAAGTAATATCTCAAACATTATACATAGTAAAATTTATAAACAATTTTTTAATGTAATGATGATAGAAATAATTAAAAAAAGTACGTGTATAAAATAAATACCTCGGTACAATAGGTATACAACCTTTAAAATTTTTATGAATATAAGAGTTTACATTGCATTTCCGTTTAGGCTATAAAAAAATATTAAGAAATGCGCTATAAGATTTTTTGTAATTGTTCTTTTAAAAAATATATAAACTGCTTCCCTATACTGACTTAATACAAATATTTCAATATCCATTAATATTATTTTTGAACATTTATTCACGGCAAATTACTACATATAAGCGAACATGTTTTGGAAGTTTTTAAATAAGCCTGGAGGAAACACTGTTCGATGTATAATATCATAATCAGTTTGTTCTACAAAATATTTGTTTGTAAAACGATCCTTATATCTTATATACATATGAAATATATATGATTTTAAAATTATTTAAAATTCAGTCATTATTAGGGTGATCCAACCGGTTTTTTTTTTTTGCTCAAGTACTGTCGTTTTTTCAAAATGTTCATTTTTCGAATGTCGAATAAACAGGTTTTTGAACACAAAAAATCAGTTTTAAAAATAACATTTTATTTCAAAAAACATGTGCACTAAATATTAATATTTAAATGCACATTTAAAAGAAATTTTGTTAACTGATTACTGTTCATAAAGTTAATCTTTTGTTATGTTATACAAATATAGTTTACAGTTTAAGGTAAAATTGAAATTAATTCTATAAGTTAAACAAATATTAAAGTGATAATTATATCTCTTGTAACACCTGTAACATTTTTACAAACAATTGAAATATTTTAGGGTTTTTATTAATTCGATATTTGTAATAATAGTTAACTAAATTTGAAAGAGTCCTACCAGCAAAATCGATATCGAAAAAATGGAGACATGCTTTTTCTACATTAAGAAATAATTTATGTAATTTATGTATAACTTTGAATAGAGCGGATAGGTCGAGAGGTAGTAACCGCCGTATAGTATTATATAAAACGTATGCTCTAATTTCATAAATCCTCTGCGTTGAACGCTTCACCAACATTTCACATTCAATCACAAATGATTGACTTAAAAAATTGAATTTTATAAATCACTTCGACTTTGAAATTTGAAACAGAAATTTGAAAAGAAAAACCAAAACAAACAAGAAAAAATAAATTGACAAAATAAAATTGTTTTTTTTTTTTTTTTGTAAATTATGAATTTAAAGTGTTTTGTTTTTCTTTTAAGTGAATTTAAAAATTAAAGAATAATTTTCTGTAAAATTATAAGTTAAAAGTGTGTGTTTTTATTTTAAGTGAATTAAAAAATGAAAAATATTTTTTTATATACATACATTTTAATGTGATACAATTTCAATTTATATATTTTTTTTTTTTTTTTAGGTGTTGAAATTGAAGTTTTTATAAAATTATATTTCAATACAAACAATTGTCAAATAAATAGTAATAAGTGTGAGGAGTAGGGAAATGGGAAGGCAATAGTTGTTTTTGAGGAGGAGTAAGAGCAATTTTGAAGAGCAAATTGTTTTATGAAATTGAAAACCAACGTATTTATTTTGTATAATAATATATATGTATGTATGTATGTAGTTATGTTAAAAGTACATACAAACAATTTAACAGGGGAGACGATTTTTTATTTTATTTTCTTTTTTGCACTTTTAATTGTGATGAAATTAAAAACTTATGACGTTTGAGTATTTTTGGTTTATTCATTTACATATTTTATTATGTTTATTTTTGTTTTTGTAAATTGGAAAATAAACTTGAGAATATGGAAAAGTAACCTTGTGTAAGTTTTTTGGCATTAATGAAGATATATTTTATGTTGTTGAGTATGGTCATGATTAATTTTGAATATTCTAATAACAAATTAAGGGGAGAGTATTTTTTATTCACATTAAACATTTTTCATATCTAAAATGCGTTTAAAATTAGTTTATGACTCAATATTTATGTATTTATAATATTTTCTCAATTTCAAATATTAAGAGATATACCCAAATTACTCTTTTTTGGAGATAAATTAGATTAGATATAAATATATGTAAATGTCTGAAGTAAAATTATTTCAATCAGTTAATAAACTTTTTAAAAGGCGGAACAAAAATGGAATCAAATAAAATTACAAATGCAGATATTGTTGCTGCTTTCAATAAATTAAAAACAAGACCATATCTAGCAGCAAAGGATTTACTACCATATAAGTATGTTCCGCCATAAGAATAAATATGGAAATGTGGTGATGGCATAGCTTGAAGAGGGAATGTTATATCTTCCCAAACTATATAATAATTTGGAAGATAAAGTAATAGATGGAGTTAATAATGTACATTTTACTTTAATGGTTCATATATGTTTTGGAATTGGAAGAGGTAGTCAGTGAAAACTCCGCTGTTGAAGACGAAATGGGAGAGTTTTTCATCCCAAATTCTCAACCATATTTCAGTTGGGAAAATACTAAAATTCCAAGAAGTTCATAATAAAGAAAATTAGTTAATTAGTATAAGTATCATTGTATTTAAAAGCTAACTAATTGTAAAAAGAAAGCTTTATAATAAAAATGTCATAATTATTGTTGAACATCAAAAAACACTGGAAGAATATTTGATACTTATTAGTAAAACTGGGAATAACTTATTTGTGTACGAAAAAATAAAAATCAAAAAATTACCTATTTTTGCTCAAAAAAACAGCATTTTATGAAGGTCGAGTTCATAACGATTAAAATGGTGTGTTTAAATCAGTTGTCCGGCATTTGGTTGTCACTGCTTTTTTTCTTTGAAAATTCAAAAATAATTTTTAATTTAAGTCCTTGCTTCTCCCATGTATTTTAAAAATGTAAACACATTGCAAGCAGCAGTGCAATGTTAACTTATTATGTTACATTTTCATTGCACTTGCATTTGTGCTACATGTTTGCATTTTTCTTATAAAAAGATATGAAAAATTACCGAAGAATACAAGGTTTGTTGTTATTTTTATGTTTAAATGTAAGCTAAATGTATATACATAAAAGTATGTATTTGGTATCTCTGAACCCGAAAGAATAAGAAGTATTATCTATATATCGACAATTCCATGAAATAACGCCAGAAAACGGGCATTTTTTGTGTCCATTAAACCATTAATCGATTTCATTTTTCACTTTTTCGAAATTGTGAAAACTTGCGATTTTATTTCGCTTTTTCACTTAGTCAAAAAAACAAAAAAAGTATGTAATTTTAAATATCAATATCTCTGGGAAAGATTTGTGAATTTTAATAATTTAAACGGTTAGAATTTTGCTTATGTAGGATTTAAACATGCATTTTAATGCAATTGTATTTTTTGCTAAATATGCTATTTAAAATGTTTGATTTTTTTTAACATATTCTGAAAGTATGGAATCTTTCCATTAAAATCAAAATACAATTAAAAAAAAATATATTCCAAATTGTAGTAGTAGTTCACTCAGCTTCTCCTAAAATTTCTTATCTTTAAAAAGTATTTACAAAATACAAATACAATTTATGGATGCATTTTTGACAATTGTAAATTCATTAAATTTTAATTTTTTTTACGTGTATTTTAAATTGCTTTGTTTGCTATAAATTTTAATGTTAATTAGTACAGTACATAAATGTATACTATTTTTGATAAATTTTCAAAAAAAAAATATCCCAATACATTTTTTAAATAAAATATATAAACCTACTCATATTATAAAAATAATACCAGAAAAACAGAAATTTTATATAAAAAATGTAAATAGGTTTAAGAAAGTGTAAAATTGTGCATAGTAGAGATTTTTATTTTAATGTAAATATTAAGGAGCTTCATAAACATATTCATTTGCTTCACTTCAGTATACTCAACAATACTGAAAAATTACGTTTATTGACATATACAGCGAGCATTCATTCATTTTAAGAAAGAATGAGTAGTAAACATGGTTTTTTCGACCTTATCCACAAATAGCAAAATCTCATCCCCAAAAACCCCCATTAAAATAATACCTTTATTTTAGAGATTAGATAAACTACATTATTTTTTACTCGTACCGCAATCCATATCATTTGTTGATATGCAGGTTTGGGTAGATAAATTTTACAAAAATTTTCTTATAGTCGAATTTGTAACGTTTTCGCAACTCTGAAAAATATTAAAACCGTACTTCTTTTTAGAAAATGTGCTATTTTTTCATTAGAACCAATTAATTAGTAAAGTAAAAATGTTTAAAAGGAGATTTGAAAAATAAGAAATATGATTTAAATTAAATTTAAAAATCTTATGTGTTCACTAAACAAAAATAGAGTTTTTGTCCACTTATTGTTAATTAAAAAAAATGCTTAAATTTCTTACAAAATTGGTTACTGTGGATTTTTTTAATGAAATTAATAAAAATAATATTCATTATTTATTTATATTAATTTTTAAAGGTTTCTTACATTTAAATGCGATGAAAATATCAATTCCACTTTACTAGTTTTATGTGGATTGAAAACGAAAAAATTTTTTCGATTTCTATAGAAGCTAAAACGAAATAAATGAAATTATATGAAAATCGTTTTAACATTTGTATCAACTCAGCAAAAACTTTTTGGTTTTCCGTAATGGTAACTACTTATTAAAGTAGTTTCTCAGTAATGAGGTGTCATTATTATTTGCCTACTCTGTATTACATAAATAAGTAATCAATAGTATAATAGCACAGTAATACTGTAATCACGTGGATGAGTTGGCTAGAGCGCTGGATTAGCAACCAGAAGGTTGTTGTTTCAACCACATTCTGTTGCTGTTAGTTTTTTATAATAACATGTCTAAAAAGATATTTTATAATAAAAAAGTTTTTGCCACTTAGAAAATTAAGTGCGAGATGGTGTACTGAGTAAGACAGTAGTCTTTAAAAACGAATGGTTAATTTGTGTCCAAGTTCAAATCTCACTTACGACAAATTTTTTTTTTTATATTTTTATTTTCGTTTAGGTACATATTTTTGAGTATCCCTAGAGTCTATAAATAACTACATGAATTTGTGGACAACTCGAACAAAAATAACTAGTTATTCAGGCAAAAAATAAGTAGTTTATTTTTGTTTCCAATTATACCTGCTAGCTATCCAGGAAAGCAAAGTTCTTCTTCGGAATAAACTTTTTGGATAAATAATTATAAATAATTTACGACATTTTCATAGTTAATGCAAATACCGAAGATTAAAATTTTTATTTCTTCAAAAGTATGAAAACATGGTAAATTAAGTTCAATTGATTAAATTATTTTTGATACATTTTATTGAACTTTTAAATAAATAGAATGCCACTGCGCTGCATGGAATCCTAGAAGTTAAAAAAGAAACAAATTGAAAAAACGTAAAATACAGCTTTGTCCAGTTAAAACCTCTACTTTCATCGAAAAAAATAATAATAAAAGTTCGAAAAATAGCAACAGCAATATATTTATATCGTATAGTTCCTTTCATCTTAAAATTAATTTATATAAAATTTCATTAAATTTGCTTCAGCGGTTTAGGAGTGACTGCGTCACAAAAAAAAAAAAACATTTGATTTTATAAAATAAGCCTTTAATATTTACAATTATTAAAGGCTTCTATATAATTGATTATTATTGGAGTAACAATAACATAACCCTCTCAGTCAATCCATAAATAATCGTCTTGTTGCAGGGATTGGAGCTAATTTTTTAACTTTATTGTATCATATTTGGTATAACAGTTATTTTTTATTGTCTTCATTGTACTGTTGTTGAATAAATAATAGACATATCTTAGAAAAAATTAATATCGGGAGGAATATTATGTTTTTTTAATTTTCCCTAAGTCAAAAAGAAAAATTACGCAGAAAAAATTGTAAAGAGAATTTTTTTAAATAAATCATATTTTGATTTTAAATTAATTTTTAATTAAAAAAGTTAATTGATATTAATATTATGTTTTATTGGTTTTTAAAAATTTAAAATCAACTCAAAGGAAAAATACAGTTTTATATTCTGACATTTACAATAAAATTATTGAAGAAATTACTTATTGTTTTAACAAAATCCATCAAAATAATAAAAAATCACTAAAAATGTAGAATTTAATAATTCTCAAAGTTTTGGCTGATGATTGCCTTTTTTGAAACTCTTCGGAGTCGGTATTACATTACTTGTAGCATGCAACATTGTACGAAAATAACCAAAGGTACCGTACACTTAAAAGTGTCTAAAATTATCAAAGGGGACTTCATATAATGATTGTTTATATTTTTATGAAATTTAAGCCGAAAGCCTTAGATGGTAGAGCTTCTTTATTTTTTTTTTTTTAATTTTTACTATAATTAAATAAATAAAACAAACGAAATAAAAAAATTTATGAAATCGGAAGCCAATTAAGAATTTTGTCTTTAATGCTGTCTATACCACCGATAAAATAATAACGTATATTTAAAATGCCTACAAGATTTTTTCAAACAGTTGTACTTTTCCACTTGCTGATGCTGACATTTTATTAATATGTTTAATTGAATTCATGTCATAGATTTATCCCATATAAATCATCTAATAAATTGTTAGGTTCAACGTACTCTAATACGCGTAACAACGTACGCGTTCAAAAAGCATTCGATGTTATAAGTGAAATGTTTGGACGTTTATGAAGGAGCTAAAGGGAATGCAGATCATATGGTAGGAGGATTTGAGCCCCAAAATTAATATAACATTTTACTTTGAATTTTTATAAATTTTTGATTCGCTGTGGTACGCTGACACCAAGATATAGATCAACGCGACCAAGAGGAATGCAAACGTAAAAGAGGGGCTGAAATCAAAGAGAAGTAAAAACGTAAAGCCGACGAAGAATTTTGAAAAATTTCGCCACAGAAGGGTTGGCAGGACTTCCATTCAACCAGAAACCAGAAAAATTGGTGGAGCATTATACTAAATGCTAAACAATTAAGAAAAATAAATAAAAAAGTATTAAAATATGCAAAAAATAAAATAAATTTGATATTAAAAAATATTTTTAATTACTATTTTTATTGATTCAATAAGAGTATAATACTCGTATTTTAGTAAGAAAAAAACCGCCCATGTAAAAATTGTAATCAAACTACAGGTCGGGCTTCACCCACTATAAATTTCTCACTTGTATGATATAATAGGGCATATTAATATTTAAAAAAATAATGTATTTATAAACAATTTTTATTTATTATTATTTATTTGTTTTCTTAGGTATATGTATATATAATTATTTAAAAATGTTATTTTTCAATAAATTCTTTTATGTGAAAGAAATATTGATAAATCTGTGAAAAAACATGTAAGTAGTTTATTAAAACTTTTCAGAAGGAGAGTTTGTTATTTTTTTATTTTCATACAGCACTAAAAAAATTGTCATATATCATGAAATAATTGTTAAATTTTTTCAAAATATTGACTATTGGATATTGAGATATAGAATTGGATACAAAGAATTCTAAAATGATTTTTGCATGTCTTGGTATATGTAATTTTTCATTCTTCCCCATTTTTATTAAATTTTAAATTTTATTCACTAAAAATTAAAAAAAAAAAAATTAAAAATCGGATTTATTTTCTATAAAAACTTTGATTTGTAATAAAACATTAATCTTTCATCACACTATTTTAAACGGAAATAAAAAATAAGTCAAAAATGTAATTATAAGTTTAGCAAAAATAAAACAAATTTTGATCAGAAAAATACAAAATATTATATTAGAAAAATTTATTTTTAATAAGAATTAATTGCAACAATTACACTTATTTTTGTTATTTTTATAATGGTTTAATCCAAAATACAATCACATTTTCGCAGAACATTTAAATTATATTAAAATTTTATGAAATAAATTGACTACTTTGGTATCAGAATGATGATTTTATCATATTTTTGATGATTTTCTAACCTAAATATGATTTGATGTTTGTTTTTTTTTTTTTACAAAATATGATTTTTATTTTAACAAAATTATTAACGTTTTTTAAAAACTCGCGATGATTTGCTAGAATATGTTTATAAAAATCCATACAACTAATTTCAAAATATATACTACACATATCTTATTTTAAGTTTAATAAAAAAGATTCAAATGTATATGACAGAACAACATGAAAAATCCTTTCGATAACCTCTATATTCATATAGGAAATCTTTAAAAATATAAATTTTTCTACTGTTTGTTTCATTTGTCTTTGCTCTGGTATTCCAAATAGAACGGTTTACCACTAGGTCAAATATTTATGTATTTGTCCAATTACGATAACGCGATAGTTGCAATATACTTTTGTAAGTTCTGACCAAGATTGGAAACCGATTCAAAAAGTTAACGGTAATGGTATTTTGGATTATTTCGGTAAGGGTTTTTTTTATCTGTAACGGTGTTTTCGGTTATTTCGGTAACGGTATTTTAGCGTTATATGTATTTCGAGCTATTTCTGTATATGTATTTTAGCGTTAACGGTATTCGCAGTTATTTCGGTAGGGTAACAGTTGTTTCAGAAATTTGCAGTCATCGGTTCGCAATCATGAAATATAAAGTGGATTCAAGTATTTAAAAGCCAGGATGGGATAACTATAACATTATTACAAGTTTTATTTTAATTTTATTCAAAATAGTAATTTTTCTCTAACTTTGAACAACGGTAGTGGTATTTTAGCGGTAACGATAATGTGTTTTATTTCGGCAACGGTGTTTTAGCGTTCTGGTATTTTGGGTTAGGTTAGGTTAGGTTAGATGGACAGCTGCAAATGTAACTATACAGCTCACTTGGGTCCTATTGGTCCCATTATGTTACCCTAATAGATCATGTGAATCTGTTTTAACATGTCCGAAAATAGGTGACGCACGAACAAAAGATTTGATTCGTCTAACATCAATTGCAGAGAGATCAGATAGTTCGTGCATGTACGGACTGCCAAATTCAGCAGCCCTTATATCCGCAAGAGCAGGACAGTGACAAAGAAAATGTTCCACTGTCTCTTCCTCCTCCTCGTTAAAGCAACTTTTACAATAGTCGTTAAAAGGGAGTCCTAGTCTCCTTGCGTGTGCACCAGCAAATCAGTGTCCTGTAATAGTGGCTACAAGTGTTAGTAGCAGATACCTTGGCAATCTCAGAATGAAATTCGTACTGGGGCCATATCTGTCTCGAGATAGAACAAGTGGACTAGTTTGTCCATCCTTGTTGAGCTATTCTGGAGAAGTACTGCATTGATCTGCAAGATGACAGCGTTATGCCCACTAACTGGTCCGTTTCTTCACTTTGAAGAAGGGAACCAGGACTTGAATTAGCCCTTACCCAGACCAATTCTTGGTTTGAATGTCTCGCCATCTCATTTAAAGATGTCCGGCATTCATGTACAAGCCTGGATGTCGAGTATATACCCGAAAGAGACTTAATAGCGGGTTGACTATCAGTACAAATTTGAATATCCTCTCTGAATACTCTATAGTACATTACAATTTACCGCTCTTCTAATGGTTGAGATCTCCGCTTGAAGAGCAGTGCAGTGATCCAGCAATTTAAAGGAGATGTTCCACCTATATGCGGGAATAAAGACACCTCCTCCAACCCATTCAGAAGGTTTGTATCCATCAGTGTAAACCTCAATCGATTCGATAGTGGGATCGGCAGAAGTTGAAATTGAGAAGCCTCTGTCCAGAAAGGGTTTGGGAATACAATAATCAATATTATCAGAGATGTCATTCTAGATTCCCAAAATGGTTGCATGGCCATAGCTCCTACCGTTCCATGCACCTATAGTATTGATCCTAGTCGCCGACATGATGGCGATTTGTTTGACCAGTAGATCCACCGGCATCCAGTTCATCAGAACGAATAATGCCTTGGATGGTGTGTACGTAGCGCACCTGTAGTAGCGCTGAACTACGTAGAACCTTATCGAAGATTCCGCATGATCACCATGTCGAGGAGCCATTTAGTATTCTTAGGAGTTAATCCCCAAGATTTCCCTATGGCATTCCTACACATATAAAGGGCAATGTTTGCCTGGGTGTTCTGGAGTCAGGACAGTTTGGAGTCCAGTATAATACACAGGTACTTCGCACCGTAGCGCACCTGTAGTAGCGCTGAATTACGCAGAACCTTATCGAAGATGCCGCATGATCACCATGTCGAGGAACCATTTAGTATTCTTAGGATTTAATCCCCAAGATTTCCTTATGGCCTTCCTACACATATAAAGGGCAATGTTTGCTTGGGTGTTCTGGAGCCAGGACAGTTTGGAGTCCAGTATTATACACAGGTACTTTCGCACTGTCTGACTCTTTTAATTCAACTCCACTTATGCAAGGGAGTGGGAAAGATGGTATTTTGTATCTCCTTGAAAAGAGAACTAGTTCCGTCTTTCTAAGATTCACGCTAAGGCCACTAAATGTACTCCATTTACATCGTCCGCATATGCGACGGTCTTAAACCTCAGAGAATTAAGTTCCCTGAGCATTGTGTTGACGGCAACATTCCAAAGAAGTGGTGATAGAACTCCCCTTTGAGGAGTGCCTCTATTTGCTGCCCTATATATGGTAGCCGCACCCATAGTGGATATTATAAGTCTGTTGGTTAGAAGTCTCTATATGATACCAATAATCGATTGACGTGGTTGGAAGCTGTGCCGAGAAACTGAATGGCTAGTTAGTGGTTAAAGATGACTAGTGGTTAACAAGTCCCCTCCGACGTTGAGTAACCTAGTCTATGTACGCCGTCAATGCATGGATGGTCCAACCCCATACGAGCTTTCCATAGCCATTTTAATAGCATCCGGGGTCACATAATTAAAGGCTCCTTCTATATCAAGAAAGGCCACTAATGCATATTCCTTGTACTCGAGAGCATTTTCTATATACCCTACTAGCGAATGCAACGCCGTCTCAACTGACTTGCCCTTCATGTAGGCGTGTTGGGACACTGACAAAAGGTTAGGGTTGATTGTCCTGCGAAGGTGCAGGTTTTCAAGAGGAAGGACGATAGACTAATTGGTCTGAAGTCCTTCGGTCTCGTATGGGAGGTCTTACCCACTTTTGGGATAAAGACCACTTTATACCTAGTCCATGAGTCAGGGATATAAGAGCATGATAAGCAAGCCGAATCAACCATGAATCTATAATATCAGCATTATGTCTACAGGTATAATGGCATCTGGACCTGGGGATATAACGGGGCAAAGCTGTTCAGAGCCCATCTCAGTTCATCTTCAGTTATTTGAATTAGGTCTGAAACTGTCGCAGGGATCTCCATTATAGGGAGGCTGCCAGGAAAATGTGCATCTATTAAGACAACTAAAGTCTCACGGCCGCTTGTCGTCCAGCTGCCAGAAGGTTTCTGAATGTAACTTGGGACAGTAGCTTGGGACAGCGTTGCCGTCAACTCCTATCACGAGCGGTATATTTCTATCATTTGCCGCCTTGGTTATTGCCCGAACTTTAGCATTTGGTGGTGGTTCGCTGCTATCATGAACCATATAGCTGGAGACAATATAAATGGTGCCAAGAGTTGTCTGCCAAGACGCTACAACCGTGTCTTCATCACTGAAATCAGAGAGAATGAAGATGATATGTTTCCTGCTTGCTACTATGCACGATCGTATCCTACCTGACCCTGCAGCGTGTAGCAGCATAAAGTTATTCGTACGAAGTCCGCAAACTCTTTCACTTGCGATCCAGAGTTCCTGGGGCAAGTGCAAGCTCCTCGATTAACTTGCGTTATCCTCACCATTGTCATTTATTTAGGTGATTATGACGTTGGTTCGAGTTCAAGAGGGCGTCTTCGTCAACTACTTCGTCCACCTGTTCAAAGAACTCACCCACGAATTCAGAGTTTGAGTGGGTGTCTTCTTGAGCGAGAGAACTAGTAGTCTCCTCACATGACATTACTACCGCAGTCGGATCGTTATCGTCCTGAATCGGTCTGTCTCGGTCGTCTCCTCGATAGACCTGTAGAAAGATAGACTCGAAACTGTAGTATATCTCTCCACTTTTCTCTTGATGGGACGGCAGGGACTCCTTATTCATCAAGATAACTGTCCTCCTGCATGATCCGTCAGATTCAGATACTCTGGTCAACTTCCAATCATTTGTGGGGATCTCAGGATTACCGATCCAACTGAGTTCCAGAATCTCCTCTGCTATGGACGGTTCATCCAGTATGCGGGTCATGGCTCTAGGCCGACGTAGAATCTCGTCAATAGAGTGCACGTCTAGTCTAGCGCCTTCCCATAGGCTTTCAAAAAGAGCGACTACTTGCTACGATACCATCCGGCATCATCGCATTGGGGAGAGGGTCCGGGGTTCTCCTATAGAACCTTCCAGAATACTCCCATCAACTTTTTGCGCACTAAATCCCAATTTGCGTGGGAGATAGCGCAATCAACGTCGCTCATATCGATGACTGCACGTACGAGATGGACGATTTGTCCACCGGTTTATAGGGCTTCGGACGTTTGGTTCCGGGCTGTTGACCTTGCAGTGACTAGACACGGCCTGTGCTTATGCCATTACGTAGGTTTAACAGTGTGATATGTTAAAACCTAAGTAATGAGGAGGAGGTTTTTGCTGCAATTCGGTCATTAAAGATTTTTGGGGTGATTGGTTTGAAGCACTGCTTTTGCTTCTAGAATTGGAAGCTGGTCTTACGCATTTGGTGGACTTGCCACCTCCTGCTATTTGTTGTTCGTCGTAGATCTTACTTAGTTTATTGCTTTTATTTTTATTAGTTTTCGTATATTTTTTTTCTCACGATTAAGCTCGTATGGGGTTGGACCATCCATGCATTGACGGCGCACATAGATTAGGTTACTCAACTTCGGAGGGGACTTGTTAGCGACTAGTCATCTTTAACCACTAACTATCCATTCAGTTTCTCGGCACAGCTTCCAACCACATAAACCTTACAAGTGGTGCCGGTTTTGGTCCACGGGCAGTGACTAGATACGGCCTGAGCTTATGCCATTACGTAGGTTTAACAGTGTACAGCTCCTCCTGTCTGTCTACCTGGGGACTTGCTCGATGGGAGATCTGTCAACTCCACACGAGTGGTATTTTGGGTTATTTCGGTATCGGTATTTGAGCTACTTCGGTAATGGTATTTTAGCGGTAACGGTATTTTTAATTATTTCGGTAACGGAGTTTTAAAGGTAACGGTAGTCAAGTTGAATGACCGAATTCTGCTAGGCCAATCAATTTCAATTTATTTTTTTCTTTAGTTTTTTTTTTTTAATACCCATACAAGTGCACGTATTAAATGTTTCAAATTTATATGATCGTAATCTGTAATCCAAAGTATATGATCATTGTTTTTTTGATACTCTTATATTGTTTAGAACGGCGAGTCTAATTGTTGTTCGTAATGAAATGTAGACTTCCCAAAAAAAATTATTGCTGAAAATCGATCACTCTGTTTAAGTGTTGAAAAACTCCTTCATAGAGAAAATGTTTTCTTTTGTAATTCGAAACAATAAAAAATACCAAGAACTTCCACAATTTATATAGTGAATCGATATACAGAATAATCATACAGATATAAAAGTTAAATCATGTATAATTAAAATTATAGTTTGATAATTTTTATACTATAAATATGATTTTTCATTGCTCAAATGATGATTTTTTAGCCAAGCTTTCTGGCAACGCTGCACACAATATAATGTGTTTCTTGTATTTCTTTATCATAGTGTCTACATTAGAGATTTTTTTTATCAAGACAAACGTCAAACTTAACGCGAATTTATGGAAGGTGGCAACAGTTGCACAAAAACAACAATATGGCGTATTCATTATTGTTTTTCATATATGCAGTTTGACAACTGTAACAACAAAAATAATAATCAACTGTTTAACTAAGGTTACCTTGTATATATTCGCACTGATTTTGATGCTTGTTTTGATATAAATTTGCCTAATGTAGACACTAGGTATAACCGTACACACATGACAAACACACGTTTTGCTTTTGAACTCTATTTTTTTGTATTTTTTTTTTTTTATAAGCAATACACACATGTACAAACACGTGTATTGCATTTGAGCTCTCTCTCTCTCGGTTTTGGTGTTGGGCAGAGATGGAAAAGTTGATGCTATAGTACTTTGTTTTATACTACTTAACATTCAAAAGTACCGAAGTACTCTCTCGAGCTATTTGATGCTGTCAAGCGATTTGCTTGGTATTCTACAATTCGAATTAAAAATTTTTAAATGAAAATATATTTTGGATTTTTCGATTAGAAACCTATGTTTTTCTTAATACTTTTGAATTAGATTTACATTTGGTGTTCAAAAGTAATAATGAAATTGTAATGAACACTATCTCTGATTCTTCTTAGATACGTAATTAGGACAATTGAAAAAAGTTTATAGGATAAACATCCACATTATAGAAGCATTTGAGTTGTAGTTTTAATTTTAAAAATTGTAAAATGTATGTACCATCACTACTAGAAACTACAAGTTTCTATGATCTGTAAATCAAATTGAAATGAAAATGTTCCATATTTCAAAACATCAGAAAATTAATTATATTTTAACAGAACTAATATTGAAGTACTCGATTTAAAGAAATTGATCTTGGACTATTTTCTCCGTAAGTTAATATCAATAACAGGACCACATTCTATTAAGATTCTATTAAGATCTTAATATTTTACTATAATATTTAACTTGAATGAAATCATTTAATGATTTCTGTATCATATTTTATCCTTGGTTTTAGATATACAAATTACATTCTTTGACTGTTGCACTAAATTAAAAAAAAGTCAAAGTTTGAATTTTAGTGAAAAAGTGTGAAAAGGAAAAAGGGTGAAAAAAGTACTATTTGAAATTTATTTTGGTAGCGAAAAATATTTAATTTTCCATCCCTGGTGGTTGATTTTTCACACTAATAACAACAACATTGCAAAGGAAAATACAATAGTTATCTACATCAATATACAATGAAATCGTATACAGCCAGTGTGACCAGATGCGAAAAATTTTTAGCTAAATCGTGTTTAAAAAATATGGTAAAAAATTATTTAAAAACACTAAATTTAATGCTAAATTAATATAGTGGTATATTCACATTTCGTCTTAATTTTACACAATTTTAACCTAATATTATTATTATTAAAAAAAATAACCGATTATAAAACAGAAGAAGGAAGAAAAGACAATATGTAGAAGAATTAGTAGAGTCATAAGCAGCTATACAGAAGCATTTCCCAACAGCTCCTATCTGCTCCTATCAATCTAATATTAAGAATTAAATGCATTATAGTTAATATTATACCATTCCTTGTTCTCGCTTTTATTAAATTCATAAACCGAACTAATGGAGCTATTGACCTAATACTAAATGATTAGGTTTTCCCTTTCTTAATGTATTTATTTTTTGCTGGAGTTGATCTTCAGACAAGTCGAATTCAAACAGGTGACCTAACTTAATCAGCTGATTACTTTTTTTTAGTTCTTAGAACTGTCAAACTCCATATAAGCACAATTTTTGCTTAATCGCTCCATGTATGTATATTATGAATTCAACGTATTAATGTTTTTATAGAACTGCTGCCACCCGTTTTATTTCGCCATGATCTTCAGAGTTACATTCGCTAATGTATATATTTAAGTAATTTATTATAGGATTTCAAACAACTGTAATAGAAAAATTAAGTTATAATATTTGAATTTTGTCATTATTATGAAAAATGCTAGAAAATATTAAATTAATTATTAAAGAATGCTAAAAAATATGCTATATCAAAAATTTACGGCTTAATCTGACTAAAATATGCTAAATTTAACTGCAAAAATACTGAAATGGTCACGCTTTATACAACTCTTTCCACTTTTATTGGCACTGTCATTTATTATTTTGTTTCACACTGTTCGTATATTTTAAGTTATCGTAGTCGGGTATTGTGGATAGTATTTATTCATTCATTTTACAATATGAAAAGCACACAACCTGAAGTAACTGTTTTGCTGATGAATGTTTTTAGTATTCATTTTTTGACATTCATGCAGCTCTTTAGTAAATATTCTATGCTTTCCGAATATGTATGTAAAAAAATCAACAAATTTAAATAGCATATTTAAGAAAAAATGATTTAAAAAAATGCAATTGCATTAAAATTATTATTTTTTTTTTCTTAAATCTTTTTCTTTGTGAAATACTTGTACAGAAGCCAACGAATTTACGTAATAATCATACGCTGTTTAAATTATTGAATTCCACAACGCCTTCCACAAATATTGTTATTTAAAATATTTTAAAAAGTGAAAAATGAGTTTTCGGAGTTTCACGAATCTGAAAACTAAAACCGATATAAATATCAAGTAGTATATTTGTGTAGGTTCTGGGACAGATTTTTCGTCTCTATGGGATTTTGTTCCCAATGTAATTTTGCATAAGATGTATTTTATTTTTATAATTTTTAATTGTATATTGATAATTGAAATTTGAGAAAATGCGAATTTCTGGTTGGAGGGTTTTTTTTTTTTAATTTGTAATTGTATAAAATAATTGTAATATGTGAAAATTTGTTTTAGTGATTTTTATAAAATTTGTTGCATTTCCATATAAACATTGAGGAGAATATTTTCTTTAATATGTTGTAATAAGAGTACATATTTGCTTTTTTTGTGTACTTGATATGTACATATATTAAACTAAATGCTGATTGAGTGGATATTATTGTATTTTTTATGAAATTAAATACCAATGAATTTATTTTTAACAATTTTTAGTAAACTTTTGTAATTATACCCTACACCAGCATGAGTGGTTGGGGTTTATGCGTTTGTGCTGATGTTTGTAATGCACAGAAAAAGTCATTCAGCACCCAATTAAAGTATACCAATCGACTCGGAATAACTTTTTGAGTCGATCTAACGATGTCCTTCCTTTGTGCACAAATTACAGGTCGCAATTTTGCAGAGAATTCAATGAAATTTGACGCGTAGAACTTTCATGACATAAGGACGAAGCCTATTGAAATTGGTTATGATCGGTCCATTATTTCACCTAGCCCCTATACAAATGTCCTCCCGGAATAGGGACTTAACGATCATAAATGCCTTAATGAAATTCGGTGTAAGGAAGTTTTATATAAGTATGAATCTTTGTGCCAAATTTCATGATGGTCAATAATTGACTATAGCTGCCATACAAAACCCTCTTCCGAAAATCACTTTAACGTACATAAATCACATACACATGTTAGTATCAAGTTTATATTCGACAGAAATAAGTTTTATATAAATAGAAATCACAGTGACAAATTTTGTGAGGATCGCTCCATAATTTACCATAGCTCCCATATAAGTCCACTTTCGGGAAACATCCTAAAGTGCAACATCTATTTTAAAAATTAGAATAAACTTTAATTATATACTTATATATAAAAAACTCTCAATTTATATAAAAACTTTTTGGAGTAAAAAACTAGATGATTTCTTTAATTCCTATAAAAAGAAATATCAGAATATATTTTTTTAACATCACTCTAAATGTTACTTCAAAGTGTACTTAACAAAATGGTAAGTAATCACTTTTGGATAATAAATTTAAAAATTTCTTTTTTAATTTTAAATGTTTTATTATATTTTAGATGTATAAACAAATTATTAAATTGGCTCAAATTCTTACCCACATAGGACCATGTATATTTATGGGCTCATTTTGCAAAACGAAACGAAAATTCGTTTCGAAATTTTATATTAAAATCAATAAATAAAATCAAATTTATTTGTTGTTTTCAATACAAATTATCGAATCTTAATTCCTTTTACTTCATTCAATATTATAAAAATTCAAAAATTTCTATTAGAAGAACAAAAAAATTACCACAAAGTCCACAAAGTTTAAAAGTACCATTAGTTCCCCCTTGCGAACTATGTACTTTTAATTTCATGCTTCTATGTTAATTACAAAAAATTCAAAAAGTACCATTAAAAGAGCAAAACAGCACCACAAAGTACCCCCTTATGAATTTTCACTTACTTAGGACTACATATACTTGAGTTCATGTTTCTACATTTAATATACATATATAATATAATTACAGTAAATTCATTATTAAGTTTGAATAAAATATAATAATCCGCTTTTACTCCTTCTTGTAACAAAAATTGAATTCCAATGAATTTCTAAATTGTATTGGTTTCCCATATTAAAAAAAAAATATGAAAGAAGTACCAAAAGAGTACCAAAATAAAGTTTTTATCCGTTTTCTCCCTAAAAAGGCCTATTTACCAAACACCTGTCCACTATTTTCTAAACGAATAACGATAGGTAATAATTTTTTGTATATATAAGGTTTTACCCCCTAAACATCCAAATTTCCAAAAATCCCTTTTTAGCGGATCTATTTGGAGGGAGACAAACTTACGGTTCAAATTTCAGCTCTCTAGTTTCAGGCATTTGGGCTGTGTGATGATGAATCAGTCAGTCATTCAGAGAGTCAGTAACGGTTCTCTTTTATATAAATATGTATATGGGTATATATTGAAACTCGTTTACTTTTTGTACATTTTTTTAATGGCACATTAACGGTATTTAGTACCAATATTAATTGGCTTTAATGAAACACTAATCTGTTCGTGGGAATGATTTTTAGCGAACGGCGTTAGTGTTATGGAAGTTTAAAATAAAAAGTTATAAAAAATTGTCAAAATTCTATTCTGAACAACATTTTAAAAAATACCTCACGCATATAATCCACATCAATATGTCTAAAATACAAATTAAAAATGATACGATATTGTTGATGACTCGGAAAATAATAGCGATAATAGTGATTTTTTAACATTTTGTTAAACAAATTTTAATCAACAAAGTATGCACAGATCTTCTCGTTTTTTAATTTTATAAATTTTTTTGATATATTTTTAATATTTGACTATCAAAAAATTTTTTAAAATGATATTAGACAAGAAATGATTGTTAGTTAAAATTCAGAAGAAGTTAAAATTCAGAAGTTTAAAAATATTGTTAAAATTCCACTTTAAGTCCAATATCAATAATATACACATATGTAACCTACAGGTTAATAAATAAAAAGTTGCATATTTTATTTAAATACCTATAAAATAAATTTTTCAATGACAAAAGTGCACACCTATGAATATTAAAAGTTGCATTAAATTCAAACGCATAATTATTTTTGAATGCCACTTAATTCCGATATAAGCTATAATATCAGCTGCAGATTGGTATATATTTTGACTGATTTTAATTAGCGCTTTGGGTGTGCCTCGACGATTTATGAATTATAAAAAACACTGCGATATCAGGTCATAAATACATTTTAAGCATATTTTTTTTTAAACCTATTTTTTGCTTAACTAAAAAAGAACAGATAATAAATATACGCAAAATTTTAGATCGATTTTAAAGAGTTATAACGTGTTTGCAATTTAATATTTTATCACACTACAACGATTTGGAAACTTTTTTTTTCATGTTTTTTCTCCCCAAGTTTGAGCACCCCCTATAGCGCTGCTATTAAGGGCACATTAAAGAGATGTATCTCAAACGATTCATAATTCCAAGAGCAATAAACCTTCTTTATTTATTTTGCAATATTCGAATCAACGCAAATTTTCAAATCGAAAAACTTAAAAAAATTAAAATAATAATAATAATAAATAATTTAACACTGAACAACGATACATTTATTGAACACAAGTTGACACATGTTAAAATCCGGGATTACAGAAATCAAATGAAAAAAACTTGTTATTTGCAACCACCAAGTGTTGTTAACATAATTGCATCAAAAGTTAATTTAAAAAATTTAAATAAAATAAGTAAAATATTTGAGATTTAAGGTCGGTTTTTTAAAGGTAAACGTAAAAAAAGGATTTCCCATATAGATTAAGGACTTTTTCACATATTTGATGCTACATAAGGGTATCTTAAAAATTTCGTTGATGCACATGCTCTTTTGTAAAAGATATCGACCGAAAAGTATAAACTAGAGTAACGACGTACAAACAGAGTGTATGTCTAATATTTAGTCCATACATTTTTTTGTTTATGAACAGATTTTGCTCATTTTCAATACCAAACAAACTTTAGAAAAAAAAATATTTTGCAAATTTCGTCCCCTTCGATGTCTTCCCCAAGCCATACCCTGTTTTCAACAGACAGACAGATGGACGGTCACTTTAGATTTTTACGAGGACCCAGAATATATATACTTTATTGGGTGTTAGATGATTATTGCGACATGTTACATGCGGAATAACAAACTCAATATACCCTACATCATTTTTTAAGTTGGGTATAAAAACGCAAAAAAAAATTGAATTTCTTATGAAAATTTCCCCGGATTTGGAAGAAAATTCTGCTGGGTCAATTAGTTTCAATTGGAAATAATTTAATACAAATACAAGAGAGCTCATTAGGGGATGATCATATTCTTTAATCCATTATGTTATTTATAATATATTTTTGTGGTGCTTTGAAAACAAATAAAATGAGACTTCTCAAAAGATTAGTACTGAAAATCGATCGCTGAGTTTGAGTGTTGAAAGACTCCTCTATATCTCTTTTTTAAAACGGATATAATTCGAATCGCCATAGAACACGAACTTGTACGATTTATACATTGAAAAGATTATAGCAACTCTGACATTGACAGAAAAAAATCAAACCGACAAGCCAGGCAGACGAACATCTTTAAATCGTTACAAACATCAATAGAAACGCATTGTATTCTACCCGCGTATGATGATATAAGGTATAACTCTCTTTTGTTGGAGTTGTATCTTCCAAAACTTATGTAGTAGACTGCACCAAAATTTACCGAACTTTGAATTTTAAACGCAATTCCCCCTATAATCATTTATTGGGTTCTAAAAAGATATTATGTGAAATATTAGTCAAATCGGATATCCGTGCCGCATCAGGCCTGAAGTTTGTATGGTGAGTTTATATGGGGAAAATATTGATTTTCTATAGTTTATATAATAACTTAGCTAATAAATACTTTACTTTGTAACAAAATGTTAAAATATCGTAATCTACATATAATTATCTATCCAACAAGGTATAAAAAGAAAAAATACTACTATGTAACATCTGTTTAGTTACTACGCAAAGAATCCGACTGTGCATTTGTGTGTGGCTGGCAGACAGTGTGACCAGATGTAAAAAATTATTCAGCTAAATTGCGTTTAAAATAAAGCTACAAAATTCTAAAAATTATTTAAAAATGCGAAAGAATAACACCAGGTCCACAAATGAGATTAATGCTGATATAATATGTGAGATAACGCCGGCAGAGGAGAGTAACCATTTTGTTTATATTATATTAAATAAGGGGTACACGTAGAGTAAACATGTCCTTTTTATTTAATTCGCACTTTTTAGCAAAATTTTTATAAAAATGTATTTTAACATGTAAAATAAACACTAAAAGGAAACAATTTTACAAAAAAAACATTGTTTTTAAGTAACTTCCAAAATACACATGCACACACACAAACAAAACTTTGTATATGAGTATTTTTTTGACAGTTCATCTTATAAGATGGTTGTGTAGAAAAATCTCATCACAACAGTCTTATAATACATCTTATAATATTAATATTTGAATCTACACGTGAAATAATTCTCTCAGAAAGCGAATTTGACACTCTGACACAAAAATCTTACATATTATGTTACGTCTAGGCGGGCTGTAACGGTAAGTTAATAAAGTACTTTTTTCGGTGGTATATTTTTATTTCTTTTTAATTTTTCATAATGATGATCTTATACAATTACAAAAACAGAACAGATTATATAAACAGAAGAAGAAAGAAAATAATATAAGATGAAGAATAAGAAAAAGTCATCCAATTCACATAATAAAGCCTACAATATTATTCACTTTGCACTTAGTTATGTACATCACAAAGTGGGGCAGAATCGAATTTTTTTGAAAATAAATCTGTAACTTCTAATCAGCTGGTTGGATTTACATAAAATTTCACATAGGCGTAGCATAGGGGTGTACAATTTATGTTTGCAAAGGAGTCCACACTTTTTATGATTTTTGGAATTAAAGTAAATTGTTTGTAAAAAATTGGTTATAAATATTTTATCTCTAATATAATCTTTGTTAGTTGAGATATCCTAACGAAATTTTCGGTTTTCGGTGTTTTTATATAAATTAGGTCAAATTCCGATGGGTTTGAGTTTGCTTGGAATTTTGGAATAATTTCTGTGAAAAAAACCTTTCATAAAAATATAAAATTACTATATGTTCTTAAAGAAAATTTATAACATAACATATTCGCTATTTATAATGATATAGCATATTCGCCAATAAGAAAATCAGTAACAAAAAAAAAAATATATATATATATATATATATATATATATAAATTGTATATTACATTTGAACTTATAACTTGACAACTTCTAAAATATCTTGACAACCAAGTTCATTCAAGACCGTCTGGCAACCGTACATTAGATGCTACTACTTACCTCATATTATTACAAGTGGGCATTTTAGAATGTTATTACTTAGATCTTGTTACATGAACTAAATTACTTTCAAGCTGTTCAGTAACTCATTGGTTTTAAATTATTATTAAAGCCATTATGCAAATAACTGATGAAATGTCAGGATATAATAAGCATTTTTTGTTTCTTTTGTTTTATATATAAAAAAAATTACAAATTTTGATTTCAAAAACTTAACAATAATAAAAATGTTGTATTTTATTTTAGATTTAAAGTTAATTTATACGCAAATTTTGACTTCTCTTGTACTTATCCCTTCTTTAAATATATGAATTGGAAATTAGTGAAATTAAAAAATAATGAAAAGTAGTGCATTCCAAAATCTGATCAGAAATAAGTAATAACTTACCGGGTTATAAATAAGTAGTTATTAACTACTTCTATGTAATGCAGACGGTATGTTTTTAACTATACAGCTATAACAACATGCCGTTAACAAATTTTTGCTGGGTTCCAACAAAACTAATTTATTACAGAATAAGATAAACTATATCTCAGAAAATACATTCTGATGTTCTAAAAATGTTGAAAATATTTCATATTTTTAAGGAAAATATCAACAAAAATACTATTTTTTATCCGGATTTGGATGCAATGATATCTGTGAGGAATTTTGATGTTTTAACATGATTATACTTGTTAGAATGAGGTAATTATCATTTTATTTGTCTATGATTAATTAATAAAATTTACTTCAGAAAAATATTTAAGAATAACAGAGTTAAAATTTTTAATTCCTCTGAAATTCTCAAATACTTTCTAAAACGAATAAGATCAGAACATGATAAACTGAGTATGTTTATTTACTATATAAAATTTCTAGATTCTGAGATATATAAATTTTTAAATACATAATCATTTTGATTAATCCCAATAAGCAACAAGTAAATATGTTATATGTTATTATATTATTATATAGATATAATATCTATATATAACCGAGTTTACATGGTTCCTTTGACTACAGACGGATATAACTAGGTCGTTTTATATATGTACATATGTATATATATATATATATATATATAAAGGGTGATCCATTTCGACGTTCCCTACTTTTTTAAAGAAAAAAACACAGAAAATTCAAATTTAATGGGGAATGTTTTTTTTATCATTAAAGAACATTCTTTGGCATTTATTTTTTGAAGAATATGTCTATCAAATGTTGGCCGTTGCTACGTCGCAGATGGTCCATCCGTTGAGTCCAATTTTCGATGACTCGTTCGAGCATTTCGACTGCTAACTGGCGAATGATACGCGTGATGTTTTCCTCCAAGGCCTGAATCGAAGCGAAAAAAGTCTAACGGTGTGATATCACACGATCTTGGTGGCCAATCGACCGGCCCAAAATGTGAAATTATGTGCTCACCGAAGTGTTCTTTCAATAAATCCATTGATTGATGCGATGTGTGGGAAGTGGCGTCGTCTTGCTGAAACCAAATGTCGCCAAGATCACGAGCTTCAATTTCAGGCATCAAATAGTCGGTTATCATGGCACGATAACGGTCGCCATTGACGGTTACGTTCGCACCGGCATCATTTTTAAAGAAATATGGACCGATGATTCCACCGGCCCACAAACCACACCAAACCGTTATTTTTTCTGGATGAAGTAATAGTTCTTGAATCTCTTCAGGTTGCTCTTCGTCGCAAATGCGGCAATTTTGTTTGTTTACATACCCATTGAGCCAGAAATGGTTCTCATCGCTAAACAAAATTTGCCTCGAAGACGTCGGATCTTCTTGAAACTTTTCGAGAGCCCATAGAGCGAAGCGATGTCGCTTGGGAAGGTCGAGCGGCTTCAGTTGGTGCAGAAGCTGTATTTTGTACGCTTTCAATTTAAGATCTCGACGTAAAATGCGCCAAGTCGTTCCATACGTCAGTCCGAGTTACTGCGAACGGCGCCGAATCGACTCTCAACTACGGCCGCGTGCTGGACGTGGTCTATTCGGTCGAATATTATCCAATAATGAATGTTGGGTCTCAAAATGGGTGATGGTGTTGCGAATAGTACGCTCAATAGGCCGATTATGATGACCATAAGTTAAGCGAAGTGCACGAAACACATTCCTCACAGAACGTGAATTTTCGTAATAAAGTTGAACGATTTGTAAACGTTGTTCAGGCGTAATTCTTTCCATTATGAAATGCCAAACAATACTAAACAAAAATAACATGACAGCATGACACGACTCACACGTGATCTGTCAAAAAAAGGGTATTGAAAAAAGTATCTCTACTTGAATTACCCTATATATATATATATATATATATATCAATAGTGTATACGATTGTACACCATTATTTTTTTTATTGCATGATAAGAACCTACATAACTGATTCTAAATGTGGTCAAAATTTGGTGAAATTCTACTTCCACAAAGTGGGTCAAAAGATCAATCGAAATATTAGCGTATAATTGCGTGTTTAAAATTTTTCATTAATAATTGCGTAAGTGCAGGTATGGTGTTTTAATTAGTTGTTGCTCTGAATATAATTTCAAAGAAAAATAGTGTATAAAAAGCATACACTATTTTTATTATTTCATAACAAAATAAATTTGAAAAATGACGTATATTGATATACACAATTTTTTAACAATATAATATTTGGAGTCAATCCGTATGACACTTATACACTATTTTATATATCATACAAAATTTCTCTGTGTGTTCTACGGTTGATGTAAACAATAGCTTAAAATCTGTTTACACTATTAATGTCAACTCTTTGATAGATTGTAGCATTTGCTGAGAGAAGACATAGACGGGCAGTTGTGCTTTTGCTAGTGTGTTATTGTAAAAACATTGTGAAAATAATGGATCTTGGTGAGTATTTTCTGTGAAACGATAATAAGTGTGACGCTGAGAGCAAAATAAATTTATCTATAGATTTATCAGATGAAACTATTCCGGAGACGAATGAGGAGGCTAGGGCGATCTTCCCTGAAAAATTCTTCAATGATTATGCATCTAGTACGACGGACGAGGAAGATTTCTCCGCTGGATCTTCGAACGATTATGTTCCGGAAACAGATGAAGAGGCAGAAGCAGATGCTGAGTCGAAAGCAGAGGCACGGGAAGAGAACCGTGAAATAGACCAAGACATGGAAGGTCTGATTGCAGACATAACCAATAACGAGGAGGTAGGCTCAAGATACCTACTCGGAAGAGGAAGGTAAAATGAAGAACGTGTTGCGATCAACGCCGAGTTTTGGGAACTTTCAGACTACGGAAAACAACAGTTGTACTTAATTAAGATTAAAGAAATGCAAGAGGGCTCTTGTTGGCGGCTCCCGAAGAGACAAGACTCTAACATACACTCTAAGGTCTAAACAAGTATGCAAGCAGTTCTTTCTGAAAACACTGAATATATCTGATGGAGCCATTTTGGTTTTCATAAAAAAAGTGAATGTCAGAAAGTTATAGATAAACGGGGACAATATGGCCGTCATCAAAAAATTGATGTAGAAACTAGAAGAATAATTAAGGAACATATTGAATCCTTTCCGGCTGTGGATAGCCACTATGGTCGCTCGAAATCAAAACGGTTATACCTTGCTTCTAATTTCAACATTTCAAAAATGTTTCAACTCTTTAATGAAAAGCATGAAGGCAATTCCATTAAGGAAAATATGAACAGGCGTATTTTCTGAAACGAATATAATTATTCTTTTCATAAGCCGAAGAAGGATACATACTACACATGCGAACGATATCGTAACTCTGATGACAAGGAGGTTTTGCAGGAAGCGTACAATGAACATATTAAAAATAAGAAGAGGGCTAGGGAGAAAAAGGAGTCCGATAAAGAAGAGGCAAAAATTAATAGCAAATTGAGAGTATTTACTTTTGACTTACAATCTGTTTTGACAAGCCCATGCAGCAATGTAAGCAGATTGTATACACTCGACAATTGAACGGGCCAAACGAAATATATCCATTTACTCTCCCGAGGAATGGCCAACGATTTTGCGATTGGCTCGAAGAAAACAACCATACATTGTGGAAAGAATGTTCTGGTACGACATTTATAATCTCAAGGAATGTTTCAGCAGATTAGGCCACACTTTCAAAAAGAATATCGAAAACAACTCAGCGAATTGGTTGAAGATTAACCAAATTAGAGTGGAAATAGTTAATCCTAATTTGCTGCTCTACAAAGAAAATTGGAACTCCGAGTGGCAAATAATTGACATAATGGAAAGAAAGAGGAAGAAATCAACCACTTATAATTGTTATACCCGAAATTTGTGCCCTAAATTTAAGCAACAGCTTACCATATCTTCCTTAAAGTACAATGATATTAAGGGGATGTGTACCAAAAATATCATTCCCAAAGAATTTCAGTCTTTTTATCTTAATCTTCAACCCGAGGAAAATAAAAATTGCTTGGATGAGCCTGATGTGTGGAGGATATTTCCTTAGATGAATATTGATGAATATTGCTTTTAATTCATGTATTTTTTAATTAATTAAAACTGTGTGCAAATTGTATTGCAAAACAATTAATAACGTGTCATTGAAATACCAAAAATTACTGTGAATTGTGAATAAAATGGATTGTTAAGCACGTATACTTTGTTTTACTGCATGAACATTCGTCCGATAATTTAAAAGTATTTCGTGATAAATGGTGTAAAAGATTCAAATAAAATAGTGTATAATGATTTTCATACATATTATAAAACAAATAAAATAGCCTAAGTGATATCATGGTACTTTGAATCCCATTTATTTTCAATTAAAGAACTTGTAAATTAATGAAATATCATCAATTAGTAGCCTGATTATTCCACCACATATTTAAATGACCACAACTTAAAAACATCGATTATTTTCTGAAATATTACTGTTTTCCCAGATGTCTAATAACACAAAAATTTTAAAGTCCATTATCTCGAAATGGCAAAAAAGTTATACACTATTATTTTATTAAGGGGCGATATATATAAACCCAATAACTTGAAAAGTATGCATTTTAAATTTCAACTATAAGTTGTTACAATAGGCTTGAGTTGCCATTATTTGCAAATTTAAAACTATGCATTTTTCCAGCAAAAAGGTTATAGTATAACAATTGTATATATCAAACGCTTTTAACATTTAAAACTGAGTAGTTTGTTTAACATTTATTTTCAAAGCTTTTTTTAATGTTAAAATATACTTGAGTTAAACAAGAAAAATATATTTTTTAAATCCATTTTTATACCCACCATCAAAAAAAAAAAAAAAATGGAGGTATATTGGGTTTGTCATACCATGTATAACACGTCGAAATATTCATCAAAAACGTCCTTGTAAAATTCTGTGTCAATCTAGCTATGTGCGTCTATCTATGAAAGCAGGACAGGGCTCAGGGCGAACAACCTAGGAGGGCGAAATTTGGTATTGCAAATGGGCAAAATCTATTAATAAACAAAAAAGGTATGGGCCAAATACTAAAAAAACTTAGTTTCTGTCGTAACTCCAGTTCATACTTTTCTGCTCGGAAACTAAAATGATGGGACCTCCTATATAAGTTAAAATTTTAAATTAGGTAGTCAAATATAACCTTCTTACTTGTTTATTTTTTCGTTATATACCAAAGCTAACTGTTGCAAAATCAATTGAACAGGCTATATCATAATTATTTTGGTAATTTTTATTTGGTTAAAAAAAAACGGAAAACAAAAACTAGATGGAAATGTTTTTTGTTTTGTATGGAAAAACTATTTATATCAAAGCTCGTAAATAATTTTTTAATCATTTTTTAATAATTTTTAATTATATAGAAATTAAAAATCAATATAATTAAAATATTTTTAAAAAGGAAAAACTATTTTTAAAAAAAAAATTTTGTTCGCAAACATAAATTAAATTAATAAAATTTTTTTTTGTTATTTTTAGCTTCAAAATGCATGCGGTAGGTATACATTCTGCCATGGCAATAAAACGCCAAAGAAAGAGGCGTGATGAACAAAAACGTGCTAGAGAAAGACGATACAGTACACAAAGTTCCGAAAGTGGAGAAACATTTCATTCGCCGAGTGGATCATTTCGCCGTAAATTTCATCAAGCCCACAATACAGTTAAACCTGGGCCCGGTTTGGACAGTCAGGTAAATTTTAAAATTATATGAATAACAAGTTAAACAAAAATTATGCCATAAAATATTCTCAATGCCACATTATTTTATCATAATCATTTAAACGATGGCATGAGGGTTTTGTCTTGGTGTTATCAGGATTAAAAGAAAGACATTCCGCTTTATGTTTTTCATTATTCTGAAATTTTGGTATCAAAGCAACGCGCATTTTTGGCATAATGTAAGTTTCTACATGATTTTGTGTGTTATTATCAGAGAGCAGAAAATACGATCGAAAATATAAAATTTAAAATTTTCATTGAAAAAATAAAAAACACTCGTTTAAAATAATTTTATGTATGTTTTAAATGTTGTACACTCATAAGAAGTTTTCTTTATTTGGGATGAAAACTTCATTTGAAAATAATAAATTTTACATTTTTGTCTTACAATATACATTTTATATAATTATTTTATTTTCAATTTTATAAACCTTCTTTATTTGACTTTGAATACAAAAATTATTTTTAGGTTATGTTAAATGAGCGGCTTTGAATATGTAAAATAAAACAGCTCACTTGGGTCCTATTGGTCCCGTTGTGTTACCCTGAGGGATTGTGTGAATCGGTTCTCACATGTCCAAATATAGTTTCGAATCGCACGTATGTATAGGTGACGCACGTATAAACGATCTAATCCATTATCAATTGCAGAGAGATTAGATTACATATGCGGAAGCTCAAAATCTGTGGACCTAATATCCGCAAGAGCAGGACAGTGACAAGGAAGATGTTCTACTGTCTCTTCCTCCTCCTCATTAAAGAAACTTCAAAAATAGTCCTTATAAGGAGGTCCTAGCCTCCTAGCGTCCGCACCAGCAATTCAGTGCCCAGAAATGATAGCTACAAGTTGGTTCGTTTTTTCACTTTGAAAAAGCGAGCCAGTTATTGCGGATGAAATAATATTTCCTTGGGTACTTGGGTGATCCCTTACCCAAATCAACTCTAGGTTTGAATATCTCGCCATCTCATTCAGAGTTGTCCGGCATTCATGTACCAGCTTGTTATGTAACAAATGTCGAATAGACAGCCGGAAGAGACTTAATCGCGGGATGACTATTGGTACAAATTTGAATATCCACTCCGAATACTCTCTATAGTACATTAGCCGAGATCTCCTCTTGAAGAGCACTGCAGTGAAACAAACATTTAAAATAAATGTACTTCTTATATGCGGGAATGAATAACACCTCCTCCAATCTCCTCAGAAGATTTGGATCCATCAGTATAAACCTCAATCGATCCAGCATTTAGAGTGAGATCGACTGAAATTGAAACTGACAAGCCTCTGTCCAGAAAAGGTTTGGGTATACAATATTGTCAGGAATGTCATTTGTAATTCCTAAAATGGTTGCATGCCCATAGTTCCTGCCGTTCCATGCACGAAGTTCAGCGTTATTAAATACAGGTGCGCATCGTACAACACCATCCAAGGCATTATTCGTTCTGATGAACTGGATATCAGTGGATCTAATGGTCAAACCAATTGCCATCGTGTCAGCGACTAGGCTTAATACCATAGGTACAATATTGTATACCCAAACCCTTTCTGTACAGAGGCTATTATTATAATCACGTATACGCAACGCGAGTTATTCGCCGCTAAGAAAATATTTATTATTAAATAAATAAATTAAAGTATTAATTGCAGCATAATTATTGCGAATGATCAACAAAATGAAATTTGAATTTAATAGTTTTGATTTAAATAATTCGTATTAAAACATAATAATGAAGAACTTTAATTATTGATAATTAAATTTAGTATTGCATCGAAATCAAATAAACAAAAATTGGATAAAGAATAGAGAAATGTGTTAACGGTTAAAGATAAATTTTATTTTGTGAGCATGTATTGAAAAACACATTTCTGTACAAAACGTTTTCACAATAATATGGAGTCGGCTCTATCTTAATGGGTGCGCATTTTCCTGGCAGCCTTCCTATAAAGTGAGCTCTGCAACAGTTTCAGACCTAAATGACGTTCAGACTCATATAACTGAATATTAACTAAGATGGGCTCTGAACACTTTTGTCCCTTTTAAATCCCCGAGCTCAGATGGCATCATACTGCAGACTTACAGTGTAATGCGGATATTATAGTTCCATGGCTGTTTCAGATATACTCGGCTTGTTTATCATGCTCTTATATCACCGAGTCATGGACTAGATGTAAAGTGGTCTTTGTCTCAAAAGGGGTAAGACCTCCCATACGAGACCTATTAGTCTATCGTTCTTCCTCTTGAAAACATTGGAAAGGCTGATTGATCTGCACCTTCACAAAACAATCAACCATAACCTATTGTCAGCGTCCCAACATGCCTATATAAAAGGCAAATCAGTTGAGACGGCGTTGAACTCGCTTGTAGGGTATATAGAAAATGCTGTCGAGCATAAAGAATATGCATTAATGGCCTTTCTTAATAAAAATGTAGGATATTCAATGGATTAACCGTCATTCGTTATCCGATTAATTTTGTTCGATTAACTGTTTGAATTATTTAAAATTGTAAATTTTTGAATAAGGAATAAATCGAATAATTTATGTCAAATAACCGAAATTTATTTTTCCGAAGTTATTTACTTAGACAATTTTTTATATTAAATGCATACATGTTTTCTAAAATGTCTGTTATGTAGGTTAAGTTAAAAGAAGGACACACAGAACTGTATGTTAATCACAAGACCATCGATATAGATCCATAGTGTGCCTTAGAAAAAATAAAGAAAAAAAGAGAAAAGATATAATTTAACTGTGCCATTAAACACCATACAAGTTGGCCCTTTTTGTTGTACTGCTTCACCCTTTCCTTGCGAGTCTGGTCTAGCCATTAAACGTTACGGTACCGAGTTGTCATTATCCCTTTGACTCATAAAGTTTTATCAACTTTATATATTTCAATATCTTTATTGAATTCATACCCTAAAATACAAAGAAAAAGGAATCAAAAATTTTAAAACGGTGGCGTGACAGTGCCACGCACTGGCAAAGAAAATGAAAAGTATTTTCCTCTCCTTCATTACACCATCTATAATTATCATCATTTGGTAGACCTATTTTATAAGAAAATATTTCAATTCGTTTTGACATGTAATGACACCTACGTACATTCTTAGTTCATATTTATCCATATCTATAACTTACCTGAATATTTTACCGTCCCTAGATTTCCATAGTGTCTTTATTATTTTACATCGGAATTATTCCATATTGCATCGACCTCGAGTTTAAACTTTTCCTTAATTTGACGGTGTATAAAATCAATTTCAGGATAAACATCTTCTGATGAAGATTTAATATCCATATCTGTTCCAGCTTGTGCTAGTTCATCAAAAATTTCATTACAATGAATATTATTATGACCCGGTACCCAGCACAATCTTATACAGTGTTGTTCGCTGAGAACTCGGAGATCTCTTCGACAACGGTTGACTAACTTTGATCTAATATTCCTATTACATAATGCCTTAATGTTAGTCTATGAAAATAATCTAAAATTTAAAACTAAATTACAGTTTGCTTAGTTTTAAAATATTCATTATTCAAGTGACACACGAAATAGTACCACAAAAATACATGTCTTTAAATAAATGCATAATTTTAGTATAACAAAATATGTATATTTTTTATTACTCCAGGAAACTAAAGCAACCAAATTTCAAAGCGTTGAAATTTGGTTGCGCATAAAATTATTTTTTTCTGAACTTTAGTTTAGGAGATATACTTACTTAAAGTTAAAAAAATGTGATTCCTTATTTTCGATTGGCAGTATTTTATCCACACTGCACGATAGTTGGACCAAATGTATTATGCATGTCTCAGCATTCTCCCATAACGTATTATGTATATCGTATATATTAGTGCAAGTATAATTGTAAGATAAGTTAAGACTAGCTATAAGTTATAACAATGATAAATAAAATTACTCTTGAAAAGCCGCTAAAAAATAAAAATAAAAAAGCTTTTCTTTTCATTACATGGCGATCCTGCCAGCTTCGTGTAAAACAAACTTTATAAAAAAATAATAATTGTTAAAAATAATAATAATAATAATAATAATAATAATAATAATAATAATAATAATAATAGGAGTACAGATTCCTAGTGGGTCAGGCGGGTAGTGGGTAGCCCTCCAAAGTTGACCATATCGGGTATTTCTTTTTTTTTTAATTCGCCAAAAGACAGAAAAGAATTATAAATCTCAAAAAAAAAATACGCTTACATGTGTAGGTTATCTCTTTCAGTTTAAAAGATATTCATGTCGAAATAAATTTTTATCTCACTTTTAGCCTCCCAAAATTTTTTTTTAATATTCACCAGATTTCTTACAAAATTCTAAATAATATTGTTGCAAGAATCATACAATCCGATAAAAAATTATATTAATCTGAAGTTGGACCTTTAAAAATGTTTCCTTTTTTTTTTTTTGTTCTTTCCACTTATAAGATTTGTTTTTTGTTCTGAGCTATATTATTTTTTCAATGTTTCAAAAGAATTTAGGGCAAAGTCAATTTTTAAAAACATATTTTCTTAATTTTTTTTTTTTTTTTGTTAAATTCTCAAATCGCAAAGCTGGGATCAACGTCAAATTATTTTAGTTAGATATCTCTATATGTAAGGTAAACACCCAAAAAGTATTTTCTGACCATTTTAATGAAAAAAGTGCAAAAGTTTATACTTTTGCTTAAAATCTAGCAAAAAGTTTATACTTTTGCTTAAAATCTAACAGAAACTTGGCCTTCTCTAGTCAAATTAAGCTATTTCTCATACATTTGTTTCCAGGAGGTGAGAAAAAAGAGGCAAAATTGGACTTCAAAAAAGGTAAAAAAAAGGATAAATACCCCAAAAAATAAAGCCAGAAAAAGCTAAAATTTTTTTCTATTTAAAAACTGAAATTTTCTCGTTCCTTTTACTTTTTGATATTTTTAAAGATATTGTAATAAATTTATATATAAAACATAGAACGGCTGCCAGTAAAATGATGATGATGAACAATACCCCAAAAAATTCCCATACAAATTTGGGTTATATTTCATATTAAAAATAACCCAATGTTTTAAACTGATTTTTCGAAATATTTTAAATAAAATTTCTTTATGATTAAGCATTTCCAAATTTTTGGGTTATTTTTTTTAAATTATATTCATAATTTTATATAATTATAATAATCTATTTAGTAAGTCCATAAAATCAGTTGTTCCTTTTTGATTGAGAATTAAGCGCAGCGAATTTAAAAAAAATGCTTAAATGGATGATTCTGTAAAAATAACGTTAATAATAGCAAATAAGAAATTATTATCTTCATTGTTGAAATACTGACATCTTAGCCTTTTTAAGGCTATTTTAAAAATTAAAAAAGGCTAAAAAAATACTACAAGCAAAAACGAAAATTTTGAGGCTGTATATGTATATGTATATGTATATGTATATGTATATGTATATGTATATGTATATGTATATGTATATGTATATGTATATGTATATGTATATGTATATGTATATGTATATGTATATGTATATGTATATGTATATGTATATGTATATGTATATGTATATGTATATGTATATGTATATGTATATGTATATGTATATGTATATGTATATGTATATGTATATGTATATGTATATGTATATGTATATGTATATGTATATGTATATGTATATGTATATGTATATGTATATGTATATGTATATGTATATGTATATGTATATGTATATGTATATGTATATGTATATGTATATGTATATGTATATGTATATGTATATGTATATGTATATGTATATGTATATGTATATGTATATGTATATGTATATGTATATGTATATGTATATGTATATGTATATGTATATGTATATGTATATGTATATGTATATGTATATGTATATGTATATGTATATGTATATGTATATGTATATGTATATGTATATGTATATGTATATGTATATGTATATGTATATGTATATGTATATGTATATGTATATGTATATGTATATGTATATGTATATGTATATGTATATGTATATGTATATGTATATGTATATGTATATGTATATGTATATGTATATGTATATGTATATGTATATGTATATGTATATGTATATGTATATGTATATGTATATGTATATGTATATGTATATGTATATGTATATGTATATGTATATGTATATGTATATGTATATGTATATGTATATGTATATGTATATGTATATGTATATGTATATGTATATGTATATGTATATGTATATGTATATGTATATGTATATGTATATGTATATGTATATGTATATGTATATGTATATGTATATGTATATGTATATGTATATGTATATGTATATGTATATGTATATGTATATGTATATGTATATGTATATGTATATGTATATGTATATGTATATGTATATGTATATGTATATGTGCATATACATATATATATATATATATATGATTAATTAGAAATTTGTAAGAAATCTGGCGAATATAAAAAATAGGGGCAATATTGAGCCTTCCAAGTTAAAAAATAAAAACGAGGCTAAAAATGAAATAAAAAATTTATCTGAATAGTTCTTAAACTGAATATAAAATTTCTTTTCTGTCATATCATAAATTATTTTTTTGGCGATTTTTTGAACAAATGACATGTCGAGATGGCCAAATTTAGAGGGCCACTCACTACTCCTCTGACCCACTAGGAGTCTATACTCCTCCAAATCAATTCAAAGACACCTTATCACTGGCCGTGTTAAATTTTATTAAGATATATCCAACGGTTCAAAAGTTACAGAATTATTTCCAAAAAAAAACCACTGTTGCCAACAGAAACATTGCAATTACTATCATATTGTTTCAGTTTCAAGTTTTATTTATTCCCATTCATTTTCTTTTACAAATTTTCTTAAAACTAGCTTATAGTATTTAAGTTAATTTTTACAAGCTATTCCTTACATACATAGTATTTTACAAGGACTTTCAAATTTTGTACTATTTGCAGTGTTGCTACAACCACATGTCTCATTATCTTTTCATTTTCAGACATTCCTCAAAAAAAAAAAAAAAAAAAAATGAAAAAGAGGAATCCTTTCTTATAATTGAACTTTTTACTATCATGTTGTCTTTTCTTGGTTTATATATACATCCATACAAACATATCCGCTTGACCTGATTTTCACTATTAGCGAATGTTCGGTAAAAACGAAGAATTATCGAAACAGAATGTTCGAGAAACTATCGACAGTAATATTAAAAGTTAATGTTCGTAACATCGAACTTTTCTCGATAATTTCTCGGTAGTAAATAATTTCTGTATAAAATCTCGAAACTAAATTCTTCGATAAATTATTTATTCTTTTCAATTTCTTGAGGACTTTTTACTTAAATAAAAGATAAACGTAGTTTCTTGTTTGTGCGTGCAAAATACTGCCCATTAAAATTAATGGTGTTAGCTAAATCATATGTAATTTTTAATAAAAGATAATATAATAAAATTTTAGAAAAAAATGGTAAGTAGTGACGATGCTTGTCTAAACAGATTTGCAAAATAGCATATTTATCGAAATACCTAATATACATATTTTTGCAGATTAATTCAGAAATTGTTTAACTAAAAGATATGGACTTGAGCAACGTAAAAATCAATAATATTGAGAGAAAAAACATTGATTACTTTTCTGGACGATGTTAAAATTTGCACAAATTTCTTCAAATATTACTACTCTTAACTTCAACTTTATTGTTAATTATTTCAGTTATTATTTTTGAAATGCAGTTTACTATGTACCTATATTTTTTTATATTTGATACATTGCTTTAAGTTTGAAATAAAACATAACTTTAAAAATTAAATCAGATCTTAATTCTAGATTCGGAACAAAACGGATATGAAACAAAATATAAAACTATCGTTTTCGAACTATTGCCAATGATAATAATTACAAGTCGTTATTAATATCGATATCGATTAATATTCATAAATTTTTTGATATCGTAAACGAATCGCTAACGAATATTACGTTTTCGCTATTGACATCGCAAAAGATTCACTATTAATACAATAGACGAACCTTCGAGATCGAAAGATTTGCTGCCAGAAAGTGAGCGACGGGTGAGCTCAAGGAGCTCACATTCGAATCGCCAACGATAGTCGTTCTCGAATTTTTTGTCAGAGAAATGTTCGCGAAATGTTTGAGAGAGATTGTTATCGAAGTTTGTGGTCAGCTGGGTATATTAGAATATCAAAATAATTTTTGCACACGTTATAAAATTGTTAATAAGGATTTCAGAAATGCAAAGTTCAGATAAATATATGTATATAATTTTAATATTATATATATTTATCTGAAATTTATATTATTGAAAATATGCGTTTTTTAGGAAAATTACTGGTGGAGTGTCATAATTTTTTGGAAAACCTTAAAAAACTACCGCACTATCTAATCTAATTCGCGGAAGAACGGAAATAAAAATCACAATTTTTTTTATAGAAACATGTCTTTGAACTTTTGTTAAAACATTGATCAATTTCGACCACTATTTTTCAAAACTACACTTAGACGCTTTCCTAAGGTTCAGTCTTTCATAAAATGTCAGAAAGTTCCTTTTTTGCAAAAAAAAAAAATGCAATTTTTAAATTTTGATTTTAAAATCTTTTTTATAACATTCTGAAAGTCTAACTTTTCCTCTATTAATGTCCCAAGTTTTATCAAATCGGTGCAGCAGTTTAAAAGATCCGGATTTATTACCATTTATTTTTTAATATATGTTATAAAACACAAATGACAAAGAAAATAATACGCTTTAACGTAAGTTGTTTATTTATTGAGATATGAAAGGTCAAAGTTAAGCATTGTATAAATAAAATTTAAAATTGATGTAAATTTTTTTCGGGAACGATTTGTTAACATAATTTTTCATTATTCAGCAGCATACAGAAATTATATTATTTGATATAGCATATATTTGCGAAATTAAATTTGCAAATATTAGTTTTTATAAATTTTAATTCAACAATGATATTCAAAGAGTAAACAATCTAGTTTTAATGTACTGCATCTGTTGAATGTGGTCGGATGTGGATACTTTATTATATATAATGTATTCAGCAATGTCCAAAGTGCTAAAAAAAATTGCGTTCGTTTGCGTCCCCGAAAATGACGTTGTTATATGCAAAACTTTATGCCATTTTTTGTAATGCATAAATTATTAAAATATTGTATTTAAGAAATTTTTATTCATAATTATGTATATATATATATATATATATATATATATATATATATATATATATATACTACTTACTTCTATTATTACAAGGTACAGTGGGCAAATCTGAAAAACAAATTAGTGCTCTATATTCGGCTGTGCCGAATCTTTTATACCTTTCACCAATTTACCAACAAATAAAAAAAACTAATGCATAAATATTTTCACATTTATACTTAAAAAAAATAATCTTAATTTTTTTTTCCAAATTACAAAACTATAAAAGCAAAAAAAACTATCATAGCAAGACTTGTTTGCTTAAACAAAAATACAACACTGCTAGCATAAGTCCACAACTAAACAACGTGTAAGCATTAGACTGCTCTAAAAAAGCCGACTTTTGAATTTGGGCCGTAACTCCCCCTAGGATTGTTCTTTTTTATTTAAGAGTATAGTGTACAAAATATTAGAGTGATCGGATGACACTACCACGTGCCGCATCAGCCCTGAAGTTTGTAGGGTGTATTTATATTGGAAAATTTTTACTTTTTCATAGTTTTCTTTTTTTTTAAATTTGCAAATATTAACTAGACATAATTATATATTAGACATAATTATATATTAAACAAGATAAAAAAGTTAAAATCGGTTAAAAAATATTAAAGTTATTACAAGTTCCCCAGACCATTAACATGTTTTCGAACACTTGTGTAAGCAACATAGAAAGATTTTTAATTTTTTTTTTATGAGAGTTGAATTAAAATGCTATTTTATATCATAATTACGGGAAAATAAGCTTTGAATCCTTTAGGATGCTTTATTAAAACTACTTAGATCGTAGTTATTTTCAAAATACTTCATTTATGTCACATGCCCCTAATCCATACGATCAAAAATCATATAGCATAGGGTTTTATTTTTATGCTCGCAACTGTACGACGTATTTAGTTACGTTGTCAAATTAGAACCTACATATCGCTTATTTACTTTAAGAACATCATAGCTCAAAAAACGAGATTTTTGAGTTAATTATGTAGAAATACGCGTTTTTGAGTTATGACGTTCTTAAAGTATATTAGCGATATATATTTTATTTAAAAACATATAATATTATTTTGTAACAAAAAAAAAAAAAAAAAAAAAAACAATTATACAAATTCAAAATTTTATGAAATTCAATAAAAAAAATTTAAGAAATGTATTTAATCAACTAATTTTCATTTATTTTAAAGGTTGTAACGAGTATCGGCATGTTGCATATTGGGATTGTATTTATTGTATTCGGATTATTCCTATGTGGCGCAGGAATTATACCAGATGAAACAATGTCCTGGAACGTCTTCAGTAAGTTATACTTTTGATTATTATATTCTTCTATATATAATGGAATCAATACTAAATACTCTTTTTATGTTCTTATGACGTTATGACTAGTAATATTCTTTAAATCAAAAAAAAAAAAAAAAGAATATGTAAAGCGACTGCAAAAATATTGAATAGAAAAATGTACTTTTCAGGACATTTTCTATAGAAATCAAATTTTATGATGTTTATTTGGATTTCATTTTTTTGCTCAACAGATGTTTTTTTATTTTTCCTAAAAAATTATTTTGTATTCTATCACTCAAAAAATAATTATCTATAACTGAGATTAACTCCGATATAATATGTACGATAACGCCTGCAGAAGAGAGTAACCATTTCGTTTATATTATGTTAAACCTTAAATAAGGGTACACGTATTCTAATAAATCCTATAAGATATCATTAATTTCAATCAGTCACAGAGTAAACATGTCCTTTTAATTTAAGAAATTCGCACTTTTTTTAGTACAATAATAATCATTAAAAGGAAAATGAAATTTTACAAAAAAACATTATTTTTTTAGGATTTTCTAAAATGCACATTAACAAACTTTCGCATATGTGTATTTTTTGGCAGTACATCTTATAAGACAGTTGTGTAGAGAAATCTCATCACAGCAATCTCATAATACTTCTTATAATAATATAAGATTTTAATCTACACGTGAGATAATTCTCTCAGTGAGGAAATTTAACACTCTCTGACAAAAATCTTACATGTTCTGATACATGTAGATGGGCTGTAATTCTTTTAAGGCGATTGCAACAAATATACTTAACCCGGATAGGCTACACTTCGGCGAATTGACGATGCATAACTGTTTTTATGCGATTCTCTATAGAATTTATTATTATTTTGATTTAATTTTTCGAATAGTTCACATATTTGTGGATATGCTTTAGCAGCTGCACAGCTAAATTCAAGATGTTTAAGAGAGTTTTTTTCAAGGAATACGTCGACGAAACGACGACGTATAGCCTTTGTTTAACTTTTTAATTTTTGGGAATGTCTGGTAGGTTGTATTATTCTTTTATTTTGATTTAATGTTAAGTTTTTTAACGGCGATAAACAGTATGTAACGCAAAATAAGTAAAATTATAAAACAATAATTTTTTTAAATGGTGAAAACTTTTTAAAATTTCTCTTATACTTTACAAAAAATCGATTCGTGCCAAAATATGTTACTGTATTAGTTGAGTATTGTAATAAATTTAATGAGACCATGTTCTTTTATGTTTATATACTTCTCACTATCTTCAAGTTCAGATTGTGATTGCCTTGTTTATTTTTATTTTCAACTTTAATAACTAAAAATTTTTGTATATAATTTTGAGTGACTTCTAAAGTCAACGCTCTTAATTCTACTCAATACAACAAATACATTTTTAATGTCATTTTTTTACTCAGGCATGCCTGTGCAGTATTTGTATAACAAAGAGGCATATAGAATATGTTGAGTATATTATAACCATTTCTCGGCGCTCTGAGAACGCATTTCATTCACATTTTACATTTGTATATGTTCTATATTACCCTCCCGCTCTTATATTGTACACAGAAAAAATGTTCAACTTTATAATTTAATATTTTGAATTTAAAAAAGATATATATATATATATTTATATTTATATATATATATATATATATATATATATATATCTTCGGTGATATATATATATATAATTCTCTATTTTTTACATTTTTGATCTGGCATCTCTGCCTCAAGATAAAAACATCGTGTTAATTTTTGCTAGAAAAATTAATGAATTTTTTAATTAAAAAGTGTAAAAAAAACTACTTAAATTTACTTTAAATTTCTTTTGTTTAGCAATGAAAGCATTGGGGCACTAGCACTAAATTCAAGGTGCCAAAAACTTTAGACGATCCCAGCACTAGTACCAACAGGTTTCAACTTCTATCTGAAGACAAAGAAGCAGTTGCTGTCAAAGAAAAGATTCCACCAATAATTGTGGACTCCACCCACAGTTTTTCAAATGTGATCGGATTAATTGGGGATAAATATACTTATAAACGAATGTCTATTTGTACGAAAATTATATCAAACTCGTTATCGCTGTATAATGAAGCTTTGAGTGTTCTCAAAGACAAAAAATCCAGTATTTTACGCATGAGTTAAAGGATGCAAAAACTTTTGAATTGGTTTTATTTTGCCTGCCACAACTGGACACAAAGATAATTGGCGAAGAATTTGTTAGCTCACTCAATATAAACCCGGTAAGCATTAAGGAACCAGTAAAAAAGACATCCAGTGTAGATGAGGCAATCTATCTTATCGAGTTTGATCGTCAACATGTTTCAAAAAGAGAGGTTATGAAAATAAGATATTTTTGTAATATTTCATGGTGTTAAAAATTGTAACCGTATCGTAGTGTGTTCAGCCTGGTGTTAAAAATTGTAACCGTATCGTAGTGTGTTCAGCCTGCGGCGGAAATCACGATTATGTAATTTGCACACTTAACAAAATTAATTGTGATGGTAGTGTGATTTATAAGTGCTACAACTGCATTAAAAAGAACCTAAAGAATGTAAACCATAGGGCTGATGACCCAAAGTGCTAAGAATATTTAAAGATCCGACATCGGGTAACATCTAGAGCTAGAGAGACTAGCAGAAGAACTGTTTCGTATTTTAACCAAGACGATAATTATTGTAATTTGTATTCTGAGGTAGCTAAAAATAAAAGCTACGAAAGGGATAATAACGATGACATTTCAAACGAAAAACGTATGAAAATATTTTTGGATGCTGTCGATGCTTTGCAGAGATATCAGAACAAGTACGACAAGCTACGAGTTTTGGGTATGATGCTTCAACATGCCATACAATTCAACTTGTATTCACAATGTTCATGTTATGCACTGGAATGCTCAAGGCATATCAACTGAGGCAGCAGCTGCCCAGCTGGAATAATTTTGCAGAAAAGGAAAATCGATATACTCCTTTTAAATGAGACTTTTTTGAAACCATACCATAAATTTAAACTTTGTCGCTATAAAATTTATAGAGAGGATCGATCGACGCATGTAGGAGTCCTTAGTACAATAAAGGGTAATATTAAGCATTTGTTGTTACCGCAAATCAAAACGAGTACTGCAGAGAGTATTGGAATTGTGTGTCAAGTAATTCGGCTGGGAAAGAGCTGTACAGTCACTGCCTTCAATCCAGTTACTACATATACTACCCAAATAAATACACTCCCTTTGGACAAAATGTCAACCTTGTTCAACCGTCTACAGTAGACATTCTTTTATCTAACTCTTGTCTCCATTTTTCAAACCTACAGACACATCCAAATGTTTTACAGTCAGGCCTTGCACCTATATCTTGCGGTATTTCTGGACAAGTTCAAAACATGACATATTCAGTTCCATTGTATTATCGCGCAGACTGTCAGTAATCAGAAACTGGGTGGAAAATTAAATTAGGTGTATGAACATTAACCAACCTGTTACTAATTCAGGTAATCTAGATTTTTGTTTTAATACATTATTATCTATAGTTAAAGAAGCGTTTAAAATACCTTTCGGTCATAAAAATTCTTGGCAACGAGAAATTTCTGATATTAGTAAAATGTTAATTAGTCAGAGAAATAAATACAAACGTAAATTTAAAAGGTGTAGGGATTTTAATTATAAAAATCAAACAAAATTCCTTTTACTGATCTTCATGTAAACGGTGAAGTTTTAAAAATTAGCAATGAAAAGGCTAATTCAATAGCAGACGTATTTGGTAATTCTCACACCGTTACTTTAAATAATTATTCACCCATGGACACAGTTGTCTCAATATTCATTCATGATCTTAACGATACAATTTTTGACAGATCTAACGTAGGGCTATTTTCCAACGATTTTTAAGAAGGCAAACGTTATTCAAATTCCTAAGCGAGGAAAGGATTCTAAATTACCGTCTAGCTATAGACAAATCAGCATCCTAAGCCTATTGGATAAAGTATTTGAAAAAATAATTAATAAGAAAATTTTAGACTTTTCCAACCAAAATAATATTATTAACCCTCAACAGTTTGGATTCCGCAAGGAGCACTCTACAGTACTTCAACTAAAAAGAGTCGTTAATTTTATTGAATCAAACAAAAGAAATCGTAAGAGCAATAGAGTTAATTTTCTTGACATTGAAAAATCCTTCGATTCAATATGGCATGAAGGCCTGGTTTTTAAACTAAATTCCTTCAAATATCCAACGTACCAGTAAAGAATAATAAAGAGCTTTTTCGATCATCGCTCATTTGTTGTATCTATAGATACCACTCAATCTAGTGATAAGCAAATCCCTGCGATTCTGCCGCAAGGACCTACCTTTATTCTTACCTACACCTAATCTTTATTCAATATATATTTCCGATTTTACTGTTCGAATGAATCAAGAAGTAGCTTTTTACGCTGACGACAGTGCTTTTATTTGCTGCGGTAAGGTCTCAAATGCAATAATCAAAAAAATGGAAGATAGTTTAAAATCTACCCATAAATACTTCGATAAATGGCAGATAAAAGTTAATGTTAGTAAAACACAAGCTATTATATTTCCATATAATAGATCACAGAAACGTATTCCAACAAAACATTTATATTCTAGGGGAGTTTTAATTCCTCTGCAGGATAGTATCAAATATCTAGGAATTTTCTTAGATAAAAAACTATCATTTAAACAACACATACAGAATATTTGTGATAAAGCAATCAAATGCGGCCGTGCACTTTACCCCTTACTTTACAGAAGATCTAAACTTAATTTAAAAAACAAGATCCTTATTTACTAAATGTGTATCCGACCAACTATGAACTACGGATGCCAAGTCTGGTTTAATAAAGCTGGTTTAATAAAAATCTGAAAATAATTCATAACCTACACCCCAGATGTTCTACTAATGTACTGCATAGAAACTTTAAGCATTAAATGTTTAATTCATTTGCAAGAGAACTGACTCTGTCATTTAATGAAAAATGTAGAAAGTCTGCATATGAAATAATAAGAAATTAGGTAAACAATCACTAAGACTCTTTTTTACTTAAAGAATAATAATTGATGGTTGTTTTCAAAATTTCTTATAACGTTTAATTATGTACAAGGTTTTTTATGACAACTTTTACTTAATACTGTGATATTAATTATGATGTTAATTGTTGTAATACTTTTAATAGAGTCAATAATAATTAAAAACAAAAAAAACATAAATTTCTTTATATTACATAAAATATATTGGCTATAGGACAGGTATTTTGAGATAAGGAAGCATAACTCCCTCTCAGAATCAATAATATCACAATCTGTCGACTGCCGTAGGCTAACTAATTAACTGCCTTCTGTTACACTCACTGTTTGCCACGACAAAACATTTTTTGTAACAAAAATATTGAAAAAAAAGTAACCAAATTAAAAAAAAAAATAACCAAAATTAAAATTTTGAAAATAAAAGTTAAATTATTTTTAACTTGCTTTTAAATATGTCGAAAATTCTCAAAAGAGAAAAATATTTAAATTTAACTGTTTAGAATAGGAATGTGAATTTCATAGCACAATTGTGCTGACCAACCTCACACGTATTCTTACGCTCTTTCATCTATTCGTTTCTGAGAGTTCAAAGAGTACAAAATGCACTGTGAAAAATGCATGTCAAATGGGTTGTCAGGTTTTTTGAGCTTCTGTCGCCAAATTGTTAATCAGAAATCACCAAAAATCGCCAAATTAACATTTTATTTGGTTTGCTAAAATGCTAAAAATTCAACTAATATATAAAGAGTGCCGTATAAATTTTTAGTACTTAAAATATCGCATAATTTGCAAATGTAAATTCAGCTTTAACAAGTCAACAAAATGGAGTAGGCAAAATTTAATGGTGACAGCCATTTTCTGAATTTAGCGCTCGTATTCGCGATATTTAAATTTAAACATAAATAGATTTAATTGAAAATTAGAAATAAATATAAATATATATATATATATATATATATATATATATATTTAACAATAAATCAATTGTATACTCCAATCATAAATTAAATCACTTTTAGCCCGATTTTATATTTCTGTTTGAAAAGCTGCACACTGGTAGAGCACTAGTAAGTTATAGAATTAAAGTTTTGTTTATTAGCGTTTAAAATATAGTTGATAATAAGAATTCATTATTATACATTTCAATGGAATCTTAATTGTTTATATTGTTTAAATTAAAAATTACCCATTTTCGAGCACACTGTAATAGAATATGAAAAATACAACTTAAAATACACTTTTCTGACATATAGCCCCTTTTTAGGTCATCAAAATTTATTGGACTTTATTATACCTATTTTTTAAAATAATAATTTTAACATTATATAACAACATTGCTCCTATTAAATGTATTAATTGTTTCAAAGAATTCATTTATTCATGAACTTTTATGTCGTTGTGACCGAAATCATTAATATTCTTAATGTATTTGAAAGATGATGGAAAACAAATTATCAAACATTTAATAAATAATATTTTAAAATATATTTTTTGGGAATAAAATTTCGTAAACTATGTTGAAGCTATTTTCAAATTAAGGCTCTTCATTTTGCTAGATAGTCAAATACTAAAAATCGATTTCTAGTAAGAAAATTTAATGCTTTTTCTCTACAATTACCTATTTAGTCAAATTTTAAAAAATAGCCAATCAAATCGCCACATGTTATATATCGCCACAAAATTCGTGTCGCTAAAAGGAAAATTCAGTCGCCAAAAGCAATTAAAAATCGTTACATCTGACAGCCATGTAAGTAAATAAATCAGAGAAAAGCAAAAAGAGGGACATACAAATTTGAATGCGTTTGTGTATTTTATTTGTTTACTCTCTTTGTTGCGAATGTGTTTGTCATATCTAGAACACAAAGAAATAGTAATTTTTTTGCGCTCCTTGTTATGTGTTTTGTTCTTTTTTTTGCTTAATCATGCAACATAACCAGACTTCGTTGAAAGCCAGACCACAACTAAATGATTTTTTGTTTTATATTACACTCAATTGTTTAGCTTCACTAATATTCGTGTTGCGTATGTGAAAATGCCGAAATCACTCGGCTCTGCAGTGCTATGGGCGCCATTGTCTGAAATAAATTGTTTGGTAATTATAACCATCAATTTCTTTAATATTAATGTTATTTAAGTATATTATTAATATTAATAAATTTAAGTGTAAGGAAAGCAAAAATGTATTAAGAAATATGTTTTATATAATAAAGCAACATTTATAACTAACGTTTTTTATTACTAAAACCAACTTTTGTTTAAGTGCACATTTTAACTCTCACTAACAGCCCGTCTAGACGTAACATAATATTTAATATTTTTGTGTCAGAGAGTGTCAAATTCGCTCTGAGAGAATTATTTCAAGTGTAGATTCAAATATTAGTATTATAAGATGTATTATGAGACTCTTGTGATGAGATTTCTCTACACAACCATCTTATAAGATGAACTATCAAAAAAATACACATACACGAAACTTTGTTTGTGTGCATGCATGTGCCTGCCTTCAATCCAGTTACTACATATACTACCCAAATAAATACACTCCCTTTGGACAAAATGTCAACCTTGTTCAACCGTCTACAGTAGACATTCTTTTATCTAACTCTTGTCTCCATTTTTCAAACCTACAGACACATCCAAATGTTTTACAGTCAGGCCTTGCACCTATATCTTGCGGTATTTCTGGACAAGTTCAAAACATGACATATTCAGTTCCATTGTATTATCGCGCAGACTGTCAGTAATCAGAAACTGGGTGGAAAATTAAATTAGGTGTATGAACATTAACCAACCTGTTACTAATTCAGGTAATCTAGATTTTTGTTTTAATACATTATTATCTATAGTTAAAGAAGCGTTTAAAATACCTTTCGGTCATAAAAATTCTTGGCAACGAGAAATTTCTGATATTAGTAAAATGTTAATTAGTCAGAGAAATAAATACAAACGTAAATTTAAAAGGTGTAGGGATTTTAATTATAAAAATCAAACAAAATTCCTTTTACTGATCTTCATGTAAACGGTGAAGTTTTAAAAATTAGCAATGAAAAGGCTAATTCAATAGCAGACGTATTTGGTAATTCTCACACCGTTACTTTAAATAATTATTCACCCATGGACACAGTTGTCTCAATATTCATTCATGATCTTAACGATACAATTTTTGACAGATCTAACGTAGGACTATTTTCCAACGATTTTTAAGAAGGCAAACGTTATTCAAATTCCTAAGCGAGGAAAGGATTCTAAATTACCGTCTAGCTATAGACAAATCAGCATCCTAAGCCTATTGGATAAAGTATTTGAAAAAATAATTAATAAGAAAATTTTAGACTTTTCCAACCAAAATAATATTATTAACCCTCAACAGTTTGGATTCCGCAAGGAGCACTCTACAGTACTTCAACTAAAAAGAGTCGTTAATTTTATTGAATCAAACAAAAGAAATCGTAAGAGCAATAGAGTTAATTTTCTTGACATTGAAAAATCCTTCGATTCAATATGGCATGAAGGCCTGGTTTTTAAACTAAATTCCTTCAAATATCCAACGTACCAGTAAAGAATAATAAAGAGCTTTTTCGATCATCGCTCATTTGTTGTATCTATAGATACCACTCAATCTAGTGATAAGCAAATCCCTGCGATTCTGCCGCAAGGACCTACCTTTATTCTTACCTACACCTAATCTTTATTCAATATATATTTCCGATTTTACTGTTCGAATGAATCAAGAAGTAGCTTTTTACGCTGACGACAGTGCTTTTATTTGCTGCGGTAAGGTCTCAAATGCAATAATCAAAAAAATGGAAGATAGTTTAAAATCTACCCATAAATACTTCGATAAATGGCAGATAAAAGTTAATGTTAGTAAAACACAAGCTATTATATTTCCATATAATAGATCACAGAAACGTATTCCAACAAAACATTTATATTCTAGGGGAGTTTTAATTCCTCTGCAGGATAGTATCAAATATCTAGGAATTTTCTTAGATAAAAAACTATCATTTAAACAACACATACAGAATATTTGTGATAAAGCAATCAAATGCGGCCGTGCACTTTACCCCTTACTTTACAGAAGATCTAAACTTAATTTAAAAAACAAGATCCTTATTTACTAAATGTGTATCCGACCAACTATGAACTACGGATGCCAAGTCTGGTTTAATAAAGCTGGTTTAATAAAAATCTGAAAATAATTCATAACCTACACCCCAGATGTTCTACTAATGTACTGCATAGAAACTTTAAGCATTAAATGTTTAATTCATTTGCAAGAGAACTGACTCTGTCATTTAATGAAAAATGTAGAAAGTCTGCATATGAAATAATAAGAAATTAGGTAAACAATCACTAAGACTCTTTTTTACTTAAAGAATAATAATTGATGGTTGTTTTCAAAATTTCTTATAACGTTTAATTATGTACAAGGTTTTTTATGACAACTTTTACTTAATACTGTGATATTAATTATGATGTTAATTGTTGTAATACTTTTAATAGAGTCAATAATAATTAAAAACAAAAGAAACATAAATTTCTTTATATTACATAAAATATATTGGCTATAGGACAGGTATTTTGAGATAAGGAAGCATAACTCCCTCTCAGAATCAATAATATCACAATCTGTCGACTGCCGTAGGCTAACTAATTAACTGCCTTCTGTTACACTCACTGTTTGCCACGACAAAACATTTTTTGTAACAAAAATATTGAAAAAAAAGTAACCAAATTAAAAAAAAAAATAACCAAAATTAAAATTTTGAAAATAAAAGTTAAATTATTTTTAACTTGCTTTTAAATATGTCGAAAATTCTCAAAAGAGAAAAATATTTAAATTTAACTGTTTAGAATAGGAATGTGAATTTCATAGCACAATTGTGCTGACCAACCTCACACGTATTCTTACGCTCTTTCATCTATTCGTTTCTGAGAGTTCAAAGAGTACAAAATGCACTGTGAAAAATGCATGTCAAATGGGTTGTCAGGTTTTTTGAGCTTCTGTCGCCAAATTGTTAATCAGAAATCACCAAAAATCGCCAAATTAACATTTTATTTGGTTTGCTAAAATGCTAAAAATTCAACTAATATATAAAGAGTGCCGTATAAATTTTTAGTACTTAAAATATCGCATAATTTGCAAATGTAAATTCAGCTTTAACAAGTCAACAAAATGGAGTAGGCAAAATTTAATGGTGACAGCCATTTTCTGAATTTAGCGCTCGTATTCGCGATATTTAAATTTAAACATAAATAGATTTAATTGAAAATTAGAAATAAATATAAATATATATATATATATATATATATATATATATTTAACAATAAATCAATTGTATACTCCAATCATAAATTAAATCACTTTTAGCCCGATTTTATATTTCTGTTTGAAAAGTTGCACACTGGTAGAGCACTAGTAAGTTATAGAATTAAAGTTTTGTTTATTAGCGTTTAAAATATAGTTGATAATAAGAATTCATTATTATACATTTCAATGGAATCTTAATTGTTTATATTGTTTAAATTAAAAATTACCCATTTTCGAGCACACTGTAATAGAATATGAAAAATACAACTTAAAATACACTTTTCTGACATATAGCCCCTTTTTAGGTCATCAAAATTTATTGGACTTTATTATACCTATTTTTTAAAATAATAATTTTAACATTATATAACAACATTGCTCCTATTAAATGTATTAATTGTTTCAAAGAATTCATTTATTCATGAACTTTTATGTCGTTGTGACCGAAATCATTAATATTCTTAATGTATTTGAAAGATGATGGAAAACAAATTATCAAACATTTAATAAATAATATTTTAAAATATATTTTTTGGGAATAAAATTTCGTAAACTATGTTGAAGCTATTTTCAAATTAAGGCTCTTCATTTTGCTAGATAGTCAAATACTAAAAATCGATTTCTAGTAAGAAAATTTAATGCTTTTTCTCTACAATTACCTATTTAGTCAAATTTTAAAAAATAGCCAATCAAATCGCCACATGTTATATATCGCCACAAAATTCGTGTCGCTAAAAGGAAAATTCAGTCGCCAAAAGCAATTAAAAATCGTTACATCTGACAGCCATGTAAGTAAATAAATCAGAGAAAAGCAAAAAGAGGGACATACAAATTTGAATGCGTTTGTGTATTTTATTTGTTTACTCTCTTTGTTGCGAATGTGTTTGTCATATCTAGAACACAAAGAAATAGTAATTTTTTTGCGCTCCTTGTTATGTGTTTTGTTCTTTTTTTTGCTTAATCATGCAACATAACCAGACTTCGTTGAAAGCCAGACCACAACTAAATGATTTTTTGTTTTATATTACACTCAATTGTTTAGCTTCACTAATATTCGTGTTGCGTATGTGAAAATGCCGAAATCACTCGGCTCTGCAGTGCTATGGGCGCCATTGTCTGAAATAAATTGTTTGGTAATTATAACCATCAATTTCTTTAATATTAATGTTATTTAAGTATATTATTAATATTAATAAATTTAAGTGTAAGGAAAGCAAAAATGTATTAAGAAATATGTTTTATATAATAAAGCAACATTTATAACTAACGTTTTTTATTACTAAAACCAACTTTTGTTTAAGTGCACATTTTAACTCTCACTAACAGCCCGTCTAGACGTAACATAATATTTAATATTTTTGTGTCAGAGAGTGTCAAATTCGCTCTGAGAGAATTATTTCAAGTGTAGATTCAAATATTAGTATTATAAGATGTATTATGAGACTCTTGTGATGAGATTTCTCTACACAACCATCTTATAAGATGAACTATCAAAAAAATACACATACACGAAACTTTGTTTGTGTGCATGCATGTGTATTTTGGAAATTACCAAAAAAAAAAAAAAACAGTAATTTTTGTAAAATTGTTTCCTTTTAGTTTTTGTTTTATATGTTAAAAACATTTTAATAAAAATTGTGCTAAAAAAGTGGGAATTGCTTAAATAAAAAGGACATGTTTACTCTGTGCCTGATTCAAAGTAATGATATCTTATAAGATTTATTAGAATACGCGTACCCTTATTTAAGATTTAACATAATATAAACAAAATAGTTACTATCCTCTGCCGGCGTTTTCTCACATATTATATCAGCGTTAATCTCAGTTGTAGACCTGGGGTAACCTAGTGTCTACATTAGGCAAATTTTTATCAAAACGAACGTCCAAATCAGTGCGAATATATATAAGGTAACCGTAGTTAAACAGCTGATTATTATTTTGGTTGTTACAGTTCTCAAACTTCATATAAAAAACAATAATGAAAAAAAATAAGGCCAGAAGAAAGTTTTTTTTTTTTAATTTAGAAACCTTTTTCTTGTTCTGATGAGTTTTTGATATTTTTCTAAAGAAATTGTAATAACTTTATAAATAACACCCAGTAAAATGACTCAAAAAAAAAAAAAAAAAAATGCCCAAAAAATGTCCATATAAATTTGGGTTATATTTCATATGAAAAGTTACGCAATGGTTTTTCGTAATTTTTGAACTGTAATTCCTTTTTAATTAAGCATTTCCAAATTTTGTGTGATTTTTCACATGAATAATTATTTTAATTATTTTCATAAATATTTTCTATTGTTGTAATAATAATTATAATAATCGACTTAGTAACTTTAAAAAATTTGTTAAAGCACTTTTAATTTGGTAAATGAAGCGCTGCAGGTGAAATTTTTTATTAAATATAAATAATCCGGATTTCTTGTGCGAATAAATACACAAAAGTGTATAAATGGATGATTCTGTAAAAATAAAATTAGTAATAGCAAATAAGAATTTATTTTCTTTTTTGTTGAAATAATAACATTTTAGCCTTTTTAAGGCTTATTGAATGTCAAAAAAAAAAAAAAGTAGAAAAAATGCTAGAAGCTAAAGCGAAAGTTTGAAGCTAAAAGCAAAATAAAAAAAGTTAGATTTAATCTTAAAAAACAGGGACCATAATGATTATGAATTTTAAAATAAAATTCAACAAATAATAATTATTTTTGAATTTTTCTTTTTTGCTCACAATATAAAACTATTACGCAATTTTTAGAAAAAAAGATTTCTCATCGCAAATATGACTTATTCACTAAAAGGCAAGTGTTATGATGATTTTCCCATCAAATTTTTTACTAAAAATCAATTTTTTAATTAAATTTCATTTTTTTTTTTTTTTTTACTAAAAATCAAGTTTGTTGCTAGAAATCTCAATTTTTATTAAAAATCGTATTTCTAACAACGCTTTACTAAAAATCTATTTCTTCACTAAAAGTCGAATTTTTTTTTTTACTGAATATAAAAAGCTTGTGTAAGTTGATTTATAAATGTTCTTACATACACATATACATATATATGTTATTGTTGGTTTTTCTGTTTTGAATAAATGTAAAAGGGTTAATTCATGTAGTAATTAAAAAATTACTCTTATTTAATAATTAAAAAAAGTAAGCGAAACCTGGAAATTAAAGTTATTAAAAATTTTTTTTATTGATTTATGTATATATTATATATATATATATATATATATATATATATATATATATATATATATATACAATTAAATATTTAGATTAAATGGAATCTGTTTACTAATAATATATATATATTTATATTTATTTTCTCATTTTTTTTAATATGTATATAATAGTAACTTTATTTACTTTGATCATAAATCACAATAATATTATAAATTATTTTTTTAAACGACTGTTTTGCTTGCTAAAATAGTATTCTTTACACACCCAGGTGACCACAAACTTCTATAATAATATCCCGTTCAAACATTTCGCGAACATTTCTCCTTGAGCTCACCCGTCGCTCACTTTGCGGCGGCAAATCATCTCGAAGGTTCGACTACTGTATCAATAGTGAACCTTTTGCGATGTCAATAGCGAAAACGTAATTTATGAAAGGTGGCAACAGTTGCACAACAAAAACAACAATAATGCGAATTCATTAATGTTTTTATATATGAAGTTTGACAGCTGTAACAACCAAAAATAATAATCAGCTGTTTAACTTATATTAACTTGTATACATTGGCATTGGTTTTGACGTATGTCTTGATGAAAATTTGTATAATACTGACACTACGTAACATAAAAAATTTTTTCAATACTGACATTAAGTTAATAACAAACGAAGATCGTTAGTTGACGTTAATGTTAATTCTTTGGATGTTTGTACATGGTTGTTAAACCATATGTTAAAAAAAAACATGTTTAAACGTCAATCCTCGCACATATTGTTTTTCTTTACCTATTGTCTACTTTAGGCAAATTTATATCAAAACAAGCGTCAAAATCAGTGCGAATATATACAAGGTAACCTTAGTTAAACAGTTGATTATTATTTTGGTTGTTACAGTTGTCAAACTGCATATATAAAAAACAATAATGAATACGCCATATTGTTGTTTTTGTGCAACTGTTGCCACCTTCCACAAATTCGCGTTAAGTTTGACGTTTGACTTGATAAAAAAAATCTCTAATGTAGACACTATGTTAGGCAAATAAAAATATTGCATGTGCGTGGAATGCAATAACAAAACAATGAGGAAACAAGAAATTAACATGTATGCATGTACGCCATAATGAAAACATTGAAATTTGAGCAAAAAATTTTACCATGATGTTTTAAAATCGTCTCATCTCTAATGAAGACTACCCGTACTTGTTTTGTCGACTATGTGCATTGTTGTTGGTTGTAGTTTACAACTTAAAATACTGACCGCTTTGTACAGTGTAAAACAAAAGTTTTCATCTACAGAGGGTGATGTTAGTTATCGTACAGGTAGAACTTTGTGTTTAATAAATAGTAGAATTTAAATCTACCATGCGTAAAAACAGTGAACGTACGTTGGTAAAACGAACAGTGGACAACAAAAGTAAACGAAAAAGGACAAATGAATACAATTATATATAATTTTAAAGTTTTGTTTGAAAACACGTTTTCGTTCAACTTGTCTTTTGAATCATTGTTCACATTGAAGTGTGGTTAGAGAAACCCAAATTAGTTTTCATTCACTTAAAAAGAGAAAGAAAACATTCGTTCGACATTGAGAAACAAGCTATGTCTTTATGATGACATTTACATTATTAGCCAATACAAGTTATTTTTTATTTTTTTATTTCTTAGGCTCAAGTACTGCTTGGTGGAATGAAGTGACATGTACTGGATTATTTTCTTTGGGCCTAGGCTTATTCTTACTGATATTAAATTGTTTGATCAGTCGAAAGGAGGAAGAAGATTTAGAAGATTATGTACAGCGCCAATTGACCAGATCTCGATCTGGACATCGTTTGGAACGGGATGTAGAGACTGGTGTTCTAACCACACGACATGCACGAAAAGCGGTTGCTTTGCAGAAAAATGCACGAAATGGTTCAACTACTGATGTTGCATTAGTTAATAGTTCAGCCTCTGACACTGTACCAAATGGATCTATAGTTGGACGTAATATACCTAAGATGAAGTTATCTCGCTATAAATAATACTAAAGTTAAAATTTGTTTCTTGTTTTATTTTTACAGGCTTAAATACTTCCGGTGATATATTGTTAGAAAAAATAGTTGAAGAAGACAACTCATATCTTACAAGTGGTAGTGTTGGTGTTTCACCAATTGAAATAGAAAACGATACCAAACAGCTCCTACGAAGCGAATCAATAAATGATACAATCAATATTACGAGAATATAAAATTACGGACTCACCTAATTTAATAATTAATATTATTATTATTACAATTATTTTTATGCAATTTGTTAGATAATAATTATTTATCTCTCTATATATCTATATTTCCCTCTCTCTACCTTTTTTATGCAAAACTTAATAATTTCAGTTAAAGTGAATAATATAAAAGGCAACAAAAAAATAATAATAAAGGATATTACAATTATTAGAATAAGGACCATTTCCGGATTTCTTAATTAGAACGAAACAACCTAAAAATTTTAAATTAATAAGCATATAATAGTTTTTACACAACGATAAACCCACATTTGAATATATTTTCTTATAAACTTTTGATCGAAGCCTACAAATCAAGCATTCTTCTGCTCTAGCAGCAAGCGTTCTTCTGCTCTAGCAGAATTGGGACTTAAGTTTTATATAAGCCGTAATGAAAATATAAGATAAACTGAGGTATTGTGGCGTAAGGGTTAATAAAGAAAATATATTATTTTTTTTTATTTTTTTGCAAAAAAGACCAATTAATGCATTATATTTTTAAATTATATTTCATCAATGAAACCTCTGAAATACAAAAATATACTTAAGAAATTTTTTATAAGTGCTGATGAGGAAGATATCCAAATTAAGATCATTTTTAAATCGGTGAATACAAAATCGATTACTTTATTTTTCTCATATTTCAACTGCAAAATTTTTTTTCTCAAAAACATAATAATTTTCCAAATCTCTACTTGTCGTAAAAATTACGAACTTGGGGCATTTTGGTAAAAATATATTGGGGTAAAATGCGATGTATAATTTACCATTTTTTACTTTTTTTTACTTTGCGCACAAGGTTTACATGGACAGCCAGACAGCCAGCCGATCAGATGGACATCGTTAAATTGACACAGAAAGTAATTCTGTACGGTATACGGTATACTTTAACATGGGGTCCGAAGATTTTTCCGTGCGTTCCAACTTCTGCACAAACACATAATATCCCAAACAACTATGGTGGCGTAGGGTACAAATATTGAATTGCGAATTATAAGCTTGATTTATGCTTGAATTCGTACTCAAATTGATCCATAAAACGCTTGTTTCCACAATTTTTATACTTACTTAGTATATAAACCTAAATTGAAATAAAAAGTTTTTGTTTTTTTAATTTATTGTTTATTGTAATCCTGAAAAAAAAGAAATAAATAAAAACAAATGACAATGTTATATTTGCCTTGGTCCATCCTATATACCCACCATCGGCAACTTTTTAAAATTTCACCTTAAATGGGAGGTGAGCGGTAAAGTGGACGGAACACGGCCATTTTTGGTTTCCGAGTTTACATTGGTTCTTGAACTATTGTGCAAAATTTCGTTGATACACATGCTTTTTTGTAAAAGATATCGGCCGAAAAGTATAAACTGGTGTTACGAAAGACACCCTGTTTTTATAGTATTTGGTCCATAACTTTTGTGTTTATGAACCGATTATGCTCATTTTGAATACAAAACAAATCTTATATAAGATAAATATTCGAGACAAATTTCGTGCCTCTTGAATGTCCGCCCCGAGCCATATCCTGCCTTTAACAGACAGACGGATGGACATAGTTAGATCGTCTTAGATTTTCATGAGGACCCAGAACATATATACTTTATGATTACTTCAACACGTTACATACGGAATGTCAAACCCAATTTACCACACATATATTGAATTTCGTCTTTATATTTGCTTTATTCAAAAGATATTTTCGTTTTAAGTCCTTTAACCAATTTTCAATTTTGGAGCTGACGGAAATAGTATCCGCATCGATGCCAAACTATCGTAATATGAAATTAAGAAATTGAAACAAACACTTAGAAGGCTTCTAGCGAAATTCCTTTCGAAGACCCTGTGGAGGTATTGCTTCTTTTATATAGCATATATTGCAAACTCTTGTATGTTACTTGAGCGGCTATATATGTATGTAAATATGTAACCAAATATGATATAAAATGTTACAAATTGTTCACATTTTCTAAAATAAAAATACCAATATTCAAAATAAATAAAGAATAAATTTGACTAACTTTCAACTCTTCTTATTTGAGATTAAAAAATTTTGACTTGATTCTTACTTACATATGTATACATTTATGTGTGCATGTACGTATGTATGTATGTATGTATGTATGTATGTACGTATGTATATATATTTACAAAAATATATATATATACTGTTTCATTTCTTCTTGCCATTACTCTTAAAATTTTTTTTTATTTTCCTGTCTTGTTATAACAATTGCAACGTTTATTTGTAATTTTTTTTAGCATAAATAAAAAATATTGAACTCGTGTATAAATTAAAATATAAAAACAACTACTTCGTGTTGTAGTCTCCTACACATAATTTTGTCGAACTCATATTACGTTTATACGCACGATTATTGTAAATAAAAATAACTTGCAAATAAATAACTCACTGTTTATATACAAATTGCATAGAGAAATATATTTTCTTATTTGGCGTGCCGTATGGGAAAAATACAACTACTATTATCGAAAATTCTTTGAATATAAAAGGAAGTGGCGACGCCGTACGCTTTGTTTGCAATTAATTTCACAAATAACGATTAGTTTTCATGAGATACCAACTTTCAAATAAAATATTAGCTCACCGTTTATACGGCAAAACTTTCATTTTGATATATTTTTAATTGCGAATAAGAGGTGTATAAACGCAGTATTATATAACAAACGAACAATTTTTCTTCTTGTACTAAAAGTGTATCTAGCATTTTTTTTTTAACTTTTATTTTCGTAATTTTGTTGTTGAAATTTCTTATGTGAAGCATAAAACACATACATGTATACTGAAGTATAACTAGAAGGCACTCTTTTAAAGCAGATTTAAATTTAAAATTTGTTTATGAATATATCCTAATTAAAATCAAATAATTGTTCTATTAAATAAAAATCAAGAATTTTATTCGAGTAAATAATGCCGAATAATCCAATAATTTGATTAAAAAATGTTTATCCAGTAAAAGAACCGAATATGTGTCAAAAATACAATGCGTAAATGAAGTTAAAGGCCGTTTTTTAATCACAAATATTAAATCAAATATATCTAATTAATATCATTTAAAACAAATCTATGTCCAACTTAATTCAATTGGTTTTTATAATTTTGGTTTAGAGGAGGTATAGAAAAGAGATTCTTGTACAAAATTTTTTGCATGAAACAAACTGGAAAATTAAAGAAAATGTGTTTGAATTTTATTTTTGATTTAAATTTAACATATTTAATTTATTACATGGTCTATTAAGAAAGTCATTAAAAAAAAATGGACACTTGTATTAATAGTCGAATGCAGGGCTTGAAAT